>CM042259.1:32970060-34260060 GCA_023566225.1 Romanogobio albipinnatus | reverse complement strand
TCAAGATGTGATACTCAGATCTTTTTGGCACTTTCAAACCCTCAGAAGTGTGTTTTTGTGACGGTGTGTTGTCATCTTTTTCTTTAGGTGGAAAATGAGTGGCATGCGCAGCTACAACCCTGAGCAGATCATGCTAAGCGCTGTTGTGCGTCGGCCGAGCCGTGACGTCAACCACATGAAGGAGAAACTGATCTTCTCAGGTGAGACTCATGAGCCCAGCTGTGTGGAGAGATAAACCCTGGCTAATAAAGCCACAGTACAACTGAACACTCTGTGACCTCTGCAAATAGCTGTTGCACATTGCCTCCTGGTGGCAGTCACAATGCACCGCCAATATCTGTATTCATATCTGCATATGGTACCACTTCACAATTGGTTAAACATTAGTTAATTGCTTATGTTAAAGACACTAATAATTGCAATACACATCAACTCAAATAGTAAACCGTTTATAAAATCTGGTGAATCATATACATTTATCGTATATAAATATAGTAAACAAAAACATGAAAAATGGAAGGTTTCACATGTACAGAAATAAACAGCATATTTTATATATATATTTATATAACGATCAGGCATAACATTATGAAGTGAATAACACTGATTATCTCTTCATCAGGGCAACTGTTAGTGGGTGGGATATATAAGACAGCAAGTGAGCATTTTGTCCTCAAAGTTGATGTGTTAGAAGCAGGAAAAATGGGGAAGCATAAGGATTTGAGCGAGTTTGACAAGGGCCAAATTGTGATGGCTAGACGACTGGGTTAGAGCATCTCCAAAACTGCAGCTCTTGTGGGGTTGTTCCCGGTCTTTAGGGGTCAGTATCTATCAAAAGAGGTCCAGTGAAGGAACAGTGGTTAACCCGCAGTCATGGGCTGGCGGCCAAGGCTCATTGATGCATGTGGGGAGCGAAGGCTGGCCCATGTGGTCCGATCAAACAGACAGGCTACTGTAGCTCAAATTGCTCAAGAAGTTAATGCTGGTTCTGATAGAAAGGTGTCAGAATACACAGTGCATCACAGTTTGTTGCTTATGGAGCTGCATAGCCGCTGACCAGTCAGGGTGCCCATGCTGACCCCTGTCCACCACCGAAAGCACCAAAAGTGGGCACGTGAGCATCGTAACTGGACCACGGAGCAATGGAAGAAGGTGGCTGTGTGATGCTTGGGTCCTATCATCCATGTGGATGTTACTTTGACACGTGCCACCTACCTAAGCATTGTTGCAGATGTACGCCCTTTTATGGAAATGGTATTCCCTGGTGGCTGTGGCCTCTTTCAGCAGAATAATCAGCCCTGCCACATAGCAAAAATGGTTCAGGAATGGTTTGAGGAGCACCACAATGAGTTTTAGGTGTCGATTGGCCTCCAAATTCCCCAGATCTCAATCCAATCAAGCATCTGTGGGTTGTGCTGAACAAACAAGTCTGATCCATGGAGGCCCCACCTCGCAACTTACAGGACTTAAAGGATCTGCTGCTAACATCTTGGTGCCAGATACCACAGTACACCTTCAGGGGTCTAGTGGAGTCCATGCCTCGATGGGTCAGGGCTGTTTTGGCAGCAAAAGGGGGACCAACACAATGATAGGAATCATAATGTTATGCCTGATCTGTGTATGTGTGTGTATATGTGTGTGTGTATATATATATATATATATATATATATATATATATATATATATATATATATAAAATATAAAATATAGGGGTGTAACGGTACACATATTCGTACCTTCGGTACAGGGCTTTCAGTTCGGTGTGTACCGAACGGTTACGAATGCAATCTTTAACAGTTGGCTTGTTTTAAGCGCAGAAACACTACAATCCTAGTTCCCACTCGAACATATTAAGTATTCAGTCCATTTTATCACGAAATTCAAACAATAAATGCCGTTTTGACGCTCTTTATTATGACGACTGATCACTGTATGCGTGTCAATTCAAGCGGCCGTGGCGCGCGCGAGTGAACGTGATCATCTCTTCCAGAAGAATAAACATGAATTAATATCTTAAGGTATGTTGAGGATAACACTTACTGAAACGTTTCATATGTCGTGTAATCGCTCAATCAGTGTGTGCGTGCATGTGTGCACGAGTGTGTGTGATTCTACTTAACCTGTTAGTGATGGCTTGATTATTTAATGCTATGTTTAGATAAATCACTAAGATTATATTTCAACAATGAATTGGAGAAAAAACATAATTTTATAATTAGATTTAGGAGTTAATGCAAAAACTGCCTTATGTGAAGTTTACATGTTTGCACACAATGTGTTATTTGAGTGTTGATTATCCTATAACTAAACATGAAGATCAGTTGAATATAGGCTCATAGTTTGGCCTCTGTTGTTAACTTTTAATATTATAGTAATAATGTGCAAGTAAAAGCTATATATATATATATATATATATATATATATACATATTACATTTATATGATTTATATACCAAAATATTAGGCCTGTTTGATTGAAATCAACCAAAATGTTCAGAAATAATGTTGAGATGGATCGCCTGTTTAGCCTGTCACATCACACTCAGTCTCCCAGTCTTTATACTTACACACAAAATGGCCAACAGTCATTTGAGTCCGTCAAGGACCGTCGTTACTCTGTCTATCAGCGTAAGATCTATAAAATGTTATTGCGGGCTCTGTGAATATTTATTCATTTAAAAAGAGACCCAATATCACCCCCTAGTGGAGAAGTATGCCCTATGAAACTCAGGGGCAGATTTAGTGATTTGGGGGCCCCAAGCAAAATAGAGGAATTGGGCCCTATATAATTGCACATTTACAACCTTGAGGTTATTTTCACTGTTGTGATGATTGCTTCTGCACGACCCCTCCACCCCCACAAATTTAAATTAGACTGAAGGAAATTATTACACACATAAGAATTATTTAAACCAAAAGTGTCTGTGTGGAAAGTAACTGTACATGCGTCATCTACTCTGGTCCTGAAATGAATGAGTGCAATTTCAAACGAAAAGCACTTTTGCTCCGTATTTTAATTATAACTTCAGATGCATGTTGTTAATTTGTAGAGCCCTATGAAATCAGTTGGGGGTTTTTTCGAACTCCAGAAGAGAGAAAATTTCCAAATTCCTTTTTGTAATTTTTTATTCTGAGATGGTTATATTAAATTGTATTAATCAAAAAGCATGTATAATTAATTGAAATCATGAAACTTATTTAACATTAATTTATAAATTTAACAGCAATTTATTAAACGTTTAACAAAATATATATTTATTTGTTTTATGTATTTAAATTTTTCTGGTAATCAAATGAAGGCATACAACACTTATCTTTTATTCCAATGAAAATTAAACAAATCCTTTAATTTGTGTACATTCAAAGTGCTACACAACAGAGGTTTAGGCCTGTTAAAATGATTACATTAAGGCATAGACTACGCTACACTGTCCAGACTTTTATTTTGACGGGTTGCTTTGAAGACATTTTTCTGCGTCTGTGTATGCGTTATGATGATAGTTTCTCTCAAATGAAATGGTACAATGCTCGTGAAGTGTAGGGCCCTATGATTTCCGCGATGCAGAAAACGCAGACTCACGGAATCCAGTCATGAAAATGGAATTTACTGTTTAACATGGAATTTGTCATATTTTGGATGAAAAAATCCAATGCAAGTCAGCACACTTCAATCAAATCGCGATATGGACTAGGCTACTAGTGTATGTGAATGCGATAATATTTCAATATGAATACTGCATGTTTTATGTCTCTGTGTGAATGAATTGTGAAGGCGAGCATCGCGCGTGCTGCGACATTCATTCCTTGACATTCTGATTGTTTTTATGAATGAATTCCGTGATTCTGTACGCGGTTTCGGAATCGCAGAAATCATAAGGCCCTACACCCCTACACTTTCTACAAGATGCACGTTCAACGCAGACACAAAGGGGGTTGTCATGGTAATGAACACCACAGCAACCGCTTGTGCATCCGCGCTGAACGCGTATCGTATATAACAAGCATTTTAGTGGGCCCTTGGCTCTCGCCTACCTTTGCCTAATGGTAAGTCCGCCCCTAATGAAACTCTCCCTTGGCTAATGTGTTCTGTGCCCGTTTCATCCTTTAGAGATCAACAACGGTGTCGGGAGCACAGACGAGCTCTCCATGTACACAGGAAACGGACTGGACTCATACACACACGAAGACATCATGATGCCCGCACGTCATGCAGCGAAATTGTAGTGAAGACTTGAATCCACTTTATGGCATGAACATCTCAAGCTCAAAACCATTCTTTATTTTAGAGTTGCTTTTTTCAACGGGAATCTCTGATGGATGTTCATTTTGATTGACAGCTTTCATTGGTTCACAGACTCTCTGGGGACTGTATTCCACTTATTCAGTGTTCTGCTTTGATGCCTTATGTACTGATGTATTTTTTTTCTGTATAAAACCGTATTTCAAATGGAGCTGTTGTTGTGCACTGTAAATTTTAGAGTCCAAACTGTTGAAAGCAGGTAATAAAAGTGTCCTATGATTAATGTTGTTGAAGCACAGACTGAAGAATAATGGATTTAATGTTAAAAAGCATCCAGAAATGTATTGAACCACAAACTAGCCAGATTGTAAAGCTTGATTGTAGGCTGATATAATTATTTATTTTTTATTTATTTATTTTTGTAACGTAGCATGTGCTTCCAAATGATTCATATCCCATTGCATTAGCTTAAGATCAGTTTTCTTCTACATTTGCTGTATTGATGTCTTTTTAAGTGATTTATTTTATAATGAAATCTCTTGCATTGAGAGTGTTTTGAAGTGAATTATGTTTAAGAAAGTTAAAAAAGTATATCTGGTGAATTCAGGTCAATTGGGCCACCTAAACTGGCCCAAATCATCCTTTTGCTTCAGTAAAAAAAACCTCTACTTTTTGTAATTTAAAATTGCAGTGTGTAAATTTTAGCGACATCTAGAATTGTAACCGCAGACTCCTCCATTTTGAAGCACATAGAGAAGCTACGGTGGCCAACACAGGACAAGGATGTCATCGTCTGAGACAGCAGAGAGTAGCTAGCGCGCTGTTGAGAAGTTTGTCCGTTTAGGGCTACTGTAGAAACAGGATGGTGCAAAATGGTGACTTCACTGTAAGAAGATAGAAATGGCTCATTCTAAGGTAATAAAAACATAACTGTTCATTATGTAAGGTCTTTATACACTGCAGACAATACACTATAATATTATATTGTATTTCTGTCAAATATAGACAGATATCATTAATATTACACACTGCACCTTTAATGGGCTGTTTGCCCGACACCATTTTCAACTAAAAACTGCACACATTTTTTTTGTCCGTTCATTTGACAACGGCATTCTGGGTTTCTGTTTTAAGTTCGATGTTGTGTAAACGGACCCAAACATCACCGGTTTTTGTGTATTGATGCACTGGCCATATCATTCATGAGTAGAACATTTGTGCAAGTCATTCATGCGGTCAGTAGCCTAGGCCTAAGATTTTTTGAAAATAAATTAATAATTTTATTTAGCAAAGATGCATTAAATTGATCGAACGTGATACTATTTCAGTTTCAAAATAAATGCTGTTCTTTTGAACTTTCTATTCATCAAACAATCCTGAAAATAATTATCGGTTTCCCAGAAAAAATATTAAGCAGCACAACCAAAAAATTGATGATAATAATAATAATAAACAAAATATATTGGAATGATTTCTGAATGATCATTTTGATAATAATAGCTGCTAAAAAATCTGCCTTGTATCTAAATAAAATTATGAAATAGAAAACATGTATTTTAAATTGTAATTATATTTCACAATATTGCTGTTTTTACTGTATTTTTAATGAAAAGGAATGCAGACTTGAGGTGGTTATTTTCTGAACTTACTGACCCCAAACCTTAGTTTGAACGCTTGTGTATAATCATTAACACGTCCATAGTTTATGTAGTATATTCAAAAATGAATCAAAGTTTAACTATTTGTGCATTAACTATTGATTAATAATCCATTATACACTATATTGCCAAAAGTATTGGGACACCCCTCCAAATTATTGAATTCAGGCGTTCCAATCAATTCCATGGCCAAACGTGCATAAAATAAAGCACCTAGGCATGCAGACTGCTTCTACAAACATTTGTGAAAGAATGGGTCGCTCTCAGGAGCTCAGTGAATTCAAGTGTGGTACTGCGATAGGTTGCCACTTGTGCAATAAGTCCATTCGTGAAATTTCCTTACTAAATAATATTCCATGGTTAACTGTTAGTGGTATTATAACAAAGTGGAACCAACTGGGAACAACAGCAACTCAGCCACGAAGTGGTAGGCCACGTAAAAACACAGCGGGGTCAGCGCATGCTGAGGCGCACAGTTCAATTCAATTCAAATTTATTTGTATAGCGCTTTTCACAATACACATTGTTTCAAAGCAGCTTTACAGAAAGTGCATTTCATAAATGTACAGTAAAAATGTTAGAAAGACAATGTTAAAGAAAAATGTTCGAAAAAGTTAATCAATCGTGTATTAATTTAGGCCATAACAACGCTGGCGTTGAGTCGTCTCTTCACAGGCGTGGAGTCGTCTCATCACAGGTGTTGGGGCATCCGAAGTCTCCATGAGAGGCTGGATACAAACTGGAGCTGACAAACCCGAGATAACAACAGAAAAGCAGATGGGAAATAATTAGCATAGCTGCTGTTCAGAATATTATATTAATGCTTTTGATCCGATTTAACTGTAGTATAAAAGGTAATTATAATGTGAATGCTTGGCTAAAGAGATGCGTCTCTAATCTAGTTTTAAACTGGGACAGCGAGTCTGAACCTCGAACAATATCAGGAAGACTATTCCAGAGTTTAGGAGCTAAATGTGAAAATGCCCTCCCTCCTTTAGTGGACTTAGATATCCTAGGAATGACCAGAAGCCTAGAGTTTAGTGACCTTAAAGAGCGCGATGGATTGTAGGGAGATAGAAGATCCGTTAGATACACTGGAGCTAAACCATTTAGGGCTTTATAGGTCAGTAGCAATACTTTGTAATTGATACGGAACTTAAATAGGTAACCAGTGTAGAGATGATAAAATTGGTGTTATATGATCATTTTCTTGACCTAGTAAGAACTCTAGCAGCTGCGTTTTGGACTAACTGTAGTTTGTTTATTGAGGATGCAGGACAACCAGCTAATAAAGCATTACAGTAATCTAATCTCGAGGTCATGAATGCATGAACTAACTTTTCTGCATCAGAAATAGATAGCATGTTACGTAGCTTAGCAATGTTTCTACGGTGGAAAAATGCCGTTCTTGTAACATATGAAATATGATTTTCGAATGACAAGTTGCGGTCTAATATAACACCCAGGTCTTTTACTGTAGTGGATAAAGTGACAGGACATCCTTCCAAGGTAAAATTGTATTGTGAGAGGTTTTGTGGGCAGTTTTTTGGACCAATAAGTAATACCTCCGTTTTATCTGAATTTAATAGCAGAAAATTACACGTCATCCAGTATTTAATATCTTCAACACACCCTGTCAGTTTAGATAATTTAGCGTTTTCATCCGGTCGTGATGAAATATATAATTGAGTGTCATCAGCATAACAGTGGAAATGAATTCCATGTTTTCTTATAATATTACCAAGTGGCAGCATATATATTGAGAATAGCAGAGGGCCTAACACGGATCCTTGCGGCACCCCATAGTCTACTGAATTCATCTTTGATTTTTCCCCATTTAGACAGACAAAATGGTAGCGGTCTGATAAGTACGATCTAAACCAGTTTAATGCCTGTCCCTGAACACCAGTATAATTTTGAAGTCGATCTATGAGTATTTTATGATCTATAGTATCGAACGCAGCACTAAGATCAAGTAGAACTAGTATTGAGATACAGCCTTGGTCAGAAGCTAGAAGTAAATCATTTGTGATTTTAACGAGCGCAGTTTCTGTGCTATGATGCGGCCTGAATCCTGATTGGAATTTTTCATAGATATTTTCTTGCAAGAAAGAGCACAATTGAGCGGACACAACTTTTTCTAGTATTTTAGACATAAATGGAAGATTTGAAATTGGTCTGTAATTTGCTAGGTTATTAAGATCTAATTGTGGCTTCTTAATGAGAGGTTTTATGACTGCCAACTTGAATATTCTTGGAACATGACCTAAAGATAAAGACGAGTTAATAAAATTGAGAAGAGGTTCTTCCACTACAGGTAACAACTCTTTCAGTATTTTAGTGGGTATTGGATCTAATAAACATGTTGTTGGTTTAGATGCAATGATAAGTTTATTTAGCTCTTCCTGTCCTATAGTTGTAAAGCGGTGTAGTAGTTCTTGAGGGGCGATAATTGCGGTTGAATCATAAGACATCATTAAAGATTGTACATTTACAATTTTGTTTCTGATGCTTTCTATTTTCTCAGTGAAGAAATTCATAAAATCATTACTACTAAACTGTAACGGAATATTTTGCTCAGGCGATGCATGTTTATTTGTTAGTCTAGCCACGGTGTTAAATAAAAACCTTGGGTTATTTTGATTATTTTCTATTAGTTTGCGGAGATGCTCAGCCCTGGCTGCTTTTATGGCCTTTTTATAACGTGACATACTATCTTTCCACGCGATTCTAAAGACCTCTAAATTAGTTTGTTTCCATTTACGCTCTAAGTTACGAGTTTCTCTCTTGATAACATGGGTAGCACTGTTGTACCATGGTGCTTTAGTTTTCTCTCTAACCTTTTTTAATCTAATTGGTGCAACAATTTCTAATGTGCTAGAGCAGGGATGGGCAACTCCAGTCCTCGAGGGCCACTGTCCTGCAGAGTTTAGCTCCAACCCTAATCAAACACACCTGAACCAGCTAATCAATGTCTTCAGGATTACTAGAAGGCTACAGGCAGGTGAGTTTTATCAGGGTTGGAGCTAAACTTTGCAGGACAGTGGCCCTCGAGGACTGGAGTTGCCCATCCCTGTGCTAGAGAAAATGGTGCTCATACTGCTAGTCATTTCCTCTAGTTCATCTGTTTGTTTGGGTTCACTGAGCAGCTGAGACAGATCAGGTAAGGTATTTGAGAATCTATCTATAGTGGTTGGAATGATTGTTCTGCCTGGTCGATAACATGGCGCAACATGACAGATTTCAGCAGTACGCAGTATGCAAGTTACCATGTATTGGTCAGTGACATCATCACTTTGCAGTATAATATCTATATCGGTTGGGTTGGTTCCATGTGATACAGGGAGTGCAGAATTATTAGGCAAGTTGTATTTTTGAGGATTAATTTTACAACATTAATAATTAAACAACAACCATGTTGTCAATGAACACAAAAAACTCATTAATATCAAAGCTGAATATTTTTGGAAGTGGTTTTTAGTTTTAGCTATTTTAGGGGGATATCTGTGTGTGCAGGTGACTATTACTGTGCATAATTATTAGGCAACTTAACAAAAAACAAATTTATACCCATTTCAATTATTTATTTTTTACCAGTGAAACCAATATAACATCTCAACATTCACAAATATACATTTCTGACATTCAAAAACCAAACAAAAACAAATCAGTGACCAATATAGCCACCTTTCTTTGCAAGGACACTCAAAAGCCTGCCATCCATGGATTTTGTCAGTGTTTTGATCTGTTCACCATCAACATTGCGTGCAGCAGCAACCACAGCCTCCCAGACACTGTTCAGAGAGGTGTACTGTTTTCCCTCCTTGTAAATCGCACATTTGATGATGGACCACAGGCTCTCAATGGGGTTCAGATCAGGTGAACAAGGAAGCCATATCATTAGATTTTCTTCTTTTATACCCTTTCTTGCCAGCCACGCTGTGGAGTACTTGGACGCGTGTGATGGAGCATTGTCCTGCATGAAAATCATGTTTTTCTTGAAGGATGCAGACTTCTTCCTGTACCACTGCTTGAAGAAGGTGTCTTCCAGAAACTGGCAGTAGGACTGGGAGTTGAGCTTGACTCCATCCTCAACCCGAAAAGGCCCCACAAGCTCATCTTTGATGATACCAGCCCAAACCAGTACTCCACCTCCACCTTGCTGGCGTCTGAGTCGGACTGGAGCTCTCTGCCCTTTACCAATCCAGCCACGGGCCCATCCATCTGGCCCATCAAGACTCACTCTCATTTCATCAGTCCATAAAACCTTAGAAAAATCAGTCTTGAGATATTTCTTGGCCCAGTCTTGACGTTTCAGCTTGTGTGTCTTGTTCAGTGGTGGTCGACTTTCTGCCTTTCTTACCTTGGCCATGTCTCTGAGTATTGCACACCTTGTGCTTTTGGGCACTCCAGTGATGTTGCAGCTCTGAAATATGGCCAAACTGGTGGCAAGTGGCATCTTGGCAGCTGCACGCTTGACTTTTCTCAGTTCACGGGCAGTTATTTTGCGCCTTGGTTTTTCCACACGCTTCTTGCGACCCTGTTGACTATTTTGAATGAAACGCTTGATTGTTCGATGATCACGCTTCAGAAGCTTGGCTATTTTAAGACTGCTGCATCCCTCTGCAATATATCTCACTATTTTTGACTTTTCTGAGCCTGTCAAGTCCTTCTTTTGACCCATTTTGCCAAAGGAAAGGAAGTTGCCTAATAATTATGCACACCTGATATAGGGTGTTGATGTCATTAGACCACACCCCTTCTCATTACAGAGATGCACATCACCTAATATGCTTAATTGGTAGTAGGCTTTCCAGCCTATACAGCTTAGAGTAAGACAACATGCATAACGAGGATGATGTGGTCAAAATACTCATTTGCCTAATAATTCTGCACTCCCTGTATAATTAAATCTAGTGTGTGATTAAGACGATGAGTGGGACCAGTGACGTTTTGCTTGATCCCAAAGGAGTTTAATAGATCTGTAAACGCAGCCCCTAATGCATCATTTGTGTTATCTGCGTGTATGTTAAAATCTCCAACAATTAATGCTTTATCGACGTTGACCAATAGATCTGAGAGAAAGTCTGCAAACTCTTTTAAGAAATTAGCATAGGGCCCTGGAGGTCTATACACAGTAGCCAAGGCTAGAGATAATACGGATTTCTTTCTTACATCTAAGAGCGTAACATTTAGCACTAGTACTTCAAACAAATTAAACCTGTGACCTGTTTTCTGAGTAACAGTAAGAATATCTCTATAGATTGTTGCAGCACCGCCGCCACGACCAATCAGACGGGTCTCATGCTTATAACAGTATCCTGGCGGAGTAGACTCATTTAGACCAAAATAATCATTTGGCTTAAGCCAGGTTTCAGTAAGGCAAAGTACATCGAAAATATTATCTGTGACCATTTCATTTACAATAACCGCCTTAGGTGTGAGCGATCTAATGTTTAGAAGACCTAGTTTTAGAAATTGTTTTTGTTCACTAATATTGAGATTTTCTGGTTTAATCACAGTTAGATTTTTCCTAGATCCTACAGTAGATTTAATGTTTGACCTCACTAAACGAGGAATAGACACAGTTTCTATATAATGTTCTACATTGGTACTTATGTCAATTATGTTAGGACAGCAAAGACTGTGATCTGGACTTGTGTGTACGTGTGTAACGCCCTGGAGATGTTGTCTGACAGAAGAGCCGCTCCGATTCTGCTGGGGTGAAGGCCATCAGGACGGAAGAGCCTAGGTCGCTCCCAGAACAAATTCCAATTATTTACAAAGAGCAGCTTCTGTTCATTACACCATGACATTGACCATTCATTTAGAGCAAATAATCTACTGAACTTTTCATGTCCTAGTTGGTACGTGGGAAGGGGTCCAGACATGATGATCGTTGCTTCAGGCGATGTTCTGCGCACCGTCTCTACCAGACTCTTGTAGTCCTTCTTCAGAACCTCCGTCTGCCGCAGCCTGGTGTCGTTCGTTCCCGCATGCAACACGACAGCTCCAATGCGCTCGTCACCGTTCAGGATCTCGGGAACCTGCGCAGCGACATCGAGAACACGAGCACCAGGAAAGCAGTGAGTGATTACCTTGCCTTTACCTGAGGTAGCGTGGACATGCCGGACGATGGAAGTACCGATGACCACAGCGCCGAGTTCTGTCTCGCGAAGAGGGGAGAAGCGGTTCCGGGTGGAGATCTCGAAGATCGGGAGGGGCGGAGAGGTCCTAGCTCTGGTCCTGGCTCGCGTCTTCCGCTGTGGAAACACCCAAGGTCCATGGTGCTGTGTCGGTGCCAGAGTGAACGAAACCAGGGATGATGATCGCATCCTGGGTGCTTGGGTCCTGTGCAAAGAAACACACGGAGTAGACGAGGTCGGAGTCAAGCGGTTACTAACCACTGACTTGTGCGCATCGGCGTGTGATGTTTCAAGCGATGATCGTCGCTCTCTCAGCACGGCTTGTCTGTCTAGTAGGTCGCGAATCTGCTTCTCCAACGACTCCAACTCCAACTGCACCGAATGCAGCTCGAATGTGTCCTCGCCTGCACTCAAAGGTAACATTAGACACACATCCGAGTTATTCGCCATTGTAGCGGATGTGCTACGATGGCGAATTGTAGGTTTCAGTGGTGACGGGTGTAAAGAAGTCACCACGCGTAGCTAGCGGGCTACGGCTAGTAGCGGAAGTTCGGATATAAGTAGCGATATCAAGGCAATCTGACTGTTTTTTATAGAGAATCGTATCGGAGATATATTCACATGCTGTAAATAATAGAAAATATTCGTTTGTAAGCGGGTGTTAAGGAGAAAAATCAAGGATTATGAATCAGTTCGACGGAGCTCTAACACCAGCAATGCGCTCACAACCTGCGCATGATCAAGAGTGACAGTGCAACCAATCAAGAGTGACAGTGCACAGAAGTCGCCAACTTTCTGCAGAGTCAATAGCTACAGACCTCCAGACTTCGTGTGGCCTTCAGATTAGCTCAAGAACAGTACAGAGAGCTTCATGAAATGGGTTTCCATGGCCGAGCGGCTGCATCCAAGCCTTACATCACCATGAGCAATGCAAAGCGTCTGATCCAATGGTGTAAAGCACGCCACCACTGGACTCTAGAGAGCAGAGTTTGTCTGGAAATCTGATGGACGAGTCTGGGTTTGGCAGTTGCTTGGAGAACGGTACTTGCCTGACTGCATTGTGCCAAGTGTTAAGTTTGGTGGAGGGGGGATTATGGTGTGGGGTTGTTTTTCAGGGGTTGGGCTTGGCCCCTTAGTTCCAGTGAAAGGAACTCTTAATGCTTCAGCATACCAAGACATTTCAGACAATTTTATGCTCCCAATCTTGTGGGAACAGTTTGGAGATGGTCTCTTCCTGTTCCAACATGACTGCGCACCAGTGCACAAAGCAAGGTCCATAAAGACGAGTTTGGTGTGGATGAACTTGATTGGCCTGCACAAAGTCCTGACCTCAACCCGATGGAACACTTTTGGGATGAATTAGGGATAAATGTCTGACCTCACAAATGCGCTTCTAGAAGAATGGTCAAAATTTTCCATAAACACAGTCCTAAACCTTGTGGAAAGCATTCCCAGAAGAGCTAAAGCTCTTAAAGCTGCAAAGGGTGGACCAACTCAATGTTAAACCCTTACGGATTAAGAATGGGATGCCATTAAAGTTCATGTGCATGTAAAGGCAGGCGTCCCAAAACTTTTGGCAATATAGTGTGTCATATTTGTTAATGTCAATAATGGGAGTTATTATAAAGAGTTACCAATTATACTGCTTTAAGATAGACTTTAGTAAGAACTGTGTGATTTTTTTTTGCCAAACTGTTTCAACACTATTGAGTTGCATGTTCGCTGTTAATGTTTTAAATTATATAGTTTGCTCTGTTTTATGGATGTAGTTAGTAAGTGCTCACACTAGATGGCAGCAACCAATCAAGAGTGACTAGTGTGAATGATGCAATGTTTCTGATTATTTCTGATCTCTTTTTAGTTTCAGGAAGCCACTGATATAAACAGTTACTATCAGTATATTAATATGACTGGATATGCAACAGATTAAATTGGTACAATAATAAAGAATTATTTTTATTGCATAAAATAATGCATTTGTAATCTTAGTAGTTTGTCTTGTCTAGTATGTGCAAGGCAAAGTTTAAATGGTTTACAAGAGCAAAGCTTTACCTCTCTCATCATATTTACAGTATATTTACATGTCATGGTTAATATCTGTATATCTCTAATAACGTCCTCTCACAGTGTCAGTGTCATCAGGACCAAAACTCCTTATTTCACAAAGGCTTCTTTACACAGTCAAAAACTCCAGCCAAAATAGGTTTTGGTCAGCGGGTAACAGTTCTTGCACCAACCAAAAAAAAAAAACATTATGTAGGGCTGTGGTTTATGCTTCTGTTGCAGGGGGGCTGTGAGGGGCCAGCTGTGTCTCTGTGTCCTCTTTACTGTTGTCTGAACAGTCCGATCCAATGTAACAGCCTGAGTCTCTGGGACAGTCATTCAGTTCGACTTTGACTTGTTCAGAGGGAGATTTGGGCTCTTCATTTGTCTCTCCCAGACTCTGATTATTATCTGCATCAGAAAAAAAAACAAGGCTTTCACAACAAGCTCTGGTCTTGTAGGCAGACAGATGTAACGATAATGTCGTCGGATGATTGTGCATAAACATTCACGCATTACTTGGAAGTATGTTGTTATAACACGTAACACACGCAATGTTTTCTGTGTATTGCAGCTTTTGATGCTGTTTGTGAGGTGTGGCTGTATAAGACGGATACCCACAAACTCACTGCTCAACGCACTTCCTGTCGGGTCTTTCATCACATGCAGGCAACTGGCCTCAATGACATTCAATTTTTTTCCACTAGCAGCGTTTTTTTAGTTTAAAAAATAAATAAAATCTGAAAGCCCTTTTCTAGTCACTGTGGACAATTTTAAAGATATATTTTTGGAAAAAAAAATCTACAAATCAATACATTTTTTTATTAAAAATATTTTGTAAATAGTTTATTTACATATTGATTTGATTCATTTAACATTTTCAAGTATTTTATATCATTTGTTTAAATATATTAAAATATATTATTTAAATAAAAATATATTTTCTCATCTTGTTCTGTGGTTCATTTACTTTGTCATCATGACAATAAACAAAACTATTTTATTAAAATATTTATTTAAGATATTAATTATTATATAAAAGTTTTTTTTTTCATTATTTTATATTATTCATTTAAATATATTAAAGGGTTAGTTCACCCAAAATTGAAAATAAAGTCAGTAATTACTCACCCTCATGTTGTTCCAACCATGTAAGACCTTCGTTCATCTTCGGAACATAATTTAGTATATTTTTGATGAAATCTGAGAGCTGTCTCACTCCTCCATAGGCTTTCAGAGGGACTGAAACTTGATGGTCCAGAATAGTAAGTAAAAACGTCATTTAAGGAGTCCAAATGACTACAGTGGCTCTGTATTAAGTCTATCATGCGACGAAAATACTTTTTGAGCGGAAAAACAACAAAAATAACGACTTTATCCCACTATTATTGTTCAATTTGAGCCTCTGACGAGAGTTCGCGGGAGTGCCACGACGCATGCGCGAGAACTCGCGCATGCGTCGTGGCACTCCCGCGAACTCTCGTCAGAGAGTATATAGTGGGATAAAGTCGTTATTTTTGTTGTTTTTCCGCTCAAAAAGTATTTTCGTCGCATGATAGACTTAATACAGAGCCACTGTAGTCATTTGGACTCCTTAAATGACGTTTTTACTTACTATTCTGGACCATCAAGTTTCAGTCCCTCTGAAAGCCTATGGAGGAGTGAGACAGCTCTCAGATTTCATCAAAAATATACTAAATTATGTTCCGAAGATGAACGAAGGTCTTACATGGTTGGAACAACATGAGGGTGAGTAATTACTGACTTTATTTTCAATTTTGGGTGAACTAACCCTTTAAATATATATTTAATATAATTAATTTAATAATCTTATTTTGTTTTATATATAAAACAATTGTATATATATTGTATTTAATTTTATAAAATATATTTAATAAAAACAATTTAATAAAACATTTTTAATGAATTTTATCTATTTTTTTTTGTGTTCAATTTTTATCTCACTGTGGTTATCACTGAGTGAGAAGAAACTAGATTTTTATCTAGGGGAAAACATGTGAAAACGTGCGTTTTCAGCCTGTCGCTTCATAATTGTGGTTTTGATGAGGTTTGTTTTTGAGCTTCTGAAACGATCAGACTGCTGAGGAGCTCATCCTACATCAGCACTTTAACTGTGAAAGCTTTTATATAAAAGTGAAAATTCAACAACAGGTCTTGAAAAACAAAGATAGCATCATTTATGTGCATTTCCCTATATATATATATATATATATATTTTTTTTTTTGATGACTTTTGAGGTTCAACCACTTACATTCAGAGTCCTGCAGGTTTTCTGCCGCTGCTAGCAGCAGGTGTCTGTGTTCGGGGTCGGTCACATTCAGCTCTATGAGGTGCTGCTCCTTCAAATCCCGAAGATCTTCCACCGTCTGATACCCGTTCAACAGCAGAGATGAAATGTGCTCCTGCAGTAACAATTTGATCTGTTAAAGTACCACCGACTTCACTAAACTTCACAGATAATACAGGACATCCTGTTTATGAGATCTTTGAAAGTGAATCTAACAATTTGGCTGTTCTGATGGTGCAGTTTGATCATCTTCTATAGTATTAAATTGAATAGTTTAAGCACCTCCAGATTGAGTCTTTCCAGAAACTCCTGAAGGGTTTTGGGTCGAGGTCTTCTGCTCCTCCGGTGAGAGCGAATCCTCGGTTCCGGTACGCTTTCCTCGACCAGAATGTCAACATAGATGAACTTGAAGTTTCCCACTTTACCTTTCAGCATCCCAGTCCAGATTCCCATTGCAGGTTTACTGATTATCTCAATAACATCTCCCACCTTACAAACAAACAAAATGCAAACTATCAATCTGCTGAGTTTGTTTCTGATCATCTCAGAGTTTGAGAGACTGGGAACAAAGTCAGAAATAATTATGATATGTTGATTTGGTGCTCAAGAAACATTATTATAAATGTGGAAACCATCATGCATGTTTTTCAGGATTGTTTGATGAACAGAACGTTCAAAAGAACAGCATTTATTAGAATTATTTTTTTAATTGTAGTGAGTTAGCACTGCTGAGTTGAGTTTAACATCTCAGGTTGGTTTCTACCTTGAGTTTGAGAGACTCTGTGTCATACGGACTAGGAACAAAGTCGGTGTGGACCTTGGCTCTCCCGCAAAACTGTCCTGTATAGGGCATGTCTTCTTCCAAACGCAGGCTGTCCCTGTTACTATAACCTTCAGAACTGCTGGTCACACCACCTAAAGCATCAGGAAATGCAAAAACAACCAGTGAAACACAAACCTTTTAAAATGCACAGTGGTCTACTAGTTAGAAGATCAGCTTACTAGATGAACTCTGGCCGCTGTGCAAACTGAACAAACTCTCCACGGAGTTACTGGAGTGGTTGCTGCTTTTGGCCAGCATACCGTTCACGATTTCAGCCGCCGGAGCTTCATTCTCCTCGCCCTGTGAAAAACATTGAAAGTCAGAGAAAGTCTCAGGTAAGTGTCCCAACGTGACAGGTCTTCAGGTACCAAATCAGGTCGTGCAAGGCCGCTCGAGGGAGCAAAGTCTTTAATCCGCGAGAGCTGCAGTGACATTTTTACCTCAGACATGGGAGCTGCATGTAATCCACCCACACAAGCTCCTCAGAAGCTCTTTATAGTACAGCGGCAAATAAAGGAACAAGCTTTAAATAGAAATAATGAGAAAACTACAGAGATGTTGTGCATTCTTGTTTTTACTGCTTTAATATCTCAGACTCGCACTGTTCACTCGAGATAAATGTGGTAGGAGAAACTTTCAAGATCGCAAAGAACTTTTACCAGGGTTTTTCCATTCTTTTTCAGCGATCATTTTCCAGGACATTTTCAATTTTACTATGGCGAGAATAAAAGACAAGGATCACGCCCTAAAGTAATATATTGCTGTCTAAGTCTTAAAAAGGCGTACAGTTTATTGAGCAGTTTTTAATGAGCTCATAAACATACATTATGACTATGGAAGCTTGTTTACGCCACAAAATAAAAAAATAGAAAAGGTAATTGCAACTTTTTATCTTGTTATTCTGACTCTTTTTCTCGCAATTGCAAGTTATAAAGTCAGAATTGTGAGATATGTCAGTCTTTTTTTCCTCAGAATTGGACTTTATAATTCGCAATTGTGAGTTTATATCTCACAATTCTGAGAAAAGAATGAAGAATTACAAGATATAAACACAATTGCGAGTTTACATCTCGCAATTCTGACTTTATAACTCGCAATTGTTTATATAATGCAATTTTAACTTTATAACACAATTGCGAGTTAATATCACACAATTCTGACTTTATAACTCACAATTGCGAGTTTATATAACAATTATGTAAACTCGCAATTTATACGATTTTTTTTTTAGAATTGTGAGATAAAACGTTTTCCATAGTTTATATCCATGACTTAAGTATAATATCAGTTTGCAGGTCATTATACATTTTCTAAAATGTTCCATGTTTTTTTTCCAGGACTGGAACATTTTTCATCAATTTTCCAAGGTTTCAATGTTTTCCAGGATAAGTGGGAACCCTGTTTACGCTTCTATGTCATTTTTTGATGTTTAAATAATTCCCCAAATTGAGAAAAAAAGCCATAGTTTCATCCTTCCCTTAGGTCATTTTGTTCCGAAATTATATTAAAAAAAAATTAACAAATAAAAATTAACCTTAAGTGTTCATCGGAGTGGTCCCAAAACCTAAGGAAATGTGTTACATTTATACTTGGAACACACACCTTTTTTTTTTTTTACTGGATTCGAGGAGTTTATGTGGATGAAATTTAAAAAAGTAACAAATCCTTCACTCGCGGGTCAATTTGACCCCTAGGAATGAATGGAAATATGAGGAATTTTTTCTTTAATTAGTCAAAGCAATATAAAAAAAGTCTTCTTGATGAGGAATTTTTTTGAGGATCTGAGGAAGATTTACAGAGATTAACAACTTAAATTTATCAAATAATCAATTTAAACATGATCTATTCCACACATAAGATCTATTGAAAGTTGGTATTTTCCTCACATAAAATCTGTTGTATGACTCTGAACACTTGAAATATACACTGAAAAAAATATTTTTACTGCTTGTTCAAATTGCTTAATTAAAATTAAAACACACTTGCTCTACATTTTGTGTTCAATCCACTTAAATATCATTTGTGTTGAGATTACATGAATGATTTGTGTTGCATTAACTGAAACTGGGTGGGGCTAGTTAGTTCCCAGCATGCTTTGCATATGGCTAAATCAAGAGAGTAAATGTTGTTATTTTATAAGTTAAAGTGTTATTTTATGTATTTTTGAGCAAGAAAAGAAAGGGGGAGACTTGATTGTGTTTAATAGTGTTTAATTATGTTGGAATTATCAGAACAATTTAAAGAGGAGAGTGGAGCATTTGCTTAGGCTGTGGACTAATACAACTAATGTCGTAACAGCTTTGCTGAAGGAGCTTAGCATTTAAGATGCTAATGTGTGCTATTGCTAGCTAAAAGTTTATCAACAAGCTAGTGCAGTATTATAATTCAGGTGTGTAACATTAAAATATACGAATTTGAAGTGGATGAATGAATATATGAAATTGAATGCCTGAATCATGCCAGGGAGCCATATACAATTCACTTTGAGACTACTTAATTGAGTCACTTAAAATGTATTCATTCCATGATGTTGAAGTTACATTAACAAATTATGTTTGTTTGACTTAATTGATTCATGTGGGACAGATGTACGCAATTAAATCATGTAAATCCAACACACTTTTTTCAGTGTAGCATGCAGGTCATACACACTACTTTTTTGTCATTTTTAGACATCAACCACCCCAGACTCTATTATATAAAAGAGCACTTTGGACATTTTACAGAATTATTTGTGCTCAAAAACGTACCCTTTAAAGTCAATTTGCTGATCTGAACAACCTATAATGGAACATCGAATTCTCAAAAAGAACTCAAGAACCAAATGCTATAGAAAAAGGTTTTGCTAAGAAAAGCGTTCTTTGCTGAACCTAAAGAACCGTTCATTTTTAAAAGTGTAACAACACGGCTGATGAGTTTTGATGTTGTTTTAAAGGTTAAAGGTGCTGAACTGTCAAGCAAGTGCTCACCATTTCCTCTGACAGTGCTTTAGTGTATTTCCGGCCCATCTTTTTACGCATGGTCAGTGAGATGTTCTTCATCTTCTTCCCGAGGCCTCCTGATTTACTGGGATCCACCTCATGGGCTTCCACAGGCTACACAGACACGAATGGCGTTCAGTACAAGACAGTTGCTGTTGTTGTTTTGTTCCGTTTTTTATATGTGCATTATTGAAAAGAGAAACGCTCACCAAACTTTCTCCTTTATCTTCTGCCTTGACCTGCGTCGGCTGCTGTCTGTCAAAAATCCCAAAACTGGTGGATCGCTGAAACAAAATGATTATAAAATAAGTTAATGGTGGTCTGCAGCTGTGAACAGTCTTGATTGCATCTTGAGTTTCACACCACAGTTGTGTGAGAAGAGATCACTAATGGCCAACAAAATGAGTTTCTCATGGCTTTTGTTAGCAAAAACAGAATAATAAACTGTTAAGTGAGAAAACTGTTAGTACTTGCGTAATGTATCATTTCACCACAACATATGGACAAACTGTTAAAAAAAATGTTTTTACCTTGGGTTTGTTTCTTGATTTGTCAGAGGCATTGGATGATTTCCTTTGAAGCATTCTGTCAATTGTGTGAAATGTTTTTCTCTTAAGTTCTCTTGACAAAAAGCAGTTCAACTCTTACTTGAAGACACCAGTGCTGGCCTGAAGCAACTCACACACGCAGTTGAGTCTAAACACACTTCCTCAACCGCACACAGGATGTGAGTGTCTACTCTGACATATCTAATCAGTGACTTTATTGCGTCTTTTCAAGAGAAAATAATGCGGGTTTATCAGCATCAACAGTGTTTCAGAGCACAACACGGAATTACAGTTATTCTGATATAATGTGTATGTGATCTGTGTAAATAAGAAATCACTGTAACTGAGAGTTTAGGTCATCATCAATTAATATGTGCGCTACCATTAAAAAGGGGGTCAGTAATTTTTTTTATGTTTTTTAAAAGAAGTCACTTATGCTTAAGCTGGATTTATTTGATCAAATACAGTCAAAACGGTAATATTGTGAAATATAATTACAATTTAAAAGAACTGTTTTCTATTTGAATATATTTTTAAATGTATTTTATCAAGCTGAATTTTCAGCATCATTACTTCAGCTGCTTAAGAAACATTTCAATCAATGTTGTGCTGCTTCATATTTTTGTGGAAACTGTGATACATTTTTTCAGGATTTTTGTTGATGAACAGCCACATTTATTTGAAATAGAAATAGTTTTTTAAAATTTTGAATGTCTCTTTTGATCAATGTAATACATCCTTGATAAATTAAATGATTAATTTCTAAAAAAAAAAAAAATGTACTCCAAAAATGTATGTTTAATTGAATGTGTTACTTGCCGATTTTTTGTAATTATTTGTGAAATTCATATATCTATATCTATATATATCTATATCTATATCTATATATATATATATATATATATATATATATATATATATATATATATATATATATATATATATATATATATATATATATATATATATATATATATATATATCTATATATATATATATATATATATATATATATATATATATATATATATATATATATATATATACACACACACACACCGATCAGGCATAACATTACGACCACTGACAGGCGAAGTGAATAACACTGATTATCTCTTCATCACGGCACCTGTTAGTGGGTGGGATATGTTAGGCAGCAAGTGAACATTTTGTCCTCAAAGTTGATGTGTTAGAGGGAAAAATGGGCAATCGTAAGGATTTGAGTGAGTTTGGCATGGGCCAAATAGTGATGACTAGACGACTGGGTTAGAGCATCTCCAAAACTGCAGCTCTTGTGGGGTGTTCACAATCTCAGACCACTCGGTCTGCAGTGGTCAGTATCTATCAAAAGTGGACCAAGGAAGGAAGGAACAGTGGTGAACTGGCGACAGGGTCATGGGCGGCCAAGGCTCATTGATGCACGTGGGGAGTGAAGGCTGCCCTGTGTGGTCAGATCAAACAGACAAGCTACTGTAGCTCAGATTGCTCAAGAAGTTAATGCTGGTTCTGATAGAAAGGTGTCAGAATACACAGTGCATCGCAGTTTGTTGCGTATGGGGCTTCATGGCTGCAGACCAATCAGGGTGCCCTTGCTGACCCCTGTCCACCACAGAGAGCACCAACAGTGGGAGAGTGAGTATCAGAACTGGACCACGGAGCAATGGTAGAATATGACCTGGTCTGATGATTCACGTTTTCTTTTACATCACGTGGATAGCCAGGTGCATGCTCTTACCTGGGGAACACATGGCACCAGGATGCACTATGGGAAGAAGGCAAGCCAGCGGAGGCAGTGTGATGCTCTGGGCAATGTTCTGCTGGGAAACCTTGGGTCCTGCCATCCATGTGGATGTTACTTTGACACGTACCACCTACCTAAGAATTGTTGCAGACCATGTACACCTTATTTTTTACAAATTGTATTCCCTGGTGGCTGTGGCCTCTTTTAGCAGGATAATGCGCCCTGCCACAAAGCAAAAACCTTTCAGGAATGGTTTGAGGAGCACAACAATGAGTTTGAGGTGTTGACTTGGCCTCCGAATTCCCCAGATCTCAATCCAATAGAGTATCTGTGGCATGTGCTGAATAAACCAGTCTGATCCATGGAGGCCCCACCTTACAGGACATAAAAGATCTGCTACTAAAATCTTGGTGTCAGATACCACAGTACACCTTCAGGGGTCTAGTGGAGTCCATGCCTCGACGGGTCAGGGCTGTTTTGGCAGCAAAAAGGGAACCAACACAATATTAGGAGATCATAATGTTATGCCTGATCTGTGTGTGTGTGTATATATATATATATATATATATATATATATACAATTATTAATCATATGTATTTTCTTATTCACATTACAGGTCCCAAATACTATCGACATCTGAAGATGAGACTACAGGTTTGTCTACTTGTTTTAATATATATATATATATATATATGCACCACAAATTACATTGTGAATCAAAGAAGGCTTTAATAAAAAGGGGGGAAAAAAGAGTTTCCCTTATTAAATTGGTATATTTAGTTAAACACAGTTAGCTCACTGTTTTGCATATTTTTGTAGCTTCTTCACCTCTCCCTGAATCACATCTGAAACACCACAATTTTGTGTTTTGAATGCTGACCTCCAGCAATCTATACTGTTCTTGTGTGTCTTTTCAACAGGAAATGCAGTTCTGATCAGTATCTCACCAGGGGGTCTGGCATGTCCAGGTCCATGACAGAGTGGGGGATCCATCTGGCTTGCTGGTCTCGTTTGTAGGGGTCCAATCGGTGAAAGAGAACCTCGTATTTATCCCAATCTGTGTCTCTGGGGAGGGTGAAGTTGAAGTTGTACATGACCTGTTCAGCCGTTGACCTGTGGCAGGTGTGTGTGGACGTCTCCCACGCTGGAGAATACGCCACGGGATTCCAGTACTCCTGAAAGAGCCCTGGACTCCAAGAACCCTCTGTTTCTGTTGTATCCACATCCTTCTCCTGCAGGGGCTGCTGGGATTGTGGTGGTTGTCTTGTGGGCTTCTTCTCAGCTTTTTTGGTCAGACTGATGCAGGTTATGATAGGACTGTGATCTTTGCCATTGGATTCAGTCAAATGACCTAAAAGAAGTAACATAGATAATGCAGCTTTTGTATTATTCTTTGGTTTGCATGCAAAACATTTTTTTTAGGTTTCTCACCGCCAGGCTCGGTGTTGTTCCTCGAATCCTCCGTGATGCTTTGACCCGCCTTTTTCACTCCTACCAGTTTCTGTATTTTCTTCAGCGTGCCTTGCGTCTCGTCCTCGCTCTCTGACCTCTTGGTCTGAAATAATTACAGCACGTGAAGGAGATCAGAGATGCTCCGTACAGCTGACCTCTCTCAATCTGCCTCATGATCAACACACATGAGATTCCACGAACTGCTGGGGCTTCTGGGTAATACTAACACTCTGCCCTCAGGCTCTGACCTTATTAGAAGCCTTTCACAGATGTGCATTCTTCTTACACATTTCATTTCAGTTCCTCATAATCTGACCTCAATTTCTATGGAAAACATTTTTCTTTCTTTTAAGCTAACACAATATATTCTAAGAACGTTTTTGTAATGTTCCCATTACATTATGAAAACGTTATTTCTGAATGTTCTTCAAAACATCCTTTTTGTTCCCTTTATTTTAAAGCATTTTTCTTGGTTATGCAAACATTAAGGAAACATTCTAACATTTTATCATTTGCAAACATTATGGGGTTACTTTTAAAGGTTTTCTGAATGTTCTAAAAACAAGTAATAACAAGAAAACAAGAAAAAAATGTTCCATGAACGTTTTAGAACAATATTAAAGACCAGATAACTATGAACAAACATTCTATTAACGTTACTGGAGGAACGTTTCTTTGTAACTTTGAAAGAACCTTACCAGAATGTTCCATGTTAGCTGGGTTCATCCTTTTTTGACTCTACTTACAATTTGATTATCTTTACATAATGTCAGAGAACATAAGCAGGCCCAAGCAAGCTCCTTCATGTCTTATGTGTTTATGTATAATTGTACATGCTCATTTCCCCTATTTTTACATTTAGATACCTTTGCCGTTATGTAATGCTCACCTAAAGATAATATTTTAAAATAATACTGTACATTATAATGTTGTGATACTTAAATTCAGCCTACATGTTGCATTTAAAATTATTCATTTTAGATTTGTTTTTATTACAAAAAAATTGAGAATTTCCAGCAACTTTTTTCATTTAAAATGATTAATTTGAGTTTTTAGTGTTTTACTTTTAATTGATTTCATGTAATATTGGCCACTTTTTAATTTAAAATGATTAATTTGAGTTTAATGTTTTATTTTTTATTTATTTAAACAAATAATGGCCACTTTTTAAATGTTTTAATTAGTTTTCTATCATAAAATAAATATCTTATTGTGCATAATTGTATTATTGGTGCTATAATATTTTGGTTAATTTGACTTTATATTTTATATTATAAAATATTTTATATTTTACCATGTTAAATGGTTTATGCATAATTTTGCATATTTTTACTCAAAATTATAATGGGAAAGACAGTACAGAAAATCATAGAATACATTTTGTTCACAATAAAGTGCAATAAATATGAAAAAGTTCAAGGTTTGAAGCAGTTGTCAGAGAAGAAACTCACCAAGTCTTGCTGTCTGCCTTCAGAGTTTTCTCTATTGGGATTCCAGGCTTCAAAATTCACACCCTGTGAAAAAAAAAACACCAATGCAAAATTAATAAGTGATATTGTCTTCTAAAAATCTCAGGTCTGACATTGGAAAAATTATAGAAGTGCAATATTACACAGTTGAATGCCTCAGTGGAGAATTTAATCACAGAAAAATGTATCCTGTATTATCGAGAGGCATATTTTCTGGATTATTTGATGGTGTTTTATGTTTTTGTCACATGAAAGTGAAACTGTAGAATGTTTGTTCTATGTTGCTGCTGTGATTTACCTGGACAGGAGGATTTTTAACAGTTTTCTCTGAATTCCCCCGCTCGTCTTTCTCTTCTCTGGTGAGTTTTGACCGTTGGTGATCTTTGACCGTCTCTAGATTAAAATACAGCACAATTTAGCTCAAGCCCTGGATTTATGACAATTCAAGACTGTAGATTTAGATGGAAACTTGGGAAGTATGGGGAAGGGAGTGTGGCCCTGATCAAATTTTATCTGACTGTCAGTGAATCAGTCTGAGCCCAAATCAAATCCTCTGTTTCACATGGGCTTTTGGAATTGCTTTGTGTCGTCACTGATCTAATCCACTAAGACTGTTTGACACACACAACTTTCTCTGACCCCTAGCCCACCCTACTACCTCGGCTAATAAACACACACACCGCAACCTCTTTAAACTTGGTACCTGTGTTTGAATGGTTCTTGCTGTTTACAAAGCCGTCTTTTTTCCTGGTGGACGGCCAGTGCGCATCAGACTCTGAATGATCTGTCAGAGATAATAACGGGTTATTTTAAGAGAAAAACATGGAAGGCAAATGAAATGGTTTTATCAAAAGACGCCGCTGCCAAGTAGGTCAGCAAGACCGGTCATTTGAGTAACAGTGCTCAAAAATATATGGCAGAAGAGCTTTGCTGGAATTCAGTAGGTCAAATGCAAAAATCAGTTCATTTTTATCAATTTCAATCCTTAATCCTGAAACAAAGCAAAAATTCAGACAAAGATAAAGCTTAATGCTACAGGTCCAGACAAATGAAGTCCTGGATGAAATAAATGACCCTCGGATTATGGATTTGACAGACCTTTAAACTCGATGACCTTTGTTCTATGACCATTAGGCATGTAGTTTAAGTTAGATTATAGGCCTACTGAAGTTCTTAATTAACTGTGAGTGAAATCAGCAAGGAATTATGGGTATAAATTCAAATTAAAACAAGTAGACAAACCTGTAGTCTCATCTTCAGATGTCGATAGTATTTGGGACCTGTAATGTGAATAAGAAAATACATATGATTAATAATATATATATATATATATATATATATATATATATATATATATATATATATATATATACACACACAGATCAGGCATAACATTATGATTTCCTAATATTGTGTTGGTCCCCCTTTTGCTGCCAAAACAGTCCTGACCCGTCGAGGCATGGACTCCACTAGACCCCTGAAGGTGTGCTGTGGTATCTGGCACCAAGATGTAAGCAGCAGATCATTTAAGTCCTGTAAGTTGCAAGGTAGGGCCTCCATGGATCGGATTTGTTTGTTCAGCACATCCCACAGATGCTCGACTAGATTGAGATGTGGGGAATTTGGAGGCCAAGTCAACACCTCAAACTCGTTGTTGTGCTCCTCAAACCATTCCTGAACCATTTCTGCTTTGTGGCAGGGCGCATTATCCTGCTGAAAGAGGCCACAGCCACCAGGGAATACCATTTCTATGAAAGTGTGTACATGGTCTGCAACAATGCTTAGGTAGATGGTATGTGTCAAAGTAACATCCACATGGATGGCAGGACCCAAGTTTTGTATAACCGCTGCAGCAGAACATTGCCCAAAGCATCACACTGCCTCCGCTGGCTTGCCTTCTTCCCATAGTGCATCCTGGTGCCATGTGTTCCCAGGTAAGCGACGCACACGTGCCCGGCCATCCACGTGATGAAAAAGAAAACGTGATTCATTAGACCAGGCCACCTTCTTCCATTGCTCTGTGGTCCAGTTGTGATGCTCACATGCCTACTGTTGGCGCTTTCGGCGGTGGACAGGGGTCAGCATGGGCACCCTGACTGGCCTGCGGCTATGCAACAAAATGCGATGGACTGTGCATACTGACAACTTTATCAGAACACAACTTTTTCTATCAGAACCAGCATTCATTTTTTGGAGCAATCTGAGCTACAGTAGCTCGTCTGTTTGGACCACACGGGCCAGTCTTTGCTCCCCACGTGCATCAATGAGCCTTGGCTGCCCATGACCCTGTCGCCGGTTCACCACTGTTCCTTACTTGGACCACTTTTGATAGATACTGACCACTGCAGACTGGGAACACCCCACAAGAGCTGCAGTTTTGGAGATGCTCTGACCCAGTCGTCTAGCTATCACAATTTGGCCCATGTCAAACTCGCTCAAATCCTTACCCTTGCCCATTTTTCCTGCTTCTAACACATCAACTTTGAAGTCAAAATTTTCCCTTGCTGCCTAATATATCCCACCCACTAACAGGTGCCGTGATGAAGAGATAATCATTGTTATTCAAATCACCTGTCAGTGGTCATAATGTTATGCCTGATCGGTGTATATATAATAACATTACAGCAAAATATATGATACACCTTTCTTTTGATTCCCTGGCTGTATTGTTGTAATGTTGTTTGAAGCATTAAAAAAACTCTGCCCCAAGTCAAGCAATGAATTATGCAAAAATCATAGAATTTTTTACAATACATTTATTTAATTGATAAATCAAGTTTATTTTCCGTTTAGAAAACTGTTGTAGTAGCCTAGCCTAGGCCTTCGGGTTCATTTAGTGTGCTGGTGAGAGAACCGAAGTCAAATCCCCAACTTATCGCTTTTATGGTCAGTAGTGAACATAATAATAACTCATAGGGCTGCCATCGGGGAAAAACTGCTGACACAGAGATAAAAAACAGCTATACTTTTTTGCAATTGTTATTTGCTAGTTCAATAAATCGTACAATCCGTTGGTGCTGTTTTCAGAGCTCAAGAAGACAGTGACATTACAGGTGCTTGTTTGGTAAACATAAAGCTTAAATAGCTATGATACTTTTCTCTCTTTTTTGCTAGCTACCTAGAAATCGATGTTTGTTTCGTTTGGGGAATGAATCACTCTTTGAGTCATAGAGGTATAGCCAAATTAGGGGTAGGAGAGATTTTTTCTTTTACTTGTCATGAAAAAAAAACCCCAATAGAAACCCCCCAATCATATCTCAGGAAACAGTTTAACAAGCAGATCAGGCTAAAATGGCTCTGACCAGTATTTTTCTATAGGCTATTTAGAATTAGAACACGAATCGATGTCCGTTTTGTCAATGACTCTCGCGGATCTTTGAGATGAAACACGTTAAGCAAAACGGTCTGAAGCACTTGGTCAATTTTCTAAGATTCTGTTCACTGATATTCACTATTCAGTTTTCAATTTTTATTCTGTATTACATCTGGTCAAAACTACTTTAAAGGCAGATCATGACCATTATGTGATGCTGTAACGGACAAATCTGACATTGGTTTAATCTGGTGGGTTCGAACAGTAACTAAATCCCTCACACTTGTCTCAATTAATATAATCTTAATCCAGCTCTCTCATTCTCTCATAAAACACAGCACACAGCCCGTCATGATCTAATGGCCATGCTGCTGACTGTATTCAGAACCTTATCATTTTCATTAGAGGTGTAGTTTTGAGAAATGCATTGTATGTGATTAAACTCCCCATAATTGTGAAAATTATTTCAATTTTCTATAAATTATATACAATTATTTCAATAAATCAAAAAGGAAACATTTTACAGGTCTTGAAGTATCATTAACAGATGAAAAGATCTAGAACTTACTTTCTCTTTGCCTTTTCCAAAGTCTTTTTTTCCTGAGTCTTCCTTATGTGAGTCTCTGGAAGCTTCTGGAATGGGAGACCAGAACATATTTAGTGTCTGTCTTCATTTTGATTCAGATATTTATGAGATGGTCATATATGATACATGAAATGTGCATAAACTCGTCAGGATAAAAAGTCATGCTGGGATTTTGGTAATTTCCTAATGAATCCTGCTGTACCCCACACACGTCACTCACAGATTAACCAGCGGTTATACAGGTGGCAGCACTTTTGCTTATTAATATTGTCCTCAATGTCACATTCAACATAACTGCAGTTCAGAGTCTAATGAAACAGCATGTGAATTCCCTTGCAGTTCTAAGCACGTACAGATCCCCCCATGGCGATGCAGGTTTCCGATCCACTCCACACGCCCATGTTATTTGCAGGGTTTGGGCTGGGTGGCCTTCTGGGTAATGGACTTTTCAGGCCAATCTGAGCTGGTTCGTACAGGCTGTCCGTAGAGCCATCCTGGACCAAACACAAAATATGTATAGTAAGAAAGACATTCAATATAAGAAATAAGAGCCTTGCCTTTTGTTTTTAGCTTCTAACATGAACCACAGTAGTGAAACCTGAGTGGAAATACCTCCAAAATTTCACAAATTGTACCTTTAAAGCAGAGTAACTAAGGTTAAGGAGCTGATCTATGAAAGGTAAAAGGACATTTTCATCAATTTGAGTAAAAATCTATTATTGCAGTTTACAGTTTGATTTTCTCTTTTTTATATTATTTGATCATTGATAATATTTTTAATGTTTTTACTCGGTTGATTGTACACACACACACACACACACACACACACACACACACACACACACACACACACACACACACACACACACACACACACACACACACACACACACACACACACACACACACACACACACACACACACACACACACACACAATCTCCTTCAGGTTTTCTGTCCTCCTCAGAAGTCATCAATAGTCCAACTACTGCAATGAGAATGACTTACTGTGTTTTTATTAAGGCTGGGCATTGACACATATTTTCCATTCAAAAGTATGCGATTCTTTTCCGGTAGCTATAGCCTAGATTCAATTAGATTTAAAGGTCCCATGGCATGAAATTTTCATTTTATGAGGTTTTTCAACATTAATATGAGTTCCCCTAGCCTGAATATTGTCCCCAAGTGGATAGAAATGTTGATCGGTGAGTTCTGGCTGTCTCTCTCTGCCTTTGAGAAAATGAAAGGCCAGACGAGCCAATCCTGAAGTCTCCTGTGAATAAGTCTCCTGCGTCACTTTAATGACGTAATGGGGACGCCCTCTGGGTGTGCCGATTGTCTGAAGCCCTTATAGAATCACGCCAATTGATTGGCTGATGGCGCGCACGTCGCCCACCTGACGTAGTCACCTATATCAGCGCGCGCGCGCGCCATCTGCTCCTCAGATTTCTCTGCCTTCACGAAGCGGCCATTTCTGCCCTTCGGTTATCGATTTTTCTGGCCCAAAAACTAGGATTCAGTATACATATTTACCTCAGCACTTCAGCGACCGCGGATTGTGGAACTTTGTTCTCCTTGTGGTGAAGTGCTATGGAATTCAGACGTTGCCCACCGCTGTGCACTCACTTCATCGCGATTGACGATCCCCACAGTAAGTGTGTTAAATGTTTGGGATTTACTCACGCACGCGACGCGGTTCAGGGGTTTTCTAATTGTAAATACTGCGATAATCTCCTTCTCAAAACCCTCCACTCGAGGCTCGCGGTTTTTGAGAGGGAGTCATCCGTTTTTCCCCGTCGCGCTCCCGAGGCCGCGCAGGCCTCTCTTGGATCCGCGACCTGGGGTTCGGATGTAGAGCTCGAGGATGTGGAGTGCGAGCAGACGGGCCTCGCCCTTTCTCTCCCTCTCTCTCCCGAGCACGTGCGCGGGACTCCGCCTGTGGAATACTCGCACGACTATCTCTGTCCCAGCCCAGAGGCACGCGATGCGGTTTCCTTCGGACTGGAGGATGTCATTTTCACTGCAGCATCCGACTCCGAGGATTTCGGTGCTGCAAATACCGACGACGCTCTCCCGCCGAGCGGCCAGGAAGCGCGGCCATCAGCGGCGTATGATGAGCTTGTGGATGTACTCGCGCGCGCTACTCAGAAGCTCGCGATCGAGTGGCCGGATGAACCCCGCGAAGCTCAATCTTCTCGGTTGGATGAGAGATTCCTCAGCGGCCCTAATTCTAGGCCTCCGCGGAGGAAGCTACCATTCTTCAGTGATCTACACAGTGAGATTTCTAGATCCTGGAAGCAACCGTTCTCAGCCCGCCTAACTAACGCGGCAGCCGCTGATTTCACCAACCTCGTGGGTTTTGAGGAACAGGGCTATTCCGCTATTCCCGCGGTTGAGGACACGCTGGCCACTCACCTCGCGCCATCTTCAGCTCCCTCGTGGAAGTCCCGCCCCCTTCTTCCCACTAAGCCGTGCAGGACCACTTCTGCCCTGATTGGCAAATCCTACATGGCGGCTGGTCAGGCTGGCATGGCCCTTCATACCATGGCCATTCTCCAGGCATATCAGGCGGATGTTTTAAAGGAAATGGATGAGGGCTCCGGTTTGACACCAGAAGCTGTAAAGGAGCTTCGTAAAGCCACGGATTTGGCGTTACGGGCTACTAAGCACACAGCTCACGCTGTAGGGCGCTCTATGGCGGGCTCGGTGGCGGCGGAGCGCCACTTATGGCTTAATCTCACCGAGATCCGCGACAAGGAGAAAGTTTTCCTTATGGACGCTCCGATTTCCCAGTCCGGATTGTTTGGGGAGGCGGTTAATACTGTGGTCGAGAAGTTCAGATCTGCAAAATCCCAGTCTGCCGCTCTAAAACAGTTCATGCCGAGGAGAGCGAGGGACGCTCCTTCCCCCTCCCCCTCTCAGTCCAGAGATCGCCCCTCTTTCAAAAGAGAGTTTTCCGCCCGGAGGAGCGACCAGAGTTATCCTCCACCCACCACGGTCTGGGGAGCTCGCGGTCGTCCATTTCCCCGTCAACGTCCTCACAGACGCATCGACCCAAAGCGGCCCAGCAAACCTTCTGCTTCGGCCACTTCGAGTCGCCCCTGACCCTCCGGTCAGAAAAAGGGGAGCTGCAGTTCACGACCGGGGTTGGGTCAGACCGCGCAAGCATTTCTGCCCGCCCCCCTCCAGCTCTCCCTATCCAGCTCTGTCATTTCCGCTGCCCAGCGCGCTTCGGAATACAGATCCGGTTATATCCCCGCCTTTTCCGGCGCTGAAGGAAGGAGACGCGGTCTGCTTTCTCCCCTCACGTCTGATTGGCTCACCATCCGCCGCTCGTCCAGACGGAGACACGTCCTGTTTTCTCCGGGATCCAGAGCGGCCCAGCCTTCCACTGCCTACTCCGCGCCAGGACGCTACGTGCTCTCCTCTGCGGATGGCCACACCCCCCTCAGAGGTCCACGACACCCCAACTCAGGTATGTCCACCGCACCTCATAATACCTCCCACGTTGTCAAATTTCTTCCACGAGTGGAAGCTTTTGCCAGGGATATCATCCTGGGTCCTCCGCACGATTCAGTCAGGCTACACGCTTCAGTTCTGTCGCAACCCTCCTCGCTTCGACGGGGTCGCTCACACGGTAGTAAACAGCGCCTCTCAGGCTTCTGTGCTACAACAAGAGCTCTCTTCTCTCCTCCTAAAGGGGGCAATAGAGGAAGTTCCGGCAACAGAGGAGAAATGTGGCTTCTTCAGCCGCTATTTCCTTGTTCCGAAGAAAGACGGCGGTCTGCGTCCCATCCTGGACCTCCGCCGCCTGAACTTCGCTCTCTACAAAGGGAAGTTCAAGATGCTAACGCTAAAGACTATCTTGTCTCAGATACGTGCGGAGGACTGGTTTGTCACTATAGACCTGAGAGATGCTTATTTCCATATCCAGGTTGTCAAACGACACAGGAAGTTTCTCAGGTTCGCCTTCAAAGGGAAGGCTTATCAATACAAAGTCCTTCCCTTCGGCCTTGCCCTGGCACCAAGGACGTTCACGAAGTGTATGGATGCTGCGCTGGCCCCGCTGAGGCTCCAGGGCATCCGTATTCTCAATTACCTGGACGACTGGCTCATTCTGGCCCACTCCAGGGAGTTAGCCTGTCATCACAGAGATGTCGTTCTTCGACACGTTCGATCTCTTGGCTTGAGAGTGAACACAGACAAGAGCGTTCTTACTCCGGCTCAGCAGACCACCTTCTTAGGTGTTCGTCTGGATTCCGTTCCGATGCAGGCCCGTCTGGCCCCTGCTCGGATTTCCAGTATCACAACATGCTTGGTCCGCTTCAGGCTAGGCCATCATGTTTCTGTGGGTACTTGTCGCAGGCTCCTGGGCCTCATGGCCGCAGCTTCCCCGGTGCTTCCCCTGGGACTGCTCCATATAAGGCCCTTCCTCTGGTGGATGAAACGCTCAGGGGCTCGGTCAACAGGATCGGCCCTTCGCCTATTGAAGGTGTCACGCGGCTGCTTTCGTGCCCTATCAATGTGGCGAGACCCTCTTTTTCTTCAGAAAGGGGTCAAGATGGGGGCTGTTTTCCGTCGCCAAATGGTTACGACGGACGCCTCTCTTACCGGCTGGGGTGCGGTATTCGAGGGCAGACCAGCTATGGGGATCTGGGAGGGGGAAGTTCTCTCCTGGCACATAAATTGCCTGGAGTTGAGAGCGGTATCCCTGGCCCTTCAGCATTTTCTCCCCTCACTCAGGGGGCATCATGTCATTGTCAGGACCGACAACATGGCAGTGGTGTCTCACATAAATCGCCAGGGAGGGTCACGGTCGCGCACCCTGGACAGGCATGCGCGCCGACTCCTCCTGCGGTTTCAGGACAAGTTTTTGTCCCTGAGAGCAGTCCATGTACCCGGAGTCTTAAACCTTGCGGATTATCTGTCGAGACAGAAGCTTCGGTCGGGGGAATGGATGCTGAACCCTCAAACTGTGTCACAGATTTGGGAGATGTTCGGGAGAGCGGAAGTGGACCTCTTTGCCTCGAAGGAGTCGTCCCAGTGTCGGCTCTGGTTTTCTCTGAGCTCTCCGGCCCCATTGGGGATAGATGCGTTCGCGCATCCATGGCCCAATCTGAAACTTTATGCGTTTCCGCCCATCAAGCTGATTCTGGCGGTTCTGTGCAGAGTAAGGGAAAGTGGGGCCAGCCTCCTGCTGGTGGCTCCACACTGGCCATCCCAGACTTGGTTCTCGGAGATGGTTCTCCTCCTGGACTCCTCCCCATGGGAGATACCGGTCAGGAAGGACCTTTTGACACAACTTCAGGGCAGGATTTGGCACCCTCACCCGGAGATTTGGAAGTTGTGGGTATGGCCCATCAAGGGCCAACGACACTAAACGCTGGTCTTTCTGCGAACGTTCAGGAGATCATTGCTAATGCGAGAGCCCCTTCTACAAGGAAGCTCTATTTTTCCAAGCGGATGGTCTTCGAGTCGTGGTGCTCGGCTCATGCAGTAGATCCAGTTAACTGCCCGGTTGGTTCAGTTCTGGAGTTCCTGCAGGAGAAGTTTGCTGCTGGAGCAGCGGCTACCACCCTTCGGGTCTATGTCGCAGCTATAGCTGCCGGTAGGGAGTCGGACGAAATCCCTCTGGGCAAGCACAGACTGGTTTCATCTTTCATGCGAGGGGTTAGGCGCCTGAGACCAGCACGCTCCCCTGGTATTCCCTCTTGGGACCTCTCCGTGGTCCTTGAAGGGCTAACTTTGGCTCCATTTGAGCCTTTGGAGTCAGCTCCTGAGCGAATTCTGACTCTCAAAGTTGCTCTTTTGTTAGCTCTGTCTTCTTTGAAACGAGTGGGCGATCTACAGGCTCTCTCTATTAATGGGACCTGTATGGATTTTGCCCCTGGCCTAGTTAAGGTTACCTTAAGACCTAGGGTGGGTTATGTGCCCAAAGTTTTGTCCACATCATTTCGCTCTCAGGTTATTACTCTTCACTCCTTTCACCCCCCTCCGTTTGACTCGGAGGAAGACGAGAAACTTCATTTGCTCTGCCCAGTTCGAGCGGTGAAGTGTTATGTTGACCGTTCGGACAGCTGGAGGAAATCTAACCAGCTGTTGGTGTGCTTCGGTGCTGGCCGCCGCGGGCTTGCCGCTTCGAAGCAACGGGTTTCCCATTGGGTGACAGAGGCTATTTCCTTAGCTTATGAGGTGCGTGGTTTACCTTCACCTCTTGATGTTAGAGCGCATTCTACCAGAGGTGTGGCTTCCTCTCAAGCACTTTTTAGAGGGGCTCTTTTGGAAGATATTTGTGTGGCGGCAGGTTGGTCCTCTCCGCACACTTTTGTGAGATTTTATAGTTTGGATCTCGACATGGCTCCGGGTTCGCATGTCCTGTCTGCTTAACCTAGTCATGCAGGTTATCTGGTGTTCTTTGAGCCAGATACGGCAGCACTTTAGCTTGGCGTGTTTGGTATATCGTTCCCATTACGTCATTAAAGTGACGCAGCGTCGAGTGAACCTATGAAAGAGAACGTCTCAGGTTACTTGCGTAACCTATGTTCTCTGAGTAGGGAACGAGACGCTGCGTACGCTGCCAAGCTCCTCGCGCTGCCGACAGGCTTTCCTTTTCGGCAGAGAAATCTGAGGAGCAGATGGCGCGCGCGCGCTGATATAGGTGACTACGTCAGGTGGGCGACGTGCGCGCCATCAGCCAATCAATTGGCGTGATTCTATAAGGGCTTCAGACAATCGGCACACCCAGAGGGCGTCCCCATTACGTCATTAAAGTGACGCAGCGTCTCGTTCCCTACTCAGAGAACATAGGTTACGCAAGTAACCTGAGACGTTTCTCAGTGTTTGGATGTACAAATGAAAACAGAAGTCTTTCTTCAGTTCCTTCTGATCTGTGATCATTGATTTTTTTATGTGTAGCTAATTAATTATTATTCGTGCACACGCAGCGGCTTCTCTCTCTCCAGACAGAACGGTGTTTTCGTGTTTTCTATCTTGTGAGTCAGTGTTTTTGTAAGTCCTCGTCGCGTCTACCGGTTCTAAAATGTGCATACAGTCTTTTCTGTTTAACATCAGCAGTCACATCTTTAGAGATAAACTTCACACACGCCGAAGCTCGGCCTCCAACATCCCCGACCCCCAGTACTGCATCTGGCCCACAGCGGAGGCACCAAACGCGGCGTGAGATTAAGCAGAAGGAGGGTAAGCGTGAGAATATCTGGGCTAGGCTAGCCAGCTTTCCCCACAATAAACTGGATTACATTCGATTACAGCTGTTGTGTCTTTGTTTGCGCTGTGTAACGTTACTCAATGCGCGTCACTGATGCTATTCATATGATTGGAACATATCTAGAAATAATGCTATACTCAACACTTACTAACTCGTTCATCTCGCTGTAATGGTACATTGCATGTGTTACAAAGTTGGTAATAATGATGAATACGGACTCGGCGTGACTGGGACTCGTGTTTATTCAGAACTCTCAGATACAAACACAATAAACTTGTGCTCACTGACAGCGCTCTCATAACTCAGAAGTTACTATAAATAACTTTGTTAGCAATCGCTCCGTCTCCATGATGTCCGGTTCGCGAACGAATCATTCTTTTGAATCGGTTCTTTTTAGTGAACCGAACCAGTTCACCAAATCGGACTGAATCGTTCTAAACGGTTCGCGTCTCGAGTCAGCGCTGATCCATAATTTACTAAAGTTACTAACTTTCTGACATGAGTGACTAGAAATAAACTAATAACCTGAAGTATATTCTAGTAACTACAACAGTTCACCCTGAACTGAGACATGATGAGAAGTGAACACAGGTCCATCCGACTCTGGCAGACTCGTGCCTGCTCGTGCCTCGTTAAACCACGCCCCCTCCGCTCATTTAAAATGCAAAGATGTCAGCCAATCACAACAGTGGGCGTTTTTACTGAAGTCTCACAGCAGACACGCCTCTTGAAGCAGGGCATTCAGCCACAGGGCAAACAGCAGTATTGAAAAAATGCCTTTTATGTCTAAATTATGACATTTTATGATGTAAAAATCATACTAACAATATAAGTACACCTCAGAAAACACTATAAAATAATAGAAAAATGCAATGCCATGGGACCTTTAATATCGATTCATTTGGAAATATAGAAGGTACAGTACATACTTTTTCTCAAGGAAAAAAAATCTCTAATGCTGTAAACTATAGACCAATTTACTGTTTGTAAACATACAGGATGCGCGCGCAGATAGGTTGCAGAAAACCAGTGAGACGTAGCGTGTAGGCTATAGAAAATTAAATGGATACGATACAAAATCGTTCTTTTTAAAAAGATTATAGACTATTTATAGATATATATTTATAGTTGATTAATTATAGATTATTAGATGTTATTTTCAAAATGTTTCAGCATATTAGGCTACTATAGTTTGTCACCCAGTGATAGGGCTGTGCGTGACAATCGCACCACCGCGGTGGCTGAGATATCACCGGCGGTAGTAGGCATATCATCAATGCTGTTTTACGTGAATATTATGACACGAGTGAAGCACAAACATTTATTTCCAAAATAAATAATAGGATCTTAATTAAATGTTACATCGCAGCCATGGAAACGTGATATTCATGCCGAACGAGAGAGGTATAGGCTTTGTGAGCTGAGCCAAATTTAAGCTTTGTCTGTGTTTTGCAATCTGGTCACCCGATTTTCCACGAATTTAACAATAGGCTTACTCTCATTTTATTCTACTGGACATGGAATCTCTTATTTATTTGTCCTTGATCTTCATTTACGTCTCTCACAGGGGATTATACACGTACGTTTCTTGTTTGCTTTTAATTAGGAGTTCGCATAATTTACTGTGGTAAAGTAGAACACGCTTGTTATTAAACTTAAAGGGTTAGTTCACCCAAAAATAAAGTCGTTATTTAGATTTTTTTTGCGCACAAAAACTATTGTCGTCACTTTGTAAAATTATTGTAGAGCCACTGTTGTGAGATGGACTTTGTAACAATGTTTTTAGTGCCTTTTATGGGTCTTGTGAGTGTAAATGTACTGAATCCCTATGGAGGGCTTGCTGAGGCCTTTCTCAGCCATCAGCTTTCAACAAAAATATCTTCATTTGTGAGGTCTTACGGGTGTCGAACGACATGAGGGTGAGTAATTAATGACATAATTTTCATTTTTGGGTGAACTAACCCTTTAAGGCGTCAAGTGAGGCTATGTGTATAGCGCATTTCGATATTTTTAGTTTCGCTTTCTCTCGCAGCGCATTATCAAACAGCCAAGTTCTTGACCCTGCAGAAGATAAATTCGCTGTTCACAACTTTTACTACAATTATTAGTTCTGGAACATCAGGAGAAAACATGAAGATATTAGAAAAAATGATGCTCTCTTTCCTGCTCGTGTACATCCCTTTCCGCGCAAAGCAGCACATGAGCACCTCTGTGGGGAAATATAAAACCAATATATTAACTAATATATTTAACTTTCTTTTATAATTTATATTACCATTATTTACTGATATTTATTTAAACGTTTTACAGGCTGTAGTATTGTTTCACTGACGGGAAATGTAGGCTATATATATATATATATATATATATATATATATATATATATATATATATATATATATATATATATATATATATACCATTATTTACTGATATTTATTTAAACGTTTTACAGGCTGTAGTATTGTTTCACTGACGGGAAATGTAGGCTATATATATATATATATATACCATTATTTACTGATATTTATTTAAACGTTTTACAGGCTGTAGTATTGTTTCACTGACGGGAAATGTAGGCTATATATATATATATAGCCTACATTTTGGAAAAAAAAATATCTTAAACTTTCTCAAATTTCTTTCAAATTTTCATTATTTTCATTCAGTTTCAGCAATTTAATCAAACATTTAATCAAATTTAACTGCTGATTTGCTGAAATCATTCAACTGTTGTTATATGTATAGCCTAAAGTAAACCAATGTGTTTCATACATTAGGCTTGTTCGACTTCACCCAGCGATGCGCAGACCGATCGGCGGCTGACTTGAAGCAGTGCATGCCGGTTAGAAATTTTGTCCGACTTGAGGCAGCGCCGACGCCACGTGACAGTGACGTGTGTCAACAAAGTGCCGCGAGAGCGATTCGAGAGCAGTCGGCTGATACAGCCGGTGCAGTTTCTACAGAGCAGCTTTTTTTTTCTTTTTTCTTTTTTCTACAGAGCAGCTGCAGGAGGCTGCACGGACTCTGATGACGACACAGCTGTTCCACGATTGGCCGGATTCACCGCATGACAGCGATCACGTGTGTTTCGTGTTTATTCTGAAACCTTCAGCTCCACTAATGCGCACAAATCTGTTTTTTATAACAGTAAAACCTCCTTTCATGTAGTCGCGATGTTATATTGTCATGTTTATCAAAATAAAACTGATTAAAAACGTAAACCCCACTTCATTGATAGTGTAGGCTTATATGTTGAACTGTATTCTTGTACAAACACACGCTGTATTAAGCAGTACATAAAGTATTACATGACAATAATGTCTCTGAAACATCTGTGTATTGCCAAATATTGCATTTATTTCACTTCAGCTGATAAAGTATGCAAACACAGCGCGAGCGTCACTACGGGAAGCAGAAAGTGTCCGACTTCACGTCTCCGTTTGCAGCTCCTCCCCGCCTGCACGCGGCTACTCTCGCCGATCAGTTGAATCCGGCCGCAGCCGATGTCGAACACACCTATTATAACACATTCCAGATCGTCTTTTGCAACCGACATGCGCAGTTGAACCTGCGTGACGTCAGTTTGACGTAGGCTGTAAATTGGTCTATACAGGGAACCCAGTCAGCTGGTACATTGCTATAGTATTAAAGGTTAAAATGAACTAATTTGTATATAATTGTATTTTTTTTTTGTTTACAGTAATAACGTTATAACAACTATTAACTAAAACAACTAGTAAAATATGAATACGTAATATATAGTGCATTTAAAATCTATGGAGTTTGTGGTCATAGCTTTCTGTAACGTTACGTCACGTGACATTTGTTTCAGCTGTTGACGACGTCTTTCCGCGGTTGAACAATTACATGAGACATGATACGTTTCAGTAAGTTCTACTGTTTCTTTCAAAATTCCTTCTTATGTTCATTCATGTTTATTTCGTGCTGTAGCTAGTAAGATTAAGAGATGATCGGTTCACGTGCCGCATGCACTGAGGCGTCATAGCGACCTGTCACGCGCATAAAGAAACCACATTTATTGTTTGAATTTCATATTAAATTTACAGAATTTAAAAGCTGAGACTTTGTTTTATATTAAAAGAAACCTGCTTTGTATTGTCTTTCTTTGCGTTGACGATGTCCTCCCTTGATGTTTTTCACTGTGTAAGAACGTTGTCAAATGGCCTATATAACGTTAGGCCTAATAATTCTTTATCTAATATAATGTTCGCAATTAATGTAATTATTAACATATTAATTGTTCAATTAATCATGGTCTTACTTTATACTCCAAAAAGTACCATTGTATATTGCATATGGCTGAAACTAAACAATTCAAGTAGCAGATGTGTGGCTAATAGTCTTGCTCCATGATTTTTAGATGATCTGCACTCTATGAAATTGAAGTAGGCTATGGATTGTCCAGAGACTCCTCTCACGCATGTTCAGGAGCTGCAGGCTGTTGTTGAAAAGGATGTATCTGGATTCAGGGGATGCAGTGTTCGCTCAGGACCTTCAGGTGCTGTAGTAGCCTTTTCCTGATCCATGAATAGGACATTTTCCTGACATTCTGCTGACCCGTGATCTGCTATAAGGAGCTCTCTGACTCACGGTAATCCTTACCTCCGCTCAATGTTTCCATACATGCCCAATCCCAGCCAAATCTATCTCACTTTCGCTTGTCTTAAGACAATACCACGATTGCATCTAAAATTAGCACTTTAGCAACCTTTTCTGGGAATTTTTTTGTTTTTGTTTTGTAGTATACAAGTTTTTGGGAAAATCAACACTTGAATACACTAAGCCATTGCTGTTATACAAACGCACAAGTACCATACAGCTCAAGTTAAACCAACAGCAGTGGAATCAATGATCTAATCTTGTTCTTTTACTGGCAGAGACGCAGATATCAGTTCAATCTGATATGTCATACAGTGTCAGTATGAAACAATTCAGATAAGATGTCAAATTCTAATTTCTGTTAATCTTCTGGAATATCTGATGAATCACTCCTGATACAAATATATCCTGTTGTTAGTATAAATTAACAAACAAGGAAACTTTCTCTTACCAGAGTGAAGCAGAAGAGGTTCATTTTCCAAGTCCTTACGGTTTCACACACTTTTATCGGAGAGGTGCATGTGAGTGTGCGTGTGAGCTCCCGCACACAAAGAGTGGCTGTTGTACTGACTGTGGCCTCACAGATTAATGCAAGTTGAAAATCCCTCCCATAATCCAATAGCGGCAGTGGCCGTCACTCTCTAGGTGCCCCGTCCCTGCCTGTTAATGAGCTGCAAATACCCCCAACCTTCCTTCACAAAAACAAATGTGCTGTCCACGTGCCATCAGCAGAGGACAGGAGGACACGTGGTGGAGGTGGACATCCCTTTGACATGATGTCAGTTGTGTTTTTAGTTGTATTAATAAAGTAATAGTGAGAACAAAGTTTAAGAGTGAATTTGGCCTACAAAAAAGTACTGGTAAAACCATGCTATTTTGACATGTACCATGGTGCTAAACTATTACAGTATTCAGATATGTTTTTTACATTCAAATTAATTAAAAATCAGCTACCAAAAACAAGATATGGTAAAAGAAAAAAAAAATTGAATACTGGTACCATAAAATTAGATTTTTACTTGTCTTAGTTTTAACCCTTAGGCACTATTCTGGGTCTTTTTTTTTATCACAAATGAGATTTGCTGAAATAAAATCCCCTTCATCTAAATGGCATGAGACTTGATGTCAAGGTTTACTCTTGCTCTATATCTATCTATCTATATATATATATATATATATATATATATATATATATATATATATATATTATATTATATTATATATATATATATATATATATATATATATATATATATATATATATATGATTTTGTAACAATGTAGGGTTTTTTTGTAAACAAATGTAATATCACTCACTTTAATGATAAATAAGATGAATAAAAAATAAAAAAAATTAAGCAAATACACAAGAGGACACACACACACGGGGCACTATAAAAACAGATTTGTTACATAATCGTCAAAAAGTCAGTCGCAATGCAGAAAACAGACACAAAAAAGGGGAGTAAACACCCCCAAACCCAAAAACAACAACAACAAAATAGAATGAAAAATGGCCATAAATTGGTCTGTTGCATAATTTGTAAAAAATAAAGCTATAGAGGCAGAACACAGAGAAATGATGGAGCGACACAACAAATCCGCGATGGAAAACAAATGCAAACACACAACCAGTGATGGGAATAACGGCGTTATAGATAAATGGCGTTAACGGAATAATTTTTTTCAGTAAGGAGTAATCAAATGAATACGGTTTCTCCCGTTACCAGGGGCGTCGGACTGGGGGGGTAAAGGTTACCGTGTACCCAGGGCCCGAGGCAGGGGGGGCCCTTAGAAGTCAGTTTTCTATACATACATATACATGCACTAACATTTGTATAGCATTTATGTACAAATAAAAAAGTGCCTGAGCAAAACTAAACTTGTAGTTAGGCACTGGTTTGGTTTTTAAAAAAAAGTCATTTTCATGCTGTGCAGGGCCCCACCACCCCTCTCGAATCAATGTAAATGGTACGACCCGCAGGTCAGGTGCACCTGCGGTGAATCAGTTAATAGGCTTGTTCGACTTCACCCAGCGATGCGCAGACCGATCTGCGGCTGACTTGAAGCAGTGCATGCCGGTTAGAAATTTTGTCCGACTTGAGGCAGCGCCGACGCCACGTGACAGTGACGTATGTCAACAAAGTGCCGCGAGAGCGATTCGAGAGCAGCCCCTAATAGAGCCGGTGCAGTTTCTCCAGAGCAGCTGCAAGAGGCTGCACGGACTCTGAAGACGACACAGCTGTTCCTCGATTGGCTGGATTCACCGCATGACAGCGATCACGTGTGTTTCGTGTTTATTCTGAAACCTTCAGCTCCACTAATGCGCACAAATCTGTTTTTTATAACAGTAAAACCTCCTTTCATGTAGTCGCAATGTTATATTGTCATGTTTATCAAAATAAAACAGATAAAAAATGTAGACCCCACTTCATTGATAGTGTAGGATTATTGAACTCTATTCTTGTACAAACACACACTGTATTAAGCTATACATACGTATAGCTTACGTATAGCTTAATTCGTACAGATTTGTACGAATTAGTGGAGCTGAAGATTTTAGAATAAACACGAAACGCGTGATCGCTGTCATGTGGTGAATCTGGCCAATCGTGGAACAGCTGTGTCGTCTTCAGAGTCCGTGCAGCCTCTTGCAGCTGCTCTGGAGAAACTGCCCCGGCTCTATTAGGGGCTGCTCTCGAATCGCTCTCGCGGCACTTTGTTGACATACGTCACTGTCACGTGGCGTCGGCGCTGCCTCAAGTCGGACAAAATTTCTAACCGGCATGCACTGCTTCAAGTCAGCCGCAGATCGGTCTGCGCATCGCTGGGTGAAGTCGAACAACAGGAGCTGGAGTTAGCCGTGACGTGATATGAACTGAAGACAGGGGAAGAGTTATGTCTTTCCTTAAGAAAGGAAAATAAGCAGCTCAAAAACAAAAAGAAAAGAAGATTAAAGAGAGAAAGGCAAATGAGGGCAAGCAGTTGCTCACTCAGTTTTTTTAAAAGAAATGTGAGCTCCAAATGCATCATCGAGCATTGATATTGTTTTAACATAAATATCTACTCCAGGTAGAATAGCATACAAATACTTTATAGTATAAAGTATATATAGTATAAATACATATACCAATACTTTATAGTATCACACCCTACATAGCGAGCAAACAATATTTCTGAGTAAATAATTCAGGGAGTGAGAAGCAGACGGAGGCGGAGCTGGGAGCTCAACACTCCAGGCAGCTGCGCAGCTTGTCTCGTCTTCTGCTGCAGTTCTCCCCAGAGTCAGAAGTTTACATGAAAACACTGTATATTTCCCTCCATTGTCAAAATCTAACACCCGCGAAAACACAGGTCGTTACCGCATTGTTATGCAAATTAGCTCACGCACGCTCTAGTACAGGATTGTTCTCAGTTTAAATGCACATCTTAATGATTGAAAATGACTTATTTTAAAAAAGTAATTCAACGATATTTGATTTAGTCCAGGTTTGGACCTGCTAGACCTTTTGTCATCTCAGTAAGTAGTAGTAGGGTAGAGTGGGGGAAAACGCCCCCCCTGGGGTAAAACGCAACCCACCTGTTTTTCCCAAAATAACCACTAGAGGGAGTCAAGATACATTTTCACTGTTGCTATGCACTTCGTTGACAACGGGGATAAACAAATCTCCTTGGAGAAGCTGACACCAGCGACGTATTTGAAGAGAAGAGGATTACATTGCAAGCGCTATAATTTTCAGATATTAGTAAACAAGTGTTTAAGAGAATATTGGTCTGCAGGATATCACAGTGATGTATGATAGATGAATAGTGAAGTCTGTAGTTTGAGAGGAAATGTTATTTATAAGGAATATAATTATATTTTAAAAATTAAACATTTTTTTAAAAATTCATAGCTTGTGGGGTAAAACGCCCCTACGCTGAGGGGTAAAACGCCCCCCAGAGGGCATAGTTTCTCTCTATCATAATTACTATAATAACATATTTCTGTCTATCAAATCCTTTGTTTTACACTTAATGCAGTATAACTAGGTGGTAAAATCCAATTATTATTCAAACATATTTGTTTGCATGGCTTAGTTATATGTATAAATATAAATGTTAAAATGGCTGTAAATGGCTAATGAATTAATGTTTATTTATTTATTACAACATATTTGTTTGCATGGCTTATGTATAAATATAAATGGTAAAAATGTGGATATTTTGGACATTCCTCAAATAAATATTAATTTATATACATGTTGATACATTACTTGCCTTTTACTTTTAGAGATTAAAAACTAGTCTGCTCATTTTGCTGTTGATCTATGAAGCAAACTGGTTGGTAAGAAAGGGGGTATTTTACCCCACCTTGGGGGGCGTTTTACCCCACCGCTGGGGCAAAACGCCCCCTTTGTACAAAAATATTTTCAGTCAAAATACTAATTATGAAGGCTGCACAATTTTAATATTTGGTGAATAACTCCTGCCATAGTCACTCAAAACCAGGATGGTAATTCTAGTCACATTTATGTTTTGTTTCACTGTAATGTCACATTTTCCTTAAGGGGGGCGTTTTCCCCCACTCTACCCTAATTTTGACAATAAAACAAAAATATATTAATCAGAGTGTGGCTTATTTTGTTTACATTTTAAGTGTTTTTATGATAAAAAAATGCAATACCCCATTGGTATATGGTATTTGTACGGGGGCCCAGCAAGATGGTTTGCAGGGCTGGACTGGGGATAAAATTCGGCCCTGGCAAACCCAGCCCATCCGTCCCATGAGATCCTCGTGAATGTTTTTGCTGGGGTTAGGGCCTTACATTGGAGTAAATAAATAAAACTAGGACAGGGACAAATAATGATGGATATTATTGAATTTATTGCAAATGCAGATATCAAACTTGATATTGCACTTTTGTCACACAGAAATGCACTTGACAGTAAAGCACTGATTTTGAGCTAGGATGCAATAAAGTAAATTTACTGCTTTTAAATTCTGTTGTGTAAAGTTGTTCCAAACCGAAATGACGTTGTCTCTTTTAACCGAGTTTAACTGTTGGCCAATTTTGGCCAAACCATGCTCCTCATTACCATGTGTATATGGTTTCTAAATTAAATAAATAAATAAATAATAAACTATTGAATTTGTAATAAAAAAAAATATTGTAAACACGTAGAAAATACAAAAACAGCATCTATAAAAGTGATTTATATTGAGCAATATTTAATGTAGCCTATAATAATAGCAACATTTTTAATAAATACATTTGTGCCAATACACCATATTTCTTCACTGTTAGTAGCTGCAAGGTAAATTGTGGTTGTGCTAGGGTGAGAAGTTTGTAGTGTGTATTGCCATTTTCCAATTTACCTCGTTGTGTATATGCTCACGGCTGTTTTCAGCTGATTCACCAAAGAACCGTTATGTTACCATATCACACGATTGTATAAAACAAAATTCAGAGTCAAAGTGCCATTCATCACTTAATAGAGCAGCAGAAACGCAGAGCATGTTCGTCAGCGGCAGCGCTGTGCGGATATTCGCCTTTTGCAGTTTCATGCGCCCAAATCAAAAACACAATAAAAAAACCAGCGCCTAATATGGACACAGTCTATGAATATGGAAGGAAGGTCTCTCTCGCTGTGGCCTATCAATTCAGAAGACAAACCAATGGGCCGCTGTCCCTGCATGATGGGCCAGTCCGTGGCAAAAAAAACCTAAATAAATAAATAATTAAATAACCTTGTATCGGCCCCAAAGTGCGTCGGCCCACCGGGAAAATGCCCGGTATGCCAGATTACCAGTCCAGCCCTGATGGTTTGTACCCAGGGCCCAAAATTTGGTGCTACGCCCCTGCCCGTTACAACGCTGTTAGCGTTACCGAGAATAGGCAAGGCAAGTTTATTTGTATAGCACATTTCATACACCGTGGCAATTCAAAGTGCTTTACACAGAAATTAAGTTAAAATATTCATAAGTGAATAAAATTAAAAATATAAATAGTATAACAGTTATATTAGGAATTAAAAGAAAAGTTAGCGTTACTGAGAATAAAATGCGGCGTTACTTGAGCTCACTGAAGTGGTTTTCATCCGAACAGGCTCTCTTGTCAGTCGGACCTGCAACGTGTGTGTGTGTGTGTGTGTGTGTGTGTGTGTGTGCGCGCGTGCGGGGTGATACACATAACTGATGATGATGATGATGATGATGATGAGTGGGTGGGAGACAATATTGAGGTTGATAGGTTGAGTTCACACACGACCAGGAGGAGTCAGAGCGATGGCAAGTCCAACGACTTCAAATGTAGCTTTTGCAAACTGGAAGTATAAGCGCTACTCTTCCCTCGTTGAGGTGAAAGGTAAGAATGTTTATGTAATGTGCAACTTATGCCCAGCAAGAAAGAGTCTCTCCACGTCTGTGGCAAGTAATTCTAATGTAATGAAGCTCCGAACATCACATGCCGCCACAAAATGAGTGGCCAGGTGATAACGTGAGCTCCACAACCAAAAGAGTAGTACAGTACTGATAATATTTACACTATAGTAGGTCTTCACAGATCATATTTACAATAATGTACTGAATTTGATAGGTGTCTCACATTGTCCCACAGCAATAGTGTAGCCTACATTAATGCACAATGTTTTATAATAAATTCTATTTAGTGTCCAATTCCTTCATTTAACATTTAATATTGGGGGCTGCCATGTTATTTGACATATTTGAACATTTGAAAAAAATAATAATAATAACGCAGTAATTACTTTCCCTGGTAATAAGTTACTTTTATAATGATGTAACTCAGTTACTATTTGTAAGAAGTAACTATGACTTTCTTTTAAAGTAACGTTCCCAACACTGCACACAACACATAAAACAATATGTTCAGGTTTGTGTTACAGTACAGAAGGGTCGGAGACAAGATGCACATGTTAGTGAAGTTTACTGAACAATCCAGAATGTGAATACAGAAGTGCAGGTGAGAGGTGTAGAAGTTCTTTGGAGTTTGGTGATGATACAGTCTTTATACTTGCAGGTGATGATCATTGGAGACAGGCTTGGATAGTAGGAGAGGGAACACAATGGAGACTTGGAGATAACAGGGAATGAAGGCAAGTATCGTTAGAGTTGTCCTTGAAGTCAGCATAAAGGTAAGTACCTTATACAAACGAGACCAGAGTGTGAGTGTGTGTGTTTTGTATTGTGGGTGATTGCCGTGTTGATGGGATGCAGGTACTTGATCAGTACTCAGGGGAAGGCGTGTACTATGATTGGGTGCGTTCCATTCGACAGGGTCCCTACGCACTGTTCACTGCTCCCTACTCCCTGAGCACGGTATATCTGTTGAAGTGGACTTCGCTGACAATAAAAGCTCATTTGGAACACCCTGGAACGTCATCAAAGAAAGGCAACGACGGGGTCGTGCAGAATATGATATAACATACTATTGTAATTTACTTCACTTTCACATTTAAAACCATATATTAAGCATATACCTTTACAAAACACACAGTATGTATCTAAAAAATATAATCAAAATCATTAGTTTTATTAGTTTCCATATACCTGTATTGACTATGAACAGATTTGAAGCTGCACCTGTCATTAAATATGAAAATACATTTTGATTTTTGGTTAACTATGTATAAATGTATTCTTAATCAATGGTCTTTGTAGCGTTCTCATCTCGTGCGCTTTCTTTCCCAAGCGCAGCTGCATAGTAAACATTCCTGAGGTAAATAAAGTAAAATTAGGGCTGTCAAAAGATTAATCACGATTAATCACATCCAAAATAAAAGTTTGTGCTTACATAATATATGTGTGTGAACTGTGTATAATTATTATTTATATATAAAAACACACACAAGCATGTATATATTTAAGAAAAATGTATTATATTTATATATAAAATATTTATATATAATATAAATTATATAAATGTATATACATGCAAATATTTCTTAAATATATACATTAATATTTATATAAACATAATAATTATACAGAGTACACACAAATATATTATGTAAACACAAACTTTTATTTTGGATGTGATTAATCGTGATTAATCTTTCGACAGCCCTAAGTAAAATATTACAAAATGACAGCCCTCAGCTGCTTCTCAACACTTTTCATTTGTTTACATATTCATAAAATATAATATGTGAATGTGACAGTTATTGCCATACCCATTCATAAATACTCTAGTTTGTATAATAACTATGAATATTCAAATGCATACGTAAACTCCTCCATCGCAGAGCTGTGTAAAAACTCTTCCAACGGAGCTGCTCCGTTCAGACAGGTGATGCGATGCACAATTAGCCTGGTCTTACCAGACTCTCGTACATTTCATTTGAAAAATGAAAATTGAGCGGAAGTATATAGGAGGGCGGAGCCAGGCTAATGCGCAATGGCAGTTGGGTGATTTTCACTCTCCACTTCCTGTGAAGAGATGTATAGATGTTCCCTTCTTCCAGTGCCCTTTGAACTGAACATGTTCGCTCCCTTTGGATTGGAATCTCACTTAAGATGGCGGAATACCTTCTGAAGTCCACTTCGCAGTCCACTTACGGTCGAATGGAACGCACCCGTTGTGTGACGTGGGAGCCTGGCCTGTCTGTGACAGTTTGACTGTAATGTCATAATTGCAAAAAATTATACTTCAGTACAAAAAAAACCCTAAACTTTGAAAAAGTCATTTTTATTGCTAGAATAATTATTTTATAATGTCTAAACATAAATCTGAGTGCAAAAAAAAATGTATACCCATGAGGAAATGACAAATGAGCCATTGAGTAATGCTTTGAAGCAATCTACTAGCTGTAGTTTTGAAATGTCATGTTATTTTAATTTTAAAAGTGTTTGTTCTCCAGTTGATGGCAGCAATCTTCCATTAAACCACGGCACATCGTCCATGTTATGTTATCATATGAATGAAAATGAGAAATGTGAAATTTTTTTAAGTGAATTTTACATAAAAAGTTGTTTTTAATAAAAACCTATTTAAAATATTTTATAATTTAATTATATAAGTAATAATAAAAAAAACTTAAATCCCCTCCAACACAGCACAAATGTAGAGTAAAAACATGAATAAAGTGAGTGATATTACATTTGTTAAAAAAAATTACATTATTATCACATTTTATTGTCTGGTGTCTCTGGAGAACCCAACATCCTGAGTGTACATTAAAGGTCCCGTTCTTCGTGTTTTTTTGAAGCTTTGATTGTGTTTACAGTGTGCAATATAACATGTGTTCATGTTTCGCGTGTAAAAAAACAGTATTTTTCACACAATTTACTTATCTGTATAACGCTGTTTTTACTGTCCTAAAAACGGCCTGATGACTTGTACGGAAAGGTCACGCCTCTTAACGGGAGATGTATGCGATCAATGATCTCTACAGCGTCCCTGGGAAAGCCAAACAAAGGTGATTTGACTCCGGGATGAAAATAACAGTGTCTCGACGACATGGCGACAAACACACTCAAGCTACAGTTCCTTTTCTCCATGCCACCGTCCTCTTCTCCACGTGGGACAGCAACAAGACCACGCCCCCTTTTTCGCGTATTCTTGTGGGCGGAGGTTAGTCTGTTCTACTGTTCTACTGACTGACGTAATTAATGTAGGAAGTACCAGGATGTAGTCCAAGCCAGCCGTTCGCTGTAGGCTTTGAAAGGGAACTGTTAAATAAAATATCTCGCTTGGCATTGAACTTTGAGCTTTATAATTTTACAGGTATTATTTATGCTCTAACAGCAACATTACACACTAACTAAAGTTTGAACAGTGGGATCACGAAGAACGGGACCTTTAATAAATAGCGCTTAAGGGTTAAATGTAAGACATTAGTCGGTCAGGATTAGCTGTGAGATCAATGACCAGCAGTTCTATTTTTGACCATGGACTTAAAGTGCTTTATTTATGTTCATCCTGGAGAAGTTTCAAGGTTAGTCGGTCACAGAAATTCTGTTCTTCAGAATGAAATAGGGAAAGTGAGTGGCTAAAGACTTCTGAATTGGAATCGTTTCCTGAACATGCAGGTTTTTAACTGGTACTTGACATGAAACATAACTAAAAACAGCTGATGCTAAAAGTCAGTTTCCTGCTTGAGTGTGAACAAGGTCAGAGAGGTGTTTGTGGTACTTGTGCCTTATTTTCATAGGTTGTGGAGTCTCAGAGTATGATAGTGTTGTTTACAGTTAATTGGATTTTACATCAGTTAGCGCCCCCTTCTGGCTGAAGGGTAAAATAAAAGAATAAATAAAAAAATGTAACTAAAATATTTAATTTAATGACATTTTATGCATGTATTTATGAATGTTATTTAGAGGTAACAAGAGAAAATATAATATATTATATATGAATATAAAAATATAATAAATACCAGTTATTAGAGTAAAATCATAATACTAATATATGATCTATTCCTGTTCTACGGAGACTTTTATCCCAGAGGCCAGACTTTCAATTTGAAAATGTATCTTTAGAATTTAATTACAAATTATATTTTTAATATAATTTTATAAAATATTAAACTTTCTGTGTTTAAACTCATAAAAAAAAACATTGATTTATTGTGGAAATCAGTTAAATAAATTACGACTGTCTCAAATGTGACGTTTGCTCGAACGACCAACATTTTTCCTTCAGTAGGCTTTTTCAAAAGTTAGTGTACTTGGTTGTCTAAGATACATCGATAAAGATCCCAAAATGAAATGTGAAGCAAGTGAGGGGTGAATAAGGTAAATGTCATCTTTGAATAGAATATTACATTTTCCAATAAAGATTTTTAGGATAAATTAAGTGCTAGCTATGAAATTAGCCATAGACAGACACAGGCATCTGCCGTTTTATCCAAAATTATATCCATGGTAAATAACATGTTAAACAATGTCATTTCCACCATAGAATATTGTGATTTTGGCCAAAACTCTGGTTACCATGGTAAATGTTTCGTCCACCTGAGACCAGGGTAACGTTCATTTTTCAGGGCTTAGCTTTTCGAAATCTTTGCAAAATATTCACCCAACAATCAACAAATTGTGGACCGGCACATGTACAACTGTCAGACTCAAAAGTTGAAAGAGATGTTTGTTTTTCTATTAGTCAATCTAGCTTGTTTTTTAAAGTCTTCCCCACTTGAGGTCATTGTTGCTCCAACTATAATTTTAACATTGTGTCACAACCACTGTTTTCAAAGTTTTGCATGTGTAGCTTATGTTACTTTATGTTTTTGTAATAATTGCTTTTGATAACATAGTGGTACTGGCTTATTAGATTGCTTTTGGCCATTATTTAGGCAACATGAAAATGGTTAAAAATATGAGTGATTTATAAGATAACCTGGTCAAATCTCTCCGCCAGAGATGGTGAGACAGGTGAACGAGGGAAGTGGATCTCTGGAGTTTGATATATATGCGAACAGACCCCAGAGCCACAGATGATGTGCAGAGCCGCCACGGCATTGATTTTGTCTGTCCTTGTTCAGAATTCGTAAATTGTTCCGTCTGGCCTCTGCTTTTCACATTAGCCCTAGCCTTGACTCAGATCTGAACTGAGAAGAAGCTTGTTTGTCACATTGTCTCTCTCAGATGATGAAGAGATGTTCACTATATTTTTTTTAATGAAAGGTAATATAATAGGCTAACAGACATGATTACGGTTAATCTCTTAGGGTTTTTCCCATTGAAAGGGATAGTTCTCCCCAAAATGAAAAGTCTGTCTCAAGTTGTTCCAAACCTTTATGAATTTCTTTCTTCTGCTGAACACAAAAGATATTTTGAAGAATGCTGGCAACCAAACAGTTGATAGGCACCCTTGACTTCAATAGTATGAAAAGAAATACTATGGAAGTCAATGGGGCCAATCAACTGTTGGTTTACCAAAGGGACAGTTCACCCAAAAATGAAGATTTTGTCATTAACTACTCACCCGCATGTCATTCCAAACCTGTAAGACTTTCGTTCATCTTTGGAACACAAATGAGATCCTCCATAGGAATTGAACGGTTTAGTCAAAATTTTCTGAAGAGACACATTTATACGATGAAACGATTGGAAACCATTTCAAAGAGTCACCATGAAATCAAAATGGACAATTCCTGTTTTTTTAAGGAATATTGCAGTATTTATTTAAATGATTTATCCGCGCATCATTTTCTAAAATTCATGTGCCCTCATAATCTTTCATCAAAATATTTTTTCCCTCCCCAAAATATCTTTTGTAACATTGCAAATGTCTTCACTCAAGACATCAATTTAATGCATCCTTGCTGAATAAAAGTATCAATTTATTTGTATATATTTTTTTGACAGTTTTGACTCAACCTAAAAATGACATGTCAGGGCTCGACATTAACGCTTGTCCGGGACAAGTGGATTTTTTGAAGGGGCAAGTGAAAGAGAATTTTACTTGCCCGACCGGACAAGTATCCTGATTAAAATGTCAAAAAATAACTAGGGAATCACCAAAATGCAAGAATGATTCTGCATTAATTTAGTGTAATTGGTGATCGATAGTGGATAATAATATATAATGTATAATAAACTGATGGAAACAAGGTTGCGCTGTTGAGGCTCACGCAGCCTCATGAGGAGAAATCAAAACACATGAGCACCGCTCACACAGAGAAACTCAGTGAACATGCACGGTTAAAATTACAAATTGTGGAGTTTTTATATTTGTAACATATGATAGCCTACAGTTATGCAACATCACAGAACCAAGAGTGCTGTTTTCCTGAATAACATCACGACTGAAAACGACACAGATTTCATAAGACGGTTCCATAAACAATTGAAAATAGTTCCAAACAAAGATCACAGCAGAACCATAACGCATCTCACAACAACGGTGTGTTACTGAATGATTCAGTGTTTGAATGAATCGGTTGAATCAAAAATTAATTTACCAATTAGTAAATGACGGCCTCATTCTTGAATGAATCAGCCATTTGAATGAATGACTCCATGACTCACTCACTAAGACGGTCACCTGCTGCCACCTACTGGTGGTTTAGTTTCATCTTTCCAACATTTCTTATTTGTATATTCAAACATATTTAAAACAATCTCATAACATTATTTAAAGCAGTTGTAATTTTTTTGTGTAAATTATTTAATTTGATTGGTAACAGTCCTATAGTGTCTTATTCTAATTTAATTTCTAGATCAAATAAAAAAGATAAAATGAAAGCTGAAGCATAGCCTATATTTAATAAGATTATGGAAAAAATGCCCTTTATAAAATGTAAAAATATCACAAATTTGCAGATTTAAATATGTCAAAGCTGATTGAACACGGGGGAGAATATTGCTTCAGAATAAATTAGTTACAACACACACAAAAAAAAAAAAATTCCGGACAAACACATTTTTTGCTCGAACAAGTGAGTGACAGATTCACTTTTCCGAAGGACAAGCATGTGAACCGGCTTAATGTCGAGCCCTGCATGTTCTTGGCATGTTTTTCAGAACCTTAGGCCCGGATCAGACAGAACAAGCTTTTCAGGTTTGAAAACGCGATGCGCACCGCACTGCCTTTTTTGGTTGACGTTTTTTAATTTAGAAAATAGCAGTGCACTCTCGAATCCTCGAATCAGCTGTGCTGTCAGTCTAATCAAGGTAATGATCACCACAACGGAAGGCCTGCCTCTCCATTCATTTGATTGGACAATAGAAGAAGAAAAAAACGCGTTCTGTCTGATAGGGGCCTTAGGTGCTACAAAAACGAAAAAAAAAGCTTTGTTATCAAGAACTATCTGCAGATAAGAACTATTTACGGATCAAAAATATTGAAGACTCATCCTGAACTCACTCATTTTGCCCAATCAAATGCTCTCTAGAATGAGAATGTACCTCCTCCTATACCGGCTACTTTGGAGCTTTGACTAGCAATTATCAAATGTAATCAAATGTTAATGTTAGGGCGGGATGTTAATGTTAATGTTCCCGCTAGGGCGGGACAACCTGTCACTCACATGAGATCAACCAATAGCAAACCACAACCACCCAACCAATTCCTGATAGACTAAATCAAGCCACTGTAGTGAGATGGACGTTGTAACAACGTTTTTAGTGCCTTTTATGGGTCTTGTGAGAGTAAATGTACTGAACGTCAATGGAGGCCTATCTCAAGCCTTTCTCAGCCATCAGCTTTCAACAAAAATATCTTCATTTGTGCTCCGAAGATGACCGAATGTCTTACGGGTGTCAAACGACATGAGGGTGAGTAATAAATGACATAATTTTCATTTTTGGGTGAACTAACCCTTTAATAGCTTAAAAATATAAAGTTATGAAACTTCACTTTGCCCTCAGACAAAACAATCTGTCTAGCAAAGATCAGCTGTTAGATCTACACAAGACAAGACAAATCATATCTTATGTTTAACCACTACAGAGACATCAGAGCCAGCGGCAGAAGGACTGGCCGAGGAAAGGGTGTTCTCGACGGGGTTAATGAGCGATTGAGCACCACTGATCCACTGGAGCTCACAACTCCGAAAACAGCAGATCAAACTTTCAAAAAGGCGCTCTCTTTATAAATAAACCACAGATTTGAGCTTTAAACAACAACATTCTCATCTGAAAAGGACTTAAAACTATATTTTGTGAAACATTAACACTACCAGAGGGCTCTTGCTAAGACCCATTCGTTTAGCCACCAAAGGGCCAAGCTGGTATCAGACTTTTGCCGAATTCAGTCGGTAAGACAGCGATAACATCTTTTTTAGATATGAAGGCTTCGAGTGTTGTTCTTTGCTCGGGTTTTAATGAAAAGGAAAAGTTTAAATCGCTTAAAACAGACGCGATAGCTGATTCGAACAAGTGATGCTCCACGGCGGCAAATCTGCTTCAGTGTCGCTGCTCTGTCGTCATCGTGTAAAGCCCGCCCCAACGTTTCTGATTGGTGCCGTGATTTCGAGGGATTAGAAATGGGCTTGAATGGGTCTTTGCCAGACTACTTGCAGAGCAAATCTAAATTTGCCGGAAGTTGTCTGGGTTTTCCCAGGCTAGTGCGTCACAATAATGAAGAAAAGACTATCACAACTTCTGTATTATCCCAAAATTGAAATGCTCACCTGCTTAAAAGCAGGATGGATTCTGATTGGCTGTCAGTGTTTTTCTTTCATCAGCTGAAAAAAATCGTTCTGAAAGTAATTTCAACAATATAGATGTTCTGTGCTTTTCTTTTAAATTCAGAATGTTATATATATGAATGAGCATTGGCTTTCTTCGCTGTCAGGTAGCTACACAGATTTTGATGATTTGAATTTAAAAGAAATGACAAACGTTCTTTCATCTTAAATGTTTTCAGCACAGGGCTAATGTAAAACAGATGCACGATTCAACACGTAATATGATTTAACCCAGTCTGTATTTTTCACCAATGTTTACAGCGCTGTTCTTTTACCCCGTCACACATAATGTATGTCTCCGAGGTGACTTGGCAGTGTTTAGTCTCTCTGATGAAGGATTACGCAGTCTAGCTGGATCCTGATGGAGCAGAAATGGTTTCAAGAGGAGACACAGACCGCAGTTTGATCTGCACTGGTGTCAAAAAGATTCATGGGCAGGGATGATTCGAGCTGTCGTTCGTGAGCTGGACTGCAGGAGAGAAAGAGAAAACATCAATCCATCACCAATATTTTTGAGGAACAACATCGTCTATCACCTCAAGGGCATCACACAGAGTTATTTTCTGGTGGAGGGGAAGATTTAGAGTGTATTGAGGCTTCTGTTCTGATAACCCTTCGGGAGGTGAGTGGGATGAGGAGGAGACGTCACTCCCCCAGGCACCTCACATGCCTGTGCTGACCTTTGAACCCCGGTGTGCATGGAATCTGAACCCAGAGGTCGCGACCTCTCGCCCTCCTTTCTGACCTGCTGAATGTTTGACGCCCTTTAGTCAAAAAGTGAAACAGTTTGCCCCTGCGCCGGGCGACCTCTCGCCCCCTCTCGTCCCGCTAAGGTATGAGAGCATGTTGACCTCTGTGGCCTTTATTAGCTCGGCCTGTTATTAGTCTCGCAGCACATCAGGCAGAATATTGTTACCTTCATCGCTGCTCTTATCTTGAATTTTAAGTTCTTCAAACACAGACTGACTTCAAATGTTACAGTCAAAGTCAAAATTCACTTTTATCAGCAAAGATAAATTAATCATTCTCCTTGCAGTTAAACTGACCACTTGCTGAGGGTCACCAGACTCTATTTTTCTAAAGCTATAGGAGGTACACTGAATAATAACTTTGGACCTTTCTGCATATGGATTGCTGACATAACATGGATATAAACCTTTTTAAAGGGTTAGTTCACCCAAAAATGAAAATTAGCCCATGATTTACTCACCCTCAAGTCATCCTAGGTGTATATGACATTCTTCTTTCACAGATTTTTTTCTTCATAAAGTTTTAAATATGGGTAATATTCTCACACAAACGCATCAATTCGCTTCAGAAGGCCTTTCTTAACCCCCCAGAGCCATGTGAAGCACGTTATTTGACGGACAGACAAAAACAGTCCTATCCCTTTAACGTCAATATTTTAGGTTGCAATTTGTATACATTTATGCTGTAATATATTTGGGGGTTTGTATGATTTTTTAAAATGTTTTTGAAAGAACTCTCTTATGCTCACCAAGACTGCAAAAATACAGTAATATTGTGAAATATTATTACAATTTTAAATAATTGTTTTCTATTTTAATATATATTCAAATTAATTTATTCCTTTAATGGCAAAACTGAATTTTCAGCATCATTACTCCAGTCTTCAGAGTCACATGATCCTTCAGAAATCATACTAATATACTGATTTGCACAAGAAAGATTTATTATTATCAATGCTGAAAACAGTTGTGAAAACAGTTGTGCTGTTTTCCGGCGGCTCTGTATTCAACTTAAGGAAAAAGTGTTGAGCCTCTCGCAGTTCAAAAGCTTACACTAATATTTTTCTTACACAAACGTATCGCTTAGCTTCAGAAGGCCTTTATTAACCCCCCGGAGCAACGTGGAGCAGTTATATGGTGGATAGATGCACTTTTATGCACTTTTATCAAACTAAGCAACCTTCACTGCCATTATAACACTGAAAAAAACGATTCGTTGGCTGAACAACCATTACTTATAAAAGTAAATAGATTAAACACAAAACATTAATGATTCATAACTTTTCAACCTTTACATAACATATATAGTCCATGTAACACAAAAATATAAGTTACAAGGTGAACTTAAGTGTATGCATAAATAAAATGGAAAAACCTAATTCACATCAACTACTATTACAATTATGCCAAAATTAAGTAAATCTAGCAGAAAATTATAAGTATATGACTGTGAGCCACGTGATATGAAATTTCACGTGATGCCTTTCCAGTCAAAAATTGGAGCCATTTTGTGAAGCACATGTGAAGACGGTGAAAAAAAAGGTAAGCATAACTTTCTATAAACTAAGTCAAATATTCCATTTTGACGTTTTAACATTAATAAACACATGTTTGTTTATTTTAGTGGATGAAGATTGCAATTCAGTGAAACGCACTTGATGAAGATGCTGAAAAGGGTGAGTAACTTTTTTTTTTTTTTTTTTTTACATACACTCGTTAATTGCATTTATGGTCAAGAAATGCATTTTAAACTCACTTCTGAATTGCTACGAATTTGCTTCTACAATTAGAAACGTGTTACTAACTAATACTTATGAAAACGTGTTACATTGTACATGGATGAACGAAAGGATTGCAACGAGTTTGCACGGGAGCCACGAGTAAGTTATTTTTCTTAAACGAGTGTGCTTCCATCGAATGTATGGTTAAGTGTTTATAGTGGTCAGTATTTATTGTTTTTTTCCCGTAGTATATGACCATGCATTGCGTTGGCACTTGGCACGTAGGCAATATATGCATTCAAATTGTATAAAGATCGATTCGGACGGAGGTATTGAGAGGCTCCCCCACGGAGAAATTTGTAGGCCTACTTTACGTTATTGTCACGTATTATTAAGTATATTATTATATATGCATATGAGTGTTCAAATGTGAAAATTGTATCTTGCACATTCACATATTGGTATGTTCTCTGTACATGGATCGCGGGAAAGTGGGGTGGCCTGGCTGCGGGTTACTTTTGAGATCTGGTACAAATATTATATTCAAAAATGCATCATGAACGATTAATAATTAAATAATTGCGATCTCGATTCAAAAACTCACGCAATATTATCCCTAAATGACAACGACGACTCTGTCTAAACCATCGAAATTGGTCACATTAGTATTATTTTTTGTAGATAGATTTTATTTTATTTGGCTGTTTAATGTTTTCAGGAACGTGATCTCTTAGCCTATCTGCATATGTCTTCAAAAAATACAGATTAAACAGTCATCAATAAAATTATATATTTGTAGCATCTAACTTTTACTATTGGCCCTTATATTACAATTTACAGTCTTACTAAACTGTAAAAAGTACAATCTTAAGTGAATATGTTGCCTACATTAACAAGGATTTGGGACAATTATAATGCATCATGCACTTCTATGCATCACGTTACATTGCTAAAATGTATTCAGTAGCCTTTCCCTGCCTTTATTTTATTTTTAATAAATAAATCAAAATAGTACAAAAATACATTTAAAAGAAAGTTTTTCTCAATCTTTTCCTCTGGTCAAATAGTATTTTTAATTGATTTACAATGTGTGCAGAATTATTAGGCACGTTGATTTTCTGATCATATTTTTTTCCAGGCACATTTTACCAATTCCAAACCACATTAAACTTAATAACTACTATTCATTTAGTATTTAAAAGTATAAGTGACATATAATTGTTCATGAAGGCTGGAAATGAAAAACACCTTATATTCAGGTGTGTAGAATTATTAGGCATGTTTTCTTTTACAGATAAATTGAGCCAAAAAAGAGATTTAAAGGAATAGTTCACCCTAAAATGAAAATTGTGTAATCATTTACGTACCCTCAAGTTGTTCCAAACCTGTATGAGTTTCTTTGTTCTGCTGAACACAAAAGATGATATTTTGAAGAATGTTTGTAACCAAGCGGATAGAGCAACCATTGACTACCATAGTAGGAAAAAAAATACTATGGTAGTCAATGGTTGCTCTATCTGCTTTGTTACTCCATTAATGAGACTATTTAATTGTGCTGGGCGGTTTGATCACGTTTTTTTGTAGACTTTGAAGGTTTCACGGTATGTCACAGTTTTATATATATATATTTTAATTTTTATAATTTGAGGCAATATTGAAAGTGGGAGAAGGTGCCAGATTTGACTTCCAAAAGTAATGTATAATAAAAACTAGATTAATCTAGATTAAAATGGCTCATTTGAATTCTGACGAAGGCATTCAGAATATGTGTGCTCTTAAGTGATCGTTTGTCTTTTTGGTAACACTTTACAATAAGGTTAATTAGTTAACTACATTAGTTGACATGAACTAATAATGAAATGCACTTATAATTCATTTATTTTTCTTTGTTAATGTTAATTTCAACATTTACTAATGCATTATTAAAATCTTGTTAACATTAGTAAATGCACTTTGATTTAACATGAACAAACCATGAACAGCTGGATTTATATGAACTAACATTAACAAAGATGAACTAATGCTGAACAGAGGTGTTGTTCATGGTTAGTTCATGTTAACTAATACATTAACTACTGTTAACTAATACAACCTTATTGTAAAGTGTTACCGTCTTTTTGTAGTTTGAATAATAAATAACTTCTGTCCCTTTAAGACCTGACGCACGCATGTCCAAACACTGTTCCTGTGAGCTGGTTTACGACTGTGTTTACGTTAAAACTCACCAAGATGGGCATTGAGACGTTTTTGAGTGTATTTGACCATTAATAAGATGGAAAAAGGAGCTAATTTTTGCACTTGTATGTCAGAGGCGGCTTTATTACGGTATGTGTGTGTGCGCTTCAGATGCGAGTGCGAAATCAGCGGGAATTAGTAGAATTAACGTTAACGTTCGTGCAACCCCGCGCGAAATTCAGACCGGTCACACCAATACTAACAAAAGTCCAGTAGAACACGCGTTCGCAATGTTCAGAGGGTTAACCGGACTGAATGAGAGGAGGCGGTGCGGGTCACTCGCTGGAGAGGAGAGGAGAGGAGAGGAGAGGAGAGGAGAGGAGAGGAGAGGAGAGGAGAGGAGAGGAGAGGAGAGGAGAGGAGATTTCAGAGGAGAGGAGAGGAGAGGAGAGCGCAGCTGATATATCAATACTGTAGAAATGAGTATCGTATCGTTTCAGATATTTCAGTATCAATACATAGGGAAATATGGATATTTTTGACAACACTAGTAGGCATACACACAGGTTCGAAGACTCGTTCTCTCGCCCCCTACAGTGCAATTCGGCTAGATGTACATCCGCGCTAAACTATCAAGGTGAAAGTCATCATAGCTGGCGTAGTATAGACCCAGCTCCCAACCCAACTTTGAGAATAGATTAACGGCAATATTTTTTTTATCACCCGATTAAGAGTCTCGCGTTAACGCAGCACGTTAACGCCGATAACGGCCCACCACTAATATATATATATATATATATATATATATATATATATATATATATATATATATATATATATATATATATATATATATATAATGTATATGTGTGTGTGTGTACATTTTTTTAAACTTTGTCTCATTTTGTGTTATTTCAATGCAATGTATTTTTCGCAACAATCTGAACAATACCAAGTGGTTGCAAGATAATTTACATTTGCTTTTTTATTTTTTATTAAGGATACTCATGGGAACGAGGAGGAACTGGGACAGCTCACATTGAGGATCATCACGAAAGGTGGGTCAACAGGTGATCCTTTACAGACTGGGATAGTGCTGGAAGGCATAAAGGTGATGACAGGGTTGGCAGGTGTTGCGAAGGCTTGTGTTTTTCTACTTGGCCTAATTTACGCAATTAAAGGGTTAGTTCACCCAAAAATGAAAATTCTGTCATTAATTACTCACCCTCATGTCGTTCGACACCCGTAAGACATTCGTTCATCTTTGGAACACAAATGAAGATATTTTTGTTGAAAGCTGATGGCTGAGAAAAAGGCCTCCATTGACATTCAGTACATTTACACTCACAAGACCCATAAAAGGCACTAAAAATGTCGTTACAAAGTCCATCTCACTACAGTGGCTCTACAATAATTTTACGAAGCGACGACAATAGTTTTTGTGCGAAAAAAAAAAATCTAAATAACGACTTTATTCTACAAGTTCTTGTCTTCCTTGTTTGCCTCTGCCGTGAGCTCACGAAGCACCAAGACGCATGCGCGAGAATATGACGTAGCGCCGGCGTTCGGGAATCCATGAAATGCACACTTTATTCTCATTTTGAGCACTACGCCGAAACCTAAAGCACGATCAATGTAGAATTCAACAGCTTAGATGGCGCGTCTTCCTCTGCTCGTTGTAAACACATCTCCTCGCTTCTGGGTCACGTGTCCGAACGTGTCCGTTTCTGCGTCATATTCTTGCGCATGTGTCTTGGTGCTTCGTGAGTTCAAAAATCTTGAATATATATACATGCATGTATATATTTTTATATACATAATAATTATACAAAAGCACACACACATGTATTATGTAAACACAAACTTTTATTTTGGATGTGATTTATCGTTTAACAGCTCCAGAATATTTATTAAAAAAATCATGTGAAAAAAATAGGAAGTGACCTATTGTGAACATTTGTGAAGATTACAATCTCTCTTACAAAAAAGGTTTTCTTAAGAAGTGTGTCACATGTTCCAAAAGTAAATGTTGGAAAAAAAAATTATCTTTTAAGAAGTGTAGCAAAGGGTAAAAAAAAAAAGTGTCCTTTTGTGAAGATTGCAATCTCTGTCTTACAAAAAAGAAAGAAAGAAAATGCTTTGGTTTTGTACTAGTTTTATTCCTTGCATGTTCCAAAAGTAAATATTGGAAAAAATGTTGCAAAGTGTGAAAAATCAAGGAAGTGAACTTTATTTGTCAATTTGCCAAATTTTGTTGTACATTCCTGATATGTGGTTTCAGGCTTCACAGCTTTGCAACCTGTGTTCAAAAAATAAAGTGAAATGCTTAATTTTGTGATTTGCATGTCTAATTTATTTTAATATATTGAATGTACTGGAGCAGTGTACTTACATTTTTAAGTTGGTTTTGTTTTCACCTCACATGGCCAAATAAAAATGTACATTTTATTCAAGTCCGCCCTAAATATAGTATTGAATATTACTAATTTCACATACTATGATGGATAGTATGCACATTGAGATGCAGGCCTTGTTTTAGATCAACGCTTACTGTAGGCCTACATTTATTTTACACATAGCCTACTTGTGTGCAGCCTCTGTGTAGGCCTACCCTTACAAAAGTAGATTAAAAAGCAGGGTAAGATGCCCCACCCCACTAGACTATTTATATTTTAATTCCTCTAAAAATTATAATATTAATTATAATATAAAATACATGTTTGAGCTGTTATAACTGAAATCAACTTGAACTGACATATCTTAAAATATGTCAGTGCTATTGTTTTGTCTCAAGAAGCACACCAGTAATGTTTTTCTTCTAAGGCATGTTTATAAAAGCTCCTTAAAAGGTGCAATGTGTAATATTTATGAGGATCTATTGACAGAAATACAATATAATATACATAACAATGTTTTCAGTGGTGTATAAAGACCTTACATAATGAACCGTTATGTTTTTTATTACCTTAGAATGAGCCATTTCTATCTACATACACCGCGGGTCCCCTGAAGTCACCATTTTTCGCCACCATGTTTCTACAGTTCTCCTTATTAAAGCTCCAGATGAAAGTTTGCCACTTGCCAGATATCACAAATTGCAGACACCACGGCTGTGTCCGAAAACTTCAGAAATGCCTGAAGGCATCAAGGAACATCCGGATCCAAAATACCTTCACTTCCTATCTCCTGCGATACCTTCATCTGATTGATTTTTAAAGGCAGCATAGATCTATCCTTCGCTGTCTTTGATATCCCACAATCCTCTGCATTCCATCACTGTAAAAACAAATTCAGGTCTCCAATTGAAAATGTTCTAGTGATCGATCACATCTAAATTTTTCAGTTGGCCAAATTGAATTTCTGTGAATTGATGCAATTTAATTGATTAAGACATTCAATTTGGCCAACTAAAAAATTTAGATGTGATCAATCACTAGAACATTTTCAATTGGAGACCTGATTTTTTTTTTTTTACAGCGATTCTGTGCCAGTTTTTGACCAACGTTTATGTTTTTTAATGTAATTTCTAGCGAGAAATTACTATTATAGTATTACATATTCACTAAGTTTTCACCAAAGCTTGCTCTATGTTGTTGTAGATCATTAAACTATTACGCTGCCTAAGAAGCCTGTTCCAAATCAGTTTGGTGAGGTACCTACATGCACAAAAACTGCCTGCAAAGTCATTGCCTGATAGGGCAGCAAGGCAACAAGTCAGCTGCCTACATTTTTGGACACAGCCCAATAGATATTTGATGAGGAAAATGTTATTTTTTCCATAACGAATTAAATAAATTAACATCTTAAATCGACAGCCCTAATATATATATATACAGGGAGTGCAGAATTATTAGGCAAATGAGTATTTTGACCACATCATCCTCGTTATGCATGTTGTCTTACTCCAAGCTGTATAGGCTGGAAAGCCTACTACCAATTAAGCATATTAGGTGATGTGCATCTCTGTAATGAGAAGGGGTGTGGTCTAATGACATCAACACCCTATATCAGGTGTGCATAATTATTAGGCAACTTCCTTTCCTTTGGCAAAATGGGTCAAAAGAAGGACTTGACAGGCTCAGAAAAGTCAAAAATAGTGAGATATATTGCAGAGGGATGCAGCAGTCTTAAAATAGCCAAGCTTCTGAATCGTGATCATCGAACAATCAAGCGTTTCATTCAAAATAGTCAACAGGGTCGCAAGAAGCGTGTGGAAAAACCAAGGCGCAAAATAACTGCCCGTGAACTGAGAAAAGTCAAGCGTGCAGCTGCCAAGATGCCACTTGCCACCAGTTTGGCCATATTTCAGAGCTGCAACATCACTGGAGTGCCCAAAAGCACAAGGTGTGCAATACTCAGAGACATGGCCAAGGTAAGAAAGGCAGAAAGTCGACCACCACTGAACAAGACACACAAGCTGAAACGTCAAGACTGGGCCAAGAAATATCTCAAGACTGATTTTTCTAAGGTTTTATGGACTGATGAAATGAGAGTGAGTCTCTATGGGCCAGATGGATGGGCCCGTGGCTGGATTGGTAAAGGGCAGAGAGCTCCAGTCCGACTCAGACGCCAGCAAGGTGGAGGTGGAGTACTGGTTTGGGCTGGTATCATCAAAGATGAGCTTGTGGGGCCTTTTCGGCTTGAGGATGGAGTCAAGCTCAACTCCCAGTCCTACTGCCAGTTTCTGGAAGACACCTTCTTCAAGCAGTGGTACAGGAAGAAGTCTGCATCCTTCAAGAAAAACATGATTTTCATGCAGGACAATGCTCCATCACACGCGTCCAAGTACTCCACAGCGTGGCTGGCAAGAAAGGGTATAAAAGAAGAAAATCTAATGATATGGCCTCCTTGTTCACCTGATCTGAACCCCATTGAGAACCTGTGGTCCATCATCAAATGTGCGATTTACAAGGAGGGAAAACAGTACACCTCTCTGAACAGTGTCTGGGAGGCTGTGGTTGCTGCTGCACGCAATGTTGATGGTGAACAGATCAAAACACTGACAGAATCCATGGATGGCAGGCTTTTGAGTGTCCTTGCAAAGAAAGGTGGCTATATTGGTCACTGATTTGTTTTTGTTTGGTTTTTGAATGTCAGAAATGTATATTTGTGAATGTTGAGATGTTATATTGGTTTCACTGGTAAAAATAAATAATTGAAATGGGTATAAATTTGTTTTTTGTTAAGTTGCCTAATAATTATGCACAGTAATAGTCACCTGCACACACAGATATCCCCCTAAAATAGCTAAAACTAAAAACCACTTCCAAAAATATTCAGCTTTGATATTAATGAGTTTTTTGTGTTAATTGACAACATGGTTGTTGTTTAATTATTAATGTTGTAAAATTAATCCTCAAAAATACAACTTGCCTAATAATTCTGCACTCCCTGTACATATATACATACTGCTGATATCAAGTGTTGTTTACATTTAAATGAGCCTATTGTCAGTACAGCAACTGTTGTTATTTGAAATCAACACAACTGTTGCTGAAGCCTTGAAGTCTGATCATACTCGCTACAAGCTCTTCACAACTCTCCAAGTTTGATCAATTTGTCTAATTTGAGAAGTTGCTCTTCAGTCATCAGCATGGAACAGCGTCGCTCGAGAAGAACAAGGGCTCTTCCCACACACCTGAGGGGATTCTTGGTGGAGGGCTCTTCCATTCAAGACCCCTGTGAGCTTTCACAGCTGGCAGCTGTAATCAGGTTGGACCACACTTACAGCTCCATCTCTGTGAAAGAACAAAGACCCAGGGGTTTGGAAGAGCGCTACCTGAAGAACGCCGCTGTCCTTCCCGACATCCTCCCAGCAGCCTCAGTCTCTTCGGTGGAAGTGTGCCCAGTACCTCTGTGTCAGCAGGAAGAGCCTATCTCCATCCATGGCTACAGTGTGGAGGGTTACAAGGAGATTTACCGCTCTGTGGTGGAGCCCATGATGAAGACACGCCGTGGTCGCCGCCATCCCTACAGTCTTGCGCTGGGAAGGAAGATCAAGCAGCGCCTATGGGAGACCCTCAGCTGCCCTTCGATGGTGGAGACAGAGCAGCCTGATGGGCGCATCCTCATCACTGAGAGCTTCTCCACACCCGGTAGAAGCTTGGCTCCACAAATCCACGTGGACATCAGTGAAGAGCCCCTTCCTGAGGAACCCCGAAGAAAGAAGCCCAGACACTGAGTCATCGCAGTGTCACATGGAGGCTGGTGTAGCGCACCCGAGCTTGGCCTACGAATGTAAATATTGTATATAGTTATAGAGTAAGTTTATATTTAAAAAAAATTTAGCACACTGCTGTAAGATTGTTAAGATGCTTTTGGTCATTGTGTTGTTATGCGACTCCTCCAAGGTTGTTCCAAGTGGTTTTTAATGTGTTGCTAAGTGGCTGTCAGGATGTTTTTGGTGGTTTCCTGTGTGTTGGAATGCATTTGCCAAGGTTTTCTGAGCTGTTGTTAGTGCGTTGCTGTGCAGTTGCTGGACTTTTCTGAGTGTTTTTTTCGTGCATTGCTACATGGCTGTCAGGACGTTTTGATTGGTCGGTTGATATGCGGTTGCTGTTAAACAGTGAGGTTAGGGTAGGTTAGGGTCCCTCACATGGTTTGCAGCTTGACGTGCTGTGAGGGCTTGTGTGCGTCAGTGATGCTGAGAGCTACACCACTGGTACTTCAGATCTCCTTCTAGGCTCATCCATAGTGGACAGGTCTCAGCTGAGATGCCAGACCAAGACAAACCACCTGATTCTGGACAGATATGCCTGATGTTCCTGGCAGAAGATCACAAGGTCTCACGAACAACAACGGCAACATCATCTCAATCACCTGAATGGAAGAAACTTCACACTGATTATATATGTGGGAGTCGCAGAAGGATCGATGGAAGTTCCTCGAACAGAACGAGGAAACAGACTGGTTTAATATTAGTGAAGGTGTGCGACAAAACTGTGTTCTTTCTACAGCGCTAAGCCAATCAAATTTGAGGACCTGAAATAATATAATATAATAGTCATGTAACAGAAGAGGACAAACAAGGTGAGTAGCAAAACACAGTTCTTTATTTGCAGGTTCTGGAGAACAGCGGGAGATGGAGTCAATGGTGAGTATATCAGCGATCAGGTAGTAGATGACTTAGCTGGAGGTTAACTATTCTCTATGTTGCAGACAGGGTTGGAGAACAGAAGACTTGAGGACTGGACCGTAGAGGGAAAAAGCAGAAGATTGTTAAATATAATATAATATAATTAATATAATATAATATAAATAACATGACAATTGAATATAATTTCTTAAATGTTTGTATATATGAAATAAATCATGATCATGTAAACACTGGCGATTAGAGCAGAGAAAATTATTACATTATTTAAATACAACCATTACTATTCATAACATGTAAACACTGTCACAGTAATCTGAACTTCATAAACCAGAGATTAATAAAAAAGAAGCTCTGTAATGCACTTATTTGTGCTTCAATAATCAAAATCTGCATGTTAAACATAAAAACTAGAGCTGTGAGTTGGTTAAAATATGTCATTACGCAAAATCACACTCATAGAAAGTGCTGAAATTAATATTTACTTCTGTCTAAACACATTTAAGAAACCAAAATATGTAACAAAGTTTTAACATTTTTCAAACAAAGCCTTACTAAAATAAAAATGAAACATACTGAAAAACTAAACCTATATATATCAAACATTGCTTTAGTTTTTTCAATCTAATCAACAATCAAATCTCAAAATGTTACAATACAATTACAATAAATACATTTTATTGAAGTTATCATTTGTCTGAGTTTCATTTTCAATGTCTGATTATGTTTTAATGTATATAAAGACAAAAGCCAATATATTCTTTTGATCTATTAAAGGGATCTTTCACCAAACATAAAAGAAGATATTCTGAAAAATGTGGCATTTTTTCCGTCCGTTTTAAGTCAATGTGGTCTAATGTATTTTGGACCTCATTGACTTCATTGTCTGGACACAAACATTCAAAACATTCTTCAAAATATCTTCTTGCAGGTTTGGAATGACATGTGTGCGAGTAAATGATGACAATTTTCATTTTTGATTGAACTGTGAGCTTGATTTCCTGAAGGCCAGTTTAAAGAGTGATCTGCTTTAAACTCTCAAACTGGATTCAGCGCTCAGTTTTGAACATGATATCGACCTGCAGCCCAATTTCAGGGTCGGGATCTACCGGTTATGAACAGACTGTCCAATGAACAGGTTCAGTCAAAGAGTTTAGAAGAGGAAACTTGTGTATGTGTATGTGTGTGTGTGTAGAAATCATCAAACTCTCTTCACTGAGGGAAACATCTATAACAGCATTACTGACCTGTCACTACTGATGTCAACGGCTGCTACAGAAGGACTGAAGAAAACAGCGTCTAGATGGACAGAGAAAGAAACTTTACACATCAGCAGACTCTACTCAAATACACATATGCACCGTTATATCTGTCTGTACACATTTACATATTTGTTTTTTACCATGATAGTAAAGCCACTATATACACAAACAAAATAATTGTAATAATTATATAATTTGTGTATATACATATATATATATATATATATATATATATATATACATTTTTATTAATATATGACAATAATTAATACACACACAACCACACAAAAATTCAGTAGGATTTTTTTCAATAAGTCTTTTTTTGCTCACCAAGGCTACATTAGATAAAAAACTGTAACATTGTAAAATGATTAAATTAAACATTTCTATTTGAATATGTTTTAAGATGTAATTTATTCCTGTGATCAAATCTGTATTTTCAGCATCATTACTCCAGTCTTCAGTGTCACATGATCCTTCAGAAAGCATTCGTATATGATGATTTGCTGTTTACCATTTATTTTATTAAACATTTTTTTTTATTATTATCAATGTTGAAAACAGTTGTGTACATTTTTTCAGGATTCTTTAATAAATAGAAAGTTCAAAAGAACAGCATTTATCTGAAATATAAATCTTTTGCAACATTATAAACGTCTTTCCACTTTTGATCCATTACTTTCCTTTAACATTACCTTACTGTCCCCAGGTAATTATAATTAAATAAACATTTGTTAAAACAGTCTGCAGGTGTCAGTCTCAAACAGCCCATAATGACATGCGCTAAAAGAGGGTCACCCATAGTGGACAGGTCTCAGCTGAGATGCCAGACGAAGACAACCCACTTGATTCTGGACAGCAGTAGATTGGCCTGATGTTACTGGAAGAAGATCACAATCTTGTGACCAGAGCTTCAACACCAGAATTACCTGAATGGAAGAAACTTCAGACTTATTATTTGTGTGGAAGTCATCAATGGATCATTGGAAGCAACTGTTCAAACAGAATGAGGAAACACAGAATGGTTTGATATTAGTATGTGTACGAGAAGGCTGCATTCCTTCTTCTGCACTCTTGTAACCACGTTCAACTATTCACTAAATTTAGGCACATGATCATATAAACCAGAGTTTATTAAAGCAGGAGCTGGGTAACAAACTTAAATGCATCCAAATGTGCATCCAAATTGTACACAAACAAAGCTTTACTAAAACTAAAATAAAAACAATTTGTACTGAAAAACTAAAACTATAAACACTAAACTAAGGCTAAACTAAAACAGTGTAACCCTGTGCTTTCATGATGTGTTGGATTTACTTAAAATATATATGCACCATTTTTGCATCATACTTTTTAAGTAAACCCAACTTAATTAACAAGAAAACATTTGTTATTTGTACTTAAATATTTGAGTTCCCTCAACATTCTTTACTTAAAAATATATGTTACATGATAGAATCTACTAAGTAATGTTAAGTAAACATAACTTGCACATACTTGCATGTTACACATATTTTTAAGTAAAGAATGTTGAGTGAACTCAAAAATTTAAGTACATATAACAAAGGCTTTCTTGTTAATTTTAAGTAAAATTATTCCAAGTTGGGTTTACTTAAAAAGTATGACGCAAAAATGGTGCATATATATTTTAAGTAAATCCAACACATCATTTTTACCAGTGAATGCTTGGAAGAGCCAGGACATTTTTTAATGCAACTTCAGGATTGTGTTCGTCTGAAAGAAGAATGTCATGTACACCTAGGATGGCTTGAGGGTGATTTTTCATTTTTGGGTGAACTAATCCTTTAATATATTTGTGGAAACATTGATAGATTTTTCTCTCTCTTCAGGAATAGAATAGAAATACAAAGTTCAAAAGAACAGCATTTATTTGAAATGTAAATCTTTTGTAATATTGCAAATGTCTTTGCTGTCACTTTTGATCAATTTAATGCATTCTTGCTGAATAAAAGCCATGCGTTTTGACTCGACCTAAAAATTACGTTCTTGCATGTTTATTTCAGAACCTTAGTCAGTATATGATATATGAGTTATTATATGGCTCTTTATAGAGTTGCTGATGTTACATTATATGTGCTCCAGGTTATCATACTGGTTTCTGGGTTCTTTACAGAGCACAAGAAAATAGATTAAATCTTAAATCTTTTTTCCCCCTCGTCTCAAGAAATATCTGCGTACACACGAAACCACTGAACCCGACTCAAAACGATGTAGTATACATGCCAGACCAGTATGTGGCGCTGTAATTCTGCCACAGAAATACACTAAAAACGGAGAAGAAGAGTTGTGGTTAGAAGGGGCATAGGCCCTGTCCCAAATGGCACCCTAAACCCTCACGGTCTTCCTCTGAGTCTGCACTTTCCCGACGTAATGCCGCTTTTCCTGCCGGGAAGAAGTGTGCATCGAGGGCGTATATCGACCTCAAAGGGGGCACTCGCGAGCACCCTTCTGAGACCTAAAATGACAAATGGGACACCCCGGGTCTCGTGGACTTAACGGACACGTGCACGCAGCGGCCATTGTAAGTCCACAAGACCGAAAGTGCACATGTGGTGTGCAATTTGGGACAGGGCCATAGATATACATAATAAAGGCTAGATGTCTCGTCCGCGCTGCTGGCCAATGGAGGTCGACGTCCGCACCTGGCGGCCATCTTGTCACAGTCAGCTCGCTCACTCGTAACATTGCGTTTTAATGGTGCATGTAGCTTTTAAATATCCATAACGTGCTCAATTTTCCACTGATCTTCAAACTGTTTGGTTTGTTATAAACGTCAGACATGTAGTTATGACACTGCATACCAATGAATAATTATTCATAATTTGTTCAAGCATCCAGAATTATAGCCACGTTGATAACGTTTGTAAGAAACCAAACCATTTGTAAATACGTCAAGATTTCCTCGAGATAATAGTATTTGTTTTCGTGCAGATCACTCACCTTACATCAGGTACCACAGAGCCTGCCAGAAAGCTTGCCTGTGATAAGATGGCCACCGGTGATGACGTTAGAGACTCCGCCGTAAGACATCTAGCCTTTATTATGTATATCTATGAGAAGGGGTACAGCAATGGTAGAAAGTGAGGCAAAATCTCATGATAAAATAACAATAAATAAATTCGCTACTTACCAGATTGTGTTTTATTAACACCAAAACCTACCCCTACAATAATGCAAATACAGTAATTAAATTACACAATATTGATGTGCAGATGCCCAGTGCCTGTGGTTGTATCCCTTCTAGTCTTTACTGTGCGGGACGCGGTGTGATGACATCACCGTTTCACAAAATATACGGATTGGCTGTACACACGAAAACGCAAGGGTGTCGGTTTCAGATTTATCCACTCTGGATAGTTTCAGGCTCCCAAAACGCCGGATCCGTGTGGACGAAACGCTGATACGATACAAAAATGTTAGGCATACAGCTAAACGCGTCTCCGTGTGAATGAAGCACATACAAAAGACCTACACCGGAAGCGATGAGACCTGTTTTACAGAATACAGAAGTTTGTTGCTCATCACCCCATTAGAGAATAAAAAATCTTTAAAGAACTTAAATGTTATTCTTTGGCATCCGGCTGTAAAAGTGAATTATGAAATTATGGCTTTTACTTTATTGTTTTACTTCTAGGCTAATATCTACCTAATATTACCTACTTTTGAGTTTTGACTAGCAGTTATCAAATGTTAACGTTCATGGCCGTAACACAACAAGTCTATTGGCTAATATGGCTCCTGATTCAATTGGAAGTGCGTCGGCACAGGGAAGAGAAATGTGCCAAACCATTTCATGTCACTCAGGGCCCATTCAAATTGTTCATACTCTCAAATCAGAGATGATCTCAAACTGTCAATGAGGTGTGTTTTTGTGGGGTAGGTGTGCTATGCGAAAGCATCAATCACCTTGGTGTGAATCTTTTTTTCACAGTAGTGCTAAAAGCCCATACTACTACTCATATTACATACTAAAAGCCCCTCTACTACTGTGTTCTCCTGAACCATCTGCCTTTTTAGGGTCAAATCATTGACTCGGGTACGTGTAGGCCTCACGTGTGACTCTCAGGATGGCATCCGAGTGTGACGTGCATCAGACAGTTGCGGTCACCATGGTGACTGCCACAGGGCGGAACACAAACGTCATTCTACACTCAAATGTCAGTCAACAGTGTCTGGCCTCGGGCTTGCATTCACCCCTCCAATCAAGACAAAGACAAAATGACAGCCAGTTTATGATCAGCATTTCACACTCCATTTCATTTGGAGTTGTTTTTGTTGTGTTTTATAGGTTTTATGGTGCATTTATAAGTACAAGTGGTTGAGCTTGTAGTTCTTTAGTGTGTTTGCGTGTCCGTGCATGTCCACAGGTTTCTCACTGCCCTTTCAGTGACCCGTGACCTCCAGTGACCCTGAGCCATGAACTGCCCTTTCATTCCCTGTGGGCTGGTGACAGTAAGGCTAATTCCAGAAGGGGCAAGCAGGCGCCGTAAAACTGTTCCCGTTTAATGATGACAAAGCACTTGCAATGCTTGTTCTCTTTTAATTGGTCTATTTTGGCCTGTTGTTTCCCTTTTTACAAGACCATGTCTGTGTGAGGCCTCAGGCACCTCTCTGGGTGTGTATTTTAAAGACTTAGCACAGGGTCATTTTAAGCAACACCATTATCAGAATAGGTAGATCATAGTGGAGATTTCACATTGTGCCATTCAAAGACATTAGGCATTTTTTGTGCATATTTTCATAACAATTAACATTGTGTATGCGTGTTACCTATACTGTTACAGTATAGGCCTATATATATATACTCACCTAAAGGATTATTAGGAACACCATACTAATACTGTGTTTGACCCTCTTTCGCCTTCAGAACTGCCTTAATTCTATGTGGCATTGATTCAACAAGGTGCTGAAAACATTCTTTAGAAATGTTGGCCCATATTGATAGGATAGCATCTTGCAGTTGATGGAGATTTGTGGGATGCACATCCAGGGCACGAAGCTCCCGTTCCACCACATCCCAAAGATGCTCTATTGGGTTGAGATCTGGTGACTGTGGGGGCCATTTTAGTACAGTGAACTCATTGTCATGTTCAAGAAACCAATTTGAAATGATTCGAGCTTTGTGACATGGTGCATTATCCTGCTGGAAGTAGCCATCAGAGGATGGGTACATGGTGGTCATAAAGGGATGGACATGGTCAGAAACAATGCTCAGGAAGGCCGTGGCATTTAAACGATGCCCAATTGGCACTAAGGGGCCTAAAGTGTGCCAAGAAAACATCCCCCACACCATTACACCTCCACCACCAGCCTGCACAGTGGTAACAAGGCATGATGGATCCATGTTCTCATTCTGTTTACGCCAAATTCTGGCTCTACCATCTGAATGTCCCAACAGAAATCGAGACTCATCAGACCAGGCAACATTTTTCCAGTCTTCAACTGTCCAATTCTGGTGAGCTTGTGCAAATTGTAGCCTCTTTTTCCTATTTGTAGTGGAGATGAGTGGTACCCGGTGGGGTATTCTGCTGTTGTAGCCCATCCGCCTCAAGGTTGTGTGTGTTGTGGCTTCACAAATGCTTTGCTGCATACCTCGGTTGTAACGAGTGGTTATTTCAGTCAAAGTTGCTCTTCTATCAGCTTGAATCAGTCGGCCCATTCTCCTCTGACCTCTAGCATCAACAAGGCATTTTCACCCACAGGACTGCTGCATACTGGATGTTTTTCCCTTTTCACACCATTCTTTGTAAACCCTAGAAATGGTTGTGCGTGAAAATCCCAGTAACTGAGCAGATTGTGAAATACTCAGACCGGCCCGTCTGGCACCAACAACCATGCCACGCTCAAAATTGCTTAAATCACCTTTCTTTCCCATTCTGACATTCAGTTTGGAGTTCAGGAGATTGTCTTGACCAGGACCACACCCCTAAATGCATTGAAGCAACTGCCATGTGATTGGTTGATTAGATAATTGCATTAATGAGAAATTGAACAGGTGTTCCTAATAATCCTTTAGGTGAGTGTGTGTGTGTGTATATATATATATATATATATATATATATATATATATATATATATATATACAGTCAGTGAAAAAGAAGGGACATGCTATTGGCTTCTATGGTTTTATGTATCGGGACATAATAAAAACAACTTCTGGTCCTTGGCAGATCTTAAAATGAGGGAAATGCAACCTCCGATAAACAACACATGACATATTATGCTGTGTCATTATTTATTTAACAAAGACTAGGCCAAAATGGAAAAGCCACAAGCTACGTACACCCTTACTGCTTCCATAGGAATTAAAAGGGTAAGTAGCAGTCAGGCACTAATCAAATGGCTTTGATTAATTGATCATCAGCGAGTGTGATCACCTCTATAAAAGCAGACGTTTTTCCAGTTTGCTGGTCTGTGTGTGTTAACACAATGCCAAGGAGGAATGATATCAACAATGATCTTAGAGAAGCAATTGTTGCTGCCATTAATCTGAGAAGGGTTATATGGTCAATTGAAGTCCATTATTCTACAGTAAGGAATATTATTCATAAGTGAAAAACATGCAAGACAGTTGCCAATCTTCCCAGGAGTGGACGTCCCAGCAAATTCACCCCAAGATCAGACTATGCAATGCTCAGAGAAATCGCAAAACACCAAAGAACTACACCTCAGACTCTACAGGCCTCAGTAAACATGTTAAATGTTAAAATTCATGGCAGTATAAGTTTTTTAAAAAAAGGGACAAGGCATGTTTGGAAGGGTTGCAAAGAGAAAGCCTCTTTTCTCTCAAAAACAAAAACAAAACATAGCAGCGTGGCTTTGCATCTGAACAAACCTCAAGACTTCAGGAACAATGTCCTTTGGACAGACGAGACCAAAGTGGAGATGTTTGGCCATAATCCACAACGCCAAGTTAGGCGAAAACTAAACACACAAAAAACACACCTCATTGTGTGTAAGCACAAACACCTCATACCAACTGTCTATCACGCTGATGGAGGGTTGATGATTTTGTCTTGTTTTGCAGCCACAGGACCTGGGCACCTTGCATGAACTCCTCTGTATACCAAGGTATTGTAGAGTCAAATGTGAGGCCATCTGTCCGACAGCTAAAGCTTGGTCGGAATTGGGTCATACAACAGGTCAATTATCCCAAGCACACCAGCAAATCTACAACAGAATGACTGAAAAGGAAACGAATCAGGGTGTTGCACTGGCCCATTAAAAGCCCAGACCTCAACCTGACTGAAATGTTGCGGCAGGACCTTAAGAGAGCTGTGCATAAACAAATGCCTGCAAACCTCGATGAACTGAAGCAATATTGTAAAGAAGAGCCGGCCAAAATTCCTCCAGAAGGATACAAGAGGCTGATTCGGTCATACAGAAAATGATTCCTTCAACGTATTGCTGCTTAAAAGTGGCTCTACAAGCAATTGAATCATAGGGTGTACCCATGTCTTGTCCATTTTGGCTGCTGTAATATGTCATTTGTTATTGTTCATCTCAGGTTGTATTTACCTAATTTTAAGACCTGCTAATGACCAGAGGATTTGTATTATGTTTGAGTACATAAAACCATACAATTCTAAAGGGTGTCCTTTCTTTTCTTTACTGTATACACCTTTAAAGCAATCAGAGAACCTCTGAATATTGCTGTGAAACTAAGTCTCAGCAGGGGAGCTATTGTGACAAAAAGTAATAAGGAGAACATTTCCCCAGATACAGAAACATCTAAACAGCCTCCATCAGTTACAGAGGCCTGTTCCTGTAAAGCCAGGCAGAAATGAAGACCAGTCAGTCAGAAGGGAGGTGAATACCCAAACCCTTAGCAAAAGACTGCTAGTTGTAACACAATATGCTCCTCAGTCTTAATTCCCACCGCGTGTATTATTATGCTGGTACTTGTGATTTCTCTACGGTCCGCTGCAGTTGTCTCCATGTATACTTTAATGGGATTGACTATTAAACCTGTTTTCTGGTCAACACAGACCCATTCTTTTCTAGAATCTGGAAAGCCAGCGGAAAAGGCTCTTAGCAGCTGCGATGTGGGAATTCTATGTTGATTCCCAAGTTATTTATTTTACTTGTGTTTATTCCTCTATAGTGTGACTATGTGGTACTGTGGTACTATTGCAAGAAGCTCCTTACTGTCAAACAAGAACACACTGCTTACATTAGTTCAGTGTGAGAATTACGTTTTGGAAGCTTCTGGTGCTTTCTTTTTGTATCCTCCAGGGAATTCCGTTTATTGTTTTGAGTATTTGTTCCAGAGCAAAAAGGGAGTATGCCTAACTTTCATTAGTTTTTTTGTTTTGTTTTTTTGTCCATAATGTCCAGATGGATGGTGGTTGCCTTTAGGGATGGGTCAAGGTGGTCAATTAGACTAGTCCTCCAATGAATACAGTCAACTAGTTTTTCTAGATTGTTTTTTTTTCTTCTTTAACTAACATGCTGTGTTTTTTATTGTTTGTCATATAAATGAAAGTTAACTTTGAGAGCTCTAAAAATACATTTTCATTCCCATAGACCCATAGGAGTTCACATTTTTATGATTATAATAAAAATGAATATCATCCTAACACCCTTACACTACCCTTCAAATGTTTGGGGTCGTTACGATTTTTAATGTGTTTGAAATAAGTCTCTTATGCTCACTAAGGCTACATTTAATTTATTCATGAATTAAAGCTGAATTTTAGCCTCATTACTCCAGTCTTTAGTGTCACGTGATCCTTCAGAAATCATTCTAATATGATGATTTGGAACTCAAGAAACATTTCTTATTATTATCAATGTTGAAAACAGCAGTGCTGAAATATTTTTTCAGGATTCTTTGATGAATAGAAAATTCAAAAGAACATCATTTTGAAATAGAAATATTTTGTAACATTATACATGTCTTTACTGTCACATTTGATTAATTTAATGAATCCTTGCTGAATAAAAGTAACAATTTCTTTAAGAAAAAGTATAGCCTATGGTAGCATATATTGAAATGCATTCTTATTTACTTGCTTCCTTAAATTCAAATTGAATTACAACTGAATTGGAATTTAAAAGACATTCAATTCTGGTGTCCAAGAACGTGGAACGTGTTTTACTTGACAAAATCCCTGTGGGGGAGTAAAATGCCTGAGGTGTCTGTGGGGAGTAAATGCCGGAGGTTGGGGGGTGGGGGTGGATTTGTGGTGGGTATCAGGAGATGTCTTTTCCTTCCAACACCTCATAAAATTGTAGTTTTTACCTACTTCCTGAACCTCCACTGGTTTTTCCACTTCAGTTGGTGCAAGCAGACAAAGCGAGAAGGATTCTAGAAGCATGTTCCGGTCTTAGTTAAGATGTCAATGGTGTGTGTGCTTTCTCAAGGTCAACACACCCTAATAAGAATTCACCAGGGACCACTGTTATTATCAGCTAGCAACAAAATGGCTGAGGTAAAAAAAAAAGAAAAAAAAAAGTAATTATTCCCAGGCATGCGATAGATAAAGACTCTCATTGCTTCCATCAAGGAAAGGATCGTTTTAGAAGGTGTTGATTTCCCAAAATGCCTCTTTTTTTGTTACCTTCAAGAGTTAATTGTGCTTTACGCTGTTGGACACCTACTGCTAGTTAAAAATCATGACATACCCTTCAGACATAACAAGCTCCGCTATGAGTTTCTGGGCAACGTCCAAGTTAAATGCCCTCTGTGGAATCCTTGATAACTGTTGAAAATCAGCCGATCGGGCCTTGGACGTGCTGTAAATCTGCAGCCATCACTCTGTGTCTGATGTGGAGGTCAGTGCCAGCAAAGCCAAAAGGGCACATCAATTTTTACAGCCCTCCTGAGGACGGGCAAGTTTCGCTCTCTCTCTCTATCACCTTTCCGTGTGGGGTGAGCGGATGTTCGTTGTTTCTCAAGGCTGTTATTTGTATGATGTCTGATGAAGCATGTGAACAGGGCAGAAGGACAACTTTCTGACCTGAACATGATGGCAATGGATGAATGGCAATGCTACTATTTACTTTATGGATGTTGTCTTTGGCCAGTAAATACACCTTCACCTGCATTGTGATGCTGAAAATCTCCTGCATTCGGAGTATCCAATGTGAGTGTCAATGTCAAACTGGTAAATGACAAATGTACTTATTTATTTATTTTTATTAGTTTAGTATTTAAATTATGTATTTGACATATTTTGCAATTACTGTTTAACACAACTAATATTAGTCATATTTTCATGACTATATATATTTACATTTGTTTTCAATCCATGTTTGGTTCAAATATGGACAAACCCAACAGCTGTGTATATATATACTGTTTTTAGTTTTTATTAATATTTTGAATCAGCTTTTCTTCAATTTCTTTTAAAATTTTAGCTTAAAATTTCATGTTATTTTAAGTTTTAGCAATTAGTTACATGCTTTTGTATAATATATGTGTGTGTGTGTGTGTGTGTGTGTGTGTGTGTGTGTGTGTGTGTGTGTGTGTGTGTGTGTGTGTGTGTGTGTGTGTGTGTGTGTGTGTGTGTGTGTGTGTGTGTGTAATATAAGCGACTTACAAATGAGAGCAATAGAAGCAGCTAGAACAGTCAAGGGCAACATTATGTAAGTGCTGTAACAAGTCTCAGTTAATCTAGCACAGAACACACAGGACAGAACTTTTTTTTTTTTTTTTTTTATAAATTAGACAGACAGAAAATTATATGGTATGGTATATATGTATATATGTATATATATATATATATATATATATATATATATATATACATACACTATATTGCCAAAAGTATTGGGACACCCCTCCAAAATATTGAAATCATGTGTTCCAATCACTTCCATGGCCAGAGGTGTATAAAATCTAGTGCCTAGATATGTAGACTGCCACAACAAACATTTGTGAAAGAATTAGTCGTGCTCAGTAGCTCAGTGAAAACTAACATGGTACACCTGTGCAATAAGTCCATTTGTGAAATTTCCTCACTACTCCACGGTCAACTGTTAGTGGTATTATAACAAAGTGGAAGCAAGGAACAACAGCCACGAAGTGGTAGGCCACGTAAAATCACAGAGCGGGGTCAGCGCATGCTGAGGCGCACAGTGCATGGAAGTCTGCAACTTTCTTTTCAATAGCTACAGACCTCCAAACTTTGTGTGGCCTTCAGATTAGCTCAAGAACAGTACGTAGAAAGCTTCATGGAATGGGTTTCCATGGCCGAGCAGCTGCATCCAAGCCTAATATCACCAAAAGTGTGTGATGCAGTGGTGTAAAGCACACCGCCACTGGACTCTAGAGCACTCCAGTGTTCTCTGGAGTGACGAATCATGCTTCTCTGTCTGGCAATCCGAAGGAAAGTCTCGGTTTGGTGGTTGCAGGAGAACGGTACTTGTTTGACTGCATTGTGCCAAGTGTAAAGTTTGGTGGAGGGGGGGTTATGGTGTGGGGTTGTTTTTCAGGGTTTGGGCTTGGCCCCTTAGTTCCAGTGAAAGGAAGACATTTTGGACAATTTCATGCTCCCAATTTTGTGGCAACTTTGTGTTACCTTTGTTTTTTGATTAACATTAATGATAGATATCCCAGCAACTGGTTTATTAGGTTGCTGTGACTTTAAGATCTGCCGTTGCCGAACATGACGTGGATCTGACGCATTGTCACGCGCATCTTGTTTTCTCACAACTCTTTAAGCTCATTTAAGACATTATTTAACTCTTTTAAGGCTGCACTTGTGAGAACATTCGATAAAACGGGCATTTTGGCATAATGCTGCGTGTTATTGTTTGTTCAAGCGTAAAAGAGAATTTGATTGTGTACAGTTAGTGCACTCCATTTGATTATCAGACATTATCAGGCGCTATTGGTTCGTGTCCTACTTTCCAGCGTATGAGTTTTGCAAACTCAGCCAGTGCCAGCCAATCCTTCAGCTTTCTTTTTGGCAGCACAAGGACGAAGCGATGGCTTAGACAGCTTCAGGGGACAGCAGAGTCGTAGAAAGATAAGAGAACAAAAACAAACAGAGCTGAGGAAGGGGGGGGGGGGGGGGGTTGGTGCGAGAAGACGACGATGAAGAAGAAGGAGAGAAAGTTGTCAGGGATCAGGGTGACCCTGAGCCGCACAGAATCATCTCCTGCCAAAATCTAGAGAAAGGAAACCAGGCCACCTTGTAATGTTTGCGCACGGCAGTCGGGCACGATGTCAAATCTAGAGGCGAACGCGGACGTGCTCATGTTCTGAAGGGATTGTCTTTGAAACATTGTCTCAATCTAAATTTGCTCTAAACAGAGAACAATTATGTATTCTACCTGAAACTGTTGCTTGTGTTAGGCTTTAGAGCTTCAGATGCCTCGAAAAGATGTCATGTTCACCCTTGGTCACCATTTACTTTCATTGAATAGAAATGCAGCAGCATTAAAAAGGATAGTTCATCGACAAATTTAAAAAGAATTCTGTCAATGTGGTAGTTGCGTAGCTGTCAACGGAGGGACAGAAAGCTCAGATTTCTTCAAAATGATCTTTATTTGTGTTCCAAAGATGAACGAAAGTCTTACAGGTTTGTAACGGCATGACTTATTTCCATTTGACATGCTAAAAAACATTCAGAGCATTTTTTTAAATCTTAAAATGAAGAAGTTTTGCTTGTTTGTAAGACTAGTCACCCAGATGTTCCTTTATTTGAGTGTTCCTATAATCAGAACAGGTGACGTTTCTGCCCGCTGACTGGTTACAATGGCATCGTTTTCTTAAAAGCAGAGTCCGCTGCCCTCCTCCCGACAGCGTGGATGACCTCTCGCATAGGTCTTTTGTTAGTACAGTGCCTAGAGAATACATCTATTTGCATTTTACAATTGTTTAACAAATAGTCACCCGTGACAGGCTATTATCCCCCACTGTGACCCCAACACACACAAACACACACACACACACACACACACACACACACACACACACACACACACACACACACACACACACACACACACACACACACAGCTGTGGCTTGGCACACAGGGGTTTGTTCTCACTTATGCTGGAGAGAAACCAGAGACATGAGATAGATAGATAGATAGATAGATAGATAGATAGATAGATAGATAGATAGATAGATAGATAGATAGATAGATAGATAGATAGATAGATAGATAGATAGATAGATAGATAGATAGATAGATAGATAGATAGATAGATAGATAGATAGATAGATAGATAGATAGATAGATAGATAGATAGATAGATAGATAGATAGATAGATAGATAGATAGATGGATGTTGAGTCAAGGACTGTGTTTTTGCAATGGTTTATGTAAATGGATTGTTTGTCTCATTAAACTCAATTTTACTTGTCTGCTTTCAGTAGATAATTCTCAGGTAAATTCAGGGGGCAGTTCAAATGAGTCAAGACTTAATTTCCATAACTCATTAGAGAAATTGTATTTTTTTCCGAGTGACTCTTTAGAAAGTATGTGTGGTGGTTGTACTACAGGAAAACTTTATTGCTCAGAGGTCGCTATGAAAATCTTATTGGTAGAATTTGTTCTTTTGATTGCAGGCAAATCTGAAAAGTAGGAGACTGAAGGTGTGTTGCATTTGACAGGGTCTCTGCGCAGTGTTCACTGTTCCTTATTTCCTGAGCACGGTATATCAGTGGACGTCGCTGACAATAATCACTCATTTGGAATGTCCTGCAACGTCAAAAATTTGTAATTTACGTAATTTACTTTCAAATTTAAAATCATATAATAGTCATATATATATATATATATATATATATATATATATATATATATATATATATATATATATATATATATATATATATATATATATATATATATATATATATATATATATACATACACAGGTGCTGGTCATATAATTAGAATATCATCATTTATTTCACTAATTCCATTCAAAATGTGAAACTTGTATATTATATTCATTCATTACACACAGACTGATATATTTCAAAAGTTCATTTCTTTTAATTTTGATGATTATAACAGAAAACTAAGGAAAATCCCAAATTCAGTATCTCAGAAAATTAGAATATTGTGAAAAGGTTCAATATTGAAGACACTTGGTGCCACACTCTACTCAGCTAATTAACTCAAAACACCTGCAAAGGCCTTTAAATGGTCTCTCAGTCTAGTTCTGTAGGCTACACAATCGTGGGGAAGACTGCTGACTTGACAGTTGTCCAAAAGACGACAATTGACACCTTGCACAAGGAGGGCAAGACACAAAAGGTCATTGCAAAAAAGACAGTTCACAGAGCTCTGTGTCCAAGCACATTAATAGAGAGGCGAAAGGAAGGAAAAGATGTGGTAGAAAAAAGTGTACAAGCAATAGGGATAACCGCACCCTGGAGAGGATTGTCAAACAAAACCCATTCAGAAATGTGGGGGAGATTCACAAAGAGTGGACTGGAGCTGGAGTCAGTGCTTCTAGAACCACTACGCACAGACATATGCAAGACATGGGTTTCAGCTGTCGCATTCCTTGTGTCAAGCCACTCTTGAACAACAGACAGCGTCAGAAGTGTCTCACCTGTGCTAAAGACAAAAAGGAAAAAAAGTGGTCCAAAGTTATGTTCTCTGATGAAAGTAAATTTTGCATTTCCTTTGGAAATCCGGGTCCCAGAGTCTGGAGGAAGAGTGGAGAGGCACACAATCCACGTTGCTTGAGGTCAAGTGTAAAGTTTCCACAGTCAGTGATGGTTTGGGGTGCCATGTCATCTGCTGGTGTTGGTCCACTGTGTTTTCTGAGGTCCAAGGTCAACACAGCCGTATACCAGGAAGTTTTAGAGCACTTCATGCTTCCTACGGCTAACCAACTTTATGGAGATGCAGATTTCGTTTTCCAATAGGACTTGGCACCTGCACACAGTCCAAAGCAACCAGTACCTGGTTTAAGGACTGTGGTATCCCTGTTCTTAATTGGCCAGAAAACTCGCCTGACCTTAACTCCATAGAAAATCTATGGGGTATTGTGAAGAGGAAGATGCGATATGCCAGACCCAACAATGCAGAAGAGCTGAAGGCCACTATCAGAGCAACCTGGGCTCTCATGACACCTGAGTAGTGCCACAGACTGATCGACTCCATGCCACGCCGCATTGCTGCAGTAATTCAGGCAAAAGGAGCCCCAATTAAATATTGAGTGCTGTACATGCTCATACTTTTCATGTTCATACTTTTCAGTTGGCCAAGATTTCAGAAAATCCTTTCTTTGTATTGGTCTTAAGTAATATTCTAATTTTATGAGATACTGAATTTGGGATTTTCCTTAGTTGTCAGTTATAATCATCAAAATTAAAAGAAATAAACATTTTAAAATATATCCGTCTGTGTGTAATGAATTAATATAATATACAAGTTTCACTTTTTGAATGGAATTAGTGAAATAAATCCACTTTTTGATGATATTCTAATTATATGACCAGCACCGTCTCGGTTACGAATGTAACCCTTGTTCCCTGAGGAGGGAACGGAGATGTACGTTAGTGACTAACAAATGGGGGTTTCGCTTAGAAGCCTATCATCTTCGAGCATATAGAAAACGCCCAATGGCGTGCCAATGCCATGGGGCATGCGGAATTTGCATACGTAACTCCGCCTCACCGCGTGAGTATAAAAGGAAGTACAATGGCAATATCGCATTATGTTACCTGCTGAGGAGCCAAGACTGAACTCCACGTTCCAGGTAGCACAGCTGATGTGGCAACGGAACATACGTCTCCGTTCCCTCCTCAGGGAACGAGGGTTACATCCGTAACCGAGACGTTCCCTTTCGTTCAGTCACTACGACGTACGTTAGTGACTAACGAATGGGGGTTCCAATATAATCCCACCACTCAGCTGTCTTCCAGTGCCCTGCGTAAGTGTGAGTTCCCTGTCGTAAGGACTCACGCTTATCACAGGAATACCAAGGTACACTGGGAAGCATATCCCAGATGGCGGAATACCCTGTGAAGTCCACTTCGCAGTCCACTTACGCGCGAATGGAACGCACCTTGAGACCCAATTTGGTCTCCATTTAATCTGATTGTTGTCAAGGAGAAACAATTTTGATATTTGAGTTTGATAATATTTGATAAATTAAATATTGTCCATCTAGCAGCATGTTATCTGACTTAAATAAATTATTTTCTTTAGATATGGGGCTGTTTTTTGTTATTATTGATCAGTTTAAACAATTGTTATATAACTCTGAAAGAAAGAAAAAAATAGTTTTTTCAATTTGATATCTCAGGGTTTTTTTTATAGATAGCAGTGATCTTAAATAGAGAACAAATGAAAAAAGACTTCTGCTTAACTCTAACCCTTGTATAACCATCTAACCAGTCTTATATGTGTCTTCTTTAGCATTTCAGAAGATATTTAGGGTGTGTTTACTCGCTTGATTCGTTTGGTCCGGGCCAAAAAAAAACTTTTAGTCCTGGTCCAAACGGAAGCAAATGCCCAGATAGTAAGATCAGATTTACAGATATCAGATCACCACTTCAGGCTCATTGTCGGACCACAATCATATTTTAAACTTGCCTGATAGAAAAATATTGATTATTATTACAATACGACATAAGTGAAATTAGAAGTACGCATGAATGATGATCAAAACTTAGGGATGAGCAAAATGCCTGCAGAATGCCGAATCTGTCCCCTGTGCACCAGCCTTTTATGTGGGATGTCTCAACTTTCAACCTTGCACAATTCTACTTTGCTAAATTTGTATAGCTTGAATTACTTACAATGAATGTGATGTTCGTTGTCGGAAGTTTTAGTTAGCGAGTTGCACAGGCTATTTTCCCTTATCAAAAGTGCGGGGTCGATTGTGGTCTTTTCAAAACTATGGGGGTCATGATCCCCCTTGTCAACGGCGCACCTGGGGATAAGTTCACAATCTGATTGGTCGGCTTTTATGACGTATTGCCTATTTTGAGATGGAACTTACTGAACATCCAAAACAATGCTGTGTGTTGTGTGTGCGTAGCCTGCATATGATGGTATTTTGACCAGCTGAGAACTCGTGAAGAGCTTATAAAATGTGTAAAGGAGTCAAAACAGCGACAGGAATGTCCGTCACACACACAAACACAAACGAAGATCTGCTGCGAGGAGGCGCCTGTACTGAACTGTAATGGGCTGACTCCCAACTATGATGAGAAAAAAAACATATGCATGAGCATTCTGTCCTTTTTAGGGTCTCATCTTCCTGTTTTTGGCTTGTTTACATGTTTTTGGTCCGTGTTGCATTCATATACCATTCGAACTTCACCAGAGTTTTTTGGTGCGCACCAGGGTTCGGATGGCAGTGTTCACGCATGTCCAAATGAATTGCACTAACAGAGCAATCGCACCAGGGTTTGTTTTAATGGAACCAAATATGCCAAGTGTTAAAACATCCTTAAAAATCCCTCCAACTGTACTCTGTGATCTTAATATGACATAATGTCCACATTCCTGTGCACATTCGTTTTAAAGCTCTGTACTTTTACTGTATGTCAACAAGTGTCTCATTTGCGACTATTTTTATATTATCTCCTAATAATTTTAGGAGAAACATCAGACAAAGTTGACACTTAAAGGGCAACCTCTGAACAATAAAAATGTCCTCCAGGTGGCCATAAAAGCATCAAGTTTGATCCCAAAGTGGAGATGAGGGGAGGTTTTGTGTATCCGGCGTTGGCAGAGTTAATGTGAGTGGTTAATCTGGGTCCGGCTTTAATTAGTTGGACAGTTTTATTGCAGTTGTCTGCTCAGCTTCCTGTGTAGTCCCTGTACAGCGGACATTGGGCGGTCCGAGACAGAGACAATCTTAGTGCTTTGGATATGACATTCTGTGTGTGTGTGGATACTGTTGTTTTTGTGTTTACTGGAATTCCCTCAGGGCCAGAACAGGTTGCCAGAGTTGTTGAGACATTAGAAGTGTGTGTATGTGTGTGTGCGTGTGTAAGTTCACTCTGTTTGTGTTAAGACAGCTGATGCATGAAATGGAACTCAGGTAAGCACTGGGGCCCGCGGCTGTCTCATGTCTTCCGCCAAGTGATTTTACCCTGGCGCATTGATTTTTGTTCCTCACAAGCTCACAGCCGGCAAAAAGAATCAGCTGACCGACAGAGTCCTGACGTTTGACAGGTTAAACCCTTAGAAAGAGAACATGCAGTGAGTGTTACATTACAAAGACCAGCAGACACACAAACAAACCAGCGGTGCAAATTTTTGTATCAAATATTTTATTACCGGTATATTGCATACATTTATTATTCTTGTGATATAATGTAATATATAATGATAATATTCAATTAATTATTTGAATTTTTATTTTTTTATTTTTACTTTTGACGGTTAAGTTGCAATTTGTTGTAATTTATATTATAATAATTTATTTATTATAATATACTAATTTTCAATTATTTTATTTTTGATCATTGTTGAAGGTAAAAAAGTGAGGTACAAAAAAATCTAGTTAAATCTTGAGCAGATGGTTTGTTTTAATTATAAATTGTCATTTTATCATTCTCTCATTTATCCAAACTCAAATTGTTCAACATGTATTACTTTTCATGTTCAATCAATCAATTTTTTCATTTATTTATTTAATAGGTTAGGGTTCAAAGATTTTGTATAGCATCAGAGAACTTGTAATATACCATATATTTTGACGCTTTTTTCTCTCTTTTAGAACTCAACAGCATCCTGTCTCCATTCAAATCCCTTGTTTTAAGCAGTGTTGGGAGTAACGCACTACAAAGTAACGCTTTACTGTAATTCCACTACTTTTAGGGGTAACGTGCATGTCACAATATATATATATTTTTTATCAAGTAACGCAATTACAATTACTGAAATTTAAATGAGTTTGTTACTTGTGTTACTCTCTTTTGTGAAAAATGAACACTTGCAGACAGTAAGCTCAAACCTGTCAGACACGGGCTGGACTAGCCTAGAAATCTAGATGTACCCTAGTGGCAGCAAATATAATTTGCAGCCAGGGCGTCTAGCAACTCTCCGTTGGCTTGCGAGCTGGAAAAAACAAACTTGTCAGGCCAATCACTTTGGCCCTCATTTATCAATCTTGCGTAGAAACGGGCGTATATGTTGGCGTAAGATTATGCTTACACTCCTCTCAGCGCCTGATTTATGAAGCTGTGCGCACCTCTGAAATCCAGGCGTACGCAAAACCTGCCCTTGATAAATGCAGCGGCTGAAAACGATCGTCATTAGAATAACACGCCCCTATATATTCAAGTCTCTGCCTCCCCCACGCCCTCATTTTACGCCATGGACACTCGGAAGACGGCAATGAAGCGAAACTTCTCTGACGTGGAGATCGAGACCATCACCAGGGAAGTGGAAAAAAACTAAATTGTTTTATTTGGGAGTTTAAAGAGTGGGATTAAATGCGCCCACAAAAAGGTGTACGGTGGAAATCCAGTTTAAATAGCTGTTTGGATGAGAAATTACCTATCACAATTAATTATTTTACAGCACGTGTTTTGAAATAATATGCATTTCATTTCGTATCACATCACATGTATTCGGGTGTACAATAGTCATGATGATGTGATGTGGAGTACCATTCATTCACATTAATATAATTGCATGACAATTTGTTAGATTCTTATTATTATTATGATTTGTATTATTAATGACGCTTATTGTTATTTAGAAGAAGAATTTCGTTATTATTATTATTTATTTTATTATTATTTAAAAGAAGAAGAATGTCATTTTTATTATTTTGTCAGTCTGAATTATGTTCAGTCCCAGTCCGTGAGCAGCTGCCGGGCCTAACCAACGTCAGGTAAAGCGCACAGGCTCGCAACTGGAGGAATACATATCAAATGCTTTGGTAAAGTCACACAAATTAAACATTGAAGTCCATGTTGCACAAAAATAAACACTTAAGTTTATAATTACTTCCCTATTCGCACGGGATGTGGGGAGCTCTGGTGATTTGTAATAATTGCAGAGAATGTCTGTGATCTTAATCCCGTGCAAATCGGCCATGTCTGTAATATGTAGGCCTAAAGTAAAAATTCCCCCGCAAATGACCTACCATATTTCGCCGAACACCGAGGTCCTGTGATAATATTAGTCCTGTGCGAATCGGCATCTATTTGGCCGGGATTAGGCGGATCGTATATAATTTTTGCAAGGTTTTTGTGTCCTGTGCGCATTTCTATCTTTATCTTTCACGAAGAATGGAGCTAGGCTGCATATAATGCGCACCGTTATGACTTCCCGTGCGGCCGCGCGGATTATAGGCTACTACTTTCACTTTAGAATGAGCACAATTTGGGAGTAATTGCTTGAATGGTGTGTTTAATATTATTCTTAATGAAAAACACAAAAAACAGAACAGTACAATGACAACTCGCTTAAATGGGCACTTTTACATTAGCTTTGAAACTGAATCTTCCGTCGTATATTGTTATTATACGAAATTATTTGTATTAGCCTACTAAAACAATCAAAATGATATCGATACGACTGTTTATAATTTCATACAGCTATATAACGAAAAAACATTTTCAAGTAACATCATATCCGGGAGATAAGTCAGTAAATTCGAGTAAAATCACAGTTTATCCCGTGCGAATGCGCCACGCAAAATTCAGATGTGGGGGAGTAATTTCTAAATCACACGAGGTCCCCAGATAATACTTATCCCGTGCGAATAGGGCTTTATTTGTTGTTGTTGTTGTTATAGTGGGTCATCATATAGCATATCTTTGTCAGTGCGTTTTGTGGTGTTAGGAATTGTTTTTCTGCGCATTTTCGCACTAACTCAAAACGTGCGTACACCACCTCCTGAGCTGGTGTAGGATTTGAGCGTGCCGTACGCCAACGTCCATATTGATAAATCTCAAAGTCACCGTGGTTTTGGGTGTACGCCAGGTGTACGCTGGAAAATTGGTGTACGCAAGATTGATAAATGAGGGCCATCGTGTATAGAGTTGGTGGGCGGGCTTAACATAATGACGACAGAGTTGCCGCGGTTCCTCGTGCTACTTGAAAACAAAGAAGCTGGCGAACAGCGGTCTTTCGAATCGGCTTTGGTCGCGACTCTGGAAGACTTTTTGTTAAGAGAAAGGAACAAAGAACAGCACTGAAGTCATTCTTAAGAAAGGAAGATGTGTTCGGAGTTTTGCGAACCAGATGCGGCAAAAGTTTAATCTATCAACTAGCAACGCTACACCTTCTTCGTTGCTCTGGTTGGTTGTAGTGCTATCCTATTGCATGCAGAGGGAATTTGAAAGACAACTGTTTATCCTGCCCCTCGGATTGAGCCAATGGTGAGTTCCCGGTCTGGCTTGTCCGACTAGTGTCCAACTGCTTATCAAAATTCTCGGCCCGAGTCCAACTGGAGCCTGTGTTTTTTTTTTTTTTTATCTTCCCTATTATACATTGTTGCAGCCATTAAAATAGTTCAGTTTTGTTTTTAATGTCAAAGTAGTTATATTATATATATTTTGTTCCGTTTATTTTTTTAAGTTAATTTAGAAAAATGTTTGAAGCATTTTTTCGCTTGTTAAATTAAAGTTTTTATTTTTTAAAGTGACGACCAAGCGGCTGACAGTGAGTTAACCCAATGCTTTAGCCTCTCAAATCAACACTTGACTTGTCTTGCCTATAATAAAATCCATAGATATAAAACACTTCAAGCATCACAATGTTAGTTTAAATGTTTATCCTACTATCACCACCACCACCACCACAGTAAAAAGGCATTTTTGATAAGTTGAGGTAGGCTGATCGTAGGCGCTTGCAAATGAAACGGGCTACACAATCTAGACAAAAAATAAAAAATGCAGATTGTCACCTTACACCTCTCCGCAAAATTAATATAAATCTGATCTTCAATTCTTCTCTATATGCACATTTAACGGAGTTCACGTCAACGAAAGCAACAGATGTGAGCTGCATTTTATTCATCAGCTCATTTCAAGATCAAAGACCGCAATAGGAGAAAGAACGACCTAAGCACCAGTGAAATCATTTAGTCTCATTCGTTTTAATGAAGATGATTGTGTTTTTGAGTATCTGAGACTTACTTCACTTGCGGCAGTTTACGTGTTAGCTTGCTACTCATTTGCGGCGATGCGTGTTCAAATCTGGCTACAACATGTCATATAGAGCCTACAACACACTCTCACACTCTCACATTTGCCAGGAGTAAAATTTACATATGTGGTTTAAACAACGAGATGCATTCACACTTGTCCAGTTTCGCCTGAAATGTTGAATTAAAAATTATGTTTATTGTGTTTGTTTGTTCAGTACTGTTCATATTTACATTTAAAAAGCAGACATAAAAGTAACTTAAAAGTTATTTTCCCTAGTAACTATTTACTTTTGATATACATGAATTGGTAAAGTAATTAAATTACTTTTAAAAGAAGTAACTAGTAACTGTAACTAATTACTAATTTTCAGTAACTTGCCCAACACTGGTTTTGAGCAGCATAAACATTCATCAAAATATCTCCATTTGTTTTCCGCAGAAGAAAGAACTGATTTGTAAGGGTGAGTAAATGTTCATTTTTGGGCAAACCTTTTCTGTTTCTCAATTTCTTTTTCTACAAAATGTAAGAGTTACATCTACTGGTAAAATGAGGACACAAGCCCCATCCAGACCCCATAAGTGAGACCTGCAGCTTGTGTCAACCAGCAGAGCATTCTGGGAACTCTGAATAATAAGTGTTTAGTCCTGATCAATGGGAGCCTCCGCGCTGTTAGTGGGAAAATCAATACAGTTTTCTTTGCTATTACAATAGGCTGTCTTGTTGCAAATAAGCTCTAAAACAGAGTTGTCTGGAAGAGATGTCGAAGCAGAGCAACCTGCAGAAGTTCAGAGTAATGAAGAGGTCAACAGCTTCCATTACTGCTGCTGTCTACAGTGAGGAAACCCTGTCAGGATGCAGCACAGTCATTACTGTCACTGCTAAGTGTGGAATAAAGACCAACAAACATTAAAGTCATTAAAGGCAACAAGAATTGCACTTTGCAACCATTTTACTACTGTAATTTCACATGAACTACTGTTCAAAAGTGTGGCGTCGGTAAGATGCATTATTGTTTTTAAAAGAAGTCTCTTATGCTCACTAAAGCACTAAAGTCAGTCACATGATTCTTCAGAAATCATTCTAATATGCAGATATTTTTTACATTTACTTTTTTCAGGATTCTTTGATGAATAGAAAGTTCAATAGAAAAGTGTTTATTTGAAATATATATATTTTTTTGCATAATGTATATATAGCGTATATATAATATAGTGCCCTATTTTAATGATCTGAGCGCATGGTCTGAAGCAAATGTCGCAGGTGCACTTAGGGCATGTCCGAATTTGCTAGTTTAACGCCTGAAAAAACGGATGGAGCATGGTCGGAGCATGGTCCAAAAGGGTTGTACCTAGTCTCTTAATGAGTCATGGGAGTGTTTTGGATGTAACATTCTATAAACCAATCAGAGTCTTATCTCCCATTCCCTTTAAAAGCCAGTTGCACTCACACCATGATGGATTCGCTATTTACATGGCAGAAAGGCTGAATATATATATATATATATATATATATATATATATATATATATATATATATATATATATATATATATATATATATATATATTAATATTTAAAAATGCTTATGCTGCTGTGTATCCCTGAGTGTGTAATAAGCAGTGGCGTCGGACTGGGGGTAAAACCAGTACTGATTACCAGGGCCCCAAGGGGAGAGAGGGCCCTTGAATAGTCTGGAATATATTTTAACATGGAACAAGGGGGCCCATCAGGACTGCCTATGCATAGGGCCCGGGATCTTGTGCTACGCCCCTGGTAATAAGCACCGTGTACGCACGTTGTGTACCCGCCTATGGGCGCCCTTTAAATAACACAAAATATACTGCGCTATTGACTTTAGACCAGGTTTTTGTTGGTCAATGGCGCAGTCATTTTCAGTTGCCTAAAAATAGCAATGTGCCTGAACACACCTCGTTTTCATGGGTGAACTGATGGGCGCAAATGCATTTGCTATTTAAACAACGTGGTGCTGGACGTGAAAATGATAACTGTCGGGCTGAAACTAGAAAAAAAAACACTTGCGTCACATTGTGCCGGGTGTATGATAGGGCCCTATAAAGGTTTTTGCTGTCACTTTTGACCATTTTAATGGATCTTTGCTAAATAAAAGTGTTAAAAGGATAGTTCACCCAAAAATGAAAATGTTGTCATCATTTACTTAAAGAATTGACGGTAGCCATTGACTTCATAGTAGGAAAAATGTTTTACTATGACTCAATGGTACTCAAAAGTCAATGGCTACCGTCAACTGTCTGGTTACCAACATTCTTCAAAATATCTTCTTTTGTGTTCAACAGAAGAAAGAAACTCATACATGGTTGGAACAACTTGAGGGTGAAACAATAATAACATCATTTTAATTTGGGGGTGAACTAGCCATTTCATTTCTTTTATAATCTTACAGAGGCCAAAATATTGAACAGTGCTGTATTTCTTTAACTTCCATTTTTCCAAGTTTTAAAAAAAATATTTAGAATTAAAATATTTAGGACTGCACTTGATTTTATCCATCAGGTTTCGATTGGTTAATGAAAATATATAATTGTGAAATATAATTGGCTATGACATTATTGGTTAATAATTCCTTCATTACATCAACAGAAGAATTTCAGACTACATACATTTTGATAAAGAAAAAAAAAACACTTTCTCTTTAGAATAATGTGCACTAAAGAATCATATGTATTAAAACTAAGGACATTTTATAGCCTTTTAAGACAATATGACATATCGAGTGAAAAGTCTATAAAATGTAAATGATTGAAATTAGATTTTCTGTTCACATCTTCCCTCTAAATCAAATGAAACATCAGTGTGTCGTGAGCTCATGAATCAAACTGCAGTCAGAGAGTTCAGCTCACTGTGAGAGCCCGTTCTCCAGCGGAGTGACCTTTAACGCACGCTCCTCAGTCTCACTGGATCATTTTCCCTTGAAGAGATCTATCAGGATTCTATGTATGAGTTTATGAGGCTGAGATGAGAACCGTTTTGTCTGAGAAGTAGACAATACTAAACACTAAAAAGTGCATTATTTCTCTCTTTTTCTGTCTGAAGGAGTGAAAAATGTTTGAAGTGAAATATAGCTTGTTGCTGCAGACATTAGCTCACGTACACTATATTGCCAAAAGTATTGGGACACACACCTCCAAATCATTGAATTCAGGTTACATTACTTCCATTTCCATGGTGTATAAAATCAAGCACCTAGGCATGCAGACTGCTTCTACAAACATTTGTGAAAGAATGAGTCGCTCTCAGGAGCTCAGTGATTTCAAGCGTGGTACCGTGATAGGATGCCACCTGTGCAATAAGTCCATTCGTGAAATTTCCTCACTACTAAATATTCCATGGTTAACTGTTAGTGGTATTATAACTAAGTGGAAGCAACAATTGGGAACAACAGAAACTCAGCCACGAGAGTGGGGTCAGCGCATGCTGAGGCGCACAGTGCGCAGAAGTCGGCAACTTTCTGCAGAGTCAATAGCTACAGACCACTAGACTTCGTGAGGCCTTCAGATTAGCTCAGGAACAGTGTGTAGAGAGCTTCATGGAATGGGTTTCCATGGTTGAGCAGCTGCATCCAAACCTTACATCACCAAGTGCAATGCAAAGCGTCGGATCCATCGGTGTAAAGCACGCCGCCACTGGACTCTAGAGCAGTGGAGACGTGTTCTCTGGAGTGACGAATCACGCTTCTCTGTCTGGCAATCCAATGGACGAGTCTGGGTTTGGCAGTTGCCAGGAAAACGGTACTTGCCTCACTGCATTGTGCCAAGTGTACAGTTTGGTGGATGGGGGATTATAGTGTGGGGGTTGTTTTTCAGGGGTTGGGCTTGGCCCCTTAGTTCCAGTGAAAGGAACTTTTAATGCTTCAGCATGCCAAGACATTTTAGACTATTCCATGCTGCAACTTGGGGACAGTTTGGGGATGGCCCCTTCCTGTTCCAACATGAACAAGGTCCATTAAGACATGGATGAGCGAGTTTGGTGTGGAGGAATTTTAATAGTCCTGACCTTACCCCTAGAGAACACCTTTGGGATGAATTAGAGCAGAGACTGCGAGTCAGGCCTTCTTGTCCAACATCACCTCACAAATGCGCTTCTAGAAGAATCGTCAAAAATCCCCATAAACACACTCCTAAACCTTGTGGAATGCCTTCCCAGAAGAGTTGAAGCTGTTATAGCTGCAAAGGATGGGCAAACTCCATAGTAAACCCTACCGATTAAGAATGGGATGTCACTAAAGTTCATGTGCATGTAAAGGCAGGCATCCCACAACGTTTGGAAATATAGTGTATTTTGTGGGGTTTGGATAACTGTGATGCAAATAAAATCAATGGGAGCATGAATTGAACATGAGCATGAAATTAACGTTTTAAAACTTTGTCACAGTAATGTCAAATCCTGGTCCATTCAGATCTTTTTCAACCCTTTTGTTTCTTTGTGTCTTAGTCTCTGAGGAAGGATTAGGGTCAATGGCACAAATGGTTCAATACATGTGATCCCTATCGTCTCACTGCCTGATAAATATGACCTTGCTGTGACCTTTTCATGCAGCTCAACCCCAGCATGCAGAGGACAGACATGCTTTTTCAGATTCAGGCACTGCAATGATCTTCCATTATTAGTGTTAAGTACAATGCAGTCAATAGTGAAACATTTTGAAATGTCTTAAAGGGATAGTTAAAAAGATTACAATTCTCACCTGCATTTCAAACCTGTACGACTTTCTTTCTTCGGTGGAACACAAAAGGTGAATTTTGCAATAAAAGGAAACTGAATAAAAAAACTGGGGCCAGCAGCAAAATGACAAGAAAGTCTTTTGAAGTCATATGATAACTTTAGGTCAGTGGTTCTCAACCCTGTTAAGGGTTGACTAAAATGTAAGTTGTTATTTACTAGTAGTATTCACTACTTTTACCATATCTTTCTATGACAGAAATAGTAAGAGTAGTGTGCTAGTATGCGGTTCCGAATTCAGCATGATGGCAGGGCTGATGCTGGTTCAGAGCCAGAGCCTAGTTTCAAATCGGTTCTTTGTCTTTCCACACCTAAAGCACCAGCTCCGAACCAGGAAAAGTGGTTCTTAAGTAGCACCAAAACATTGCTGGTCTAGAAGTAAGAACCGCTTGCGTGAGGGGCTGGAGTTACCGTGACCAACAAGACAAACACAAACTTGTGACTGGCATTTTTGAAATAGCAGCTAATGGAGCTAATAGCGGTTCGATTGTAATCTCCGTCTAAACAAATCACGGGGAGCAGCATGAATGCGTTGGATTCGCTGTGTTTTGATGCCGATGTAGGATCATCCATGTGCATTAATAGTAACGCAACGTTCGCCATTGTTGATGGATTCTGTATGGCATCAAAAAGAACATACGACTTCTTATGCTTTTGAATCGCTCATGCGGCAACGTTACTTTGATACCATACGCGGATCGGTCCGCGCAGCTCCGATGCATCTCGAACAAGCCTGGTCTGTTTGTGTTTCTTGTTGCTGAGAAAGATGAGACATATACAGTGACGTAAGACTGGCTCTGTGGTGGCTCTCTAGCCCGTGGAAAGGCAAACCGTTTCTTAGAAGGCTCGTCGGTCGAACCAACTCCGAACTGGCTCTGAACTAGCACCCGGTTCATTTCGGGGGGAAAAGGGTATGTGTGAGTTGAACTAGAGAAACAGTTCAGACCGTATCCATGAAGTGTAGGGAAAGAGATGCACAAATTCATTCACAAATCAGACATCTGTACTGCTATGATTTAAAGTATTAGCGACAGATGTTTTGTGGCGTAAATCTGATGGATTATCAAAAAATGTAGGGCATGGACTTGGCTCTATCCATCAGTTGTTAATTCGATTTTGAGATGGAGGTGTTGCACTCAAAAATGGAGATGGAGGTGCATTTTGGAGCTCGAGAACCACTTTTTGTGTTCCCCAGAAGAGGGAAACTCATACGGGTTTAGAGCGACATGAGGTAGAGTAAATGATGACAGAATGTTCCTTTTAGGCTGAACAATTCCCATGACACCTCAATCTTACAGAGCTCATATTGAGATCACAAAACCCACCGCACTATCTCTCTCTCTCTCTTCCTTATGCATCTATTATTCATCCAGGCTTTCTCTCAACGCAGCACCTCATACTGCCAAAACACTCGTGCTAATAAGGCTCATAGCTTTCCTCGATGATTATGTGTGACAGCTTGGTCAGGAATTAGCCTCACTTTCACCCCTCTGAGAGGCACAGAGTGCCTGTGGCGCCCCGCGGTCAGTCTTCTGACACTCCCAAATGGAGTCAGGCCCGAGAACTGCCTGAATCCAGCACAGCCAGCCTCCTGCGCCCGAGGTCTGGCCTGTTCTGTTTGTTCAGCAGACATTTTAACCTTCATCTCAGAACAATAAAACAAGAATAGAGCGAACGCTTGCGTGTGAAAGAGAGAGACGGTGGGGGTATTTGACACATCTCCTTAAGCCACTGTGTGCTTTATTATCTTTGGCAGGCCTTATTGGTTGTGCTAATCAAGTGAACGATTTGCCACCCTCATTCCCGGCAAACTGACAAATGCATTACGAACCGAAGGGAACGTGCGACCTTGAATGTGTCACCTGCAAACCAGCTGGCACTCTCTCCACCAGCAGGAAACGACCTTTCGGAGGTCAATAAACTAAATAATTCACAAAGGTTATTCACTTTGCGCTGAATGCACAACAAATCTGTAACTCCTTTGCAGCTGGAGTGGGTTCATAACATGGATCCAGTTTCGATCACGTTCATGACACAGGACATATGCTCGATTTCTCTGCCCTCTCAGACTACAAACATGAAGACTTCATGAATTATTCAAACATGGCTTTGATGTGAAACATTTAGTGGCATTTGATAACAGGGCGTTTATGATGTGTACACTAACTTCAAAATATTGGCCGAGATGATGTGAGGCTTGGCACTTACGTCTGTGCCAACAAATTATGATCATTGAAGTTATCAGTGTACAGCTGCGAGCCTCTCCAAATCACACACGATTCCCATCTGCATGAGGTAAGAGTGTCAAACGTCATGCTTTAAAGGTTACATTAAGAATGGAAACATCAACGGTGGCAGCCAATGAGAGGAAAAAGCGCCAGCAATTCACACTAGGACCGAAAACACAGTTGCTACTGTTAACTGCCAATAATTCACTATTATCGCTAGCCAATTGTTATGTCTGAGTGGTAAATATTTTCCGTATCCACATATCAGAATCTTTATCAGTAGGGTCACCTAAATGCAACTGAAGTAAAACAAATGGCAAGAACGATAACTATAGTGATAAATATATTTTAGCATCCACACTAATGAATGATAATGTTCTGTTTATTGTAGGCACACTCTTCAGTTTGTCCATCTGCCGCTTTATACGAGTAGATTAATAGATTCTGTTTAGCTGTCTGAAAGTGATTCCAACAATAACATTCCTCTGTGTCATTATCAGTAAGTCAATAAAACTCACTTCAGTGTGTAGTATTTATGAGGATTTATTGACAGAAATGCAATATAATATACATAACTATATTTTCAGTGGAGTATAAAGAACTTACTTAAATGTCCCGTTCTTCGTGTTCTTTTGAAGCTTTGATTGTGTTTACAGTGTGCAATATAACATGTGTTCATGTTTCGCGTGTAAAAAAAACCCAGTATTTTTAACACAATGTACTTATCTGTATACCGCTGTTTTCACTGTCCTAAAAACGGCTGATGACTTCCTTTATTCTATGAAGTCCCTCCTTCAGAAATACGTAACGAGTTCTGATTGTGCCAGCGCTTCCCGTGTTGTGATTGGACAGCAGCTTAGCGAACGTGGCCCGGTTCCTGTGTTGTGATTCGACAGCAGCTTAGCGCAAGTGGAAATGTCACGCCTCTTAACGGGAGATATATATGCGCTTAATGATCTCTACAGCGTCCCTGGGAAAGCCAACAGCGTCTCGACGACATGGCGACAAACACACTCAAACGCAGCACTTCCTTTTCTCCACGCGACACGTCCTCTTCTCCACGTGGGACAGCAACAAGACCACGCCCCCTTTTTTTGCGTAGTCTTGTGGGCGGAGGTTAGTCTGTTCTACTGTTCTATCGACGTCATTTATGAAGGAAGTACCAGGATGTAGTCCAAGCCAGCCGTTCGCTGTAGGCTTTGAAAGGGAACTTCTGTTAAATAAAATATCTCGCTTGGCATTGAACTTTGAGCTTTATAATTTTACAGGTATTATTTATGCTCTAACAGCAACATTACACACTAACTAAAGTTTGAACAGTGGGATCACGAAGAACGGGACCTTTAATGTACCGTTATGTTTTTATTACCTTAGAACAAGCCATTTCTATCTACATACACTGCGGGTCCCCTTACAGTGAAATCGTCATTTTGCGCCGCCATGTTTCTACAGTAGCCCTAAACTGACAAACTTCTCTATAGAGTGCTAGTCACTCTCTGCTCTCTCCGACAACTAAATGTTTGTCCTGTGTCGGCCCCCGTAGCTTCTCTATGTGCTCCGAAAGGGAGGCGTGAGAGATGGAGGGTGCAATTCACAACCTCAAAATCACATACTGCACCTTTAACTACTTACCAAAGATCCAGTGATTTATTGATATTGACATGCAGCCAGGAATCTTGTTTCCTGACATCTATATGAGCCTGAGTTTGACGCTGGGGAAATACATAAAGCAAATTTGCCTGTGAACACTTCATATAAATACAAAATAGATAGGTCTAAATCCGGGTGATCGCTTATATCAATGTTATATTTATCGTCCAGCCCTAAAACTTGTATAGTTGTTGTCAGTGTTTATTTAAAAACATCCAATTATACAGAATATAAGATGGTAAATATTTCATTGATGAGTTGTCAATACAATATAAAGGGTATGATTTTACCCCAAAATTCAACATATTGACGCAAAATGTTGACTGAAAATCCACATTTCGCTGCCTGGAGTCCAGTCGTTTCTGTGAATTGCAGCAATCCATTTGCTTCTCTTTTCTGTAGCTTTTGGCAGTCTGTAAAAATATACCTCATATTTTTTGTCAAATCTATTTGTACAGTCAATCTCGAAGCACTTTCCCATTTTAGATCAGTTATGTGTGTTTTTGTGGCATTCACGCTGAAAACCAAGTCTTTTTGCCACTTTTGGCCAGTTGCCACTTACTGTTGACACTCCGGCCGATATATACCATACCGTTTATCGGATGTGTTTGGTTAAATAACGGAAAAATCTGTTTTTATGTGCCAGTGTAAATTCAGCCTACAACCCAAAGTATACTTCAGTTTTGACGTGAACACTTAGCAGTCGACACATGCGTATTGGAAAATTTCATCTTTGTCCATTTGTGCTCTTTCTCTCCACACGTTATGGCTGATAAAAAGGTCTTTGTGCTCTTTTAAACTAAAGTTTTGATTATTTTTAAACCAATAAGTTGTTATTGTCATCTGCAGTATCTGGCTGAGTTAGACTCGTTCCTGGGTCAACATATTTTGTTGATCCTGGAATTGAATCCTAACCTCCTCCCTACCCCTAAACATAACCCTACCCATAAAATTATCCCTATAACACTGTAGAAGCACCTAACCCTGGTTGTAAACCTAAACTGTAAACTTGTCTCTCTAATCTGATTGGTTGACTGTAATGTTGTTCCTGGATCAACATGTCGCACTTGGTGATATCAGATTCTGGAGTCTGCATTTTCGTGACGTAACTATGCTTTGACTGCTGTGCACATCGAGGACGCATCGAGGACGCATATTGACCACAAAGGGGTGTTCGTGGGTAGGGTTAGGTATCATTTTAATTTTATCGATTCCAATTCCGATTCCAACAACAACAAAAGTCAAACATTAACATATCAAACATGTTTATTTTCTGTGCCATTAGTTTCAGCTCAAATAACAAACAAAAACCAGCACTAGGCTACATAAGAAATAAGCTGCTCAGCTACACATGTTCAAAAAACTTAAATTAAAATTAAATTAAAATACACAACACTTGTTAGTTGCAACTAAAAGTGCATAGGACTTGCTTTTAAGAGTGCAAGGGCTTGTAGGGGTTTGCTTAAGTTATTACCAGTGCTATTTTTTATTTAGAAAAATCAACATATCAGCCTTTTCTGGGAGCATATGAGATCTTTAATATGCTGGTTTAAAATTATTTAAAAAAAATAATTTCCCCATAATGTAACACCTACCTAAACGATGATGACTCGACAACAGAAAAGGGGTGCAACCCTTTGACTATGAACGCTGTGAACGCTGGGAGAATGGTGTCTCACACGCAACATTTTGTGGCGTTGTCGCCGTACTAGTGTCGGCTAATGAAGGGCACTCGGGATGCGCAATGAATCAATCACTGCATTCTTTTATTTTGACGTGGAGAACCAACCGCAGATGCTTAGATATGTTGGTCATGACACATTGCTTGCAACACAATATTCGATTATTATAATAATTACACTTAGCTTTGTCTTTGGTTTTTACAAAGTGTTGCCACACTTTTGAGCGCTTCCCGCAATTCATCTTGTAAACTGACGTTAGAGCATGACAAATGAGATTGTAAATCTACAAGACCATGAGTGCATATGAAATGTGTCCTTTAGGACAGGGCTTATGTGAGCAGAGCATAATGCAGAGTTCACACTGCATGATTTTAAAAATAGTCGGTTCACTTTTCTTTTGACACTGCATGACTATCCGGGGTAGCATTCAGTCACATTGCACTATGGATCAGCGATAGGGGGTGTGGCGAGCAGCGAGGTCGAGGGACCGTGAGGGCAGGACGAGGCGGCGCTCATCAGTGAGGAGGAGCGCCAGCTGCGCGCCGCAGCGATCTCGGCTCTCGCGGAGGAGTGAGGGAGTATAAAGGAGGAGCGACGACAGTGAGGGACGAGAGAGGACCAGGCCTGGATTTTGTGTTGTGTTTTATTTTAGTTATATTATGTGTATGCTGCAGTCGACCGTGAGGGGCTGCAGCTTGTTATTTTCATTTTATGATCATCTGTGTTTGTGTGTAGGCGGCAGTCGGCCGCGAGGGGCTGCCGCCGTCATTTTATTTTGTGTTTATTTTGATTAAACATTTTGAATGTTCGCCTCCTTCTTCCCGTACGAACAAGCTTTACTACAGGGGGTTTCACATTGCATGTCCGCAAAGATGTCTGGTCCATATGAGAGAAGTGATAAGGAAATATTGAAGATCACACGTGTGTGAGACCGGAATTGTTATTAAAAAAATGATAGCCTGCAAGAAGCTTGCGATGGAAATGGTCGCGGGGAGCAAGAATTGTGTTTGTGCTTTGTTTCTGCTTGATATAATTGTAAATACATCTATTAAAATACTCATATTCTGGTCTATAACTCCACGAACTTCCCGCTTTCCTGTATCTTGCTTTCTCAATGGCTGTAGGTCATCGCCGATGTAAATTTCTAGTCACAATACATTTCACTCAGCAGGATTTTGAATCGCCGACAGGTCCAGATATTTAGCATGCTAAATATCTCACGGGCATCGGCGACTCGTCTGCAATTCTCTCGGATCACGTCACTGCGTGACTGTCACTCGTGTGAACGAGCACCGATTTTCCTATGATTTCGGCCATTTGTTGGCGATTTCGCAATCGGGCCTAAAAACGTGCAGTGTCAACTTGGGATAAGAGTATCAGATGTTAGAAAAATGACACTGCATGTGTGCAGTACGGGCAAACTATGCAGGTGATGATACAATTTCTGTCATGTGCACATGCTGTATGCATATGCTGTGTTTGCATCGAAACTGTATATTTCATTGCATGCACTAGTATAGGCATAAAGCCGACCGCATAACCTTACAAAGCATAGTTTTTTTTTTATTTGATATTGATATTGTGGAATTTAATCCGACACATGCTTACTGGAAACTTTCATCTTTGTCCAGTGTCTGCGCTGTACCTTTGCAGGATTGTCCTTGTATGCTTTTAAACTGGAGCTGGGATCTTTGTGGGTTTTAACGCATCCTTGTTTGATGTAACTATGGTATTGTGTAGAACTATGATTGAATCACCCTGGTTGACCCCAGCAGATGGGGTTTGTCTGAAGATTAGATAAAACAGGCGCTGGCTTCCATATGGCACTGAGACTCACTAAAGATTAAATATGTTTACTTACCCTTGGACTAGGTAAGTCAAGGCAAATACAGCCATATGACTTGGCCAGTGTATGGTCGCCAACACAATGACTAATTCATGATACTATTCCTCACAGGTGTTTATTAGATGGACTCAAATATCACCATGTAGTTCCCGTCTGCGTCAGGATGGCCTCATCGGTTCCGTTGGCCTTGTGCCACACTGAAATCATACACTGCATAACCGATGTCTCAAAGCTGCTGAAACATCAGTATTTTCCAGCAGATGCAGAGAGTTTGTAGTTGTTACATGCATCAAAGACAGCACACACCTGGCAGCAAGCTGCAGGATATTTCTCCTGGACGCAAGTCTAACTGCAGAGATGACACTGTGTGTGTGTGACTGTGGATCTGATGTGAGGCTGTGTAAATTCACAAGTGTCATGAAACCTGAAAATTCGCTCACCTAAATGGTTCTATCTCATATGGAAATTTGTCCCAATCATTTAAAGGGGTACTTCAGCGCTGGGAAGATTAATGTGTATTTTAACTGGGTTATTTATGTAGTAGAAATGTGAAATTATTTTTGAATTTGGTGCCTTCTAGACAGAAAAGACAGAAAATGTATTATCCACTGGTTATCACTTGCCCACCATGACACCGCCCCACCGTCGTTTTGATTTTCATAATAATAAAATAATTTTGTTCAGTTAGAGAACACTACAATTAAAAACTCAATCTGTATCTTTTCAATAAAGTGTGAGTGAGCCGAACAAAAGTCACGGCACAAACGCAGCAGGAGTCATATTTCATTCATCACGAGAGAGCGAAGAGCTGAGGTAAGCACGGCAGTCATTCACGGCGCGTGTCCGGTCTGGCGCGTTTTCAGATCATGCCTTTGGAAGCTTAACTTTCATAGGAATTCGTTGAAAAGTTGAAACACTCACTTTGCTCCACACCTCGCTGTTATGAATGCCCGAGCCGAGCGGCCGTGCGCAGTTACATTCTATAAGTGAGATGACACCACTATGGGCGGGTTGATAACATGCGGAACTAGCTCCTATTACTGGCTGTAGTCTCTAGCCTCTGGCCAAAAAATCCTCAAAATGACGATATTTGTGTCATCGGAGGATTTTTTCCAGAAATAAATTGCATAATTCTCTCGTCTCAGGGGGGCATGAGGGGGGAAAGTACGATAATTTGAATATACTACCAGATTTCTACTGATACAAAGCTTAATGCGAATAGCTGAAGTAACCCTTTAATCAAATCCTAAATATTTTCTAGTTTGTAGCTCTGAAAAGTCCAATTCATTCTAGTGAAATTATGCATCCTAAACTGTTCTCGCTCCCATTTGTATAGCGTTGCATGATTTTTTTTTTTAAGGATTAGTTCACTCTAAAATGTAAATTACCCCATGATTTACTCACCCTCAAGCCATCCTAGGTGTATATGAATTTCTTCTTTCTGATGAACACAATCGGAATTATATTAATAAATATACTGACGCTTCCAAGCTTTATAATGGCAGTGACAGGATCCATTGAGTTTGAATGCATCCATCCCTCATAAACGTACTCCACATGGCTCCAGGAGGTTAATAAAGGCCTTCTGAAGTGAATCGATGGGGTTTTGTAAGAAAATATCCATATTTAAAACTCTATAAAATAAAATATCTCGCTTCCGCCAGACCACCTTCCGTAACTTTCAACTTATGGAAAAAGCGCAACTGTGAGATGGTGGTCCAGTGGGTTAAACCATGGAACTGATATGCAGAAGGTTGCTGGTTCGATCCCAGCGGTCACCACCAGTGTGTCCTTGAGCAAGGCACTTTACTCCATGTTGCTCCAGGGGGATTGTCCCTGTAATAAGGGCACTGTAAGTCGCTTTGGATAAAAGCGTCTGCCAAATGCATAAATGTAAATGTAAACTGATGTCGGACGTATACAGCGTAAGCTTTTTGAACTGTGAGTGCCGCTTCAGAAGGCCTTTATCCCCCATGTGGAGTACGTTTATGAAGGATGGCTGCACTTTTTTGAGCTTCAAACTCAATGGACCCCGTCACTGCCATTTTAAAGCTTGGATGCATCAGGATATTTATTAATATAACTCCGATTGTGTTTATCAGAAAGTACACCTAGGATGACTTGAGGGTGAGTAAATCATGGGGTAATTTTCATTTTAAAAAGTGAACTACTCCTACTAATTTGTATTAAAGTACAAACCCCATAGCCGATTCTAAAGATTGCATTGGCCATTTTAATCACAGCACTAATTTGCCTACATAAAGACCCGTTTACATCAAAGACGATAACTATAACTGTCGTGCAGTTGCAGCACAATCCAAACATGCATGACCCAGGTAATAAACACTAGGAATTCTTAATGAACAAGGAAAATATTCAGGAGAAACACTTAACACAATCTACGCATTAAATAATGATGATAACCGACAACAGAGTTTCAGTCGAAATACAGGCTATTTTCACTGTACATACAGTACGCTTCCAATGGTTATAGATAAGTGGTGTGACGAGACACTTAGCTCACGAGAACAAGACAAGATTTCTGCACAGTATTTTTAAGAAATCCTCAATGACAAATGTAGTAAGGTATGTTTGTACGGGAAGAAGGAGGCGGGAACAATCAATAAGTTTAATATAAAATAAAATGGCGGCGACAGCCCCTCGCGGTCGACTGCCGCCTACATACAAACAAATACAAATGAAAATAATAAGCTGCAGCCCCTCACGGTCGACTGCAGCAACACATAACAAAACATAAATAAAATACAACATAAAATCCAGGCCTGGTCCTCTCTCATCCCTCACTGTCGTCGCTCGTCCTTTATAGTCCCTCACTCCTCCGCGAGAGCCGAGATCGCTGGCTCACAGCTGGCGCTCATCCTCTCTGATGAGCGCCGCCTCGTCCCGCCCTCGCGGTCCCTCGGCCTCGCTGCTCGCCACAACAAAATTCACGACTGGAAAAATAGTCTGCAGGTGCATTAGCTGTATTAGGTGTTTTAGCTAATCATCTTGTAATGAATGTCATTACAGTTCTACTTTTTGAGAATGAATTGTCATATGCATTGAAAGACAATATACAAGCATCATGGTAAAGGTTTTGCCACAAACTGAACTGACTGGCTTCTCTCCTGTATGATTTGTGTCTCTTCAGAGCTTACTGTACATTAATTATGAGCTTCCAGAACTTCTTTTTGAGGCTGTGTGTGACCTCCTAATTAAAACCATTTTCATAAATTGAACATAGAAATAAAAACAGTATCAATTACACAAATAAATAAGACAGTTTTCTCTTACGGTGTGTCCCAACTCACATATCTGTCCTAAATAGTATTCGAAAATAGAGTATGTCCCAAATAGTAGTATGTAAAGAGGAATCCAAAGATACCCGGATGGTCTACTATTTCAGGTTAGAATTCGAAGTGCAGATCGACGCACACTCTAACAGCTGATATTGCCCACAACCCATTGCGAGTTGGACGAGGATTTGATTAAAACTACAAACGCGGATAAAAATGTACAAACATGATGGGTGTGCGAGTCCGACGGTTTGAGTAATTATCAGTATTTAACCTGATAAAAAGATATTTATTCAATGTTATCCACATTATATTTCACCTGCAACAGCGTTGTGAACTTTTGTAATGATACATTTGGCCATTAACTTTTAAATGCTTTATTGCTACAAACACATGAGGAGAGTCTCTGCATTAAAGACCCACAAATGGCAGATCAACATGCTACTAACTACATTTCTCTCTGATATGGTTGGAAATGAAATTGAATGTGGAGAATTTAATAACGTACAGAGTCCGTTAAAGATGACGAAGTATTATGTCTCAAAGCTTGCATACTCTTCTGCTATACAGTCAAAAGAATGTAGTTTTTCTTCACAAAAAGAGTACATACTTTTAGGTCATAGTATAAGTAAGTGAATTGGGACGCAGCATTAGTCTTATTAAGTGCAAACAATAACCGTAACCATAATCAAATTAATCTCTCAATATTCAAAAGGTAAACAGACATCAGAGCTAAGAGGTGGTTACAAATACACATCCCAGCCTAAGATATCGGGAGACCGGCTATTGTGTAGCCTAATTTTCACGCATCAGGGAGATCGCTTTTTACTTTTGAATTTGTTGCATTCAAGCAGCATGAACATTCCTCAAAATTTTTCCGTGATTCATGGAAGAAATTCATGCAGGTTTGCAATGACATTAGGTTGAGTAAATGATAACAGAATTTTCATTTCTGGATGAACTATTCCTTTTAAAGGCCGAGGAGGAAGATAAATACAGTGAGACAGAGCGAGACAGTGAGAGAGGAGTGCATGTGTGAGGGGCGGGTGAGATTTTCACAGTGTGAAGGACAAAGTTAGTGACCCGTAGATTATTCAGAGGAGATTGTGTTTCAGGGCCATCTGAAGGTCAGACTGAATATTTTATCTCTCTGCTCTCCATAATTTGCTTTCAGCAGTTGGAAACTGTTTAATCACAGACGGCTGCATAGAGGTCATCCTTACATCAACATTTGATCTGTTAGCAGCATAAATTATAGGGAGCTGCAAACTTCCCTTTTTAATAGCAAAATATTTATAGAGGGCCAGATGTTGCTAACATTTTACAACTGTTTTGTAACCTGACATTTTATAAAAAAAAACTCTGGACATGGACTTCACAGTAGAGGCTATATTTGTTTGCCGGACACAGATAACGATGGGGCAATGAGGGGCCTGAAAGGCCATCGCTTTCACACCATGAAGGGTCACGGCTGCTATTGACTGGAGCACAAGGTTGATGTGACTCATTTAAACTCCATTTGTATTTGTCCGGTAACTGCATTCCACCACCATTTATTTATTAATCTATGATATTTACCTAGAATATTCATATTTTCATTACACTAATTTATAATGCTTGATCTATGCACATATGATGACATTCAAAGACAGAAAGCAATATGTCATTGATATCACTGTGTCATGGAAATGTACTTGTGTAGCAGTGTAGTCAGCAGTCATTGATCTACAGTGCCATATACTGAGATTTCCCCAGAGTGGATCCACCCGACTGCCTGAGGGACGAGAAATACGCCTGGGACTGCAGTGCTGTCTAAGTGCACTAGTATCGCTAGTATCACCGTATCTATACTGCAAGTAAGTGATGTGACCCATCAAAACTAGAATGCGCCCATTAAAGGACTTTATCGCATAGGCGCCTCTCCCAGGTAGTTACTGATTACATGTAATCTGGATTATGTAATCCAAAAATGAAGTACTTGTAATTATATCATATACAGACTACTAATATTTATTGATTGCATGATTGCATATTATTCACACAGATTTTAAAACACTAGGCATCATACCTATTTTCCGATTGTGTAAATGGAAAAACTAGGCATCACACACTAAAACAACTGAGGATCATACACTACCAGACTTTCAAATCGTTCCGAACACAACAAACTCACACAGAAACACTAAAAAAAATCACTTCTAAAATTACTTCAAACATATTTGAATATCCTCCGAATGGATAGAATCATAGACTAAAGCTAAAACATCAGAGTCTGTGCCCATCATACACTACACAATTTTTCTGTAAAGCTGGCCAAAATCTGCAGACTTTCGGCAACTATTGTTGACTCCTCTAGACTGCAAATCGGGCAAAAGAAATCTGACGCAAAATGATATTCAACTTTTAAAAATTTCAACTTGAGCGGAAAATTTGCATCACGCGTTGTCGTGCAAGCCAATTAGCGATGAACTTATTGACACGGCCCCATGTTGCAAGGATCTGTATAGAATTCCTGGAAGCTGAAAACATCCCAATTCTTGCATGAAGAGTTCCTGCCAATATCCAGCAACTTCTCACAGCCATTGAAGAGTGGACCAACATTCCACAGGCCACAATCAACAACCTGATCAACTCTATGCGAAGGAGATGTGTTGCACCCGCATTCACACACTGGCAGCGTTTGTCTCACGCAGCTGAACCGTGGCTCGTGTATTGCAAATACAGATGAATATCGTCCATTCTGTCACATTTTCCGGTGTTCTCCTCCGACCCCTGTCTGTCTCATGCTTTGATTTTTGATGGACAGCATATCTGCTGCAAATGCGACCTGTTCCCCTCTGTCCCAAACACTCATACATATAACATGTTGTATATAAGTAATTCACATGATAAATGTAACATTAAAGTTAAAATATGCTTCTAGTTTTAATAATTTAAACAGGCCTTTGAAGTTTGGGCAAAAACTTCTGGCAGTGTTGTGTTTTCGTGTATTTAATTTTTTTCACAACGCTGGATGTCATATGGTGATTGTGAAACACACGGAACACTTCACTACATGATTTCATGGTGAAATGTGTTATTTTTCATGTTAATCAGGTCAGCTGCTCACGCTGAATTAAAGCCACAGTGCATTGTTCTGATCAAAATTGACATGGAAAATGTGTCGGACTTGGTAGGGCCAGTTAGGAACCACTTCTACATGATATAACAATTTTTTAATACTGTATACTAAATTCCTAAAAAAAAAGAACCATACAGAACTGAAAACCGTGACCCTAAAACCGTGATACGAACCGAACCGTGGGTTTTGTAAACCGTGCCACCCCTAATTCAGACCCCCTTAAATGTTTCACTCTTTGTTATATTGCAGCCATTTGCTAAAATAATTTAAGTTCTTTTTTTCTCTCATTAATGTACACACAGCACCCCATATTGACAGAAAAACACAGAATTGTTGACATTTTTGCAGATTTATTAAAAAAGAAAAACTTAAATATCACATGGTCCTAAGTATTCAGACCCTTTGCTCAGTATTTAGTAGAAGCACCCTTTTGATCTAATACAGCCATGAGTCTTTTTGGGAAAGATGCAACAAGTTTTTCACACATGGATTTGGGGATCCTCTGCCATTCCTCCTTGCAGATCCTCTCCAGTTATGTCAGGTTGGATGGTAAACGTTGGTGGACAACCATTTTCAGGTCTCTCCAGAGATGCTCAATTGGGTTTAAGTCAGGGCTCTGGCTCTGCCATTCAAGAACAGTCACAGAGTTGTTGTGAAGCCACTCCTTCGTTATTTTAGCTGTGTGCTTAGGGTCATTGTCTTGTTGGAAGGTGAACCTTCGGCCCAGTCTGAGGTCTTGAGCACTCTGGAGAAGATTTTCGTCCAGGATATCCCTGTACTTGGCCGCGTTCATCTTTCCCTTGATTGCAACCAGTCGTCCTGTCCCTGCAGCTGAAAAACACCCCCACAGCATGATGCTGCCACCACCATGCTTCACTGTTGGGACTGTATTGGACAGGTGATGAGCAATGCCTGGTTTTCTCCACACATACCGCTTAGAATTAAGGCCACTCTGCCATTAAGCCCCGCTGAAAGCAGAGATTGGGACAATGCTAGATTTGGGAGTCATTGAACCCTCGAAGAGCGAAGAAAGATGGTACGTTACGTATCTGCATTGACTTTTGAAAGCTGAACGCCCAGTCAAGGTTTGATGCTTATCCCATGCCACGCATCGACGACCTGCTGGAGCGTATTGGTCAAGCCAGATATATTACAACTCTGGACCTATGTAAAGGCTACTGGTAAGTCCCTCTGGAGGAGGCGTCCAGACCCTACACAGCGTTTCGGACCCCACTAGGGCTATACAACTTTACGGTCCTACCTTTCGGGCTGCATGGGGCCCCCGCAACATTCCAGCTGCTCATGGATCAAGTCCTCAGAGGCTGCGAAGAATGGTCGGCTGCATATCTGGATGATGTGGCCATCTACAGTGCAACCTGGGAGGATCATCTTCGGCACCTCAGAGACACTCTGACCAAGATCCAGGAGGCTGGTCTATCCCTGAATGTGGCAAAGTGTGAGTGGGCGAAGGCGGAGACAAACTACCTGGGGTACCATCTGGGAAACGGTGAGCTGAGGCCACAGGTGAACAAGGTAGAAGCCGTCTGTCATAGCCCAAAACCACGGACAAAGAAAGTGGTCCAATCCTTCTTGGGACTGGTGGGATGGTATCGGCGGTTCATTCCCAACTTCTCGACCACTGCGGTCCCATTGACCAACCTGCTCTGCAAGAGTGTGAAGAACCCGATAGTCTGGACTGAGGATTGAGAGCTGGCCTTCACCACCTTGAAGAGGCAGATGTGTTCAGGCCCCATCCTCCTAAGTCCAGAGTTCAACGTTCACTGTCCAAGTAGATGCTTCGGATGTGGGGATTGGAGCAGTCCTGGCCCAAGGCGAGATGGGTAATGAAAGTTTGGTATTATTATGTGTTTATTATTTTTGTGTTTATCTTTTGTGTTTGTTATTTTGATCACATTTTGGTTTCCATAAATATTTTGTTAATATATTTGTGTATATATTGATGTTGTGTTGTGTAAATGTATATACTTACCTGTTTACTTACCTGTAGGTTGTTAATGGGGTTAACCGGAAAGGGGGCGGGGCTTGGCCTATAAAAAGGAGCCCCAAAGAGAGATCTGGGTCAGTTTACCTGGCTAGCGAGCATGCAAGTGTGGTGCCGTGAGCAATCTTTATTTTCTGTCCTGAAGTAATTGGCATGTATGTATATATATATATATATATATATATATATATATATATATATATATATATATATATATATATTAGGGGTGGCACGGTTCACAAAACCCACGGTTCGCTTCGTATCACGGTTTTAGGGTCACGGTTTTCGGTTCTGTACGGTTCTTGTTGTTTTTTTTTAAATTTACTTCAGCATATGATATATAGCTTAATCATCCACAATTCTGTTTATAGTAATAACCGTCTCTCTATTTATACATATTTATATATATTCAGTACATTTCCATGTCCTGCACTTACGCAACCACTGTATATCCTGCACTTGCTGCTATTGCACTTCTGGTTAGACCTAAACTGCATTTCGTTGCCCTGTACTTGTACTTGTGTAATGACAATAAAGTTGAATCTAATCTAATCTAATTAGGATACAGTATTAAAAATTGTTATATCAAGTTGTTTCCTAACTGGCTGTCTACCGAGTCCGACACATTGGCGTAACATTTTTCATGTTAATCATATCAATTTTGATCAGAACAATGCACTGTGGCTTTAATTCAGCTGACCTGATTAACACATTTCACCATTAAGTGTTCCGTGTGTTTCACAATCACCATATGACATCCAGCGCTGTGAGAAAATAACAAAATACACGAAAACACAACACTGCCAGAAGTTTTTGCCCAAACTTCAAAGGCATGTTTAAATTATTAGAACTAGAATCATATCTTAACTTTTAAATGTTACATTTATCATGTGAATTACTTATATACAACATATGAATGTGTGTATGAGACAGAGGGGAACACGGTCTTGCAGCAGATGTTGTCCATCATAAATCAAAGCATGAGACAGACAGGGGTCGGAGGAGAACACCGGAAAATGTGACAGAATGGACTATATTTGCCTGTATTTGCAATACACGAGCCGTGGTTCAGATGCGCGAGACAAACACTGCAAGTGTATGTCTGTTCAACGGGCACGCGCGGCGCAGCACCCGCTCTCGCACTGCATCTGCCCTGCTATACGTTGCTGGCGCATCCTCCAACTCCGGGCAGCCTTCTTTATCTCTCCCACTTTCATTTCTACATGTGACGTGACCTGCAGCACTCCACTTTTACTTTACTGTATGTCCACACACACCTCTTATTTCGCGCGAAAAGGACACCCACTGTCTGAGGTAACATACGGACGGGCATGAGGATACATTGCGCATGAGCGAACCGTGCGACGCACACACACCGAACCGAGACAAACGAACCGAATTCGGTTTTTTTCCATGTACCGTGCCACCCCTAATATATATATATATATATATATATATATATATATATATATACAGCCCTTTCCACTGTATATATATATATACAGTGAGGAAAATAAGTGAGGAACACCCTGCTATTTTGCAAGTTCTCCCACTTAGAAATCATGGAGGGGTCTGAAATTGTCATTGTAGGTGCATGTCCACTGTGAGAGACATAATCTAAAAAAAAAAAAATCCAGAAATCACAATGTATTATTTTTTAACTATTTATTTGTATGATACAGCTGCAAATAAGTATTTGAACCCCTGAGAAAATCAATGTTAATATTTGGTACAGTAGCCTTTGTTTGCAATTACAGAGGTCAAACATTTCCTGTAGTTTTTCACCAGGTTTGCACACACTGCAGGAGGGATTTTGGCCCACTCCTCCACACAGATCTTCTCTAGATCAGTCAGGTTTCTGGCCTGTTGCTGAGAAACACAGAGTTTGAGCTCCCTCCAAAGATTCTCTATTGGGTTTAGGTCTGGAGACTGGCTAGACCACGCCAGAACCTTGATATGCTTCTTAAAGAGCCACTCCTTGGTTATCCTGGCTGTGTGCTTCGGGTCATTGTCATGTTGGAAGACCCAGCCTCGACTCATCTTCAATGCTCTAACTGAGGGAAGGAGGTTATTCCCCAAAATCTTGCAATACATGGCCCCGGTCATCCTCTCCTTAATACAGTCCAGTCGCCCTGTCCCATGTGAATAAAAACACCCCCAAAGCATGATGCTACCACCCCCATGCTTCACAGTAGGGATGGTGTTCTTGGGATGGTACTCATCATTCTTCTTCCTCCAAACACATTTAGTGGAATTATGACCAAAAAGTTCTATTTTGGTCTCATCTGACCACATGACTTTCTCCCATGACTCCTCATCCAAATGGTCATTGGCAAACTTAAGACGGGCCTTGACATGTGCTGGTTTAAGCAGGGGAACCTTCCGTGCCATGCATGATTTCAAACCATGACGTCTTAGTGTATTACCAATAGTAACCTTGGAAACGGTGGTCCCAGCTCTTTTCAGGTCATTGACCAGCTCCTCCAGTGTAGTTGTGGGCTGATTTCTCACCTTTCTTAGGATCATTGAGACCCCACGAGGTGAGATCTTGCATTGAGCCCCAGTCCGAGGGAGATTGACAGTCATGTTTAGCTTCTTCCATTTTCTAATGATTGCTCCAACAGTGGACATTTTTTCACCAAGCTGCTTGGCAATTTCCCCGTAGCCCTTTCCAGCCTTGTGGAGGTGTACAATTTTGTCTCTAGTGTCTTTGGACAGCTCTTTGGTCTTGGCCATGTTAGTAGTTGGATTCTTACTGATTGTATGGGGTGGACAGGTGTCTTTATGCAGCAAACAACCTCAAACAGGTGCATCTAATTTAGGATAATAAATGGAGTGGAGGTGGACATTTTAAAGGCAGACTAACAGGTCTTTGAGGGTCAGAATTCTAGCTGATAGACAGGTGTTCAAATACTTATTTGCAGCTGTATCATACAAATAAATAGTTAAAAAAAATCATATATTGTTGATATATGGATTTAAAGGATTTTTTCTTAGATTATGTCTCTCACAGTGGACATGCACCTACGATGACAATTTCAGACCCCTCCATGATTTCCAAGTGGCAGAACTTGCAAAATAGCAGGGTGTTCAAATACTTATTTTCCTCACTGTATATATATATAATATATATATTTATATTTTTCATTTCTTTGCAAAATTTACTTAAATGATTCTAGCAAATGGCTGCAATATAACAAAGAGTGAAAAATGTAAGGGGGTCTGAATTCTTTCTGTACCCACTGTATATATATGGAGAAAAAAAAAATTCAACATAGACACGTGTGAGAGAGAATGACAATGTGAGTGTGTGAAAAACAGAGAGAGTAAGACAGGGTTGACTACAGACTCCCCCTTGAACAGGGAGTTTTATCTCTACTACGTACGGTCTGTTAAAACAGTCTCAGACTGTTCCATGCTGCTCTGATAATGAGCAAACAGGGGCAATTGAATGTCAATGCCCCCGTGGGAACAGAGGAAATGTGCCGGGGGGGCCATGACCACTCTCCCCCTCCTCCCCCTGAGCGACCAGTCTAGAGCGCGAGAGAGAGAGGCAGTGTAACCTTGCGGAGTTGTCTTTTCGTCCTCTGATCGGCTCACTGGGTGAGGGGGGTCTCGCTGACAGCTGAGTTTCCCCCACAGGTGGGCCTCATGCAAACAATGCAGATTGGGCTGTTTTAAAGTCAAAGGCTGATTTTGACCTTCCAGAACTTCATTAGGACGTGACCTTTGGGTGTAATTAAAGTTATAGACGTTTGTTGATATTTCATCTCTCTCAGTTTGATTGATAACATGTTAAAGGAATGATTTGACTATATATATAAATTCTGTCACATTTTATTCACCCTCATGTCATTCCAAAACCCGAATGCTGTTTGTGCAGTTTACATTGTAGAACAAAATGTCAAAGTATTGTCAAGTTATGTTTACCAAAGACCTTATTTTACTAAACTGGAAAAACCTATTATAAAAGCAATAAGAAAATCTCGATGGAACTTTTGCGTTCCACTAAGAAGCTTTGCATTCGCTTACAAAATGTATGTTCTTTGTGAGCATGCGCAAAGTTTCTCGGGGGTACGCAAAGGTTTTGTGAGCGAACGCAAAGTTTCTCGGAGGAACTCAAAACACTAAAAGGTGCAGTGTGTAGTATTTATGAGGATCTATTGACAGAAATGCAATATAATATACATAACTATGTTTTCAGTAGAGTATAAAGACCTTACATAATGTACCGTTAAGTTTTTATTACCTTAGAACGAGCCATTTCTATCTACATACCCTGCAGGTCCCCTTACAGTGAAATCGCCATTTTGCAGCGTCATGTTTCTACAGTAGCCCTAAATGGACAAACTTCTCTACAGAGCGCTAGTCACTCAATGCTCTCTCAGACGATGACATTTGTTGTCCTGTGTCTGCCCCCTTCTCTATGTGCTTCGAAAGGGAGGGGTGTGCGTTGGAGGATTGTAATTCACAACCTCAACAGGAGATGCCGCTAAAATTCACACACTTCACCTTTAAAGGCCCCCTGAAATCAAAATGGAAGTTTTTTAGCTTTTAGTATGACTATGTAAGCCTTAAGGTTATGAATAAGCTGGTGTGTTCCAAAACAATGACAAAATTCGCATTTAGGAGATATAAGCATTCAAAACTTACAGTCTCTCACTTCCGTTAAAATGAATCACAGATTTTGATGACATCATCGTAGACTTCATCTTCTCATCACATCTTCTGTCCAATCAAATGGTCTCTAGAATCTGAAGTGTCCGCCCCCTACACTATTAATAGATGCTGAAGCTGTTCACACATTTACTACTTTCTACATGGTGAATGGCACATAGCGCACTATACATGTGATAGGAAACGATTCAGACAGTGTAAATATGCTTTCAGTTGAGGCAAATTAAGTCTGGTTTCACGTTACTTTCACGCACACTGCCGCAGAGCACACACATAATCTAGACCAGAGCCGTTGACTAGAGACAGGAGAGCACAGCGCGGATCAGATGCGCAAGTCGGCGCATACAACAAAACATATCGGATCCATTTAAATTCTGCACATAATGCTGTATTTCAAAGCGACATGGAGGAGATTATGATGATAAATGATTAGAGATTAGGAAACTCTGGCTTTACCAAACAGAAAGGCTCTAGTCAAACTGTGGTATTAACGAAATGCTATTGGCTGTTTCAAAAAAGGGGAGGAGGTGGTAACAGCTGGAGCCGTTTCAGGGGAAATTACGTCAACATAGGGCTGTAACGATTTGACCAAAAATAAAAACCTCGATTACGATTAATGAACGATTATTTTGCTTTTTTTTTTTTTTTGCTTTCCATTTTTGGCCCTCATAAGTTCCTGATAATAAATATTTTCTACTATTAAAGGTGGATTTTTTTTTTCTGATGAAAAAGTGCATTTCTTTGTGATTTTAAAATACTTGAAGGGAACGGTTCACTTTCAGCAGTTATTGTCTATGGGGCAGATTTCTGCTTGTTGTACATCAGAGTGATTGTGTATGTGAATTTCTCATACCTTCTATTCATTATGAAGCTGTGGTTTGTACTTACTTTAAAGGTATTAAAATATATGCCTATAACGGAGTTTCTACTTTAGTCACTTTACTTTAGTCACAGGACAGCGTTGACACTGCGTTTCTGCGCTGCTCTCTGCGCGCGATATTCACGTGATGTGCGAGCTTCTGTCTGAGTGTTCGTTTGTCACAATATATCAGGCATTAGTTCGACATAATAAACATCTAAAATCCCTTTATTATGCAAACTGGCAGGCCTTAAAACACATACAAATGACAAAGCTTTGTGAGGACGCAGGTGAAAGAGGTCTGCCTTCAGGGTGCGCGCGCGTTGTCAGAGACGCGACACGGCTCGGCTCACTGTGTCACAGAAAAAAGCTGAGCACTGAACAGATAAGTTTTCCGTATTGTTGTTTTTGAATAGTGCACACTCGCTTTAAATGTTCAAGCCTTTAAACGCATTTACTTGACAAACTTTATGAGGACGAAAGTGAAAGCGATCTGGCTTCGGGGCTTGCGGACGCCGTCTGTGTGTGTGTGTGTGTGTGTGTGTGTGTGTGTGTGTGTGTGTGTGTGTGTGTGTGTGTGTGTGTGTGTGTGTGTGTGTGTGTGTGTGTGTGTGTGTGTGTGGGCATGTTTTTGTGAAATATCAGGACACAAATGTGTATAATGACATGGGTATGACATAGATATCACAAAAAGAGGGTGAAATATGAGGACGTTCCCCATGTCCTCACTTTTCAAAATGCTTATATTTCACACAGAATGAGGGTTTTTTCACAGAAAGTAAACTGCACAGTCTCCTGTGAGGGTTAAGTTTAGGGATAGGGGCAGTGTAGGGGGATAGAAAATATGGTTTGTACGGTATAAAAACCATTACGCCTATGGAATGTCCCCACATTTCACAAAAACACCCCTGTGTGTGTGTGTGTATGGCAGCGCGTAGGCTATAAGAACGGCAATTAACTGACCTGTATAAACTGTGTAAAACATGCAGTTACTATAGTGATTCTGGGCATCTATAAACAAAGATAACTGCTCCTGCATCTCTCTGTGTGCCTGCAAAATGCACTTGATGTGACTGACGGTGCGGAGTCACGTGACTAAAACCGAAATAACCAACATGGGGAAAATACGTTGGTTAGAGGTTCTAAATTTCGGTTTCGATTATTTTTCGATTAATCGTACAGCCCTACGTCAACACATTGAATAATGCTGCGCGTTTCGAGGCACTTCAGTGGGCCTTTAAGAGAAAAAGAATTGACCTAAAACAATGTCCCTTTATGGGTTCCATAGTATCGCCATTAACATGAAAAATTTTATATGTGCATCTTCAATATTTGATGTATTCCAAGTGTTCTAAAGCCATACGATAACTTAGAAAATTTATTTTAAATGATGTTTGGTCAAGAGACACATGAGAACCAATAATTTGGTTCATGTAATTGACATTTTATGTGATGCAGCGATGCAGCCTTCATACTGGATTTGAAAGCTACAGTGGAGGGCAGGTTCAAATATAGCTATCATATGGCTTTCAGACTTGGAAAACAGCACAGGTGTGGTATGGATTCTCTTGAGGGTGAGTAAATATTTAATTTTTGGGTATAAAAGTAGAAACCTTCATACAGAGTTCCTTCTGTTTCATCCACAGTGGAAGCTGAGGTCTGTAACACATGTCCTAAACACAAACACGATCCCCTATCAACTACAACATCAGCAATCTGACACAGAAGAGGATGACAAGAGGTTCAATAACTCGATCCTTTTAACGCTCGGTAATAAAATCTCACCCAACTGTGTCACTTAGAAAGCCGATACACTGGCTTTTATAATGTGTTTATCTCAATCTGGAACGATTCTGATGCACAACAACGCCCACAAGGAAAAGCGTCCTTCTCATAGAAAAGGAAACAATATCGGTGGCATCTCCAGAGAATGGCACGTTGAGTTAGAAACAAGGCCAGATGCAAGATGACAGGAAATATGTCAGAGCTTGTTTGTCACCTGATGAGAACCATGTCTCGGTGTCAGTAACAACTCAGACGCATGCGACGCCTCCTCCGAGAAATAGATCTTTGGGATCGCAGTAGGGAAAAGATCAGAGAGCGAAAGAATAACAGCGGCAGAGAGTGCTGTGATGGCACATTCAAATCTCATGGCTGCCTGGAAATGATTTTACAAGGGGCTCTGTCCTTTCCATCTGATAGTCAAATGAGGCAGAAGAAAAGCAAAGCAGCCCCTCCCAGACCACTCTCTCTCTCTCTCTCTCTCTCTCTCTCTCTCTCTCTCTCTCTCTCTCTCTCTCTCGTATCCAGGGATTAAAGACCCCAAAGTAGGTCAAGAAGACACGCTCGGAAAGCGCGAGGAAGGATAGACCGCAAACCACCTCTCTGACAGGCCGGGACTTGTCCTTCTGCTAGATTTCGACGCATTTACTCACACGTACGCACACCAGCGGCAACCTAGATTTCAAATTTGAGCAAAGACACAGAAGTGACAGCCAAAGTGTTTGAGAGCCTACGAATGTAGGTTAAATGCTGAAGATGTAAAGAGGGACATCTAGAGTAAATACTCTCTTCCCCGCCAGTCACCAGGGAGCTTTTAAACTTATTTATTCATGAAACGACAAGCTCAAATCACTCATCAATTTTGATTAACGCAGGGAACGTCATTTCGGAAACCATTTTTCACGGCATGAATGCACCAGAGACGCTGTTCAGAGACGTTCTTGTCTCTCGCCTCAGAGACTTTTTGGGTCTTTGAGCCTCAGGGAGCGAGAAAGACTAGGAAAAAAAAGGATGAAACCGCCTCCCGCCTCTTTCTGACACATATCATGGAGGTATCAAGAGGCTAACGGATGCTCAGACGGACTTTGAACCCCTGTGAGTGGAACGCTTGCTTTAATACCTGCGATGATCAGTCGCTGAGTGTTCTGAAAGCTTCCTGTTCAAGATATAATCCTGTGAGGGCTATTTATAGACGTATATTTGGAGCCCTGCGAAAACAGAATATTAAATCTTACGCCTTCATGCCTGTCTGATTATTTATGAATACATCTTTATCTAGGTCATGACTTTGGATGCTGTGGTGATCACCTGTGCCATTTACTATCAGTTTAAAGGAATGGTTTTCATAAAGCCTGATTCAAGTTGTTTTTTATGTTAATTTTTTTTTATTGTGCTATAGATTGCTTATACTTTTGCATTGATTAATTAATTAATTTAATTTAATATTCATGTTCATGTTGTTTTTTTTAATTATGTTTGTTTTGTTCATTGTTCTTTTTTCTTTTTTACAACAATACAATAGAATAAGACAAATGACTACAAAAAACAAACAAACAAGAGAGTAAAAAAGTGTGTGAGGGGAGGGAATGCTGCCAATAATTTACAGTTTACACATTAAAAAATACAGAGATTAATACCTAAAATATAAATGATTTATAGTTTATACCAGATATCTAAATTTTAAAAACATAAAAAAAAACTTAGATATAATCTACTAACAAGATACAATAATGTATATGTCTGAATAGGGTTTTCACAGATATCAAGAGAATAATCACTCCTCTACTCCAAAAAAAAGCTTATAAAAGGAGTCCACACTTCCAAATAGGCTCTTTCTTGCTATGACGGCCATGTTTTCCATTACCATGTATTTTAATAGTAAACTTAAACAATTATTAATATTTAATAATTGTTTAGTTTTCCAATGTTGCAATGCAATATAAACTAATTTTACATAGTGATGTGTGGCGTAAATCTGAAAGATCTCCAAAATAGTTTTGTTTATTGTTAATTATGTTTGTTATGTTAATTTTTTACTAGAATGGCAGTAGCAAGACCCGTACTTGCCGCAGCAATAAGAGCAGCAGCAGCAGCGTCATAACCATTACCATGCCAAACACTCATAGTCATGATAGAATATATATATATATACATATATACACACACACACACACACCACACACACACACACAGGCATAACATTATTATGACCATCATAATATTGTGTTGGTCCCCCTGAAGGTGTGCTGTGGTATCTGGCACCAAAATGTTGGCAGCAGATCCTTTAAATCCTGTAAATTGTGAGGTGGGGGACTTGTTTGTTCAGCACATCCCACAGATGCTCGATTGGATTGAGATCTGGGGAATTTGGAGGCCAAGTCAAAACCTCAAAACCATTGTTGTGCTCCTCAAACCATTCCTGAACCATTTCTGCTTTGTGGCAGGGCGCATTATCTGCTGAAAGAGGCCACAGCCACCAGGGAATAGCGTTTCCATGAAAGTGTGTACATGGTCTGCAACAATGCTTAGGTAGGTGATACGTGTCAAAGTAACATTCACATGGATGGCAGGACCCAAGGTTTCCCAGCAGAACATTGCGCAAAAGCATCACACTGCCTCTGTCGGCTTGCCTTCTTCCCATAGTGCATCCTGGTGCCATGTGTTCACCAGGTTAGTAACGCACACGCACCCGGCCATCCACGTGATGTAAAAGAAAACGTGATTCCTCAGACCAGTACACCTTCTTCCATTGCTCCATGGTCCAGTTCTGATGCTCACGTGCCCAATGTTGGCGCTTTTGGCGGTGGACGGGGTCAGCATGGGCACCCTGATGGTCTGCCAATATGTCTCCCAATATGCAACAAACTGCGATGCACTGTGTATTCTGACACCTTTCTATCAGAACCAGCATTAACTTCTTGAGCAATTTGAGCTACAGTAGCTCGTCTGTTTGGTCTGACCACACGGGCCAGCCTTCACTCCCCACGTGCATCAATGAGCCTTGGCCGCCCATGACCCTGTCGCCGCTTCACCACTGTTCCTCACTTCCTTGGACCACTTTTGATAGATACTGACCACTGCAGACCGTGAACACCCCACAAGAGCTGCAGTTTTGGAGATGCTCTGACCCAGTTGTCTAGCCATTACAATTTGGCCCTTGTCAAACTCACTCAATCCTTATGCTTGTCCATTTTGCCCTCTAACACATCAACTTTGAGGACAAAATGCTCACTTGCTGTCTAATATATCCCACCCACTAACAGGTGCCGTGAGGAAGAGAAAATCAGTGTTATTCACTTCACCATAATGGTCATAATGTTATGCCTGATCTGTATGTGTATATATATATATATATATATATATATATATATATATATATATATATATATATATATATATATATACATATATATATATACATATATATATATATATATATATATATATATATATATATATACCTCACCTAAAGGATTATTAGGAACACCATACTAATACTGTGTTTGACCCCCTTTCGCCTTCAGAACTGCCTTAATTCTACGTGGCATTGATTCAACAAGGTGCTGAAAGCATTCTTTAGAAATGTTGGCCCATATTGATAGGATAGCATCTTGCAGTTGATGGAGATTTGTGGGATGCACATCCAGGGCGCGAAGCTCCCGTTCCACCACATCCCAAAGATGCTCTATTGGGTTGAGATCTGGTGACTGTGGGGGCCATTTTAGTACAGTGAACTTATTTTCATGTTCAAGAAACCAATTTGAAATGATTCAAGCTTTGTGACATGGTGCATTATCCTGCTGGAAGTAGCCATCAGAGGATGGGTACATGGTGGTCATAAAAGGATGGAGATGGTCAGAAACAATGCTCAGGTAGGCCGTGGCATTTAAACAATGCCCAATTGGCACTAAGGGGCCTAAAGTGTGCCAAGAAAACATCCCCCAAACCATTACACCACCACCACCAGCCTGCACAGTGGTAACAAGGCATGATGGATCCATGTTCCCATGTTCTCTTCTGTTTATGCCAAAATTCTGACTCTACCATCTGAATGTCTCAACAGAAATTGAGACTCATCAGACCAGGCAACATTTTTCCAGTCTTCAACTGTCCAATTTTGGTGAGCTTGTGCAAATTGTAGCTTCTTTTTCCTATTTGTAGTGGAGATGAGTGGTACCCGGTGGGGTCTTCTGCTGTTGTAGCCCATCCGCCTCAAGGTTGTGTGTGTTGTGGCTTCACAAATGCTTTTCTGCATACCTTGGTTGTAACAAGTGGTTATTTCAGTCAAAGTTGTTCTTCTATCAGCTTGAAACAGTCGGCCCATTCTCCTCTGACCTCTAGCATCAACAAGGCATTTTCGCCCACAGGACTGCCACATACTGGATGTTTTTCCCTTTTCACACCATTCTTTGTAAACCCTAGAAATGGTTGTGCGTGAAAATCCCAGTAACTGAGCAGATTGTGAAATACTCAGACCGGCCCGTCTGGCACCAACAACCATGCCACGCTCAAAATTGCTTAAATCACCTTTCTTTCCCATTCTGACATTCAGTTTGGAGTTCAGGAGATTGTCTTGAGCAGGACCACACCCCTAAATGCATTGAAGCAACTGCCATGTGATTGGTTGATAATTGCATTAATGAGAAATTGAATAACAATCCTTTAGGTGAGTGTATATATATATATATATATATATATATATATATATATATATATATATATATATATATATATATATATATATATATATATATATATATATATATATATATATATATATATATATACAGGGAGTGCAGAATTATTAGGCAAATGAGTATTTTGACCACATCATCCTCGTTATGCATGTTGTCTTACTCCAAGCTGTATAGGCTGGAAAGCCTACTACCAAATTAAGCATATTAGGTGATGTGTCTAATGACATCAACACCCTATATCAGGTGTGCATAATTATTAGGCAACTTCCTTTCCTTTGGCAAAATGGGTCAAAAGAAGGACTTGACAGGCTCAGAAAAGTCAAAAATAGTGAGATATATTGCAGAGGGATGCAGCAGTCTTAAAATAGCCAAGCTTCTGAAGCGTGATCATCGAACAATCAAGCGTTTCATTCAAAATAGTCAACAGGGTCGCAAGAAGCGTGTGGAAAAACCAAGACGCAAAATAACTGCCCGTGAACTGAGAAAAGTCAAGCGTGCAGCTGCCAAGATGCCACTTGCCACCAGTTTGGCCATATTTCAGAGCTGCAACATCACTGGAGTGCCCAAAAGCACAAGGTGTGCAATACTCAGAGACATGGCCAAGGTAAGAAAGGCAGAAAGTCGACCACCACTGAACAAGACACACAAGCTGAAACGTCAAGACTGGGCCAAGAAATATCTCAAGACTGATTTTTCTAAGGTTTTATGGACTGATGAAATGAGAGTGAGTCTTGATGGGCCAGATGGATGGGCCCGTGGCTGGATTGGTAAAGGGCAGAGAGCTCCAGTCCGACTCAGACGCCAGCAAGGTGGAGGTGGAGTACTGGTTTGGGCTGGTATCATCAAAGATGAGCTTGTGGGGCCTTTTCGGGTTGAGGATGGAGTCAAGCTCAACTCCCAGTCCTACTGCCAGTTTCTGGAAGACACCTTCTTCAAGCAGTGGTACAGGAAGAAGTCTGCATCCTTCAAGAAAAACATGATTTTCATGCAGGACAATGCTCCATCACACGCGTCCAAGTACTTCACAGCGTGGCTGGCAAGAAAGGGTATAAAAGAAGAAAATCTAATGATATGGCCTCCTTGTTCACCTGATCTGAACCCCATTGAGAACCTGTGGTCCATCATCAAATGTGCGATTTACAAGGAGGGAAAACAGTACACCTCTCTGAACAGTGTCTGGGAGGCTGTGGTTGCTGCTGCACGCAATGTTGATGGTGAACAGATCAAAACACTGACAGAATCCATGGATGGCAGGCTTTTGAGTGTCCTTGCAAAGAAAGGTGGCTATATTGGTCACTGATTTGTTTTTGTTTGGTTTTTGAATGTCAGAAATGTATATTTGTGAATGTTGAGATGTTATATTGGTTTCACTGGTAAAAATAAATAATTGAAATGGGTATACATTTGTTTTTTGTTAAGTTGCCTAATAATTATGCACAGTAATAGTCACCTGCACACACAGATATCCCCCTAAAATAGCTAAAACTAAAAACCACTTCCAAAAATATTCAGCTTTGATATTAATGAGTTTTTTGTGAACATTGACAACATGGTTGTTGTTTAATTATTAATGTTGTTAAATTAATCCTCAAAAATACAACTTGCCTAATAATTCTGCACTCCCTGTATATATATATATATATAAAATCACATCAGCGTTTGCCTGGCTGACTCATTGTAAAACGATATAAAGAAATGATCTGTCAGGTATTATTCAGTGCACATGAACATCAAGTTGCTGTTTTAATATTTTAATTCCAGAGGGGTTTTTTTTTGTCAGAATCTTATTAGAATAGGTGTATAATGACAGGTCCGATGAGGGAAACTTGACACCTCTCAGCTTCTCGACTTTTTGCTGCCATTCTTCCACCCAATTTGTTTAGCACAAACTGTAAATTTGTATCTGCTGACATTCGACCTGCTGTTGCAAATACCTTCCAAATACACTCCTAAGTGTTTTACAGTGCCTGCCTTACATTTCTAAATACAAATGTAATTTGAGGTTCAAGAGGTGAGTGATGCCTGTCAAGGCTTCTGAAGGAGAGTTGCAGAACTTTGTCTAACAAAATGTATTCATATGCATTGAACAGTGAGGTCTTGCTGCCAGCATGCTTATTTCCCCTTATTGTCTCATCTCGTGTCATAGCTTTTGCTCTCACTGGTCTCGCTTCCTCTCTGGCCATCAGATACACAGAGGTTAATGCATGGATGGGGCCAGAGGTCAAAGGTTAATGTCCTCTGACACAGCGGCCTCTTCCCCTTGAGACAGTCAGGCGTCTGAGTTCAAATGCCCTGGGCACCCTGCTGGACCTGTGGAACCAGAAAATAAACCTGCCCAGCATTTCAATGACAGCAAAGAAGAACTAAATTGCATACATGGCCATATTGTACAGTAAGACTGGATTATACTGTACTTCATTCAGTCCGAGACACTATTTAGAAAGTTCTGCTGATGATAGATGAAGAAACCTTATCAGTTTTCATTCATCTGATAATGTTAAACATCCAAAATATCTTGTCATAGTATCAAACAGTAATATATGAAATCAAACGGTAGCCCCGTTTGAAATACAGGTTTACGCAAAACTTTTGCGATATTTTCTAAATGTCGATAAAAACCTATTGCTGAATGACGGCGTTTCCATTTACCGATGTTATGCGACTAAAACATAGGCTATTTTTGTTTCCTGAAGTCATTCGAAAGATTATGCAAACGTATGTTGGTAGGTTTACTTATATCCCAGCCATTCATTTTAATCGAAGCCGTAGGCCTGTTATCCAATGATTATTGGCAAGGAAAGCACCTTATACTTGGGAGGGCTGTGCCAAGTGTGCGACCGCACAGGGCCTCGCACCTCACCAGGGCCTCGTGCAAAAGTAAAGTGACAGCTGACTTGATGTAAAAACATAGCTAAAAATGTGTATAGTGATGCTTTATTATTCTGCTTGTTAAAAATGTGTTAGGCTATGCAGTAACTTGCAATAGCCTATTTCTCTGTGCGTGAGACAGTGATTCATGCGCATACATGTCAGTCAGCGCAGCCTCGCACGTCAGGCTCGTAGAGCTTTATCACAGTCCATCCTGTTTTTCGCTGCCTCTGAAATGGGTCAAACCATAGATATTACCTAAGAAGTTTGAGTAAATCCGCTAGAAATTCGTGCTCATTCAAGGATGTGCATTTATTGCATGGACAGAGAAAGCACGGATGGCTGCATTTCATCTGACGGTACGCACAAAAGGTTTTTTATTTGGCACTATTAAAGTTAAATAAGCGTAGCCTAACTATTAGGCTACTCACCTTTCGGAGCATCAGTGGGAGCAATGGCACCGCAGAATGAGTAAACCCTACTCTATCTCTAGACGTTTTAAATGTTTTTAAATCTGAAAACTGCAAAAAGCAACAAAACTGTCAGACATCCATTTAGCACTAGCCTGGTCTTTCATTTGTATAGCGAGTCTGGTCACTCTCCATTGACAAGCGTTTACTTCCTTGAAGGCGGGTACTCTGTTGAAGTTTAAAACTATTGGATCTGCTCAGAGTCACTCTGATCTACCATAACCAGTGTTGGGGAAAGTTACTTTGAAAAGTAATGCATTACAATATTGCGTTACTCCCTTAAAAAGTAACTAATTGAGTTACTTAGATACTTTTTAAGAAAAGTAATGCGTTACATTACTTTTGCGTAACTTTTTCTCACCTGGGCTAGGCTTGTTTTGTTTTTATAACAAAAAAAGTTATATTTTTGTTCAACGTTAAAGACCTCTTCATTGCAAAATTGAAATAATAAGCCCCAGGATGAGGTAAAAATGCAAATTCACGCATGAACAGTAGAGGGCGCAGCTCTGCTGTGCTGCCATTCTGGATAAAAGTAGAATAGGATGCAGGAGAAAAAAGTTTTACCAATAAAAACAAAAAATCTAGTAATTTTCATCATCAAAGGTCAGCAGCAAGACATTGGTAAATTAAATATAAAGGTAGATTATGCTATAAAAATAGTTGTTTTATTTGACATTTAATTATTGGAGGTTTGCATAGTGATTTTGCATTTGACTGATTTTATTCATTTTGAGGAGTACAGAATCTTTATTGTGCAAGTGAGATAAATAAATACTCACATTAAGTCTAGAACTACAACCCCAAATCAGAAAAAGTTGGGACAGTATGGAAAACGCAAAAAAGAAAAAGAAAAAAAGAAGTGATTTCTAAATTTACTTTGACTTGTATTTCATTGCAGACAATATGAACACAAAATATTTCATGTTTTGTCTGGTCAACTTCATGTCATTTGTAAATATGCATCATTTCCTGTCATTCAGACCTGCAACACATTTAAAAAAAAGTTGGGTCAGTAAAGCATTTACTACTTTGTAATGTGGCCATTCCTTTTCACAACACTTAAAAGACGTTTAGGGACTGAAGACACCAAGTGATGAAGTGTTTCAGGTGTAATTTTGTCCCATTCTTCCTGCATACAAGTCTTAAGGTGGGCAACAGTACGGGGTCTTCGTTGTCGCATTTTGCGCTTCAAAATGCGCCACTCATTCTCTATTGGAGACAGGTCGGGACTGCAGGCAGGCCAGTCAAGTACCCGTATCCTCTTCCTCCGCAGCCAGGACTTTGTAATGTGTGCAGAATGTGGTTTTGCATTGTCTTGTTGAAATATGCATGGACGTCCCTGGAAAAGATGTCTTCTTGAAGGCAGCATATTATGCTCCAAAATCTCTATGTACTTTTCAGCATTAATGGTGCCTTCACAGAAGTGCAAGTTACCTTTGCCAAGGGCACTGACACAACCCCATACCATGACAGACCCTGGCTTTTGGACTTGTTGCTGGTAACAGTCTGGATGATCCTTTTCTTCTTTGGTCCGGAGCACACAGCGTCCATTCCTCCCCAAAAAATACTTGAAATACTGATTCATCTGACCACAGTACACGTTTCCACTGTGTGATGGTCCATCCCAGATGCCTCCGAGCCCAGAGAAGTCGACGGCGCTTCTGGACACTGTTAACATAGGGCTTCCTTTTGGCACAGTACAGTTTTAACTGGCATTTGTGGATGTAACTATGTATTGTGGTACTTGACAAAGGTTTGCCAAAGTAGTCCTGAGCCCATGTGGTGATATTGCTTATAGATGAATGACGATTCTTGATGCAGTGCCGCCTGAGGGATTGGAGATCACGGTTGTTCAGCTTAGGCTTGCGCCCTTGTCCTTTACGCACTGAAATTCCTCCAGATTCCTTGAATCTTTTAATTATGTTATGCACTGTTGAATGTGAAATATCCAAATCTCTTCCTATCTTTCTTTGAGGAACATTGTTTTTAAACATTTCAATAATTTTCTCACGTATTTGTTGGCAAACTGGCGATCCTCGGCCCATCTTTGCTCCTAAAGGTTTAGACCTTTTTTGGATGCTGCTTTTGTACCAAATCATAATTACAATCACCTGTTGACATCATCTGTTTCAAATCACATCATTATTTAACCATTTTACCTCATTACTAGCCCTAAATCTTTTTAAATGTGTTGCAGGTCTGAATGACAGGAAAGGATGCATATTTACAAATGACATGAAGTTGACCAGACAAAACATGAAATATTTTGTGTTCATATTGTCTGCAATGAAATACAAGTCAAAGTAAATTTAGAATTACTTCTTTTGTTTTTTATTTGCGTTTTCCATACTGTCCCAACTTTTTCTGATTTGGGGTTGTACAATAACCATCATGTTTACACACGTCTCTGCACTTCTCAACATGGGGGCAGGAGAGCTGTCAGTCAAATTAATGTGAAAAAGTAACTCAGATATTTTGTTGTAAATTTGCAAAGTAATGCGTTACTTGACTAGTTACTTGGAAAAAGTAATATTATTACGTAACTCAAGTTGAAGTGAAATATATTGCTCTTGTAATTTAAACACCAGCATTTAAAGAAATGCATCCCAATTACAGCTCACGCAACCGCACAGTGCTCTGCAGTGGTCAAAAAGGTTATATTCTGGTCGAAGATATAGATAAGATATTAGATTTATTCTTGAAAACTCAGAGATGGGGATTCGGAGAGCAATTAAATGACCACACGACCTTGGTGTTTGTCTAAAACAGTAGGTAATTCTGGGATTTTAACGTGGGTGGTGGGAGACGGACGGCAACTCCGGCAACTCCTTCACCACTAACGGAGCGAGCTGGAAAATCAAACTTTTCCCGGGCCACAACATCATGGCCACCAATAAAACTCAGCAAAGATTGTTCTTGCTCTGGCTTTAACTTCTGGATATTCGGCAGTGGTGCCAGGAATGAATGGCTTCACTCGCATCTTTCTCCGCCGCCATTACTGAACTACAACTTAAACTAGCACACGACATCAACGTCATCGTTCTCAGCCACTCCCTCTGTTCGCTGATTGAACCGGTAAAAAAACCCTAAGAAGTCCCAGACGGAGTACTGAAGGAAAATGAAAATTGAGCGGAAGTATGTAGGAGGGTGGAGCCAGGCTAATTTAGCGCATGTTCACAGAGGAAAACAACTGAAAAACAGCGCTGGTCCTCTCAATACTGTCTATTTATTTGACTGAGAAATCGCTTCTGATGATTCAGTGAGAGAGCAGTCCAAACTCATTCAAGTGGATTCAGGCCGTTTGGCAAACGCGTTTGACCCATTCATAATTTAGAAAATAATTTTAGCGTCAAAATGTGCGCACTGCCCAGTTCAGTTACACAGTTTAACTTCTTGAACCTTATGCTGTTAAACTGAATATACAATTTTTTTTCCTTAAATATCCACATAAACAACAAATTGTTCGTCACTATAGCAACAGTAGACCACCGTTAATTGGCTATACCCCCTCGCACATCACGTTAGCACAGGGCCTCGCACCCCCCTTGCGACGGGCCTGCGGCCACGTATGGATGTTTGTGGGTGTTTCTCCCTCATATCTGCTTCAAGGTCTTAATGATCATTTGTGGCATTTCTTTGTTGTTTAGAATCCAGTATTCCTGTAATTCTATTGTCTTTTATGAGTTTAATAAAGAACTCTTGTCTCGTTTTCTGTCCAAATACACACAGCGTCATCTGTAAAGAATGATAGATTTTTACATACGCCAGATGACCTGTAAATGCGAGGGAAAAAAACTGTTTCCGTTGCAGTTTTGCGAAAATTTCCTTTTTCGGATTGCCTGAAAATCCACCTCATGCGAGCGTAAAAACGTTTTTGCGATGTATGGGAGTTTTTACAAAATTGACACGTTTCCATTGGCCGTATTTTCAATTCGCAATTTCAATTTGCGCAATTTGAAGGGTAATGGAAACGCAGCTAGTAATATATTATTACAATTTAAAAGAACTGTTGTCTATTTGAATATATTTTAAAGTGTTATTTATTCCTGTGATGAAAAGCTGAATTTTTGCATCATTACTCCAGTCTTCTAATATAATGATTTGGCAATCCATAAACATGTCCTCCATCCATCCATCTTCTTCCGCTTATCCGGGGCCGGGTCGCGGGGGCAGCAGTCTAAGCAGAGATGCCCAGACTTCCCTCTCCCTAGACACCAGCTCTTCCGGGGGGACACCGAGGCGTTCCAAGGCCAGCCGGGAGACATAGTCCCTCCAGCGTGTCCTTGGTCTTTCCCCGGGGCCTCCTCCCGGTTGGACATGCCCGAAACACCTTCCCGGGAAGGCGTTCAGGAGGCATCCGGAACAGATGCCCGAGCCACCTCAGCTGTCCCCTCTCGATGTGGAGGAGCAGCGGCTCTACTCCGATGCCCAGCCACCCTGCGGAGAAAGCTAATTTCGGCCGCCTGTATCCGGGATCTTGTCCTTTCGGTCATGACCCAAAGCTCATGACCATAGGTGAGAGTAGTTTGGTCCGCATTGCCGGCAGTAAGTCAGACTTGTTCCCGGTGCATGTTGGACTCCGGCAGGGCTGCCCTTTGTCACCGGTTCTGTTCATAATTTTTATGGACAGAATTTCTAGGCGCAGCCAAGGGCCGGAGGGTGTCAGGTTTGGGGACCACACGGTTTCGTCTCTGCTCTTTGCGGATGACGTTGTCGTGTTGGCCCCTTCTAAACATGTCCTATTATTATCAATGTTGAAAAGAGTTGTGTTGCATAAGGTTTTTGTGGAAACTGATACATTTGTTTCAGGATTCTTTGATTAAAACTTTAACAGCATTTATTAGAAATAGAAATCTTTTGGAACATTATTGTCTTTTACTGTCACTTTTGATCAGTTTAATGCATCCTTGATCAATAAAAGTATTCATTTATTTTGTAAATCTTACTTTCCACAAACTTGTAAATGTTTAGTGCATCATGGTTTGCACAAAAATATTAAGCAGCAAAAACTGTTTTAACATTGATAACAATAAGAATGTTTCTTGAGCAGCAAATCAGCATATTAGAATGATTTCTGAAGGATCATGTGACACTGAAGACTGGAGTAATGATGCTGAAAATTCAGCTTTGCATCACAGGAATAAATTACATTTTGAAATATATTTAAACAGAAAACTGTTGTTTTAAATCGGAAACAGTTTTACTGTTTTTACTGTATTTTTGATCAAATAAATGCAGCCTTGGTGAGCATAAGATACTTTTTTTTCAAAAGCATTCATGTAAATAACAGATGAAAACATTTGGAAGACTTAATAAATATGTTTATACTGAATACATCAGTATGTGTTACCAAAAACTGTAAAATACCTTTAAAGATGGTTATTAACTGGCTGAATTGCAGATGGTATATTGTTCATAAAGAATAGGCCTATGTCACGGATGAAGGCCAATGTACAGAATGACTGGAGAAAAAAAAAAACATACTTAAACACACATGTGTCTCTGTTCTGAGGTCAAAGGTTGAAGTTCCATGAACCATGGTTCTGTGAAAAGCTTTGGAGCACAGGTCACCGACTCGAGATGGTGAAGGAATGAAGGGCGGATATTGTATCTCCATTCATGTGGCATTTGGGGTCAAAGTTCAAAGATGAAAGGTCCCCTAAGTTCAAAGGTCAACTCGGTGAGATAGCACTAAAATTGCTGATCCGGTGTGCTTGCGAGATCCAGGAAGTTGTAATTGTATCATACTCATAAAAAAAATATTTTTTAACAATTTTCATTGGGGAAAAGAAATATTCAACATAATTTGAAATCTAAACAAATTAACTGAATATCAAAATGGTTGAGATTGCCTAGGATCACACTTATTCTGTCAAATAAGTCACAATATAAATGTTTGTCCATTTTGCTTATAGAATACAGTATATCAGAGGCCATAAAGGCTCTCCTTTCCTCAGATTACTCCAGATTATTAAAGGTGAGAGGTGCGTTGACGCACGATCTCCCTGTGCGCGCGCACGCACGTACACACAAAGCGCCTCCTGTAGCTTTAAGCTGCGCTCACTCAGCCAGGGAGGGCAAGAGCGAGCAGGAGGAGGAGTGTGAACATTGCGGAGTTCTCGGGGATTCCGAGAATATACAGTTCAGACTCAGACCCGACAGTCGGTGCCGGAGCTCGATGAGTTTTTGGACTCTACTTCCATTTGGCGCACGTCTGCGCGCAGGAAACGCTCACGCTCGGATAGCCGAATCAGGTACGTGTAAAGACGACTCGATGCCCGCCCAGCAGCTGGAAAGACTCCGCTGCATAGGACTGTGATGTTTGCTGTATGTTTATTGTGATTCTAGGAGGTGCTGAAAGAAAAACCGACGCGTACGGAATGCGAGACGCCGTTCACACGGGACGCGTTCTTACGTTTATAAACAGGACATGTGGTCTCGAGACACCCTTTTTAAAAGTTGAACAGTTTTTAACTTGACTCGGCGTCTTAAAAACGCAACAACGAGACCAAAGGCGCGAGAACGTGTGCTGTGTGAATCGCAATGGTCGCTTCTGTCATTTAGTTTCCATTTTGTTTCTCTGTTACAGTCAGTGCGATGTTACCGCTTCATTTATCTGCTGTTTTTTTTATGCATAGCCATAACAGTTACTGGGTTAAGAATAGATTATTTATATTTTTTCTTTTTCCAAGTCAAAACTGTTATATAGCCTATATTAGAATGTTAAATTATGTAGTGCAGTGTAAGAAATCTTAAATTGTGTGTACTGTAGTGATACTGACTTTTACTGATGTTCCAATAGACACAAACCTGAACAGAACTTATATATATATATATTATGTATATATATATGTGTGTGTATATATATAATATATATGTGTGTGTGTGTATAATAAATATATATATATATATATATATATATATATATATATATATATATATATATATATATATATATATATATATACATACATACATACATACATACATACATACATACATACACACATACACACATACACACATACACACACACATATATATATATATAATTACTTGGGTTAATATCTTCAGGACGAGATCTCACCTGCTCAAGTGAGCTTGTTGGACATTGTTTATAGTTTTCATAAAGTTTCCTGTGGCTTCAGTAAATAAAGATGAGACTAAAGAGGTCACGGGTTGAAGTTTAAAGGTCTTCAGAGATCACAGTTTGGATTCAGTGTTGGTTCAGATGGCTTTCTTTGCTGAAGAAGACCAAAGTTACAGAAAAGCTCACATTTGTCGGGTTCTACAAACAACATAGATGTGCATGTGCTTCAGAACATAGTGGATTGAGAAAAAAAACAAAGGAATAGTTTATTAAAATCTTCCACTCTCATCTTCATTGTCTTTATGATGATGCATGATGTGCGCATCATTGCCTCTTCATCAGATATTTGGAGACATCAGAAGAGATGGGAGAGAATCAGGCTGACAGCATGATGTGGCTTTCTTAAGATGATACTGACTTTTAATGACGTTATCGTTGCTAGAGAAATGAACACACGGCGACCTAATTTCTCAAGGGGATGTCAATAAAATGAACCGAGAGCGGTTAAAACAGTGCTGGGTCATCGTCACCTTAAAATACTATCCTCCTACCTTATGGTTTAGATCTGTCATATCATCATAGGCCTGTGTTACGTTTAACAAAAGAGTGATTATTAGAATGTGGCATTTTTCAGAGCACACACTTAGCAATATTGAAGCACATGGTTTTGCTCATGCAAAACATAAACTTGCTGGCGTAACATGTCGTAAATCCATACAAGCCGCGGGCACTTTACACTCATTAACAGGTCAGTTGACAGCTCAGGGACACAGTGGTTGCATGTTTGTTCCTTGTGTAATGAATTTTGTTGTATATAGGGTATACCAGTGATAATAGGTGGCCTGGAGATCAACAAGCCTTGGTGCTGTTTATACGAGAGGTTTTGTGCACCAAAAGAAAGGATGAAGACGGTTGTCAGGGTCTGTAGATGTAAGACCAGGAGTTGAAGCACTGCTATTGTATGAAATACAGGGCACAATACGCTCCCCACAGTCTTGGGACAGAGGCAGGGCTTTCATTTATAGCAATGGATTGATTTTTGCTGATTGATTTACTGTAAACGATTTATAGTTTGCTGAATTTGCGGTGGAGGTTTGCTGGGAGATGTAACTCCGATAAATTGAGCATCACCACCACACATTAGAACAATAGCAGCCACCTCAACACACCTACCAATCGATCAGTCAATGCAATTCTGAATACTATTCAAATTAGACACTTCACTTCCCCTTGCCTGTTCGTATGCATTTTGTATATTCAAATTTTAGCCAATAAAGGAAGTTAGCACTACACTCTTAATACATTTTATTATTCTTAGGTCCACTAAAATAATGGAGATGGTATTTATCTATGAGTGTTCTGCAAAGAACGGTGGATGGAAAGCCTGTAGGCCAGTTGTAAAAGTGATTTGGCCTCCAAAACGGACAAATGCTGATCATGAGAAACATGATCCCAACAACTTGTGTAACACACAAGTTAATTTAATATAATTACCCGGCTGACCTTTAGCTGCCAGCTGTATTACTGTATTGCCCACTATGTCCTGAGGCAAGATGGGCCTGGAGGTCAAGGAATCCTGGCAATTGGGTTCAGGAAGATTTTACTGTTCCTGGGGGACATTACTAATCGTGTCTTATTTTAAGCAGGTTATATGCTGTGCTAAGTGAAACGACAGTCCTTTCCAGTGGAGTTTTAACGCTTCGTCTCTTTGAGCTGAGAGATGAATACATGCAGATTTTGCAGTTCAAGGCCACACCGTGCCAAGCTGTCCTTCACACCATATTAGTGGTCTGTTCTTTCAGAAACCTTCAAAGCTCTGAGAAGGACACAAACCCTGCAGTAAGGCTGAAGAGATGAACACTCGCAGAATGATCTGTAATCAGCGCATCAGTTAGGCATTCACAGAGTAGGTGACAGGAATGATCCCAGCTTCATTATTTCTTTCATCTAAAAGCTTTTAGATCACACTAGTACAAGCAATTAACTAAAGAGGAGTTTTCAGAATTTATGAATGAGAGATGGATTTAGGGGGTATGAAGAAGACTGCTGCTTGAGGTTGAACCGTTGATATGATTTTTTTGTAAGTAAGGGTTTCGGCTAAGGGCCTGAACCAGAATGTAGATTTGTGATATGAAATGTGATATTCAGAAACTTATTGCTGCAGTGTGTGACCATGGATCTTGATCAAAAATGACATCACATTATACAGCACCAATTTTTGGTCAAGATCTTGTATTGAGAATGCAAGAGTCCAGTACTCTGTAAAGTCTACTCCAGCACATCCCAAAGACTTTCAATGAAAGTGCCAATTCATGAGTGAAAATGATTCTTCTTCCAACCATTCTTTCTCAATTTGATGAATCCTGATGAATCTTGACATTGTCATTCTGGAATGTCCATGATGTGTCTTCCTACATGGAACCGTTCCCAAACATATAACATGCTAGAAACATATAATAGTCACTGCAATAATGACCCAATCATAGACTCTTGAGCATTTGCCTATTTAAATCCAGACAACGACTTTGGCCGGGCGGTGTATATGAAAATTGTCAATTTTTTATTTTCTTTTTTTTTATCAACATTATGGTTCATCCACAAGCGAGAGAATTTATTTATTCATTCATTCAGATATTATAATGTATTTTTAAATGTATGCATTTTTTTCAGCTGTGGAGGAAAAAAAGAAAAGTAAAAATTGGCAATTAAAGTTAATTGTTGCTTTGGGCCCCATTGACTTTCATTATATGACCGAAAAATTGTAATATTAAGATTTAAAAAGTATTTTCATTTTTTTGTGAACTAGGGCTGCACGATTATGACAAAAACATAACTGTCGATTATTCCCTTGAAATTGGAATTGCGATTTATGAATTACGATCATCATAATTTACATTGAATGATGTTTTAAAAAGATTTATACCATTGTTTGAAGCAACTGCATGCTATATATTTTTTTTATATGAAAATAAGCTGAAAACATTCTTCCTGAAAACCTTTTATTGCTTTTCTATAGCATTAAGCCTCAAATGTAAACTGTATTGGTTTGATTTTTTTTTTATATAAATAAAAAAAGTAAAAAAGCATGTTGTTATTATAATGTTATACTTAAATTAAAACAATAGTAAGAAGAAAAAAAAAACCTTAACTTTAATTTAATTTAATTTTTTTGTAATTGCGCCTTTTGAACAATTATGTAATTGTGGCATCTGTAATCGTAATCACAATTAGAAATGTGATTAATTGTGCTGCCCTAGTGTAGCTATCTTTAAAATCATGTGCTGGTTCGGGTAGTCACGGATATAAGCGGCGACCACTTATGATGGGATCACGTGAGACAGATGTTAATACCAGGTGTAAAGGGTCTTTATCGCAGCTTTGAGCTAATAGCTTCCTGCTTCTTCTGTGGATGTCATGGGGCCTTTGTCATAGGGCTGATTCTGCTAAGACTCATTTCATGGAGGGAGGTCAGGGGTCAAGCTCTGTGGAACAGATTTACGCTGCCGTGTGTTTTTGAGCACAGAGCTGCACGCTAAAACCCAGGAAAATAATAAAGTCCTGTCACTTTTGTAGCTGCCCACCTGTCACTGGCCTCAGACTGCTGAATCACTTAATACTTACTTAAGGGGTTAAAACGAGCTGAGCTGTTGCCAGGCAACAGGGACACCTCAGCAGCCGCTAGATGTGGGGTGTAGCTATCGGTCCCTCACGCACAGCCAGCGGTGAAAACGTTGAAAGATTCACACCGCATGCCCCTGCTCTCAAAGCACTCTAATGTTTCCTGCAGCGAGGCATGCTGGGATATATTATTATGAACTGCTGTTTGTATGCACTCCTGCCACAGGAAGTAGACGCGAGTGGAAAGTGTCGAACTAAGACCTTCTCCATGTGAGATGCGATTCCTGCGTGTTCACATCACACTCTCCGCATCTCAATCAGCCGCGAGCCGTTGATTAGTTGAGTTTGTTTGGGCGCATCTCTTTCAGTAGTTTGAGAGATGCCCTTGGACAGACGTCCTTTTGTCCTAGCGGACCGCTCGGGGCTTATGGAGGCAGCGCCTGCTTTCCTGGCATTAGCGCAGCGCTCCGAACTTGACCTGACTGATATGACCTGAAAGCTTTTAAGTAACTTCGGTCATGTGACACCATGTGAAGGGCTTACGTGTCACACTTGACTACAGGTTTGGGTGAGTTTTTCATTCATATTGTGAATTAACAGTTTCACCACTGTGCATGATTAATATTGATTCGTGATTGATTTTGCGTAACACAGAAATGAATAATTGTGGTGGAAGAAGTCTTTGCCTAGTTTCAATCTGATCTAGTGGAAAGAAATATTAGATATAATTCCGTAGATTTTGCCACATGCTTCATAATCTTATGGCTGGACAGTAGAAATATTTAATGTATGTGCTGGTGCTGATGTTTATGTATTTGCTCTGAAAAACCAGAGGAATTTTTTACAATTGAATAGTGTATAAATGTGATATCAATGACATGTGCATATTTTTGTGTCCAAGTGCATTATTTTCTTTTAAAATGAATTGATAAATTCACGACGTCACATTTAAATAATACATATTTTATTGTATGTCATATAATACATACAACTGTCTGGACAAATAAACAGGATAGGAAAACCATTTTAAATGGTGTCTTAATAATAATAAATTTTTTAAAATACTAAGGTATCGTTTTAGGTTTGAAACCTTTCATATACACACGTTATAAATACCAGTAGTTTTAAAGCTGTTGAGATCATTAAAAAACTTTTGTATATTATTCCAGCAATTTGTATATTCTGAAATGTCAGGGTGGCACAACTGCAAACATGGCTCTTTTATTATGAATTGACAATAACCGTAAGCATGATAATGCATCATCCAGAGGAGCCCAACTAATCCTTGTGGCAGAGTGAAAAGGTTTGTACATCTCTCTCAAATACTGGTACAAACTGCTCATTTCAAGCATGGGAATGTTGGTACACTTTCCATATCAGCTGGTACAACTACAGGATATACATACAACTATTTGGTTGTACTGCCTGACATAAAAACAGTCAAAAAGTTCATTTAAACTACCGAAACGTGTTTAAACCAAGCTGCAACCTCCTGCGGTCTTTCTTGAAACCAATGCGGAAGTGACTTAAACTGCAATTCATCGACTGGCCTCTAGAGACGGGCTCCAAAAGAGAGTCGAATCTGTATCTTCCCCATGTTAAAATGCCTTTACTTTACAGCAGGAAAAAAAATTTACAGCCTGGTACAAAACGTGGTTTTGGTCTATATAGCTACTGTGTGGAGATGAATTGTTTTAGAACTCATCCATTTAAATAATATTGGCCCGGTTTCACAGACAGGGCTTAGACTAAGCCAGGATTAGGCCTTAGTTCAATTAGGACATTTAAGTAACTTTTATAAACGTCCCCATGAAAAAAACATTACTGGTGTGCATCTTGAGAAAAAACAATGCCACTGACATATTTTAAGATTTGTCAGTGCAAGATTCTTTCAGTTAAAATAGCTCAAACATGCATTTTAGTCTAGGATTAGCTTAAGCATTGTCTGTGAAACCGGGGGTATTAAGTCTTAAAGTTCTGCATAATTAAGGGCATGGCCAATTGAGTGACAGGTGAATTGCCGTTTGTCTGCTGTCTGTTAGCCATCATGTCACCTCAGCTCTTCCCATGTCCTGCCTCTTTGCCCATTTTCGGTTATCTGAGATCAACATGCGGTGACGCACTGCCAAGATGGCTTCAAAAATGCTCTTCAGAAACCTACACTCCATAGTTTTATACAGTCTATGCCATGGTTTAAACGCATTGTTCATGACTCCAAAAAATATGCATTACATCAGTTTTGAAAATATTTTTTTAACCTTGTTTTTTTTATTTTTTTTACTTTATTTGTCATTGACCCATGTGTATATGCAGTGTGTATATATACACAATATTACAAGAAAAACGGCAGTATTTTTTTGCATATGTACATAATGAATTAGTATTAATTGTGTAATTATAAAATAATGAAATTCCATTTTTTTTTTTTTTTTTTTTTTTTTGTACATTTATTGCATTGGCTTGAAAGATTCTCAGAAATTAATTGAACTATATCAGCATTTTTACATCTACTGTAGCTGGTATAAAGTTCAGTACTTCCCAGCACTCTGTGATCAGCAAAGTTTGCCTTTTTCATAAAGCAACTGTGGTGCAAGTTGGTACTTTTCACCGGGTTATAACAAAATCAGTTCTGCTCCAATGACCTTGAGCTGAAGCCAGATTGGAGTTTTTCAGTGAGATAATGCTGTACGTTTGCAGCCATGTAGAAACTGGTTCACCTGTGGCCGCTGACCTGTGGAAGATGTTTACATGTGCTGTTGCTCTGCTTGTGTAAGTACGTTTACATGTCTGATTTGGTCACTGAGGCCAGATGGCTCAAATAGAGCAGATCTTTTCTTTAAGCCACCAGTCTCTACATCCAGGGCTACCTTCGCCGGTTATATTAAGGTAGGGCTTGCCCTAAATACACTTAAACTGGTTTAAAAAGGTCAATGATCAGTTTTATTCAGCACCTTGTTGTCGCCCTTCAGATTTGTTTATGCGGCTGTGTGTTCGAGTTTCTTTAGCTTCATGTGTTTTTAATGATGGGTGTAAGCTTTCGAGAATGATTTATATGGATAAAATAGTGATGGACTGAGATATGATACAGGACAATATTTAAAGGTGAGTTTCACATTGTTAATGTGTGATCATCATTTTGATTTGAGAAATATTTCACATATTTTGGTGACATGATTAAATGTGTGCCGGGTATTTGCATTTGGAACTGACAAAATCATTTGTTTATGTCAGAGACAAACATATGTGAGCTTGAGATGTTGGCATTGAGTGCATGATCGATATCTATTCATATGCATGTGTTTGTGTTGTTTGAAAACATGTTCTTCTCGCCTTACAGTAATCATACACAAGACTTTTACATCACTGTCAGCACAACACATTCACATCTCACTTAAAGGGATAGTTCACCCACGAATGAAAATTCGCCGGGACGCCAGTCTCTCTTGAACGTGCGTACGACAGTTAGCAGGAGTAAGAGATTACAGTTTAAGTTTTAATATGGATATTTTTCTTACACAAACGCATCACTTCTCATCAGAAGGCCTTTATGAACCCCCCCAGAGCCTTGTGGATTATGTTTATGATGGATAGATGCACTTTTAAGGACTTCAAAACCATTGTCATTTTAAGGCTTGGAAGAGCCAGGACAATTTTTTATATAACTGACTGTATTCGTCTGAAAGAAGAATGTCATATACACCTAGGGTGACTTGAGGATCTTGAGTAAATCATGGGCTAATTTTCATTTTTGGGTGAACTAACCCTTTATGTGTGTGTGTCAGGATTTTTTAAACTTGTAAACCCTCATTTTTGGGCTTAGTTAAAAGACCTTGCTACTGAACTTGGGCTCACCATGTAACTTTTGAGTGGCTTTCTTGTTTGCACTGACGAGGTCTTTTTTTTTTTTTTTTTTTTTTTTTAAGGCTCTGAATGAGGAATTGTGTACATTCAGTTGGCATGTGAGCCATGTTTAAATGTCCCATGGAATGAAAATTTCACTTTGAGGTTTTTTAACATCAATATGAGTTCCCCTATCCTGCCTATGGTCCCCCAGTGGCTAGAAATGGCACTCTCTTTATAATGGCTGAAGCTGTCAATCACACATTGCGAGTGTATCTGCACACTTGCTCAAACTGCCATTATAATGAATGACGCTGTTATGCTGCACAACGAAGCTCTTACTGTATTCATATCGACATTGCGTTTGCTGTTAGTTGTGGTGAAAGCATTTTGTGAGAGAAATAGCGTTGCAATGACGAGATCAACAGACTGTCTGTCTACTCAATGCTCATCATCACTGCAGCCTTTCATGTGATGGGAAAATATCTAAAAATAATCAACACTTTCACCATTCGTTAATCTCGAACAGCTGTAATAGCAAAAAAACGTAGTCGAAGTATTCGAGAGGGGTTCCACATGTAATACGCATTTCAAATGCAAAGATGTCTGCCAATCACAACAGTGGTCTTACAGCAGACAGAGCATTCAAGCCAGAGGGCTAAAATCAGGATAGAAAAATGCCTTTTATTTCTCAATTATGACATTTCTATGATGTTAAAATCATACTAACAATATAAGTACACCGCAGGAAGCATAAAATATTAAAACAAATCCACATCATGGGACCTTAAGGCATGTGCTGTGTGAGGTTTTTGCTGTCTGATAAGACCCTTGTACGTCACTGATGAGAGGAGCGTCTGCACTCCTGAATACTGAGGTTAATGAAGGTACTGTAGAAGGTACTCTCACTCTCTCTCACTCCTGTGTTTGTTTTCCCTCCTTCTTTTGCTGAGCTGCCTGATCAAATTCTGCAGCAGTCTTTATACACTCTCTTTGAGAGGGGGAAAAAAAGAAAGAGAAAAGTGGGCCATGGTGACCTATTTTTCTCACAGTTCAGGGAGGCCGAGGGTTGCGGTGCTGCAGTCAGTCAGATGGGGTGCAGGGGCTGTTGCCAGACGCAGCCACACAGAAGTGGGTCAACGGCAGGGACTGTCTTGTAAACGGCTTGTCGAACAGTAGAGAAGGCTGCAAATGAAGCCCATATTATATGCCCAAAGCTGTTCATGGAGGTCTGTGGTCTCTCAGGACTTTCACGCCCATTGCTTCCACTGGGACAAAAGCTGAGAAAATGCAATATCGTCTCGGTTACAGTTCAGAAACAATGGCTGTTCTCACACAACAGCTAAATACAGTTGTCACTCTTGTTCTGAGGGCTTCTATCTGATTCTCATTGATCTTCTCAAGCATTTCTCTAAAATCTCAAATGTTGAAACATGGCATATGTAATGACATCAATATCAGTCCCAAACAAGCTGAGTGATGACACATTACCCCAGAAATGCTGAGCACAATTATTACTTTTGATAAGTTTGTGAACTATGCATCACTTTTACAATTTGACTGACTTAAAGTACTGAATCTTTCAATTCTTTATGATCAACAAAGCTTTTCTTAAAGGAATAATTCACCCAAAAATGTAAATTACCTTGGCATTCTTCTTGACATTCTTCTTTCAGACGAATACAATCGGAGTTGCATTAAAAAATGTCCTGGCTAATCCAAGCTTTATAAAGGCAGTGAATGGCTGTTTCTGTTTTGAAGTCCATAAAAGTGCTTCTATCCATCATAAAACTGCTCCACACGGCTCCAGGGGGTTAATAAAGGCCTTCTGAAGCAAAGCCATGCATTTGTGTAAGGAAAAATATTTCTCCATAGCTCAGGGTAATTAAGATGACATCAGTATCGCTCAGTGGTGAAAGCCAGGAGTCAAGGGAGAATCACTGCATCATCATTATACGCTCCTGGACACAGATCCCAGGGGGCGTGGCCTTTCATGACAGATTGTTGTTTTTGTAGAATGTAAAAGGTCAACGGATCCTTCAGCGTACCGAGAGAAAGCCACAGAGCAGGCGACTGGACTCTGGAACCCAAAAAGTGTTCCTTTTTGAATAATGACTGTTTATATTGCACTGTTCAATATTTGATTTAAGTGAGCTGTTCTGGATGTAACCGACACAGGGAGACTTTGACCTGACCGGGAGTTTCAGTATTTGTGATTTTGAGTTGTGTGGGCACACCATGGCTCTTATCATGAGTACCGTGAGTAATGGAAAGCAGGTTGGCCTGCTCTGAAAGTGTAGGGCGGCATGGTTGTAAAACATGGCAATTGCAACAACCTCAATATCGGCCCCGATGACACATTTCCCCAGAAATGCTCTGTAGTTCCCCACTTTCCTTTAACTTTGTGAGAAGTATTAATGTTATTTGAGTTTTATTTTGGATGTCTGATTTTATTGTTTGGTAGTTTAAAAGGATAGTTCACCCAAAAAGGACAATTCTGTCATTTACTCACCCTCAAATTGTTCCAAACCTGTACGCGTTTCTTTCTTCTGTTGGACACAAAAGAAGATATTTTAAGAAATATTGGTAACCACACAGTTGATGGGGCTCATTAACTTTAATCGCTTTTTTTTTATCCTACTATGGAAGTCAATGGCTACCGTCAACTATATGGTTACCAACATTCTTTCAAATAATATATTATTTTGTGTTCAACAGAAGAAAGAAACTCACACAGGTTTGGAACAACTTTAGGGTGAGTAAATGACAGAATTTTCATTTTTGGATGAACTAACCCTTTAAAGTCTTAACTTTGAATGTAAACTATCTATCTATTTTATCACTAGGTTACTGGTTAAAAGTTAGCTACTGTACAGGATTTTGAATGGGCTGAATTGGAACATTTACAACTTTTTTTTTTTTTTTTTTTTTTTTTTTTTTTACTTTTGTGTTTCATCATATCAGTATCAGGTATCTAGTGTGGAAGCCTGTTCTTATTAGTAGCTAAGTATATTTAGTTGCTATAAATATATTTTATGAAAATGAAGTTGAACCCATTTCAAACCATGATAATGCAGGTCTCAATTTTGCTTTGCATGCTTATTGTTTCCTGACAGCTATAGCACTTAATAATACCACATAATATGGTAACTATTCCGTATTATTAAAGCATTAAAGCAATGATATGAAAATTTTGAGGTATATTTTAAGGTCATTCTTATTGCTAATAGTCAAACTAATGGATGAAACGGTATTTTTAATTATTATATTTATTGATCAAATTGTTTCATAAGTGTTAAAATAAAAATTCGAATACAATATGTGATTGTTTTACTATTACTGTGCAATTGTCATTTGGACATTCTTTTTCCAGTAGTTTTTCGCATAAAATGTGTACATGTTGTTTTTGAAACATTTTGTATTGTACATTCTTGCTCACATCGCCCACCCCTCTCGTGTCTTTTATCGTGCTGTTGCTCCGTTTCTCGTCATGTCTACAGCACTGCTGAACCATGTTATAATCACTGTAACATCTTTTATGACTATTGCTTCCTGCTCACTTCCCTAGTTTGAGTCCGATACTAATAACCCACGGACCTGATGCCTTGGCACGAATGACCTTTGGTCTAATTGAGTGTTGCATGAGGATCCTGTCCCAAACAGGGCCTGGTGGGTGTTCCTGCGCTAATCTGATGAATTCCAGCGAAGGTGAGGAGAGCAGTGACGTCTTGGACTCCTGCATGCTGCCAGAGGAGTCCACGGCAGATGGTTTCCAGCAGGATCACATATGACATGCGATAACGTTACAGTCAGGAAAGGTCAGTCGACACGGCACTGCAGTCTCCCGCAAAGGACACGATCCACACATTCCCGGGCCAGGCGGGATTCGTGCGTGCATGGTATGTTCCTGTTAGCTGCGAGGGAGGGTTGGTGTTTAGACATGACAATTCTCTCCTCTTCCCCCACCCTGGAGTCAATGTACAGAGGACAGTCCAAATATTTGTTTAAAGTGATGAACCTTATGCAACCAAGGACACTGCATTTGCATGATGATAAAAGGTGCTTTATGCTCTCCTGTAACACATGCAGTGTGTCACTTTTTAGTTTTTGTTGTGCCAAAAACTATAATTAAAATGATGAAGAGTAGAGGTATGAAATGACACGTATCAGGATACTGGATATAGTTAGAAAGCATAAAGCATAAAGAAGCATAAATCACTGGATTGCAATGGAAGGGAATGGTTCAATCCGTAAACATTAAAATACTGTTTCAATAGTATATCCACAAAACGAATAAATATAACACAAATTTAGTGTGAAAAAAACACTTCCTAACCTTTCCTGTGTAAATTGTAATCTATTTTATTGATTGATTATGACAACATAATGCCTAAAACGACCAAAAGTGGTGAGAGAAATGTTTCGTCTCAAATTATACACAAGTTCTAACAGAAGAAAGTGCTTTTATAACATAATCCTCACATTTTTGCTTTTTAATTCTCAAAAAATTTGGCCCCATTCATGTCCGTTATAAGTGTTTCACCTTTCCTCTTTCTCTTCCTTCTTCCCTCCCTACTCTAGCCTGTGCTACACTGAGCAATGTACACAGTCTCAGGATTTCAGGCTCTTATTGCGCTTCTCGACTCTTCATGACCAATCGCTTCATGTATCCCCAAGTTGTAAGTCGCTTTGGATAAAAGCGTCTGCTAAATGCATAAATGTAAATGTAATCTTATTTTTTTTTTAAAACATTTTTTTATTCAAATAAATAATTTCAACTCGTCCCTCGTTTTATGTGGCAAACAATATTATACCACAAATGCTGCCAAATGAGCTTAACGTAGTTATGAACCCAGAATATTCCTTTAAAGGTGCGCTATGTAACTTTTGAGTCTGCTAGAAGTCGCTTATTCAAAACAAAGGCCAAGTTTGAGCGCAGAATCTTGGGACATGTGGTCTTCACTTCACAGCCGGTGGAAAAGAATCGGGATAGGACTCGGGCAGAACGTTACTGTAGTATGAAGCAGAGCAGGACCGAGTGTTGTGGAGCTGAGCAAGGCAGCTGGAGCAATTTTTAATAAGATGAACGCAAAACATGCCTCGCAAGCAGCGGGACTTTAATTATGCCACAGTCGCCGGCGGTGGTGAGGTAATGCAGCTCTGTTTATCATATTAGATACATCTGAGTGTGTTAAATGATGTTATGAAGTTACGGCTGCTATGACACTTGTTGCACACTGCAGTAAGCGTAAAGAAACCATATACAAAATATATAACACTGGCCTAGTGTTTTTTTTATTTTTACTGCAAAAATGTTACATATTGCAGCTTTAAGAAGCCTTTTGCAGATGTCAACATGCTAGGATGCAAATCTTTCTTGCAAATCTTTCATGCAGAACTCCAGCTGATAAAAACCAAAACCAGCTCGTCCAGCTATTCACTTAACCCTTTTTTTTTTCTCCTTGCTGTGGTGGGTGTCGTCTCAGAGTTTGTTCGGGGCTGTTATGAACGTCAAGTAGTTCTGCCTCAAAAAACGTGTATTCCAAGTCGGCCTGGCTAGTGTCTCAGATGCCGTGCAGAGTCATCTAATCCCCTGAAACGGAGACAAACAATCTGTGGAAGAAGGTTAAAAATACACCAGTGAGACATTTTGAAATTCCGCCTCTGTCTGAGTTCAGTGCTAAGGTTAAAGATCCAGCATTCAGATTAGACTCCCCCACTGGGGAGGAGATAACAGGCACGCAGATTGAAAAGAGAGAGAGAGACGTTTGGGTTGAGGGGGGGGGGATTTGAGATGTCTATCTGGCAGTGTGAAGGTTTTTGTCTTGCAGATCCAGTTCAAGGACGCCTAAAGGCAAGGCAGCCCTGACTGTGCCAGCGATGCATCTCAAGGTCACATGCGCTCACCCTGTGACTCTCTGCAACAACAGGAAGAGGAGGGCGGGGGAAATGGGGGCACTGTAAAATCCTTAATTTACCCCACGGTTAACCCCTCAATGCCTTCCTGTGACCACAGATATTGTGGCTGCGTTAAGGCGCCAGTCAAGGGCTGTCTTCGATTATCTTCAGACACTTTGAAACAACTCTGCAGTGCCACATATTCCGGTGCAGCCAGGAAAGAGGGTGTGTGTGTGGTTTTAAAATCTGGATGAAATGGAGGGAGAGAGGTTTTAACGTAACTTAGCCATTCAAACGGTCATGCTAACCGCTTCCTCTCATGCTTTTAACTCATGCATCCTTTTTTCTCTGTGGCGATTAACAGTTAAAGTTCTGTTAAGTCTGCGGTCTCACTGCTCTAGTGCCCTGTGGTCATATATGAGCTTAATGTAAAATGTCTCTGTTTTATGTCACACGGCAGTTTGTTTGAGTAGTTTTGTCTGAAAGAATCTTACTAGTGTTGAGAGAGCATTTTAAAGGATTAGTTCATGACTTATGCAGGTCACTTAAAAAAAAAGCTCCAAAATGGTCATAAATGGGTTAATTTGATTTAAGCATTGTAATTTAAAGTATTCGAAAACCATTACGTTACCTTTGTGTATGGACCAGCCCAAAATTTCAGTTTCCCTTTCTTTACGATGTTCATTCGAGTTCATAATAGAAGTAGAATTTTCTGATTTGTGGATAAGTTATTCTTTTGAGCAGGATCTTGTCAATGAATCATTTCGTCCAGTTCACAGACCGTGTTTCCCAAAAGCTAGAGATCCATCATCACCTATGGTCTCTACGATCAACTTGGCTCACGATGCCTGGTCTGAATGATTAGCTCACAATTTGGACTGATTTGGTTCTCAAGTTTACCTCATATACCCCTTTTCCACCAAGGCAGTGCTAGAGCTAGATCGGAGCCAGAGCCTAGTTTCAAATCGGTTCTTTGTGTTTCCACACCCAAAGCCCCAGCTCCGAGCCAGGAAAAGTGGTTCTTAAGTAGCACCAAAACATTGCTGGGCTAGAACAGGGCTAGAAGTAAGAACCGACTATGTCAGGCGCTGGGGGCGGGATCAACAAGACGTACAAAAAATTAAGATCCTAAATTTTTTTTAAATAGCAGCTAATGGAGCTAACAGCTGCTGCTTGTTTGTAATCTCCGTCTATACAAATTACGGCGAACTGCATGAATGCGTTGGATTCGCTGTGTTTTCGTTGTGTTTTGATGCCGATGTAGGATCGTAAAGCCATGTGAATCAATAGTAACTCAACGTTTGCATTGTTGATGGAAGGCTTGTTGGCAGCGGTGCTGTGCAGAGACAGATCGTCGTATGATGATATCCTTATGCTTTTGATTCACTCATGCGTTTTTTTTTTGTTGTTTTTTTAATCGGTCTGTGCAGCGCCGATGCATCTCGAACAAGCCTGGTGTGTTTTGTGTTTTCCGATGCCCAGGGTTGCCAGGTTTTCACAACAAAACCCGCCCAATTGCTACTCAAAACAAGCCCAATCGCGTTTCAGGGGGGCTTCCCTGGTAAAAATCACTTTTGGGTGTAAAATGTGGTTTTTTTTGGCATGGTTGCCTACTAAAATTCGCATTCCTGGGGCTAAATATCACATAATTGGGGTCGCTTCAACCCGCGGAAAAACAGCCCGCAGCAACAGTGATGAAGTAGCCCAAGCTCTGTTGTGGCTCTCAGCATGTGGAAAAGCAAACGGTTCTTAGAAGGCTCCTCAGTCGAACCAACTATGAACTGGGATTACATTGGCTCTGAACTAGCACCCGGTTCATTCTGGTGGAAAAGGGGTAATAGACTCTGCCTTCTGCCATTTCTTCTCATTCAAAAAACGTTGCGCGCTGTGCCTGTACCAGACTGACGCTGGCTGGACAGGATTTACAGCGAGTTTTCAAAATCGTGATAAACACGGTTTTAATGAAAGTTAAATTTTAAACTATATTACTAACCGTCAGTACATTTTTATTGTGAAACCGGTAATCGTTCCATCCCTATTCGCAACATAAAGCAATTTTATTGCATTTCTGAAGGGCTGCAACTAACGATTATTTTAATAATCGATTAATCTGTCGATTATTTTTCCGATTAATCGATGGATCGGATAATAATAATAAAAACCCATTAATTTCCAATCCTTTATTCAAAAACAGAACTGACTGTGCAAATTCACAGTGCAAAAAATCTTCAGAAAGTGCACCGGTTGCTACAATAAATCTATTCAATCAAATGTTTTTTTTGTTTTTGTTTTTTTTATAATAAAAAAAAATACTAATCAGAAAACTTAACAGGAGGTTAGAATTTGTTCTCTATACTACATTCAGACGCACACACTCACAAACAAAATTTAACGGTTTAGTTCAATTGTAATACATTGAGAATTTGTGTCCAAAAGTGTCCAAACCCATTATATACTTTTGGAGAAAATATCTACTGTATTAACCTATTAATATGAATGATATTAAAGTTTAAACATGCAATACAGACACAGATTTAACTGCTGTGACTTATAAACAAATATTATGTAACCATTAAATAAAACTACTCCTCCTAAAGAAGAACACAATGTCTTATTTTCAATGAATGATATGCATTCTTTATAACAACTTGCATACAACATTCCTTATAGATTAAATATGGATTAAATAATTAATGTATAATAAATATAATGAATCCTTATTTTAAAAAAAGATGTGGTTTTCTCTGTTTTTGTTGTTTGATTAATATTAAGAGCACAAATGGAAGCAGGTTAATGGACTAAAAATAGAAATCCCAGCCCAGTTTCAGTTAAATTTAAGTTTGTCTAAATTAAAACAAACAAGTTCATAAAACTTAAAACAATGAAACAATTCAGATTACTTAAAATATTTCAGTATTGTGAACTCGCAAGAAAAAGAAAGTTCTAAATGCTTAGAAATTAGTTTTGTTTAATTTGAGTTGGCTCTACTCAAACCAATTCATTATTTTGAGCGTTAGGGTTCCTAGCACGCTAACCTCTTGAAGCTTAATTTTAGAGTGAACCTGGTTAAGCTGATGTTTGGCTTCAAAAAAGCAGCAGGTATTGAGGTATCTGTGCTAAACTAATCTGTCCCTCAGGCCGTTATCACAGTTTTGCGACTTTTCGATTAAACAGAGGAACTATGGAGACTAAATGATCAATAACCACTGTCATGATTCCGGATTCTGTCTGTCGTAAATCTTCTGCCGGCTGGCGTCCAGCTCATTTAATTTAGCTGTTGCAGATTAGTTTCCATCTTACTCAAAACAGAAGTGTTTTGAGATGATAAATTATACAATCGCAACAAATTTGTCAACAATTTCCGTGCTCCCTGACACACTGCTGAGACTGAACCGATCGCCTAGTTTGCATTGCTGTGCGTTTTCCTAAAAACACACACCCAAACAGACACTCGCACACACAGTGCAGAACGGTCTGTGGCAATGGTGGGGGAAGAGCATAAATCTTTAATATTAACGAGTCTTGCTGTGGCAGGAGACCCAGCAGCTTTGTCCCTCTCTCCTCTCGGCTCGCCTACGCTCCCTCGTCATTTAATTAACAGTAGGGAGATTATGGAGGCCCCAGGCCTGTGAAGATCAGATTTAAACATGGAAATGTTACATTACTGTCGTTCTTTTGCCAGAAAAAGGTTGGAGAGGAAGTGAAAAGATTATTTCTCTGGACCTCCAGTCCTCCACATTAGTGTAGGGTACCGCGAACTACCTCGCAATATATGTATTGTGACACAAAAGTCATGATTTAATACGTTACAGTGCTTTTACATTATTAGATCACGATTGAAACTGCGGCAAGTTGAGAAAGTGAAACTGTGGTTCAGTTGCACGTTTAGTGTTACCTGTTTTCCGGTATGGATTTGGCCATATTAAAAATGCAAGTTTCTGAGTTTTCACTGCTTTTTCCTTAATTCAGGAAATTAAATGAATGCGCAAATACATATTGATATAAGGATTAATTGAAAATTAATACCATACTGTGTATCGATACACACCGATCAGGCATAACATTATGACCACTGACAGGTGAAGTGAATAACACTGATTATCTCCATCACGGCACATGTTAGTGGGTGGGATATGTTAGGCAGCAAGTAAACATTTTGTCCTCAAAGTTGATGTGTTCGAAGCAGAAAAAAGGGCAAGCATAAGGATTTGAGCGAGTTTGACAAGGGCCAAATTGCGTTGGCTAGACGACTGGGTCAGAGCGGCTCCGAAACTGCAGCTCTTGGAGTCCAGGGTCAACTGCAGTTCCCAGTCTGCAGTGGTCAGTATCTATCAAAAGTAGTCCAAGGAAGGAACAGTGTTGAACCGGCGACAGGGTCATTGATGCACCTGGGTAGTGAAGGCTGGCTCGTATGGTCCGATCAAACAGATGAGCTACTGTAGCTCAAATTGCTCAAGGCATTTAATGCTGGTTCTGATAGAAAGGTGTCAGAATACACAGTGCATCACAGTTTGTTGCGTAATGTTCTGCTGGGAAATCTTGGATCCTGCCGTCCATGTGGATGTTACTTCGACACATACCGCCTACCTAAGCATTGTTGCAGACCATGTACACTCTTTCATGGAAACACTGTTCCCGCCAACGAGTTTGAGGTGTTGACTTGGCCCCCAAATTCCCTAGATCTCAATCCTATCAAGCATCTGTGGGATGTGCTGAACAAACAAGTCTGATCCATGGAGGCCCCACCTCGCAACTTACAGGATTTAAAGGATCTGCTGCTAATATCTTGGTTCCAGATACCACAGCACACCTTTAGGGGTCTCGTGGAGTCCGGTAATCAGGTTTCAGTGCCCGCAGGCTAGAAACCTGGAAGCATCGAACATCATGTGTTGCCCAGGCGCTTGCCTTTTCCTGGAACCGAAGCAGTTAATATTTTGCTGTAATTGGCACCCGCAGCTGCTCTCCAGTTTGACAGGGATGAGTTTGGAGCCTCTGCCTTGCGTGACAGCTGCCTAATTGGGCATTCTCCCCTTGTGGCAGGTGCCGCCTCCTCCAGCCGGGCTGCTGAAGAATGGCAGAGGATTACAGATGAGGACATGGTGACCCTCTCTACCTTCCATTGGTGTGGGTGTGTGGGGGGGGGGGGCTAGTTCAATGCCATTGGGTTACCAGGAGGGTGGGGTTCTGCCAGGTGGCGGATGACAGAGTGTCACATGACAGTGTCAGTGTGTCAAGGGCGCATACATCAGCAGTGCTACAGCAACCTGTTTTTTTCTGTTGTTTGAGGTTTTGACTCTAGTTTTATAGCTCCTGGCTGTCTTCACACTTCAGTTCGGAGAGAATGTCAGCTTCCTGTGTGTTCCTGTGTAGCTTCTCTTTCTGTTCTCCAGCTGCGTATGAAACTGCCATGGTGAGGTTGTGTCCTCTTAGAGGCGATTAATGACTCTCGATGTGTAAAAAGCTAATTATTCCTACTGATATAAAATGTGCTATTGGCTTTACTGTACCGCTGTCCTGTTGACCGCAGAGCAGAGGGGACTAACAGCACAGTGGCTAGCCTTGGCCTAGCGGTTAGTACATTGAGCCCTGCGGCTCATGCAACAATGTGATTTTGAATCCAGCTCAACATTTTCAAGTCCTGTTCCCCCTTCTGTCAATCATTTCTTGTCATCTTTTCACTGTCATATCAATAAAAGTGACAAAATTGTTCAGCGATGTGGCCTGGCAGTTCATTTTTAGTTACCTCGGGTCATTTCCTGATCCCTCCCCCTTCAGCCTATGTTTCCTGATGCTTCTCCACTGTCCTTTTCAATTAAATGTAAATGATAAATAAATAAATTGTAAAGAGCTAGCGTGACAAGCCAGACCCACATCAAGAAGTTGGGTCTGGGAACTCACCATTGGCAGGGCTCAATCCGAGGGGCGGGATAAACGGTTGTCTTCAGATGGCAGACAGTATGGCGTCGTGTGGGTGAGCGTTTTGCTGATGTCAACGTTGTGGATCGAGTGGCCCATGGTGGCAGTGGGGTTATGGTATGGGCAGGCGTATGTTATGGACAATGAACACGGGTGCATTTTATTGATGGCATTTTGAATTCACAGAGATATCGTGAGGGCCATTGTTGTGCCATTCATCCACGACCATCACCTCATGTTGCAGCATGATAATGCACGGCCCTATGTTGCAAGGATCTGTACACAATTCTGAAAACTTGAAAACATCCCAGTTTTTGTATGGCCAGCATACTCACATATACAGTGAGGAAAATAAGTATTTGAACACCCTGCTATTTTGCAAGTTCTCCCACTTGGAAATCATGGAGGGGTCTGAAATTGTCATCGTAGGTGCATGTCCACTGTGAGAGACATAATCCAAAAAAAAAAAAATCCAGAAATCCCAATATATTATTTTTTTTTTAACTATTTATTTGTATGATACAGCTGCAAATAAATATTTGAACACCTGTCTGTCAGCTAGAATTCTGACCCTCAAAGACCTGTTAGTCTGCCTTTAAAATGTCCATCTCCACTCCATTTATTATCCTAAATTAGATGCACCTGTTTGAGGTCGTTGGCTGCATAAAGACACCTGTCCACCCCATACAATCAGTAAGAATCCAACTACTAACATGGCCAAGACCAAAGAGCTGTCCAAAGACACTAGAGACAAAATTGTACACCTCCACAAGGCTGGAAAGGGCTACGGGGAAATTGCCAAGCAGCTTGGTGAAAAAAGGTCCACTGTTGGAGCAATCATTAGAAAATGGAAGAAGCTAAATATGACTGTCAATCTCCCTCGGACTGGGGATCCATGCAAGATCGCACCTCGTGGGGTCTCAATGATCCTAAGAAAGGTGAGAAATCAGCCCAGAACTACACGGGAAGAACTGGTCAATGACCTGAAAAGAGCTGGGACCACCGTTTCCAAGGTTACTGTTGGTAATACACTAAGATGTCATGGTTTGAAATCATGCATGGCACGGAAGGTTCCCCCTGCTTAAACCAGCACATGTCAAGGCCCGTCTTAAGTTTGCCAATGACCATTTGGATGATCCAGAGGAGTCATGGGAGAAAGTCATGTGGTCAGATGAGACCAAAATAGAACTCTTTGGTCATAATTCCACTAAACGTGTTTGGAGGAAGAAGAATGATGAGTATTTCTGTGTAAAGCACTTTGAATTGCCACTGTGTATGAAATGTGCTATACAAATAAACTTGCCTTGCCTTGCCTACCATCCCAAGAACACCATCCCTACTGTGAAGCATGGAGGTGGTAGCATCATGCTTTGGGGGTGTTTTTCTGCACATGGGACAGGGTGACTGCACTGTATTAAGGAGAGGATGACCAGGGCCATGTATTGTGAGATTTTGGGGAACAACCTCCTTCCCTCAGAGTATTGAAGATGGGTCGAGGCTGGGTCTTCCAACATGACAATGACCCGAAGCACACAGCCAGGATAACCAAGGAGTGGCTCTGTAAGAAGCATATCAAGGTTCTGGCGTGGCCTAGCCAGTCTCCAGACCTAAACCCAATAGAGAATCTTTGGAGGGAGCTCAAACTCCGTGTTTCTCAGCGACAGGCCAGAAACCTGACTGATCTAGAGAAGATCGGTGTGGAGGAGTGGCCCAAAATCCCTCCTGCAGTGTGTGCAAACCTGGTGAAAAACTACAGGAAACGTTTGACCTCTGTAAATGCAAACAAAGTCTACTGTACCAAATATTAACATTGATTTTCTCAGGTGTTCAAATACTTATTTGCAGCTGTATCATATAAATAAATAGTTAAAAAATCATACATTGTGATTTCTGGATTTTCTTTTTTTTTTTAGATTATGTCTCTCACAGTGGACATGCACCTACGATGACAATTTCAGACCCCTCCATGATTTCTAAGTGGGAGAACTTGCAAAATAGCAGGGTGTTCAAATACTTATTTTCCTCACTGTATATGTGTATATGCACGCACGCACGCACACATACACATATATATATGTATGTATGCATGTATGTATGTATGTGTATTCTATTTTAATATATATATTAAAGTAATTGATTCATGTGATTGCAAAACTGAATTTTCAGCATTCTAATATGCTGATTTGGTGCTCAAGGAACATTTCTTATTATTATCAATATTGAAAACCGTTAATATTTTTGTGGAAACTGATAAAAAATAAAAATTCAGAATTCTTTGTAACATTTCCATTTCAGATAAATGTTGTTCTTTTTTTTTTACTAAAGAACAACATTTATTTCTATTGGAAATGTTTACTGTCACTTTTGATCAACTAAATGTGTCCCTGCTGAATAGAAGTATTAAATAAATAAAAAAGTCTAACCTATGAACTGTTATATATCAGGATTACATAATGATTGAATTCCAAAGGGCATGCATTTTTATATATATATATTTATATATAAAAGTTTTTGACACTTTTATTGTTTTGATTGTGAAAAAGTGAAGGAAATGCTGGATTTAAATTTGTGTTGCCACACCTTCAATACGTCTGGGGGTTATTTTATTTTATTTACTTTTTTTTATACATGTAATGGAGAAAAGATCGGTAATAACACTCCTTATAGATGCCTAATGACCCTTATTAAATCATTAATAATCATTCAGTGCTGCCAGAACCACATTGAATCTGAATCATTTAAAGATTCAGCTCCATCCCTAAATTGTTATAAATTGGTTTTCCCCTCTGACATACCTTTCCCCTTGAGTGTTTATATGGGCGACTGCTCATGTGTTTCTTTTTGAATGTTTACCTTAGATGCCTCTGTACCTGTGTGTGGCAGCGCAGGTGCTTGTTTGTTTCTGTTTTGTATATATCTGGCTGTAAGTGAGTCCACGTGCGTGTGTTTGTGTTCAAACGGGACCGTGCAGCTGGGGTTGTACTCCAGGTTTGACTTTCACCTGGTTTTCCCCCGTAGCTATTTTGAAGTGTCGAGTGGAACGGCTGTGTAATCTGTACCCTGACGTGTACACACAGCCTTGAGGGCGGCAGTGATCAGCCCAGCAGTTTTCTCATCCGACAGTTCCAGAATGTCGTTGTATTAACAGTAGGCTATGCATTACAATCCGCGGAATTAGTAATTTGGTAGTTTGTTTTTGTATTTCTGTCAGTATTATTTTGCTCCTGATCTTCTAATAGTGCTAACAACTTGTAGGCTACAAAATACATGTTCTTGGAAGAGAATTATAATTCTTGTCTAATCAAGTTTGATCTAATATAAATAACATCAACCTGCTGTCGCTGGCACACTTTGTAGAATATATATTATATTATATTATATATATTATATATATATATATATATAGGCCCAATTTCATATAATAACCCATAAACTGTTGCAGAATATATACTTTTGATACAAGTCTTATTAGATACTGATATACATCTTCCGTGTCATAATGTAAAATACAAAAAATATTCTACTTAATTTTATTTTGACAATTTAGTAGAGTAATTGAATAACTGATCAAAGATCAACTGATCAATCTGAATCCCAGTAAAAGATAATCATCTGAAAGGTTTTATTTTTTTATGACTTATGTACAAGCATATCAATATTTTCTTATTTAATTGCCCTTATTTTAATTGAAGATATGTCATAATAAAAAAAAACATAATAAAACAAATAGGTTTTGTCGTAATAGAAATCACTCAATTAACCTATAGGTTTTAATGAAAGTGAAGATGCCTGAAATGTACATCTAACTCATGAAAATATTAAATAATAGCCCCATTAATTACAATAAGTATTAAATAAAAATAAAAAACAATAACACCAGTAACAACATGCCACTTGGGGCCTTCTGTGCCAAATATGGCTGGGTCATCTTACCCCAAGAGTCTAATTTTATCTTTTTTCTTCAAAATTATAGCTATAACATTTACTCCACAAAGCCAAAAACATTGTGTCCACAAATCCTTCATTAACAAATAGACACCACAACTTGGATATTCGACATAATACTTTAGAATTAGATCTCAACTGTTTTGACTGACTAGTAAGATCGATAATTTGTATGGACAAGCACCCAATCCTCGCCCCAATGCCACCTCACCCCAGTGCCCCTTTTTTTGGTTTGGGCCACTGCCCCTCAAAATGTCTGTGGAATCCCTGATTGGGATTATTTGTGTGTGTGTGTGTGTGTGTGTGTGCAGATAGAGAGATTCATTAGTATGCTACTGAGGATTCCTGCCGGTAGAGCAAATTGATTACCACACTTCACCTGTCTGAGCCTCCCGAGATCTGCAGCGAAGACGCCAATTCTGTCTGCACTCCCGTCGCCTTCGTAACGGAGGGCCACTCTCATTAGCCGTCATTTAAACAAAGCTTATAGTTGGGAATCTGTTGTTTTAAGTAGTCCTAGCAGCAGCGAGTGTGAAGATTGCCGCTACAGTCCTGAAGGGTTTTCTGACATGAAGATTTCTAGCGGTTGTTTAAGGTGTCTTGTTGGGAGGGGAATAGATTGTTTGTATATTTGTGTGTGCTTTAAATTGACTCATCCATTCAGGTGACCTTTTGGAGTAAGACTGCAGAAGCATGGGAATTCATAACTGCACTAAACACGCCGAAGTGTGTTGAGTAAACCAGGGCTGTGCCTTATTCAGAATGGAACTGAAAATGCTTTTTAAATTCCAACAGAATTTAATCTTGAATTTTGAATTTGAACCACAATTGAAATTCGAGTTTGAATTTGAATAAGTAGGATTTTTACTAAATCATTTAAATAATTTTCAACAAGGAAAAAAAATAGCATTTTATGAAGACAAACTTTGAACTTTTGGGGTAATAACAGTGTTATAGGCCTCACATAAGGACATATGTGGGTTGTTGATGTAATATGGCATTTTCACTGTCACACAAAATAAATAAAAAATATTTTTATAATTTAAAATTCAGTAAATGGTCAAACATTTCTTTGTCTTACATGGACCTGTTGATATAAAACTTCTTTGTCTTTAGAAATTTTTATTTTATTTTTTAATTTGAGCCAAATCTCAAAATTGTCCTACGGTCCTATACTGTCTCAAGCATGGTTCAATAAATTACAACTTATAAAAATTAAAAAGAAAAGCATGCAAATAATTTTACAAGTGTCTATTTTAGTGAATGACAATATTTTTTTGAATCCATATATAAATGCATAGAACTTGATACATTTTGTCTCTGAAAACCACAACCTCCGGTGTGACACCAGATCCTGATTTTAAATCAGGCAATTCCACTGACAAGTTTAATTAGTTGAAGGACCCCATTCAAGGTCATGTTACTGTGAAGCCCATCACTTGTGCACATGGTGAGATTTTGTCTCAGAATTGTTCAAATATTTCACTTTGAACCACTATAATAGTGTTAATTTCTGTTGTCTTTTGGGGCAACACCCCTGTATTCTTAATTCTGTCTGTCACACCATAAGACACATTTCAGTAAAAATGTAAAAATAAAAGATATTGACAAAGTTAGTGACCCTTTACATTTTCTCAAACATCAGACTTCACAATACATAACAATATGCAATTTTTCCCCTCAAAAGAGGTGTTTTACAAAAAAATACTGCTTATTTGTCAACTATCCATGTATGGGTCAACATGGAAGAACACTTAATTCCCCCGAATGCCATTACCTGTTAGATTTTTTGAATTTGCAAGAATTCAGTAAATTCCACTTCCTATCACTGTAATTCAAATTCAGCTTCTAGTGGGAGTGTCCAATTCAATTAAATTCAAGTGATCTTTAGGCCTGAGATGTGGTGTAGTTGTAGGAGCAGTGAGGAACAGGGTAAGATCTATTTGTAACTGCCTGTGTTGCTATTAAAGAGACTGCGGGTGAGTAGATATGGAGAAGTTGGCATGTGGAGTCAAAGTGTTTCTGCGAGTAGCAGGATCGTGTGTGCGCACTACAGCTCCAGTGATAAGAGCACAGAGTGAATGAGATGCTGTAATCTTACTCGGGTGGCATTTCCTTGGCATGTTCTGCCAACTTTTGTGCCAAATGGAATGATGCGCGGAACCCAGGTGCTTCATGTTTTCATTGGTTAAGTGCACTTTATCGATTAAGAAAATTAATAGAATCTCTGGTTTGAATTTAATTACTAGCCTATGCTGAAGTTTATAAATATGAACATTTCTGGAGGAGAGCAGTGGAATTACAATGAACTAGGGGTTATATCGAGAAGTCGAGGTGCCCTCAATTCTTTTTTTTTTTTAAAACATTCATGTGTCTGTAATGTGTGTTGCAGGTCTGTGTTTTATTGGTTGTTGTCTGTCCACAGCATCATTTTGTGGGGCTTTGCAAACCTATATTAATTCTAGTGTGGAATTTTTCTACAATATAACCCACAGTAGTTACTTTCCCTGGTAATTTATTTACTTTTATAATGATGTGACTCAGTTACTATTTGTAAGAAGTAACTATAACTAATTACTTTTTTAAAGTAACGTGCCCAACACTGAGCATGACAGTAAAATATGGCTTTCTAAGTCCATCTACTGCATAATTTCCTCTCTCAATCAGTAGAAAATGTGGTTAACACCGTCATGCATGGGGCGGAGAAAAAAAACGTCATATACCACGAAACCGGTGTAATTTAGAAAAATACTGTTATATAAATTTTTGGTCATACCGCCCAGCACTATGCCTGCATTTACACTGATCACTTAAAATGCCAACAAACACCAACATTCAAAGTAGTGGGATTAAAAAGAAATTTGTAGGTGTTTGTCAGATAAATTTGAATTAGCAACTGGCTAGCGGGGACAACCCACGTTTGCCTTTGTTTACATCCTTGGTACAGCATAAAAATAACGATAGAAACTATCCATGGAAAATGCATCAACAAAGAAGAGAACATTCTTACAGGTTGTGGCCCATAAACAACAGATTCTGCTTTTAAAGTGGGAACTGCTCTCCATAAAATGTGTAGCACAGAGAGCTATGTTTGGATTGGAATGTTCAGGAAGGTTCAGCGTTTCGACAGCCAACGGCATGGCAACAACACTACTCGCACTTCCTCTTCTTAACATAACCTTTGTTGTGTGTTCCCGGGAGTGGGGTTTAAGTAAATTTTATGGTTAGTGATGTCCCTAAACCACGAGAAGCGTGTTGTAGTCCCTACCGGCCGTTTGTTGTAGTCCTTAAAAAGCAATTTCTTTAAAAGAAAATATCTTTCTTTTCTTTGAACTTTCAGCGTCGTAACTTTGCAGATGTCGTTTATGCTCAAACGGCAACATTACACAAAGTTAAAAAAAGTGAAATCATAATCAACCACCCCTTTAAGTAAAGATCATGTTCCATGAAGATATTTTGTAAATTATTATTATCGGTAATATGCATTGCTAAGGACTTCATTTTGACAACTTTTAAAGGTGATTTTCTCAATATTTAGATTTTATTGCACCCTCAGATTCCAGATTTTCAAATAGTTGTCCCAAATATTGTCCTATCCTAAAAAAACATTAATCAATGGAAAGATAATGTATAAGATGATGTATACATCTCAATTTAAAAAAATGTACCCTTATGACTGGTTTTGTGGTTCAGGGTCACACATGGTTAGTTTTATCCAACACTCGGCTTACTGCAGTTATAAGGTATAAACAGCCTTGTGAAGATTTTCATTCAACTTCCAAACCACAAATTAAGATATTTTTTATGAAGCCCGAGAGATGACTTTATGTGATCATGTTCCTTACAACATGCATTTAATTTAATGTTTTATCATTTTATTTTATTACATTGTCCCCCCTTTTTTTATTAACATGATACAATTTATGGAAGCAGTGTTTAGTCTGTAGGCAGTGTGTGTTTACAAATTGGTGTCTCGTTTTAATAAGTTCACTGTCAAGGGTGTTTCTTTGTAAGTTTGTTCTGATTGACTTGATTTTAGATTTATATCAGAGCTCCATGGCATCGCAGCAGCTATTACTTGTTCTACGCTTGCACTCCAAAAGAGCAAAAGTTCACTGACGTGGACGCTGCAGTCGTGTTTGTTTAGGTAGCACGTCGCTCCCCTTATTTAATTTTCTTGAGCCATATTGGATTTACAAATTCTGTCCTGTGTATCTGAGTGAGCACCCGTAGCCCGGCTGAACACCAGCTGCCTACGATAACATGATGGAAAGCTGTTCACATGGCTCCCTTTCCTTTAAAATTTCTTTAACCTTGGCTTACCTTTAATGCCGGGGAAGCGTCTGCCAGTCTGGTGTCAGATATTAGCGATACACTCAGCAAGGACTGGGTTGTCACTTTTTATTAACACCGAGCGCTTTGCATGGACTCCAGCTGTTGCGTGCACTGAGACTCAGGCGTACTTGACCTTGACTCACAGCACAGTTCCTGCGGCTCACCCTATTTTTAATCATGCATTTTAAATGGTGCAAATGGATTACGGTTCCTTATAATGGGGATCATTCATTAACCTTTTTTTGTTAGGGTACTTTGTGGAACGGGTTGGATTCCAATTAATTTCCTACCCCACATGTGAGCGTCACCGGAATTGGCTTTGGATATCAAATCCCTGACATTTGCGTCAAGAAGTAAGGCGTTCACAGTTAAGACCATATTTTGTCCAGCTCCTCAGGGGAAATTGCCTCTCAGCCACTGATGATGGTTTGACCTTCCTGCTCGTGGTGTCTGGGTGAGCAAAGAGAGACGCCCTGCCATGATAAAGCTTCCTGTCTGCCCCTGTTCCCTTCACCACTGGCTAGTGAAATCACTTAAAATGCTGTTGGGTGTGAATGTTTGACATTGTCAGAGATAATGGATAATCACTTGCCGACCGCTGAAGGGAGAGAGATGGAGGGGGAAAAGAGAGAGAGGGGGAGAGAAAACATATTTTGTATTTCTTGTTCAGAAGGGTCATGTGTGGAAAAGACGAATGGAGTGTATGCTGTGAGATTTGAATCTCTTTTTATGCCTGCTTCCTCTCAGAGTGTAAGATTGTTACTAAAGTAAATAAGTATTCATATACATATTCATAGTCTTGAAGGTGAGAAGAAATTGACATGATTTCTTCTAATAAGCATGTCATTCCAAACCTGTGTATGACTCTTCTTTTTTTTTGGGAAACTTAAAATATATTTTCCAAAAAGTCCCATTTTTGTCCATACAATGAAAGTCATTGTGTGGATTAAAACTCAATAACTCATACAGGTTTGGAGCGACATGAGGGTGAGTAAATGATGACAGAATTTTCATTTTTGGCTGAACTAACCCTTTTGTTTTCCTTTTGTTTTCATGGACCAGATCGAATCTAGCTTGATCTGATTGTAGACCAGTATTGATTTGTCTAGAATGATGCGTTTACTTTATTGTTCTTGTGGTCCAGTTTTTCAGCCTGTCTGTTTATCTTCTCTCTCCATCTGTCCCAAGTTTGGACTTTTATTTGTAGGGTAGCAGCAACTCCATTGGCGGGAAATTAATCTTAATCTGGCCCATTAAGATTAGCGTGAGACGTCAGATGGCCCCGTTCTAGCAGGTTGCCGCCTTTGTTGTTGAATCTAGGTCAGTGGCCCAGGCTGATAATGTAACTGAGACTGAATTGGTTAATGAATTAGTTTTCCTCCTCGCAGTCGTAACCTGTTGCGTCCAGCCTTTGCAACTTAGCTCAGTTTGCATCCCATTTAAATGCGTGTGTGACCTTGTGCTGATTCTCGCTGGATTTTCCTGTCACGTCATCTTGAGGATCTTAAGTTACTACAGCACATTCAGGATATTCCAGGCGTGAGAGTGCTGTTGAATTGCTGTAACAGCATCCCCAGCTCAAGGTCAGGCTTAACTCCTCAGAAAACCACTGAAACGCGTTACCCCGTTGCTGAAGGGGCAGGACATGGAGGGTAAGATGTTCTCTGGCAGCTGAGCACTGCTTTAGGGGAGCTGGAATCCTGTATTAATTAACCTTTGTGATGGTGGCCCTGACAGTGGGAAGTCAGGAGTGTTTATGGAAGCAGTTCTGACAGGGTTCAGGCCCGTCGAGCGAGCAGCCAGCGGTGCTGTCATGTTATCTGATGCCGTAGCTGTGGAGGAGCGGTCTGACAGGTGTGCCATGTGTGCCCCTCTACACCTGCCAGCCCTGCTGAACCATTACTGGCCCGAGTATGAGGGGTTGCTGACAGCCGTTTTTGAATAGACATTATTCACTACTTTGGTCCTGTTATGCCAGGTAGACTGTCATATCTGTGGAAGAGGAAAATTTTTTATTTGGATCGTAGTCCAAAAACTTGTTTTCCTGGATTTAACAATAGTTTTTCTGTCATAATATTACTTGGTATTTGCTCTTATCTGAAAGAGAGTGCGTTTATCAAAGATAGCAGATCTGTGTAAATGTTTTACCTGAGGGTGCACTGATATTACATTTCTGACTGATACTGATAAACTGATCATTATTTTCATATAATGGCTGATGATGACCAATAAATGACTGGTTTCAAAATTCTATACTATTTTTGTCAAAAGTGAAATTGGGCATCACAACATTTTGTGAGTGACAGTAGAGTGTTATTTTATTTTTTTCATGCTTAGTGTCATAATTTACTCACCCTCAAGTTACCTCAACCTGTATGAATTTCTTTCTTCTGCTGAACACAAAGGAAGATATTTGGAAGAATGTTTGTAACCAAGTAGATCACGGCAGCCATTGACTACCATAATATTTTTCCCCCATTATGGTAGTCAATGGCTGCCGAGATCTGCTTGGTTATTTTTTGGTAAACTATCCCTTTAAGAACAGCAGGCAAGAAGTCGTTCTTACTGAAAATGTTTAAGCAAACATCTTTCTTTTGAATGTAGTATGAGCAAACACAGCACATGGGTTCCCTTAGATTTAAGAAACCTTAAGATGCTCATTTATTCTCCTTAATCTGTGGTGATACGGATGATTCTCAGAAATGCTCAGCCTCATAGACATTTAAAGACCTCCTCTTTGCATAAGAACAAACATTGAAAGGTCCTAAAGAGGATTCTGAAAAAAGCTGGGTTTCAGAGCAGTTTGATTGACAATTGCTGGAGTCCCTGTAAAGAGTTTGTCAAAAAAGAAGCTTTGCGTTCACTCTGAAGTTTTCTTCTTTTTTTCTTTTTTCTTTTTTGCTTGAATTTAATTAGTTCTTTTGTGATAATTTGTTTTGACAGAGACTTCAAAGAAAGTTACAGTGGTTGTTTTGATGATGCTGGGATGTTGATGCCCATCACTCATGTAGTGTTTTCTCTTCTTCTGCTGTAGGTTTCCGTGTGGCCACGTCTGAGATCAGAGGAGCAAACGGGGAATGCTGAGCCATTGGTTTCTCCCAGAATAACTCCCAAATATAGTGTATGCTTCATCAGGACAGAGAAACCTCATCATTTCTCTGATTGTGCTCACAACATCATTTTAAAGCAGTGTGGATTTATTGGATTCACTTTAGCTTCACACAGCAATGGAAGCTGGGTTGTCGTGCTTGACATTACAAATGCCCTCTGATCCTATATGTAAAACTTTTTGACTGAAAAGGAAGCACTGCTGGAGTTCTCTGCTCTCATAATTTATGGCACAGATCTTACCAAGACATTTTCAGTAGTTGTCAAACACCACATCAGGGCATCCTGCTGTTGAACATGACTCATGGGGTGGAGTCTGGCCCTGAAACTCACCAGGATTCTGCTGCTTTAACATATCTGGAAGGTTTGCTAATGCATCCGGTCACCACTGGGCCTGCTGCCACTACCACACAGAGATCAGAACCTGTCCACAACAATGTAGAGAATCCCAACAGGGTGACTAGAGTGTTTCAGCTCCCCAATCATGGCTCCCCCTCACCAGACAAGGGTAGACCACCTAGTGTTGCCTCGCAGCACCTTAAAAAAGCCAGACTGCTTTGCTCAGGAGCGTGGAATGAAGATGACAGCCAGAAGCAATCAGGCCCTGTAGTGGAAGTGAACGGACAGAGAAGGGAGCATTACAAAGGAAGCCTGGATGGCTCTGGGCAGGGGGAGAGCACCTTGCTGGCTTCTCTGCTGCAGTCCTTCAGCTCTCGGCTGCAGAGTGTCGCCTTGACACAGCACATTTCTCAAAGCCACAAACCGCTAGACAGGGAGAGCAGTGAAAGTGCTCCTGTTGATAAGGAAACCTACCAGAGTTACGGCACAGCGTCAGGCCGCCTAAAAAGCCTCATGAGGAAAAGCAAGCAACAGAAACAAAATACCGTGCCTTATTGTCGTCAGAGTAACCAGAATCGAGCCTCTGATTCTCCTCATTCCTCTCAAAGCTCTGCCCAGCCCTCTAGCTCAGAATCGATGTCCTGCACAGAGCGACTTAAGGCTGTTGCCAATATGGTACGGACCAGGACCAGTCCGGCCCCTTCACCCAAGCCCAGTGTCGCTTGCAGTCAGCTGGCCTTGTTGCTGTCCAGCGAGGCTCATCTACAGCAGTACTCCAGAGAACAGGCCTTAAAAGCACAATTAACCAGTCGATCAGCCAGCGAGAGGTTAGCTGCCATAGCTACTCAACAAACGCAGGATAAGAGGCCTCCCAGCATGGGGCAGCCAACAACCTCCCCAGACATGCTAAGCTCCTTAAATGTTCAAAACGGAACACTGTCCCCACCAGTGATAAATTCCAGCAAAAGAAGCCCTTCCATTTCCTCACCCACCATGAGACCCCCCAAAGAGAGACGGCCCTTCGACAGACACGTTCGACCACCGCAGAACTGCAGCAGCCTATTGCTCCTACTTCTCAACAATCACAACTCCCAGCAGCAGCTTACCAGAAATGGACACCTGGAGGATGACTGCGGCATCCTCCCAAGCCGGGCCTCCTCCCTGCATTCTGACAGCGAGTACTCCAACCAGGATAACAGCCTGACCAAAGATAGCAGTGATGCTGAGAGCTTCTCCAGCTGTTCTCCCATCGACCTCTCCATGAAAAGCAGAGTGCCTAGCCAAAAGTCTGAGCTCTGCTCTTCAGTAACCCCCTCTGTGGAGCTCACAGAGTCTCTCATAAACAAATGGAAGCCGGAACCTTCCGTGCCAAAGGTCCATGAGGCCACAGATCTGGATACCATCCCAGACGTGAAATCCCATGATAAGGTCACTCTAATGCAGTTACTACTGGACCGCAGAAATAACGAGAAGGTAAACAAAATTTCAGATAATCCTGGTTTGCGGCCTGACGCAATAATCGTCCCACTTAAACGGATTGGCACACCTGAGGACAGCAGAACACTGAGTCCTCTGGACCGGCAAACCGCTAGCTTCAGTTCGCTCTCCCCTTCGTACTCCTTTCCCTCGCCTCATGCCCAGTCCAGTCCATTAGATCTGTGCAAGTCTAAAGCTCACTCAAGTGAAAAAATTATGGATCCTCCATTCAGTGCCAGCAAGCTACTACAGAATCTAGCCCAGAGTGGTATAAAGAACTTGTCACCTTCTCCCCCTCCTTTACACTCTCAAATTGTAATGAGCAGAAGGCAAAGCCCAGAACTTGAGCTTGACAAGCCTCAGGCCCTATTGGATCGACTTGTCGTTCCAAACAAGCGAAACAGAGCCTCCGCACTAGATGGAGGTTCCCCACCTGCTCTCCCACCTCACAAATGTAATCAATCACCCTTGGCATCAACACAGATAGAAAACCTTCTCGAGAAGCGCACTGTACTGCAGCTTCTGCTGGGAACAGCTTCTCAGAAAGAAAGAGCCGATGGGCACAGATTCTTTGAAGTAACCTCAGGGGGGCTGGAGAAGCCTCAGACAGGCTCCGTCAACTGTGACCACTCAAACAAACCTTCTCTAGACTGTAAGATCAAAACAGAGCCAGTAGAGGAGAATTTTTCATCAGACAGCTCTGATGAATGGGTGTATAATCAGAAACGATCATCACAATACTCGCCCATTGCTGAAGCACAGGACACAATGAAATCTGAGTCATGTCCTACAGAAACAGCTGCTAAATTTGGACTTCTCAGCCAGCTTTTGAAACAGCAGAATGCTACCTACCATTCAAACCCACACGCTAGGCTCCTCAGGAACTCTGTAAAAGAGGAGTCGATGGAATTTCCGAGCCCTGTTCCTAAAAAAAGAAAATTGGCAGAGTGCCTAAGTAATGAACTTTATCAACCGTCTGGAGATACCACTAGTGACAATCTTGTGTCTGGAACACCTGAATTTAATGGGAGAGGCCTAGTAAAACCAAAAGAGGAAGAGGTAGTTGGGAGTCCCAAGAGCAAAGCTTCTCTCTCCAGAGAAAGCCCAGGCTTCAATGTTCTCAAGCAACTCCTCCTGTCTGAGAACGGTCTGAAGGAGCTATCCCAGCCCAGAGGGACCCCAAGTCCCTTCATCCCTCAGGCAAACTTTGCAGCCAATGGGAACCTATCCCAGTCTGGTTTCCCTCACGAGTTGTCAAGCTTGCCGTGGTACCCCTATTCTCTCAGTGCAGGTCCCACACCTGTTGATAACACAGGGGGGTCATTAGTTTGGGCTAATTCCTCTCCCAAAGCCAGTCCTAAACCTGTTAAAAAAGAACCTGAAGGGTTTGCTGGAGAAACTTTTAACCGGGAGGAGAGATCCAGTCCAGACTCGCCTCCTTTAACCAGGTCTAATCCGATTCTTTACTACATGCTTCAGCGGGGAAACGGTCAGCTCAGACCTGAGTTCCGGGATCAGGTGCAGCCTGCCCACTGTCTCATGAGTGCAACCATGGAGCCGCACAATGACTATGAGCACAGGATAAACTCTCCAGTCCACAGACAGACTCATAGCCAGAGAGAAGACCGCCTAAACGGTTCTGTGGAAAAGTGGTAGGATGTGAACTGCCAAAAACGGGAGAGAAGCTGAAGAACTGCATGTACGGTCATTTGTCTTTTTAATGTTTTGTTTTTCATCTTAAAACAGAAACTGAATACATTTGACCATGAAACATGGTCATTCAGTTTAAAACATGTGGCTGTTTGCCACCGCTTGAAATGATTTATATTTGTAAATTTGTTTGATTTGTTTTTATTGATGTCAGAATGAGATGGTCACATGTTTCTATATATAATTATTTCACATACACATCTTTGAAGGTTTTTTTTTTTGTTTTTTTGTATGTATACAAAGCTAAATTCTTTGTCCAGCACAATGTAAAATGTCCACCACAAAAAGCTTTTTCTCCTTCCACAACTGAAACATTTATGAAGAACATCCAATTATGTGTATTATTGATGAATCCACAAATGTTACTGCTAATTTCACACTCTATTTATCTACAGCCAAATCAGGATACTTTCCATTTTATTGAGGCAAAGAAAACTGTACAGTCTAAGCACAATATTGGATTTGTGGCATTGAAATGCCCAGTTATAAAGTCTATTTTCTTACAGCAGGATTTAAAGGAACGGCAGTTTGATCTATCAGGTAAAGCTAGCTGAGGTCAAGAGGGTTTCACATGTGATCGAAAGGTAACAACATTTACTGGAATGTTCCACAATCGTAACTTAGTCAGATTTACAGTGCTTTATTTTTCATCTGGAATGAAACTATTATATGGTGATAATGGCATGACGTAAAAAAATAAAATAAAAAATAAAAACCTGAGTGTCATTTTTAGCCAATGAAATGTACCTTTTTACAATTTTGTATAATTTGTTGTTTTGTATCTTATCTAAATATCCTGTATGTAGCATTCACACATTTACAGTGTTGACAGGAATTTGAATATTGAAAGATGATCCAGTATGTCCACCAAAGACATGAGGGTTAATTATGAATTATATTTATGGACTATAAATGTTTCAGGATACTGTGCGAATCAGACGCTGTACTGTGAGAAGGGATTGGAATTCAGTCTGATTCTTTTGTTTGTTCACTTTATTTGAAATAATTTTTTTTTTTTTTCCAGACAGGCCCATCACTTGAGTCTTACAAAAAAATCTCAGTTTTATTCCACATTCTCTGTACGATTCATATGTTTTGACACTGATTGGATAAATTTATGTAAATATTGCTTTCAAGATTGCTATTTTGTATTCAAGACATAAAAAAAGTTTTTAACGTCTTGCGGTGTACATATGAAAACTGTAATAATGTACATAGGGTACTGGAGGACGACACTTTTCTGCATGTCTATGTTGTGCTAACGATAATCTTTGTTCATCTACTGCTCTGTCCGAGGCTCTTTGCTGCCTGTAGCATGCACACGCATGGGGAGTCCCTGTGTTATGGGGAAATGTCAAGTCTTAAAATAGATGCTTTTATCATGGAGAGATGGGTACTTAAACCATAATCTGTCTGCAAATGCAGTCCTAAACTGTTGAGCCAGTGCTCAAACCTGAGGAAAAATGTGCGTAATTGTTTATTTTTTTCTGAATGGTTTTGTTCGTTATTGGTTAAAAAAAACTAACTAACTAAAAAAAACAACATTGTTTAATTTAGAGTCACTCTGCAATGTTGTGGCTCTGCATTGTGAATAACTGAAACTAAAAAACACTTCATATGCTCCTATGTTGACTGGAGTCTTTTAGTTTTCTTATGTTCTGTCTTTGGTGTTTTATTTGCACTGATAGCATAATAAAATATGGAAATGCACAGAACTGAATGAAGGTTGGTCTTTTTTTTTTTTTTTTACCTGTATTTATGTTTCCAGGGTTATACAATGTGTTGGAAGAGTTGTTTAATATATATAACCTTACACGAGGCCCTAGGTAAAATGTTAACCCTTGATAGTTGTCGATTTTACAGGTGAACATGACTAAACTACTACTTTTTATATATACATATTTTTCCCCCAGTTTAAACTGCTCAGTTGCCTGGAGATGTTCTGTATACATCGAAGTGTGAGAAGGTTAGCCAACACTTAACATTTGAACTACCAGCATTCATTATGACCATCATCTTTGTCTCTGGCTCCCAATCATAAGTGAACAATATATATATATATATATATATATATATATATATATATATAAACACTTTCCAAACTGGTATTTGCATGACTGCCAGTTCTCAACAATGGCAGGAAAGAGATGGTAAGGAGGATTTGGAAAAACATTGTTTCATAATTATGGGAAAACAGGTAGTTGGCTTCCATTTTGAAAAGTGCCTTGTCCAACCATTGTGAGAGAAACGCATTGATCTTAAATTTGCACTTCCTTTCGGCCACTTAAAACAAATGTCAGAATAAACATTTCAAGCCAAATGTGTTGCGTTGTATGCACCAATGGACTATAGCATACTCAAAAGTATTTCATATATTTTAATGAAATATAGCATTTCCCCAAGTGTTATTTTGTAAGATTATTGGTAAGATTTATATATATATATATATATATATATATATATATATATATATATATATATATATATATATATATATATATATATATACAGGGAGTGCAGAATTATTAGGCAAGTTGTATTTTTGAGGATTAATTTTACAACATTAATAATTAAACAACAACCATGTTGTCAATGAACACAAAAAACTCATTAATATCAAAGCTGAATATTTTTGGAAGTGGTTTTTAGTTTGAGCTATTTTAGGGGGATATCTGTGTGTGCAGGTGACTATTACTGTGCATAATTATTAGGCAACTTAACAAAAAAACAAATTTATACCCATTTCAATTATTTATTTTTACCAGTGAAACCAATATAACATCTCAACATTCACAAATATACATTTCTGACATTCAAAAACCAAACAAAAACAAATCAGTGACCAATATAGCCACCTTTCTTTGCAAGGACACTCAAAAGCCTGCCATCCATGGATTCTGTCAGTGTTTTGATCTGTTCACCATCAACATTGCGTGCAGCAGCAACCACAGCCTCCCAGACACTGTTCAGAGAGGTGTACTGTTTTCCCTCCTTGTAAATCGCACATTTGATGATGGACCACAGGTTCTCAATGGGGTTCAGATCAGGTGAACAAGGAGGCCATATCATTAGATTTTCTTCTTTTATACCCTTTCTTACCAGCCACGCTGTGGAGTACTTGGACGCGTGTGATGGAGCATTGTCCTGCATGAAAATCATGTTTTTCTTGAAGGATGCAGACTTCTTCCTGTACCACTGCTTGAAGAAGGTGTCTTCCAGAAACTGGCAGTAGGACTGGGAGTTGAGCTTGACTCCATCCTCAACCCGAAAAGGCCCCACAAGCTCATCTTTGATGATACCAGCCCAAACCAGTACTCCACCTCCACCTTGCTGGCGTCTGAGTCGGACTGGAGCTCTCTGCCCTTTACCAATCCAGCCACGGGCCCATCCATCTGGCCCATCAAGACTCACTCTCATTTCATCAGTCCATAAAACCTTAGAAAAATCAGTCTTGAGATATTTCTTGGCCCAGTCTTGACGTTTCAGCTTGTGTGTCTTGTTCAGTGGTGGTCGACTTTCTGCCTTTCTTACCTTGGCCATGTCTCTGAGTATTGCACACCTTGTGCTTTTGGGCACTCCAGTGATGTTGCAGCTCTGAAATATGGCCAAACTGGTGGCAAGTGGCATCTTGGCAGCTGCACGCTTGACTTTTCTCAGTTCACGGGCAGTTATTTTGCGCCTTGGTTTTTCCACACGCTTCTTGCGACCCTGTTGACTATTTTGAATGAAACGCTTGATTGTTCGATGATCACGCTTCAGAAGCTTGGCTATTTTAAGACTGCTGCATCCCTCTGCAATATATCTCACTATTTTTGACTTTTCTGAGCCTGTCAAGTCCTTCTTTTGACCCATTTTGCCAAAGGAAAGGAAGTTGCCTAATAATTATGCACACCTGATATATGGTGTTGATGTCATTAGACCACACCCCTTCTCATTACAGAGATTCACATCACCTAATATGCTTAATTGGTAGTAGGCTTTCCAGCCTATACAGCTTGGAGTAAGACAACATGCATAACGAGGATGATGTGGTCAAAATACTCATTTGCCTAATAATTCTGCACTCCCTGTATATATTATACACACCGATCAGGCATAACATTATGATTTCCTAATATTGTGTTGATCCCTTTTGCTGCCAAAACAGCCCTGACCCGTCGAGGCATGAACTCCACCAGACCCCTGAAGGTGTGCTGTGGTATCTGGCACCAAGATGTTAGCAGCAGATCCTTTAAGTCCTGTAAGTTGCAAGGTGGTGCCTCCATGGATCAGACTTGTTTGTTCAGCACATCCCACAGATGCTCGATTGGATTGTGATCTGGGTAATTTGGAGGCCAACACCTCAAACTCGTGCTCCTCAAACCATTCCTGAACCATTTTTGCTTTGTGGCAGGGCGCATTATCTGCTGAAAGAGGCCACAGCCACCAGGGAATTCCGTTTCCATGAAAGAGTGTACATGGTCTGCAACAATACTTAGGTAGGTGGTACATGTCAAAATAACATCCACATGGATTGTGGGACCCAAGGTTTCCCAGAAGAACATTGCCCAAAGCATCACACTGCCTCCGCCGGCTTGCCTTCTTCCTAAAGTGCATCCTCATTTTCAAAAAAGTGGAGTGTTCCTTTAACTTCTTGAGCTACAGTAGCTCGTCTGTTTGATCGGGCCACATAGGCTACCCTTTGCTCCCCACTTGCCTCAATGAGCCTTGGCCGCCCATGACCCTGTCGCCGGTTCACCACTGTTCCTTCCTTGGACCACTTTTGATAGATACTGACCACTGCAGACCGTGAACACCCCACAAGAGCTGCAGTTTTGGAGATGTTCTGACCCAGTCGTCTAGGCATCACAATTTGGCCCATGTCAAACTCGCTCAAATCCTTACGCTTGCCCATTTTTCCCTCTAACACATCAACTTTGAGGGCAAAATGCTCACTTGCTGTCTAATATATCCCACCCACTAACATGTGCCGTGATGAAGAGAAAATCATTGTTACAATCAATGTTAAGTGGTCTCTTAATTTTTTCCAGAGCTGTATATATACCAAACAGGCATAACATTATGACCACTGACAGGTGAAGTGAATAACACGTATCTCTTCATCACAGCACCTGTTAGTGGGTGGGATATTATTAAATTATTAAAACACTTGGCATTTTTAAGAGGTTTCAGTTGTTTTTGTTGTATTGGCCATTGAAACATGAAAATGGGGGACTGGCCCCCTCAAAGTCCAGACCTCAACTCCTTTGAGCACATTTTGGGTGAGTTGGAAAATAAACTGGACAGATCTATTGTACATTCAAAGGAAAACCTTTGGCTTCAGTTGCAGAAGGCATGGGATAACATTAGTGTTGAAGTTCTCAGAGGAAATATATTGACACTATGCCAGAAAGATTTGCTGCTGTATAATTGCTGCAAAAGGTGGACATACCAAATATTACATTTAAAAGTGGATAAAAACAGTACGACTCACTTCATTATATATATATATATATATACACGCACTCACCTAAAGGATTATTAGGAACTCCTGTTCAATTACTCATTAATGCAATTATCTAATCAACCAATCACATGGCAGTTGCTTCAATGCATTTAGGGGTGTGGTCCTGGTCAAGACAATCTCCTGAACTCCAAACTGAATGTCAGAATGGGAAAGAAAGGTGATTTAAGCAATTTTGAGCGTGGCATGGTTGTTGGTGCCAGACGGGCCGGTCTGAGTATTTCACAATCTGCTCCGTTACTGGGATTTTCACGCACAACCATTTCTAGGGTTTACAAAGAATGGAGTGAAAAGGGAAAAACATCCAGTATGCAGCAGTCCTGTGGGCGATAATGCCTTGTTGATGCTAGAGGTCAGAAGAGAATGGGCCGACTGTTTCTAGCTGATAGAAGAGCAACTTTGACTGAAATAACCACTCGTTACAACCGAGGTATGCAGAAAAGCATTTGTGAAGCCACAACACGCACAACCTTGAGGCGGATGGGCTACAACAGCAGAAGACCCCACCGCGTACCACTCCACTACAAATAGGAAAAAGAGGCTACAATTTGCACAAGCTCACCAAAATTGGACAGTTGAACACTGGAAAAATGTTGCCTGGTCTGATGAGTCTCGATGTCTGTTGAGACATTCAGATGGTAGAGTCAGAATTTGGCATAAACAGAATGAGAACATGGATCCATCATGCCTTTTTACCACTGTGCATGCTGGTGGTGGTGGTGTAATGGTGTGGGGGATGTTTTCTTGGCACACTTTAGGCCCCTTAGTGCCAATTGGGCATCGTTTAATTGCCACAGCCTACCTGAGCATTGTTTCTGACCATGTCCATCCCTTTATGACCACCATGTACCCATCCTCTGATGGCTACTTCCAGCAGGATAATGCACCATGTCACAAAGCTTGAATCATTTCAAATTGGTTTCTTGAACATGACAATAAGTTTACTGTACTAAAATGGCCCCCACAGTCACCAGATCTCAACCCAATAGAGCATCTTTGGGATGTGGTGGAACGGGAGCTTCGCGCCCTGGATGTGCATCCCACAAATCTCCATCAACTGCAAGATGCTATCCTATCAATATGGGCCAACATTTCTAAAGAATGCTTTCAGCACCTTGTTGAATCAATGCCACGTAGAATTAAAGCAGTTCTGAAGGGGGTCAAACACAGTATTAGTATGGTGTTCCTAATAATAAAAAGTGTATATATGTTTCAACAAAATATATACATATATATAAAATATAAGGTTTCAACAAATGATCAAGTCTAGTCGCATAAATGTGCACTTTTATGCAAAGTATTTTTAGAAAATAAATGTTTTAAAAATATATATACAATTTAAAGTAATAGATACTGTCTAATATATAAAGTCATTGAAAAATCGTCTCAGAAAAGTGAAGAAAATGTCTAGAAGATTTTATTTGGTTTTTTTTTTTTTTTTTGGAGATGCCATCTTTGATATTTTTTTGTATCTAATGCAATGACATTCAGACATTTTTTAATGAGGCGAAAAATGTCAAAATACGTTAAGGGCTGCTGCAAAGTGAATAAAAATTTGATTTTACGTTTAACTTCCATGCTCTTTCTGATGGAGAGGCTTTTGTCTGCCGTATTCCCACTTCCTTAAACCTCTAATGAGGTTTCTTTTCTTCAACTTCACATAACCTTTCCTCCATGTGAACTTCTCCATCCAGAGATTCTTATCATGCTTGAACTGCCAGTAACCCCCGATTTCCTTTTGGCTTCAAAACAGAAGAGAGGGCAAATGCACAAGTCACACGTCTGAACCGAGGTCAACATTTAAACCTCACAAGCGGCCGTTTGTCTGTCTCACATCCTCTGATATCCTGGACTGTGCCGGTGGACAGGGCAGGGGGGGAGTTGGAGGCGGCCCAGCAAGCTCCTTACGATTTAACTACAGCCCACTACACAAAGGAAATGGTTTGGTCTTCCAGGAAGACAAAGTACTGGGGTCAGCAAGGTTCAGCAGGTTGAGATGGAGATTTGGAGTCGCTGTGTGTATTTCCTACGCTGAAGCACGACCTCCTGCGTCAATGTTTAACCAGACTGCGTTGCAAGCCACAGCTGCTGGTTTAAAAGCATTCATTCACAGGTGCTTAATTACATCTTAAAGGTTATCTGATTGACTGATTCTCACAGGCTGCTGTCAAAAGGAAATAATTGTATACCATTAATTTACCACAAGAGACACTATCTATCTATCTATCTATCTATCTATCTATCTATCTATCTATCTATCTATCTATCTATCTATCTATCTATCTATCTATCTATCTATCTATCTATCTATCTATCTATCTATCTATCTATCTATCTATCTATCTATCTATCTATCTATCTATCTATCTATCTATCTATCTATCTATTTGTCTGTCTGTCTATCTAGCTATCTGTCTATCTATCTATCTATCTATCTATCTATCTATCTATCTATCTATCTATCTATCTATCTATCTATCTATCTATCTATCTATCTATCTATCTATCTATCTATCTATCTATCTATCTATCTATCTATCTATCTATCTATCTATCTATCTATCTATCTATCTATCTATCTATCTATCTATCTATTTGTCTGTCTATCGGTCTGTCTGTCTGTCTGTCTGTCTGTCTGTCTGTCTGTCTGTCTATCTATCTATCTATCTATCGGTCTGTCTGTCTGTCTGTCTGTCTGTCTGTCTGTCTGTCTGTCTGTCTGTCTGTCTATCTATCTATTTGTCTGTCTATCGGTCTGTCTGTCTGTCTGTCTATCTGTCTATCGGTCTGTCTGTCTATCTATCTATCTATCTATCTATCTATCTATCTATCTATCTATCTATCTATCTATCTATCTATCTATCTATCTATCTATCTATCTATCTATCTATCTATCTATCTATCTATCTATCTATCTATCTATCTATCTATCTATCTATCTATCTATCTATCTATCTATCTATCTATCTATCTATCTGTCTGTCGGTCTGCCGGTCTGTCTGTCTGTCTGTCTGTCTGTCTGTCTGTCTTCAAGGCTTTTTAAAAATGTTAAACTGATTTCCTAGTTAAAAATTAGTTACTAGTATGTGAATTTTGTTCAATTCAATTAATTTTAATTAATTTTACTTCCCTACATTCAAATCTGAAATGTAGTTCTGCATCCATGCTCAGTTCAAATTCAAGAACTGAACTGAAATGTTCTATTAGGTAAGGCAAGTTTATTTATATAGCACATTTCATACACAATGGTATTTCAAAGCGCTTTACGCAGAAAAGGAATTAAAATATTTATAAGAAATAAAAATATGACCTGAATCCTTAAGTTCAGGGTGCCCCTATCTGGAGTGGAAGAAAAAAGAGAGTCAGGTTTGCAATTTTACTACTTAAAAATATTTGTCAGGAAACTGCGTCTAAACAGTACCCTTGCAGACAAATCTTCCTGGAACCACCAGGGCTATACTTTGTTATCCATCAGATCCATCCATCTGATGTAAATTATGGCTATTGTTTTGATGACAGTTATTGAAAATGCACAGGGATGTGCAATTTCTGTATGGCGTATTGATTGCAAAAGATTGGAAAGGATTCACATTTACTGTTGGCATGTCAACAAATTACAGTACAAAGGCAATGTAATACAGAAAAGAAAAAGATAAGAATATTTTACAGCACAAAGGGGATATAATACAAAATCAGAAAGGTTAACTTATGGAAACGCCCCTAAGGCGGAACAAATTCTCATCCACATCCCAACCTTGCAATGCAGCACAGAAAGCATCTTTTGCATTGTCTTATCAGCCACATTCCCCTTCATTTGTGAAAGTCGAGATTCACAGAGAGCAATTCATCAATTCAGGACACATTTACAAAAAAAAAAGTCTAATAGAAATGTTTAGAGAATATTATGACAGCTGGCTCAACCTAGAGCTGTACGATTAATCGTTAAAAGATTGCGATCTCAATTCAAACATCCACGCAAACGATTTAGCTGTGTCTATTATTTAAAACTTTTAACAAGTGTGATCACAGCGAACATGTTTTGGGAGGTAAGACTATTCAACAGAGGACCTGTGTAATATATTTTGATCAACATGACAAGCAATTGATAATGTAGGAAACAGCAGACAATTGTACATTGTACACAAGTGACCAGATAATGTGGAGTTTCAACAAGTCATTTTGAGAATTTCAATTATGATCTGAGAAATGAGCCAAAGCGACTGTAATTGATCTGAAGGTAACACTATTGCCCCGATACTGGAGTGCCCCTTTTCACAAGATGTAATATAAATCTCTGGTGTCCCCAGAATTTGTCTGTGAAGTTTCTGCTCAAAATACCCCCCAGATAATTTATTATAGCTTGTCAAATTTGCTCCAATTTGGGTGTGAGCAAAAACACACCGTTTTTGTGTGTGTCCCTTTAAATGCAAATTAGTTGTTGCTCCCCGCCCCCCTTCCAGCGGGTCCTTTAAGCTTCGGATTCAACGTCAACAACAAAACCAATCTCACTCAGCCAAAATGTCAGAAATGACCAATTGTGGAGTCGGGCACAGATGAGAGACTCAGGAAGAGGTTGCAACTTTTAGACTGCACCTGGACGTTACCTTTAAAGCTGCATTATGTAACTTTTCCATCCGCTAGAGGTCGTCTGTTCAAAACAAAGGCGTAGTTTGATGACGCCACATTTGAGCGCAGAATCTTGGGACATGTGTTCTTCACCTCACAGCCGGTGGAAAAGAATCGGGATAGGACTCAGGCAGAAATCATGTTCATGAATGCGATCATTAACGTTACTGTAGTATGAAGCAGAGCTGGACCGAGTGTTGTGGAGCTGAGCAAGGCCGCTGGAGCGATTGTTAATGAGGACTTTTATTATGACACAGTCTCCGGCGGGACTTTTATTATGACACAGTCACCGGCACACTTCCGGTTTTCCGGTCATGAGTATGAGGTAACGCTGCTATCATATTAGATCCATCTGAGTGTGTTGAAAATGATGTTATGACGTTACTCTGTGCGTTCGCTCGGCGGCTGCTATGACACTTGTTCACACTGCAGTGAGAGTAAAGCGTTTCTGCAGAATAAAAGCGTAAAACGAGGGTAACGCAGATATGACGCAATCGACAGGCGACTCCCTCACACGTCGCGGTTCCTTGGTTAAAATAGCAATTTCTCACGATTTACAAATAGTTGGACACATTTGGGATATTGTAAGTACTCAACTGAATAAAATATATAACACTGGCATGTGGTTATTGGATATTTTACTCAAAAAAATTTTCATAGTGCACCTTTAAAGTCAGAATGAAACGGAAGTTGCAAATGTCTTTTCTTCCCTATATTGTGACGTATATTCAAGTGAATATCAAGTATCGGCTTCCAGAACAAGAAAAAAATTATCATTGAATGGTGGTTTGCTCATGGGCGTCGGAACCATTGTATGTGGGTGGGACAAGACCCACCCACTTTTTACGATCAATGATATTGGACCCACTCACTTTTATCGTCTCTAACATTCAGCACATGTCTGTTTACCTACCCCTAATCGATAAACACTTATTAGTAAACACATGTTAGACGCTTTATTTCCACTTTTCTAATATTTTCGTAATTTTTATTGAATATTATTGCCTTTCCGATCTGATATGTGATGGGAAAAGGAAGAAGATTTAGTTCGTTGAAAGGCGGATTCGAACCGCAGGTCGACTTGTGTCAAAACTAGATGCTGTGCATCTTACCCCTACACTACTGCCACTCTCAATGATATGGCGATTCCCGTATCTTTGTCTTTCCGAACTATTCGCTTAGTAAGCAAAAAACGGTATATTTGTACTTAATGGCATCTACTCCAGTAAAAAAAATTCTGAGGACCCACCCACATTTTTTTTGCTTCCGACGCCCATGGGTTTGCTATTGGTCAATCTCATGTTACCGTCAGTGACAGGTTGCCCCGTCATCAGAGAAGAGAAGAGATGAGCTGCAAGAGGGAATGGAAATTATTTTGATGAAAGAATATGAATTAAAAAAATTGCTTTTATAAATACTGCGATATTCCATAAAAAGGGGCCATTTTGATTTCATGGTGACTTGCTTAGCATTGAAGCAATTATGAAAACACTTATAACTATAGACTATAAGCCACTATAGACTGTGCTTTATAGAGGTTTTTCCACATCTAAGTAGGTTTTACGCCTACCAAACACCCATTAACTGTGGTCAAATCTCTATAACACGTCTTCGCGTGGCTTATTGCTTTAATCAGTGCTGTTTGCTGGAGATGTTCTTTTGTTTCCATTGTTTCACCTACTACTGCTCCTCTGTGAAGGTGAGCCTCTTGAAGTCTGTGCCAGTGCCTCAGGGGTTGTGACCTTTGTCTCTCTCTGACATCTTCAGCTCACTCACTGTGGTTGATCTGCAGTTGCCCTGCAGCTGTGACCCCTCCCTCGTCTCCCTCCCATTTCCCAGCAGCCCCCTCTTCAAAGGCCACCAGAAATGTGACAGCTGGCAGAAGAACTTCTCCTTTCATTAAGAGCGCTCACTGAGCCCTGTTGTTGATCGCGGGCAACTGGTGGTGTGTTGACCTCGTGCCACAGAGCATAAAAGAGCTTAAAATTGATTCACACTTAACTTATGCTGGAGTTAACGTTTCATGGGTTAATGGCACGATAAATGGACTGATATTTCAAGTTCAGCGCTGGAACAGATGTGGTCCCATGACCTTTGATAATATAAGGGTTTTGCGCATGATGTGAGAAAAGCTTGAATATGCAAGTTCAATAAAACTAGTTTCACACGTTAAGTGTTTAATTTTGGACCTTACTTTATGTAATATAATTAAGATAATATGTAAATAATAATAAAATGTAAAAAAAATTATAAATAAATAAATAAATAAATAAATATATATATATATATATATATATATAGAGAGAGAGAGAGAGAGAGAGAGAGAGAGAGAGAGAGAGAGAGAGAGAGAGAGAGAGAGAGAATAGAGATAGAGAGAGAGATTCATGGGTAACGTAACTTAAAAATATAAATATAAAAAAAACGATTTTATATATATATATATATATATATATATAAATATATATATATATATATATATATATATATATATATGTATATATATATATATATATATATGTATATGTATATATATATATATATATATATATATATATGTATATGTATATATATATATATATATATGTATATGTATATATATATATATATATATATATATATATATGTATATATATATATATATATATATATATATATATATATATATATATATATATATATATATATATATATATATATATATATATATATATATATATATATATATATTTCTCTTTTTGTGGTTCATTAAATCTGGAAATAAAATGTTAGAATATTGAAAAATATTATTTTCATTATATATATATATATATATATATATATATATTATATATAACCTCAGTTTATATAATATATAAAAAAACATTTTATATACCATATATTACATATATAATATATCTACTGTATATATTCTCTTTTTCCTATTATATATTATACTATATATTCCATATATGCTATATATACTATTTATTTCATACTATATATTCTCTTTTTGTGGTTGCATGTTTAAGAAAAACATAATTTATATGCTTCTGTATGTATTCCATTTTTCTAGATGTAAAAAAAACTTTTTTCATTTAAATATGGAAATAACATTTACAAATCTTTTAAAATGTTATTTGTATTATATATTTTTTATAATAATATATAATAAAAAATAATATTTTTCAAAATGTGAAAATCTTATTTCCAGATTTAAATGGAAAAAAAGTGGGGTCCAAAATCCTGAGATCACTTTATAATAGATACACATACATTTTATATAGGCTACTATATATTACATTTTTCTTTTTGTGATTACAGTTTTTTTAAAGAAAACTTCTGTTTAAATATGTTCTACGCATGGCCAGTTCAAATTCAGCTTCATGGGTCATGGACTTTAGCACAAACATTTCTACAAATCACTTTTAAATGTGAAAGGGCATTTTAGTGTCAAGCAATCTCACAGAGGCCAGATTGAGATTAGAACTATAGGTTCTGAGGGCAAAGGTCAGAGAGAGTGACCGCCACATTTTATAGAATATCGCGGAGATTCATTTCCATTCCCAAAGTTGTGGAAATTCCCCAGACTGACCGGTAAATCAGACTTCATAAAAATGTTAAGAGAGTGTTTGTTTAGTTTGATTTTACTGAATTCTTTACTGTAGGTTCTTTGCGAGTAACATGCTAAGTGAGTGTTATTTTTAATTTAACTTTACAGATGACAGCTGTAACATGAACTCACATGTGGTTGCCATGGCGGAGCCAACTGCATTATCATCACATCACATTTAGTGACCTCTGACCTGTAAATGTATCTTATGCAATCACAGAGAGCTGTGCTTAATTACTGTACAGGAAACAGTTTTGAAATTCCTCAGATTATTACTGTAGATACATGCAGTGAAATATATACCACACACTATAAGGATAATGAGAGACCAAACTCCATATTTACACAGAGTTCCAGGAAGAAAAAAAATCTGGAACAGGGCTACAAAACAACACATTGAGTGTCATGGTGTTAGTAAAATGACACCTGGAGTAAAACCCTGGTGACGCAGATACTGCTGTTTAGGTCATGCTCTCATTCGGGTGACTTATTCAGTGCAGAAAGGAGAAAAAGGAAAACTCACAGCAAAAATGCACTAAAAAGAAGTACAAACATCCCAACCTTTTTTTGTGTCCTTTACTCTTCTCTCTGGGTCAGAGTTTAACTTTTAATTGATTGAAAGCATGTACAACAGCACCACCTGCTGGCAGGACATATCATATCTATCTATCTATCTATCTATCTATCTATCTATCTATCTATCTATCTATCTATCTATCTATCTATCTATCTATCTATCTATCTATCTATCTATCTATCTATCTATCTATCTATCTATCTATCTATCTATCTATCTATCTATCTATCTATCTATCTATCTATCTATCTATCTATCTATCTATCTATCTACACTCTAAAAAAAAAGGTTCTATATGGCACCAAAAATGGTTCTTGGCTCGTAATCATAGGGGAACCTTTTTAAGTGCTATATAGCACCAATTTTGGTGCTTCAGTGGTTCTTCAGCGGTTCTTCAGAGGTTCTTCACCGGTTCTTTGACTAAGGTGCTATATAGCACCGCTACCATATACAGAACATGTTAAGATATGGTGCTATATAGCACCAAAAGTGGTTCCCCTATGATTACGACGAAGAACCATTTTTGGTGCCATATAGAACCTTTTTTTTAGTCTATCTATCTATCTATCTATCTATCTATCTATCTATCTATCTATCTATCTATCTATCTATCTATCTATCTATCTATCTATCTATCTATCTATCTATCTATCTATCTATCTATCTATCTATCTATCTATCTATCTATCTATCTATCTATCTATCTATCTATCTATCTATCTATCTATCTATCTCAACATGTTGATAAACATATGAGAATTTCAGATTCATATAAAGGCCCAATAAGAATCAATATTAAGATGCATACACTCTAAAAAAAAAGGTTCTATATGGCACCAAAAATGGTTCTTGGCTCGTAATCATAGGGGAACCTTTTTTAGTGCTATATAGCACCAATTTTGGTGCTTCAGTGGTTCTTCAGCGGTTCTTCAAAGGTTCTTCACCGGTTCTTTGACTAAGGTTCTATATAGCACCTCTGAAGAACCGCTGAAGAACCACTGAAGCACCAAAATTGGTGCTATATAGCACTAAAAAAGGTTCCCCTATGATTACGAGCCAAGAACCTTTTTTGGTGCCATATAGAACCTTTTTTTTTAGAGTGTAAGCCAGACTGCGCACCATATTTAAATCGTTTATTTCACACTCAGTCTGTGCAGGTGTGACTGTCATACTTGGCTTGTTGACGTGATATGGCATTTTCACTGTCACGCAAGATAAAAATGAATATAATTAGTATTGTCATCATTTAAAATGCTAACATGGACCTGTTGATATAAAAATTACTTTGTCTGTAAAAAGAAACGAACGCAAATGTTAAAAAAAATACCTCAAGCATAATTTTACACGTTTCTATTTTAGTAAATGACAATCTTTTTTTTCATCCTTAAATAAATGCATAGAACTGGATACATTTTGTCTCTGAAAACCACATCCTCCAGTGTGACACCAGATCCTGATTTTTAAATCAGGCAATTCCACTGACAAGTTTAAATAGTTGAAGGACCCCATTTAAGGTCATGTTACTGTGAAGCCCATGATATGTGCACATGGTAGGCCTATTTCTGTTGTCCTTTGGTGCAACACCCCTATATTCTTTCTATGTCACACCATAGGACACATTTCAGTAAAAATGTTTAAAAAAAAAAACAGTGAAAGAATTGACAAAGTTAGTGACCCCTTATGTTTTCTCAAACATCAGACTTCCCACTATAATATGCCTTTTTTTTTTTTTTTTTTTTTTTTTTACAAAAGTGGTGTTTTAAACAACAACAACAACAAAAAGCATTTTTTACTGCTTATTTATCAACTACCCTGAACAGAAACAACAGAGAGAACTTTCACTTTCGTTTCATTGATATTACAGAACTCAGTCAGTTGACTTTGGCCTGTTTGTATGTAGCAGTGATTACAAAGTAAATACGCATATTAAAAAGCAATACAATTAATTATAGACTAATATGTAAAATGTTTGCTGTTTCGCAAACTGTTTAGTGTTTCATAATCGTTTTAGCCTACTGTTTACATTTCCAATTTGCTGGTGTTAATCTTAACAACATTGTAACGCTCCATACAGTGTGCAGTATAAGGCTATATGTGTGTATTTTATTCTTGAGAAATAACTTTTTTTTTAAATTTTATTTAATAATTGTATTGCTTTATTTATATGTGCATTGTTTTGTTTATACATGTTACTCCATCGCTATGACGTATGGGTGGGGACGCGCGCGCATGTGTGATCCAGACCCAGCTAATGGATGTCAGAGATGTCAGATGTGACTGTGTTGCTCGTGTTCTTCATGGCGACTTTGCAGCGAGGATGAGTACGGGGTTTTTCTTTTTTAAACTCTCCCATATTCTTCTCCTCTAACTCCTGTATGCTCCGTTTTTACCCTCGAACCTGAGTTCATTTCGTCTGGATTGGAACCGGCCATGACCGTGGAGCAGAATGTCCTGCAGCAGCACTCTCAGAAGGTAAGGCTCGCGCACCGCCCGAACACACAGACCCGGTTCGGCCCAGTTCGGTTCGTCTCGGTTCGTTCGGTGTCATAAGGAGGTTTATGGTGGCGTTGAAAGTGCCAGTCGCTCAGTTTGATTGCTGCGGCCTAGTTATAGCATCACATTAGCCGCGCCTTACGGTTTTCTGTTTGTTTTTATATAATGGATCTTTTGTGCTTGTATACGTATGAGTTTTAAATATTTTAAACCGTTTAAAACAACAAACAACTGTGAATAAAACAACACAAGCCCGTGTAATTAACAAAAAGACGCGAAATAGTCGTGTTTGTGCTAACAGAGCTAAAGTTGCTAAACTTACCCTTCAAAACACACCGAAATCGCAGTGAAACTCTTAAATCTTAGAAAATACCCCTCAAAGTCTCCGTTTGAGTGTTCAGAAGAGTTATTCTATCTCTTGTTGAGTTTATGTTTGATGTAGCACGTTTGTTTATGTTCTGGTACCCACACAACTGCTGTAAAATATATATATATTTTTAGTTATAGTTTGTAAACATTAGGGATTCATGTTAATTTGTGTCATATATTTGTGTTAGTGTTAGGGTTATTTATTTAATCTGTTTTTAAACATGAAACTTTATGGTTTTTGTTTATGTGGGATTCAATTTCATCTGTTTGTAAACAAACTCTTGATGGATATGTCACATTTTTTTTGTTTTGTCGGATTTAGTTTGGTTTTGTGGGATTATTTCATTAGTGAACATTAGGGCTATTATCCGGTTAGTCTTTTGTTTATTTGTGACATTTTAGCTTTGTTAATTTATTTAATCTGTAAAGTTTGTAAAGATACTCTTAATGCCTGTTTTTATTGTGTATCTGTTTTTATCTGTTTGTAAATATTAGGCTTTTCTTGCTAGTTTTAATGTTTTGTAGATTGAATCTGTTTGTAAAAATATTTTACCCATGGTTGTTTAATATGATACATCTTAAGTGCACATTGATGGGTTGTTTTGTCCTTTAATAGAATAATGCTCTATTTAGTTAAAGGTATAGTTCACCCAAAAAGTAAAATTCTGTCTTTTACTTAAACTGAAAGCGGACAGGCTGTAAGCTTCAGCAGCCTTTATTTGGCACAGAGCTTGTGTTGCTTTATCATGTTACTGTTGAGAAATGTGTGTTACTTAGCCCAGCGCGTCCATACCACAGGCAGGGAGGGGTGTGCCACCTTCAGAGTGTTGGGACGTGCCCACTTTGCACATACCTCGTTTCATGTCATATCTTGAACGGAAAGGCATGCAATGCATTAGAAGGTCAGTGCAGCATCCCTTAGCCACTGGCTGATAGATTATGTAATGATGTCCGTAACTCAAGACTTATTATGAGGCAAGCAGAAGAACATTTGTATGTGATTCATTCGATAGAGCCAAAACTAAAATGGTCAGATGAGTAGAAACGGATCAGTCATACTGCGTTCCGGTCTTGGGAGGAGCGCTGTTCCTCCCTCTTCGGCTTGGCACAGTCTATGTTTGTCTCATGCTGTTCCTGATCATAGCCAGGACTGAGATAAAGGGCCAGTGCTCTGTGTTTCCCATCCAGAGGTGTGAGATGATGATGATGATGATGTTCTGTTTGCAGTGGGTCCTTCTGATGCTCCTCAGTGGTGCTGGGCACAGCAACCCGTTTGATCCTGGTCTTTCAGAGCCATACTTTCAACGTTCGATCCATTTGCCAACTTATTCTGCCAAAACCAGCCCACTTAGACAGAAAGAGAAAAAATGACCAAACGCAATTAGCTTTTTTTAAAGGGATAGTTCACCGAAAAATTAAAATTGTCTCATCATTTACTCACCCTCAAGTTCTTTCTTCTGCTGAACACAACAGAAGATGTTTTGAAGATGAACAGTTGATGGACCTCATTGACTTCCATAAGTAGTTCCATCAACTGTTTGGTTTCTGACATTCTTCAAAATATTTTGCCTTGTGTTCAACAGAAGGAAGAACACACAGGTTTGGAACAACTTGAGGGTGAGTAAATGATGACAGAATTTGAATTTGTGGGTGAACCTTTAATATGGTGTTTAATGTTGGGTAAATGAATGTCATGTTCACTTTTATATGTCTCAAGCACATCTCTTGCGTTTTGAAAACATAAACATCATACACTAATATTTTCATGTTATGGCTGTTAACTGATCTATTGTTTATTATTAAAAGTCTATAATAGTCAATAAAAGTCACTCAGTTTTAAATGCTGCAAGTGATTTTAGGCGTCACAGCAGTATGAAATTGGATAATCATTTAGAGATTTACAAAAGATTACATTTAATAGTGTTATTAACCCTTTAAAGGGTTAGTTCACCCAAAAATGAAAATGATGTCATTAATTACTCACCCTCATGTCGTTCGACACCCGTAAGACCTCCGTTAATCTTCGGAACACAAATGAAGATATTTTTGTTGAAAGCTGAGGCTGAGAAAGGCCTCAGATAGGCCTCCATAGGGATTCAGTACTTTTGCACTCACAAGACCCATAAAAGGCACTAAAAACGTCGTTACAAAGTCCATCTCACTACAGTGGCGCAACAATAATTGTACAAAGTGACGACTAGTTTTTGTGCGCAAAAAAAAAAAATCAAAATAACGACTTTATTCAACACAAACTTTGGCATCTGCCGTGGACTCACGAAGCACCATGACGCATGCGCGAGAAAATGACGCAGATCCGGCGTTCGGACACATAACCCAGAAGCGAGGAGGAGATTTGTTTACAAGCAGAGGAAGACGCGCCGTATCTAAGCTGTTGAATTCTACATTGATCGTGCTTTAGGTCTCGGCGTAGTGCTCAAAATGGAACTAAAGTGCACATTTCATGGATTCCCGAACGCCGGCGCTACGTAATATTCTCGCGCATGCGTCATGGAGTTCACAGGAGAGGCCAAAGTTTGTGTTGAATAAAGTCGTTATTTTGATTTTTTTTGCGCACAAAAACTAGTCGTCACTTTGTACAATTATTGTAGAGCCACTGTAGTGAGATGGACTTTGTAATGACGTTTTTAGTGCCTTTTATGGGTCTTGAGTGCAAAAGTACCGAATCCCTATGGAGGCTTATCTGAGGCCTTTCTCAGCCTCAGCTTTCAACAAAAATATCTTCATTTGTGTTCCGAAGATGAACGGAGGTCTTACGGGTGTCCAACGACATGAGGGTGAGTAATTAATGACATAATTTTCATTTTTGGGTGAACTAACCCTTTAACTGTCACCCCCCTTTTTGAGAATACACATGAAAATGCACTATCCAAACTTAAAGGGCTGTAATTTAAGAATGCTTTGGAATATAGACCAACGTTTGGTCTCTTTGTTGACACTCTGCAAATTATTGCTGAAGTGAAAGCGATTCAAAATACGAAAGTACGAAAGAGTTATGGAAGTTTAAATTTACTGTAAATGAAAAATACTGTACTAAATATTTTTTATTTCATATAAAATATATATTTTACAAAAAAAAATTTACTTTAAAATGACTATAAAATCAAAGCCATATGTCTAACCATTTTGTGTTCCAAATTTGAAGTTGATATCACAAAAATTGAAGTTCCCATGAGATTTTGTCTAGGGTGCTGTACCAAAAATAGCCACCGGGTGTCATTCAAATTCCATTTATTGTTTTTTTTAAATGCATTTTCTTTAAATTTCTGTCCAAATATCACTTCCATCACAAAACAGTCACCAAATATGGACCCTTGAGACTCAGACCTTTCCGACAATATGTGTTTTGTCAAGATTGGAAAAGATTTTGAATATAAAGTAGTTAAAATAATTGTTGTAATATGAAACATGACGCCGCCCACTAGGGGAGGAGCCCTCTAGAATAATTTAGAGTAACGTTTCCATGGTAACCCAATGTCCGATTTTTAAAACGGTTTTCACAGAATGAATTTTGAGTTTGTAAGCTTTCAAATGATACCTAATTTATGATAATTACTTAAATATATGATACGAAAGAAAGGCGATCAAAAAAAGAGCACCAGCGTCCCACCTGTGGTGACAGTTACAGTGACAGACGGTGACAGTTAAGAGGTTAAATTATTAGTGTAACTTTAAATGAGCGTTAGATGACTGCAACACCAATCTCAATTTAAAAATAGGGGAAATAAACACAAACCCATTAAAGGGTTAGTTCACCCAAAAATAAATTCTGTCATTAAAATTAAGATTGTTAAAATAGTCCATGTGACTACAGTGGTTCAATGTCTTTACTACCTTTCTGGGCCTTAAAAGTATTAATTAAAGGGATGGTTCGCCCCAAAAATGAAAATTAGCCCTTGATTTACTCACCCTCAAGCCATCCTAGGTGTATATGACATTCTAATTCTTTCAGACGGATACAATCGTAATTATATAAAAAAAATGTCCTGGCTCTTCCAAGCTCTATAATGGCAGCGAATGGCTGATTCTGTTTTGATTATTATTAAAATGATAAAAGTAATTCACATGGCTCCGGGGGGATAAAGGCCTTCTGAAGTGAAGCGATGCATTTGTGTAAGAAAATATCCATATTTAAAACTTTACAAACTGTAATCTCTAACTTCCGCTAACTGTTGTATGCGCATTGACGAGAAATTGGCGTTCCAGCGTATGATGTAGGATGACATCTGTAGGATATACATAGGATATACACCTAGGATGACTTGAGGGTGAGTAAATCATGGGCTAATTTAAATTTTTGGGTGAACTATCCCTTTAAATAGCTGTCTACTGAAGGGTCAGAGAGCTCTCGGATATCATAAAAAATATCTTAATTTGTATTCCGAAGATGAACGAAGATCTACTTTGGAATGACATGAGGGTGAGGAATTAATGACAGATTTTTCTTTTTTGGGTGAACTAACCCTTTAAAATACCGTTTCGGTCGATATGAAGCCGTATAGAGGGGACGTACAGTCATACGAGCACAGGAAAGATATGAAACTGTTGTCAGTTTCTGTTAGAAAAGTGTTTTCTCTTGCGTTTTCCTCACAGCACCAGCAGACATTACTGAACCAGCTGAGGGAAGTTACTGGAACTACAGATGTTCAGCTGTTACAGCAAGCACTGCAGGTGAGCTTTCAGTTTCATTAACTCTCTATATAATTTATTTGCAGCTGATTTAATAGAGGGACTTTTAATATTATTTGCATGTAATTTAATATATGTAACAAAATGTGTATGTGTCCAGGCCAGTAACGGCGACCTAGCTGAGGCGGTTGCCTATATCACCGAAAAGAACGCCAAGGTCCCGCAGCAAGATGAAGCCACCTATTACCAGACGGCCCAAATCACCAATGATCGATACATCAGCGTGGGCAGCCAGGCTGACACAAGTACGTATTTAAATCTCAGAACAATGATTGGCCGGAATCCAGGGAAAGATTATGCTGCTCTGTGATGAAGCACAATGAAATGCCATGACGCAAAGGAAAGCTGAGTGTAAAACCAGCTGTAAATGCTAAACTGATTTCTAAGCAGTTCTAAAATAACTTTTCTAATTTGTATTTTGGTGCCTGATACGTGAGACTTTAGGATTGATTTATTAACTTACTAAACTGCAGGAGTGAATTAGCACTGCTGTGTCAAACCAGAGAATTAATGTTTTTGCCACGCTTCTTGCTGAAATTCCTCTTTAGGAAAGCGATTCTGAAATGAGACATCATGTAACTCGTAACAGTTGGAGTTCTGGCAGCCCTCTTATAAGGGCATGCACATCATCTCAGAGAGCCAGACCTTTAAAGATCCAGCCTGCTGCTCTGCCAGCTTGTTTTAAAGGATGATGACACAAACTCCAGTTCTACTGCTGAGAAAATGCTGACAGAGGGAATGTTAGTTTGGCATGATGCCTCATGGTTTTATTTGAGAGCTTGACATGCACTTAAAAGATATTCTTTATTTTTTCTATCACTATGACAGTGTTATAACCTCTTGAGCTGTCTAACTAACGAAATATCAAACAGGCCGAGTAATCGGTAGCCTGGCTCTGCCATCCTACGTACTTCCGCTCAATTTTCATTTTCCTTCAGTACTCTGTCTGGGATTGCGGTATATTCTCTGGTTTTCTCAGATCAAATTTGAACCGGTCCAATCAGCGAATGATGTTGATGTCGTGCGCTAGTCTGAGATGACATGCGTAACGACGAACGTTGGCGATTGGTTATGGCAGATCCAATAGTTTTAAACTTCAACAGTACCCACCTTCAAGGAAGTTAAGACTTGTCAATGGAGAGTGGCCAGACTCTCTGTACAAATGAAATGTACGAGAGTCTGGTTGGACCAGGCTAAGTAATCGGGTGATGTTTGAGCATTTTGATATTCTTGAAATTTGCTGATTAACAAAAGTGTTCAATGGTACATAACACATCTGTTACACTGTTACACAATATATGTATATTTTATTTGATGTTGTTAAATTTTAGTATTTAAAATGTTTTATTATATTAAAATATTACATTTAAATTTGGTTTGTAAATATTAAATGTATTATGTAAAATAATATACATAGTGGATATATATATATATATATATATATATATATATATATATATATATATATATATATATATATATATATATATATATATATATATATATATGGATAGATGGATAGATGGATAGATGGACGGACGGACGGATAGATAGATAGATAGATAGATGACAGCTACAGGTTTTATTTTACTATGCAAAAAAATGCTCAAAAAGCTCACAAAAAAGCTTACATTTAATACAACATAATCAGTTATTAATATTTCACTGGTTTGCTCTTGTTTTTGCACATGTTCTTAATTTCTTTGTATGACAGCCTGGCCAAAAAGTATGTACGCACAATTTGCCAAGTTTCATTGCATTATCACAAATAAAATAATTGACTCCAAGCACAACACGACACCTATCGTTTGCTAGTTAACCCACTTTCGAATGTTCCTTGATTTGTTTCAGATGTAATTGATCTCACTGGAGATGATAAAGATGACCTTCAGCGGGCCATCGCTCTCAGTCTGGAGGAGTCGAACAGGGCCTTCAGAGAGACGGGCATCACTGATGAAGAGCAGGCTATCAGCAGGTGGGCTTTTCACTGTACTTTTAACCATAGATTTCAGTGTAAAATGGATCACATGACAAGTAGAGTTATATCAGAACTCTTTCATACCTTGTGCGACCAGACAGAAGTGATGTTTGGTGTCTTTGTGCTTCAGAGTCCTGGAGGCCAGCATCGCTGAGAACAAGGCCAGTCTAAAGCGCACGCACACAGAAGTATGGAGCGATTCACCCAACCCTTACGACAGGAAGAGGCAGGATAACTGTCCTGTAGGGCTGAAGAACGTGGGGAACACGTGCTGGTTTAGTGCAGTCATACAGGTCAGTGTCAGCTGCTGTGAATGCTTTACAATAACAAACACATTTGCTTATTTAATGAACTGAAAACAGCAAATGACAGTTTAATTTGTTAATTTTAATTGTGGTTTATTTGCTTTTATAATTCCCCAGACAGTTTTGGTTAGTCTCACACGTTGCAGATCTGAATGATGCGTAGCCTTGCATTGCAGTTATTAATCATGAAGAGATATCGCTGTATCAATGCATCAGTATATTTATTATTTTTGGAGAAGACAAAATTCAATATGTGCATCTAGACTGTGCTGGATCATGATTAAAATGATAGAGCAGATGAAATATGCCATGAAAATATATAATAAATACACTTTTTGATACTTTTTTCATCAAGGATGCATTAAATTGATCAAACATAACAGTAAAGTCATTTAAAATGTTAAACTATATTTCAAATAAATGCTGTTCTTTTTTTGCCACAATATTTTTATTTTATTTTCATTTCATTTTACATTCTTTCGAATTCCATTCAACTTTGAAATCGCTGCATCAAAAAAACAAAACAAAACAAAACAACAACAAAAAACTAATAAATAAAACATAAAAACAACTACAACAACACCACTCTAAACAAAAATGTTCCCTCTGTTTTAGCCCATGGTAATCTATTCAAAAGTGACTATTATAGTCATACCAAATGCAAAAATAGAAATATGTCGAAGAATTTATCAGTTCTACAAGGTCGGAACCACAATGTCCACAAAGATTAATCGTCCACGTCTTCACCTGCTAAATTCAAATCCTTAATATAATTAATACAAGGGCTCCATAGTTTTTTAAATAAAGGCTGTTTAGCCTTTAATATGCAAGTTATTTTTTCTAATGGAAGGCTTGACAACATCTGTTTTATCCATTGAGTATTACTTGGTCTGTGAATTTTTGTCCACAACAGAGCGACACATTTTTTGGCATAAAGCAAGCTGAGGTCTATAAACGCTCTTTCACCTCTACTATAGTTTTGTTTTTCTGGGTATAAGCCTAAGAGTAAAAGCTTAGGGTCCAGTAAAATGTATTTTGAAATTATCCTCTCAATTATTACTCTTACTTCTTCCCAGAATAATTAAAATTTTCTGCATTGCCAAATACAATGAAACCAAGTTCCTCTAGCTTCCATACATAAATGCTGTTCTTTTAAACATTCTATCAATCAAAGAATCCTGACAAAAATGTATTGCGGTTTCCACAAAAATATTAAGCAGCACAACTGTTTTCAACATTGATAATAATAATAAACAATTATTGAGCAGCAAATCAAAATGTTAGAATGATTTCTGAAGGCTCATGTGACACTGAAGACTTGAATAATGATGCTGAAAATTCAACTTTGAAACAGAAGTAAATTACAATTTATAATATATTGAAATAGAAAACTAATAATATTTGTCATTTAATATTACTGTTTTACTCATCAAATAAATGCAGCCTTAGTGAGCACAAGATGCATTAAAAAACATTTTAAATAATCTTGCCATCCTCAAACGTTTATGAAAATATAAAAATAAGTACTTCTCCTTCATTATTCAAAATTATGTGGTATTATATTGTTCATAGTAATGTTGCATATATGTTACCATCTAAAAAACGACAATTGTACACCTGGCCTTGGGTATGTTATTGTTTTTTTTTAAACAGTGATAACTGCAATATTATAAAATATACCATGTTTTACATTTATTATATATTATTTATTCATTCATATTCATATTGTTTATTACCCTAACTGTAGGCTAGTTACTATTACCAAGCAGCTTAGTGCATTAATATAGCACTCATGTTTATGTGCATACATCGGCATTTTTACAACAACTTTGAATGTGACTTCAGGTCCTACTGAGGATTGATTGTTTGTGTCTGTTACACGATGTCAGAACATGAACCATGCAGAGAGTTGAGTAATGATTGCTGAGTACTGTCACATGCTGTTTACCTCTTGTGTGTAACCTGACGCCTGAAGAAGCCTCTGCTCATGTAAGAACCGCAGCCACTCTGGCGCTCAGAGCTCTGTGGATTTATAGGTCTGGACGAGGAGACTCTAAATGTGTGAATCTGTCACCAAAAACAAGGCATCAGTCATTCACACAACGACACTGTAGCGACATTTCAGATAAGCATGAGAAAAAATGCCAAATGCGTTTGTGCGAAACGCATGCAGTCTTTTTGTTTTGTCTAATGTATCATCACAAGGTTGTGTTGACATTCGTTGCTGGTACACACTGTTTTCAAACACTGATATTTATCTTTTTTTATCTATATTTTCCAGTCTCTTTTTAACCTGCTGGAGTTCCAGAGGCTGGTGTTGCATTATTCCCCCCCTGCACGGATGCAGGATTTGCCCCGCAATCAGAAGGTGAGATTGCCGTCCGATACCCATGTCCACCGTAGTTAACAACAACACACATGCCAAGAGCTTCCATTTCTCACTGCGACACACTTCCAGCAACCGCGACCTTGCTTGACCTGGTTTGAAAGCCTCAGTTGCATGCTGTGACATTATCGTGCTGTTACAAGCAGCGATTTTCACCCATCTTGACTGGCCTGTGACCAGAGGAGGTGAAGCAGAGAAAGTGCTTTATCAAGGTCCCTCTGTTCTAGCTGTTAAACTGTCACATCAGCTCCTCCAGACTGCGTTTTAAAGTGGAAGAAGTTGCGGACGGTGTCCGGCTCAGCAGGCCAGCTGCTGTCTGTGTGATTTCTGTCTTCGGGTCTTTCTCTGGGGACCCTGAGCCTGCGAACGGGGCCAGCAGACATGGCCGCTAATCTGAGCTTAACCTCATCCACTGATAGAAGACCATAGAGCCCTGGATTCATTAATTTATCTCTCCTTGTTGCTCATGCTGGGTCAGTGGAGAAGCTCTTTCTAGACTTTAATCTATTATCATTTAATGCTGAAGAAGAAAATCCAGATGATGTGATCAGGTGAAAGTTTCTGACCCCTGTGTGGCATTGAGATTTTTGTAAGGCAGAGATCTCCTTAACTGATAGCCGACAGACCCAACTAATCAACTTTCATCGTTCAAATTCACTCAACAATTTGCCATCATACCTTATATTAGTGTAAAGGTAAAGTCCCCTTGTAGTCACTAATTGTATCCCTTAAAACTCATCTTTGATCACCAAAATTACATATTTAAACTTTTTTTTTTCCTGTGAAAAAAAATCTTCATGCCTTAAAATATTTTGAATATAACTCTAAAGTAGATTTAGTAGACACAGTACCATGAATATGCAAATTGGACCCGCCTCCACTCACTCACTAGCTCAGAGATCCACTCGCTCAAATTTACTGCACCATGGTATCGCTCTTTACATCCTCGGACACATAACGTTAATTAATATGATTAGCCGTTTGCTTGACTACGTTATTAAACCACTAATAATGTGTTGCTAATGTTACACAAACCATGTTCCCGTTCTCCAGTAAGACAGCTGCCTTCTAACACTCAGGATCCTTAGAAACACTTTGAACATCATAGAATGTGGAGAAAGGCATATAGTTTAATCATAATTTCGTAATACACATCATGCATAATTCACCCGCTATATTGCTAAATCTACCCGATTTTTCATATTAACAGAAAAATATAACCTGGCTTCTCTTGAGACTCCACTGCTTCAGAGTGGTCATAGTTAATGATATGCTAAAGCCCGCCCACAAGTTGACATGATTGGTTACAAGGTAGTTTGTGACGTAAGAAACACCTGCGATTGTGTCTTTGGTGCCCTGAAGTTTTAATGAGAAAATACTCGGCAATGGTGTTGACTTATGAATGTGCGCATGGTTTGTCTTAAACCATATTAAAAACACCACATAGACATTTAAAAACTTGATTTACATTTGTATACATTTGGCAGACATTTTATCAGTTGTGTGTTCCTTGGGATTAAATCAATGACCATTGCTAGCACCATGCTCTGCTGTTTGAACTGCGGCAACACTTTGTGTTTTTTCCTCCGTGTCATTTAAGAATTTGGTCCCCGTTTGCATTCCCACAGGAGCACAGGAACCTGCCTTTCATGCAGGAGCTGAGGCGGCTCTTTTCCTTGTTGGTGGGGTCTAAGCGGAAGTATGTGGACCCGTCCAGAGCCGTGGAGATCCTCAAGGATGCCTTCAAGTCCAGTGAATCTCAGCAGGTAAGGCACTAAAAGACATATCATGAAAAACTGGATTTTTCTTGCTCTTTTAATACAAACAAGAGTGCTTCTGTGTAGACATACCCTAACATTTAGAACGCAAAGTTTGGGGTCAGTAAGATTTTGTAATGTTTTTAAAAGAAGACTCTTATGCCCACCAAGACTGCATTTATTTGATCAAACTGAAATATTATTACAATTTAAAATAGCTGTTTTCTCTTTGAATATATTTCAAAATCCAGGACGTTACTCCAGTCCTCAGTGTCACATGATGCTTCAGAAATCATTCTAATATGCTGATGAAACATGATTTTTATCAGTGTTGAAAACTGTTGTCCTGCTTAATATTTTTGTGGAAACTGTGATGCATTTTTTCAGGATTCGTTGCATAGAAAGTTTATAAAACAGTATTTATTTGAAATATAAATCGTTTGTACCATTATAAATGACTTTAATGCTTCCTTGCTTAATAAGAATTTATTTATTTAAAAATAAACTTAATGACCCCAAACTTTGAATGGAAGTGTACAATAAAACCTAATCCTTTAAACATTAGCACAGTAAACAATTAACATATTAGCATATGTCTGCCCACAATGTACGTATTAATGCCTATTCTGTATTCAGCAATTTGACTGGCATGTCATTACTTATTCAAACCAAAAATTATTCAGACACAGATATCATTTTTACTAATGGGTGCAGGACACTATAGCTAATTTATGTAAGTGAGGATAGCAAAATAATGTAAACTGTGACATATTATACCCAAAAATTCTTCATACAGTGGACTACCAGTAAAATTGATAACAATTTGGGACCAAAATTATTCAGACACTGACCTGACAATGTTTTGCTTAAGTGCTTTTTCTTTAATTGCTAATGTGACTTTTTACACCACAGACTGAACAAAATTAAGCATTGCTTGGTCATTGGTTGACCTAAATTGGTATTATCTAATTGTGTACTTAAATTTAACAGCTAACAGCTGATTGGTTGATTGTAATCCATTACATACCTTTCTATCAAAGTTATCTGACATTATCAAGATGAATTTGTTCTGACACAGTTTAACTCTGAGTTCTTGTCCTATTTTATTATAATTTCTAAACTATAGCGAATAAACTGTGATAATGTGAGAATATGTTGAAAGTGTCTAAATAAATTTTGGTTTGACTGTATATCTTTTGCAAAGAGGTTAGCTAGTCATAACAACTTATTTACGTATAGTATATATTCTTAAAGGTACAGTACAAGTCTTAAACCGGGGTCACACTAGACTTTGAGCATGTGAAATTCCATCGGACGTCCAGTGGTCGTGATATAATGTCACTCTCTGAAGCCTCTTTTTATAAACATGAATTGAGCATATAACAAATATACAATCTACTCAACTTTACTTCAAAAATATCATTCTTTTAATTCAGCCAAGAGGTCACGCCATGACGTATCGATCTTCTATTGATCACACGTCGTCACATGATGCGATTTCGGAGATCAGAGTGCGAAAATGCGAAATGCGAAACTTTTTTGCGTGAGCTTCTGGTCTACAAAAACTAGATTAACATCATAAGTGGGCTTCAGGGAAAAAACGAAATGCTAATGGACCTATTTATAGAGCTCTCAATATTTGTGCCAAGGGTCAATCTGTTTATACCCTCTCAGCATCATAGATAAGCCTGAGCAGGCAAAGGCAAATTTATTTTCTTGGACCAATTGAGACCAGTTAAAACAAGAATACATTTGTTCAGGATTTGAATTGGTTTGTTTGTTTGTACAGCAGGATGTGAGCGAGTTCACCCATAAACTCTTGGACTGGCTGGAGGATGCGTTTCAGATAAAGGCAGAGGAGGACAGGTGAGATCCTGTACATTCTACCAGAAGATCTGTTGACCACAAGCTTTTCTCTGTAAATCTGTCTTCCTCTCTCATATCATTCAGAATGATGTATGACCACATGACAAATTCAGCTGGAACAGGCATTAATGATGATTTATGTGGTACATTAACCTGTATGACTTCAATTAGCACCGTTAAATACATGCTGAATGCAGTCCCTGTGTGACTCCTGCAGCCAAAGGACACTGACTCCTCTAGTCCTGAACAATTCCAGCCCCATGCGACTCCATGTTTGCTCTTGTTCTACACAGGGAGGGAGAGAAGCCGAAGAACCCGATGGTTGAGCTTTTTTATGGACGTTTCCTGGCTGTGGGCGTCCTGGAGGGTGAGTCCTCTCCCCTAGTTAATGAAAGTGACCTTGTGTTAATGTGATGTGGAGAACGCACCATATAACGGTCATTGATGTGCGAGTGGTGTTGGGCTTATTAAACATGACAGCACTGATCATAGCTGGGTTACATGCTGACTGTTTATTAGGTGGCCTTTTTACCTTCTTAAGATTTCCTGCGTGTGCACTTGAGCATCAAATGAATCAAAATATAATTGTAAATCTAGTAAAACCTCACAAAAATGTTCTTATTTAAAGGCCTCCTGAAATCAAAATGTATGTTGTTGTTGTTTTTTAAATTTTTTTTAAGCTTTTAGTATGAATATGTTAGCCTTAAGGTTATGAATAAGCTGGTGTGTTTCAAAACAATGAAAATTTGCATATGGAGATATAAGCATTTAAAACTTAGTCTCTCACTTCCGCTAAAATGGATCATGGATTATTATGACATTACCGAAACGCTATTGGCTGTTTTAAAAAAAGTCGAAGAGCTGCTTGATATGTCCCGCCCTGTCTTGCTGTTTCAGGGGAAATTACCTCAACACATTGAATAATGCTACGCATTTCAAGGCACTTCAGTGGGCCTTTAAAAAATGCAAATGTTTGGTGTTACACCGTGTCCTAACTACACACGATGCGATAAGATTCCATTGACAAGCCACTTGTCTGTCCACACCAGACGCCACACGACTATGAGATGTGACAAATCAATCAAAAACCACAGACAATCAGAACAGCATGTGGGCGGGCTCTCGCGGCAAGTGTACGGCACCAGAGATTAATCTTGACAGCACTCGCAAGGAAATGGATAAGTAGCCTACAATAATCAAATTCACAAATATTACACCATTTAAACATTACTAAAATGTATACTGAGCTACTAAAACAATCTTTGTCATAGAATATACTTGTTTGTTCACAGTTTGAACGTTTTTGTTTCCGTTTGTTCACAGTTTGAACATTCTTGTTTCCGTTTGTTTCATTTCAAGATCTGAGGTGAATTATACATTATATGATTACGTTACAAAGCTGGGAGCACTAAATGATATTCAAAGTCACATTACACGCTTTTAAGTAAGGAATAATTGACGACGGGCAGTTGAATTATTAGAAAAATAATGCACACCCGAGGTGGTGTGCTTAATTTTTTAATAATTCAACGGCCCGGAGTCAATTATTCCGCGAATACTACGGTTACCACACCTCAAGACATCGTTCCGATGATTTATTAAAGGGATTCGTCCATTTTTTTGTACTTAAATCGCTATTGTGAGTAGGACTATTTCTTCCGCGTCTCATCCAACGGCTCTTTTGCTAGTTCCGAAATGTAATTTTAAAGCTGGTAATGGAGACTTGAGCCATTGATAGCATTCTACTGCAGTTATTAATGAAGTTATTAGAGCGAGAGAGCTTGTGTGAATTAGGCTACCTCTGTGCATCTCTAAACAGCGCTGTTATTACTTCACTAGTGAAAAAATATAAATATTAAAATGTACTTCGTCTGTCATGTTGTTTGTTTTAGTCCTATAATTTCCGTTATTACAGTTAACTATGCAAAGTGATATGGAACTGTAATGCGGTCAAGAGAGTTGCCTGGAACTACGTTCTCTGTGCATTTCCCAGAAAATAATTGCACACCTCAGAACGTTCATCAGCCAATCAATTCAAGCATTCAATGGCCTCATAGTATAACATTAAATAAAGCACATAAACATTACCTGAGATTACGTTTTGTGCCACGACGATATATTCAAATAAATGCTTTCTATTCATCAAAGAATTCAGAAAAAAAGTATCTCAATTTCCACACAAAAAATTAAGCAACACAACTGTTTTCAACATCGATAATAAGAAATGTTTCTTGAGCAGCAAATCAGCATATTAGATTGATTTCTATCATGATTTCGATCATGTGACACTGAAGACTGGAGTAATGATGCTGAAAATGCAGCTTTGCTGTCACAGAAATAAACTTTAAATATATTGAAATAGAAAACAGTTATTTTAAATTGTAATACACTCACCTAAGGATTATTAGGAACACCTGTTCAATTTCTCATTAATGTAATTATCTAATCAACCAATCACATGGCAGTTGCTTCAATGCATTTAGGGGTGTGGTCCTTGTAGAGACAATCTCCTGAACTCCAAACTGAGTGTCAGAATGGGAAAGAAAGGTGATTTAAAGGTCCCGTTTTTCCTGTTTTTTTTTTTGAAGCTTTGATTGTGTTTACAGTGTGCAATATAACGTGTTCATGTTTCGCGTGTAAAAAAACAGTATTTTTCACACAATGTACCTATCTGTATACCACTGTTTTCACTGTCCTAAAAACGGGCTGATGACTTCCTTGTTCTATGAAGTCCCTCCTTCAGAAAACGTAACGAGTTCTGATTGTGTCAGCGGTTCCTGTGTTGTGATCATAGGTTGTGATTCGACAGCAGCTTAGCGCACGTTGCCCGGTAAGGTCACGCCTCTTACCAGAAATGCATGCGCTCAGTGTTCGAGTGACGTTATTAAAGAAGGAAGTAGAGGGGATGTAGTCCTAATCGGCCGTTCGCTGTAGGCTTTGAAAGGGGACCTCTGTTAAATAAAATATATCGCTTGGCATTGAACTTTGAGCTTTATAATTTTACAGGTATTATTTATGCTCTAACAGCAACATTACACACTAACTAAAGTTTGAAAAATGGGATCACGAAGAACAAGACCTTTTTAAGCAATTTTGAGTGTGGCATGGTTGTTGATGCCAGACGGGCCGGTCTGAGTATTTTACAATCTGCTCCGTTACTGGGATTTTCACGCACAACCATTTCTAGGGTTTACAAAGAATGGTGTGAAAAGGGAAAAACATCCAGTATGCGGCAGTCCTGTGGGCAAAAATGCCTTGTTGATGCTGGAGGTCAGAGGAGAATGGGCCGACTGATTCAAGCTGATAGAAGAGCAACTTTGACTGAAATAACCACTCGTTACAACCGAGGTATGCAGCAAAGCATTTGTGAAGCCACAACACGCACAACCTTGAGGCGGATGGGCTACAACAGCAGAAGACCCCACTGGGTACCACTCATCTCCACTACAAATAGGAAAAAGAGGCTACAATTTGCACAAGCTCACCAAAATTGGACAGTTGAAGACTGGAAAAATGTTGCCTGGTCTGATGAGTCTCGATTTCTGTTGAGACATTCAGATGGTAGAGCCAGAATTTGGCGTAAACAGAATGAGAACATGGATCCATCATGCCTTGTTACCACTGTGCAGGCTGGTGGTGGTGGTGTAATGGTGTGGGGGATGTTTTCTTGGCACACTTTAGGCCCCTTAGTGCCAATTGGGCATCGTTTAAATGCATAAGCCTACCTGAGCATTGTTTCTGACCGTGTCCATCCCTTTATGACCACCATGTACCCATCCTCTGATGGCTACTTCCAGCAGGATAATGCACCATGTCACAAAGCTCGAATCAGTTCAAATTGGTTTCTTGAACATGACAATGAGTTCATTGTACTAAAATGGCCCCCACAGTCACCAGATCTCAACCCAATAGAGCATCTTTGGGATGTGGTGGAACGGGAGCTTCGTGCCCTGGATGTGCATCCAACAAATCTCCATCAACTGCAAGATGCTATCCTATCAATATGGGCCAACATTTCTAAAGAATGCTTTCAGCACCTTGTTGAATCAATGCCACGTAGAATTAAGGCAGTTCTGAAGGTGAAAGGGGGGCAAACACAGTATTAGTATGGTGTTCCTAATAATCCTTTAGGTGAGTGTATTTCAGAATATTAAATTTTTTTTTTTTTAAGCAAATAAATGCAGGTTTGGTAAGCAGGTTTTCTTTCCAAAAATTTTAAAAAATCTTTCCGACCCCAAATATTAGTTTAGTTTGTGCGAGTAAATGCAAGGCCATAAACATATTCTGCGTATGTACATAAATACAAATGATTCTTGTAGCTATTCTGTCTCAATTATGCATGCTATTGCATTACAAAATGTTTCAGTAATTCAATTCAAAATTCAATTCATCTACTCAATCCATTCTCAGAATAACCACAAGGGCCATGTCCCAAATGGCACCCTAAACACTCGCGGTCTTCCTACGAGTCTGTACTTTCGTGATGTAACGGTGCTTTGACTGTCTGGAAGAAGTTTGCTGCAGAGCTCGCATCAGTGTGGGCTCGGCAAAAGTGCGTATCGAGGCTGCTTATCGACCACAAGTAAAGTGTGCCATTTGGGACAGGGCCAAGTAGCGCTCCTGCAAGCATTAGTGTTAACCTTCTTCTATGGTCAATTTTCTCTTTAAGTCCACTACTTTCATGACGATGCAAGATTTTAAACTGAGCTAGTTAGTTAACGTTAGGAAAACGTTCAAAATATTTAGAGTCAGCTACCTGAATAATAACACATCTACTGTTATTCTAGTGTGGAATAATTCATGTAAAGTGTGTGTAACGGGACCATTTGGTTATTCCTTTGCCCAAGTGTTTGCGTACTGGTATATTTGTTGGTTTATTTTCCTTGTGCATGACATACTTTCACTGTGATGTATCCATATGGTGCCCACTAAATAAAGCGATTACATGGATGAGATAAGAGATTATAATTTTACGGAGAGTATTTAAATGATGTGTGTGTGTGTGTTCACAGGAAAGAAATTTGAGAACACTGAGATGTTTGGGCAGTACCCTCTCCAGGTGAATGGCTTCAAAGATCTGCACGAGTGTTTAGAAGCAGCCATGATTGAAGGAGAGATTGAGTCTTTGCATTCTGCCGAGAACTCCGCCAAATCAGGGCAAGAGGTTTGTAGAGACGTTGTCTCTTTCTTTTTTCTTGTTTTTTTTTTTTTTTTTTATCGTCACAATACCATCAAATACCTAAAGCTGTTCCCATATTCCTTCTGTTGGCCATCCAATCACAAGTGAGGTGAAAAAACAAACAAACATGTGACCTCTGACCGAGATGTTACATAATGGCTTTTCAGTCATCAGTGCCGCCCTGGGCAGATCCTTTTGCAGCTGCTTCCTGCTAATTACTTCAGCTGAGTGCAAATAAAGAGGGAGATTCTCTGGTGTACATTATTCTGGGCACCAACAGGCTGGGATGTTAATGAAAGCCCAGCACACTGTGTCTCTCTCAGAATGTGATCAGGTCACCAGTGCTCATTCCAGCTATCATCATGGGGGGCGGAGCTGGGATGGGTCACGTGGATGGACTTCTCATGGAGCATGCTGGGGTTGAAAGAATACTAGAGACAGATTTTTGAGAAATGAATTTAAAGACTTTAATGCCATTTTTTTCACTTATATCTCACTTGACCGTTATGGGCAAATGAGAAGTTTGGCTTTAGTGTTCTTCTTATATGCATTTTTTTTACAGCACTGGTTCACAGAACTCCCACCAGTTTTGACCTTTGAACTGTCAAGGTTTGAGTTTAATCAAGCCTTAGGCCGACCTGAAAAGATTCACAACAAGCTGGAGTTTCCCCCCATGCTGTACATGGACAGGTTAGTGCTATTTTCTTTGATTTCAAACTACTTCAAAACTTGCTGCTTTTAAAGTGTTAGTTCACCCAAAAATGTAAATTCTGTCATTAATTACTTAACCTCATGTTGTTGCAAAACCGCAAGACTTTCGTTCATCTACGGAACACAAATGAAGATATTTTTGATGAAATCCGAGAGCTTTCTGACCCCTCCATAGACAGTAATTTAATTAACACTTTCAAGGTCCAGAAAGGTAGTAAAGACATCGATAAAATAGTCCATATGACTCCAGTGGTTCAACCTTAATTTTATGAAGCGACGAGAATACTTTTTGTGTGCAAAAAACTAACAAAAATAACTACTTTATTCAACAATTTCTTCACGTCTGTGTCAGTCTCCTACACTGTTGATGTAGTAAATGCAATACTTCTGTGTTGTGTCTGGCTTACCATTGGCCGATGCTGTTCACATGAGCACTACGACGCATGTGTGATGCCTACGCATAAACTGCATAGGAGACTGACACAGACAAGAAGATATTGTTGAATAAAGTAGTTACTTTTGTTTGTTTTTTGCACACAAAAAGTATTCTTGTCGCTTCATAAAATTAAAGTTGAACCACTGGAGTCACATGGACTATTTTAACAATGTTTTTTCTATCAAAAATATCTTTAATTCCGAAGTTTTTTCATTTTATATATATTAGGGCTGGGCAAATTAACGCGTTAATGCGGGTCATTTTTTCAGTTTAACGCATTAAAAATATTTAACGAAATTAACCCAGCGTCCGTTTTTATATCAATTTTTGCCCAGCATTACATTATATGATCACGTTTTTATTAATGTAATGTGTAACACGCTGTCCTGTCTGTCCCAGCTGACATGACACACACACACACACACACACACATTCGCCGCACAGACAGACTCGCGCCAGTCTCGTGGCACGTGCACAGATCAAGTTCTCTTTTGCTCTTGAACAAACAATAACAACAACACTGAGAATTTAGCCAAAACGCTAGTTTTGTCGAGTATTCTCACATTAGGAGTCTTAAAGAGTTGTGAGGAAATGAGACCGCGTCAAGTTTGGCAGCGGCCGTTCTTAAAGTGATAGGAGCACCGAAGATGGCTGTTGTGTTCATCATGATGATTAATCTATATTTCACTTATTTATGCCATTACAACAAATATTTAAAATATGCTGTCTTTAAATTGTTTCTACATTCATTTGGAGAGTAACTGAAATTAATACAATATCAAAATATTAAAAACTCCAAAAATATAAAAAAAAACTTGCGTTTAATCGCGATTAATTACAGAAAAATTGTTCTTTATTGATTCCCAGCATATATATATATATATATATATATATATATATATATATATATATATATATATATATATATATATATATATAATTATACAGTGAGGAAAATAAGTATTTGAACATCCTGCTATTTTGCAAGTTCTCCCACTTGGAAATCATGGAGGGGTCTGAAATTGTCATCGTAGGTGCATGTCCACTGTGAGAGACATAATCAAAAAAAAAAATCCAGAAATCACAATATATCGCATCGAGCTCGTCGAGCAGGCGTTTCAGGATCCTCCGGACCAGGACCAGCAGACTAAAGAACAGTTTTTTCTCCAGAGCTGTCTCTTTACTGAACTCGAACCCCCGTTGATCCACTCCCTCATATACTGACAACTCTCCTACCTCACATCTGCCTTCACTTTATTTACACTACCGACTGTTTATTACAGTAACAACTGTCTACTTATGCATCTTGCACTACCATATCTTAACTGGATTATGCTCATTTGCACTGCCGACTGTATTTATAGTACCACTGTTTACATTTGCATTTTGCACCGTACTTCTAACTGTAATATGCAATCACTTTCCACTGCACTTTTACACTTTATTTCGGATAGCTCTGTCCATAATTTATTGCACTACCTTAATCCACTGCTACATTCCTCATATTAGCCTAACATATTATTGTATACCTCTATCTGTAAAATTTTGTTTTAAGTAATAGCCATCTGTATATTATATTCATAGTACATATTCACCTGTAAATTCTGTTTGTAGTAATAGCCATCTGTATATTATATTCATAGTACATATTCACCTGTAAATTCTGTTTATAGTAATAGCCATCTGTATATTTATTCACTGTACATATTCACCTGTAAATTCAGTTCTGTTTATAGTAATTTTAACTATTTATTTGTATGATACAGCTGCAAATAAGTATTTGAACACCTGTCTATCAGCTAGAATTCTGACCCTCAAAGACCTGTTAGTCTGCCTTTAAAATGTCCACCTCCACTCCATTTATTATCCTAAATTAGATGCACCTGTTTGAGGTCATTAGCTGCATAAAGACACCTGTCCACCCCATACAATCAGTAAGAATCCAACTACTAACATGACCAAGACCAAAGAGCTGTCCAAAGACACTAGAGACAAAATTATACACCTCCACAAGGCTGGAAAGGGCTACGGGGAAATTGCCAAGCAGCTTGGTGAAAAAGGTCCACTGTTGGAGCAATCATTAGAAAATGGAAGAAGCTAAACATGACTGTCAATCTCCCTCGGACTGGGGCTCCATGCAAGATCTCACCTCGTGGGTCTCAATGATCCTAAGAAAGGTAAGAAATCAGCCCAGAACTACACGGGAGGAGCTGGTCAATGACCTGAAAAGAGCTGGGACCACCGTTTCCAAGGTTACTGTTGGTAATACACTAAGACGTCATGGTTTGAAATCATGCATGGCACGGAAGGTTCCCCTGCTTAAACCAGCACATGTCAAGGCCCGTCTTAATTTTGCCAATGACCATTTGGATGATCCAGAGGAGTCATGGGAGAAAGTCATGTGGTCGGATGAGACCAAAATATAACTTTTTGGTCATAATTCCACTAAACGTGTTTGGAGGAAGAAGAATGATGAGTACCATCCCAAGAACACCATCCCTACTGTGAAGCATGGGGGTGTTTTTCCATGTATTGCGAGATTTTGGGGAACAACCTCCTTCCCTCAGTTAGAGCATTGAAGATGGATCGAGGCTGGGTCTTCCAACATGACAATGACCCGAAGCACACAGCCAGGATAACCAAGGAGTGGCTCTGTAAGAAGCATATCAAGGTTCTGGCGTGGCCTAGCCAGTCTCCAGACCTAAACCCAATAGAGAATCTTTGGAGGGAGCTCAAACTCCGTGTTTCTCAGCGACAGGCCAGAAACCTGACTGATCTAGAGAAGATCGGTGTGGAGGAGTGGGCAAAAATCCCTCCTGCAGTGTGTGCAAACCTGGTGAAAAACTACAGGAAACGTTTGACCTCTGTAATTGCAAACAAAGGCTACTGTACCAAATATTAACATTGATTTTCTCAGGTGTTCAAATACTTATTTGCAGCTGTCTCATACAATCAATATTTTAAAAAAATCTTACATTGTGATCTTTGGATTTTTTTTTTGATTATGTCTCTCACAGTGGACATGCACCTATGATGACAATTTCAGACCCCTCCATGATTTCTAAGTGGGAGAACCCTCACTATATATATATATATATATATATATATATATATATATATATATATATATATATATATATATATATATATATATATATATATATATATATATATATATATATATATATATATATATATATATATATATATATATATATATATATATACACATATATACATATATATATATACATACATACATACATACATACATACATACATACATACATATATACATACATATATACATACATATATACATACATACATACACACACACACACACACACACAATTATTTTTTTTTAATGAGGGAAAATTTCACATTGACCTGCATTGTTCCCCACTAAAAATCCAAACAATATCAAATACATTATTGTGATATTTGCACACTGAATATTATTTATTGTTTTGTTCTGCTTTGATACATTTGTTTCTTGATGCCATGTCAAATAATAAGGATTCGATACAAGCAATTGTATAGTGTATTGCATAATATAGTATATGTATATTGAATAATACAAGCAAAACACAAATTCCAGTTTTCAGTGAAACTCCGTGTTATGCGATTTGATTTCAGGTACATGGACAGGAACAGAGACATCACGCGGATAAAACGAGAGGAGATCAGAAGACTAAAGGAGCACCTGACCGTCCTCCAGCAGCGACTGGAGAGGTTTGTTAACTCTATTTAACCTCTTCTCAGATCTAGAGCTAACCTGCTGTTAACTTGCATAGCAGGAAAATCTCAGCTTTCAGCATGAAAGAAGCTGTTAATGGTAAGATGAAAGTCACATGCTGAGGTTTGGCTGTAATTTGCCGGAAGAATGAGTAAGAGCAGACAGACTGACTTTTTATTTCATATTTCTGCTGTCGGTCTACAGACAACCACACTTTTTCTCATTTGAGATCTGTTTTTCCCAAAACGTTCTCTGTGACAGGTATCTGAGCTATGGCTCAGGGCCCAAGCGGTTCCCTCTGGCCGACGTTCTCCAGTATGCCATGGAGTTTGCCTCTAGCAAGCCTGTGTGCACGTCACCTGTGGAAGACATTGATACAACAGCACCACCTGGTGGCATGACTGTGCAGCTGCCACCTCCAGCAAGGCAAGTTTTTTTTTTTCAAGAGGCAAATATTATTTGAAATAGTTCAGAGATATTAAAGTGTTTTCTGCTTGGACTTCAGCACAGGGGATCAACCGGATGCCTCACCTGAGGGCTCCAGCTCTGGTACGCAGGCCCAACAACAGCAGCAGCAGCAGCAGCAGCAAAGGGTTTCAATCCATAAACCATTCACTCAGTCTCGTGTGCCACCTGATCTACCCATGCACCCTGCCCCACGAAACATCACAGAGGAGGAGCTGCGGGTGCTGGAGGGCTGTCTGCACCGTTGGAGGAGCGAGGTGGAGAACGACACCAGAGGTACGGACATACGGACATGCATACATGCAAACGTGTGCTCATACTGCAAACAATCTGATTTCTGTTTCCTGTTGCTTTGGGCTTTACAAATGTACATGTTTCTGTCAGATCTGCAGGCCAGTATATCCAGAATCCACAGAACCATCGAGCTTATGTATTCTGACAAGTCCATGATGCAGGTAAGAAGCTTTTTGAGATAGTTTTCTATCCATCTCAGAAATGACCCCAGGATGAGTTCATTTTGTACTTGATGCTGCATTTTAGGTGCCATACCGGCTGCACGCTGTTTTGGTCCACGAGGGTCAGGCAAATGCAGGTCACTACTGGGCGTACATCTATGACCCACATCACCGTCAATGGATGAAATACAATGACATTTCAGTGACAAAGTCATCATGGGAGGAGCTGGTGCGAGACTCGTTCGGTGGATATCGCAATGCCAGTGCATACTGCCTCATGTACATTGATGATAAAAAACCCTTCCTTATTGAAGGTAACCTCATCTACATATGCTAATTTTTGATGTGTCAACCAGGTAATGAGCCAAATAGTGAAATCTAAATGCCTCTATTTGCTGTTTAAAAATAAAATAATCAATCTATTAATAAATTTTTTTTTTAAACATGCCAAATAAATATATGTATTTAAAATGATTATTTAATTAATATTTTAATAAAAAAATAAAATAAAGGAATCAATTATCAGCACTGATCGAAAGTGAAATATACTTTGAAATTGCCATATATATATATACTTACGTTTAAATTGCATTTTTATGAAGCATTAATACATTTCTTTTCTTTATCCATTTGCCAATGAACAGGTTTTAAAATTCAGTCGAAAGTTCATTGGTTGCGCGTATGTTTGAATGGCCAATGGCATTATTTAAAAAGCATGTGACCGTTGAGTTAATACAAGCAGTTGGCTTGCTTTTTTTTTTTTTTTTACTTTTTTTAAAAGTGCACCAAATATTTTATTTTATAGTTACAACTAACATTTTAAACATGAATTAAACCATTTAAAATTGTTTTTATTTGTCAATTGGGAAAGTGATTTTATTCATTTATAATTTTTTTGTCACATTTAACTGCATTGAACACCTTTTAAGATGTCTATTTATTTGCCAGTTTGAGAAGTATTTACATTATCAGTTACATTTATTTATTTACAATTTTTTTACCACCTTATTTTAAGTGGTACTCTGAGTCCTCCATAGTTTTTTTTTATTCAGCTGTATTTTGGGTACAGAATTGTCCCCAGAAGTTAGCTAAATGTGACAAAACATCCCGTCTAGGGAGTTTTCAAAGAAATAGTCTGTCATAATTGTAATTGGCTTTATATTAATAAAACAGAAGGTAACATAGATAGATGAATGTGTTTTGAAATGCTGACTTTCTGCTTATGTGTATCTCAGAGGAGTTTGATAAAGAGACAGGGCAGATGCTCAGCGGGTTGGACAAGCTCCCTCCTGATCTAAAGGAGTATGTTGAGGCAGATAACAAGCTCTTTGAGAAGGAGATGGAGGAATGGGACGCTCTACAGGCCCGTAAACTCCAGCAGGAGAAACTTGCTCTGGCCGCTGCTGCTGCCGCCGCCAGTGTGGCCGCCCAGCCCATGAGCACTGAACCCTGCCCTCCAGACAATACAGGTGAGCCGAGTCTGTGGACATACCGTCTGACTCAACTGTCCTTAACTCATTCTCTGCTCTGTCAACAGCCCCTCAGCATGACCCAGAGTACATGGAGCAGCAGTCGCCCACCGGAGACTCCAAACACCTGCAGGAGGACACGGAGAGAGCCATCAGCAAAGCTGCAGCTGAGCATGATGAGAAGAATCCAGAGGCCCTTCTAAACACAGTAAGACGCACACAAACACACGATGAACCAGATCTAGGTTCTTCACATGGTTCTGGAGACCAAACACGGAGACCAAAGGGTGTGTTTAGAAAGTGCTCTTTTCTAGTTGGATGTAGGGCAAACATTCTTGTCTGCAAATGTGAAGTCATGGCAGTCGGTCTAAATTGTGTGGGTTTAGTTTTCAAGTTTTCATCTCATGCTATTCTTGCTTTTTTTTTTTTTTCTTATGAACACATTGGACTTTGGGTATTTGGTTCTGATCAATCAAATATCCAAAAAAACAGCTCTTTATCCATGTTGTGTTGCATTCACGCTTTGCTTCATCCATCTGAATGTGTAATTTTTTTCTGTGCTCAAGTACTTTCTTATCCAAGTTTAATATGCAGAGACATCTAAGTGATTCATAAGCTGTCTCTTTTCGAAGGCTGCGCCCTCCAAAGATCGCATCTGTTAGCCACATATATCAGATCATGTCTTATTTCAGATAAAATGAGCATTATAAAATTGAGTGTTAAGGCCCCGATATACTCACAACAAAGTTCTTTTTCGTTCTTTGCTTAGGGGTAAAAAAAAAAAAAAAAGTTAAAATATGTGACCAGCGATATACTGTAAGCAAAAATCCCAACGCCGGCCACACTGATGAGAGCAATAATTAGATGAACATGTAAATATGTGCTGCGCGCTTTCCTCTCAATTAGGGATGCACCAAAATTAAAATTCTTGGCCGAAGCTGAATATTAATAAAACACTTGGCCGGAGCCTAATCCCGAACGCGTTTTTTCGTTGTTGTTTTTTTGCCAATTTTTTACCATTGCATAAATTTAATAGTAAAAATTAGCTTTTTACTTTTTTGTCTTTCTTTTTTTAAAGAAAAATAAATGACAAAACTACAATTTAAAAATATTTATTTAACTCTGAACATTTTTTAGCATTCCAGCAGACATTATACAAACAAAGCACAATATTATCTTATCTTTGGCCTATTATGCAGGTATCATAATCAAATCACTGAGGGTGCTTCTGAAATCACTGAGCGTGCTCTTTTAAAGTGCAGGCTAAACAACGGCTCCACCACAGCAGTGAGTGTACAGTGAGACATTTAAGATTATTTAGAATTTCACAAATATTTTGCAACAAATATTTTTCTATTAGTCTGCCTTTACATTGCTTTAATGCATTACTATTTCACTATGTCACTTCCGAAACTTTGCAGCGTGCAATTGGCCATTAATCCTTTTGGTAACATGAAAAACAATAGTTTTATTCAATGGATTATATAGACTGTAAACTCGAAAGCGAGCCAAGACCGCTCCATTTACAATCACTAAACGCTGTCGCTATGTTAGTTCATTGCGATCTCACGAAGTACAAAGTTCAATGAAGCTGCTAACAATGCACAATAAATATCTTATTTGCGTCGATTTGTGTCTACACTTTTGTTTGTTTGTTCGTTCATGAGAGGTTTTGCAAGCCTGTCACCGCTGCAGAAACACATTGTAAATGGATACATTTGATAGCCTGACGTCGTCATACTCAATTCTAGTCAGAATATGAGTCTGATACTGCTCCGTTGGGCTGTGATTATGGGGCGTGTTTCAACCGAACCAGGAAAGACCTCAATTGGATAGACCTACAACCAATCAGAGCAACGGAGCGACGCATAACGTTAGTTGTCAAATGTCAGCCCTGCCAAAATAACACATATTTTACCCCTCAAATGCCACCTCAGGATCCCTACTGCTCAGACTCGGGCTCTAAATGATGTTATCGGCAAGGAACGTTTTTGGAATATTTTGGCTTCATTTTTCTGCAATGGAAGGAAGTGGAGATGCGTTATCCAACTTTTTTTATAGTATATGCTAGTGGCGTATAAACATCACACTTTAGCTTTAACAAATCTGATTCAAACCAGGGCAGTTTGTCTCAATCATGTTCTCATTATGTTCTCTCTCATACATATATATATATATATATCTTTCTTGATGAGTTTATTATTATATATATTATATAATAAATATAATATAATTTATACAATAATAAACTCATCAAGAAAGATGAACTCACAAGTACATGCTCTCTCAGTTCTTCTGGCCCACTTTCTTTTGCGGCAAGCTCTTTTTTCCTCTCTCTGTCTGTCTCTCTTAGTCTCAGTCATCTCATCCTGACAGCGAGGTGACCTCAGACCCCTGCCCTCCCCCTGACCCTGAACAGGACGACTCCGCCTCCTCTCCGCCCGTGCCTCAGCGGGTGGTGGAGGTGGCCATTCCTAATGTAGGAACCTTTGTCATTCAGTCGAAGGAGGGAGGTTATGATGATGAGGTAGAGTTCTTGGAGGCATTTGGTCATGAGAGTGCAGCCCTAAAAATCCCAGCATCCCTTTCACAATCTGCTCTGGCTTGCCGAACCCATTTCAGATTAACATTATTTGCAATGTACTCCCATGGGTAGTCCCAACCTGTAACGTAGCCCCCTATAAAATAGTACAGAATAGGACATATCCTTCTAATTTGCCTGTTTGTTTGTTTTTTTCCTTCGTGAAGCATGTAGCACAAGCTTCAGATCACCGCGCTGTCTACACAGCTCACTACGGTGTTCATAACTGATTTAAAGAAGCAAAAGACACATTAACCTGCATGATGATCCGGTTTTGAATGTTTAGTCTTCCTCAAGTGCTGTGGGCATGATATCGAATTAGCTTTTCTGTACTAAGCTAATTCGTTTGCTTAAATGGGTTGACTTGAGTTTGTTCGCTGGTGGCTGAGCTATGTTGTGATTGGCATGCGGACTGCCCAATGAGAGTTTTGGAGGCATGGCCGGTGTAGTAATATCCTTCCCTCCTTGGGCAGGCGATGATGACCCCAAACATGCAGGGTGTCATAATGGCCATTGGCAAATCCAGGAGTGTTTATGACAAGTGTGGGCCTGAAGCAGCGTTCTTCAAGGTACATGACCTGCTGCATGCCACACCCCCTCTGCATCTCATTAGCTCTGACCACACCCCCTACCCCATAGCATCTCATTATCTCTGTGAGCTCACTTTTTATACTGCAGGCTATAGAAAAATCCTCTGAATCCTGTTTTAATAAGCAACTGAGGTTCTTTATTCTTTATATTACTCATTATCCACTGTAGATAGAGAAGTGTGTTGTAGGTTTGCTGATGAGGTTCTGTGGGTGATTCTGACACATAAGATTGGGTTGACATAAGCCTTCAGCACTTTGGTATCAACACTGATGAAATGACACTAGTGCTGTCAGTCATTCCATGTCAATTATTCGTAATTTATTTGTATCTAGGTGATTAAGCATACAGTTCTGTATGCTTCTGTAGAAAACACAAAATAGTTATTTGGAAGATAATTGTGGCTGAGACTATTGGCTCGTTTCCACTGAGCGGTTCAGTATGCAATTTTTGCCGTTTCCATTGTTGTGAATGGTACCCTAATTCCGAACTGTACCGTACCACTTTTTTGGCACCCTTCCGTTGGGGTACCTAGCACAGTATTCCGGTACTAAAGGGTGGAGCTAGACTCACTGCAGTACGTTGATTGGTTGACAGAATCATTACTTGCGCATGCTTTTTCGGCTGTTTTTTTCCTTGCAGCCTGCAGCCTTGGCTCAAATAAAGCGTGTTGTGACAAACAGCCACATGCCGAGAAGCAAGAACAAGATCTGCTGTATGTCGTCCACTGTTGTTTACTGTGTCGCTTTCTTCTGAGCGCAAGAATGACGTCGATCGCTACACCACACCTATCATAAGGTGTTGTTGGCAGTGGAAACGCAAGCCGAATCAGGGTTTAGTGCCCAAAATCATACTGAATTGAACTGTACTGAACCGTACCGCTCGGTGGAAATGAGCCATAAGTGAGACTATGGCCCTGTATACACCTGGTATTAAGAGGTGTTTTGGTCGATCGAATCACAAGTAGACGAGGGAGATACATGGGTCAAAGACGAGACGTCAAAGTTTTGGTGTCCGCATCAAATTATGTTTACAAAGTCATTTTATATACATAAAAAACATGTTAGAAGCAAGTAAAGTGTCTACTTTACTATTTCAAATAACTTTTGTCAAAATAAAATGTCAACATTAAAATAATGTTCCAAAGTGTAAAATTGTCATTCAGCGTAATGGTCCGGACTTTGATTTTGCCATTACATCTTTAAATAAATGGATAAAATAACAAGTAAAAAAATATATTTGTTTTCTTGGCATTTTCAAATATGTGTTGGCTGTGTTATATTAAAAGGACTATGTCTTATTTATTTTTTTATTTATTAAGTATTTAAATAACCAGGGGACTTTTGTCTCAAAAATCCAGTTTGTAAGAGATCATTCAGTGTAACAGGATCGAGAAGCCCTTCTGAAATCATATAAAAAAACAGATAGTCATTCGACAGTCTGTGACATCATCAAAAGCCACCCTGAAGACCGTTTGGTACTGCAGAAAAGTGAATTCATTGCTCTTAAATATTTGATAATTCCACCTTTTCATGGTGTGGTATTCTAAGATACAAAACCGCATGTCATTCAGTGAAATGCCAAAAAACATTTATATTGTTAGATTTTTTGAAAAATAAGTAGATGATGTGAATAATTGTGATTTAACTTTACTGGTCAAGCTCACTGTTTGACACAGGTGGCCAGCTGATGGCCTGCAATATAAGCAGAAGTAGAAGTTTCGTCATTCAGGGTAATGCTTTTTTCATTCAGTGTAATGCAAATTCTCTGTTACACCGCAGTGTCATCCATTACACTGAATGACAGTATCACTGTATAAATAAAACATTTTGCATCTTATTTATATTACAGATAAATGAGGAATGTTTAGCATGGACAAATATGTGTTAAACTTAATAAATATGAATATTTTAATGCATTTTTGTATTGTTAATCAGTAGTTTAATCAATTATTGATTCATTTTAGATGCCCATGACCAGAGAGAGTTGAAAGGCACTGTAAAATGTCAAAACCCCAAAAAGTAAAGACCCAGTAGCTATTATCACACTCTTAAAGCTAGCATCTAAACAATAACACTGTTCATTCTAAGCATGTACTACAGTTTTGTCGTCTGCTGCTTTAAAATCTCCACCCAAAATACCTATCCTGATTACATAATTTATGTTGGAAAATAAAAAGTATTCATAAATATAGCTGCAAGTAGTCACTTTTGGAGCCAAGCAAGTCAGAAACAAAGTGACAAGCTAAGCAAGCATGGCAGAGAGCATCAGAACAGTAGAATAAAATGCTTGTTATTTTTTCAACATCTGCTTCTGCCATCATTTACTCAGGAATATTATTAAAACTAATTTAATAATACAGACTAATACTAAATACATTGCAATTATGGGAACAATGGAGATATCTCCCTTTTTGGCAAAATGTCATTCAGAGTAACAAACGATGGTCATTCAGTGTAACAGATATATTTATGTAAAAATTAAACAATATACTTATTCTAACCTGTAATCATTAAAATGTATAAAATATGTGATTATACTAATTTTTATTTTATTTTAAATGATTTTCACTTCCTTACGAAAACTTCTTGCTCGCAAATGGGTAAACCTAGTGGTTTGAAGGATAGTGGCAAAGTATAAAGATTTAAAAATTACAATGAATTAGTATTTGTGGGCTGCACTTTGATACTTAAAATAGATCAAATGATTCCTGTTTTAAATATGCCTAATAAGATTTTCTGATACTTAAATATTGTTACACTGAATTACATTTTAGTGGGTGTCTTCTGTAAATCATAGTAAAAAAATGTGTGATAGTCATTATTTTTGGCTCAGAAAATTTAAAGTTAAATATGACACATTCTAATGTACAGGAAAAAACAAAATTTAAAGCTGTATTACACATGTATTTTTTTGATGCTTGAAAACCCCTGTTTCGTCTTTGACCCACATACCTGTTTACACCTGGTGTTTTAATCCATCTTTTGTCCACTTTCAACTAGAGGTCGACCGATAGTGGATTATACCGATAACTAGGTTGGACCACACTTGCCGATAACCGATTAATCGACCGATAGTTTTTAAAGGTCCCGTTCTTCGTGATCCCATTGTTCAAACTTTAGTTAGTGTGTAATGTTGCTGTTAGAGCATAAATAATACCTGTAAAATTATAAAGTTCAATGCCAAGCGAGATATTTTATTTAACAGAAGTTCCCTTTCAAAGCCTACAGCGAACGGCTGGCTTGGACTACATCCTGGTACTTCCTTCATAAATGACGTCAGTAGAACAGACTAACCTCCGCCCACAAGAATACGCAAAAAAGGGGGCGTGGTCTTGTTGCTGTCCCACGTGGAGAAGAGGACGTGTCGCGTGGAGAAAAGGAAGTGCTGCGTTTGAGTGTGTTTGTCGCCATGTCGTCGAGACGCTGTTATTTTCATCCCGGAGTCAAATCACCTTTGTTTGGCTTTCCCAGGGACGCTGTAGAGATCATTAAGCGCATACATCACCCCGTTAAGAGGCGTGACCTTTCCACGTTCGCTAAGCTGCTGTCGAATCACAACACAGGAACCGCTGGTACAATCAGAACTCGTTACGTATTTCTGAAGGAGGGACTTCATAGAATAAAGGAACTCATCAGCCGTTTTTAGGACAGTGAAAACAGCGGTATACAGATAAGTACATTGTGTAAATTAAGTATATTTTACACGCGAAACATGAACACATGTTATATTGCACACTGTAAACACAATCAAAGCTTCAAAAAGACACGAAGAACGGGACCTTTAAAATGGATACTGGATAAAAAAACATAAGTAAACCAGTGCTGAACTTTATAACAAGAAATAAAAAACAGTACTGATTCATGAAAATGTGCTAAATTAAAAACGTATTAATATGAATATTAAAATAAGAAGTTCTAACAGAACAAATTCTTCAGAAAATAATTTAAACATTAAAATATTACAGGTCAAATGTATTTCTTTATCTATAACCTAGAAACATGCATGTACATATCATAGGTAACACTATGCAAGTCCCTATGCAACAAGGCTGTGTTCGCTTACTTGAACTATATTCATTATGCATACATTTTTACAGCATTTAATATGAGCAATATTGTACCTTGATTATTCATGTTAGTTCATAGTGCATAACCAAGGTTACCAGATAAAATAAAAATTCAAACTCAATGTAATGTTGAAATTAACATACTAACAATGAACAATACTTCCATAGCATTTATTAACCTTAGTTACTTTTACAAATGTAATCTTATTGCAGCGTTACCATTTCATACAAATCCAAACTTTAGATTATCTAATAAAAAACGAATGCGTTTCTGCCTTGTTTATGTTTCTGTCGGCAGCATGACGATACAGTTTGCTTTCTCACATCACTAATTTTATATATGCAACATTTGGGTCGGACTTGCGTGTGTTTTTATCACATTGTTTTAACTGCTTGAGGTACTGCTATTTTTTTTGCGTCCTCTCAGCCTCGTCGACAAACATACACACTGCTGTTCTTTACCTGTTAATGCAGCATCTAATCAAGAAATGAATTACTTTATAATGATTTGGCAACAAGAGGTTTTTTCGCCTCTAGAGGCCGCTCTCGTGCTATATACTGCCAGCAGATCCTTCTCAGGGCTCTTGTACTGTGTAATGACAGCACCATTCTCAGCCGCTCCAGCAACGGACGCATCACGAAAAACTATCGGTGTGGATTTTTGCCAATAACCGATTGTTCCACCAATCAACTACCGGTGCCGATTATTCAGCAAAAACGATGAATCGGTCGACCTCCACTTTCAACCACTTTTGTCCTCAGGAATGGTGAGAACATTGGTATGTTTTTCGTCTTGAAGCCAAACTTGTGTCCTAGTTGTGTTTACACTACGAAAGCAACCTGGTCAAATTAGTTTTTGACTACTTCTGGAACAGTGTTGGGGTAACGCATTACATGTAATTTGAGTTATGTAATCAGATTACTAGTAACACATATAAACTAGTTTTACATATAAAAGTAATGTGTTGAGTTACTTTTTCAAATAAGTAACGCAAGTTACTTTTTTTTTTTTTTCTTTTATTGACCGACAGCTCTTCTGTCCCTATGTTAAGAGAAATCGTGAGTAAGTGCAGAGGTGTTGTGTGCCCTGTGTGAACATGATGGGTATAGTAGTTTATTAATAAAGTTAATAAATATAAACAGTGAAATGCAATCTCAGAATATTATGCAAACCTGCAATAAACTAATGTCTTTGCTGCTGACCTTCAACCATACCAACCTTCAACCATAAAAATTGTTTCGCTGAAGTAACTGTTGAACATCTCCTGCGTCCTATTCTTCTTCAGTCCAGAATGGCAAAACGGCTGAAAGATTTATTTTAAACTGCGCCCTCTACTGTACAGGTGTGAATTTGCATTTCTTTCAGCCTGAGGCTTATTCATTACACTTTTGGTGTGAAAGGGCCTTTACATTTTCCAATAATTCATTTTTTTTTTTGTCATTAAAAAACAATCAAGCAAGCCCAGCTCAGGTGAGGAAAAGTAACGCAGAAGTAGTAAGTTTACATAAAAAGTAACCAAGTAACACAATTAGTTACTTTTTTTAGGGGGTAACGCAATATTGTAATGCATTACTTATAACTTTCCCCAACACTGCTCTGGAAGTGGTCGTAAGTGGACACTCAAAACGTTTTAAACCCCGCTTACACCTGTATTTAGTGTCGACCACTTGTGATCCGATCGACCAAAGCGCATCTTAATACCAGGTGTAAACAGGGCCTATAATTTAAATGAATCCCTTTTCATTGCATGACATATTAACTAGGGGTGGCACGGTTCACGAAACCCATGATTTTCGGTTCTGTATGGTTCTTGTTCTTGTTTTTCCTTTTAATCGTTAACACTCCAGAAATGTATTTCAGCATATGATCTATGGCTTAATTATCCACAATTTAGGATACAGTATTTAAAAAATTGTTATATCATGTAGAAATTGTTTCCTAACTGGCTGTCTCCTGCTTGCGCTGTCTACAGAGTCCGATACATTGCCGTAACATTTTTCATGTTAATCATGTCAATTTTGATCAAAACAATGCACTATGGCTTTAATTCAGCGTGAGCAGCTGACCTGATTAACATGAAAAATAACACATTTCACCATGAAATCATGTAGTGAAGTGTTCTGTGTGTGTCACAATTTCCATATCCGTGTTAATTTCGTTGACAAATAATTTTCGTCATAATTTTCGTCAACGACCTTTTTTTCACTGACGAAAACGAGACGATAACTAAATAAAAACTAGTGCTGGATGACAAAAACTATGACGAAAATCAACTGTCATTTTCGTCAACAAATAAAAACGAGACAAAAATGTTTGGGAGGGACGATTAGGGAAGAGATCCAGTCAGAACTGATATCCTGTGTAACAGATGCGCACATTTGATTTGAACCGTGCTGATCTAACCGCTGGAGAACACGGCGCTGTTGCGCGCTCTACAGGCTCACTCACGCATCCCCAATACAGCGCTCCAGAGCGGCTCACAATCAATGAATAACACACATTTATGCCAGGCAATTGTTTATGAACTAATGCTGATGAATAATGACAATGTTTACTTTACGATGTTTATATAGTAATGTGTTTTAGACGGTTGTAACAATGTACCTTTTATCTCCTCATCTGTACTTGAATGAGCAACTGCAATTGTAAGGCGAGATTTCAAAATAAGAGTCCTGGTGTATTTCCAGCTGGTTTATAATTAAAAGTCACGCATTATATATATTCGTTTTTGCTTACACAATAAACTGTATTTAATTTAATTCCCATTTAATTCATAGTCAGGAGGAAAGACCAGTATTTGACACATATTAAATAAAGTATCAGGGTTATAATAGTTAACTAAAACCATTAAAAAAACTTTGTTATTTAAATTAAATGAATGTTAACTGAAATAAAATAAAAAATAAACAAACTTATTTGAAGCTTTAGCTTAACATGATATACTAACTAAAACAGAAATACAAAGTTATAAAAACTATATAGATGTTTTTACAAACAAAAAAGTGAATTGAGCTCTCTTTTGTGTATTTTTAATGTCAAAAACAAAATGATGTCAAAATGTCAGTTCAAGTGACAGTCGGTTATTTAATACTTAAATGCTTAATGTATTACAATTTAACTAAACTCATTAGACTTTAGGAGACTAAATCTACTGTAGATTTAGTCGACTAAAACTAGACTAAAACTAAAAACAATTCAGGTGACTAAAATATGACTAAAACTAAATCAAAATATGCTGTCAAAATTAACACTGCACCATATGATATCCAGCGCTGTGAATTTTTTTTTTAAATACACGAAAACACAACACTGCCAGCAGTTTTTGCCCACACTTCAAAGGCCTGTTTAAATGATTAAAACTAGAAGCATATCTTAACTTTAATGTTACATTTATCATGTGAACTACTTGTATACAACATGTTATATGCATGTGTGTATGAGACAGAGGGGAACAGGTCGCATTTGCAGCAGATATGCTGCCCATCATATATCTAAGCATGAGACAGACAGGGGTCGGAGGAGAACACCGGAAAACGTGACAGAATGGACGATATTCGTATTTGCAATACACAAGCCGCTGCCAGTGTGTGAATGCACAACGGGCGCGCGCGACTCCTGCTCTCTATACGCACTGCTTCTGCTTTGCCAATGCACTGCGCGTGCAGTGTGAAGCCGGCGTTATACGACGCTGGTGCATCCTCCAATTCCGGGCAGCCTTCCTTATCTCTCCCACTTGCCATTTCTACATCTGACATTACCTGCTGCACTCCACTTTTAGTGTATTTGACTTCTTTTACTGTATGTCCACAAGCGAACTGAGTGGTTTGGATGTTTTTTCATGTACCGTGCCACCCCACCCAATATTAACATTGTTCAGGATAATGCAAAAAGAGCTGTATATTGTATAAGCATTCATTTCTTGTGTCATTGAATGGAAGAGAGGCTCTCAGGAGCATGTCACGTCCTGTTGAATTTCCCGGCAAAAACTTCTGGAGTCCTTCTCTTAAAAATCAGTCTACAGGTTTTCATAGACAACCTAGGAAGTTGGGGAAGGTCTTGTTTTTTAAAAAAAAAAGTTTTGTTACAAGCTGTTCACACATTGGCAATAAAAAAGCAATTCATATATGAAAATGATTACATATAGCCCCTTTAATAATGAGGATCTTGAGGTACTGCATAACTATAATATACTGTGCAGTACTGTCCTACTGTCACCATCTGCTGTCAGATTACTGTAATTGCTGCTTGTGTGTTGTGATTGTGAGGAGTTTTTGTTTTATAAACTAGCATCAGTTTTGTTATCTTAGGCAATGCATTATTGTGTACTTCACGCAACCTAGCAAAATAAAGTGAGTGCTATTAAAAATCTGAGCATTTAAAGATGATTCCATTGAAACTGTAAGTGGTAAGTGAGTTGTTTTATTGGCAGATCTCTGTTGTTTTGTGTCTTTGCTGATGTCCAGCTGTGTATTTTCACTCTGAACGCAGGCTGTTAATGCTACAGCTTAAGATCTCTCCACATACATTACATACAATCACATGCACTAAATTGGTCACTATTTTTTTTTATCTTCTTGTCTAGATGGAGTTATTTTCTTTCTAACTCTATTTATTTATTTATTTATTTCCCGCTTTTTCTCTCGGTTTCTTTCTCTCTGTAACAGGCAATGAAAGTAGAGTACTCTCGTTTACTGAGGTTTGCTCAGGAGGACACGCCCCCTGAGAGGGACTACCGGCTCCAGCACATCATTGTTTACTTCATACACAACCAGGCGCCCAAGAAGATCCTGGAGAGAACTTTGCTGATGCAGTTCGCTGACAGAAACCTTGGCTTTGATGAGAGGTACAAGTTATATGAATCATCTCTCTACAAACTGCAATGAATCTCTTCAAAATTTAAGCAAGTGCAAAATAAACTGACTGCTTTTTTACACTTAGTTTGATCACTTAATTTAACACAATATCTAAGTAACTTGAGAGAAGTTTATTTTTTTTTATTTAACTTGATTTCACATCAAATCATAAGGATTGTATACACACAACACAGTGCTTCCAGTTAATTTTATTTTAACCTTTAAATATTTGATCAGCCTTTTTGATCATTTTCACACAACTTTCGTGGCCCCCAGAATATTTTGTTTTATGAATATCCAAACATGAAGTAAGAAAGAACGGAGCTTTTGCTTTTAACTCTTTCCCTCCTTATTTATGCAAACAGATGCATATGAAAAATAATGCGATCATCAACAATAAACAGCATATAAATCAAAATGTCCTAATGTTACTGAATGAAAGGTCGCCCCAGGAATTGCTATAGGACTGTGCAAGCTTTGGGGGTGTTGATGGACTCAATCTACTCCATCTATGTTTTGATCATCGTTCTGAATTTGATCCAGACGTAGTCTTTGACAAAAACATGATTTTTCTCAGCTTCTTGCTCACAATGTTGCTTTTTTTTTATGAAACTTTTTTTGTTTGTTTGTTTAAAAGCAGAAGGTCTGTTCTTTATTTTGATTTATATATATATATATATATATATATATATATATATATATATATATATATATATATATATATATATATATATATATATATATATATATATATATATATATATATAAAAATATAAAAATATGGGGGCCATGACATTTCTGTGGAAATGACGAAAAATGCTGCCGGTGCCATGTAAAAAAATGTTGAACGAGTTAAACAAAAAAGCAACAGTCTGAACAAAAAGATGAGAAAATTTTAATTTTTGTCAAAGACTACGTCCAGATCAGATTCAGAACAATGATCAAAACACAGATGATTTAAATCTATGTTTTGATTTATATGCCGTTTGACGATCACGTAATTTTACATGCTTTATTATCAACAAATAGCATGTACAAGCTATTGCCAGTTGTAAATACACATTTGTTGATATGAAATTTCCATTCAAATAAAATGTATAATGAAACGCGTTATTTTATGTGTGCGTAAGCAATGCTTCCATCGCTTGTTTCTGCTGCTTTATCTGAAAACATGGATTGCTGGGAAATTCCGTCAATGGCGGGGAATGAGCTGAGACACTTATAAATGTATAAATGCCATTGGGTTCGATTAATAAACTATCAAACCTAGATGCATTTATTTTACATGGTTCCCATAATGGAAAGCCTGTAAACATCAGTGTAGGATTTTTTAGTTATGTGGGATTAATGGAGGTTAATAAAATCTAAAAAAGGTAATGGACAATTTTTAAGTGAATGCACATTTTTCTAGTTATGTTAAGCTCTAAAATATTTTGCTCTTCAAAAAAGATTTTCTATACTTTTTTAATTCTGTTCAAAGTAAGACAACATTTACATTGATATTTTGTGCAAAAATTCGTATATGTACTTTTCTTTCAAATACTTACCACTGTATTTCTAACAAGTTTGGCTCTGAAAACTTCACTTTTGAATGGCGATTGTATTCTACAGTTAGTTGAGCATCCCATTGACAAATATGAAAGACGAGCATTAGCCACACACAATGCCATAGCTTGACAGAACCGCCTCACTGATAACTGATTGATTTTGGAAGACAGGAACCCTCTTCCAAAGGCCAGTTCTATCTCAAGCCTCCCAGACTGTCACAGAGAGTGATTATCAGCTCGTCACAGCAGTCACTGCTGTTTCTGATCATTGTGTTACCAAACAGCTTCCTGTCTGTGCCGCCGAAAGGCTTTTGTCTCGTTACACTGTCTCGTGTGTCTCCAGAGCAGACTGCACGCTCCGGTGAGGAACGTGATCCATATTCATAAGCAAATTGATTTCTTTCTCCTCTATTTTGAGCGAGGTAATTAGATTGATGTGAGCGTGGCCCCAGATGCGATGCTATCTTTCCATTTTGTTTTGGGTAATAAAGTATGATTCATGGGCAGAGGACGCAGCTCGTTCCTGAGAGCGTCTCATGAGTCACGCCTGAGCTCTGATGTGGCGGCCCTGTTCTTCCCTGCAGGTGTAAGAGCATCATGAAGGTGGCACGTGCTAAACTGGAACTCATTAAGCCTGACGAGGTGAACATGGAGGAATACGAGGTGAGCAAAATATTTCTTAATCAGTTTTGGGATCTGTTCAGAATTTAATTGTGAATTCTAAGTCAGTTTCTGATTTAAATTAAACTGAGGTTGTAAACAAGCTGCAGAATCGTTATTTAAATGATGTACAAATGTTTTGTCGCAAAACTTGTTGGACTAATGATTCTTTAATAAGTGTTTTGTGTTAATGTTGAATTTCTTTAAAATTACAATTTAGTGAATTCATCTTCCTGTTCCAATCACTGATCATTTATATAGATCAGTGGTTCTAATTAAGATTCCAGTTCAGCTTCCTGTGGGGTGTTCCCAATTTAATAAAAAATAGTTAGAACTATATAGAAAAAAATATATAAATCCCGATTAATCACATCCAAGATAAAAGTTTGTGTTTACATAATATATGTGTGTGTACTGTGTAAATATGTATACATAAAAAACCCACAGACAAAAAAATATATATATATATTATACATATACACATAAACATACATGCAAATATTTCTTAAAAATATAAATTAATGTTACATAAAATTTATTACATATATAAAATACTTATATATAATATAACTTATCTACAGTGAGGAAAATAAGTATTTGAACACCCTGCTATTTTGCAAGTTCTCCCACTTGGAAATCATGGAGGGGTCTGAAATTGTCATCGTAGGTGCATGTCCACTGTGAGAGACATAATCAAAAAAAAAAAGTCCAGAAATCACAATGTATGATTTTTTTAACTATTTATTTGTATGATACAGCTGCAAATAAGTATTTGAACACCTGAGAAAATCAATGTTAATATTTGGTACAGTAGCTTTTGTTTGCAATTACAGAGGTCAAATGTTTCCTGTAGTTTTTCACCAGGTTTGCACACACTGCAGGAGGGATTTTGGCCCACTCCTCCACACAGATCTTCTCTAGATCAGTCAGGTTTCTGGCCTGTCGCTGAGAAACACGGAGTTTGAGCTCCCTCCAAAGATTCTCTATTGGGTTTAGGTCTGGAGACTGGCTAGGCCACGCCAGAACCTTGATATGCTTCTTACAGAGCCACTGCTTAGTTATCCTGGCTGTGTGCTTCGGGTCATTGTCATGTTGGAAGACCCAGCCTCGACTCATCTTCAATACTCTTAATGAGGGAAGGAGGTTGTTCCCCAAAATCTCGCAGTACATGGCCCCGGTCATCCTCTCCTTAATACAGTGCAGTCGCCCTGTCCCATGTGCAGAAAAACACCCCCAAAGCATGATGCTACCACCCCCATGCTTCACAGTAGGGATGGTGTTCTTGGGATGGTGCTCATCATTCTTCTTCCTCCAAACACGTTTAGTGGAATTATGACCAAAACGTTATATTTTGGTCTCATCTGACCACATGACTTTCTCCCATGACTCCTCTGGATCATCCAAATGGTCATTGGCAAACTTAAGACGGGCCTTGACATGTGCTGGTTTAAGCAGGGGAATCTTCCGTGCCATGCATGATTTCAAACCATGACGTCTTAGTGTATTACCAACAGTAACCTTGGAAACGGTGGTCCCAGCTCTTTTCAGGTCATTGACCAGCTCCTCCCGTGTAGTTCTGGGCAGATTTCTCACCTTTCTTAGGATCACTGAGACCCCACGAGGTGAGATCTTGCATGGAGCCCCAGTCCGAGGGAGATTGACAGTCATGTTTAGCTTCCATTTTCTAATGATTGCTCCAACAGTGGACCTTTTTTCACCAAGCTGCTTGGCAATTTCCCCGTAGCCCTTTCCAGCCTTGTGGAGGTGTACAATTTTGTCCCTAGTGTCTTTGGACAGCTCTTTGGTCTTGGTCATGTTAGTAGTTGGATTCTTACTGATTGTATGGGGTGGACAGGTGTCTTTATGCAGCAAACAACCTCAAACAGGTGCATCTAATTTAGGATAATAAATGGAGTGGAGGTGGACATTTTAAAGGCAGACTAACAGGTCTTTGAGGGGCAGAATTCTAGCTGATAGACAGGTGTTCAAATACTTATTTGCAGCTGTATCATACAAATAAATAGTTAAAAAATCATATATTGTGATTTCTGGATTTTTTATTTTTTAGATGTCTCTCACAGTGGACATGCACCTACGATGACAATTTCAGAACCCTCCATGATTTCCAAGTGGGAGAACTTGCAAAATAGCAGGGTGTTCAAATGTGTATATGTACATGTATATGTGTGTGTGTATATATATATATATATATATATATATATATATATATATATATATATATATATATATATATATATATATATATATATATATACACACACACACACACACACACACACACACACACACACACACACACACACACACACACACACACACACACACACACACACACACACACACACACACACACACACACATAATAATTATACGCAATTATTACTACACATATAACGTATATATTATGTAAACAAGCTTTTTTTGAATGTGATTCATTCACAGCACGATTCATTGATTTAACAGCACTATTTTTTAATTCATATATATTGTTCTAAATGTTCTAAAAATGATGCTCTAACAGTGTTGGTCAAATAATGTGGATAATGATTGCTTACTTTTTAACTGTATTTTTTGTTTTCGAAAATAATGTTATTTATGCCCATTTCTTGGACACAGATGTGGCATCGAGATTACAGGAATTTTCGTGAGACAACAGTGTTCCTGTTGATCGGCCTAGAATTATTCCTGAAGAAAAGGTGACACTTTAGTCATTCATTTCTTGATTTTTCTTTTAATGTACATTGTCTATGAAAACAATCGAAACAAGCGCCCTGCCAGAGCCCTTTTCTATAATGTCTCCACTAGATGGCGGCAAATTCTGTTTTATAAACTTCAGCTTGCCATAAAAACAGTAATTGCTTCAAGAAACATTTTAGCATGTAACCCTTTAATTATTGAATTGCAAATGTATAATTGTATGTGTATATATACATTTCAATTACAAATCGGTACTGTGCAGTATTAAGATGCTCTTTTCTTTTCACTCTTTACTGCAGTTATGTGGAAGCATTGATGTACCTGATCTACGCCTATCAGTACAACAAAGAGCTCCTGGCGAAAGGGCCGTATAGAGGCCATGATGAGGAACTCATAGCCCATTACCGCAGAGAGTGCCTGCTAGTGAGTGAATTGACCACCACCTCTTAACCCGCATCTATGACCGGATCAAACTATGCCCTTAACAGCTCCAAAACTGCTTTCAGATCAGTCTAAAACACAACGATGCACACACTTTCCTGTAAACATTGTTTCTAACGCCAGTGACTGGAACAAATCTGGTTAGCTTTTCCATTCAGAGTGCATTACGGGCAATAGTTTGCATATATGTGGTTTTACAAATACAATAATGAATAAACATTTTATCTTTCCAGCATTTAAGTCCAAAATTATGTTTTAATTTCCTGTCAAACATTCGATTAGGGTAAAGTTGAAGCTTCTATTTGTTACTGTTGTAAATAGGCTGTAATAAAAGTTTACTTTGACTTTGCCATTCACTACCCCCCCCCCCCCCCCCCGTCTAGTACGGCTGTACCCGGTGAACCTCGCACGGCCATTGTGCTCGTAATATAATCATCAGCCCTGGAATAGGAAGCATACTGCGCTCAGTGTGTAAACACATTAGCGGGAAGCACGTCGCTGTCCTTGTTTCACCTTTTGCGAGTGCCGCAGAGGCCTTGACTTCATCTCAAGCTGTGCTGTTTACCCTCTGCTCGCTTTAATTGAAAATACTGCTAACATTGACATAGCTAATGTACTGCAATGTTTTTGAGTATTCTGGCTAGTTTGGCGAAAGGGGTTAGAGAGTTTGCCCACCGCATCTGAAGTTTAAGTGCGTTTAACTACAGTGGCAAAGAACATCAGCTTTTTACGTCAATAAAAAAAAAACAGTCACGTCTAGGACCATCACTATCAGCACTGGTTAGAGAGTTTACCCATTGCATTTGGAGTCTAAGAGCGTTTAATTGCAGTGTCAAAGACCATCAGCTTTTTACGTCAATAAAAAAAAAAACAGTCACGTCTAGGACCATCACTATCAGCACTTGTTCTCTCCCCACTGCTCTTTTCCATTTGCACAAATGACTGCACCTCCAAAGACCCCTTTGTCAGACTCCTGAAGTTTTCAGAAGATACCACAGGATGGATGGTGACGAGTTTGCATACAGACAGGAGGTTGAACAACTGGCTGTCTGGTGCAGTCTTAACAACCTGGAGCTTAACATGCTCAAAACAGTGGAGATGATTGTGGACTAAAGGAGAACCATCATGAGCAGCCCTGTGGAAGCAGTCATTCGGGTTCCTGGATCTACCATCTCCCAGGACAAGTGGGACAATCACATTGACTACAAAGAAGGCCCAGCAAAGATTGTACATCCTTCATCAACTGAAGAAGTTCAACATGCCACAGGCGCAGATGACAGTTTTACTTAGCTGTTATTGAGTCGGTTCTGTGCACTTCTCTAACTGTCTGGTTTGGGTCAGCCAGCAATTCAGGCATAAGAAGACTGCAACAGACTGTTAGGACAGCCGAGAGGATAATTGGTGTCTACCTGCCCATCCTTCAGGGCTTGTATATCCCCAGAGTGCAGAAATGGGCAGGTAACAACATCATAGACCTCTCTCACCCAGTCCACAACCTGTTTGCACTTCTGCTGTCAGGAAGATGTTGCAGATAAAAACAGTTTCTTTCCCCCAGTATCTCCACCTTAAATAGCTAGCACACAATTCCTGTACACATCTGTACATAAGTGATCTGACCTAGATGTACACCGATCAGGCATAACATTATGACCACCTTCCTAATATTGTGTTGGTCCCCCTTTTGCTGCCAAAACAGCCCTGACCCGTCAAGGCATGGACTCCACTAGACCCCAGGGTGTGTGCTGTGGTATCTGGCACCAGGATGTTAACAGCAGATCCTTTATGTCCCGTAAGTTGCGAGGTGGGATGGATCGGACTTGTTTGTTCAGCAAATCCCACAGGTGCTCGATTGGATTGAGATCTGGGGAATTTGGAGGCCAAGTCAACACCTCAAACTCATTGTGGTGCTCCTCAAACCATTCCTGAATAATTTTTGCTTTGTGGCAGGGCGCAATATCCTGCTGAACCGTTTCCATGAAAGGGTTTACATGGTCTGCAATGATGCTTAAGTAGGTGGTACATGTCAAAGTAACATCCACATGGATGGCAGGACCCAAGGTTTCCCATCAGAACATTGCCTAAAGCATCACACTGCCTCTGCCGGCTTGCCTCCTTCCCTTCTTCCCATAGTGCATCCTGGTGCCATGTGTTCCCCAGGAAAGCGACGCACATTTCGGATGCTCACGTGCCCACCTCACCGCTTTCGGCAGTGGACAGGGGTCAGCATGGGCACCCTGACTTGTCTGCGGCTATGCAGCCCCATACGCAACAAACTGTGATGCACTGTGTATTCTGACACCGTTCTATCAGAACCAGCATTAACTTCTTGAGCAATTTGAGCTATAGTAGCTTGTGTGTTTGATCGGACCACACAGGCCAGCGTTCGCTCACCACGTGCATCAATGAGCCTTGGCCGCCTATGACCCTGTCACCGGTTAACCACTGTTCCTTCCTTGGACCACTTTTGATAGATACTGACCACTGCAGACCGGGAACACCCCACAAGAGCTGCTCTGACCCAGTCATCTAGCCATCACAATTTGGCCCATGTCAAACTCACTCAAATCCTTACGCTTGCCCATTTTTCCTGCTTCTAACACGTCAACTTTGAGAACAAAATGTTCACTTGCTGCTTAATATATCCCACCCACTAACATGTGCCGTGATGAAGAGAAAATCAGTGTTATTCACTTACCTGTCAGTGGTCATAATGTTATACCTGGTCAGTGTATATTACTTTATCATTTTTTTATTTATTCTTTTTTTATTCTTTTTTTTATTAATCTTACTTATTTAAATGTTCTTTATTTTCTCTTATGTATGCATGTACCCAGAGCTCCTGAAACCACAACAAACTCATTCGGATTCTCGGATGTGGATAGGGACAAAAGTTTGTGGAATGTTTATTGATTTTTTTGGTATTGAAATTGCCTTTTTTTGTGTGTCCCGCAGAAGTTGAATGAGCACGCGGCCGCCCTGTTCGAGACGGGTGAGGAGACCGAGGTGAACGCGGGTCTGAGCATCATGAACGAGCTGGTTGTTGCCTGTATCCCACTGCTGCTGGTGGATGAGATGGAGGAGAAAGACATGGTGGCCGTGGAAGACATGAGGAACCGTTGGTGCTCATACCTGGGCCAGGAAATGGAGCGTAAGTCTTCAGGGTGGGATCGTTTGGAATTTTACTAGATCCTTGCGGTCACAATCGAACCGATTCTCGTTTTTTAATCAAAATTCGATTTAATTTAGTACAAAAATAACATTTTTGGAGGTTTTTGTTCCACGTCTTTATTTTGGATTATAGCGTTCAATCCGAGTCTACATTTTTTTTTTACCTAATTAAATTTATGCATTATGTTTTAATGTCAAATTATTTAATTTAATCAATTCAATTCAAGTAATAAGTACTAAGTAATAGGTAATAGTCAAGTAAAACTTTATAGCGCCGCTGTAAAGATTTCCCCCTCAAAACTGCCCTGCTTGCGAGGTAGTACTTTTTCAAAGTTCAGGAACTTTCGGGGGTGGGACTTAGGTGCTGAACATGCTGATAGGTTGAGCTCACCCAGCATTTATTTCAACCTAAAAGTCTGTTGCTGTGCGTGTAGTAAGAGTCGTTTGCTATTCAAATCAACAGTGGAGTTTAAAAAATATGACAGATGGACCGACGACAAGGTTCAGGCTTTATTAAGTTTATTTGCGGAGGACGAAATCCAGTGGGCTCTGGAAAGTCGCGTGCAGTCCTACGTCACCGGACTAATCTTCACGGTACTTTAGACCGCGATGGAAACACAGACAGCAGCAGGTCTGGGGGGAAAATAGTTCCTGGGAAAAAAGTTCCTGGGAGAAAATTGTACCGGGTAATTTTGGTGGAAACGGGGCTATTGAAACATTCATCAAGTCTATTCATTCAAATGACTGATTTATTCAGAAATGATGCAAGTTACTGTCTTTATAAATGGGTCATTAAATCATTCGTTCAAACAAATCATCCAAAAACAGATTTATTCAGGAACGAAACCCAGTGTGTGGATCAGAGACGTGCAATGTAGAAAAGTTAATTTTTTTTTATTTTTTCCCTACCCCTAGTAAGTCCACCTTTACAGATACTTTGAGTTTTTTATATGCCACACACACTTGAACTTGTGTCCTTTCCTTCACCAGCTAATCTGCAGGAGAAGCTCACAGACTTCCTGCCCAAGCTGCTCGACTGCTCGACCGAGATCAAAAGCCTTCACGAGCCGCCCAAACTCCCATTGTACTCCACGCTGGAGCTGTGCGAGCGTTACGGCCGGGTCATGACGTCACTAACCCTAAGTCGGACCCCTGCAGACGGCAGATGAGCTGCGCAGAATTCATCTCGCCTCCACTAACACATGCCTTCCTTAAAGCAGGGCTTCCCAAACCTATCGACTTTTCCTTTCTCTCTTGCTGCTAGAGATTTTAACTTTATCCTTATTGGTATTATTAATATTATTTTGAGGATTATGTTATATTTTAAAGCTAATGCAACAGTAAGAACGTTGTGAAACTGAGCAGTATAGTTCACCCAAAAATAACCATTTGGCACCTCATGTCGTTCAAAACCAGTATGAAAAGGAGATATCTAGCAGAACGGTCAAGCGTGGATGGGGACCAGAGGCAACCGTGGTCACCGTTTACATTAATTATATTGAAAAGAAGAAAGTCATACAAGTTCTAAATGACATGCGGGTAAAGAAATGGCAGCGAATTTTCATTTTTGAGTGAACTATCAAAGTGAAGAGTGGTATCATAGCGGTGCTTTAGACATTGGCGCATGCAGCTTTAGCTTTGTGAAACGAGGTTGAGGATTCATTTCAATATTTAGTTTTATTTTGGTTTTACTCCCCCCCCCCCCCCCCCCATCATCCCTTATCACATCAGAAGCAGAACAACCTGCCGCAACGCCCTCAGTTTATTACAGTGTTACTGCATTGTTTTTGTTTAGTATTTCTAAGGACAGTGAGACGAAAAGCTGGAGGTTCTCGGTCGGGTCTGTGGACCTGACAACTGGGACTTTAACTCAAGTTTTAAGTGCTGTGGTTGGCAGCCATGGGACATACTGTGGCTTGTTAATACATTGAGAGAATAAAGTTTTATTTATGGCTCTTTTAGGCCAAATACATATTTTTTTAAATGTTCCTAATCTTTATTGGACTTCGCATTGAATGAAATTGTGCTGTGCTACTTTGGGTATCTCAAAGAGAACAGAGTATGTTTTCCTCATGGACTCGGCTAGATTTGCTTGCACCTGAATCCTTTTTAGACTCTTCCTGAGTTTGTTTTACCCTAAGAAGTTTCATAGATGCAGAAAAATCCAGGTATTAGGTAAAAAGGCACAAACACTATTGCTCTCCCAAAGAAAACACAGTACTATACTATACTACAGTCCATCGCTGTGCATTCTTAGTATAATGTGCACGGTAAACATGCTTTGTTGCATTGTTTCAAGATAGCTTTAAAGGGGATTTGATGCCAAGCATCAACTAAAGCTAAAAGTTTGGTGTTCACACTGGTGGAAAACTCCTGGATGGATGCACTCAACATTACCATTGTACATACTTACACCTTTTTATATTTGTGTCAAAAAGAGTGTGATTTTCTTTTCTCTTTACTTTTTTTTTTTTTTGATCAGAGCCGCTTGTTCAGTGCACATGACTTAAAAGGCTATTAAACGAAGCTTACACAAATAAACAAACCAAAACTCACTGTAAATGCATGATTCTCTCTGATTTAATGCACTGATCCACAAATGAGCGATTTGGGGGAGGGGTGTACGGCAGTGACCACGCCCACACATTGGTAAACTCCCATTCAGGTATTATTCTTACTCTACATGGTATATCTACATACACAACATGGTACAATACATTTGAACAAAATGGGTACAATTCTGGGAAGTTGTCTTTAAAACCTAGGATTCTAGCAACTGTTTTATTGTATTAGGATGCTTTCACACTTGATTTGATTGCCTGGTCCGAACTCGAGTTCGATTCCCCACCCAGTGACCCACTTTAGAAATAAGGTCACTGATGGAGAGATGCAGAACAATCCTTTATCATGAGACTATAGCCAATGACCTGCTTGCTAAACAGAAACGAACACATGGAATGACCAAATGGCACTAAGATTTCATTTAATATGTGGATTGACAACATACAATAATCTATTACCCAAAATGCATGAAGGTAAGACCAAATTATTTTTATAAATATTAACGTTATTTGTATTTGGCAATGCTTTTTGTTTTATTCAGGGAAATACTAAATTATAAAAATAAAAAAAAAATACACAAATGCTGATTTTGATAAACTCATTCAGGGAGAATACACAGTGCTCATATCATTTTGTGATAAAAACATTTTTGTGTTGGTGTATGGTGTTGTAGAATAATATATCTGCCTTTGCGCGTGACGTCAGTTTGGCGCGAATCGTAGCATGTTATTTATGGCGCCGCTGAAGCTCGTGCTGATATTTCAACGATGTTTGTTGTTTTGTTGCAACAAACCCGCATTTTAATCCTCTCTAAGTAAGATTTAGGCCAAAATGAGGAACCGTTCTGCCCTGGCATGCACATGAATTATACAAGTAGGTAATGAGTGACAATTGTCGTTTGTTTACATCAAACTAAACAACCCTGAAAACTGAATATATGAACTGATTAACGTTAGTTTAAAGCCAAGGCCTTCTCACACACACACACACATCACAAATGTTATATAATTGTCATCCGGTGTTTATTGACATCAATTTAAAGTATGTTTGCTGCTATCATAGGACACTCAAAGACTCATTAAACTTTCACGCAGGAGAAGCTGAAGAAGTTATATAACAATATACTTACGTACACTATCCTTACTTACAATAACTTGCTGCCCACAGGGTTAATTGGATGAATTTAAAGAATGAGATTAGTTATCATAATTTGTGGAATTAAATAAAACCTATGAGACTAAATGAATGTAAGTTAAATTAATTAACTGTAAAACATATTTATACATATATATAATCAGGGTTTTTCCTGGCTCAAAACAAGGCAGAGGTGGTAAAATTATGATAACAGCTGGAGAAAATACATTTTACATACACATATTTTAGTTATTTTAATAATAAGATAATTAGATTTTTATTTGGAGAACACTGTCGTATAAAGTGTTTCCTAGAGTATTTTGTGAGACTGTGGACACTGGACTTCGTCTAAGAAAAATGTGTACATTTTAAAGATAAATTCATTAATCTGGTGCACTTTGAGATGTCTAAATGAAGAGCTCCAAACCATATTCAGTGTGCAAATTGAACAAAGAAAAAGATCTGTGCACTGACTTTTATCTGAACTTTGAAGGGGACTCTAGGGCTTGTGCGCTAGAGATGTGCAGATCAGCTCTAACCTTACCTGAATCCGCTGTTAAAAATAAATCATCCACCGGTCAACTGCCCGAACCTATGATATTCTCTGATTTAGATATCTGCACCTGATCATCACATTACAATTATTCAAATTCTCAGTGTTAAGCACGATGATATGGTAACTAACATATCACACTGCAGTAGGCTGCTTTTAAATGAACATTTATTCAAAATAAAAGTTCTTCTTTGGCTAAATTGCATTTCATTAATAGCCTAAACAAAGGTTTTACTCCCTTTCCGTTTCATTACATCATAGTTGGAAAACACTCTTATCAGAATAATTTCTGTTAAGCTTGTGTATATTTTTAGGTAAAGCTGTTAAGTTATAAAGCAATATCTCATGTAGGGATTTTCCTTTGTGTTTTATATAATGACCACTGGGAGGTGCTCTAGGCATATATTTTCCTTGATCGGTTTTCCCTGAAGAAAAATACTACGAAAGTGAGTCATTTAGTAGCCTGACTTGTGGATCAGCACTGACTCGAGGCGCAAACTGTTTAGAACGATTCAGTCCAATTTGGTGAACTGTTCGACAGGACCGTAAACACCATAGACATTGCAGGGGACAAGACCCCCCGAATAATTAGAAATGGCCAAATTGTCCACAATATTTGATATTGTTGATGCTGCTCTGTCGTACTCCATCACACAGCGCTCTGTTGCTAGGATGACAAAAGTAAAATGTTACAGTCTAACAGCGTGAGATGGCCAATCAAATCAAAGAAGGCGGGGCTTACTGTTGTTAGTGCGAAATTCCACCGTGACACTTTAGTTATAGCAGTGAAAGAGGGCATTGGAAGAGTAGCTAAACATTTCATATTTGACAACTGTTTTACGATAACAACGCTCAACGACCAACAGTAATATGCAAACTACTTGACATTTTTAAAGGGGTCATGAATTGAGAAATCAACTTTCCCTTGAGTTTTGATATATAAAAGGTCATGGTAATTTAAGAATATCGTGTAAGTTTCAGAGCTGAAAACTTCCTTGTTAGTCAAAGAAAAGCTTTTATAGACACCAGGCCCAGCAAACGATCGATTTCAGAATATGCCACACCTTGACGTCATCGTGTGGTTAAGCACCGCCTCGACAGAAAAAGACCAATGCCTGATTCTGTAGCCCCGCCCACCGACTCGTGCCACTAACATGACATAGGCCTACATAGAGCTAAACCAGTAAACATACCACATAAGCTTCATTCGGATTCCAATATTATGAATGCATGGATTAACTTTATTTTTAATGAATATCCAGCTTGTGTGGGGAAGACATTGCGCGTCTGTTCCTTCATTTAACCACGGATTCGTTTGTAAACAAGAGACTGGATTTGCAGACAGGATGAGATTACATGAATGAATGAAGCAACACACTAATGTGAGTAAAAATGTTTTTTATATGTGATAGTATTGCATTGTTACAGATAATATTGATTGTGTGTGCATGCCTAACTGAACATGTGCAGTGGTTCATTGCAATTCGGGATCAGACTCGGACATGTTTATGGGCCAGGGCTCGCAAAGCCCAACGTCCCGGGGCTATGTGTTTTCCAGACGGGCTACCAAACTGTAATCAAACCATATCTTAAATAGTGAAATAACAATAACCTTTCTTGATGTGCGTTGTTCACTCTCTTAACTTGATATTTGAAGGATGCGATCCAATCCTAGCCGTTTACTTCCAAGTCTTCAGTGCGGCACGCCCATAAAAACTGAGCGTTTCTTGAGAGAGGCTCAAAACCAGGGCAGAAAATAGAGCACAACAGTATAAATATATATTTTTTTAAAAGCTTGTTCATGACCCCTTTAATGAAATGTCAGCATTTTGAATTGAAAATGACATTGTTTGACATGACGAAACTTTGCGTTTTTACATATTAGGCAGAGCAAAATAAATACTCTTTGCTTCATCTTTACTTCATAACTACAATAGAACTGGAACTTTTGCCGTTCTTACTTCTTTTTTCTTTTAATCCTTTAATAATTGAATTCCTTTAAATAAACCAATATGACAAATACCTTCCCCATGCAAAAAAACATTTTTTTTATTACTTGGCCCATCTGGGTTTAACCGTGATCCGTGCATCATTATCGAACGGTTCGAGAATGAACACAGGTCGGCAACCCGCAACAGAACAGTGTCAGTGGAAAATTAGTATCTGAGCATGTGACTGAGTTTAGTCAACAGACGGAGGCGGCACGACATTTAATGGAGGCGTCCACCTCATAATTCCCTATGCAGGAAAAACCCTGTATAACTTAATAATGTTTATTAATATAATTCATTGATCATTAATGAAAGTGTTACCCTATAAATTTTTCCCCTGGACAGCAACCATACAAAATGTATTTTGATGCTTATGTTTCCCCCTTATAAGTTTTGCAGTTTTGCTTAATGCCATTTTAGGAATTGATTAATCCTGGGCCTTAACCACCATCCATATTCCCCTAGTATCCATAATAGTGGTCGACCAATATATGTTCAGTCGTTCTTCAATTATCACATTTGTTCACTCCTGATCCTGAATATGTGCATTCAACCTTGGATTAGTCTTCAAACTGAATTTCCTGCAGAGCTGGTTTACTGAGACCATGTTAATCTGTGAAAGGATTTATCTGCTTATGTCTCATTATCTAACCACGTCCAGACAACCGGAACTGTTGCTTACCTTGTAATTGAGTTTTTGTCCTCTCGTCTTTCTTTTTCACTTCAATGAATCATTGCTTTCTGATGCCTTCGGGGTTTTTTTTTTATTAGTTTGTCTTCAAAAGGGCAGGCGGTGTATCTGTTAAACATGACTTGTCCCAACTGTTGACTGTCACACTCTGCTGATAACAGCCTGCCCGTTTCCATGGTGATATTTCATTGTCTGACTGTCTAGACACCCGGTGACACCTGACACGTTGAGCCCGGGGGTCGCGGTTGGCCGTGCGAGTCAAAAATCGAAGGCTCAGCTGCCCTCTGCGTCTGTTGTAGGTCCACAGAGACATTAGCAAATACATTGCAAAATGCACGGGCCTGTTTAAATCACTGCTTCTTTTAATAATGGAAGGCCATTTGTCAGCCATTTTACCGAATGACATGGTTATTCTTTTGTATTTAAATATAATTTTTTATATTTTCAATTTTTGTTTGAATTATTTTGTACTTTTGTCATTTTTATTAGTTTTTATGAAATTTACCATACGATGGTACTGGACGCTCCTCGGTAGGGCTGCACGATACTGGAAAAAAAGTATGTTGCGATATTTTGTCTTTCTGCGATATGTATTGCGATATAAAAATTTAACCTTATGATTTGAATTGCTCTATTTGAATCATTCTAGAATAATTGGGGTGATTTTGTAGGGGAGTGAATCTGCATAGAAATTAATAAACAAATTACAAGCATAAATACGAATAGAAGAAAGAGACAGTTGAAATGAGCAGTGCTTTGTTTTTCAGGTAAATCTAACCGTATTCAGGTACAGAAATGGAATAATCAAATTCAATAAAAAAAAGAAACAAAAAAGAACAGTCTTCGCTGTATAAATGAAATATAAGTAATGTAATTAATTCATACAATTTATCTTTGTTAAGGCTGTGTGTCCACAAAAGCGTTCTTTCACGCGGAATGCACTGACCTAATAAATGGCACGCATCCATTTACTTTCTCAATTGTTTACAACACATAACCGACTGTTTACAAGGACACTCACCGAGACAGGCCTTTTGACTTCATTTTGCATGCACGTGTCCGTTTAAGCTCAAAAGAAAGAGAAAGAGAACTGGATGGATGTTCACGTGTTGTCTGTGTGGCTCTGTGTGTGCGCACAGAAAACAGTGTGCGAGTTCTCTTGTGCTTGATGCCTGACTCGACTTAAAAACACATGCAAATGTTAAACTTTGCAATTAATCCACGAATCACATTCGTTCTGAACCGGGGAGCAGCTGGCCCGTACGGATCACGGATCAACTATGATCCCTATTACTTGACATCGCACATCCTGCGATGTGACTTTGGCGGATGCGCCATATCGATGCTAAAACGATATATTGTGCAGCCCTACTTCTCGGTGGACAGCTCGATCCTTCTCCAGTTGATGGGCCGAGTCCCCCATCATGGCAGACGGCTGCAGGCTCTGGCCTCAGCAAACGGCCGCGACTCCTCCGCGCCCGTCCTCAACCCAGGAGCACGGCAGCGAGCTCTCCGTCCCACCTGTTTTTCCATTGCTACAACACCACGGACTCAGGCAGCCACTCGCGGTCTCTGCTCCTTCATGCTTCCCAACATCCTTAGCACCGTGATCCCTCTCAGCAGTGAGGGCTCTTCGACAGCCTGGTCCTCTCTCGTCCGTCACTCCTCCTTTTATGCTCCCGTAGCTCCTCCATGAGATGTGGGGCCGGTATGGCACACAGGTGACATGACATGCGCCGTCCTCATGGCTCTCGGCCCCACCCTGCTTGCCACGTAGTCATTTTAGTTTTTCAACTTAAATTTATTTCAGTTAGTTGCCAAGGCAACATTTTAAAGTTTTTAATCTAAAATGTGTATTTTATTTAATCTAATGCCTAGTTCAGACTGCCCGATTTTAGCCCCGATTTTGACTCGCCGACAGGTTTTGCGAAATCACCGGCAAATGCCCGAAATCATAGGCAAATCGGTGTTCGTGCACGTGAGTGACAATCACTCAGTGTGAATGATCAAAGACGCGATCAGAGAGAATCGCCGATGAGTCGCCGACGCCCGCAAGATATTTGGCGTGCTATATGTACGCCCGCGAGTTATATGTCTGCGATTCAAAATCCTGCTGTGTGAAATGTGTTCTGACTGAAAAATACATCAGCGATGGCCGACAGCCAATGAGAGAGCAAGATACAGGGCAGCGGGAGGTTCGGGGAAGAGTTATAGACCAGAATATCAGTATTTTAATAGATTTATTTACAATTATATCAAACAGAAAAAAGCACAAACATTTGCTTGACTAGCCGCAACAGTAGCACATTGCAAAACTATTTATGTACCTCCAACTCTATTTGCAGAACACAATCATTGCTCCCTGTGTCTCCCCAACCATTTCCTCCACCATAATCTTTTTTCTTTTTCTCCATTTTGGTGCAAATCAGTGTACAGACAATTTGGACCGCATGTTTCTGCACTGCAGTCTATATTTTTAATAACAATTCCAGTCATGCAGTGTGAAAAGAACTGTGATCCGACGAGTTTGAAAATCGTGCAGTCTGAACTAGGCTTTAAAGGGACAGTTCACTCAAAAATGAAAATTCTGTCATTAATTACTCACCCTCCAAACCCGAACCCGTAAGACTTTATCTTCAGAACACAAATGAAGATCTTTTTTATGAAATCTGAGTTCATAAAGAAAACGTAAAACGAATCCTTATGAATTGAGCGGTTGAGTCCAAATTTTCTGAAGAGACATGATCACTTTATATGATTAACAGATTGAATTTAGGCTTTAATTCACATTTAAACATTGATCAGTGAACATAAACAGAAGCTCAACCGAACCTGCTTGATGCATGAGGAATAAACCTCATTGGTTCTAGCACATCAAGCGAAGATGCTTGAGCTTCTGTTTACCACAACTGAGGTGTGAGTTGATGAATGTTTATATGTGAATAAAAGTGGTAGTTGCATGGTAGGAAGCTTTCAGATTTCATCTAAAAGATCTTAATTTGTGTTCCGAAGATGAACGATAGTCTTAAGGGTTTGGAACGACATGAGGGTGAGTTTAAGGGCAGGATTTTCATTTTAGGGGGGGCTCAGCCCCCATGTGAGGGTATGAAAAAAAATGGTAACACTTTAGTTTAGGTCCAATTCTCACTATTAACTTGTAGCTTTTTAGTATGCATATTAGGATATTGGCTGTTTATTATTACTTATAAAGCAAATATTAATGCCTTATTCTGCATGACCCTATTGTACATCCGTTAATCATACAATGTAGGCAGGTTTATAATCACTGAGATCCCAAATGTGAGGTAGTTTGGGGGGTTTGGGGGCTTGCTCCCCCGAGAAAATATTGATTTCCATGATCTACATATGTGCATTTTAAGATGTTCTGAACTCCAAAAAATTTGATAACAATAGCTTGAAAACCATGTCAGTGAGCAGATATGACTGATAAAGTTTTTCCATTTTCGTCAGTGAAGACAGTAAACATAGACAGTAAACTGATATTTATATGTTTTTTTTAAATAATTTTCATAGACATGCTACTTTACTGAAGGCTACCAGGAAAGCTAGGTAACTAAATTTATTAAATTAATTCACAATATGCACACATTCATTACTAATATTATGCCCAATACAGGCTGAAAAAAACTGAGCTTTTTTATTTACTGAATGCTACAAATGGAATTATATTAATATACAATGCACACATTCATTACTATTATTCATTACTACACATACTATGCCTAATCTGAAGAAAATGGCTTTTGTAAATATTTCTTGTTAGTTAATTATATTATCAATGACATTACATAGGCCTATTTCAATTCAAAATGGAGAAATTAGACACAAGTTTATTCATTTGCCTGAATATTTTTGTCATTTGTTTAACATTTTTGACTTAAAGAAGCAGCTGTCAAATATGAAATGTTTAGTTTAGCTACTTGCATATCTCGCACTTGACATTGAGTCACGCTGCTAAAATTCGCACTCAGCCTCAGCAGCATCTGTGCGTACATAAAGCCTGCCTACTCTGATTTGATTGGTTTTCTCAAATATGTTGACATTTACGAGCGGTAACAGACCAATGAGGCTCAAATCAACGCACACACCTCTGCTTCTGACGTATGCTCTGTTCGACGCCGTTGCGGATTGAAGAACACGCTGATTAATGCAGATTAAAAGACGGGACAAAGCTGAAGCCTCCCGCCAGTTTCATATGTTATAAAGGTTAATCACACATTTTTTAGGGGGGCTGGGCAGAAGTTTAGGGCGGGGGCTGAAGCCCCCCTTAAATGGGCCTAGTGACGCCCATGTTTAAGGGATGAAATGAGTGACAGAATTTTCATTTTTGGGTGAACTAGCCCTTTAATTTAAGTTTCCAAAACTTATTTTAATTCGATTTAGTTAGCTATAACTACACTGACCTGTATATTTTTCTGTGGAACACAAAAGGAGCATTTCTGTACAACAAGTTAGTGTTTATGTCTTTCTTGTACAGATTCCTTACAGCAAAAACGACTCCATTAAAAGTTACAAAATTCAGTAGAGTATCTGATTTTAACAGTACTTGCACTAGTTCTCAACCCCTGTGAGACATGCCAGTGAAAAACAAGAAACAGTTTATTCGTGAGGAGAGCAATCACATGTTTATTTTATAAAAACAAAATAAAACCTCAAAAATTGCAATAGAAATTACACTCATGGCTCAGTTAATGTTCCCCTGTGATGAAAATCAAGTTTTTAATGTTGTTTATATGTCTATGTGGTGTTTTTAATATGCTTTAAAACAAACCATGTGCAAATTCATAAGTCAACACCATTGATGAGCATTTTCTCCTTGAAACTTCAGTGAACCAAAGATGGTCTCAAAAACACAGTTTGAAATCGCTGGTGTTCCTTACGCCACAAACTACCTTGTAACCAATAATGTCAACGTCTAGATGGGCTTTAGCATATCATTACTATGCTGTGAAGCAAGCCAGTCTCGAGAAGCCAAGTCATCCGGGTATGTTTTTATGTTATGAAAAATCGGGTAGATTTAGCAATATAGCAGGTGTATGGTGTATATAGTGTTATAATGAACTATATGCCTTTCTCTACGGACGTTCTGAGTTGTTCAAAGTGTTTCTAAGGGTCCTGATTGTTAGAAGGCAGCTGACCGACTCTGACTCTGGCGAACGGGAACATGGTTTGTGTAACATTAGCAACACATTATTAGCTTTTTGATAACATAGTCAAGCAAAAGGCTAACCATATTAATAACCGGTATGTGTCAGGCGTTGTAAAGAGTGATACCATTGTGGAGTGTTTACCACAGTAAGTTGAGCGAGTGGATCTCTGAGCTGGTGTGAGTAAGTTGAGGCGGAGCTAATTTGCATTTTAATTTATCCTTGTATACTAAATGAAGAAAGGGTGTTGTGAAAGATAGAGATTCAAGATATTTTAAGGCATGAAGACATTTTTTCACAGGAAAAAAAAACATTTAAATATGCCATTTTGGTGGTCAAAGATAAGTTTTAAGGGATAAAATGATTGACTACAGGGGGACTTTAAGCTAGGGTGGCCATATATCCGGATTTTGGCCGGACAGTCCGGATTTTAAGCACCCTGTCCGGCGTCCAGTGCACCCTCAAGCCGGACACTCATTTGTCCTCCTTTTTGGATTTGCGCTGAAAACTTGCTGTAAAAAAAAAACGCTCGAGAATCTTTATTGGGAAGCAGCAGCATAGCGTCTAATGCCGTAAGATCTCTGGTCAAAACAAATGATTTGGCTGAAAGCGGTGTCAAATAAATATCTGATATATCATTGGTTAAAAGCCTCCACAATGTGCTGGCTACGTCATGTCATAATGTTAACATAACACCTCATTTAATCCGGAATGGACAAAAGAGCAGTAGAGTCGCTTTTCATGGATTTGGCACTGTGCCAGATTATTTGTTTATTTATGTATTTCTTTTAATTCCAGAAGTCTAGAAATATTATGTTTTCAGGCACTGTGCAAGACAGAAACTAACATCACATTGTCTTGAATAAATACAAATACTGTGAACAAACACTTTTTTGCCTCTTACACATAGGTCTACTTCAAGATATATCGTAGATCAAATGGTCTGGCAATGAATAGAGTAGGCTATTTCAGAATCAATGTATCATGATACCATCGATATGATGGACAAAATTGTAGTTGCGAGTACACCAGAGTCCTATGCAATTATTCTTGCTTCACTAAATGCCGCAAAGTGTCCTCCTTTTTGGTGTTATGGAAATGGCCACCCTACTTTAAGCTCAAGTGCTCAAAAAGGGAATAAATGAAACAGTATCCTTCAAAAAAGTCTCTTCATTATAACAGATAAATAAAATAATGTTACTTAAAATTAAATTGTCGAAGGCTAATTGTACTGGACATGCTGGTGTCGACTTCATCACCAGGTGCAGTCATGTCCTCATCTCATATATAAAACACCTGCAATTCACAACAACCTGCTAATTAGGGCTGCAGCTATCGATTCTTTTTGTAATCGATTAATCTAGCACTTAATCGATCGATTAATCGGATTAAAAAATGTGTGTGTTCTTAAACAACCAAAACAAATAATGCATAACGAGAATGAAGAGGAAAAGCAATTAAATTTATTACACAACAGGTTTCATGCTGTAATCTAGCCCTGACATCAAAGTAAATATCTGTCTTATGTAGATTTCTACACCTGCAGCATTGACCATTAGGCTACTAACAAATTATATAAAATTTCTGGGGTGAGCCTATTTGCTATGATAACCTAGCAACCTGTGTGTGTGTGTGTGTGTGTGTGTGTGTGTGTGTGTGTGTGTGTGTGTGTGTGTGTGTGTGCACAATCGTGCCGTGTGTGAGGAAGAGTGACGCCCCAGTCAGACCAGTTGCTTCATTGCAGTTTGGTAAGGCAGAAATACATACATTCATTTTCAATAGAACGCTGCATTTGGCTTGCATCACTTGCATTGCGGTGTATTTTAGGGGAAGCATCCATTCGAAAAATCGCGTCACAACATCACGTCCCGGTGTATACAGTGAATGCATGCTGAAATTATTGTTGCATGGCTACATAAAAGTTTAAACATGTGATACATTGCCGCGATTGGTCTGACTGACGCGTGAGAGAGACGTGTGTGTGTGTGTGTGTGTGTGTGTGTGTGTGTGTGTGTGTGTGTGTGTGTGTGTGTGTGTGTGTGTGTGTGTGTGTGTGTGTGTGTGTGTGTGTGTGTGTGTGTGTGTGAAGGGGTTCTTTTTTAAGGCTATACTCTCTTGCAATTGAATGTGAATACGTTTACTACTTAAAAACATCTATACATCATATCTAGTCAAACCGCATCACGACATTGCTACAAATACAGTATGGGATTAAAACCAGCAAACATCAATGTATAGGCTTAGGATATGTTACCAATGAAGTCATACTGCTGTGGAATGTAGTGTTAATTTTATCACCTATTTTTAATTTAGTCTTAGTCTTGTGCCAAATGTCCTTGTTAGTTTTAGTCATTTTTAGTCATTCACATTTCTTTTAGTCTCGTCATTTTAGTCTAGTTTTAGTCAAAAGACAACCGAAGGTATCTTAGTCAAGTTTTAGTCGACTAAAAGTCTCGTCATTTTAGTCTAGTTTTAGTCAAAGGAAAACTAAATATATTGTGTGGCAAAATAAGTTGCATAAAATATATACAGTGAGGAAAATAAGTATTTGAACACCCTGCTATTTTGCAAGTTCTCCCACTTGGAATTCATGGAGGGGTCTGAAATTGTCATCGTAGGTGCATGTCCACTGTGAGAGACATAATCTAAACAAAAAAAATCCAGAAATCACAATATATGATTTTTTAAACTATTTATTTGTATGATACAGCTGCAAATAAGTATTTGAACACCTTTCTATCAGCTAGAATTCTGACCCTCAAAGACCTGTTAGTCTGCCTTTAAAATGTCCACCTCCACTCCATTTATTATCCTAAATTAGATGCACCTGTTTGAGGTCGTTAGCTGCATAAAGACACCTGTCCACCCCATACAATCAGTAAGAATCCAACTACTAACATGGCCAAGACCAAAGAGCTGTCCAAAGACACTAGAGACAAAATTGTACACCTCCACAAGGCTGGAAAGGGCTACGGGGAAATTGCCAAGCAGCTTGGTGAAAAAAGGTCCACTGTTGGAGCAATCATTAGAAAATGGAAGAAGCTAAACATGACTGTCAATCTCCCTCGGACTGGGGCTCCATGCAAGATCTCACCTCGTGGGGTCTCAATGATCCTAAGAAAGGTGAGAAATCAGCCCAGAACTACACGGGAGGAGCTGGTCAATGACCTGAAAAGAGCTGGGACCACCGTTTCCAAGGTTACTGTTGGTAATAAGACGTCACGGTTTGAAATAATGCATGGCACGGAAGGTTCCCCTGCTTAAACCAGCACATGTCAAGGCCCATCTTAAGTTTGCCAATGACCATTTGGATGATCCAGAGGAGTCATGGGAGAAAGTCATGTGGTCAGATGAGACCAAAATATAACTTTTTGGTCATAATTCTACCATCCTGGAGATGGTGGTCCTGTGGGTTAAACCACTAAACTGATATGTAGAAGGTTGCTGGTTTGATCCCAGCAGTCGCCACCAGTGTGTCCTTGAGCAAGGCTTTTTACTCCATGTTGCTCCAGGGAGATTGTCCCTGTAATAAGTGCACTGTAAGTTGCTTTGGATAAAAGCGTCTGCCAAATGCATAAATGTAAATGTAAACGTGTTTGGAGGAAGAAGAATGATGAGTACCATCCCAAGAACACCATCCCTACTTTGAAGCATGGGGGTGGTAGCATCATGCTTTGGGGGTGTTTTTCTGCACATGGAACAGGGCGACTGCACTGTATTAAGAAGAGGATGACCGGGGCCATGTATTGCGAGATTTTGGGGAACAACCTCCTTCCCTCAGTTAGAGCATTGAAGATGGATCGAGGCTGGGTCTTCCAACATGACAATGACCCGAAGCACACAGCCAGGATAACCAAGGAGTGGCTCTGTAAGAAGCATATCAAGTTTCTGGTGTGGCCTAGCCAGTCTCCAGACCTAAACCCAATAGAGAATCTTTGGAGGGAGCTCAAACTCCGTGTTTCTCAGCGACAGGCCAGAAACCTGACTGATCTAGAGAAGATCTGTGGGGAGGAGTGGGCAAAAATCCCTCCTGCAGTGTGTGCAAACCTGGTGAAAAACTACAGGAAACGTTTGACCTCTGTAATTAAAACAAAGTCTACTGTACCAAATATTAACATTGATTTTCTCAGGTGTTCAAATACTTATTTGCAGCTGTATCATACAAATAAATAGTTTAAAAAATCATACATTGTGATTTCTGGATTTCTTTTTTTAGATTGTCTCTCACAGTGGACATGCACCTACGATGACAATTTCAGACCCCTCCATGATTTCTAAGTGGGAGAACTTGCAAAATAGCAGGGTGTTCAAATACTTATTTTCCTCACTGTATAACCTGCAGAATGTATGTGCAATAATACCATAGCTAACTGGTTGATTTGACAGATGCCTAAAATCAGCATTGGCTTATGAGAAGATGGGCACAAATATCGATTTTGATCTTGATTCAGTATGAATTCATATGTATATAGCCTACTGTACATATAATGAAACATAAGTTTGCCTTTTAGCACTATTTTTTATTACTTTTTTGGGGTTAAATTAAATTTGCTTGCATTCTTTACTATTCACTATTATTAACATTTAAAAATTTCACAAATAAGTAAGCAGTTATGATGTGCAATACGTTTTTGAGCAACTAGATAGACCAGTAATGGCATTACAAATTAAAATTATTTTTTTTCCAGCCACAATCTAATAACTCTAATTTGCCTCTTTGCATTGGAATTCTCTATTTTAACCTTAATTACTACACTAATTGTAATATAAATAATACAAATATTTGAAGAAAAAATGTTTTAAGTGGTCATTAATGGACCATAATTATTGCACAAATAGTATTTAGTACCAAAATATCTCCTCAAAATATTCAATAAATATTATTGAACTAAAATATAGGCTATTTATTTTTAAAATAGTTAAGGTGTATGGTCACATATGACCACCAATGAGTATAAATGTGACTAATTAGTAAGGAATACCTGAGGGCTAAATACAAGAAAAACATTAACATTAATGTTAACAAATTGCATTTCCATCACTCTCCATAATATAATGATACTGTAAATGTGGTTGACGCAATAATCAGTGCACACTATGCTGTACTGTTTAACAAAGATTGCTGGAAACACCTGTATAGTGTCGTTAAGCTGTTGTGTATCCGCGGCTTAAGCCATTCAAATGTAATGACACAGCGCTAGAATTATAGTTTTAATTTTATGCAAAACATTTTAGTCTCGTCCTTTTTCGTCAACAATAATGCATGTTAATTTAGTCTTAGTCAGCGTTTTTGGACATTGGTGCAGTCTCATCATCGTCTCGTCTTCGTCATGGAAAAAATGGTCGTTGACGAACATATTTAGTCTAGTCTCGTCTGACCAAATTAACACTAGTGGAATGCCAGGGGTACTTTGCAGTAGACACATTGCACCTTGTTCTCTTCTTTTTTAAGAATGTAATGATCACAAACTTTAGACATTCTCTGCCGTTTATGGACATCTTTACTCTCTGCCATCGCGCCAACTAAATTCAAAATGTATCACGCGCTATGGTGTGCTTCCTGAACATTGAACAGAGTTCCGTGTGAATCAAATCCCTGCGCGTATAGTGCGCGTCATAGGAATTTAACGAGGCTTTGAGGCAGAATTTTTGCCTCAAGGAATTTTTGTAATCGCGTTAATCGAGTAACTCGATGAATCGTTTCAGCCCTACTGCTAATGCACTCACATTCATGTTAAGAGGTTTGTTGAAAAGTTGGGCGAGTAAGGGCAAAACCATAGACTGTAAAAAATATGGACGTAGTGTCCATGACATCATCCATAGATTTCTGAAGAGCAGTTTTGAAGCGTAAAGTCGGCCGTTGCCATCTTGGCAGCGCATCACCACACGTCACTCCCGGATATAAAGTAAAATAAAATTGGCAAAGAAGCGGGATGTGGCTGGAGCTGAGGTGACGTGATGACTAACAGACAGCAGACAAACGGCAATCCACCTGTCACTCGTGGCCACTTTAAGACTTTATATAATGAAAACGAATGAGTTATTTAAAAAAAATGCACCCCCTCACACTTGTCATGAAGGGCAAAATTAGCCGTATAGACCAAAACCACAATTTGTACCAGTTTATTTCTGCTGTAAAGTTGGGCATTTTAACATCGGGCTCAATGAGATTCTGCTCCCTTTTGGAGCCTGTCTCTTGCGGCCAGGCGATGAACTGCAGTTTAAGTCACTATAAATGAACTACACCACATTTGCAAAACTGCTAAACTTCTGACAAATATTTTGATCTTTATTTAAAATCTACAAGTAGGAAGGTTTGAGTCAGAATACTTTGAAAGTGGACTTGAGTTTTCCTGTTCGACGTGATGTTTATTGTCCCGACAGCCTCTGTGGTCCCATTTACTTGTTAGTGGGATAATACGCATTGGGTTTTTTTTGTCATAAAATAAAATGTGAACATAACTTGAGCTTGTGCTAACCAAAGACTATGGGCCCTATTTTAACGATCTAAGCAAGTGCACTTAGGGTGTGTCCGAATCCACTTTTGCTAGTTTAACGTTGGGAAAAATGGTCTAAAAGGGTTGTACCTATTCTCTTAATGAGTAATGGGTGTGTTTTGGGCGTAACGTGTAATCAGAATCTCATCTCCCATTCCCTTTAAAAGCCAGTTACGTTCGTGCCATGGCAGATTCGCTATTTGCATGGCGGAATTTGCGGGCAGGAAAACTGAACGCTTCTCCAGAGAGGAACCCTTTTATTTTTAATATTTAAAATTGTTTGTGTGCTGCTGTGCGTCCCTGTGTGTGTAATAAGCAAGTGTACGCACGTTTTGGACCCGCCTATAGGCGTATATTACTTACGTGCTCTTTAAATAACAAAAAAAAATTGCGCCATTGACTAGACCTGGTTTCTGTCAGTCGATTTCAGTTGCCTCAGAATAGCAACATGCCAACAATACACCTGAACACACCTCGTTTTCAGACCATCACGTCCACGCACGCACAAATGCATTTGCTATTTAAACAACGTGGCACAGGACGTGAACATGATAACTGCATCGGGCTGAAACTTTCAAAAGATACTCGCTCCTGGCGCCACATTTCGCCGGATGTATGATAGGGCCCTTTATTTCAAGCATTTAAAGTCAGCATGAAACAGAAGTTGCGATAGTTTTTTCTTCCCTATTGTGACGCATTGACGAGTGAAATGGCTTCTCGAACAAGAAAAAAATGTAGGACGGTACTTGTAGTGACAGGTTGTCCCACCCTCGCAGCAGTAAACACGTCATCAGAGAAGAGATAAAGGCATATGAATAAAAAAAAAAAATAATGTTCTCAGATAAATCATTCATCATAAATACTGCAGTAATCCATAAATAATAAGAATTATTATTTCATTGTGACTTTAACCAAAAACCCATAAAAAAAACTATGCGAACGTACTGTGGTGAAAAACTTTTTTTTAACTCTCGCAGCGACAGAAAAGACTTAAACCAATCACATACAAGGAAACAAAGGTGACAAAATGTCCAGTTGATGTCATTAGCTATTCAATCAACATTAACCTTTGCCCACTGTAGGCTACAGACAACGATAACATAACATATCCTTTTGAGTTAAAACTCGTAAACCTAATTGTGTCTGCGATTATGGAAAGTGAATGTGTTTCCGTCAGTACGACTGTGGCACTTAAATGTTTACATTGTGACTCGATTGGAAACACAGCTGTTCCGGATGGATTGGTTCCTGAAGTGTGTAGTTCCCTTTCGAAAGGGAACTCGCGCTGCGTCAGCTGACGCTACGAGGAACGCCTCCAGCTTGACAGGTGCCTGAAATAACAATAAAAAAACGTCAATCCTATTGACCGGTGACAGCTTATGATGTCATCAAGGTGCGACCAGGAAGTATATAAGGGCGCCTTGCCATCATGACAGCATCTTTTCGTCTTCAGGGACTGTTTTGCCTGTGTCAAAGTAAAGCGTCAAAGAAGCTATGAAGAAGTGTGCCCAAAAGCAACGCCACTTCCGCAGATGTGTGGAGCCGTGTACCAGGTATCTTACGCCTGAGGATACACACACACTCTGTGTGTACTGTCTGGGTGAGGAGCATGCACGGGAAGTTCTCGAGGGAGCTTCCTGTGCAAACTGTGAGCGTTTTCCCATGAGAACGCTCCGCTCTCGTCTGACCCTCTTCTCGAGGGGAGAGGGTTCAGCATCTGGGGACGGCCCCGCTCGAGCTGAGGCTGAGCGGTCCTGGGGTTCCCAGATGGATCTGGCTCGTCACCTGGAGACTGGTGTGGTGCTCGAGGATGACGATCCAGATCGCAAGGGGCAGACCTCGGAGGAGGAGTGGGATCTGGGCTCCTCCTCCTGGTCTGCTGCTCTTCCAACTGAGCAGAGGATGGTCGAAGAGGCTGATGAATCCGCTGAGGCTGAAGACTCTCAGCCATCCTGTCCCATGTACGGGGAGCTGTTGGAGGTCATGGAACGCGCTGCGGGTAGACTGCAGCTGCCTTGGCAGCGCGTGAGGAGAGAGGCCGTTCGTCCGAACAGGTTGGACGACCGGTTTCTCTCCGCTCATGATCGCCCAGCTCCCGGGAGTCTTCCATTTCTTCCGGATCTCCATCAGCAGATCTCGAAGGGATGGAAGAAGCCTTATTCAGCCCGCATCCATCGACATCAGCGGGCTAATTTTGCTGATGTCGAGGGATTATCTGGCGGCCCCCGGCCTCATCCTGGAGGATGGCACGGCCGGTGGGTTGCATATTTGTATGATATTTTCACCCTTGCTCTATGTCTTCTGCTCCACCTTCTTTAGGGCTCGGGTTGAGCTGAACATCGCAACCTTCTGCATGGCGGTTTTTGTCAGATGCTCCCCTGAGGCCCGAGCATTGCCAACGGCTGAAACCCTCGCATGAACGGCAGGCCGCTGTATGAAAAAGCAAGCTGGCCGCCCCGAAGCAGGTGACGTAAGTTGTACTCCCCTCGCTTTAGAGGGTTTTAAAGCATTTGTTCACTGAGTGCACTGCTATTGGCAATGTGATTAGGTTCATGTCCGTAGGCACTGCCCGTGAGACTGCACTGTCGCGGAGGCCCTCTAGCCTCTGGGATGGAGCCAGCCCCAGGTGCGGGCATATGTAGGCCAGCTGGTTGTGAGTAGCCAGCTTGGGCAGTCTGGGCAGCAGACTCCAGGTCAGAGGAGTCTCGACGTCGCGGCCCGTGAGTGGGCCCCGGGTTTTTCCATCGACGTTGCTCCAGCAGAACCTCGTCAACTAGTAGGCCCTCTTTGGCCTCCTTGGGGATGAGTCCCCAGGTGATAACTGGATGTCCAGTTCTTCATCAGCAGCAGACAGCTACCGTCAGCCCAGGTGCAGCAGCCAGCTTAAAACTCACTGCGGCAGGGTTCATAGAATCTGCAGACCTCCTATTTGGAGGTAGGCTCTGCCAGGCCTCCCTGAGGGGTAGGCTCCCGGTTTTTGGGTTACCTTGGCTCAGGTGGTAGGCCCCATCAGGCCTCCCTGAGAGCCGGCTATGAGTAGCAGGCTTTGCCCGGTCTCCCCCGAGGGGGTGTTACTGGGCATTAGTCCCTCGACGTCTGGCATGGGCTGCTAGTAGGTGGTAGGCGCTACCAGGCCTCCCTAAGGGCCTGCTGTGGGGTAAGCAGGCTCGCTGACCTCCCCTGAGGGGAGGTTCCCGGGCTCCAGTCACTGGATGGCTAGCACGAGTGCTAGTAGGTAGTAGGCCTCACCTGGCCTCCCTGAGGGCAAGTTCCCGGTTCCCAGTCGCTGTGGCGGTGAGCATGGAGTGCTATGAGTAGCACGTTCTGCTATCAGGTGGTAGGCGCTGGGCTTCCCTGAGATCGTTCCCGGGTCCCCAGTTTCGGTAACAGATGGTGGCATGGGTTGCTAACAGGTAGCAAGCTGCACGGGGCTTCCCCGGGGGAATTCGCTATGGAGTAGCAGGCCTCACGTGGCCTCCTCTCAGGGCATGTTCCTGTTCGTGGTCCTGGATGAGTCCAGTCACAGAGTGGAAGGCTGTGATGGAGGAATGCCCGACGACTGGCAGGTGGTAGGCCTCACTAGGCCTCCCTGACGGAGCGAGTCCCTGTTCTTCCCAGCTACCTCGAGGGCTAGCTCGACTGCTATCAGGTGATAGGCCTGTCTGGCCTCTCTGAGGGCGAGCTCCGTGGCTTGGACACGCGAGCAGTCGGCACAGGTTACCAGGTGGAGGCCCCTTCCTGCCTCCCTGGGGAACGAGTTCCCTGGGCGGGAACACACAACTGGCCTTACGCTGACAGCTAGTGGTCACCTGCTATCAGGCTCCAGTTTCTAGCCGGTTGCAAGACCTAAAGGCGGTGTTCATACCCTAGCATGACGAGACGACGCTGCTGCTATGCGGTCCCTGCAGGAAGGGACTTTCATAGATTGCCTACAGCATGGTTACCTACCAGGCAGGCTTATGAGCTCCTCTCAAGTGAGAGTCTGCTGCGAGCTTACGGCCGCCTGGCGCTGATCCAGTGGTTGTCTCCCTGGTGGGATCAGCCTGTAGGCCTTCTGGCCTCCCGAGCACGTTTTAAAGTAAGTGCTTGGTAGATCCGAGGATCGAGCGGCTGAACTCCCCTCGCTAGCAAGGGTTAGAAAGCACTTCGCTGAGCGCTGCTCTCCAGGATAACCCGTCTCTGAGGTCCGGCTGGTGGAGGACACTGCCTTTTCTGCAGTACCCTAGCGGGATGTCTCCCCGGAGGCGAGTACCAGAGGCTCTGTTCTTTACAGACAGGGTTGGCTGTACTGACGTGTCCCATATGGGGTCACTAGGTCAGACCTCCCTGGTGGCATTCGGTGAAATCCTCCCGAATAGTGACTGGCGCGGGTTCCCTTGCCACGTTCCCTTAAAGGAACCCCTTCTGTTGAATGGGCTGGTTCGAATGGGCAGGCCTTCGAGCGGCCAGGGTAGGACCTCATGGTATGCGAAGGTTCCTTCTCAGGTTAAAGCTTGGGCTTTGACCGTAGGGAGCGCTGTCACTGACAGCCTAATGTGACCAGAAGGGGAGTGGTTCAGGCTTTTCAGTTGAATTTGCTTGTCCTGACAGTTGTCACTGCCCGGTGGGCATGCACTCCCTTCGGCATGGCAGCGTGGGTATATCGTTCCCCATAGCGTCAGCTGACGCAGCGCAAGTTCCCTTTCGAAAGGGAACGTCTCAGGTTACGTATGTAACCCTTGTTCCCTGAGAACAGGGAACGAGACGCTGCGTCGCTTTGCCATGCCTCAGGGTTTGCCTGCCAAACAGTCCCTTCAGACAATTAGATGCTGTCATGATGGCAAGGCGCCCTTATATACTTCCTGGTCGCATCTTGATGACATCATAGGCTGTCACCGGTCAATAGGATTGACGTTTTTTGATTGTGATTTCAGGCACCTGTCACGCTGGAGGCGTTCCCCGTAGCGTCAGCTGACGCAGCGTCTCGTTCCCTGTTCTCAGGGAACAAGGGTTACATATCGTTAGCCTCATAGCATAATTGCCTATGTCATTTTTGGGCCAAATATGATCTGGGCAATTATGCTATGAGGCTAACGATATGTAACCTGAGACGTTTGTCTTGTCAGATGTGGTGCTACTGTCTCTCGAGGAGCTCCTCAAATTGTCCCACGGACATTTGAAAGTAAGTGCGGAACCGGCCATGATAACGTTTTAGCTCCTGTACAAGATTAGCATACTCCCCTTCAGACTCTGTTCTTTTAAGGCTGGGTGCACCCAAAACCTTCTTTTCTGTCTTTTAAATAAAATGAAAAGCTCGTCTTCACTGAATGAGGAAGTGCCCGTGTTTTCTCAGCTGTCGCCGTGAATGTTTTGGAATGTTAGCGCTCTGAGATATCACAGACGTCGCAATATTGTATCGCGGCTGATGTGAATGGTTTTGAAATTAACTATTCGCACATAAAATATTCGCTTTTTGTTTTATTATTATTCATGAAAAAATAAATGAATAATTTACTTTTAATTTACACCTTAAAAATTAGGCCTAAATGTTTTTGCTTGTCTCTTGGTTTTCATCCTTAACTCGTCCATCTTTCTCAGCATGCTGTTTTGCAGCAGAAGTGTCATAGTTCCAACACAACCCCCAATTGTCTTATTTTGCTCCATTGCTGCAAATCTGGTGTTTTGTCATTAAAATTTGGTTTAGGTAGAAAATTAAGATTTGCTTAATGATCTCACTCTGAATCAGCAGTAAAAAAAAAAGAGAACCGAAAAAATATGGCCGCTCTATTGTCTTTTTTTGCTGCGCTGCGTCCCGGAAATTGGCCGATTGTCGCAGCACACAGCGTTTGATTCACTGGCACAGATTGTTTCTTTCGTTATTATTTTATTTGAGACTGTCCAGAATGATCTTTTCTGACAAAATTCAGGACCAGGAGCATAACCGTCTGCTAAAATATCCACGGTCCCTTGAGGCAGCCAGGGGCTGTTCTCTGAGAACCCGGCAGAAGAGGACATTCTGTTCAAAGCTATTCAACGGAGATATTTTTTGTTCAAGAGAGTTTTTTCCCTTCCTGAACTGAATATCAATCAACGTTCGCCTCTTTGGTGTGCTAAAGCTTGAGAAAAGAAGCACGCCACCCATAGAAATAAATAAATAAATAAAAGCACCAAAGAGCGAGAGTGAGAAAAATGAGGTGATATTGCCAGCCTTCGTGTTTAATGATGCTCTCTCCGAACTGCTGGCGTCTGAGTGTCAGAGACCGTGATTTTACCGCAAACACTGTAGCCCAGCGGGGTGCGTGGTTGTAGCGAGACGGGTCGGGACGGGGGCAGTCAGGTTGAGAGAGTTAGGGGGGCTCGGGGTGGTTTTGGGACCCTCTCAAGGTGCCTCTTCCATGGAAACGCAGCTGGCTGAACAAGATTCCCATCAGTCGACAAATAAGAGACAAGCTGGGCTCTGTCTCCACAAGGGCCACACTGTTACCAGGAGCCGACAGCCAATCGCGGCACCCCAGCGGCCTCGTTTCGACAAATGGCTCTTTTCTGTGACCAATCACAGGCGAGTAGCATTGTGACATCACACGATAATGAATTAGACTCATCGTAAAGCTTTTCAAAGGCTGATTGGCTCTCTAAATGAGTGATTCTGCCTCGGGAGTCAGAGCGGCATCGCTGATGGAAGGCCATCTCTCTTCACTTTCTTTGTCCTGGTTATGGGATTGCACGGTTGGGGCCTTTTGATCGGTCCCCATGTTTCCTAGCTCTGCATTTGGCTTTATTGTGCATTAGTGCTGACCCTGACCAATCACTTTCAATCACCATAATTCTCTGATTACAGGAAATATGCCATGAGATGGATGAATGGCTCTTAGGTCATTTCAACCCTGGACGGGTTCCAGAGTTTCACTTACCTCTGACGTGCCGTCAATCTCTCTCTCTTTGTCTCTCTCTTCCTGTCCCTTTCTCTCTCTCTCTTTTTCAGATGCAATCGATTCTTCACTAAATGACACTAGAGACACTCTTTATATTGGCATCAGCCAATATCTCTGCCCATTGAGATATCTTTCCCTGTCAAGAGATATCTTGAAATATTTTCCCCCTTGGGTCAATTTCAAGTCTTTCATCTTCCTGAGTGAATAATGTGCCTTTTTCATGTTTTCAAAAAATGCTGAGTACTATTTAGAATAAATAATGTTAATTTCTGCAGTGTTGTGTATGTTGTTGAAACTTACATCAATCAACCACTACTGAGCATCCTAGTTCATAAATATATCTTGTCTAAACTATCAGCTAAAATTAATAAACCTTAAACCATAAATCTCTACCTGATCTCTGCAAAACATCTGCTTTGAATAAATGTCAATGTATGTATCAATGTATGTCCATTTAATGTATAAACTAGTATGCTTAACACCTTGGATAAAAAGGTTAATTTTTTGAGGCATAATTTCCAACTGTTAAGCATAAAAGTAACTAAAAGATAGTTCTTTCTTCAGGTATTGGGTTTAATATAAGTTATGAAGACAATATCTGATCTGGTTGGATAAGTTGTTTGAACTTCCATATTTTTGCTTTTCTTTTTTTGTGTGATTTCTTGCTCCTTTTTGCACCTCGATAGTTAAACTTGTGTCGCAGCTCACAGCTCTACAGTCTGAATAACCCATATTTATATTATTCTGACAAATGCAGCAGAAAGTAGCTCTGGCTCTTAATATTTTTGAAATTAATATATCTAGTCTTGCAGTCTAGAGGAGTGGAGATGGAACATATATTAGATGTTTATCTGAGTTGGTCCTTAGTTTATTTAGGCCTATTTTATATTAATTTTGGTCTTATTTTCAGATTTAAGTACAAATGGTATTGCATTTAATAATTATGGTGTGGTTTAAGTAGTCTGTTCGTTGTGGAGTATCATTTTCTCTCACATTTAAAATTTGTAGATGCTTCATTCTAAAAGTCATCTCATTTAAAGGCGCAGTGTGTAATATGTAGGTATTTAGTGTGTATATCTATTGACAGAAATGCAATACCATATAACTATGTTTTCAGTGGAGTATAAAGACCTTGCATAATGAACCTTTATGTTTTTATTACCTTAGAATGAGCCATTTACAAGCATACATGCACCGCGGGTCCCCTTACAGTGAAGTCGTCATTTTACACCGCCATGTTTCTACAGTAGCCCTAAACGGACAAACTGCTCAACAGAGCGCTAGCTACTCTCTGCTGTCTCAGAGGATGACATCTTTGTCCTGTGTCGGCCATTGTAGCTTTTCTATGTGCCAAGGCCGTAACCATGTCTTGCACATTGGGGGGACCAATATTTTTAATTCTGATAAAGCATAAGGAAACAGAACAGTGAACGAAATTCTAGGTCTAATTCTAGTTGGGAAATAATCATTTTGGGACTATTTACAAATAATATTTGGATTAATTTGCGTCAAATATATCGTTAGTCTCAAGATTCTTCCCGTTAGTGAATAAATACATAGATCCGCTGTTAACATTCAAATTCCTTAGTGGTCTGGTGGTAGAATTTTTGTAAACCGTGTCGAAGGTTACAGGTTCTAATCCGCCCTCATATAGTTTTTATAGCAATTTGCAACCTCACCCCTAGATGCCGCTAAAATGTACACAGTGCACCTTTAATTGTTCACATTTCAACTGTTTTGATTCAATCTTTTTTGCCTCCGTTCTGTTTAATTGTCTCTAAGCTGACCATGTATAGGTAAGGGTTCAAAGTCAATGAAAAATATTTAATTTAATATTAGTGTTAAAGTTCCCTTTATTTACAACACTCTTTCAAGTTACACCATGTGTTTAAAATGAGTTTTGTGCCATAAAGTAAGTGCCAATTTGAATGATTTATCATATACGTAATGTTCTGACTTCTGACTTTTCTTTTTTTTGCTGCAGACACTTGAAATGGCGACGTGAGTGAAAAGATTCACAGCCTCATTAGACATAATTTGAATTCTCCACATTCTCAGCTTGCCTCTCCTCGAGTGACCCGGCGAGCGCAGCAGCTGATATCTGGAGTTTAAGAGCTTCTGGAGAAGGTGACAAAACACTAAACACGTTTCCTCAACTGTTACGTTTTTACTAGTTCTGTTCATTTTATAGTTGACAATGAAATTGTGGCCCATCATACTTCTGTAATGTTCTGTATTTTTAAGTGAAACAGACGATGTAGGTGCAGAACTTTTATCCATTGGAAAATTGTTTGGATTTTGAAAAGCTATGTGGCTCTGTTCAGAACAGAATGCTAGCATGCTGAATAGATACTGCACAGTATACTACATGCTGCCTACTTCGTTTATTTTCAACATTCCTCTTAACTTTTCAAACACTGGTAGGGTACAATGTAATCATGTGACCTCGTCAAAATTGCACTCAAACAGTAGTATGGTGCTAGTAATGTCAAGGTCATGGGTTCGATACCCTGAGAATGCATGAACTTTTGAAATGTATACCTTGAATGCAATTGGATAAAAAACATCTGTCAAATACCAATGTAAATGCATCAGTAACACTTTACAATAAGGTTTCATTAGTTACCATTAGTTAAAGGTGCACTATGTAAAAAACAATTCAGTAAAATTCCAAAATCCACTAGGCCAGTGTTATATATTTTGTTCAGTTGAGTACTTACAATATTCCAAATGTTTACAACTATTTGTTAATCTTGGGAAAGTTGCTATTTTAATAAAGGAACCGAGACGTGTGAGGGAGTCACCTGTCAATTGCGTCATATCTATGTTACTCTCGGTTTCTGCTTTTATTTTGCAGAAACGCTTTACTCTCACTGCAGTGTGAACAAGTGTCATTGCAGCCGCTGAGCGAACGCGCAGAGTAACGTCATAACATAATTTTCAACACACTCAGATGGATCAAGTATGATGAACAGAGCTGCGTTACCTCATACTCATGACCGGAAAAGCGGAAATGGCGTTGGGACTGTGGCATAATAAAAGTTGTGTGTTGCATTCATCTTATTAACAATCACTCCAGCGGCCTTACTCAGCTCCACAACACTCGGTCCCATGAACATGATTTCTGAACATGAGTCCTATCCCGATTCTTTTCCACCGGCTGTGAAGTGAAGACCACGTCCCAAGATTCTGCGCTCAAACTTGGCGTCATCAAGCTACGCCTTTGTTTTGAATAGGCGACCTCTAGCGGACGGAAAAGTTACATAGTGCATCTTTAACTACATTAGTTAAAATGAACTAATAATGCTTTTATTAATCATTGTTAATGTTAATTTCAACATTTAAAAAAATCGTGTTAACATTAGTTAATGCACTGTGAACTAACATGAACAAACCATGAACAGCTGTATTTTTATTAACTAATGTTAACAAAGATGAACAAATACAGTAAAAAATTTACTGCTCATGGTTAGTTCATGTTAGTTAAAACATTAACTAATGTTAACTAATGAAACCTTATTGTAAAGTGTTACCATTGCATCTTTATTTTCGCCATGTGGCAAGTTATCATTTTGCAAGTTTAAATTGGCATTTTTATCCAATTGTATGTACCTTTTGGCAGTCTGTTATTAAAATAATGCCAAGAAAGAGTTTAAAATTACAGCTGATATTACTTGCAATTGATCTGTCACATTGGAAATGAAAGGTGTTGAGTGCACTATATTCCGTGTTGTAAACTGCTTATTTTCACAAACATGAAGTGATAGGAGTAGTGTGGTTGTGCAGTATTCTGTTGAGTGGCTGCAGACGCAAGAGTACAAAAATAAGAGGGCTTGAAGAGGGGAATTTTCACAAAAAGTTGAATCATTCACAAGAAGAATGTATTAAGAAAGTAATGTTTGTTTTCATGTTGATTGTAATGTTTTATAGAAGTTATCAAAGAAGAGTGAAGCAAATTCATATGTACACAAATCTTTTAGGAAGGTTAATATTATGTATAATAATAATAATTGTCTCTCTTCTCTGGTTTCAGCAGTGCTGTACTTACTCTAGACACACATCTATTTAGTGGTTATGCCTGCTTAAACACACACACACACACACACACAGGCTCTCTTACACACACTTGCCGTGTCTGACCCCCAGGTCACGCTGAAGTGACTTTGTGCCCTGTTTGTAACTGGGCCTCTTTGAAAGCGGGCCTCGCATTCCTGCTCCCTCGGACGGGGGATGTCCTGCTTATTACCAGCGAGTAGGAAGTTTCTGCCGTTAGGGATTATGTGCCGTTTCCTCGCCCAGAAGCTTTCGGCTTGTCCCCTCCCACTCTTGAAAAAGCAGCGAGTCCACAAACTAGAAAACGGTGCGAACTAAATACCTGCCTCTCTGACCACCAGCCTCAGCCTTTCAGCCCCACTCATCTGCGCTTGTGCGATTGCTGGGAGGAGGCATCCGCGTTCCGTCCGCTTTTGTGTGGTTGTACAGAAGTGCTGCGGTTGGGAGGAGGAGGAGGTGGAGGGGAACAGCTGCTCCCCACACAGAAGCCGGTTTCCTAGCCTGACAGGCAGCAAGAGGCAGCCAGCACCAGGGCTGTTTTCCCGGGGGCCCTCGGGTTGGTTCGCCAGTCTCCGCAGCTTCGGCTAGGAGGGAGATTTTTATGGCGGCGGCGGCGAAAATGGACCAGAACAAGTAGGATTCTTTCCTTCACAAGGCCGGGCGCTCGTGTTCAGCGTGAGTACTCTGCTTTTTTTTTTGCTAAAGTTGCATGGACACAAAAGGATCTTACAGTCCTCGATGTTCTTTTTGTGCTGTTTTGTTTGGCTTCTCTCTGCCTTTCTGAACCGTCAAGAACTCAGTTTCCTGTGAGAAACAACTCGGGCAGTTTATCACTCGCGTTGAGCTGCAGGTTTTCGTGAAAAGGGAGCTTTGTGCTTTTCAATTGCAGCTGGGCTAAAGGGTCACGGCCAGAGGCATTGGTGCTGTGTGTGTATGTACATACCAAATACTGACTACGATCTGATAAAGACCGTTCATGAATGTTTGTAAATCCTCTGGTATTGCTTTTGGAAGTTATGGGACTCCATAGCATGCTTTGAACTTGGCAGAGAGTGAGAAACTTTGCGTAAACTGTTGGAGGGACTGTACGGAGAGCCACTCGCACTGTTACATACTTATGGCTGGGTTTTGAATCAGTGTTGCTTTCACACAGTATTTAAGGAAATCTCTGAACTTTTTAGCCGGAATATGTTTCCGAGAGTACCATTAATCTTAAAGAAATTAAATATATTTTGTCTGTATATATATATATATATATATATATATATTTTATCTGAATCATATATGGAGGCCCTTTTGTTTACCTTTCTAAGTTACAGAGACTAAATAAATTGACAATATTTAGCTAAAATGGCCAATTCCAGCAAAACAATTTTTTACAACTTGTTAATTTATTCAGGAACTTTGTCAATAGATCAAATCTGCTTTATGTTGTAATATACAACATAAATAAATGTCTGCTTTATTTTCCAGTGTACTGTAATGTCTGTCAAAAAGTATCTTTTGTTTGGTTCTTTTCAGTCTGAAATCTGGTGGTTACCTTTTATTTTTTATACAAGCTGTCTGTCTGATGCTGGGGCACCTGATCTTCCAAAACCGGAGTCTTGTAAAATGTCTTTTTCTTTTAAGAAATGCCTCTGTTCACCTTTTTCTGTTGCCCCCTTAGACGACCTTGTGTCACAGGAATGAGATGTTTGGACAGGCATTATCGTACGGCTTTCTTTTCTAGAGTGCTGTTTCAAAGCACAGCCAGAGGCATGGAAAAGAGGGAATGCACAAAGAGAAAAAAGCAGGAGGACAAAAAGGCAAAGGAGTCGAGTAGTTTTAGCTTAGCTTGGGTTGTGGTGCTGCTTACACTTTCCAGGCCATTTTGTGTGTGTATGTGTGTGTGTGTGTGTGTAAGGTGGGATATTGCAGTTTAGTTGTCAACTTAGCACAGAGAGAGAGAGAGAGAGAGAGAGAGGGGCCACCACTGAATCTAGTTCTCTATTTTAGGTATGTAGGTCACTATCCTCTGAAGTAGCAGATCTGCACACCTTCTTAATGAGGGCTTCTGAAGTCTTTGTGGCAGATGGTTTATTTTTGGCTCTTTGCTGTTCTATATTAAAGTTTCTTCAGGGCACATCAAGTTGATGGCCTGGCCTTTAAAAAACACAGAGATCTCGTCTCTGATCTTCTCTCCAGTACTCAATCTAGAACAATGTTCCATCTAATTTGAGGTTTATACAGAGGAAAACCTATTTCTATTGGGCGGACCTTTCCATCACCTCACATATATATCTCAAATTTGCATTCTATATTTAATTTTACACAATTCTAGTTACCATATATAGTTTCCACATTATTTTTTAGCAATATTTTAGGTTAAAATTGATATGAATGAAGTAGAGAAAGTCTCATTCAATATGATGCAATTAAAGCTCCATGCAGAATAATAATAAAAAAAAAAAAAAAATTTAAATAAATTTTAGATGTAGTATATCATGTCACAGTATTTAATGTCAGCTTTCTTTATCTATGTCCTTTTAAATTCATATCTAGTTATATATAGGCTAACTATAGCTATTTGATATTTATTGGTTACAGTATATAGTGACGTTATTGTTTTTGTCTCTTTCTTGTTTTGTCAATATCACTTTTGAGTTGTGGTAATGTGATCTAAAAAAAAGACAAAGCGCATGATGTATGTGGGCTTCCGTATGTTTGGAAACAGTCATCACATTTTGCCATTTTATTTTGTATCGCTATGAACTTGACCTCTTCATATTGTACTTTTAAAGGATGCGGGTCCTTGTCTCCTTTGTTCCCACACAATTTGTAATTACTATTTCAAGCTTAAATTATACTGTGGAAACATCGTCCATTTGTTTAGCTCTTGTTTTAAGTCGTTTGTCCACACAGTTTGGAGTCTGCATTTGGTCTGTGCTGGAGCTGCATCAGAAGTGGCGCAGCTTAGAAGGAACATTGGTTCAGCCCCTAATGAGCAGTGCTGCTCTTAACTTAGTGATTTTGACAGGAAGGAAAGGAACACTGTTATTTTGTGTGTGTGTTCTCATCGCTCTGCTGCGGTTCTAACGGGCTAAAATGTGGATGCGTACTTGCTCTCGGTTGACAGGCAGAACGCAGAGTGCCGAATGTGTTTAACTGCCTCGCAGGCTGTAAATTTGTCACGCTGTCATTTGCCGGGAGGAGAGTGAAAACCGCAGTTTGCCACAGAGCTTAATGAGCTGTGTGTTTCCAGGTGCTGTGTGGTCAGACAGTTCTGGTGATCAGGATGCGGTCCTGAGACATGTTTTTCTGTGTATTCGGTTTCGTCAGAAGCTCATGTTATAAAGATCATTACTGGATGGGTCTGGATTGTGCAGTTAAAAAAACTTTTTGGGCAACTTGTGGATAGAAACTCCACTGTCTTCAGATTAACTTTACTCTCTGTCTGCTTATTTTCATTTGTATTTTTTTATCGTTCGTTTTTTTAGTTCATTATTCTTTTAGTTTTCATCATATTTTTTTCCATAACTTGTAGATTATTTTAATTATTGTATATTATTTTCATGAAATAAAAGTAATTTTAGGCAGACTGTCCAGCTTTGATTCTATCACCCAGAGTTTAAAAAAAAAAAAGATATGAACTATTTAAGCATCCATTTATTTATTTATAACAGTTTTGTTATGTTTTAAATATTAAGATGTATGAATTAATATTAGAATGATCTATTTTTGTCCAGCATTTCTTGGTTTAACTTTCTGTTTAAAAAATTCTGTTTAAAACATACAGTAAATCTTTCTCTCATTCCTTCAGGCTTTAGTTCATTAGTTTAGCTGGATTCTGACACTCCACAAATTATTAGTTTGACTACGGTTGTTAGTATAAAGGTTTCCAATCCCTGGTTTAATGTGATTTATAGAGGGAATCTCTCACACACACACACACACACACACACACACACACACACACACACACACACACACACACACACACACACACGCAGGTTTTGTTATCGAGAAATGGCACTAAGAAGCTTTCTCTCTCTTTTTCTGTCTCTTTCTCTCTCTTTCTCTCTCTCTCTCTCTCTCTCTCTCTCTCTCTCTCTCTCTCTCTCTCACACACACACACACACACACACACACACACACACACACACACAGACACAGACACACTCTCGCTCTTACACACACACGCACGCACGCACACAATTTGTGTCCTGGAGAGCTATAAAAGAGATGATGTCATGTCTGAACTGGAGACTATGTTTGCACTGATCCGTTTCTCATTCAGAACCATTGAATGGGCCAGATCGCTCTGAAAGAGGACCAAAAAAAGCCCTGAAATCCCCAACAGACAGCCTGAAAGTTCCCTATTCTAGTCAAATTTAATTTGACCAGGTTTTTTGTACATTTAAGGGTTTATATACCTTTTCCACAAGGATTTATTATGATTGTAAGACTGAACAATAAAATAATTAGAAATGTCACAATCCTTCAGAAAGCCTGTTAGCAATGATTTTTTTTTTTCTCTTCAGCTTGCGGGTAACCTATTTCAGCATTGAAAGGCGATATTTGAAATACATTTTTATCTGTTTCCACATATTCTACAAAGAATCTTGACACACTGTTTGCGCAGGTGTGATGGTTGGGATTTGATTATACTGATATTTTAGTGACCTTTCAGAGTGTGTGCATGTTTTACAGAATAAACTATACATATTGTGTTTGGTTAACGTTCACTACAGTCCCCTAGTTCATGTGACATCACTTCCTACTTACTGGCAGGTGCATGGTGACAGGGCTCTAGAGGTGAAACTCATCTCCTTGCTTTTACGGCTGCCTTGTTTTGTCCTTGTTTACTTGTTAAATGTCCAGCAGTCTTTCATTCTTGCCTTTCTGATGTCCTAAAGGGACGGGGTGGGACTGCATTGAGAGCTACTCTTCATCAAGGGCTTTTGACTGCTGTCTGAAGAGAGGGGACTATTTCAGGCACAAAAGGCAAACACACATATTTAGTGTGAGACAAAGGCTGTCCTGGGCAGCTCAGTGAGGGGTTAAACTCTCCTTTTGTTTGCATGCAATTAGAAGATCACTAGTTTGTCTTGTCCTGTCATCAAGACTTTAAGGTGATACTCAAGAAACCTGTCAACAGCGTGTTTGGGACATAAATCACCACAAAATTGTAAATTAATTTATAAAAAATGCATTTCTAATTATTTAAGTAAAAATTTGAAATCATTTTCACGAGTGTTAAGCGCATTTTACCCCCTATTACTGTAGTTCAAAAAATTCTCATGACTATAATGTGAAAACAATAATGCCATATTTAAATTGTAAAATATTTATCGATTATGGTAGTTTTTGTTGCATTGCTTAATATTTTATTTTTTAAATAAAAATAGCTTTAATAAAAAAATATATATAATTTTAATACAGTACTGTAAAAAGTATAATGGCTGGAACCTTTACAATAATAAAAATGTATCTGTAAAAATTGCCTAATTGACATTAATTTAATGTCACAATGCAAAATATGATTTATTATCCTTTTGATTTTCTGGTGAAATGTCATTCATGTTTTCATGAGATTAATTCTCAAATACGAAGCTGCTGTAGATTTCAGAAGCAATCCGTCTCCTACATTTATCATCTTCTTTTTTTACCATGTTTCTTTATTATTGTACAACTATTGCTGTCTAACCTTTAATCTTCTTTCTTTTTTACCTTCTCTAGCTACAAAACTGACTTCTATCGAGTTATGAAAATGAGCATGCTAACAATGCTAACATCCTTCAATTGTCAAGTATATTTTAGATTTGAATTTTTGAGGGGTAAAAGAGAATTCCTCAAAATACAAAGGGATCCTCCCGTTCTAGGGCAGACACAGGGGAATGCATTGCCAAAGTGTGTGTGTGTGTGTGTGTGTGTGTATGTGTTGGACTAAAGCGCCCTTGAGAGGCAGGTTTAGAGGCAATAAAGGGAGATCTGGGAAGTGGAAACTCAATAGCAGCAGGGGCTTGTGTTGCTATTGTGCTCATGAAGTCTCCAGCATCTGTAGACAGCAGCCTGTGAAGTAATGAGTCGTCTAGGTTTATATTGACCGGTCTGGTGCGGTGGCCATGGGGACGATTACATTTGCTATTGAGAGTGAAAGGATTACACATCTAAAATAATTGAAACGCAGGGAATGAATAGATGGAGGTTGAAAATTAGGCCATCTCTCTGCTAACCAGGCTCCCTCCTTCTCCCTTTCAGATTTTTTTTTCACCCTTACGTGACGTCTCAAGATTCAAGAACAGGACAGTGGAGATTTTAGCTGTTTTTCACCACAATTTCTAAAGTGCAGGTGTTTTACCAAAAAATTCACAACTTTATTGTATATTAATTATATTATATATTATGTTATTATATTATATTTTATTATATTCAATTATATTATATTGTATTATAAATTACATTATATTATATTAATTCATAGCAAGTAATTATGTTACTTAGGGCTGCACAATTATGATTAATATATTATTAATATTTGATATATCATGATGATTAGAATTGATTAATGGAATATCATTTTTGGTAACACTTTACACTAAGGTCTCATTAGTTAACATTAGTTAATGTATTAACTAACATGAACTAACAATGAAAAATACATTTGTTACAGTATTTATTAGTCTTTGTTAACATTAGTTAATAAAAAATACAACTGATTATTGTTTGTTCACATTGCATTAACTAATGTTAACAAATTCAGCTTTTGAAAAAACAGTATTGAAATGAAAATAAACTTAGATTAATAAACGCTGTAGAAGTATTCTTAACCTATGTTAACAAATGTAGTTAACTAATGTTAACTAATAAAACCTTATTGTAAAGTCTTAACAATTTTTTTAATAATTTGAAGATTGCAAGAAATGTCTGTGATTTAGATATAAATAAACTATAATTATTACTTTTCATGATAGTTCATTGTGCCATCTGTAATCATAATTATTTATTTAATTAATTGTGCTGCCTTAATATCCTTTTATTAATTTGAAATGGCATGTAAAAATTGTAGCTTTTGATCTGGTGAATGTGCCAATTGAATATTTTCTCTTTTAATGATTTTCTGGCTTTACATTTTAAACTCGACTGAACAGAATGTGATTCCTCAGATGAAAAACCCCTCCACTAGGACGATACACTAAGGCTTCTATATGTGAGTGGCAACCCGATCTGGGCCGGGACCGGCCTTCAGGGAGCGGGGTTGGGTCTCTGTTTACAGCCTCCGTGATTGGTTTCACTTACGGCTGGCCGGAGAGGCAAACATATGCGTGCGCTCGTGAGACAGAAAGCTCTTGAGGGGTCCGACGGAGCAGAGGGCGAGCGTAACACAGCTGAGGGATTCAGAAGTATGAACCAGAGCCGTCTGCCAGCAGCCGAGCACGGTGAACTCTGTGCCCTGGTGTCGGGGGGGAAGGAGGGGGTGGGATGCGTCGGTCGAAATCCCCAGACCATTCTGTAATAAGATCAGACCTTAATGGTGGTCAGGGTATATTTGAGCTCGGGTCCATATTGGCTCTGTCTGGAGTGTCAGTTGCATAAGTCTGGGCTTTTGGGCAGCAGAGGTTTGAGTGTATCTTTGGAATAACCGAGCACTGATGTGATGTATTTATTTTGTGTTTGTGTGCATTGTCGGATCTGTTCCACGTCAAGGTCAGCAGAAGATTCAACGTGGACAGAAACACAATCTCAGGCCTCTTTTCTTTAGGAACGGCATCTTTGGTTCATTAATGTTCCTAGACCACAGAGCTGCCTTTGGGAGCTCTTTTACTGTGATTCAATTAGACATGCTTTGTGTTTCAGAATTCTTGATTGTATCTCACGTTGATTCGTTTGGTCTGCTGGTTACATTCAGCATTTTGATTAAACATTCCAAACAGAATTATTCCACAGTTGTTTGTTACATTCCTAAAGTTCTAAAAAAGAAAAAAGTGAATAGTTTTATTTGATATCATTGTTAAATTCTTAATTCTGATTGTTTGACATCTATTGCAAGGTTGACAATCTCCCCCTCTTCTTTTTTTATTAAACTGCATGTTTATGAAGTAGATCCAGATTTGCTAAATATATTAAGTTGCATATCACTTCACCCTTTATTCTCTCCAAACTGTTACTATTAATTAAAAATACCAGAAAAAGATCAAGAAACCGGTCATGTAAATTATTATTATTGTCATTATTAACATTTCTTGTAATTTTCTTTAATAAGCATCACAATTTTAGCAGGTGAGTAAAAACTGAATGACTATTATTAGTATTTAATAATGTAAGTTTAAGTCAAGTATCCCTTACCTCACACACATGCATATATTAAATGAATTCAAGTAAATCAGGTCACTTTCATCCTCAATTTTTTCATAAATTCTTCCTCCGTATATATTTAATGATTTTTTTAAGTTGGTATTTTTTCTTCTCATTGCATAGATTAATAAACATGTACTTAGGTGCATTTTTATAGATAGAATCCAAAACGTGTTAACTGGAGGTAAAGAAAATGTTTAAAAGAGCCAAAAGAGTGATGATGCAAATGAAGCAGTAAATATTCTGAAAGATACTGAAGTATTTATATGAATATATCACAGATTTAACTGTTTTTGTTTCTTTTATAATTGCCATTCTTTTGAAAATTAACTAATGATGTGGCGTATGTCAGTAAATCAAAACAGAACACATAAAATAGCTACACATGTACATGTGAAGGTATCTTAAAATTGTTATATTGTCATATTGTTTTATATAAAACGTACAATGTTTTTTTTTTCATATTTGTATACCTTTTTTCTTATGTATACGTGCTTAAACACAAATTTCTTGCTGTTGTTGTGTGTGTGTGTGTGTGTGTGTGTGTGTGTGTGTGTGTGTGTGTGTGTGTGTGTGTGTGTGTGTGTGTGTGTGTGTGTGTGTGTGTGTGTGTGTGTGTGTGTGTGTGTGTGTGTGTGTGTGTGTGTGTGTGTGTGTGTGTGTGTGTGTGTGTGTGTGTGTGTGTGTGTGTGTGTGTGTGTGTGTGTGTGTGTGTGTGTGTGTGTGAGGTGTAGATCCTCACTGTAATGGCATTCAAGCAGCTTGTCATCTCTGTTTAATGTGGACCGATCCCGTCTTTCAGTTCTACCTCTTTCCACTCGGTACCCCATCCTGCTCTGGATGATCTCAACTCCATGGATCCACCTTAAAGAGCTGAGGCTATGTCTGTTTAGTTTTTTTTTCTCTCCATCCCCGTGTTTCCGGGTCTATGAACGCAGACATGGCGTCACAGGAAATGAGGTGTGTTTCGTATAACCCGGACGAGCCCACCGGATCTGTGATGGTACAGCCTGGGTGGAATATTAATCTTGTGTGTTTGTGTTTGCACATGCGTGTGATCATGTGTGCACACGCGTGTGTGTGTGTGTGTGTGTGCATGGGTTGACAAGCTGCTCTGCTTGACATTGGGGTTGACCCGTGTGTGGCAGGCTTACATATGGCGGAGGTGTTGTTTAAGAGAGTGGGGGTTCAGGGGGTCTATTCTATATGAAGAGACACAAGGCAAAGAGGATTTTTTTTTTTGTTTCTTTCACTCTCGGTCCCTCTGTTGACTTCCACTCTGACAGGATCTTGCACTTTCAGGCGCTGATGTTATGAAGCATTCAGATGGTAATGAGGGCTGTGGGGAGGGGGAGAGGAGGGGCAGATTCTCACATAAACTTGATTTGTCCATGAATAGCAGCTTGTGTTTGTCCTGACCTCTCCACTGCCCGGAGACACCAACTACCCCGACCCGTTCAGATTCCCGACACACACACACACACATACATTCTCTCTTTCTCTCCCTCACACACACATAGAGCTCAGCATTGTCAAAGAGAGACCACAATTGTCGTCTCTTAATATATTGTTTGTCTCGTTTTTTTTTTCATGTTTTGCGAGATCTGATCAGGATTCTTTTTTTTCTGCTTTCAATCCTCTTTTTGTGGTCTTAATTAATTGCATGCTTGTTTTGAACTGGTCCCTTATGCTGACTGACAGTGGGGATTTAAAATAAAATAATAAAAGATTTTATACTATATACTTTTCATATTAATTAAAATAAATTGTATTCTTTATAAAAAAAATTTTTTTACATTTCACATAAAATGTTATATAATTGTATCGACTTGACTGACAGTGAGACTATTATAAAATGAATATTTTGTTTTCTCAATTATGAACTTAATTGAATTAATAACTAAATCATAATTTTTTTTATAAAATCATAATTTGTATATATTATGTAATCTTATGTTTTTCTATTTTTAACAAAATGTAAAGTAAATATACTATGTAAAGTGAATTGATGTTCTATTGTTATGATATTATACTTATAATATTCAGTTTATTTATGTATTCCAAACACATCAGAAGAATCAAATATAATTTCATTGGCAGTTTCTCCTGTTTCTGCCACGGACACAAAAAAGCGTTCTTGAATAATGTCCCTCAGGCTATTTTTTTTTTCCGAATAACATTTTCCTGGTTAAAATCTTCCTCCGATCGGCTCTGGTCTGCCACGTCACATTACATTTCCTGATTATGTGTTAATCAGAGCCCCCCACACGAACACACACACAGTTACACGTTTTATTGCCTTACTTGCCCTGGTTTTTCTCTTCTAATGGTTCTCATTATCACTATTAATTGCTTCCTGACTGTTAAACTCATGAAGTTTAGTGCATTGTTTCTCTTTAAGAGCTTTAGAAGCTTTTTTTTTTCATCTGGATTTCTTTTATTTTTTACTTTTAGCTCAATCAAGCAGTATTGATGATTAGAAAACAAATTTGTATAAATGTTGTACGTTTTGTACTTTTAACATATTAACCTATCATTTTTAGCAAAACAACAATACTGTTATATTTTGTTATATAAGATTTAAGGTGTAATATTTTCTGTTCTCTTTTTCTACTTTTTCATTTCACCCATTGGGCTTGAAAAATATCCGTAAAGAAGCATTTATAATATTTTTGTGGTTTTGTTTTTAAGTATGTCCTTTCTCAGCGATGCTTATTGTTTCTCGTTGGTGTGCCAAGGGACAGACCAGATATGGAACTCTTTTTTTTTTTTTTTGGCTACAGAGATACATCTGACCTTTCCGCCGTTATATCCTGACACACCCCGTACATAGACTGGACCACTGGAATTTCCCTTTAAATGACAGTGACATCATATGTGTCTTTTGGCAGAGGACATCTGGGTTGTGTCACTGGGCGCTTAGGGTTTAAAAAGAGAATATTGGTAACACTACAAATATTACTACTCAATACTGTAAGAATATATTGCTCATTGTTTATGTTAGTTAATGTATTAACTAATGTTAACAAATGAGACCTTATTGTAAAACAATAAATGAGTCAGAAAAGTAGACGTCATGAACATTAACACTCGTGTCCAATGCTGTGTGTGTGTGTGTGTGTGTGTGTGTGTGTTTCTCAAGGAAGAGACCTGTTTAGAGCATTACTTCGTCCTTGAAATGTGGGTGTTTAGACACTCCAGGAGCTTGAGCATCCCGCCGTCTTGCAGACGAGCATTTACTGGTCTGCACATAATTAAAAGCTCTTTGTGCTGTAATGATAGTGCTGCTCTTTTGTTCCTGTTGAGCTGATCTGAGAATGTTGGGGCTTTATCGTCTCGGCTAGATTTGCTTGTTTCTTGCACTTTTCAGTCAGCAAGATTGAAGAATCTCATATGTGTTTTTTTGCAATACATCTTTTCATTACAAAATGCTTGACGGTTAAAACACTTGCAAAGTTTGACAGCAGTAATGGGTAATAAAGCTGCCAATTAGCTATTGCGTGCCGTTAAGTTAACAATGGGGTCGTTTTACAATGCATTAAAGAACAATGAGTCTGCCGCAGCAGCGTCTGAAAGCAGGTGAGTGTGTGTTTGACCTGTAGGGGGTGGGAGGGGTTCTAAATGTCAAACAAGAAAGCCTTTATAAAGTGAAGGAGACACTGGGGGGGTTCTCAGCGATGCCCCTTTCCAGCCCAAACACACATTCAGTACATTCAGTTTTTCCTTATGGATGCTATAAGCATCTTTTAAAAGCAGTTAACTGGTTCTTGTGCTCATATTAATGATTCGAATGCATTTTTCTGCCGTTTATTAATTGCGATTTCTGTTCAAGAAAAAGATTCATATTCAACATTAGATTTAGTATTAACATTTAACAGTAATATGTGACCCTGGACCACAAAACCAGTCATAAGTCGCATGCGTATGTATATTTGTGGCAATAGCCAACAATACATTGTCGATTTTTCATGATCATGTTCCATGAAGATATTTTGTAAATTTCCTACCGTAAATATATCTAACATTTATTATTATTAGTAATATGCATTGCTAATGACTTAATTTGGACAACTTTAAAGGCGATTTTCTCAATATTTTGATTTTCAAGTTGTATCTCAGCCAAATATTGTCCTATCCTAACAAACCATACATCATCGGAAAGCTTATATATTCAGCTTGCTTATGATGTATAAATCTCAATTTCTAAAAATGTACCCTTATGACTGGTTTTGTGGTCACATATTATTACTAATTAGTTGGTTTATACTTCATAATTGCTTTTAGTTTAATTTTTAAATAAATATTTTAACATGTTTTAATTTTGAATGTGTTAAAAAAAGAATTTTGCCTTGGCATTAATGGTGTTAAATGTTAAAAAGCTTCACTTTTTTTGTAGACTTTCAAAAATAAATCTAACCTGAGAAATATTTCCTGGAATGAAGACTATGCTCTGCTATTGTCAGGGTTGATTATTTCAGCAGGTAGCTAACAAGAAAAATTGTGAACTAACATAAAAGCGTAGTCTTAGTTTAGTCAGGTTTACGGTGCTCTTTAAAATGTCTCTCTTTGACAGGCTGTCCCTCCTCTAGCCGCACCGTTTAATCAGTTTCGTCCTGGTGTCATTCAGTTACGGCACAGATGTGATGGATGAATGACAGCCCATAAAAAGATGTAGATCAGAATACGGACTGGGGCTTATTTTGGTGTGATTGATTTTAATAAATGCTTCTGGTGCAAATTTGTGTTTTTAATTCGCATCAGATTGCTTGTTTAATTTCCAGCAATCATTCCGCAAATCAATTAAGGCTCTTTGCAGACTTAAACTTGAATGTTTTTTTATTCTGGTGTGTGTAGTAATGTCTGAATGGTTTTGCTGAATGGTGAGTTCAGTGGCTCTCTGGAAAAGATTAAATTCTCCGTCTCCACGCTGCCGGAGTGTTTTTTGCTGTCTTTCCCACCCAGGTGGATCTATGCATGTGGTCTTCCTGAACGCCCCATTTATTTCTCACAAACTAGCAAGAGAATTCAGCTTTACGTCTTGCTTGTTATATTTTAAGCTTTACCTTTACGCTTTACTGTATGCAACATTTTACCCATCCTGGGACTTAATAGTAAATAAGAAATTAATAATAATAATTTCATAGCGCTTTCATAGCTGATTTAATTATAAAACATACACTATTTAATATTATAGTTATAAATACTATTTATAATTGTTCTTAAAAATAATCAGCTTCATCATTGTTTATATTATTTATATATAATGTTATATTTTACTGCACAGTCAAATGTATTAATATAAACAGGCTTATCAGAACTATATATATATATATATATATATATATATATATATATATATATATATATATTACTGTAATGCAACATTTTTTTTGTAATATTTCTTTTTAAATGATTCATACAACAGATATTTTTGTAGCCTATTCTGTTTACAATATCTGCAAACCTGTATCAAATAATTGTGCATATAGAAAATGTAAAGGTTTGCTGTGCTTATTAATAACATCCACAGTATGTCTACAAGGCAAAACATTTTCAGTTATCTTATGAATCACCTTTCAGAAGCATCGAGCTGCAGATTTGATGTAAAAGAGCAAATTTCTGCTCTCTGCTCAAGTCTGAAAGAGCTGCGGTAAAATTGCCCTGCTCTTTATTCGGGGTGTGTGTCTCTTCCTATAGCAGATCTCTTTTTTTTTTCCTTTATGCTTTTACACCATTGATTTTCTGCGTCCTGACAACAATGACATTGTCTTCTCACTTGGCTGATCTCTTTCCTTCCTTTGCCTTTGAATTTGCTCACTTTCTGCTGTGGTTTTGTCCGTCCTCCACGTCTCTGTGTCAGATGGACAGCGAGTCTCTTCATCTCTGTGTCTAAATCATTTAAATAAGAACAGAGAGACACATGGATCTTTAAACATGCAGACATTTCTTTAAAGTGCCTATAAATTGATTACAAAATATCTTCCAGCAAGCTTAAATTATTTGATGACATATTAGGCATTTCTTCGAATAATCGATTTAATGTTATTAAATAATATATAATAAATTAAAATATAGTCAAATATTTTATTTGAAATAGCTGTTCCTGCAGAAAATATTAGCATTTGTGAAAATCAGTTTACTGTCTTTGCTAATTATATAAATCTAGATTAAGGCCTTGAAACCCTGTGGTTAAAATCCTAAACAAAAAAGACATTCATACAAGATATTAAATAAAAAATGGAATAGTTTATGCATGTTTTTTGGGTCTGTATTTTATATTAATCATGGCTGTTTAATATCAAATTGAGCCTCACTTTTGAATAATAATGTATTTATATTATTTAATTAGGTGTGTGTGTGTCCGTCTCTGCCGTCCTTCACAGCATAGAAACTGTTTAAAGATGACAAAGGAGTCATTTAAAACTAATACATCCAAGGTCAAAAATCAGTCTCTTCATATTTGGTAAGAAAATGTTTTACTTAATTTGATCATCATTGTATGTAGTATTAATTTAAATTCATGTGTAAGATTGAACTAGATGAATTTGCAGTTGAAATTAAAATGTACACATTTTTCACAAAAATAATTTTAAAAGTGACAACATCACTCATTAAGACTGTTTAAATTCACATTTCTATTTGGTCACTTGCCTCTTTACTGTAACATTAAAGATAAGAATAAAAATCTATGAAATAAAAAAAAATGTAATACATAAAAATACAAAAAATATTATCATTAAATGAAATTAGAAATGAGAAAGAAGCAGTCAAGTCTGACCAGAAGAAAAAAAAAACTGCTGGCTAAGCTAACTGTTTCACACATGCACCGACAGAAGGTTCGATATGCATTCGATCGATGAATGAAAAGGCACAATGGCAAAATCGGTCGGGCTTCTTTTCAAAACCACGTCCCCAGTGTTCCCCGCAGTCTGCAGTTCCACGGCAGGCAGAGAGCAAGGGTTACATCAAGGCTGCTCTGTGGACCGTGCAAACAAGTCTAGACCAATGACCTGCTGAATAGCTCCCTTTGAAGAGCATGCAAGTTCGGTCGGGATGAAGAGAAATTGAGGCGGACCCTCTTTTGAGTGTGGAGCAGCCCGTGGCCGCTGGGAGGTAAGGGGCAGGGGAGAGCTACAGCATCTGCTTCCATGGTTACTGGCCGGGCATGGAGACCTCGCTATTGTGGAGAATCTGTTCTCATGCTCCCACCAAGGAAATGTCACGCATTTTAAGAGCGGCCGGTCCGGGACGCTCTCTTCATCAGCCAGGCGCTTTTTCTTCCCGACTGTAATCAAACGGTAGCACATGGCAGCTTAGAAGACTTGAGAAACTGAGGGAGGGGTGGGAGCGGAAAGGAAGAGATTTTGTCACATGATCGCAAATCAAAATCTTATTTTGGAGTAAGATATTTGGAGGGAGATTTCTGTCTGGGGGTGATCCCGAGGGGGTGGGGGTCCGCCTCATGTTGTGATGATGGATCGCCGTAGAACGGGCCAAAGGTCAAGGTTTATATTGTGAAGTTGGGGGTCTTTTGTTGAGTGGGGGTCATATTTATGTAATTTGACTTCAATGCGGCTCGTTTGAATACTGCGGAAGAAAGTTTGGTCCTTAAAAGCCTTTTTTTATGTTTGTACTATTTAATAGTTGTTTTTTCCCTATAATGTTATTTTTAAAGCATTTAATCGTGCACTACGGAAAGGCAGGCACATGTATTTCATGATGGTGGATGTCTGGTGTATGTGGACGGTTTGCTGTTTGTCTTTCTGTGGGGGTTGTGGTGGAACGCAGAATTTGGCCGTGCAGCTGACGCCTGCCCTCCCAGTGAGAACACAGAGGGGCCAGATGGCAGCGGTCTAGCGAGGGTTCAGGGCAGAGGATTTGCCGGAGGATCGTGGGAAAGTCTTAGGCTGAGTTCACCTGCTCAAAGAGCAGCATCAGGATTAACACCAGCCCAGATTTAACCCGCAGTCCTGAACACAAATAGATAATCACAACCCTGGAATATATGCGTCTCGTTTGAAATCGTGCTACCTGGCTTTTCTTTTTTTGTAAAAAAAAAAAAAAGAGGGGATCTCTTTGAAAACACTCTAGAATAGAGAATAGATCTGATGAACAGATTGCTTTGACTCGCATAATTGCTCTGAAGAATTAAGTTTTGCACAGCAAGATCATTGTAGTAATACTTATATTTATACAGTAATGAAAATATATAATAGATGTTTTATCATATTGCAGATTTTTTTCTGGAAATGGAAATCAAAGTTAATCATTTAGAAATTAGAGTTTAAATGGTAAAACTCATCTCTTTTTTTAGATATTTCTAATAATACGGTATATATAAAATGAAAAGTGTATATAGGCTTTGTATATGTCGTTTTTCTGAATTGTATGTCATTAATGAGGATGTTTAAAATGCTCATGTTTGAATTGTAATAGATTGTTTGCTTTGTCTAGATTTGTGTGTGTGGGTGTGTGTGTGCACGTGTGAACACACACATTCACATGCAGCTGAGAAATATTTAAAAGATGTCGCATCATTTAAATCAAGCCCACTTCTCAAGTTTACAAATATAGACTGTTTGTGTTTAATGAGAACATTAAAAAATCTGTGACAATACCACTGTCACTTGTTGTTTTTATGATTTTGTCTACCATGTAGATAGAAATGGGATCACAGACATTGTGTTAAAGGGATAGTCACTCAAAAATGACAATTCTGTCATCAGTTACTCACTAATATCATTCGAAACTAGTAGAATGTCAGAGCTGCTCTTCCATGCAGTGGATGACCTCGACTGTCCAGCAAAATATTTTTACGGTTTTTATTGAATAATGACTTACATTTCAGTCTGTCCTTACACTAAGCCACTAATGTGGCTTCAGAAGACTTGAAATATAGTATTTTGTGATGCTTTTATGAGGATTTGTTTGGAGCTTGACAATCCCTGCTTCAGTTTAACTGTATGGAAAAGAGCAGCACAGACATTCTGCTGAACATCATCTTTTGTGTTCCTTTTCGAGTAAGCCACCCCTTTAAAAGCCAGGCGAGCTGTTTTCTTGTCCCACCGCAGCCCTGAAATTAAGCATCTGTTTGATTGCACCATAAACCTAAATGAGATTTGTGGTATTGTCAGAAGCATGGTTCAATATTCAATCACAATCACATTTTCAATATTTAAATGGGTCATAAACTGCATTTGTTTTTTTTAATTTTATAATGTTCTCTGAGCTCTGCTTATTGTCAACAAGATTTTCACCTCAAATTTTGAAGTAATAAGCTATTTTCTATCCTGTTTTTGACGCTCTTATTCAAATACTTTTTGATAGGCTTGCCGCATTCAAGACTTGGAAGTAAACACCTACTGCTATGATTGAAAAATATCTCAGACAGTTAAAACATTTGCCAACAATGTGAAACATTTATGCGTACTACTTATGCTTTATAAGTCTTGGTTGTGGCAAATAAAATTTAAGTCGTTGACAAAGGATGGCTTAGGCTATTAGGTAACACTTTAGCTTAGGGTCCAATTATCACTATTAACTAGTTGCTTATTAGCATGCAAAAGGATATTGGCTGTTTATTAGCACTTCTAAAGCACATATTAATGCCTTATTTTGCATGGCCATATTCTACATCCCTTGATCCTACCCAATACCCAAATTTAACAACTACCTTACTAACTATTAATAAGCCGTAATTAGGAGTTTACTGAGGCAAAATTCATAGTTAATATTGAGAATTGGACCCTAATCTAAAGTGTGACCTTCACTTATCGTAAAGGATGAACTACAAATAGCCAATGTAAACCCATCAATGCTGAAGCAATGGAAAGAACAGCAAATCACTATTTAGTTTGACTGTTGCACTAAAGTATAAATACTCAGTACATATCAAACAATCTGTATCAGACAAAGCAATAGTGACACATGGTAAAAACACTTACTCACACTTGTGTGTTGCAACATTACTGACATTACAAGATCTGACTGGAACTTCATTAAAAATAAAGTTCATCCACGCTTTCTTAATGTTGGGATCACAAGGATGGCAATGCGAAGACAACTTGGCACTTCAAGACGTCTTGTAATCCTCAGAGGCATCTCTATCGTTTTGTTGCTGGAGAAATTCTGTTTGCATCTGTTTCGTATTTACTACTATATGACATGCGCAAATCTGTGGGCGGAGCTAAAGAGGCAATGATCTTCTGCAGAGGTTGTTTTTCGGAGCTTGGTTTCAATAAAGGCTGTTTTTGGACTAACAGGATATTTTATATTCCAATGACAACTTATATATTAAAAGAATGAACAAATTTGATTTCTCAATTCATGACCTAGTGTTGGGAGGTGAATCGGTCCATCCGTTAATCCGGTTTAAATTTCGCGACCGATATGTATTTGTCAAATACCGCCATACCAGCTGCTGTATTCAATGGCGTTGAAGGAGCGTATAGAGAGCAGTCCTCTATTAACTGCATATCCTTCTTAAACTAATGGTAATGACTTTATAACGCAACAATAAATAACTCACAAACGAACTCTCTTTAATACTGCAAATACCACGTAGAGCTATATGATTTTTGCGTTGCGGAAAACACGAGTGGAATAATGAAATCCAGTCACAAATGGAGCTTACTGCTGTCTCACTATATGAGGACACGTGAACTTCATCTGCAGAGTTGCAGTCACTTAATGAACATTTCACCGTTTAATTTGATAAAACTAATCGTTGATAAAACTAATCATTTGTCGTATCATATACAAACAGGAAATTAAGGGTCTTCACAACAACCCGTCAAAATAAATGTTCAGTATGACATGAAATAACAAATATATTACTATTGTACATTAGTCTGTACATTTGTTCCTCAAAGTTGACGTGTTAGAAGCAGGAAAAATGGGCAAGTGTAAGGATTTGAGGGAGTTTGACAAGGGCCAAATTGATGGCTAGACGACTGGGTCAGAGCATCTCCAAAACTGCAGCTCTTGTGGGGTGCTCCTGATTGTTCCTGCAGTGGTCAGTATCTATCAAAAGTGGCCCAAGGAAGAAACAGTGTTGAACCGTGACAGGGTCATGGGCGGCCAAGGCTCATTGATGCATGTGGGGAGCGAAGGCTGGTTCGTGTTGTCCAATCAAACAGACCAGCTACTGTAACTCAAATTGCTCATGTATCACATAATGCTAATGTCTAGTGGAGTCCATGCCTCGACGGGTCAGAGCTGTATTGGCAGCAAAAGGGGGACCAACACTATATTAGGTGGTCATAATGTTATGCCTGATCGATGTGTGTATATATATTCTGTGGCATTTCTTTCCTTATAATGACTGTCGTCAATAGCAACGCGTTATAACACAGCACACATCCATGTATCACAATGGACGCGTTCTCTCGTTTCATTCAAATGCAACTTGCGTCTTGCGTCTCTGCTTTTGATTGTATTGAAAATGAAGTCAGAGGACTTTACTATTAATACTACTATAATATTGTTGTGATCATCTTGTCTGGACGATTTTGTACGCTGTACAAAATATATTTATAAACAGATATTAAGCTTTAAAACATTAATCTCAATTCAATATGTCCCCGTAGTTATTTATGTGGTAAAAATCTGTGTAATAAGTGAACGTGAATGAGTATACATTATTGTCCCATAAATGTCACCCTTAATAGTCTTTGGCTCAATGCTTTGCGTTCATTTCAAGTGAGTGAGATAAAATATTTCAACTCGAAAAAATTGTTTGTGTCCAATTATTTTGCAGACGTAGTTTTGGTATTGAAGTAAACTTGCCTTGCGTTCGCTATATAACAGTGTGTGATGGTCACAAAGACGACTATTGCATATCCCCTATTGCAGACTTTCTTTTTGCATGTTCTGCAGACAGGGTGACCATCCTCGATTAAGTTTCCCTCAGGACTTTTGTAAAAGCCAAAATATGACCACATCTCAGATTTGGTCATTTTAGAAGGGCGCTGTCACTGCCTTCCACCATTTCTTCTTGTTCAAAAACAACGTTGCGTAAAGCTAAAGCTAAAAAAAGCTGAGTTTTCAAAATCGCAATAATCAAACACAGCTTTAATGATAATTGCATTTTAAACGATATTACTAACCGTCAGTGATAAACTATGATAACCGTGAAACCACCAAAATCTTATAAAAAACCGTGATACAGATTTTTGGTCAATCATGACCCCTTTAAACAGATGAGAAAATCTAACAAGTTGTTAAAGTTTTGCATAAAATGTCTGGCGACAAAATGTGCTGGGATGAAGTTAATAAGCTGTCTGTTGTTTGACTAAAGCGATACAAGGACATGTCTTGTTTGGTCTCATGCTGAAGCTGATTTCTTCAGCCATTCCTCCAGGTTCTCCGTCGTTCTTCAGTGTGAGAGGTGGATCTTGGCGTGCAGTCAGAAATTTGGGCCAAAAGGGATTTGAGGTGAGGACAGAGAGCACTCTGTTAGCAGAGCCACGTGAGGACATTCATCTTTGTGTGTTTCGTCCAAGTCCCTCATGTTTCATAAAAGCAGCTGAACGCAGAAGCCATGACGGGGCGTTTGCCTGCTGACAGCACAGGGGCATCGTGGGTCAGGCTCAAGAGCTCTTTCCAGCAGCCGAGAGATCAAACACATCCACATGATGCTGAGTAATGATGTACTGCTCGACTTACACTTTGAACTCTGGGAATGTTTAAGAAGCCTCTCTTGAGTTGTGTCATACAGCCGTTAGATTTGTTTGACTTCTGCTGTAGTTGATGATTCCGTTTGCGTTCTGGTTTTCACTGCCACGTAAGTTTGTTGACATAAATCAGTGTGGAAACTTTTTTTGTTTTGAAATATTACCGTTTTTTGTTCTCTTTGAAACTTCATTCCTCTTGTCGGAGCTGAGCCTGAGTTTGTCTAGAGCGTTTTAGCGAGCATCGCTATAACCAGGCACAACATGGCGAGTTTCCAGTGATAAACAATTTGTCTGTTCACACTGCAGGGTTGTGCAAAACTCAGAATTGGCTCCCTTTCAATTTGTGTGAATTTTAATTGAATTAGCCACACATCACAGGATGTATGTGAGATGGTGGTCCAGTGGGTTAAACCATGGAACTGATACGCAAAAGGTTGCTGGTTCGATCCCAGCGGTCACCACCAGTGTGTCCTTGAGCAAGGCACTTTACTCCATGTTGCTCCAGGTGGGTTGTCCCTGTAATAAGGGCACTGTAAGTCGCTTTGGATAAATATATGTTGAATTGGAATTTGAATTGGTATGACAGGAAGAAGAATTTGTAGAATTTATTTGAATTGGAATTCAATAAAGCGGGTGTACACTGTGCGAGTTCGGACACACTATTAGTTAACCTGATAATCGCATCGAAGCTGCTGGTACACGGCACGACTGTACCCGGCGAGCCGGCGGCAATCACATGAGCTTTTGTGCTAAACACAGAGGCCGAAGATTTCAATGTTGCTCCTATGGTTTCGGATAGAAAAAAGAAATAAAATAAAAAAGTGTGTGCAAATGATTTAGTGAAAAGCAGAGAACACAGCCATTCCTTTCAACAAGAAACTTATGTGTGTGTGTCATTGTATGCACACGCTGTAGGGTTGCAGCACCTGGGCTATAATAATATTCATAGATCTAGCCTATATAACATGGTTGTGTATGATTTGGCAATAGGGGACAGCCTATACACTGGTCAAAATAGGGCCAAGTCCCTGAATTTTTTTTAACATGGTTGAAAATATATGTATAGTCCATAATTCCTTTCACACAATGTGAGCCACGAGCATCCGAGCATCAATGATTTCCATGCGATTTCTCCAGAGAGGAAAAAAAAACGCTTGCGAGCTCATACGACAGCAAAAATCACACCATCTATCTATCCTTCTATCTGTCATTCTATTTATCCTTCTATCTGTCCTTCTTTCATTCCACACTGGAAAAAAATTGGTGTAGAAACTATTTTCATTCAGAAATTGCTAGTAAATTTTACAATTACAAAGATATATTACATATAACAATCACATTTAATTCAAATTAATGCAATTAAATGTGAATTTTTGAAGTAGAAGTAGTTTTTTTTATTGTTTTTTTGTAAAGTTTACTCTGATAATCTTTGTTTAATTTGCAACTATGAAAGATCATTTTTACTTTGTATCCTTCGTTCTACGTTATATTTGTCCAATATATCTATAAACCTCAAACCTTTTAACACTTCAAGTTTGTCTTGGCGTACTTTGGATTTCTAGTTAAAAAGTACAGCTATATGAATTTCGGTTCATTTTAATTCTTTCTTGCATTTAAATATGAATTTCAATTCTGCATCCTGTTTGAATGTAAACTGGATTTCAATTCAGTTTACATTCAGGAAGTGAACTAGAATTTCTCAATTCGATTCCGAATGGTGCAGTCCAGTCAGACCACGTATACTGTTGAATATTTTCCTTTATATGGAGATCAGATAGGATGCCAACTTGGTTACTGGACCATGTTTGCTTTAATCCGAAACAATCTAATATAAATATACGCTGTATGTGTGTTACGGAGACGTTGTTGACCTGTTTGTAATTTCACGCCGGTGTCTGAGCTCAGGATCATCCATCACACAGACGCAGCTCTGCTGCGATTTATAGTTGTGCGTTAAGTGCCGGCAACTAAACATGTAAATGCAGATATCTTATTGGAAACAAACTGATTTGACAACTGAAAGGTTGCCCTTGACAGCACCAATGTTTTGCTTAAGGTTAATGGTTGTCTGTATTGATCACTCATAGCTTTGATGCTAAAGCCAGAGCTTCCTTGCATGTGAATGGATTACCTCTGTTTTGTTTTAGAGTGTAAGTGTCTCAGCCTTTAGGAAGTGGACCATTGCAATGGTGTGTAACTCCTTTAGGATCATTGTTCCTAACAAAATGGCCCCCCGGGGTATGTGACACTTTTCTCAAAGGCCTCTCATGAGGGGTTTAACGGGTTAACAGCAAACAAAAGAAACTGAGAACATGTAACTCAGCAGGGGGCCCTGTGGAAACTCCAGGCAGCCATAATCTCGACCTAGTCACTTCCTGTTTGCTTTACCCAGAATCAGGAGTCTGTCACAGGGGGCTAAATTCGAGTTGACAGCCACACATTAATTTCCAAGAATATTGATGTGCACTATAATGAGGATTTGACTTGAACTATTTTTTTATTTTAATTTTTTTTTACTTTTGTCATTTTCTACTACATACTACAAACTGTTCTAAAGCAGATGTTTCACAAAATATTTTTTTGTTGTTGCCATTTATACTGAAAAATGTCATCTTCTGTCAACTCTCATAATGTTTCTTGCCTCCATTTAACATATAATATTATATTTTGCATAATTTGGTGATGGTGGTTGTCAAGTTAAGAAATATGACAAAATGGTACCATAAAAGTAGTGCTTATGCTAGTGTCTTCTGAAGCCATATGATAGGTTAGCACAGAGATGCACATCGAAACTTGTAAGATCGTTTTTGATGAACAAATCGCTATTTAATGTACATCTGAAAACTCATTCAAAGTCTGAAAAAAATTGGTGTAGGATTTACTTCAAAACATTTTTCACTCTGAATTTGCTAGTAAAATATTTGCAAGTAACGTTACATTTTTTATTAGAAATATTATTTTGTTTTAAAACAAATCTCTTTGGTTTATTTACAATCTTTTACAGTGTGTTTCTTGTTTATGTATACGAGTCAAAATCTACTAAGGGATAATAATGGAACTATTTATTTTTTTATATTATTTAGAATATTTATATTATTTATTTAGTTTAAATACAAGATTTTTGTTCTAAGAGACAATAAAAACAACTGCATCATAACCACTCCTTTCCTAGTAAAAAATTAACTTGGTTTTCAAAAATAAACTAATTTGCAACAGCCTAATGTAACATTTTGAATATTATGTCACTTATGTCAGTCTCTGAGTTGCATGTAATTTATTTAATCCATGAAATAAACTGTAAAATAAGTATAATGAACTACGCAAAAATAATTTTGAATGTCTCCAGCATGTTTTATAACTACCAAAGAATCAAACATAGTTCACTCCTTATGCACGTTATCACGTCCGTCAAAAACGTGTTGGAATATTAGAGCTAAAAACATTGACATAAGACACTCATCAATCGCTTCACTGAATACTTGCTGGTTAAGAAATAATTATTTATTACCTTACGATCCATCTGTTTTCAAATTATTTGAATATCACAACATCAGTATCTGTCAAAAAATAACATGCACGATATACAATAGTATTTACGAGAAGCAGAGGTCCAGGGAGTATACTCATTTCCTGGAAAACCCACATTACCGGATGTTTTGACTACGCCATCGGTTTTCCCGAAAAGAGGGAGTAAATGCTGTCTGTCAGAGTCGATAATGTGCATAATACATAACGCACGTGAGTATAAATTTGTTCTTCATTAGCTGAAATTGAAATGATCAGGGAAATTGACTGTCATATACAGATCTAATATCTTTATAGGGTTTTTTTAGTGATCAAAGTTTGATTTTCCAATAGCAGATGATACATTTTTACATAATTTGTTACATTTAATTACCCCTTTTGACCCATATCTATGTGCAAGTATGCAAGGATTTTCACCAAATAAAGGTTTAACATTTTAGTTTGCTCCTCACACAAATCTATTGTATGGCTGCAAAAGACTTATAGGTCACTTTTATGGTGGTTTGTTATCATTTTTGGAACTTGACAGACCCCATTTACTTGACATGTGGAAAGGCCAGCTTAAATGTATATTGGATTTTTCATTTCTATTTTATGTTCTTTGGAAGAAAAAAAGTCATAGGGTTGAAACAATCCTGCCCTTTTTGTGCATAAAAATTGCAATAAAGAAATTGAAATGTATAAAGGTTGCTAATTAAAGAGATGATGCTGATTGGCTTGTTTGGGTGCTCATCCCCATTGATTTATTGTGAAAGTGCCACTGAGAATCCCTGAATTCCTATTTACAAGCTTCTCTCTTATTTAATGTGTTTAATGCCCTGTCAGTCTAATAAGCAATAATCAATAATCATACCATTCAGAATGTCATGTTTGCAATGTCTGTTATTATTAAAGAAAGAACTCAGTTTACTCTTTGTATGCAAAGGAGTCTCACTGTCTTTGTTCAGGCAGAGGTGTTGGTTTTTGTGTTGCACAAAAATGCAAAACAATTTTGGTTCAGCAAATTCCTGCATGGTGCAGGAGTGAATCATAATTATGCCTTTCCATATCATTCCTGCTGTGCCCTTCCAGCGTTCTGCTGAATCAGCAATGGATCAGGCAGCATAAAATGCCGTGATTTTCATGCTTAACGCTTTTTATCATGGCTGCAGAAAAATGAGTTTAAGAACAGGACAGACAGTGTGTGCGTGCGTCTATATTGCCCTGCAGTCTGTACAATTGTATAAATTTCACCCAGTTAAGTTTGTTTGCCAGGCGGCAGCTAAACGTCTAGAGCTAGAGCTTTATTCTCTTGTTTATGAAAGCCTGAGATGATGTTAGAGATGTCAGAGAGCAGGACTCAATAAAACATCCTTTTCATGGTGATTTTAAAAGGATAGAATTTAATATATTCCATTTGATTGTGAAGACTAGCTTTTTGCCGGCCACTATAATTGTAGATGATTGCCTCAAATGAGCCTTAAATGTGTATTTTAAGTGTGTCATTTTTTCTAAAAGCGCAGTGTCTGAGGTCTCCTGTCCATGTCTGCAGTGTATTTTCTAAGACAACAAAAGCCAGACCAAGGAAAAATCAAAAGGAACGCGCCCCGAAAAGACAGGAAGCAGAATGGCAGGTTAAAACGACAGTCTAATTCCCCAACACTGTCACATTATGAAGCTGGAAACATTTATTAAGCCATAAGCAAACATTTTGCCATGATTTTTTCTAGATTGAATATATAGAATGCCACATTTGTTCAGAAGATTTAAGTGCATTCCTGAAAAAGGCGGGATGGAAATAAAAATAATACTGGAACCGACTGATTTTCAGGACGTTGTGTTCTGTTGCATCATATTAATATACTCAGAATGTGTTTTCCGCACTGCTGATTATGAGTTAAAGGTTTGAATCACTTCAGTGACAGAGCAGTTCTTGATTTATTCACATATACTTTCATCATGCCCAACTCGAAATGAACCTTTATAGTGTGTTGTGTGTACGTACTTAAAGGCAACATGAAATCCAAATGGACCCTATTCACTTTCTTCATTACTTGCTCCTTCTCTAAAACCTTTCCTTTTTTGCTGATGTTACTAAGGGCAGTCTATTGGATAATGTTAACCAAAAGCCAAGTAGCTTTTTAAGCATTGCAATTGTAATTCAATTCCGTTTCGTTTTGTTAAAATGCATCACAATGTAAAAGTAAAATGGATTGCAATCGGCGATTCCTGTTGACTTTACAGCTTTTGAGTCTGACTGGTTGCTAGTATGTGAATGTATTGTTAAAAATACACATTCAGATTCACAATTAATGGTACTTTGATAATAGGAAGATTTTAAAATACATTATCAAAAAAGTGGTTGTTCATTAAGAATCTGAACCAGAATAATTAAATACCTTACAATTCTCATACTTAAGGAAAAGTTGTTCTCAGGACGTGTCAAATCAGTCTGACAGCCTCCTTTGTGTAAAAATCTCCATCTCTGTAGTTATAATGAACATGAAATCCTATTTGAGTTTCAGAAGAGTTGATGAGCTATGCTGAGATTCGTTTTTTCCCCTTGGCTCGTTACCTGGCGGTGCTGAGAGTAAGCAAGACTAATTAAGCCTGAAGTCATTTGAATTCATTTGAATGGTCTTGGTCAATTAACATGCTGCTTTCTCAAGTCTTATTTAATGTCATTTTTATTGATCGGCTCCTGCGTTTTCACATATGGCATACTTTTTAACTCTGCCAAGTTTGATATTCAAAAGTCTCAATGTATTGATTGATTCTTTGTGATGGTCAACAAGATCCATGTATGCTTGTCGCTCACGGTTAGCAGGGTTTCGGTAATCGATGTGCACTCTTCACGCATTACGTAATTTAATTAAAAGCCCTCTTAAGGTTTCTGAACTGCTCTGAGACTAAGATTTTGTTATTGACCATAATTTAATAGAGAGCTCAGCCAAACCCTGCACACAATATATTATATTAGATTTGTAAGAAGTCCCTCTCAAAATGAGGTACTGTTGCATCTCGCTTTTAGATTTAAGGTGATGAATTGCCATTCAGGGGGGAGTGGGAAAACTTGATGCATTTCGCATGATCTCTATTTCGCAAATCAGCAAATTAGAGTTTGCGCTGTGATTGGATGACCTGTCCGACGGTTATAAAAGCTGCCTAGCAACATGCAACAGTTATGATTTCTTATTCTATGTAAAGACTTTAAATTAAGATTATTGATTAAAGTTTAAGCCTGTAGCCATAAATAAATGCATGAAACGAGCTTTAGTTTAATCAATGCCTTTAACAGTTTTTTCTATGCATTAGGTTGCTCTGCTCCCATTGGCTGTCCGTGTGCTCTGCACCAGCTCTGCTTCCCTTTTCCCCGTCAACAGCCTTGTTTCTCAACCTGTCTCCGCCCACAGGAGGCAGCTGCGGCCAATAAGGCTTGCAGAAAAGGTGTCGCCGTTTTATACAGACCCACCCAGCCGAACTGATTGGCAGTTGGGTCAAACAAAGTCATTTTCTTGGCTCGTTGCCTGGCAAACTCTGCAAGCATTTAAGGGAAAGCAGAAGGCATTGGCCTCTCTGCGCTGGGATACCTCAAATCTCACTGCACAAAACCTATGTGTGCCTTCAACTTTGTTATTTTTTTGTTGGTTCAATCTCCTGAGGGTCTAAAGCAAGCGACTAACTGCATTGAGAGTGGCAGATCTGTTTGTTTAATCAGCCTGCAGTTGCATTTCATTACATTTACACAAATCTGTGTGCATATGCATATCCCTTTTTTGTCACATTACTTAATTTGAAAAACTTCTGTGCACATATACACTGAAATAAAATTGGTGTTGGATTTCCTTTGAAACAATTTTCATTCAGAAATTGCTGGTGAATTTCACAATTAAGTAACACTTTTGATGTGGAAAGACTGAAATAGTATTTTTTTGTAAAACATACTCCAATAAGAACTTTTTTTTAAAATTTTGTTTAGAGTGCATGTCTGTATTAACATGTGCAGCGGCTCCTTTTGTGGAGTGAGAACAGTTCCGATGAAGAGCCGTCGCACGTCTTCTTGGCTTTAAAACATACTGTCTGCCGCTTGAGCTTATAGTCAGTGGTGCAAGTTTGCAGTGCAGATTAATAAGGCATGTAGAAATAATGTTTGACATTTTACTTTCGGCAGTAATGACTCGGTTTGCATATATGTGGAGGTCAGTGGTTTGAAGAGGGCGCTGCAGTGCAGACGAACGCTGTTCTGGTTTCTCATATCATATGTGGAAGATTAAAGTCAGACTATTCCGTCACCTTCGCTGACATTGTTTATAGAGTCAATGAATAATTGCCATTAAGAAGAAGAGCACCCAGTGTTGATTTTCCGTAGCCATCTGGTTCCCTCACCCCTGTGAGCAGCGCATGCAGTTGGTTCGTCCCGCTGAAGGGACCGCATTACGACTGTTTCACATTACTGCGACGTCTGTCTGATTTTCCCCCCTGTCTGGTTTTAGTGGTTTGATCTGTCTTGCGGGAAAACCTCTCTCTTTTTTTTTGCCAGTCTCAGTTGATCTTTGACCTCAGTGTCCTGCTTCTGTGCTTCGTCCTGCTTCTCCGGATATGAAATTATCTGTGAGGTGATGAGATGGATAAACTTTATATGTATAGTTCACCCAAAATGAAAATTTTGTCAATACTAACCCTAATGTTGTTAGGATTAATAATGTCGTTCCGAACCTGTATGACTTTCTTCTGTAGAGCACAGAAGGAGACATTTAACAGAATGTCCGAGCTGCATTTCCAAATAATGAAAGTAGATGGGAACCAGGAGCAGCTGTGGTCACCATCCATTTTAACATCATGGTATTTTTAGACATGGTAATACCATGTTTTTTTGGACACATACTATGTCATTCTTTGATGTACTAGTAACGCTTTATAAATATATATAAAGTTCAATTTCATGACATTTTTAATGCATTTAGTATCATGAACTAACAATAAACAACACATTTACAGCATTTATTTATCTTAATGTTAATATATAAATATGCATCCTGTCTATAATAAAGTGTCCTTGTTACATATGTTGCATGTACTTGTAAAATAGTAAATTATGCATAATTACATGCAACAAACCCTAATTCTAACCTTAACCATATAGTAAGTACATGTAGTTAATTATTATTAATCAGTACTTAAATATATAATTATATGCCAATATATTTTAAGTTTTTAAGTATAAATTAACATGTATTATGAACAAACACAAATTGATGAATTAAAATTTGCCTGAATTAATAAATGCTGTAAAAAAAAAAATCATGATGCATTAATTAATGTTAACAAATTGAACCTTATTGTTAATTCCTCAGTATCTTGATATATATCACTCTACCACGGTACTGCCACAATCACCGAGCTGGAAGAGCCTCCAAATGACATGCGACAGACACGCCCACCTCATACGTGTTTTTCAATCATGCATGGAGCTGACACAGCCTGGCTAAATGATGTGAGGAGAGCACGCGTTTCGCTGCATAAATTCAATTCCTTCCCCTGTTGAATGCGGGCTGTGTTTGAGTGCTGTGGTGTGACTGTCTGACTCAGGATGAGGGGAGCGTCTCACACCCTGTGGCAGAATTTATTGGTCCTGCTATTTCAGAGTGACGTGAAAATAGTTTATACTCACAGGTCTGCCTCTTCAGGGAATATATCAGTCCACTGTGCACCATCAGGAAGCACACACACACCCCCCCCCCCCACACACACACACACACACAAACAGACTTAACATTGTATTATATAGTTTATGGCACAGATTCTCTCTGTAGTTTAGTTTGAGGAAGAAACTCAGACTCTTACAGATGTTCTCTGCATGTTGATCACCGTAGAAGATTTGGACAGAGGTTTGTTTAAGAGGTCAAGCTTGCATTGGTAATGAAAGGGGTTCAGCATTCGTACATTTAACCTAGAAATGTCTTACCATATTTAAATATATTTGAATCTTTTAATAGCAATTTAAAACAACTTTTATTACTAAAATTATTAATGATAATAATAATAATAATAATAGTTATTAGATTATTGCAGTCTAAAAGAATAAGCAGATATACAGTCAAGCCAAAAATTATTCAGACACCAGATAAAATATTTTACTAGTGGGTGCATTTATGTAAGTGAGGATAGGACGGACGGACAGATAGATGTTTTGTATTATATTTACATTAAATTATACTGTACAGTACGAAGGCAGTACTTTTTAAACCTGCCATGTTAAAAGCCCTGAGATTATCGGCTACCAATATTAATGTAAAAGATAATAATGATTAAAGAACACTAATATTGCCTGATACTGATATTCTATTCTTGATATATCGTACATCACTACAATATAATTTATATATACCTATAGTTTATATGTGGCACTGAACTGCAACAAGCCATTCTATACAGAAAAAGAACATTATGCCTTTAACTTATTCTATAATTATCTATTCTATAAATTGAGATTCAATTTGCAGACAAGGACTAGATTTAGATATCATCTTTCCCCAGTTCATTCTTTTTGTGTGCACAGGGCCACACCAATATATACTCACACATGCATCGACTTGAACAGACCATCTCTTGTGGTTTGAAGCAGATCTGCTGACTGTTTGTCTGATGTCAAAGTGTGTTGTGAAATTCATCTATCCAGGAACAAGGGTGGATGAGTTCAGGGTGATCAAATCCAAACATCTAGTGTTATGAGCGGGACTGTAGGCGCCTCAGGGTTGTGTGTATTTTTACGTGGGGATTTTCATCTCGGTCTGTTGCTGCTCTGGACAGAGAGATCAAGATGCCATGACATATTTTGTGTTCAGTTCAGTGAGACGCTTCTCATGCACTTGTGCGTCCCAGAAAGAAAAAAAAAGATTCAAAAGAGCTGTGACTTGGCCTTTAACCGAATTAGTTCCGAGAGGTCAGATTTCTAATCTAGAGTTCTTGACGTTTATGGTGGAGCCATACAATATTCAGACACTTAAGCCACACAAAATGCCTGAATATCATTGCATTCACAATCTCAAATTGTAAAGATGAGATGCAAAACATTTTCTGAGAATTAACATTTTTTCATAGACATATTTGATCAATCAATTATTTATTGAATTTAACTTATTGTTTTAATTCAAGGGCAATTTTCTTGGCTTAAAGTGTGCTTGCTCTTTTCTTTACCTTTTGATATATTTATCTATCGTTTTATCTGTCGATCCTTCAATCTATCGATTTATCGATCATTCTATCTATTGTTCTTTCTGTTTGTAAGGTCTATAAACCTTTAAACTTCACAACTTTTAAAACTTTAAAATAAGGCTTTGTCAAGCTAGCATTTAGGTTTTTTTGTTTGTCTAGACAAACTTGGCTTTTTCAATTTAAATGAGTTATATTCATTTCTTTAAACGTTCATTCATTTTAATTTGAGGCATTCTTAATTCAGTTCAAACCCTAGTAACCAGACCTTACTCTGTAGTGAAATTATAGTTGGCTTCCGCTGTAAACTATCGTTACTTCCTCTTGCTCTCACCTCATTTAAGCTGTAGAGATTCTATACAGAGGTCATCTATGATCTCATGTGCGCGGCTTTAATAAGATGCAGGAAACGCCCACATATGTGCCCTGTAGTCTGCTATCACACTTTTTAAAGCCCTAGCGGAAAACTTCATCAGCCCACCACAATCTACAAACTACAATTATGACTCACGGATGGATCGCTGTCTGTGTGTTTGAAATAAAGCTTCATTGAGTCACTCCGTTCACATGCAGAGGCAACAGGAGACACGTAGTCCGATGGGGTGTTTTTTTTCTCAACTACCGCCTGCAAGCGAATGCCCTCTTCGCTGCATTCCAGTGCAGCTTCGCTCAAGAATAACTCGAAAAGCATCGTTCAAATATTGAGACGTTTTCCTCTTCTCTTATCTTCTGTGTGACTTGCATCATTGTTTGAGTTCAGCTGATTTCTATGTCCTCTTGTCCTTACGATGGGCATCGTGCCAGGTAGAGGTTGCCATGACTCCCAACGCCACCCCTTTTCAACCCCCCAGGAAGGTATTTTTTTCGTGGAATACTCAGCGAAAGGTTTCATTTTAGACAAAAGATGTCTACTCGACATCAGCTGAATGCTTCTGGGCTCGAGCAGCGTCATGTGACCCGCCGGTGAAGGTTTTGTGAAGGTGCCAGGACAGAAAGGGAGAAACTTGGAAAGCGATGCTAGTGAGAGTTCTTTCTCTTTTTTTTCCTCTCTTGTCTTTTTCTTGCTGAGAAAATGGCGGACTCCGCAGACTTTCTGATTTATCTAAATTATAAATGATCTCAATTCATTTTTAATCATAGGTTGTTTTAGCTGAAGTAAAAATGGGGTTCAAACTGTTTCCGAAACTCCAAAAAAAGTAATGATTCTGCGAATGATTGGGTGTGAAAGCCGCCGCCCACTTTTGCATGGCTCAAGTGTTCTGTGAGTTGAGCGTTTACGTCCAATGAACATCAGTAAGCATTCAGAGGACAGCAGCTGATTGTGAAACTCTTTTACCGCCTCAACAGCTTGTGTGTTGTCTTTTAAAATCACCATGTTCTTGTCTAAGCTCACCCTGATCTCGCAGACAGTCACGCATGGCGTTCTCTGGCAGGGATGTGTTTGAACAAACTGTTTTCGCCAAACCTTTCAATATTTTCAAGCTAGAGTGTTCATTCACTGTGTGATTGATTGAAGTGAACATATGATGGGTGAAGCATTATTTTGAGATTGATTGAAGTACCTATCCTAATATAGCTTCATAATGCTTGTACCTGGTCTCATTGTATTTGATTTACAAGTGCACATTACTGTTGAAGCTGTACTGTAGAAACCCTTTTTCTGTAAAACAAAATTTTGTTGTAAACTGTATTTCATTGAATATACCTTTTCTACACAATTCTGAATTAAATTACTGTAGACTCTTAAAGGGAACATAACACAAAGTTTCTGCCAATCTCATGTTAACCTTGAGTGCCTATAGAGTAGTATTGCATCCTTCATATGTCCGAAGAGTTTTTAGTTTTATCCTATTTATAAAAGACATATACGATATGTATACATATACTGATTCTTTCCGAAAACAGCCAAACTCGTGGAGGAGTGCAGTGGGCGGAGCTAAAGGAGCACACACACCTATGACACACACACACAATACATCCTCGCATTATCCCCAGATAACTTTAGAGTCACTATACGAACGTATTGTTTACATTGTATGCACTTGCGCACCGATTGCCAACACAACTCACAAACAAACAACTCTGTTGCTGCTCCGAGAAAACAAACTACATCCACTGTTTCCTTAACGCTGGGTTATTTGGGAAGCTGAACAAGGTTATCTTTCCCTCACAACCAAAATCACACTTCTTTAGTGACATTGTTGATTTTGTGGTCTAAAAACAAAATGACAGCACTGGCGACGGCTTCCGCAACTGAACGAAGCTCGTTGATGGGCGTGCTCTTGCTCTCGCTCTGGTTGATGTGCGCACACGCTCATCCGGGAGAAGTGAAATAAGTCAGAATGCATGAAATAGCATTACACCCAACCTACCCCCCCATATGTGAATATGTTTCCTAATTTTAGGATTTCTTTCTTTTCACAGCACAAAAATTGTGAGCAGATATGCGGATACACCTCCACCACTGAAACCCAACCAGGTCAGTGAATGCTGTTTTTGTCTTTCTCCCACTTTCTATATTTACCGTAACTCCATGACAGTGTTTTGTTCATGCAGGTTAATGTGGTTTATCTGACCTGATAGCTCATCCACAAAGAATCGGGAACATGAGTATGACCCGGGATTGGGTTTCATAAGAAGCTTTGACCACTTGTCACAAACCCGTAGATCCGATCTTGTGGCGTAAATGGCAACCCAAGCTCGATTCTGTGGGTCTCTGTCACTGTGGTGAACTCGGCGCACTCTTTGAACTTGGTAAAGCAGTGGTTCTCAAACTTTTTCAGGCCACAATTTAAAAAAATGCGGAAACCAACTACCTTAAAACAGCTACCAGGTTTAGTAGTGCACAAATTGTGCTTAGTTTATATTCTATTTATAATAAATAGCCTCACTTTTACCAATCCATCATTTTGTTTATTTAATTGAAATGAATCAGACTGCTAATTTTCGAACCAAAATTTAGCATACACTTGCATGCTTTACTACTCGAGACGACAGAAACATCATTAATGTTAACGCTATAAGTCCATGTATCATGGACCCTTCAAGGTTTGAGAACTGCTGCTGTAAATGGATAATATGCTGACAATTTGCAAATGCATCATACAACAAACAAATAAAAAAACAGAATAATTCCTTCTCTGAAAGGACAGAAGATGTTTTTTGCTCCCGGAGGTCCAGAGGAACAGCAGTGTGGACGTGTGCATCCAGGCTGAGGTAGTAGGTTGTATGGTTTCGAATGACACCATGGGAGTTAACTGTACAACCTTCTAGCTTTCCCTGGAGTACACTCATTTCATCAAGCAAGACTCCTTCTTTCCATAAAGTGAGAACCTTTGAAGTGGCATCCATTGGATTAATAATCTTCGCTTTTTACACTTTTAAATACATGAATTCAAAAGATTAGATGCAGTAGCACACAGATGATTCAGAGTCATACAGATAATTGATGTTTCCTGTTCCTCCAGGATGGGACAGGCAGTCAGTTTCATTGTCATTTACTGTGTTGTTCGTATCTGCTGTTGGACAGAAGACATGCAGCATATTTTTAGTAATATAATACACTATCACTAAAATGACAGCAGGAACCACCACAGAAACCACCCAGTATCCCTTTCAGCCAACAGAGTGTGATGTCAAATTGTCTTGTGTTTTATCATCACTGCTGCATATCAGTCTGTTTTCCCCTGAGACACTGTGATGGCTGTTTATAATCTGACTGCATTGAATATTTGGGGGAAAACAGCAGGGATTGGTCACAGTGGTTATAGTCGACTGGTTTATCTAGAATATTTTTGTATTTATCTTTTTATATTTATCTCTGAAATTGTTTTCAACAGTGTTTTAATTAGTGTATTAACAGCTGCTGTAGCTCTTGCACTGAAAAATCCCTCTTGGAAAAGTTGCATCTTTCACTGACCCCCTGTTTCACAGACAAGTCTAAGGGTCCTATTTTAACGATCTGAGCGCATGGTCTGAAGCGCAGGTGCATTTAGGGTGTGTCCGAATCCACTTTTGCTAGTTTAACGGCGGAAAAAACGGCAAGGCGCGTGGTTTAAAAGGGTTGCCCTATTCTCTTAATGAGTAATGGTTGTGTTTTGGCTGTAACATGCAATAAACCTATCAGAGTCTCATTACCCATTCCCTTTAAAAACCAGTTGCACTTGCACCATGGCGGATTCGCTATTTACATGGCAGAATTTGCGAGCAGAAAGACTAAATGCTCTCCTGAGAGGAATCCTTTTATTTTTAATAAAATGCCCTGTGTGTAATAAGCGTTGAGTGAGTGTACACATGTTGTGTTACTAACGCCCAGTAGAAAAAATATTGTGCTATTGACTTGACTTTTATTGACCGAGTGCATTTGCTATTTAGACAACGTGGCTCTGGATGTGAAAATAATAACTGCGTCAGGCTGAAACTAGCAAAAAACACTTGCATTATTACTGGCGTCGCATTGCGTACGGTGTATGATAGGGCCCTAAGGCTTAAGACTAGTCCCAGACTAAAATGCATGTTTGGGCTGTTTTAACTGAAAGCAACTTGCACTGACATATATCAATATATTACTGCCATTGTTTTGTCTCAAAATGCACACCAGTAACGTTTTTTTCTAAGGCACGTTTATAAAAACATCTTAAATGTCATAATTGAACTAAGGCCTAATCTGTGAAACCAGGCCTTGGATTCATTAATTGTTCAGGCAACACAATAACTAGTTGACTGAAAATGTAGTTCAGAACATGCCAAGGAAGCAGAAAAACTGTATACTCAAATTGAACCACATTTAGAGAACATGAATTGTTTGTTCTTTGGGTTATATATATAACATGAGACTTCGGCTGTTTGAATGAGAAATTGGTTTCCCATGATCTGTCATCCACGTTTAATTTTGCTCCCTGAATCATTGAGGATTAAGGGGATTTTTAGAGGGCCAAGACATAAATAGTGTGTGAAATGGATTATCTGAACTGTTGTGTACAGCACCAGTGTTGTTGGTTTGTGGATCCAGCGGCATTTCTAATAATTAGCACTGATGTCACTTCCTGTGAGAGTTGGAGAAGTGGTTGATGTGGGCTATGTTTGGAATACTAGCTCACTATACTTCCTGGAAACGGCACATATACTGTATAATGTATTCTGGGTTTTATTTGTAATGGGATTATCCATGTCTAATAAATATTTAAAACAGTAGTATGCTACCAGTGTTACCAACTATTTTCAATGGAAAGTAGCTAAAGCCTGCTCAAAATGTAGCTAAATGACGATTGATGACGTAATGCGCCAACTGTCGGCACTTTACATCTGTTTTCTCCCATAATCCATATTTACACACTGTATTTTAATGCAATATATAGCCGAATGTCAAATAAAGCTGTTCTCATTTACATATTTTGTTAGACAATGGAGTATGATAAATCAGTAGTAGCAAATCAGTGAGTAAATCTGTGAGTAGCATTATGTAATGCATTCCGTTTTTTTTAAGCCAGCTTTATATAAAACATTTAAAAAATGTTTTACTTTTTTTACATATATAATGTTTTTACTTTTAAGTTTATTTAAAAAAATATATATACATATATATAAAAATCTTTTAAAAAAATCTTTAAAAAAAATCTTGGCACTCTGATCAAATAATGAGCTAAGATAGAGATGCTAAATAGTGCAGCAGAAATCACTTATGGTTCATCCATCACTCTGAAAATGGAAGGTCAAGGCAAGCACATTGATTTGTGGCATACAGTATTCCACCACATAATCTGTTGTATACTGTTCATTTTGGCAAATCTAGTTGGTCATGTGGCTATTTTATATTTCATACAGAATATTTACATACTGCGCACTCTATGCATAATAAATACTTTGAGCAGTATGTTAGTATGTTGTTTCAAACATAAAAAAATGGACCAAGCCCAAAATGGCTAAACACTAAGGGCGCTTTCACACCTACTTTGTTTGGTCCGGATTTTCAGACTTTTCAGTTTGGTCCGAATCAAAATTACAGGTGTGAAACCTCCCCCCTACCACGGTCCGGACCAAAAAGACGAAATTTGGTCCGACGAAAAGAGGTAGTGTCAGTCCGGATCAAACTGAACAAAGGTTTGGTTTGTTTAGTGTGAAAGCATTTTCTGTATGGTTCGTACTTTTAGACCATTTACAGGAAGTTCCTGTTTATTTTTAATATTATAATGTTATTTTTAAATTTCATCTAGGCTACATTGATTATGAAAAGTGAAAAGATGCGCAATCAGTCAGAAGACAGAAGGTCAGAAATGATTTTGAAAGAAATTTTGCTTAGAAAGCCTTTCTTTAATTTGAATTTTGTTTTGTATAAATTGTATCTTAATTTTAATCAATGTTTCATCCCATAATTGCCTGAATTTAATAAATAAGAAGCAAATAGTCTATAGCAGACAATGCGCACAGCGCCTGAAAATAGGCTAACTTCTGTCAACATAACCAACATGACAACCTGCATGCACAGAGAGCGTGCTGGGGACTATTTTCAGGCGCTGTGTAATATCATTTCGCCTGCTGCACCCATGATACGGCAGCAACGTTCCTTGATTATTACGCAGGAATGAGAGTATAGTTCCTAGCCATATTGGTCTAGAAAATCGCAACTATTAATTTTCCGTCAGTCTTAGTACACGATGTAACTATACACATCACAACATGTAAATAGGAAAATGTTGGTGTTATTTTGTCACTTATTGAGCAGTAGGCTACCTGGAGCCGTTTACCTCCAATCTTTATGCTAAGCTAGGTGGGTGCGTCAGACCCAGAGTTATGGCACGCACGGAGATGAGTGGTATGTATGGGCTTATCTAACTCTGGGGGATACAGTGAATAAGCTAAAGTCCAGGGTTCTAAATTAACACCCGCCAAATGCGGGTTAAAATTCATTTTGGCGGGTTTTAATAAAAACCTACTAGCCAGTTTGGCCGTTGATGCATGAGGCATTACACATGATACATAGGCTAAGGCTCTGTTCTCGGTCATGTATCCCCCTGGCAGCACTTCCTACGTTTCCCATGTAGCCTACACTGTGCCATAATGCTAGACTCGTACAAATTTCAACCCATTTGTGACAACCTACAACCCAGTTGCACTGGGGATATCTGCGCAGGACACGGGAAGTTGAATCAAGCATCACTGGTAGAAACTGGAGGAGAAGACTCAGCTGGTAAATAATTAACGCAGCATCTGGTTTTTTTGTCATCCTCTGGCTAGCGTTACATTATATAAATCACGCTTTTATTCATGCAAATGCTTTTAAACCATTGAAGATCTGTCCGTGACACACACATGACGCATAGAACTCGAATCTGGCGCGAGCTTTCTCTTTCGCGCTCGAATGAACGATAACACACAATTATGCCAAAATGCCAGTTTTTTTGAGTATCCTCATAAGAGAAGCCTTAAAATAACATATTAAAAGAACTTAAAGAGGTGTGAGAAAACGAGACGCGTGAGAGATCCGCTTCATGTGCGACAGCGAAATATCTTAAAGTGACAGTAACCACTTATAATGACAATGTAAAGAACAAAAGTAATTACTCAGTAAATACGCACTGCTCTTGACTAAATAACTTGTATAGCTTTAATAAGGATTACTATATATCATTAATAATTTATGCAGTGCAAACTAACTTTTCAATTTCTGTATATTTCCTACTTACAGGAAGGGACAGGTAGCCTTCATATTTCTTCAGATTGTTTTTAAAATCACTTAAATTAAAAGTTGTTTTATTTTTTTAAGCTTAATAAATGTTAATGTGTCATTTCTTTGAAGTGTCAATGAAATGTTATTTCATAGAGACATCAGTATATTAGTATCAGTGATACTGGCCTTCATTCATAAAAGATATCATTAAACAAAAATGGTATGCATTGTACTTTATGTTTGTCATGCCAACAATGTTAATAAAATGATCAAATGCATTCAGTGGCACTCATAATTTCTCTTATTTTCACCGGAAAAAAATGTGGCTAGTGGAAGTTTTGGCTGGTAACTTTAGAACGTCATCAGCCACATTGGCTGGTGATCAAAAAAGTTCATTTAGAACCCTGCTAAAGTCCCATAAAAGTTTGCGTGTTCCTTTAATGGTAGTGCACGCCTATATAGCATCTTTGGCCAGATAATGTTACTGTGAAGCTCATATGTATGAAGTACGTATGAGTCTTTTATGTCAAAATAGCGTGTCTCAGATAATTTTTAGAAATGTGAATAATCCATTTGAAAACTCAGAATTCCTTGTTTGGGAATGATTGGGATCGCCTTCAGATAAATAGTTGAGTATCTGGCAGCAGACATTCCCTTGGCATTCAAAACTCAAGACATTTTTTTGCTATGAAGTGTGCTTCCAAAATTTGGGTTTAAAAGCTTTTGTTCTCATTTTTCAGTGGCGTGTTGAAGCTATGCAGTTTACAGCCTCATATGTCTGTCCGGCGTCTTGTGTTGGTGGGTCTCCAGTGTGAACGCCTGCAGTCTGTGAGGCCCAGTGTTCATGAAGTATTTTAGTCTGGCCTGAAAGCCCCTGTAAGCACACATAGGCCCCAAAGCAACGCAGCCAACATGGTGAAAGAGACTTAACTGCTATCAATTAAGCACAGACAAATGAGCAGTGAAATAAACGAGGATTCAATGGGCAAGCGTAAGAGTCTCCGTCACTGATTCCCCTCTCACACAACGACAGGGTTGGAACGAGCTTAGCGTGGCCCCTCTAAAGCTTGAAAAGACGCAACTCCTCTACCCAAGGCTTAAGTCCACTTCAGCCCCCTTTAGTCGGGTGTCAGCTGTCTTTCTCTGTCAGCCAAACCTTCATGCAGCTTACATCTGAATTCTGCTTAGGCTTTTAGGATTTAATTTATAGAAAACAGCAGTCGAAACTCTTAAAGGGATAGTCCACACACAGATTAAATCTTACTTTTAATATAACAAAAGTCAGTGAGGACAGAGACTGTCAAGGTTAAAAAAAGATGCTAAAAGTAGTCAATATGACTCTTGCTATTGTCACATGATATGTTTTGTGAAGAACAGACTGAAATTTAACTTGTTATTCACTAATAATGTTCCCTTCCTGTGAACTGTGGTGACTGGATCGAGTCAGTGAGTGGTTAGTGAATGAATCTTTCAGACCACTTTTGTGAACTAGATCAACTGATTTGTTGACTCCAAAAAATGATTCGTTCATGAATCAAAGATCACTACTTGAACTCATGAATTTGCCAAGAAGATCTACCATTAAGTCATTAACAACTTCAGTTTCGGTCTGTTGTTCACACAAGCTATCAAATGACTTCAGAACACTTGGATTATAATGTGCGAGTTGTATGAAGCACTTTTATGGTGCTTTATGATTCTTTTTTGCCATTTTAGAGCTTGGCAGCCCTGGTCCTCAATCGTTTTTTTCCATTCAATTCAAAAGAGTGTCCTGGATGTTCTTCAAAAATTCATACTTTGTGTTCCACAGACGAAAGATAGTTATTCGAGATTGGGAGGGTGTGTAAATAATTCATTTTTGGGTGAACTTTGGGTACGTTGAATTGAAGGGAAAGCCCATGGTTTTGTTTTCCATGCTTTCCTGTTTAAACTGACAGAGAGAGAGTCAAGCTGCTTTTATTTTAGGAGGTATTTTTCCGCCTTCACCTCTGCTCTCGGGTGACTCCAGATGTAGCGGTGCGAACCCGGCTTGAAATCCTGCTGGTTCAGCAAAACCAAGTCCAACTGGCAGCCGAGTCAAGCTGCAACTCGTTGGTTACAGCTGTGCTTAGATTTATGCGATGGCTGAACAAATAAATTAGAGGATTTGATCGGGAGAAAGTTGAAGCTTTTGTTTCAGTGAGGTGTGGGTACACAGAAAAGGTTTTCTTAGTCAATTATACTGATGAACTGTTGTTTCGACGTTCTCATTTGAGGTTTCGACAAATTGCCATAAACAGACTTTTAGTGGTTCTGTTTTTGTGCACAATCTTACACCGATTATGCTTAAAAAGCTGTAAGATCATGGGTGTCTTAAAATGTTCTTGTCCTGTTTACACTTGGTATTAAAATGCATTTTGGTCAATCGGATCACAAGTGGACGACGCTAAATACAGGTGTAACAGGGTCTAAAATGTTTTAACAGCCACAAAAGACTGCCTGCTCTCCGCCTACTGACTTGCGGAAACATTATGGGAAGCATGCTAGCCAGATGGGATTTAAATTTTGTGGGCTGGAGACCGAAGTTTGGTTTGAAGACGAAAAACATACCAAACACAATGTTCTCTCTCCATCATTCCTGATTTTTAACACAAACTCACTGCATTCAGCGTCGTCTTGCGGCTGTCAGAGCAGAAACGAAAGCTGATGCTCTCTGTATGTTTTATGTCTCCAGACACGTTCATATGTAAATTGCGGGAGCTTATTTTGTCCATTCGATTGAAAGCTCTGAAAAAACCCAAACATTTAGACCCTCCCCTCGAAGAAATCAGGACAGAAGTGTTTGAAAGTGGACAAAAGAGACACCAGGAGTAAAAGGGAATGTGTCTCCTTCGTCCACTTGTGAGCCGATCAACCAAAATACATCTTAAAGGGGCTATATGCGTTTTTCTGAAATTTAAACTCGCGACTGACACCTGTGGCCAAAAAACAGAACTGCTCTTCATTTCTGCTCGCTCTCGCAGCGCGCGCTCGTACGTGCACACTTCACAAGTCATCTGCTGCAAGGAGGTCAACATTATGTTTACAGAGGTAAGAACAGTCAAATACATATATTGTTTGAGATAAGTGTTCTCTTATCAAAACGTCAAACGTGTAGCTGACAAACTACACAAAAAATGAATACATTAAATAAATAAATAAACCCATTTCGCCATTGGCATACACGCTGATGAAGGGCGCACAGACCGAAACTTTCGTAGAATATTAAAAACACAAATCTGAGCACTGTCCTTGACGACTGAGCACTGTCCTTGACCACTTATTATACACAAGTAGCTTACTATCACCAAGTATGAAAGACACATATACATAATACTATTTAGCAATATTTATTGACTACATGTCTTATGTGAAATAAAATGCATCACACTTTACATCTTCATTTACCTCTTATTTTTTGTTAAGATATAGAAACAACAAACAGTATAATGTAGCTTTACATGGCTATATAATAAATAATCCATCAGTTTTATATAGCGCTTTTCTAGACACCCAAAAAGACTTTACATTACTGATGCACTATTCATATTTATTTTTGTTTATATATATATATATATATATATATATATATATATATATATATATATATATATATATATATATATATATATATATATATATATATATAAGCCATTTCTGGGTCCTTTAGTATTCCCAACACAGATCTGAGCTCCCTCCAAGGCTCAAATGCGAAGCCGATGTTCACTCTAGTCCTTGCAATGCGCCGGTCTCTCTCAATCTTCGACCTTTTTTGGCCACTTGTCAGGGGTTTAACTTTTTTAGTCTTCTGTGGAGTTACTGTTGGTGTCCGAGTTGTCCTGGGTCTCTTCTGTGTATTCGTTAAATCCATTGCACTGCTTGCGAGTGTAGGCTACTTGCTGACTAGCGGTGGTGGCAGTGATCTGAAACGTTTAACATGAACGCGCTTGACGTCACATCCGCAGACAGCGCGGGAAAAGACGACCCGTCAGAAAATATGAAAAATAGGATACAGGCTTATAGGTGCACCCACTGTGAGCGGACAAGGTGTCAGTATGCTCATCAGGAGATGTTTGAGTCATAAATGGTAAAATAAAAAGGCTATAGTTACGTTTATTTTGGGGAAAAAGTTGCATATAGCCCCTTTAATATGAGGTGTAAACAGGGCCCTAGATTTCTATTACCGCTATTTTGCTCTATATGTACAGACATTTATTGCCATTCTGGCGGCTTATTCAATGGGCATTTACATTTTGGTGTCAAGACAAACTAATTAATTATTGTGTAAATATGGTTTTCTTGCGTTGTTGGGTTGCTATAATGAGTACATTTATCATCATTATCAGCATGCTCAAAGCTCAAATCTCTTCTGAAGTAAACAAATGTGTACAAAATGAACTGCTTTGTGTGCTAAAATTAATAGCAATATGTAATTCACAGATTGCCTTAAAAACAATGTGAAATGAAATTTGCAATCCATTGCGTAATATTCAGTGGGAAATTAGGTAGAGCAGGACTTCATTTTATTAATCAATTGGATTTTATTCATTTTGTGACATGTTAGACTATGATATTATGGGTTAGTATTCATTTCCTAGCCTATGTGGCCTTGGTTATGTCAGCAGGACATCATTTTGATCAAACAACACGAATCGTGAACACAAAGGGAAAAACATTTGTAAAGTTGTCTTTAAATTCATCGTTGTGCCGTTATCCAAGACGGTATGTCTTTTGTCATCCAATTCAGTCTGATTCTTCCAGACGTGTGACCAAACCCTGCTCATTGATTCTGATTAGAAGGTCCGTGATTGGCCGTCTAGCCTTTTGCCCCCTGTACACGAGAGCAGAGTACTGATGAACATGACCTACTGGTCCCAGACCGCTGTCGACCTTAACAGGGCCACAGCTGCATCAGGAGCAGCCAGACGTTACTGTGGTGATGAGGTGCTGAGATTTATGACAGATGAATAAGAGTAATCTAAGCATAGCAGACAGAGGTGCTATTGATCTGTCTGGAGTCAGGGCAGCGCTGCTGCTGATGACACTTTTTCCAGTCAATACGCATTTGACCTCTGACCCCGCATGAGAGATCAATGAGCTTGATTCAGATGGGCGAGGTCTTTGCGCTGGGCTGCTAGCCAGTCAGACGAGATGTTATAGCGGTTAAAGACCTGCGTTCAGCAGACCTGAACGCCGTGTACATACGTGTCTGTGCACTTAAATGTTCTCTATAAGGGTCTTCTGGGTTTGAAATCAGTGAAAAATGCTGGATAAAACTTAACCCTACGGAATTGTTCTGGATTTATGTGTTTATCATTCAATTTTGTATTATTACAGTTCAACGCATAACTCATCCCACATTGTTTGTTTTACAGTTATGAATGACATCTTAAATTGTGGCATTTTGAGGAGAGATGTGCTGTTTCCTTTTCTACGTACAATTTTCAACTGCAAGACAATAAAATGGGTGAAAAAATATTTTTTCATATTTCAGATATTCATCGAAGAAGGGACAGCCATATAGACCTCAGTTTGGCGTTTGTGACTTGAGATAGTAAGCAACCACCCACAACTACACCCTAGTAACCACCGAAAATGCCTTAGCAACACCCTAGCAACCACCCAGGTTACACTGGCAACCATCCAGGTTACATTGTACTTACTTACTCAAGTAAGTACTGAGTAATACTAATTAAATGCATGTACTTACTATAGCGTTACGGTTAGGGTTTGGTTTTGGGTTAGTTACTTGTAATTATACATCATTTGGAAATGATTATATTTGTGTTTGAAAATATGAGAAGTAAGAGATTTCTAAGTGTGTCTGAAGGCTTGTCAGTTTAATTAGAGACGGATGTCAAACTTAATATGTTTCTCTTGTGTAGTGGTTTATGGTGTTTTCACTTCTGTCTAGAATCCATTGTGTCTTTTACGTTTGTTTGTGTGTGTGCTGTCTGGTACTGTGGTGACAGCGTTCTGCTGATGGCCTCTATTTGTGTGTGTGTGTGTGTGTGTGTGTGTGTGTGTGTGTGTGTGTGTGTGTGTGTGTGTGTGTGTGTGTGTGTGTGTGTGTGTGTGTGTGTGTGTGTGTGTGTGTGTGTGTGTGTTGATTGATCACCATCATTCCCTTTCGGTCCCTGCTGATCCCACCAACCTTCCCCAACCACACACACTCACAAATACATGCTTCTACACTCAACGGCGTGATAGACTCGAAATCATACACCGACAAACCTGTGTTCAGACGCTGCCCAAGATGGCGTGAGTTTAAAACACTGAATCTATGTGGATTCGTGAGCTCTCACACTTTGAGTGTGTGTTCGTGTTCGCCGCTCTGCATTGCAGTAGAACAGACGTGGCGAGTTTGTGCATTAAGCTCGTAATCAATGGTATATGTGCTGGGCAGTCGCCGCCCAGCACCCCACTATGATGGGGTCGTGACTCTCACACCCCAGTGCAAGCAGAGGGGTCAGAGGTCATTCAGGGCCACTGCCAGACAGATAAAGATGCGTCTGGTGCTCAGAAAGCCACACAGGGAGTGCACATTGTCATTAAAATTGTGTTGTTTTGTCTCCTTGTTTTGTTTAAATGGCCATTGTTTTCATTAATCTGTTGTTTCGTCTACTCGTTTTGTTTAAATGGTCATTGTTCTCAGTAATCTATTGTTTCGTACCCTCATTTTGTTTAAATTGTCATTGTATTCATTAATCTGTTGTTTCGTCTACTCATTTCGTTTAAATAGCCATTGTTTTCAAGAATCTGTTGTTTTGTCCCCTCGTTTTGTTTAAATTGTCATTGTTTTCATTAATCTGTTGTTTCGTCTACTTGTTTCGTTTAAATAGCCATTGTTTTCAAGAATCTGTTGTTCTGTCCCCTCGTTTTGTTTAAATTGCCATTGTTTTCATGAATCTGTTGTTTCGTCTACTCGTTTTGTTTAAATTGTAATTATTTTCATTAATCTGTTGTTTCGTCTACTCGTTTTCTTTAAATTGTCATTGTTCTCATTAATCTGTTGTTTCGTCCCCTCGTTTTGTTTAAATTGCCATTGTTTTCATTAATCTGTCGCTTCGTCTACTCGTTTCGTTTAAATTGCCATTGTTTTCATTAATCTGTTGTTTCGTCCCCTCGTTTTGTTTAAATTGCCATTGTTTTCATTAATCTGTTGTTTCGTCTACTCGTTTTGTTTAAATGGTCATTGTTCTCAGTAATCTGTTGTTTCGTACCCTCATTTTGTTTAAATTGTCATTGTTTTCATTAATCTGTTGTTTCGTCTACTCGTTTCGTTTAAATAGCCATTGTTTTCAAGAATCTGTTGTTTCGTCCCCTCGTTTTGTTTAAATTGTCATTGTTTTCATTAATCTGTTGTTTCGTCTACTTGTTTCGTTTAAATAGCCATTGTTTTCAAGAATCTGTTGTTTTGTCCCCTCGTTTTGTTTAAATTGCCATTGTTTTCATGAATCTGTTGTTTCATCTACTCGTTTTGTTTAAATTGTAATTATTTTCATTAATCTGTTGTTTCGTCTACTCGTTTTCTTTAAATTGTCATTGTTCTCATTAATCTGTTGTTTCGACCCCTCGTTTTGTTTAAATTGCCATTGTTTTCATTAATCTGTCGCTTCGTCTACTCGTTTCGTTTAAATTGTCATTGTTTTCATTGTTCTGTTGTTTCGTCCCCTCGTTTTGTTTAAATTGTCATTGTTTTCATTAATCTGTTGTTTCGTCTACTCGTTTTGTTTAAATGGTCATTGTTCTCAGTAATCTATTGTTTCGTACCCTCATTTTGTTTAAATTGTCATTGTATTCATTAATCTGTTGTTTCGTCTACTTGTTTCGTTTAAATAGCCATTGTTTTCAAGAATCTGTTGTTTTGTCCCCTCGTTTTGTTTAAATTGCCATTGTTTTCATGAATCTGTTGTTTCATCTACTCGTTTTGTTTAAATTGTAATTATTTTCATTAATCTGTTGTTTCGTCTACTCGTTTTCTTTAAATTGTCATTGTTCTCATTAATCTGTTGTTTCGACCCCTCGTTTTGTTTAAATTGCCATTGTTTTCATTAATCTGTCGCTTCGTCTACTCGTTTCGTTTAAATTGTCATTGTTTTCATTGTTCTGTTGTTTCGTCCCCTCGTTTTGTTTAAATTGTCATTGTTTTCATTAATCTGTTGTTTCGTCTACTCGTTTCGTTTAAATTGCCATTGTTTTCATTAATCTGTTGTTTCGTCCCCTCATTTTGTTTAAATTGTCATTGTTTTCATTAATCTGTTGTTTCGTCTACTCGTTTCGTTTAAATTGCCATTGTTTTCATTAATCTGTTGTTTCGTCCCCTCGTTTTGTTTAAATTGCCATTGTTTTCATTAATCTGTTGTTTCGTCTACTCGTTTCGTTTAAATAGCCATTGTTTTCAAGAATCTGTTGTTTTGTCCCCTCGTTTTGTTTAAATTGTCATTGTTTTCATTAATCTGTTGTTTCGTCTACTTGTTTCGTTTAAATAGCCATTGTTTTCAAGAATCTGTTGTTTTGTCCCCTCGTTTTGTTTAAATTGCCATTGTTTTCATGAATCTGTTGTTTCATCTACTCGTTTTGTTTAAATTGTAATTATTTTCATTAATCTGTTGTTTCGTCTACTCGTTTTCTTTAAATTGTCATTGTTCTCATTAATCTGTTGTTTCGACCCCTCGTTTTGTTTAAATTGCCATTGTTTTCATTAATCTGTCGCTTCGTCTACTCGTTTCGTTTAAATTGTCATTGTTTTCATTGTTCTGTTGTTTCATCCCCTCGTTTTGTTTAAATTGTCATTGTTTTCATTAATCTGTTGTTTCGTCTACTCGTTTCGTTTAAATTGCCATTGTTTTCATTAATCTGTTGTTTCGTCCCCTCGTTTTGTTTAAATTGTCATTGTTTTCATTAATCTGTTGTTTCGTCTACTCGTTTCGTTTAAATTGCCATTGTTTTCATTAATCTGTTGTTTCGTCCCCTCGTTTTGTTTAAATTGCCATTGTTTTCATTAATCTGTTGTTTCGTCTACTCGTTTCGTTTAAATAGCCATTGTTTTCAAGAATCTGTTGTTTCGTCCCCTCGTTTTGTTTAAATTGCCATTGTTTTCATTAATCTGTTGTTTCGTCCCCTCGTTTTGATTAAATTGTCATTGTTTTCATTGTTCTGTTGTTTCGTCTACTCTTTTCTTTTAAATTGCCATTGTTTTCATGAATCTGTTGTTTCGTCCCCTCGTTTTGTTTAAATTGCCATTGTTTTCAAGAATCTGTTGTTTCGTCCCCTCGTTTTGTTTAAATTGTCATTGTTTTCATTAATCTGTTGTTTCGTCTACTCGTTTCGTTTAAATAGCCATTGTTTTCAAGAATCTGTTGTTTTGTCCCCTCGTTTTGTTTAAATTGCCATTGTTTTCATGAATCTGTTGTTTCATCTACTCGTTTTGTTTGAATTGTAATTATTTTCATTAATCTGTTGTTTCGTCTACTCGTTTTCTTTAAATTGTCATTGTTCTCATTAATCTGTTGTTTCGACCCCTCGTTTTGTTTAAATTGCCATTGTTTTCATTAATCTGTCGCTTCGTCTACTCGTTTCGTTTAAATTGTCATTGTTTTCATTGTTCTGTTGTTTCGTCCCCTCGTTTTGTTTAAATTGTCATTGTTTTCATTAATCTGTTGTTTCGTCTACTCGTTTCGTTTAAATTGCCATTGTTTTCATTAATCTGTTGTTTCGTCCCCTCGTTTTGTTTAAATTGTCATTGTTTTCATTAATCTGTTGTTTCGTCTACTCGTTTCGTTTAAATTGCCATTGTTTTCATTAATCTGTTGTTTCGTCCCCTCGTTTTGTTTAAATTGCCATTGTTTTCATGAATCTGTTGTTTCGTCTACTTGTTTTGTTTCAATTGTCATTGTTTTCATTAATCTGTTGTTTCGTCTACTCTTTTCTTTTAAATTGCCATTGTTTTCAAGAATCTGTTGTTTCGTCCCCTCGTTTTGTTTAAATTGTCATTGTTTTCATTAATCTGTTTCGTCCCCTCGTTTTGATTAAATTGTCATTGTTTTCATTGTTCTGTTGTTTCGTCTACTCGTTTTGTTTAAATTGCCATTGTTTTCAAGAATCTGTTGTTTCGTCTACTCGTTTCGTTTAAATTGCCATTGTTTTCATTAATCTGTTGTTTCGTCCCCTCGTTTTGTTTAAATTTCCATTGTTTTCATGAATCTGTTGTTTCGTCTACTTGTTTTGTTTCAATTGTCATTGTTTTCATTAATCTGTTGTTTCGTCTACTCTTTTCTTTTAAATTGCCATTGTTTTCAAGAATCTGTTGTTTCGTCCCCTCGTTTTGTTTAAATTGTCATTGTTTTCATTAATCTGTTTCGTCCCCTCGTTTTGATTAAATTGTCATTGTTTTCATTGTTCTGTTGTTTCGTCTACTCGTTTTGTTTAAATTGCCATTGTTTTCAAGAATCTGTTGTTTCGTCCCCTCGTTTTGTTTAAATTGCCATTGTTTTCATTAATCTGTTGTTTCGTCCCCTCGTTTTGATTAAATTGTCATTGTTTTCATTGTTCTGTTGTTTCGTCTACTCTTTTCTTTTAAATTGCCATTGTTTTCATGAATCTGTTGTTTCGTCCCCTCGTTTTGTTTAAATTGCCATTGTTTTCAAGAATCTGTTGTTTCGTCCCCTCATTTTGTTTAAATTGCCATTGTTTTCATGAATCTGTTGTTTCATCTATTCGTTTTGTTTAATTTGCCATTGTTTTCATGAATCTGTTGTTTCGTCTCCTTGTTTTGTTTAAATTGCCATCGTTTACATTAATCTGTTGTTTCGTCTCCTCGTTTTGTTTAAATTGCCATTGTTTTCATGAATCTGTTGTTTCGTCTCTTCGTTTTGTTTAAATTTACATTTTTTTCATGAATCTATTGTTTCGTCTCCTCGATTTGTTTAAATTGACATTTTTTTATGGATCTGTTGTTTCGTCTCCTCGATTTGTTTAAATTGCCATTGTTTTCATTAATCTGTTGTTTCGTCCCCTCGGTTTGTTTAAATTGCCATTGTTTTCATGAATCTGTTGTTTCGTCCTCTCGTTTTGTTTAAATTGCCATTGTTTTCATTAATCTGTTGTGTCGTCCCCTCGTTTTGTTTAAATTGCCAGCGTTTTCATTATTTTGATGTTTCATCTCTGCGTTTTGTTTAAATTGCTACTGTTTTCATTATTTTTGATGCTTTTATGTTTTGTTTGCTTATTTTGCTTGTTTTTACAATGCTTGCCTTATATTCTTTTTTTAATTTCTTTTTTTTTTTTAAAGAGGATGTTTTGTTTGCCTATGCTTAGGTGTTTTATGAAATTATCATTTTTGTTTTTACAAAAATAACAACATATTGCTTTATTGTGGCGGTCAAACACTTTTCCACAGCTTTGGCGGTGGGGTGGTGGATGACCCTCCTCAGTCAGTTGTGGAAATGTTGTCACAATATTGTGACAGACAGATTGTCGTGTGGCTGCACCGAGCGCGTGGAGAGCTAGACGCCATTTCTGGCTGCTGGCTGGCTGCGTTTTTTCGAGCCTTCGGAGAAAGTGAGGGATTGATCAGTGCAGAAGGGAAGCGGAGCTGAGAGGGAGGGAGAAAGAGAGACGGAGGGGAGGGGAGGGCGGGTGGGGGGGGAGCGCTCTCGCTGCAGAATCTGCCGCTCGCTGGCACTCAGTCACACCGAGAGAGCGAGAGCGGGTCTCACAGACGGCCCAGGTACAGAGACGCCCGGGACAGGTGTCCGGACCGGAGGAGGATGAGCGGGTGAGTGTGTCGCTAGCATAAGGTGTGTGGCAGACTGACGAGGAGGCTGACAGTGGCAAGATGATGTGCAACGGTCCTGATGAAGATGGTGTTCTCACGAGTGTCTACTTTTGGTCACATCTCACTGTCTGAAGAAGTCCAGGATGTTTCGCTTGTCCTCTTTGTCGCTCACTCTCTCTTTTTCTTTTTTCTTGAAGATGACAAAGCTGACACAGGTTTGAAGGTAGACATTGTGTGTGTGTGTGTGTGTGTGTGTGTGTGTGTGTGTGTGTGTGTGTGTGTGTGTGTGTGTGTGTGTGTGTGTGTGTGTGTGTGTGTGTGTGTGTGTGTGTGTGTGTGTGTGGCACGTGGCAGCTCTCATTTCCGGGAGTGTCCACACTGTCTGGTCCCCAAGGATGAACGATGCTGCTTATTTGGGGGGTGGGGGAAGTCTTCAAGGTGTGTGTGCATTAGATGTGCATTTGTAGTGTAAATGACATGCATGCTTTGGCTGCCATGTGCACTATTGGATTTGCTTGCAGTCAGTGTTGTGAGGTTGCATGATCTCGTCTGCGCTCACAAAGTCACAAAAAAGACAACTTATTGGAAAAGCCATCAGGAACAATTGCAGGCGATGCTTGTCTGGGTGGGTAGGGGGTGGTCATGCAGGGAGGTGTGTAAGCCGGAGACAATTTTTTTGTAAATTTTTCCCCAATGCCTGTTTACCGTCTCTGAACGTGGCTGATCAATTGCCGCTACACGTTTTTCGGTGTAATGGAGTCAGTGGCGGGAGATGAGACGCAGACAGGCAGACACACACACACACACTCGCACATACAGACGTTTATATCTGAAGCTGCAGCCAGAGGCCAGCGGTTCTGCTCACCAGAGATCCTGAGGAGGAGAAACACAGGACAAAGAGAAAGAGAGACTGACCATCGGACTGGAGGCTTTTCTCCACCAACAAAGGCTTTGCCTACCTGCTCGATGGACAGCTTCAAATCCGACCGCTCGTCCTAGTTTCCTCTTACCTGATTTTTTTTTTTTTTGTCCATCTGCTTGGCGTTTGGTGCATGATATACCTGTGTGTCTGCGACTCTTAACTCTGATGAGAGAAATGCAATGAATGCAGGAAAGGCATATTTTATTTCCATAGGCCTAACGTTATAGTATTCTTTACCCGGACCAAAAAGGACGCGAGGGTGCAATATGTATGTGTATGTGTGTGACTAACCTGTGCGGACACCGCTGCACTCCTCCTGGTCCCTGAGACCCTAACTTGTGAGCTTTGTCTGCTAAAAATCACAGGTTAAGCTCTTGGGACCTGGGCAGAGGGCAAAAGCACTCGATCCCCTGGACGTGTCCAGACAGAGACGGACGTGGGACGGATGTCTGTGGGAGATAAGAAAGAGAAACGGTGGAAGACGACAGAGGATGCAGAGACTTAATGTTCAATATGTTCACATGCCTATGATGATGATGATGATGGTCTCTTCTTGTTTTGAAATAAAACTTGATCTTGTACGTCTGCTGAGATGTTTTTTTCTTTGGGGTGAGGGGTGCAGGAGAGGGTTGTCGTGCTAATCGCTCCGTCTGGCTGTCTGGTCGCCACTGCAGCTCATCTATAAACGACCTTTATCACATCGGCAGCAAGAGGAAGGGCCGGGATTATCAGTTATTCCCTCACCGATTTGCTTTGGTTGCGGTTGAAAATTCTGGTTTATTTAAAAAAAAAAACTTTTTAATGAGCGTAAAATGTACAAGCATTTTATTGTTGACGCCCTTCATAGAAGATCTCAGCACCTGCACTATTATGAAACGTCTGCTTGGCTTTATTCTCATGTATCCACCAGATGTATTGTCATTTTTTGTTTAATCCAATAATGTAAGATCTGTCTGATGCATAGCCAAACAAGTCCGTGTAAAAAACCAAGCAACATATTGAACCAACATATGCTGACACCTTCATTTACACAAAAACGATTTCTATGAATAGACTTTATTACTTAGTGAAGCCCAGACTTTGTGCTAGCAGAACATGAGACTCACAGATTATTGCGTTCGTAGCATGGCACGCACAGGCGTCCATGTTTATGTGGACCTTAATGTGTCATAATGTTGTTTTTGAGCAGAAATGACATTGAACTCCAGACGGATGGTAGTTTTAAGGGGTCCGGTTGGCGTGGAGCTGTGGGCTCCTTCCTGTGTTAAAGATGTGAACTCATTAAGTCTTACGCCTGGCTTTGTTCTTTATCTCCCTGGAGTGTTTAACTTTTGAAAACCTAATTTTGCTAAATTACCCACATTAGAAATGTAGTTTCAAACAATTGATTTCTCCCTATTGCTCTCTCTCTCTCTCTCTCTCTCTCTCTCTCTCTCTCTCTCTCTCTCTCTCTCTCTCTCTCTCTCTCTTTCTCTATCTATCTCTCTCTCTCTCTCTCTCTCTCTCTAATTATATTTTTCCCCTGCTTGGTTTCGCTCTGAACAATGGCGGATGCCAACTAATCAGGCTGGGTCTGTGCCACAAAGCTCCCAGCAACAGCTGAATCTCTGCCATGCTCTGTGCATACCAAGCAGTCAGCCACGACCGACGAGCGCCAGCCTGGTGCCCAACGCGGGGTCAGACAGTTTTATTAGGATCCGTCTGACACTCGGCACAGGCTGGCAGTGCCAATGCACAGATAAAATCTTGTGTGCTTCTCACACTATTCATCTGAGCTTGCACATAAATACTCCCTCATCCCACACACTCTCACACACACACACACGGACCATTTTATCAGCTAGATGAGAAAAGGAACAAAGACTTGGATCAAGCCAGGAATGAAGATTTTGTTATTTAAAAAATGACCCGACTGTTGAATGGTCCAGCAAGCATCGGGTCTGATGTCTCAGCCTCACTGACTTGGTTTCATATTTACATTTTTAGCTGACAGCACATCGGGCTGTTTCATTTGAGTGTATCAGAGCAAAAAACTGGTTCGTTTTCTGCCTGATAAGTCTGACCAGCATTTTCAGAACAGACTTCCAGAAAGATAGACATGTAAACACACAATAAATGAGTCAATGTGAAATAACATTATATACAGTTTCCCCGTATTGTTTGTCTAAATTGCCTGGATGTCAGGTTTGCTACAAATAAAACAGATGGGCAATAACTGGACAATACAGAAATGTACATAGAGAAACGGTGTTCACTAGTAAAAACATTTTGAAATATAAAACATACACAATTTTATACAGAATAATTGTTATAGACCGCAAGAAAGATTCCAGTGATCAATGTCAGGAGATAAAGACCGGCCACTGAGGAATTAAAAAAGCTGATGTGTGTGTGTGTGTTGTCGCTTACCGTGTGCGGTTTAAATAAACTTAACATTTGTCTGGGATAAAGGTACTGAGAGTAGATTAGGCACTGAGAGCTCAGGCGGGAGAAACTGCAGGAGCCGGGTGAATTTACAGGATTACAGGAATCTTTCTTCCATTGGTTGTCAGGGATTGTTGTTGTGCATGTTATCAGCGCAGGTCAGAGGAAACAGTGGGCCCTTCTCACTGCTCACTGCAGGTACAAATAACAGGTGTACACACACAAAGAGTCTCAGAACATCTGCGTACATCCAGACACAGAGAGAATGATTGATACTTATACGTACGAGAGCAAATGCCACAGAATTCACTTATACATGAAAAATATTTCAGGGACCATTGTGGTGTTTAAAACAATTTAATCTTTGCTTTACATTAAATTATTTTGATGACTGACTAATATTGGCCATCATCGGCAATAATGTAAAAATTATTGGATTAGAGTTTCAATTCTAACTGACATTTGAAGCCAGGGTAAATTACTTCCCGTAATTCAGATTATTGGTCATAAATGTAACTGTGTTGAACATTAGCGTCTTTCATCATTGTTTGTTGTCACCATTGTATTAATAGTAATAAGCCATTGGAGGTCATTAATTAGTCAATTAGTTTCATGTCATATTGAGCCTATAAGAAATCCCTTTACTTATTGTTTAGCCATTGTTGCGCACACCTCTTGTTGTCTTCACCTTTAATAGGCTATTGTTATGGACCTTAATTTCTGTTATATATTGGTTCCTAACACAAAACCACTTCTGTATTGTATATTTGTGATGAACCAGCTGAAATCTCAAAATGTGCTTTAGTTAAGGCCTGTTCACACCAAGAACCATAACTATAACGTTAACTATGTGTGACCCAGGACCACAAAACCAGTCCTACGGGTCAATTTTTGAAATTGAGATTTATACATGAATGAATAAGCTTTCCATTGATGTATGGTTTGTTAGGATAGGACAATATTTGGCCGAGATACAACTATTTGAATGTCTGGAATCTGAGGGTGCAAAAAAGTCCTTAGCAATGCATATTACTACTAATAATACATTTGATATAATTTATAAAATATCTTCATGCAACATGATCTTTACTGGCATTAAATGCTGGCATTTTTGGCATTAAAGAAAAATGTATAATTTTGACCCATGTATTGTTGGCTATTGCAGGATGGATTCTGATTGGCTGTCAATGTTTTTATCGTTCATCAGCTGGACAAAATCATTTTGAAAATCACTCTGTGCCGTTATCATTATAGTTGTGGTGTGGATTCCGCTATTCTTTTATATTTAGAAAGATTTTTAGACCTATATCTTTATCATTATAGTTATCGTCATTGGTGTAAACGGGCCGATTGTCCAGCACTATCTCACGACCAATTCGTATGTACAGAATTTGTACGAGGTGGCTAATTCGTACGACCTCGCTCACAGTGACGGATAGGTTTTGGGGTTAGGTCATTTATACGAAATCATACGAATTGGGCAGCTTGTCAAATTCATACGAATTAGCCACCTCGTAAAATATGTACAAATTGCTGTGAGATCTGGTTGGATCGTCCCAGACCAGAAGTGCTGAGAGACCCAGAGGCTCTTTTAATATCTAAACAAAAAACATTCATGTATCAGATTGGTTTTTTAATGCAATGCAAAAGGTACAGCTGATGTGTGTGTTTTTGTCAGGTTCAGATTGAGCCCAAACAGAAACAGTTTCCCTCCCTATAGTGTATAACAGTCACAAAAAGTGCTCTTCTACTTAGCGATTCAAGGGTTAAAACTTCACTAATATCTGTCTGCTGTGGTTTGATTAGGTCAGACAGATGTATTACACGATTTTGAAGAGAAAATAAGAAGTAATTTTGAGAATGTCATTATTTTTATACATCTCTGGGACACCAAATGTAAAGAAAGTAAATCGATCTCAGCAGAGAGTAATGGCCTATAATTTTCCTGCATCAGTCTAGACTAGGACGCATCTCCACACGGCCCATCACTCATAAAGTCTTTCCTCCCCGATTCATCCTGCCCTGTGTACCCTGTGACCGCCTGCCTTTCTCTGTGATGTCTGCAGTACTGCTGTGGAGGCGTTGCCAAGGAAACGCAGTATCTGGCTGGCAGCGTGCTGGAGTTATTGAACCACAACTGGCTTTTTGCTTTAGAGGATAATTAGCTTCTGTCTCACAGGTTTCTCTCAGCCGACGGGACTCCAGTGGAACCTGCGGCTGCTCTGAGCGTCTTCCTCCCGTCAGAGCTTTTAACCCGTCGGATGGTGGTTAGCGATGGCCGCAGGTGCTCCCTTTACCTGCACAAAAAAACTGTGAGCACTCAAACACACACACTCCCAGACATTGTTTTGTTCTTCAACACACAGTGAGCTCTGGCAGAGATATAAACCTGCCAGTATCCTAAAATTAACTCTCTCAAGTTGATCCCTGTTGTGAATGAGAGTCCAAAATAATACCTTGATGTATTTTTGTATTAATTGATTGAGTTAATGGTTTTAATTGCTGTATTTTTTTCTTCTTCTTTTTTTAGGTCTAGAAGAAAGATGTTATTTTTAATTTGCAGGTAAATCCCAATTAATTTGGTATCTTTATACACATTCTTACTAATTACTAACATATGCATTTCATTTTAAAACACAATCACTGCATTGAAAAATAAAATATCAGTATATTTGAATATGTTTGAAAATCAACATATTATGATATATATAATTATATAACATATCTAATATTATGCATAAATATTGACTTTTCAGCAAATATATATATAATTTGGGAAAATATTGAGGGTTTGAGATGTAGATACTGAGGAAAGCACACACAACATACACTCACCTAAAGGATTATTAGGAACTCCTGTTCAATTTCTCATTAATGCAATTATCTAATCAACCAATCACATGGCAGTTGCTTCAATGCATTTAGGGGTGTGGTCCTGGTCAAGACAATCTCCTGAACTCCAAACTGAATGTCAGAATGGGAAAGAAAGGTGATTTAAGCAATTTTGAGCGTGGCATGGTTGTTGGTGCCAGACGGGCCGGTCTGAGTATTTCACAATCTGCTCAGTTACTGGGATTTTCACGCACAACCATTTCTAGGGTTTACAAAGAATGGTGTGAAAAGGGAAAAACATCCAGTATGTGGCAGTCCTGTGGGTGAAAATGCCTTGTTGATGCTAGAGGTCAGAAGAGAATGGGCCGACTGTTTCTAGCTGATAGAAGAGCAACTTTGACTGAAATAACCACTCGTTACAACCGAGGTATGCAGCAAAGCATTTGTGAAGCCACAACACGCACAACCTTGAGGCGGATGGGCTACAACAGCAGAAGACCCCACCGGGTACCACTCCACTACAAATAGGAAAAAGAGGCTACAATTTGCACAAGCTCACCAAAATTGGACAGTTGAAGACTGGAAAAATGTTTCCTGGTCTGATGAGTCTCGATTTCTGTTGAATTTGAATTTGAATTTGGTGTAAACAGAATGAGAACATGGATCCATCATGCCTTGTTACCACTGTGCAGGCTGGTGGTGGTGGTGTAATGGTGTGGGGGATGTTTTATTGGCACACTTTAGGCCCCTTAGTGCCAATTGGGCATCATTTAAATGCCACGACCTACCTGAGCATTGTTTCTGACCATGTCCATCCCTTTATGACCACCATGTACCCATCCTCTGATGGCTACTTCCAGCAGGATAATGCACCATGTCACAAAGCTTGAATCATTTCAAATTGGTTTCTTGAACATGACAATAAGTTCACTGTACTAAAATGGCCCCCACAGTCACCAGATCTCAACCCAATAGAGCATCTCTGGGATGTGCTGGAACAGGAGCTTCGTGCCCTGGATGTGCATCCCACAAATCTCCATCAACTGCAAGATGCTATCCTATCAATATGGGCCAACATTTCTAAAGAATGCTTTCAGAACCTTGTTGAATCAATGCCACGTAGAATTAAGGAAAACTAAAAATATATTATTAAAAATATTAATAAATAAAATATTCAATTTTGATGCAGTAAATGTATTTTGTTTTAAGAATGTATTAATATTTTTATTGGAAAACAACATTATATATGGTGTGTACGCGTGTGTTTTTTTTTAATCCTCAGTATCCACATCTCAAACCCTCAGTATTTTTCCCACTGTGTGTATTGCAGAAGCAGTGTGTATGTGTGTGCAAGTTTGCAGTGGTAGTTTCAGCAGGTGAGTTTGACACACACATACATTAAAGGAGGCAGACAAGAGAGACAGATCCATTCTTCTTTCACACACTGTCTAGTGACCCACACACACATGTATGCACAAACACACTCTAATAGTCTTGTTTGTCCTCTTTCATATTTGTATTTTCAAATGCTGTTGATGTTTAAGACTTTCTAATAAATTCTGTTTATATTACTGTATAAATTCTTGCCTCATTTTTGGTGTCCCTCTCTTCTTCTGGTATAAATTACTTATTTAAACTCCTTAATACAGATATTCCCCCTCCACATGTATAAGTGCAATATTTTCACAAATGAAGTAAACAATCACAAAGGCAGGTGGCTGTGGTTCTTCTTTTGTGTTACACGTTAAAGGTTGTAGCAGCAGCATCACAGCATTAGTTACATGTGTGAATGTGTGTGCGCAAAGCCTTGCTGGCTTTGAGAACTGTGTGTGTGTTTGTGACCCTGTGCGCTTGTGTGTGTGTGTGTGTGTGTGTGTGTGTGTGTGTGTGTGTGTGTGTGTGTGTGTGTGTGTGTGTGTGTGTGTGTGTGTGTGTGTGTGTGTGTGTGTGTGTGTGTGTGTGTGTGTGTGTGTGTGTGTGTGTGTGTGTGTGTGTGTGTGTGTGTGTGTCTTTACCCATAGAGCGGCCGGCCAGGCTGCAGATATCATCCATCTCCTTGTCACAAAGCGCCGGGGTTGCTGGGTAGGCAGCAGACAGCCGCTCGGCGCTGAGGATGGGAGCTGAATCCTAATTCCGCCACTCCTCTCCCCCGCCTCCCACGACGGAAAATCGTTAACCTCAGGATTGGAGAACAAAGCAGAGAGCTTTAGCCAGCTAGCTGCTGTTAACGCAAAACATCCCAACACAAGTCTCAAAGAGACACGCTGAAATCATGCAAAGTATGTGCAGATTTACACCTGTGCTTTTCGAAGAGTAGATCTGTTCCAAAACCTAACCTAGTGAGCTGCCTTTCAAGCGTTGGAACTTTATAAGTGACTGATTTGGAACATTTTACATAGCAAATCTATGAGCATCTCACATATTACTCTAGACTCGATTCGGTGTTGATTTCAATAGAGTTTGCTGCTAAACTAATAGTGTGTTACTCTAATAAGAATAAAAATACATGGCAAACACAAATATTGTCGTTAGTAGAGATTGTCGTTAGCATGTTGCTAAGCTAGCAGTCTATTTATTCATTAAAACTATTTTAATTGATACTTTTTTGGTATAGAAAGAAATGTAGGTTGATTTAGGGTATGTTTACACAACTTGTTATGCGTTTTGGCCGTTCATTTACATGACAACGGCATTTTGGGGACCTGAAAACGGGATGCCAGGTTTTGAAAATGATGCCTTTACCTTCTCCATGTAAACAACAAAATCATGAATTTGTGAAAACAGTGACATCATGCACATGCGTAGTACATGTTCAAGCATGCGTATTAAGTGTTCGCGGGGTGTTTCTTGACAAAGTTACATCGCCAACTACTGGCCTGGCATGCATAATACAGCCTTTTCAGTCATTTTCGCAGATCTGTGAACGGGGATCGTTTTGACAATGTTGCCGTCTGTTTTTAGTACATCGTTGTCGAACTACAATCCCATGAAGCTTTGTGAACAGCGTTATCAAATTAAAAACAAGGGAGAACTATAAAACTACTCATTTATAAATGCTGGTTATATATATAAAAACAATATATTTTAGTTTTATTGCAAAATATGCATATATATACAAACATTTAAGCATTTTGAGAGCGTAGAGAGATCAACTTGATTAAATCATTTGTGGTGCTTCATGAAAGTGGGCGGAGCTAAAGAGCTATTTGGCCGTGTTGCTTTTTTTGACTCACTGATTGGTGTAATTTTCTGTACATCATTATGGGTAATGTCGTTTTTCAGCAAGAATTCTGCTGTTAAACACGGTTATTTAAAAAATTAGATAAAGTAATGTGAGCTGATGTCTTCAGCTGAAGCAAATACCATGGATAAACAACCTCATAGCTTACAGTAGGTCTGTCTATAAAGGGATAGTTCACCCAAAAATGATCATTTACTCTCACCCTCAAGTTGTTCCAAACCTGTATGAATTTCTTTCTTCTGATGAACACAAAAGGAAGATATTTGGAAGAATGTTTGTAACCAAGCAGATATCCATTGACTACCATAGTATTTTTTTTTTTTTTTTACTACTATGGTAGTCAGTGCGGGGCGAGATCTGCTTGAAGAACAAAGAAATGTATACAGGTTTGGAACAACTTGACAGTGACTAAAGTATTTTTGGGTGAACTATCCCTTTAAATGTTTATCGTTTATCGTAAAAGTTATCGTTCAAAATCAATTTCCCCATGGAGAATTTTTTTTTTCCTTCCTGTTAAGATACCTATTTAAGATAACTATTACACATCAACTAGTAAGATTCAAAAACTGCTCTGGTATGGTCAGTGTGGGCTGATGTTGCTACATCCAAAAATCCGAAATGAAATTGAAATTTCATTTCACTGAAAGAATTCCTCAGATGTCATATTGCTACAGCTTTAAACTTATCTTTAACTGTAAGACTGCTTGTTTGCCTGACATGACGCGGGTGAGTTGCTGATAGTAACTCCGATCTTATGACACTCCCCAGCCAGCTTTGTTTTGGAGCATGTGAAGTCTGTTTTTTCACAGATTCAGTGATCTGTTTACTCAGGCTGTTGACCATCTATCTGCCTGTAGCTCTGTGCGCGAGGACAGGCCATTCTGTTATAGCTCTTAGAAGTCAGCACAGGCGCAGGCCTCTTTGTTGTTATGAACTCCACGGAGTCTGCAGGCCTGGGAAACAAATCCGGTCCCACACACAAAGGAAACTTTGATTCAAGGGTGAGTAAAACAAATGTGCTCTGCTTGTACATTATCAAAATCTACTGGCCTTTCTTCTGAAGTTCTGCCTCGGGGGAACCGCCATGAAAAAAAAGAGGAAAGAAAAACGGAATTATCTTTTATGCAAACTAAACAATCATCCCCTCCGAGTAACAAAGCCAACGCATGAATCCTGGAATCCAAAGTAAACAGCGTCGAGCCGGAGGAAGATACAGAGCATGACAGCAGCTCTTCTCTGTGTCTTATCTGGAAGTTCAGGTCTGTGTAAACTCTTTAACCCGAGAGATCAAAACATGTTTACAGTAAAAAACTACTATAGTCTAATTGTTATAACCAGAAATGTTTAACTTGTATACAGAGATGGGCTAGCCTAGAAATCTAGGCGCCCCCTAGCAGCAGCAAATCTAAATTGCAGCCAGGGTAGTCTAGCAACTCACCGTTGGCTTGTGAGCTGGAAAAAACATACTCTGGTCAGGCCAATCACATCGCGTATACGGGCTTAACATAATGGCGATAGAGTTGCGGCGGTTCCGTGTGCTACTTGTAAACAAAGAAGCTGGCAAACAGCGGCCTTTCGAATTGGCTTTGGCCGCAAATCTGGATGACTTGGAGTTAAGCTTTTCTTTGAGAAAAGAACAAAGAACAGCACTGAAGTCATTCTTAAGAAAGGAAGATGTGCTCGGAGTTTTGCCGACCGGATACGGCGAAAGTTTAATCTATCAACTAGCTCCGCTTCCCGTTCTTCGTTGCTCTGGTTGGTTGTAGCGCTATCCTATTGCGTGCAGAGGGAATTTGAGAGACAACCGTTTATCCCACCCCTCGGATTGAGCCCTGCCAATGGTGAGTTCCCAGACCCAACATCTTGATGTGGGTCTGGCTTTTCAGGTTAGAGATGGGCATAAAAATACCAAGTAGTAATAAAACAAGAACAAAGAAACTAATGACAAGCAATATGACAAATAAATACAATAGAACAGAAAAGTTTAAGTTTTAGTTGGGTCTACCTAACAGAAGTAATCAAATGTAAAATAAAATACTGCTTAGTCTTCACTGTATATTAATGAAATACACACTCTTTATGTCCCGCTCTTTATTACTCTTTTGTCCATGTTCCTTTATCACTCTAATGCAGGGATCTTCACCGTTTTTCAAGGCAAGGACGTGGAGCAGGGACCCCTGATACAAAACGTGTCAAACAGAGCTACATATTAAGTATATAGCCTTCGATATTAATAGAAACTAACTATATTATGATTAAGAATAAGATATATTATGTTAAGACAGTAGATCAGAACTATGTTTGTTGTTGCACATGCATCACTGTCTGTGTATTACTTGCCATTGTTCAAATTAACATGCTGCGATAAAAAATCACAATTCATTAGTTGTAAATTATTTTAATTGATTTGCAGAGTCATACATTTATTTTACTAATCAGATGGACAATTAAACGTTTACCTGAACTTTAGTTTCAAATTAACTAAAATATTTAGATTTTACTGTGAGATGGACAATTAAGAATCCAATCACTATATATATTGATACAAGTGTTTTTTTAATCTATGATTCTGCATTTACATCGCTTATCTATTTTGACATGCCATATTTTTGTCCCGTGCTAGTTATCACAGTCAATTGCAATTTGGAGAGTGAAACATGCATTTATATTTAGACGTCACTTCCAAAACATTGCAGCATGTAATTGGCCGTCACAGCATGAAAAACAATACTTTTATTCAATGGATTTTGGACTTTGTGATCTTTTCTCCCCATGTTATAATTGTTTTATCAAAAAATTATTTGCAATTAAAACATTAATTGGCGGACCCCCTGCAGTACCGCTGCGGACCCCTTAGGGGTCACAGACCCCCGGTTGAAGACCCATGCTTAGTTAACGTGTCAATAATTCCGGCCCACTAACTGATGCTACCGTCATAGTGACAACAGCCAATCACATTACTTGCCGCGTCTGCTCTAGGGTTGCATGAACTCAGTTGGCTAGCGTCTGGTCTAGCGTATTTGCATAGGGCGATCTGATTGGATGACGCTTGCGTTGGCCCTTGAAAAGTTGAGAAATCATTAACTTCTGCCACTTGCAACGTGTGAAGCGATGCGACGGAACCCACAATTCAGTTCGGCAACACATGACGTCACCCATTCAAAGTAAATGAGAAGCGGTAACACCGACGCCCCATGTGAATGCAACGTAAGGCTGCATGGGTGCGTTCAAGTCCGCCTGGGAAGTTCGTATTTACGATGTGGGAAGTCGCGTTTATGACATTCAAGTCACTTTCATCGGAGTAAGATGACGGTACCATCGCTTAATTAACTACAGAAAATACAGCAAGGTTTTTAACTGTACTTCTAGAAAATGAAGAACAAAGAATGTGCATCAGGTGTGTCTAATGCGATTTTTCCGACATAACTTCAAAGCACAATTGCATACCGTGATATATAAACAATATAGAGAACGTTAAATCGATTCACACTTTATATCATCGCTATGATATATAACGTCATATTACTCAGTCCTAGCAAACAGTAATGCATATTAATAACTGTTATGTGTCCGACTTTGTAAAGAGAGATAGCATTGTGTAGCATTTACCTCAGTAAGTTGAGTGTGTCTCTGAGCTGGTTTGAGTGAGTGGAGGCTGGGCTTATTTGCATATTAAAGGTCCACGTAAAAACCAGGAAAAAACGTTTAAATATGTATGTAATTTTGGTGATCAAAGATGAGTTTTAATGGATACAATTATTGACTACAGGGGTATACTTGAATTTATTTATTTTTTTTTCAAATGCTTTAAAATACATCTGAAATAAATTACATTTTATACATTTCAAATTTTACCTTGTCTTGATTTGATTGAGCATTCCCGCAAAGTGTTGGCAAGAGATTTTATCACATCAGTCTCACGTCTGTATGTGTGATGTCATAGTGTCATAGTTGATGATAGCATCGACATCCACAGCTGGCTGGGGGAGGGCTTTCCTGCGCCCCATAGAGGAGACGAGAAGAGCCGCTCAGAGGCCACGTTTCTTCTGTCGCTCAGCTGCTCAGCGATGCCTGTTCTTCTCCTGAAGCTCTTACACCGATACTCATACAGCTGTGTGTTAGACATGAGCGCGCACGTCTGTCGCAGACCGGGATCTGACTGCCGAACCCAGCCAGAACATGAGGGGAACTTTTATAGCAAGCAAACAGATGGAGCCGCCCAGCTGTGGCGGATGGGCAACCCGTCTGACGGACACGAGGCTTGTTGGAGTGAGTGTCCCGTCCACAGGACAGCTGTGAAAGTTCAATGGTCTGTGAGATGAAGTCCATCATCTTGTTGACTCGCACCTTCGCTTTGAAGAATAAGAGCTAGCCTATGTCACTTCGAGTCAGACAAAAACAGGGCGAGATATGCGCGATATTAAAATTCTGGGGTTATTAAAGGCGGCATGAAATCAAATTTTACAATTCGTATTTTATATTTAATATTGTAGTGTTAACTATAACTGATTTATCTGTGCACTTCATTATTTTTTAAAAATTAATTTACCCTTATAATCTTTAATCAAATATGTTAACTTTCCCTCCCCCATCGAAATGACCTCTCTTCTATCCCGGTCATGTGCTGTGGCCCGAGGGCGGGGTTATCGCCCCATCTCGTTTCTGCTCCGCCTCTCAGAAACCTTTCACTGATCGTAGCATGGTGGTTAAGTGCATTTTTCCTCGGTGTACACAGTAGCCTACCTTCTTCAAGAAGGACTTGAGACAAAAAGAGAGAAATATATGAGAAATAAAAGCATTTTTTATGTAATAATTACTCAATATAGACGGACGAACAGCTTGTAGTGACGGCTCGCACTTAGGAATGCAGCGCGTGTGAACCCGCTTACGGCGCGCCCCCCTTATTTGGGAGAACTGAGAAAAAAGTTTGACAAAATAAAGCCATAAAAGGCTTAAAATAAGTGAAATCTGTAGCATAAACCAGCGAAAAGTGAGAAAATATGCTCAGTAACATATGTAGAAAAGAATTGGAGAGAAAATACATTTATTTAAGAGATAGATCGAGTTTCTCCACAACTGAGTGCAAACTTCAAATCTGCCTCCATTTTATTAGCAACGCCCAACTTCCAACGATCCAATCAATTCCCGAAGGACGAAATCAAGCCTCGCCCTACATTTTTTTCTAATTTCAGAAGCCGTTTCACTCGGATATACGTCACAATAAGGAGAAAAAGACGATCTCAACTTCCGTTTCATGCCGACTTTAAAGATAATTGATCAATAGCCTATTGATTTTTGAATACTATTTTATCTAGGCCTAAATTAAAAAATAAAATCTTTAATTTTAAATGCTACAAGTGACATCACAACGTTTTAGGCTACAGTATGAACAATGCGCATTTATTTTGAGACCACATTTAACTGTTAATAAATTATGAATGTTATTTAAATATTAGCCTATTGTTAACTGAGCCTTAGAGTCACTGTAAACATGTTAGGTTACATCAATCAAAGTGATACTTAAGCATGGCCAATACTGATGCCGATCATTATTTTCATATTATCACCAATAAAGATAATTGACATATATAAACTTTTTTATATTTTATACATTAAAAATATATGTATAAATATATAAAGGGTGGTCCCTCTTTTTAAAAAGGGGGACCGGAGGGTGTGTTCCAACTATAGGGGGATCACACTTCTCAGCCTCCCCGGGAAAGTCTATGCCAGGGTACTGGAGAGGAGAATTCGGCCGATAGTGGAACCTCGGATTCAGGAGGAACAGTGTGGTCTTCGTCCTGGTTGTGGAACACTGGACCAGCTCTATACCCTCTACAGGGTGCTGGAGGGTTCATGGGAGTTTGCCCAACCAGTCCACATTTGTTTTGTGGATTTGGAGAAGGCATTCGACTGTGTCCCTCGCGGCATCCTGTGGAGGGTGCTGGGGGAATATGGGGTCCGGGGTCCTTTGCTGAGGGCTGTCCGGTCCCTGTATGACCGAAACAGGAGTTTGGTCCGCATTGCTGGCAGTAAGTCAGACTTGTTCCCGGTGCATGTTGGACTCCGGCAGGGCTGCCCTTTGTCGCCGGTTCTGTTCATAATTTTTATGGACAGAATTTCTAGGCGCAGCCAAGGGTGTCAGGTTTGAGGACTACACGGTTTCGTCTCTGCTCTTTGCGGATGACGTTGTCGTGTTGGCCCCTTCTAACCAGGACCTTCAGCATGCACTGGGACAGTTTGCAGCCAAGTGTGAAGCGGCTGGGATGGGGATCAGCACCTCCAGTCGGAAAAGGGTGGCTTGCCCACTTCAGGTTGGTGGAGAGTTCCTGCCCCAAGTGGAGGAGTTCAAGTATCTAGGGGTCTTGTTCACGAGTGAGGGGAGGATGGAACGGGAGATTGACAGATGGATCGGTGCAGCTTCTGCAGTAATGCGGTCGATGTACCGGTCTGTCGTGGTGAAGAAAGAGCTAAGCCGTAAGGCGAAGCTCTCGATTTACCGGTCAATCTACGTTCCTACTCTCACCTATGGTCATGAGCTTTGGGTCATGACCGAAAGGACAAGATCTCGGATACAGGCGGCCGAAATGAGCTTTCTCCACAGGGTGGCTGGGCGCTCCCTTAGAGATAGGGTGAGAAGCTCAGTCACTCGGGAGGAACTCAGAGTAGAGCCGCTGCTCCACCACATCGAGAGGGGACAGCTGAGGTGGCTCGGGCATCTGTTCCGGATGCCTCCTGAACGCCTTCCCGGGAAGGTGTTTCGGGCATGTCCAACCGGGAGGAGGCCCCGGGGAAGACCAAGGACACGCTGGAGGGACTATGTCTCCCGGCTGGCCTTGGAACACCTCTGTGTCCCCCCGGAAGAGCTAGAGGAAGTGTCTAGGGAGAGGGAAGTCTGGGCATCTCTGCTTAGACTGCTGCCCCCGCGACCCGGCCCCGGATAAGCGGAAGAAGATGGATGGATGGACATTAAAAATATTAAAAAATATATTCTATACATTAAAATACAAAAAATAATGACTATGTACAGTATGAAACATGTTTTTGATATATTTTGAGATTTGCTTAGTGTATTATCTGTTAACAGATAATTAGGCCTATGTTTTTCAAATATTATATTTAAATGAGCATTAGAGCCACTGTACTCACTCACATTAGACAAAAATAGCAACATATTTTTGGCCAATACTGATAAGCCGATAATTATTTTCACATTATGGCTGATAAAAAATAATAATAATTGACTGATATTTAAAAATGTATATTTATTTTGAGTACATGTAACTGTAATAAATTACTAATGTTTTGAAATATTATCTTGTTAGAGGACAGAAAAGGTAGTATAAATGTAAAGGAACACGGGAATCCTAACATGCAGCTATACAAGACGTGGGTTATTGTAGCCGGAAGACTTGGCCTACGCTTCCACTTTTCCAGAATTATTATTATGAAGTTTGCGCTGCCATGGAAACGGAACTACTGTGGCGCTGATGGTCAACACAGGTGAGTTATCTGACCCCAGGCTCTGGTTGACCACTCATACAGATGAGAAATCAGCTCTTCAAACTCCTGCTGAAACACTAACCTCTGACCAGCAATAATGCATCAGAGATCAGCGGTAATATGGAATTACAGCCCCATAATTCTCTTGTTTAGTGGAGTGACATTTAATATACACGAGCAATCATTCTTATAGCTTATACCTATTGCCTATCGTAGACATCTGAGCTCTTTGAAATATACATTAAATCTGTTTTCTGAAGGATTTCTCACAGATGTCCCTGGTATTAGAGAAAAATGTGGACTGAAACTCAAACACCTGCATATGGCTTCCTATTAAAAGGCAGCAATTATCTTTAAATGACACGCTGATTATAAACCTGCATGGTTATCAATATGTCACAGCAAAACTGTGGTAAAGCAGTCTGGCTGTCATATGTTTCCAGAAAGTAATGATGTGTTTTATTAAATAAAGTCACAGATGTTACACTTAAAGATAAACAGGAAAAATCCATGCAGTCACTGCTGAAGTAGTTCGAATGGAGTTTAGAGACCATGTCTATGAATGGGACATAACAAATAGGATAGAAAGTCTCCTTGTCTTGAAAAATTGGATCTCTAAATTGCTTAGACTGCAAAAGTAACTATATCAAGAAAAATCAGTACCAACTAAATCTCCAGTGGCTTGTTCAGGGCACTTAAGAGTTGGTATTCTTTTAAAAAGAAACACTAGGGACATCTAGTGGACAAACTTATAGATGCTTGGGGTTCATCCTAAACAACAGGGGTGTCCAAACTCCCCAATACTAACCAACTGCAGAGTTTAGCTAAAACTTGCCTCAACACACCTGCCAAGAAGTTTTTAGTATTCCCATAGTGTGTTAATTGGGGTTGGAGCAGGACATTGGCCCTCCAGGAGCCGGATTAGACAACCCTAATATACAACTAAAGATTTTCAAATGAGTCATGTTGTGTTCTGTGATCTTGGTCATTAATGGCGTACATTAAGTTAAATTGGGGCACTTTTTTGCCATTCATCTCTAATGACAGAGTGGCCCACCTGAATACACCCTTTATTTATAACACATAAATTGAGGGCTTTTTTTATGTGAAAATGTTTTGCTATATGTTTTTGTTATTATCAAAATTATATTATTAAATGATTTATTACCATTTAAATTGTTGTCTTTAAGTCAGTGCCTATCTTCTTTTACCTCTGAACATTGGCTAAATTCAAAAACAATGTACAGTCTTTGTCTTCTGGGAAAATTGAGCAAAACGTTGATGACTCATCTAGCACTGCACAGATTTTTGTCAAATGAAATTGTGTCTATAGGGTTTCTCCCTCTACCTGCAACCAGTAGCAGTCAGTGATTAAAGGCAGGGTAGGCAATTTCTGAGAGGCTAGCAATGGCTGCGTTTGAAAACTGGAAAATGCTGCCTTCGGAGGACACATTTCAAGGTAAGAAGGCATCAAGGCACGTCTGAATCCAATATTAGCTTCACTTCCTGTCTCCTGAGAGACCTTCATCTAATCGATTTTTGAAGGCAGCTTAGATGTCTCCTTCGCTGCCTTTGATATCCCACAATCCTATGCATTCCATTTGTTGACAGTTGAGAAAAAGAAAGATGGCATCTAAATGTTGCGGGTGCTGGTCAGTTTCTGTGTAAAAGTACGTTTTTGACCAACGTTTTCCACTTCTGATGTCATTTCTAGCTATAAATTATTACTGTAGTGATTACATATTCGCTTAGTTACCACCAAAGCTTGCTTTATTTTTCTGTAGATCATTAAACTGTTACGCTGCCTGAGAAGTGTGTCGGAAATCAGTTTCGTGAGGTGCCTTTTTGCGTAAACGCTGCCTTACAAGTCATTGTCTGATAAGGTACACTCTAAAAAAAAAGGTTCTATATGGCACCAAAAATGGTTCTTTGTCCTAATCATAGAGGAACCACTTTTGGTGCTATATAGCACCATATCTTAACATGTTCTGTATATGGTAGCGGTGCTATATAGCACCATAGTTAGCGGTGCTATATAGCACCTTAGTCAAAGAACCGGTGAAGAACCTCTGAAGAACCGCTGAAGAACCAAAATTGGAGCTATATAGCACTAAAAAAGGTTCCCCTATGATTACGAGCCAAGAACCATTTTTGGTGCCATATAGAACCTTTTTTTTTTTTAGAGTGTAGAGGCTACAAGTCAGCTGCCTAGGTTGTCAGATGTAGCCAATAGCAAGCTAGCTTTGAAAGCATGAGATCTCAGCCTCCCAGCAGAGTGTCTCCAAAGCCACGCCTCCTTCAATAGAGTGGGGGAAAACGCCCCCCTTAAGGAAAATGTGACATTACAGTGAAACAAAACATAAATGTGACTAGAATTGCCATCCCGTCATTGAGTGACTATGGCAGGAGTTATTCACCAAATATTAAAATTGCTCAGCCTTCATAATTAATTAGTATTTTGACTGAAAATATTTTTGTAAAAAGGGGGCGTTTTGCCCCAGCGGTGGGGTAATTTTAGCGGTGATTTTACCACCTAGTTATACTGCATTTCACAAGTTCGTTTACCCATATACTCTTTAGCTGATAAGGTTTCGCGGTGGAGGGGCTCGAGGAAGCCGCTTCCGCTCAAGCTTAGATTTACCCCCCAGGGACTACTAGTGCTAGGAAGAAGAGAAAGGTAAACATGAATGTAAGTAGGTGGAGTTGGGGAGGTGGAGGGATGCAAACGACTGATGCCTGAAGGAGGTAGGAGGCTGCTTATATGCTTAGCAGTTGATTGAAAGATTAGATGGGTTCACTCCTCCCGAATTTGCGTTTGTGTACGTTGCTAATTGAAAGATTACATGGGTTCACTCCTCCCGAAATTATGTTTTGAACTTCACTAAGTGTAGCCTAAAACAAATGATTTGATAGACAGAAATATGTTGTTATAGTAATTATGATAGAGAGAAACTATGCCCTCTGGGGGGCGTTTTACCCCTCAGTGTAGGGGGCGTTTGTCTCAAGTCTCCTTGTCTTGACAAATTGGATCTCTAAATTGCTTAGGCTGCAAAAGTAACTATATCAAGAAAAATCAGTACCAACTAAATCTCCAGTGGCTTGTTCAGGGCACTTAAGAGTTGGTATTCTTTTAAAAAGAAACACTAGGGACATCTAGTGGACAAACTTATAGATGCTCGGGGCATCCTAAACAACAGGGGTGTCCAAACTCCCCAATACTAACCAACTGCAGAGTTTAGCTAAAACTTGCCTCAACACACCTGCCAAGAAGCTTTTAGTATTCCCATAGTGTGTTAATTGGGGTTGGAGCAGGACATTGGCCCTCCAGGAGCCGGATTAGACAACCCTAATATACAACTAAAGATTTTCAAATGAGTCACTTTTTGCCATTCATCTCTAATGACAGAGTGGCCCACCTGAATACACCCTTTATTTATAACACATAAATTGAGGGCTTTTTTATGTGAAAATGTTTTGCTATATGTTTTGAATGTACTGAATGCCAATGGAGGCCTATCTGAGGCCTTTCTCAGCCATCAGCTTTCAACAAAAATATCTTAATTTGTGTTCCGAAGATGAACGGAGGTCTTAAGGGTTCATTTTTGGGTGAACTAACCCTTTAAGCCCTATATCCTGCACAAACTTCCTGAGGTAATACGTCAACAAAGAAAATAAATGATTGAGAATATTTCATAACTTGTGTTGCTAGCTTTCGCCAGACATCCATTCCTTTAACCAAAACGAAGCAACCCACCCCCCAACGGGCTGATTTGGTGCCGCACGCACAGTTATCCAGAAGGGGGCAGCAGCGCGTCAATCTTCAGTAATTAATATAGGCCCATAATGTAGAATAATATCTAATCTGAGAAACCTGGCAAGAAAAACATGTTCTGCGTCCCCCATCGCTGATAATTAGACACTAATGTTAAAGGATGGTTTGATAAAACAGAATCTCTGCATGGGTGAGACATTTAAATTGTAAAATTGAAAAAGGTGATGAATGGCCAGCAACCCTTCACACACAAACACTCGCAGTTCAGCCTACCACACATACTGTCTCATCATTTCATCAAACATATTGCTCAAATGTGATCTGCCGTTTATGTGTCCCGGGAGGCCCCTGGCTGCATGAGAAATGCTAAACTAATAGGAATTGATTAGAGACGGATCTCTCGGGCTGTTCATTCCCAGCGGTTGTGCTGATTTATGCAGCCTGTCAGTCTGTCTGATGAAGACAGATGCACTCAGAATCACTGCTGCACAACTTCACTTCAGTTTGCTGCATTTTAATGGCTTTAATTCAAAGAGGAAATTATTATTATAGGCTATAGGCTGATTGAAGTGGCGGCAGATGGAGAACAAGCGAGTGAGTGTGTATTAGTGTTGGTTTGTTCCTGTTCCCAGAATTCAAACACACACAGGTGTCACACACACCACAAGCAGTGATATCCTTCAAATGAAGAAATATAGCAAATGCATGAGAAGAAAATTAATTTTAAAATGCTGAACAGGACTTTGCATTCTGTCCACATGCGTTTTATTTCATTGATACAGTCTTTTAATTTCCGTCTGTCAGTGAAGAAAATAAACGTGTCAACTGATATTTATGTATATGAATCATTTTCATAGATGTGAATTAGAGGTTTAAAAAGGGGTTTTAGTGATTATCTAACCTGACGAAAATATATTTATTCAACGTTATTCAGGTTATATTTCATCTGCAACAGCATTGTGAACTTTTAGAAAGACACGTTTGGTCATTACCTTAAATGCATGCAAACACATGATGAGAGTTCTCAGCATGAAAGACCCACGACTGGTAGATCAACGGCGTGCTACTACATTTCTCTGCGATATGGTAAATTACATTAAATGTGGAGGATTTTAACTGTGACAAGATGATTGACAGGGCAGTTTAAACGTGACAGGAATGGATGCACATTAAGAGCTTACCTACTATTCAGCTACACACTCAAAGAGAAAAAATTTGGGGGGGAAAAAAAACATTTGTTTGATCCTTATGTATTACATCCAACTCTGTATTGTCCCTTAATATCTGTTACGTCAACGTACTTTTCCGGACATGTCTACAGTAGCGCCCCTGAGAATATATCTTGTACATAATCCATCACCATACACAGAGAAAGGGCTACTAAAAAATCTATTGCCTAACATAAAAAATAAAATTATTTTACTCAAACCATGTTGTTGATGAAAATAAGATGAGAACAATACAAGTGCTAGTTATTAAAAATAATGCATCAATGTTTTTTTTTTAATATAAAATGTATTTTTTTATATCTTAAAAGGACATATTTCTACCTGTTTTACTCCTAAAAGGTGCATATTAGTACCTTAGAGTACAAATACGTACCTTAAGGTCCTACTATGAACCTTTTTGTGGTAAAAAAAAAAAAAAAAAGGTACAAATGTGTCCTTTTAGCTGCCCCAGCGACAAGCTGTTGTAGCCCAAAAGGTACAATTTTGACACCCTTTTTCTCCTGAAAAATCCAGCTAAAACCAGCCTAAAATGGTTGGCTGGTTTTAGCCGGATTAAGCTGGAAGTAGCTGGTTTTAGCTGGTCTCCCAGCCTGGTTTAGCTGGTATTAGCTGGTCAAACTGGTCTCCCAGCCTGGTTTAGCTGGTATTAGCTGGTCACCCAGCCTGACTTAACTGGTGTTCAGCTGCCTGGTTTTTGCTGGACTCCCAGCCTGGTTTAGCTGATCAAGCTGGTTTCCCAATCTGGACTGGAAGTTGGTGGTCTACTTGTTTTAGCTGGTCTCCCAGCCTAGCAAAGCTGGTGAACATCTTACCTAATTACAAATCAATCAGATTCCATGCTAAGACCACACTGACCAGCTAAGACCACACTGACCAGCTAAGACCACACCAACCAGCTAAGACCAACACCGACCAGCTAAGACCAGCTAAAAAGTGTTCAAAACCCCTCTTCAACCAGCCTGAAAAACCAGCTATGACCAGGCTGGGAGACCAGCTAAAACCAGCCTGACCATGTTAGGCTGGTTTTAGCTGGATTTTTCAGCAGGGTGTGCAGGTGCTGCATATTATTTACATCGACAAAACGCATCTATATGAGATTAATCAGATATTTATACTACGTAACTTAATATTACAAATAAGTGAAGCTTGAAGTTATGTGCTAATGTGCAGAATGTGTACGCTAAGCCGACGCGCTCTTCTCACAACAGCGCGCTGAAACAACAAACCCAAACGCAGAGAATTCACAACGTTTTATTACAATAGTGTCCTCATTATAATGTTATGTATATGACAAAATGACAGTCCCAGTAGTTATTAATTTTGTGCATTGCTATTTGGCTGCCACCCTTCTGGTTGAAGCAACCATTTATTCCGCAGATATAACTCCTTTGGGATCAATTCAAGTTTGTGTTTCTCAGACGACTGTTGTTACAGATAACTGCACAACATATCCCGGGCATATTGTAACCTTGTTATGTTCCTCTGGTAGTTGTGGCTGCTGTGCCCATAGACTGAAACAGGTCGCGCAGCTGTGACCGGACACAAAAATGGCGGCAATACAGTGTAGTGATGTGTCGTTCATGAACGATTCGTTCATTTTGAACGAATCCTTAATATGACTCGGGAACGACGAGTCGTCTCAGAGAGCGATTCGTTCATTTTGTATTGACCCGTGCATGCGCATGGCGCAACATCTCATAGGCTACTACAGGAATCAGAATGATTAGTTCATTTCTCGAGTAGTTCGTTCATCAAGTCCCAGCCCCATATTAGGGCACGGATATGCAGTCTGTACCGGCGGAAACAGATTTGATCAATTCATCTCGAGTCTTTTGAGTCGTTCTTCGTTCAAGTCCCCATAGGCTGAATGCAGAAACAGAAATGATTAGTTCATCTCTCAAGTCAGCCTTTGGGTCCTAGTCTCGTTCTTTTGTCACGTGACATGACAGCCATATTGCATGCAGAAATTAGTTAATAATTCACATATAACTTTTTTTGATGGGCGTTCTGGCCTCAAAATTGTACCTTTTTTATTTCTTACACTTTATATATTTGTGAATATCTGTAATGATGGTTCTTTTCTATAACAGAATTATATTATTAAAGAGTTGGTTAATGCTTTAAACTTTATCCGTATGATGGGGAAATCACTTTGATAAAGCAAAGATTGAGACTTGATTACAGTGGGTTCTAATCTTCAGTAAATAGCAAAGCCATATCATCATATATATATATATATATATATATATATATATATATATATATATATATATATATATATATATATATATATATATATATATATATATATATATATATATATATATATTTATAATTTAAATAATAATAATAAAAAACACCACAGCAGGGGCACAAGAAACATTAACAATAAAAATAGACTGACAGGAACAAGATGTCACTTTGTTATTTTTCAGATGTTTGTTGCAGATATCTTTTGATAATTGTATGATAATTCCTAAACAAAAAATAATATACAGTCAATAATACGACTGTAATGTTGTATATGTTGCGAGACACTGAACCCGGGAAGCGGTCACGTGACAAAAGAACGAGACTAGGACCCAAAGACTGACTCGAGAGATGAATTAATCATTTCTGTTTCTGCATTCAGCCTATGGGGACTTGAAGGAACGACTCAAAGACTCGAGATGAACTGATCAAATCTGTTTCCGGTGACTGGGACTTGATGAACGAATGACTTAAACCCGAGACTCGAGATGAACTGTTCAAATCTGTTTCCGGACGCATATGTATTACACGGCTGTCACGGCCAGATCAGAGCATCAGACATGATGACAGAACTAACGGCTCGAACCTGAAGACAGACACGAGAGGTAAACGATTTGGAAAAAAAGAAGAAGAACGATTTGGACCGGGAGGTGAGGTGAACTAACAGACTGCATACATAGCCTGAATCAAGCAATTCATTATTAATTTATTTCTCAAAGTTTGGCCATGGCTGCATTAGCTTATAGTTCATTATTTTATTCCAAAAGTACTAAATGTGTTTAAAAATGAAAAATGTAACATTTTAATTAGATTCTGCTGAAATGAACGTAATGACTTGAAAAATGATTCTTTCATTTTGCTGAACGAGATTCAAAGATCCGAGTCAGTAAAATTATCCGAACATCCCATCACTAGTACAGTGACATCACATGGTCCGCATGAATAGAGTGGTGCATGTATGACGTCACTTTGTAGGCCAACCAGTTAGCATCACACTGGTTCCCTAGAAAAAAAACCCAGTAGGATTTTCCCATAGGCTTTTGGATTATGGCTAAAATCAAGCTCTGTGATCAACAAAAGTTTCTGATACTTGCACGTTTTGTCCATCAAGGTAATTATCGCAGACTTTATCACAGAACACAACTTTTATTAATTTTGAAGCCTAAATGCAGTCGCCAGAGGTAAAAGGCTAAAGGTAGGCTATAAACAAACTACACCACGATCGTTAGACTTCAAAGTCACCATCCCTAAGCTTCCGACTCTTTCAGTTTTTATCTAAAAACATTTTGCCAGAAAGTTTGAGTTAAGGCCTGTACACACCGGGACGAATATCGCGCGCGTTTATCGCCAACGTTTAACGCCTCGTGACTAAACAAAAGGGCGCTAATGTGAGTGTGCACACCAACGTGCAAAACGGCAGGCGTAAAAGCGTAATAAAATAAAAAACGCCTTGGGTTCGTTTGTTTGTTTTGACACGGCGCATTAAAAACTGGTCGACCAATCAGATCGGCGCTTTTGTTCACGTGCCTGGAGCTGCTGAAGTTACAGTAAAACACAACTTGGTGGCGCTCAAGCACAAAACGGTCTTGCCGAGCACACATTGATACGACGAAGAAGAAGTAAGTAGACAAAGAAGAAGATGAGCTGCTAATGCTGCTTGCCAGTTAGCAAAAAGTGTGTAAATGGTTTTTGCAAGCACGTAAATACTGTCTCTCTTCTTCTGCGTGACAAGCGAGTGTCAGAAGCGTAAAGTGCCGCAGCACCACCTTGTGTACCGGGAGCTCCATCTACTGAATTTGCACATTCACTCGCCGCATCGCCAGTGAAAATCGCTTGGGTGTGAACACTCAATATGTGCCCAAAAACGTCTCGAAAAACGCTGGCGATAAGCGTGAGCGATATTCGTCCGTTGTGTACAGGCCTTTAGACTAGTTTATAAGAGCACAATTATGAGCATAATGAGGCTGTAAAAGCCGACTGAGCTTACCTTTTTGCCGTGATGACGTTTGATCTCCCAGACAGCCTCTTTGGTCCCATTTAGCCACTTGTTCGTTTTTCAAGACACGCAACAGCTACAAAAAAGTCACGAGTGGGGTAATACTGATGAATTTTATGTCGTAGAATAAAACGTGAAAATGTCTTGAGTTTGTGTTCACCACAGACCTTATTTCAGCCATTTAACCAAAATCCCATTCAAAAAACCCATTGACTTCGGGACGAGTGAACCGGAAGTGCTAAAATGCTAACCTGATCCGCTTTTTAGCCTACAAAGTGATGTCATACTTGCACCACACTATTTTATGCTTTATTGGTGAGTGATTCTAGTTTAAAAGACTTTATGGCCTGGTTTCACAGACAGGGTTTAGATTAAGCGAGGATTAGGCCTTAGTTAAAAACATTACTAGTGTGCATCTCTTGGCAAAACAATATTTTAAGATATGCCAGTGCAAGTTGCTTTCAGTTAAAAAAGCTCAAACATGCATTTTAGTCTTGGACTAGGCTTAAGCTTTGTCTGTGAAACAAAAGGGTTTTAGTTTAATCTTCTGCTCTGTCCCAACACGTTTTGTCATTTAGAAGTATTCTGCTTTATTTTCTTCTCTGAGAAAGAGTGAGACTTTTGGATCGATTTGTGCAAAATCTTGTAGCCTTTCTTGCAAACACATCTTTAAAGTCTAGACAGGTAGAATGACAGACGATAACCTGCATGGATCAGTGTTTCATGTAATCAATCTTTCATGAGCGACTGTGTGCTTCTTAATCTGACCTTAGAATGGCCTGTCCTTTCACTTGCCATGAAACATCTGCCATTTCTATTTACAGAAAAAAGAGTCCTCATTAATAAATCTATCTATCAAAAACATTTCCTCTCATTCTCGTTCATATCACCAGGAGCACTGGATGTGTTTTCTAATGAGAAAAATGTCAATACAAGCTTCACTTCCTGTGACGGCTGTCTTCGCCGGTGGGCTACACCATCTTTCATGAGGTTGTCATGGTGATCAAACAGCCGTTGTGGTGCTGACAGAAGAACAGAGCAGGCAGCTTGACATGACTGAAGCATGACTGAGCTCTCGTAGTGCAAGCGAGACACATGCTTTGGTCTAAATTACACAAGCTGACAGATGTTCTATTCATTTTTTCCTCTCCAATTTTGTATTCAAACCCCTTCTGTTCCTGTTTTTAATTACTTATGTGGTCCCTGTGTTGGGATTTTTCGATTGAATGCAGGTGGTTTGTTCTTCAGTGCTTATATGATTTGAGAGCCAGTGTCTGATGTTTACTTTTCCATCACTCCTGAACTTTGCCGAAACGCAGCAAAGGCCGGTACTGAAACGCAGCTACTGAAACGCAGGGGCTACGCTTCAAAAAGTTCATAAAGAGATCATAAAACGAATCGAACTGAGCGGTTTAGTCCAAATTTTCTGAAGAGACATGATCGCTTTATATAATGAACAGATTGAATTTAGACTTTTATTCACATATTAACATTCATTCTCACACATCAGCTGTAGCAAACGGAAGCTCAAGCATGTTTGCTTGACGTGCAAAAACCAATGAGGTTCAATCTCGTGTTATGCATCATGTTTGCGCTTCCTCAAGAACCAATGAGGTTCATTCTTGTATGTTGCACATCACGTTTGAGCTTCCTCGAGAACCAATGAGGTTCATTCTCGTGTGTTACGCATCTCGTTTGAGCTTCCGCAAGAACCAATGAGATTCATTCTTGTGTGTTACACAGCACGTTTGAACTTCCGCAAGAACCAATGAGGTTAATTTTCGTGTTACGCATCAAGTTTGAGCTATCTCAAGAACCAATGAGGTTCATTATCGTGTGTTACGCATCACGTTTGAGCTTCCGCAAGAACCAATGAGGTTCATTCTCGTGTGTTACGCATCTTTTGGTAGTATGCAATTTCATGGATAGTTTGCGACAAAAAAGAGCATTTATGGCATTTAATATATGTTATTTTATTTATAGGTTTTATATATGAACAAGAACAACCTGGACATTCTGCTGAACGTCTCCTTTTGTGTTTCACTCAAGAAAGTACCGGTAAGGACTTTCTCAACACTAAAGTCACAACATGAAGGGTGAATAAATATGGCTTAGACTCTTGGCATGCTCAATCCTTCTACAGTGTCTTAGTGTCAAGATCCTTTCGCCATGTTTGGGATGCTAAGGATCCCTTGATCCTTTTATAAAAGCCGTTGGAGGAATTGCTTTAATCTTCAGCTGGTTTGTAGGTGGCTCTTTTGTTCATGTGTCTCCAAATATTTCTTCCCTTCACATCTTCAGCAGATTAGAGAAATAATCATTTTCTTAGCACCCAGTAGCTATATGCTTACAGAGATACCTGCACCTAAAGATTATGTTTGTGCTTAATTGAGTGTGTGTGTGTGTGTGTGTGTGTGTGTGTGTGTGTGTGTGTGTGTGTGTGTGTGTGTGTGTGTGTGTGTGTGTGTGTGTGTGTGTGTGTGTGTGTGTGTGTGTGTGTGTGTGTGTGTGTGTGTGTGTGTGTGTGTGTGTGTGTGTGTGTGTGTGTGTGTGTGTGTGTGTGTGTGTGTGTGTGTGTGTGTGTGTGTGTGTGTGTGTGTGTGTGTGTGTGTGTGTGTGTGTGTGTGTGTGTGTGTGTGTGTGTGTGTGCCTTTCAAAAGTTTGGAATAATTATGAATTTTGAAAGAGATCTCACAAAATGTATTTCTATTTAAATATATTTTAAAATCCACAAAAGCAGGCAGGCAGGCAGGCAGGTATTCCCTAAGCTAGAGGTCCTTTTCTGGAGACCGCATCCTGTTTGTTTTCTTTATTTTGCAAAAAGCAAAACATCTTGTTTTTATTGTGACTGTACACACACAAAAATTGAAATTTAACAGATTATAATGATGTATAACACTTGCCTGAATAATAAAAATGACACTTTGGCACTGGTAAGAAAAAAAGCAAGCCGATCACGCCGGCGCAACTGCCGACTCGAGGGGGTTAAGTATAAAGCAAGTTATCAAATTTCTTAAAGCTAAGAATCACTCTTACTCTCCCAGTTATTTAAGACAGCTCGAAAGGTCTCTCAAGTGGTTAGGAGTTGCCAGTAGGGGCTTGTGATAGCACTGAGGAGACAGAGACGTGCTCAAATCTTTTTAGAAGAGGAAAAATGTTTTTGAAATGTTTGACATTGAGCAGTTAATCAAACGGTATCGTTTGGACAGAGCAGGCATCATCTTTGTCAGTACTGGATAATGTTGGGCTGAACTTGCCTTTTATAACATTCCGCTGTTCAACGAATTCAGCAAGCAGTAGCGCTTCTTCCTCCCGCCAGTTTGGTTTTCTTTTGGAATCCATGTCTGGCTGATTATATCAAAAAAGCTAGGCTATATATACACCCTTAAAAATAAAGGTGCCAGGAAGAACCAAAAAGGGGTTTTCACAGTGATGCCATAGACGCACCATTTTTGGTACCCTGAAGAACCGTTTTGTGAAAGGTTCTTTAAATAACCTTTTTTTTCTAATAATTGTATAGTATAAAGAACCTTTCTGCACTACAAAGAATATTTGTGCAATGGAAAGGTTCTTTGAATATTAAAGGTTCTTTATGGACCCATACACCCCGCCAAAGAACCATTTAAGAAGTGTAGGCAGGTCAGTTAACAGCACATCATTTTAAACATTTTTATTAAGATATGGTGAAAAACGTGTTTATCTTTAATTTCAAATGTGTATATTATAATGTATTGTCTTGAAAATTATTTATTGTCAAATGTGTGTTGAATGTATACTCCTCTTAGGAATTTCACCATTCAATGTGAATATTGTTAAATAAGGACATTCAGTGATTGGTTCATGCCTATGACATTATCCAAAATCCCGTTTGTGGCACAGCAAAGTGTTGTGAATCAACTCTAAGACTGACACTTAAGATTTAGTCCTACACTTCACTTAAAGTATGATTGAGATGCTTGATAACTAACTTTTAAGCGCAGCTTTGAGCCAAGAATTATTTTACTCTTAAGTCAATTCTTAGCAGTGTTCATGTGAGTAATTATCAGATGCTTGATAAATACAGGCCCAGATCTTGTTGGGTGGAATGATGTTTGCAAGAGTTTGTGACCTGGAAAAGGTCACACATATTTTCCGAAGGGAATTCAGGATGAACCTATCATGCAGTTTAATAAACCTCAGGCCTTTGAGAACCATAACACTCAATTCCAGGACAGTGTTTCTTCTGCCGATACTCCAGACATCAATAACGTTCTTACAGGGCACATGATAAAAAGCAACAATATTGATGGATTCTCTCTTTGTAAAAGAACTACTGTCAGAGTGACTTGAGCAGTATAAATAATGCAGGCTCGCAACACTCGCTCTCCTTCACTTTTTAATAATAGTTGCAGCTAAAAGTCACGAACAGAAGGTCAATAATGACTCTGAGTTGGATTGCGCTTGCTGCCTTCTGAGATGCTTTTGGCACCTTTGATCTTTGCAGATGACCTTAGTGGACTGAAAAACAATTATTTCTGCTGATTCTGTCTCTCGGTGCATGAAATGGCTGTGAGAAGGAACGAGCCACATGAAACTAATGGATGTATTTTTTTTTTTTTTTTCAAAAAGCCTACCTTTAGAAAACTTTTGAGGACTTTAATAATGCTCATAAAAAATCCAATTGCCTATAGTACAAGTGAAAACACCACTATTAACATTCCCATCATCCGTTTTTTTCCTTCACATAAGACATATTCTATACATCCTGTTGCAGTTTTACTAAAACAGCCCACGCTTCAGTGCCCCACCATCTGTCTGTTATGTATTTGAAAATAAATACATTTGTATTCATTAATATGGATAGGGAAAATCTCACACCTCACCTGCTGCATTGGTTCTGAGACTGCAGTCTCCGCTTTCCTCCAATAATACCTGTTATCTGAAGTATTTACTCACTCACAGAATCCATCATTATTTTTGGTGGTGTTTCCTGTTATAGTCTGTTTGTAAGCAGCCTATTTCTCACAATCTTCTTTTAAGGGCTGAAAACGTCTTGGTTACGTATGGTAACCCTCGTTCCCTGAAGGAGGGAACGGAGACGTACGTCGGTTGTACCGACAAATTGGGGATCACTTCAGGGAGCCCCTATCAGCTTCGAGATATAGAGAACAGGCCAATGGGCCATTGACGTGTGAGATTTGCATCTCGCGCTCCGCCCTGCGCCGCGGGTATAAACAGGAAGTGAGAGCAACGCACTGACGTTTTTCACTGAGGAGCCGAACTAGTGACTCGGCCATGCAGTGATGGTAAGGAACTGTGGTGACGGGACGTACGTCTCCGTTCCCTCCTTCAGGGAACGAGGGTTACCATACGTAACCGAGACGTTCCCTTTCAGTCGGTCACTTCGACGTACGTCGGTTGTACTGACGAATTGGGATCCCTTTGGAAAACGCCACAGTTACTACCACTTCCAGCGCCCAGCGAGAGCCCCTCAGACCCCGTTCTGATGCGGGCGGGGAAATTCACGCAGGGAGAGTCACACTGCTGTTCCGTAAGACCCACTCAGCAGCCTTAATGGATAACGCTGGGAAAGCGTGCCCGGAGGGCCGCTGCGGAAGCCACATCATGCCCGGAGGGTGTTACCATGTGGAGAATACACGTATGGACTGGCCTTGGGCAGTGCAACATACGGAAGTCCCAGGGGTGGCCCCGGCCTGTTGTAGGCGGGGGAACGACACCGTACTGAGACGAGGGAAAGACACGAGCTCGCCGTAAGGAGCTGTACCGTGGAGAATACACATATGGGACCGCCGTAGGGGTCACAACATACGGAACCCAGCCTGACACAAGTTCCACCAATGCATACAAGTGCCAGACCTGGCGTCGGACGCTCCGCCACATCCGACTGCCGGGGGTTGCGGAGGACTCAACAGAGTTCGCCATTTTCTGGGGAACTCGACTGGAGAATATAAGCGCACATATCCGTTCCATGGGGAAGGGAGTGGCGCAGCAAGCCGACACTTAGAACGGGCACTTCAGTGTGGCTGACTATGGGAAGCGAGCACACGAGAAGCAACCGGTTCTACACATAGGCTATAAAATCTAGGGAACGTGTTAGGTGTTGCCCACGTGAAGGGCACCCTCTGCAGTGTGGTCAGCATCAGAGTTAAGTCCCAAGAGGGTATAGAGGGAGGACGAGGCAGATTTAGTCTCCTCGTCCCCCTCAGGAACCTGACGATCAGATCGTGCTTGCCTAAGGACTCACCATTAACCAGGTTGTGAGTCGCGGCAATAGCGGCAACGTACACCTTGAGGGTGGAGGGAGACAGCCTTCGCTCCAACCCGTCTTGAAGAAAAGAGAGCACAGATCTGACCGAACACTTTTGGGGGTCTTCTCGGTGAGAAGAGCACCAAACGACGAACAGGTTCCACTTCAGCGCATATAGCTGTCTTGTAGGGGGGGCTCTGGCGGAAGTGATGGTGTCAACCTAGAACCTCCGCATCCCGTCCAGGGACCAGACATGGAGTTTCTTTCCAGAGGTCCGGACGCGGGTGCCACAGGGTGCCCCGTCTCTGAGTTAGGAGGTCCTTCCTCAGAGGAATGGGCCACGGAGGTGCTGTCGCAAGGAGCACTAGTTCCGGGAACCAAGTCCTGTTGGGCCAATATGGAGCTACCAAGAGGAGCTGCTCCTCGACCTCCCTGACCTTGCACAGTGTCTGTTATTTGCCCCCAAACGCATATTTGCCCCGGGGCCAGCTGTGTGCCAGTGCATCCGTGCCGAGGGTGCCCTCGGTCAGGGAATAAAACAACTGGCAATGGGTCGTGTCAGGGGCGGCAAACAGACCGATCTGTGCGGCCCCAAAGCGACTCCAGATCAGCTGGAACACCTGGGGGTGGAGTCTCCACTCTCCGGGGAGCACTGGTAACCGTGACAGCTCGTCGGCTGCACGATTGAGCGGGCCCGGACTGTGAATGGCACGAAGGGACCTCAGATGCTTCTGACTCCACAGGAGGTGATGGTTGGGACATGCAGCGGGAGCGTAGACCACCCTGTTTGTTGACGTACGCAACGGCCGCAGTGCTGTCCGTCCGGACCAGAACGTGCTTGTCTTTGAGCGGCGTTTTGAAGCGGCTGAGAGCAAGATGAACTGCCAGCAACTCCAGGCAATTGATATGCCATTGCAGTTGGGGCCCCATCCACAGACCCGAAACTGCAAGCCCGTTGTATGTGGCACCCCAGCCGGTGGATGAGGCATCCGTGGAGACAACAGAATGCCTGGACACTTGTTCTAGAGGCACTCCTGCCCATAGAAAATGAAGGGTCCGACCACGGGCTGAAGGTTTGGTGGCATCTCGGCGTCATTTGGACACGGAGGGACCCGCTGTGCCACGCCCATCTCGGGACTCGGCCGTGTAGCCAGCGTTGAAACGGTCTCATATGGAGCAGCCCTAGCGGCGTTACTGCGGCTGCTGCTGCCATATTCCCCAGGAGCCTCTGAAAATGTTTCAGTGCCACAGGGTGCTGAAGTACAGTACCCAGTATGCCGGGCGAACTGAATCGCATAGCCGAGTCTGATGTTGTGGATGAGCCAGCGAGACAGCCTGGGGAGCGCTAGCCAGGCCCCAGAGACCGTACAAGCGGGATCATCGGCACCACAGACCCAGCGGGGCAGTGCAGCGGAACGCAGGGACCCGTGGACGACATGGGAGTGGTCCGTGGAGGGGTCTGGGTGTGTGACACACAAACCTGCATCTGCTGAAGGGGCGTGCGAGTGTGAGGAGGCACATTGTGGAGATGCACCAGAGGTTGACAAGGCATGGGAGCGTTGTACACCACCAAGCGCGCTCCCCAAATGAAGGAGGGGCTGAGCGTGGCAAGGCTTTGTGGCGTTGCACACGGTCTGCCTCACCTCCTTCCTCAGCGGGGAACATCAGCGGCGAGGCATAGCGTCGCACTGTCGTCCACACACCGCTGAGAAGAGGGGAATGAGAGTGGCGAGGCTTTGTAGCGTCACACACTGTCATTCCTGAACTCCCGAGACCCAGCGGTATTGGAACTGCTCTTAAGAATTTGGGTACCACTGGCTGTTTTTAACACCAGTGGAGGAACAGAATTACTAATGGTTTTCCACCCGGCCCTCCTCCAGGGGAGAACAGTTCCAACCAAATCCGGGTCAATGGTGTTTCTGGACCAAGGTGGACATCGTCTGGCCAAGGGCCAGCGCTGTGCGCAGCTCAACCTCAGCCAGAACTACCCTCGTGCTAGCAGGGCGGAGGTGGCCTGCCAGTGGCACTGCCACCCCACCGATGAGGGTAGTGAGAGAGTGGAAAAATTTATAAAGATAATGGCCCAATTGGTGTTCCATATTTTGGCACCAATAGTTCCACAATGCCAAAGCCTTCCAATGCACATCCGGGAAACGGCAAGGGGCGGGCAAGGCGAATTATGCATTGCACTATGCCTCAGCCACCCGGGAAAGCATGGCTGTCAAGTATGAATCTGATTCAGCACGAGCGCCCACTATTATAGTGGGAATCTCAGCATCATCTTCATTTTCAACACACAACAGCCCTCTCTCCGATGCAGCGATTGACATCTGTCCTCTGCTAGAGCCCCAAATGAAACGCTAGGTCCCCTTTTTTTTTTTTTAAGGACCAGCAATCCCATCTGAAGCTACCAGCAGACATGCGAGATAGTGAGCATGGCTGTGAGACAGCACACGGTGCGTTGAACACTTAAGCCTTTATGAAAAAGGCAAGATGAACAACGCGCCGACGTGGCTATGCTCTCATGAGAGAACATAAACCACCCACAAACACAGTCTCAACATGCTTGCAATGCGATAGAGGAGTGGGGGGCCCATGGAGGTGTACTCGGCAGGGAAGCCTCACTGACGGCTGTCACTCGGCAGCTAGACGGCACACGGCGTGCTGAACACTCAAACCCTCATGCGGAAGGTGAGATGAACAGCGTGACGACGTGATCCCGTTCCCCTGAGAGAACACGGATCACCCACAAACACAGTCTCAACATGTTTATGCGAGAGGGATCGTGGCCGTCAGGACAGGAAACAACCACATCCAGAAACGCACGGGTGGAATGACGTCTTGAAAAAGACGCAGTGTCACACCCGTGTTGCTCTTTTGTGAGGAAACACTCTTTCGACAGTGCTGAAGCACCCAGGGGAAGACCGCGGCCCTGTGTCTGCACTCACTGAAACAAATGCCCTCACAAACCGACAGTTGCTGTGAGAACAGCAGGTTGTTATGCTGATGCAGCGGTGAGCACGCGATCGCGCTGATTGTGCCTTTTCGCCAACAAAAAGCGTCCTTCTCGTTCTCTGGAGTATCTCTATTGTAGATAGGCTCTCTTTTAGAAAAGCAGTCTTGCTTCATCAACGCCGTTCGGCTCCGAAGTGAATGACGTCAGTGCGTTGCTCTCGCTTCCTGTTTATACCCGCGGCGCGGGGCGGAGCGCGAGATGCAAATCTCGCACGCCAATGGCCCAATGGCCTGTTCTCTATATCTCGAAGCTGATAGGGGCTCCCTGAAGTGATCCCCAATTCATCGGTACAACCAACGTATGTCGAAGTGACCGACTGAAAGGGAACTAAATTCTTATACTTTCAGAAAATGTGAGTTGCGCTTGTCTGTAAAGTTGGGAAAACTCAAAAAAATGAGGCAATCAGTGGCACTATTTAAGTTCAAAATTTCAAAGTTTAAGTAAGCAGAACTGGCAGATTTTTATTTTGTATTTATACATTTGAATTGTTCTTAGCTTGAAATCTTTGAGTACACTAATTCATATTTAACTTTAAATGTTCATGTAACCTAGTATAAACTAGCTATACCAAGCTAATTCAGAAAATGATAATTTACTAACATGTTAACAATAGCATGGTATAGCACTTGTTGAATGAGTGCAGCACTATAAAGCATTTAACCTACTTGCTCTCAAACCAAGGCTGCGTTCGAAACCGCATACTTCCCTACTATATAGTATGTAAAAAGCAGTAGGCGAGCGAATAGTATGTCCGAATCCTCAGTATTCATAAAAGAGTAGGCGAGAATTACCGGGCGGATGAATAATTCTCGCGAGATTCGGACGTGCGTGTACTTAAATTGCGTCCGAATATGCCTACATACCTACTATATAGTAAGAGAAAACAGTATGTGAATGGAGTAGTACGTCCGAAACCTCAGTATTTATAAAACAGTATAGGCGAGAAATCCCCGGATGGCCTACTGCGTCCGCCCAGATTCTGAAGTGTGCATCCAATGGACACTTTAATATCCCATGAGGCCATGGGAAATCATCATTTTCGAACATGTCGTAGGACGGAGACGCAGCTGTTTCAAGTGTAAGTACAACAAACTGAACTGCGGTTAATTGTATTTAAAGTTCACATATTTTACAACCGACGAGGAAACTGTTGGGTTTTAAGACATTAATATATATTAAATATTGATATATTAAAAGATATTAAATAGCTGTAAAACATTTCATTTTCATATAGCTAACGCACCAGTCGTGCTTCATTAAGCACACATACTTCTGAATATTTGTTAATCATCGTTTTCTTGAAAGCATTGCTTTAACTGTGTACAAGAACCTGATAAACGTTTGTTTAAAGAAAAGGTGTGAATGCACTCTTAACCATATGCAATATAGACGTTTCCTAAATGTGCGTTTAACATTTGACAGGGGACATTTTACAGGCATGTCATTGATTTGGCCTAAGCTTTTGTCAACACTTTGCATTACACACATACATGCTTATTTTACTGATTTAAAGAAACAGATTAACACAACTGAAGATGCATTTTAGATTTCATTTGTCTATTGACCAATTTAGGATTGTTTGTGTTGGATGAAACACAAAATAACAAGTCCGCTATCAAAGTATACACATCAACCTTTTGATATATATTTACTTCGTATCACATAAAGGACAGATCTAACATTAAATCTAGTTTGGATGTTACAGGGACTGCTGAACACACACGCAGCCTTATCCAGTGGAGAGTGGCTAATGAAGTCGTCTTTACCGGAAAGAGAAATGCTGCAATAAAAGGCTTCGAGTAAGTATACCATAGAAAATACTTGAATTTATTTCAGCACTTGAGTTATTACAGCACTTTTTGATTCTTGATCTCTCATCACTTGTTGCAGAGCTTTTGTGGATGAGCCTTGCTCAAGGACACACTGGTGGAGATGGCTGCGGAGATCCAAGCAGAAACCTTCTGCTTTAGTCCACTACACCACAAAAGTGATAAAGCTACAAAACAAATAGCATGTAATTGTAAAAATATTAAATTAAATATGGCAAGAAATGGGATGCTGACAACATGAATTGTAAAACGTTTTAAGTAGTCATGCTGATCGTGAGCAGGCACACGGATGTTTGGAGCAGACATCAGCAGTCAGAGATTGTCCCGCACATGTTCTCACACTCTTGCTTCAAGGTTGTGGGGTTCAGGAGGGACATGATGAACGGCTAGGACAGACGAAGTGTTCACGGTGGTCAACAGCTTCATCAGTATAAAGCCGCAGAATTGGCACAGCTGTGTTGAGATGGCAGCAGATGTGGGGTTCACCGTCTGTAAATGTGTGATGGTTTGTTAGAACAATACGTTTGAATAAAGTTTTGTTTCATGTGTTGGTGACTTATTCATTTGTGATGTTTACTTTCTTTTACTTTATTCTTTTACTTATGATTTTTACTCATAATTCATGTTTCCTATTGTTGTCAGTAAATAAAAATTTTTATTAACTCATGCATTTATTCATTGCTTGACTGAAAATTGGTATTTACAGCGGCTGCATTTGTTCTAGTGTATATTCATGCATCGCTATGTCATATGACAACAAGTTGTATTTTGCTTGTTTTACTAAAACAATATAATTTTCAGTAAAAAAGAAAAAGTAATATAATTAAGTACTGGTCAGCATTTGTCATTATTGTAAGTGTTTTAGTGGGCTAGCAATGCAATTCATTCTGGGGTAATCTTAATTTTGAATAGTGATACTTACATTTTTCGAGTATAAAATCAACAGTTTTCTCCAAAGGTGAGATCTTCGAGCAGCTGAAAGACGTCTCTGTGCAGGCACTGACGGAAACCGCACAGGTCACAGGTCGGGCTGTGGAGTTACTGATGCTTTGAGCTCTCACTGCACCTGTCACTCATCTTTTATTTTATAATTACATGGTTGCATCTTTAACAATCATAATGATAAAACAAATATGGGTTTGCATACATTATATACAAAGAAAAAACAATAACAAGGTTAGATATCTTTGAATAATTCATCATAATGCAATAAACATTATTTCATAAGCTTGAGGGATGAAACAGGAGTTCAATTTAACAAGAAAAAGGAAAATATAAAAGGAGATTTAGGCCAATTTTGATTGTGGATGAAATTTTTTGCATGTAAAATAAAGAAATTGACAACATATTCAAGAGATCACTTGATCACTTGGGTAAGGATAAAACTGGGTCAGATTAGTAGGGTTAATATCACAAAATAAATGGGCAGCTGTTTCTATCAACAAGACCACAAAATTAGGAAGTTTAATCAATATTAAGATATTTATAGATCGATGAATTAAACCTGTCACTCGTCTTTCAAGTCGTTGCGCTTGAGATAACGTCGTAGGTCACATGATTACGTCAACATGGCGCATAAAGTGCGGATCGCATTCATACTTAACGAGATCAGGCAATATCTCTTTTAGAGCTCATTAAGTAAGTACTTATTGAAAATGAGTACCTACTCAATGAGTATGCGGTTTCGAACGCAGCCCAAGTCTTGCGTAGCCAGACCTTCAGACTGACTCTGGACTCTTTTGCAGCTTTCATTGGACAAGGAGGACGTTTGACTGACATGTAACACAACCAATCACAGTTAGTTTTGTTCCGCGTCATGTTAAGGGAAATGTAGTCGATGTCCCTGCAATAACAGACAGCGTGCATCTATAAATTATTCATTCAAGAACATTGTGCAAGTTTACTGCAACAATGGAGTCGCAAACTTCACATACTTTTAAAAATCAAGTGTTTAGTTGATCCTGTTAGGCGATCATTGTCACAGTTGTAAACACAACGGCCTTCTTCTTCAACAAGGGGCTTTGGCTTTGTGTTTAAAGAACACAACACACGTGTCTCGCGGACATCCTGTAGAATTCAACCTACAATCAGATGACGACTTCGAAACTCCTGAAGAGTTTCCAGATAAATATGCCCAGAGCCGTTGAAAAACTCTTATTATATGGCTCTGAGTGTGCCATATGCATCAGACGTTCAGCAAACGGTCTGTGGGAGTGACGTCTGAGGCTGAGACTACCATGAAGTTAACTATCCAAAAACCCACATTAAAAGAAACTCTTCTACAATAGCATAACAAAATATTAATCACGACTTAATCTCCCACTTAACATTAATCTTGCACAAAAAACATTATATAACACTTAATTTTAGAATTTACTCTCCCTTTCGAGTGCCGTTGGCAAAACATGCTGGGAAATAGAAATCCCAGGCCAGTTTCAGTTAAATTTAAGTTTTCCTAAATTAAAAGAAACAAGTTCATAAAACTCAAAACAATGAAACAGTTCAGTTTACTTAAAATATGTCAGTTCTGTGAACTTGAATGAAAAAGAAAGTGCTAAATACTCATAAAAGTTAATTTGACTGAACTAATTTGTTTAAGTTTGTTTAATTGTCGTTTGGCAATTAATTATTTTGAGCGTTAGGGTTTACAATGAGTGCTAGGGTGTTGTGGGTGGTAAATAGTCTCAGCCTCAGACATCACGCCTATGATGGCTATGATACGTTGGCTGAACGTCTGATGCATACGGCACACTTATCTGGAAACACTTCAGGAGTTTTGAAGTCGTCATCTGACTGGTTGAATTCTACAGGATGTCCACGAGATGTGTGTGTTGTGTTCTTTAACGGTCCGCCTGTAAATGCCATGACTCCAAACTCCCTTGTGGAAGAAGAACGCCATTGTGCTTACAACTGTGATAATGAGCGCTTACGAGGATCAACGAAACGTTGAAAAAGTATGGGAAGTTTGCAGCTACATTGTTGCAGTAAACTTGAACAATGTTCTTGAATTAATGTATACACTGTAAAAAAAATACTGTGCCCGTTTTACTCAATAAAATTGAGGCAACTATTTGCATCAGCTTTTTGAGTATTTTAAACCCACTTTATTTGTGTTTATCCTATTAGACTTGCATGTTTTCAACTTGGACTCTTAAAGGTGCCCTAGAATGATTTGAAACAATATTTTAAATTGTTCTCTAATATCTACATAGAGGGTATGTGGATTATTTAAGGTCCATTAAAGTCCATTTACAACCCTAGAAATTGTCCCTAGGATGAAATGGTCTGTTTTTGCCTTATTTCGAAGGGTCATAAATATTAATGCCGAGTTGGCTGTTTCTGATTGGCTGTTTCACTGCGTGGCTCAGTGACAGCAAACATATCCATACTGTCCATCATGACAATGAAGAGATTAGGCATTCAACCTTATATGTTTGAGCCTGTTTCTGACGAAGATGCAGATTTTGAGGAACAACGTCTCGGTTACGTATGTAACCCTCGTTCCCTGAGGAGGGAACGGAGACGTACGTTAGTGACTAACGAATGGGGGTTTCGCTTAGAAGCCTATCATCTTCGAGAATTCAACAGCGCCCAATGGCAGTGCCGATGCCATGGGCATGCGGAATTTGCATGCGTAACTCCGCCCCACCCTGTGGGTATATAAGGAAGTACGCTGGCAACATCGCATTATGTTACTGCTGCAGGAGCCAAGACTGAACTCCGCATACCAGCAACACAGCTGACGTGGCAAAGGAAACGTACGTCTCCGTTCCCTCCTCAGGGAACGAGGGTTACATACGTAACCGAGACGTTCCCTTTCGTTCAGTCACTACGACGTACGTTAGTGACTAACGAATGGGGGTTCCAATACAACAACGCCACTCAGCTGTCATCCAGTGCCCTGCGTAAGTGTGAGTACCCTGTCGTAAGACTAGTACGGACGAAGGACTCCCACTTATCACAGGATTACCAAGGTACACTGGGAAGCATATCCCAGTGCGGGAATGCCAAGATGCCTACCCGTAGGGAGGACTTAAGAATACACATATGACCCGCTAAGGGCTGCATATGGAAGATCTCTAGGGTACCAGCCAGAGGGTGGATTTTTAACCCTAGGGGTGGCAGGGACTTGCCAAGGGAAAGACACCTGCTCACTGAGGAGGCTTACGGTGGAAATACTCGTGTGGGGGTCGCCGGAGGGGAACCATGCACACGGAGCACCTGGCCGGACATGAGGGTCTGGGCTCGAAAGGGCAGACTGAACTGATGTCGGCGTAAGCAGTGCTGGAGGAGCTCAGGGCTCTCGGGGAGCTCACCTGAGGGAAAATATTGCACGTATCCAGTCCGTGGAGTGGAATGGCGAGCAAGCGAAGACACCTGAGCCTGGCCCATACCGGCCACCCGTAGGGGCGAGTACATAGTCGGACACTGGCTCCACTCGGAGATTGTAAAATCTGGCGAATGTGTTTGGTGTCGCCCAGCCTGCAGCTCTGCAGATGTCTGTTAGCGAGGCGCCATGCGCTAAGCCCAAGAGGAGGCCACACTCCAGGTGGAGTGTGCCCTGACCCCAAGGGGACATGGTCGACCTTGCTGCTGGTAAGCCAAAACAATGGTGTCCACTATCCAGTGAGACAACCTCTGCTTTGAGAGAGCACTTCCCTTCCGCTCTCCACCATAACAGACAAAGAGCTGGTCTGAGGTCCTGAAACATCGCGTACTGTCTACATAGGCGCGGAGAGCGCGTACTGGACAGAGCAATGCCAAGGCTGGGTCTGCCTCCTCCAAAGGCAGCGCTTGCAGGTTCACCACCTGGCTTCTTGGAACGGGGTGGTGGGAACCTTGGGCACATATCCGGGCCGGGGTCTCAGGATCACGTGAGAGTTAGCCGGCCCGAACTCAAGGCACGCTTCGTCAACCGAAAATGCTTGCAGGTCCCCGACCCTCTTAAGAGAGGCCAATGCGGTCAGCAGAGCCGTCTTTATAGACAAGAACTTAATCTCAACCGACCGCAAAGGCTCAAGGGAGGCCTCTACAGAGCACTTAAGACTACTGAGAGGTCCCAAGAGGGAACGAGAGGAGAGCGAGGATGATTCAGTCTCCTCGCCCCCCTCAGGAACCTGATGATCAGGTCGTGCTGACTTACCTTTTTGTCTCCCAGGAGATCGTGGTAGGCAGATATTGCGGCCACATACACTTTAAGGGTGGAAGGAGACAGCCTTCTTTCCACCCCCTCCTGGAGAAACGATAGCACGGACCCAATCGGGCATTTCCAGGGGTCTTCCTGGCGGGAAGAGCACCATGTGACGAAGAGGTTCCACTTCAACGCATAGAGGTGTCGTGTAGACTCTGCTCTAGCGGAAGTGATGGTAGCGACCACCGCAGGTGGAAGGCTACTCAGACCTGCCGCGTCCCGTCCAGAAGCCACACGTGGAGCTTCCAGAACACTGGACGCGGGTGCCAAAGGGTGCCCCGTCTCTGAGTGAGAAGGTCTTGACTCAGAGGAATAGGCCAGGGAGGGGCTGTCGCAAGGAGTAGCAGTTCTGAGAACCAGGCCTGGCCGTGCCAACGGGGCGACCAACATGACCTGCTCCTTGTCCTCCCTGATCTTGCACAGTACCTGTGCGAGAAGGCTCACTGGGGGAACGCATACTTGCGTAGCCCCGACGGTCAGCTGTGCGCCAGTGCATCCGTGCTGACCATAGGTCAGGGAATAATACAGGGAGCAATGAGAAGAGTCCTGGGAGGCAACAGGTCTACCTGTGCGTCGCCGAACCGTTCCCATATCAGCTAGACCGTCTGGGGATGGAGTCTCCATTCTCCAGGAAGTGGCTGAAGCCGTGAGCTCGTCGGCTGCACGGTTCAGGACTCCCGGGATGTGGACAGCATGAAGGGACCTCAGATGCTTCTGACTCCATAAAACGAGATGGCGGGCGAGTTGAGACATACGGCGGGAGCGTAGACCGCCCTGGTGGTTGATGTACGCTACTACGGCCGTGTTGTCTGTCCTGACTAGCACATGTTGACCCTTCAGCAACGCTCGGAAGCGGTGCAGGGCGAACCGTACTGCCAGTAACTCGAGGCAATTGACATGCAGAAGGCGCTGGGGTCCTGTCCAGGAGCCCGCGGCTGCTTGTCCATTGCACATGGCACCCCAGCCCGTGGATGATGCATCTGTTGAAACAACAAGATGCCTGGAAACTCGTTCTAGGGACACACCGGTCCGTAGAAACTTGAGGTTCGACCACGGGGTGAGAGTCTGTAAGCAGGCCCGAGTCACTTGTACCCGGAGCGTGCCAGACCGCCATGCCCATCTCGGGACTCGATCGCGTAGCCAGTGCTGAAGCGGTCTCATATGTAGCAATCCGAGCGGCGTCACCGCGGCTGCAGATGCCATATGCCCCAGGAGCCTCAGAAATAGCTTCAGTGGGACCGCATTCTCGCCCTCGATTTGACAAAGGCCAGTCAGCAGAGACTGTGTGCGCGCTCGCTGGTAAGCAGCACGCACCTGCGACCGAGTTGGAAACCACACTGAGAAAGGAGATCCTCTGCACGGGGCAGAGTCGCTCTTCTCCCAGTCGACCCGAAGGCCCAGACGGGCTAAGTGCTGGAGCACTTGGACTCTGTGTCCGCAGACCTGCTTCGAGAGTGACCCAGTATGAGCCAGTCATCGAAGTAGTTCAGGATGCGAACCCCGTGCTGCCGAGTGGCGCAAGGGCTGCCTCGAAGACTACGTAGAGTCACGAGGGGACAGAGCTGCCCGAATGGGGGGACTGCGTACTGAATGTCCGCCCCTCGAAGCAAACCGTAGGAACGGTCCGCGTCGAGGAAGGAGACATGAAGTAAGCGTCCTTCAGGTCGATCGCTGCAACCAATCTACCGGACGAACGTGTCCAAAGAGGCGTTCGCTACCGACATCCTGAACGGAAGCCTGAGAAGGATCGGTTCAAGACGGGCAGATCCAGGATTGGCCATAACCCACCGGTTTCCTAGGGTACAATGAAGCAAGGGCTGAGAAGCCGGACTTCACTTCGGCTGGAGGGACAGGCTCGATCGCACCCTTCGCCAGTAGGGTGACAACCTCCGCACGCATGACAGGGGATAGGCCCCATCATAGCGGGCGGCCTCCCCAGAGCGGGGAGGAACCTGCGCGAACTGAATCGCGTAGCCGCGCCTGATGGTCTTCGTGACCCAGCGGAACAGTCCCGGAAGCTGAAGCCAGACTCCCAGGAACTGCACCAGCGGGGTCATTCGGACCACAGACGTACCCAGGGTGGGGCAGCGAGGCAGCGTTACCGGCCCGGACATGGGAGGCTGTTGGGCGTCCCGGTGCGGGGGCACGGTTAACTGCTGCGTCCTGACAGAGGAGACCAGGGAAGGACGCACGTTCCACTGGGGTCTGCTCTGAGAGGAGGCTGGCGAGAGAGAGGGACGAGAGTGGCGCGGCCCGGAGGCGGCACACACTGCCATCACCGGTCTCTGGGCCCTCAGAGACAGGAACATGAGTTCTTTCCAAGCGCTGCTAGCCCGGGGGCCAGCAGCGGAAGGATTTTCCCCCGGCCCTCCACCGGGGGAAGGAGAGGCCCTGCAACCATCCCCTGGAAAGAACTGGAACCCATCTCTGAGTTGTCCACCTCCAGCCTGGCGTTTCAGCCAGGCTGAGGAGCGGACTGGGCGACATCCTGCAACCACCTCCACGGCGCGGCCCGGAGAAGGCTGCTGCTGGGGCCGGACGGGAGGAGGGAGGGCGCCCTCGGCGGCGAGCGGACTGAGGCGACTGGGCCGGCGGCTGGTGCAGCAGCCAGCCGCCGGGGCAGTACGTGTTACAGCCTCAGTCTGCTCTGGGGCGGCCAAGAACTGTTGGGCGCAGTTCTCGGCCGCGCCGCCGAAGAGGCCAGCCTGGGATATGGGCGAGTTGAGGAGGCGGGCTCAGTCAACCCCCCCATATCACCAGGTAAGGCCAGGAAATTCTCCCGGACCACAGCTGTGGACATCGCCCGACCGAGGGAGCGTGTGGCCACCTTCACCACCCAGAGGGCGGGATCAGTGGCGGCACGCAGCTCAACAAAGAGCCCTGGGTCAGCTCCACCCTTGTGCATGTGCAAAGGGGCGGCGGCCTACCCCATAGCACTGCAGGACCACGCCACCGAAGTAGACGAGCCCACAGGCTTAGGGAGGGTGCTTAGGACAGCCACACCACGTCAAAGCCCTCTGTGGACACCGGAGTGCGCAACAGAGTTGTTTAACAGTGGGGAGGGGGCCCCAGTGTACCCTAGGCCGCGGCCCCATCAAGGGCAGAGAAGGCGGAGGAGGCCACCAAACGGTCACGGGAAGCACGGGGACTTCCAGGACCGCGTGATCTCCTCATGCACCTCGGGAGCGAAAGGCATTGGGGGCGGGGCCCAACAGCTGTCGGGTGCCGCCCACAAAAACCGATCGCGCAACCACGAGCACTCGCGACTGGGCGGAGTTCCACACCAGCACAAGGCTCGCGGCTGCCCGAGATAACATGGCTATCAACTCTAGGTCAGATCAGGCAGTGCTGACACACCCGGAGGCGGAGCACAACCTAATCGTCATCCCCAAAGGATCTAGCCCACCTTGGGATGCGGCGATCGACATCTCGCCGCTATCTGGAGCGTGAACGAAACGAACGAGGCGTCAGAGACGGGCCGCTGTTTCAGTTCAGCACTCGCGGGAAGCGATGTGCGAGAGGGGGGCGTGGCCCGAGGAATGATCGTCGGGGTTCTTAAACCACGCACCGCCCTCAGGTCACCCTGGCCACCAGCCAAAGTACCACCTCTCTCAGAGACGGTAGATTGGGGTGTGGCAGAGGGGACTCTCTCTCCTTGCGGAGATCACTGAGTCTCGACCGCGACATCGTGATGGTCACGTTCCCGCAGTGGGAACATGACACATCCACAATCACTGCCCGAACGTGCTGAAGCCCAAACACGTCGAGCAGTGAATGTGCCCATAGACAGCAACGGAGATCGATCGCACCCGGAAGTGCACGGGCGAACCGTCTTGAAAAAGACGTGCCACGCGCAAGCTCTTTTTGTGAGAGGAAAGCTCTGCAGAGTGCCGAAGCGCCCAGTAATAACACACACAGCTGTTGCAGATCACTGCACAGATCAGCAGGCAGGCAATGCGAGATCGCTGGAATGCGCCGTCACACCAACACTCTGGAGAACCGCTCGTCTCGAAGACTGAAGAGAGGACTTCAGAATTCAGGCTTGTAGGAGTGAAGAGATGCTCTTGGCTCCAAAGCAGAAACATAATGCGATGTTGCCAGCGTACTTCCTTATATACCCACAGGGTGGGGCGGAGTTACGCATGCAAATTCCGCATGCCCATGGCATCGGCACTGCCATTGGGCGCTGTTGAATTCTCGAAGATGATAGGCTTCTAAGCGAAACCCCCATTCGTTAGTCACTAACGTACGTCGTAGTGACTGAACGAAAGGGAACAAAATGTTTTGAGATTGGAAAAGGACACTTCTGAGTGGTAAGTTTAGTATTTATTTTCATTAAGAACCTGCAAAATTGTTACGTCCATACTAGAACTTCAGCCTAAACGATAACTAGCATATAGCATTAACTTTACACGTCAGAAGTCACAAGTTTGTTTTTGTTTTCAAATGACTATCTTTTCAACTTAAGTGATGGAGAAGGTGACGTTAGCTAGAAGGATCGAAATCTGTAAGCAACTAAACTAACATAGTTAGCTCCTGAGTTATGTGTTGTTGATGAAATATAGGCTAAATTAGATTTCTATCCGACAAAAGGGATCGACATACGTATCTACGGTTGTATTTTGTAATTTATGACAACACTGGCAGGAAATAATATTAACCTTTGTCATTAGACATACTATTAGACATACAGTTATGTATTCTACTTTGAGTTTCCTATTGTTACTGTACTAGCATGGATCTAGACAACATGGGATATTATCGTTAAAGTTGTCTCTCTCTAAGAAACTTTCAATTAAAAAAATGTTTTTGAAATTATTTAGACAGTCAATAAGTGGATAAAATCACTACTTACTGCTTGCAGGAATATGGTTGGAATTGCCCCTTTCTTCAGTATCAGACGCTGAGCAAAGCCTGTTTGATATTGTCCCAGGTTTGAAAAACTGTCCGTGGTGAAATGGGCCGAGCAAACTAACAACTTTGAATTAAATTGTTGCAGTATCCGATTATAAATAAACATCAACCATGCCTGTTGACATTTTTTATCTGTGGGAAGGGTATGAAAAGTCCTCACATCCCCTGCACAGCCTGGAACATAATTTTTTTTTCCATGATCTGCCATTTTCACTGTCCTCGCGTGATGCTTGTTTACCTGCAGAACTCCCGATGATTCGGCTGCGCAGTTCCGCCTGACATTGAACATGTGCTGGCATATGCAAATGTTGGGGGCGTACATATTAATGATCCCGACGGTTGCGTCACTCTCTGTGTTATGTTGAGATTCGCCTATTTTTCCATGGTGTTTTTCACAAACAAGATTTACATATGAAGAAGGAGGCAATGGTGTTTGAGACTCACTGTATGTGATTTCCATGTACTGAACTCCTGTTATTTAAATATGGCAAGGTTAATTCAATTGTTCATTCTAGGGCACCTTTAAGTAATGGCAACTCAATTTTATAAATTTAGAAAAATATATAGTTTTAAGTATATCCAACATAATCTTTTAAGTAATGTTTACAAATGTCTTCTTGTAAGCCATACATTAAGTTACTTTTTTCCAAGCTACTTTTATTTTTTAACTGCATTTTCTATAAATTAAATTATTTTCAGAATTTTTAAAAAGTACCATGAAACAGTAAACCAGCATCTCAATACAAAACATTTATTCACTTAAAAATTACTATACAACAGTGAAAAACACAGTACTTTATTTTTTTACCTTTACATAAAGCTGATTTCAAAATAAAATAAAAACTATGTACTACAAGATACTGTAGCAACAGTATTTCATATTCATATAGCAGTTTTTTTTCAATAACCATTGGTCTTTTTAACCCACTGAGAACCGTAATTCAGTCATCTAATTAAAAATGTGTTTTGAACAATGTTAAAACATCAAATTCAAATAATTATTACATCAACTGATAAAAATTAATCACTGAGAAAATTGACCACTAATTTAAATGGTCAGTTCACCAAAAAATGAAAATTCTGTTATTAATTCCTTTCCCTCATGTCGTTCCAAACCTTTGTTCATCTTCAGACACAAATGAAGATATTTCTGATGAAATCCGAGAGCTCTCTGACCACTCTATAGACAGCAATGTAATGAACATTTGCAAGGCCCTACAGGAAAGACATTGTTAAAATAGTTAATGTGACTGGTTCAACATTAATTTTATGAAGCAATGAGAAAACACTTTGTGTGCAAAAACAAACAAAAAAGAACTTTATTCAACAATTTTGTTTTAGCGCCAGTCAGAGAAATCGCTAGCCAAGCCATGCAATTCAAGGCAAATTTAAGTCCATCCATCCATCCATCTTCTTCCGCTTTATCCGGTGCCGGGTCGCGGGGGCAGCAGTCTAAGCAGAGATGCCCAGACTTCCCTCTCCCTAGACACTTCCTCTAGCTCTTCCGGGGGGACACCGAGGCGTTCCAAGGCCAGCCGGGAGACATAGTCCCTCCAGCGTGTCCTTGGTCTTCCCCGGGGCCTCCTCCCGGTTGGACATGCCGAAACACCTTCCCGGGAAGGCGTTCAGGAGGCATCCGGAACAGATGCCCGAGCCACCTCAGCTGTCCCCTCTCGATGTGGAGGAGCAGCGGCTCTACTCCGAGTTCCTCCCGAGTAACTGAGCTTCTCACCCTATCTCTAAGGGAGCGCCCAGCCACCCTGCGGAGAAAGTTCATTTCGGCCACCTGTATCCGGGATCTTGTCCTTTCGGTCATGACCCAAAGCTCATGACCATAGGTGAGAGTAGGAACGTAGATTGACCGGTAAATCGAGAGCTTCGCCTTACGGCTTAGCTCTTTCTTCACCACGACAGACCGGTACATCGACCGCATTACTGCAGAAGCTGCACCGATCCGTCTGTCAATCTCCCGTTCCATCCTCCCCTCACTCGTGAACAAGACCCCTAGATACTTGAACTCCTCCACTTGGGGCAGGAACTCTCCACCAACCTGAAGTGGGCAAGCCACCCTTTTCCGACTGAGGACCATGGCCTCGGATTTGGAGGTGCTGATTCCCAATCCCAGCCGCTTCACACTCGGCTGCAAACCGTACCAGTGCATGCTGGAGGTCCTGGTTAGAAGGGGCCAACACGACAACGTCATCCGCAAAGAGCAGAGACGAAACCGTGTGGATTTAAGTATTTATTAATAATACAAACACTTAGCTTTATCATTGCATATCTATCTATATTTAAAGCATCAAACAGTTCATATTTAATGTAATTCTTACCTTTTTTAGTGTCGTTGGGTTGCCAGCAGTGCAAATTCAGTCCTGCCACCCATCAAAATGGTGTCTGTCATGAACATTTGTTTTTGCAACAGCCAAATCCAATTGTTTAGTGTTTTAAATCAATTTTACTTAAAAAGTATCTTGAAAAGGCACACATCCAAAAAGCCTAGTAAACATAACTCACGATAATACACACACCATTTAATTGTAAAAAAACATGTGTTTACTACAACATTATATTAAGTAAGTTTCTCAAAATATTAAGTAAAGTACCAAACATAGATTTATTTGTTGAAAATGTAGATTTTTTTGTTACAATTACAACCCCAAAGAGTATTTTTTTTCCAGTGTAGATGCACGCCGGTATGTTATTGCAGGGACATCAACTTTACATTTTCATGCCCCTAAACGTGCCGCGGAACCAAATGAACGGTGATTGGTTGAGTTACATGCCAATGAAAGCTACGATAGAGTTTAGACATTTTGCTGTCCGTCTGAAGGTCTGGCTACACGAGACTAGGTGGTAAATAGTGACCGCGTTATGGAGGATGATCAGAAATTTCGTTCAATTTTATTATTAAAGGTGAAGTATGTTAGAATGACAGCTAGTGGTTGAAGTGGGTACTGCAGTCCCAAATTCAAAATATTGTTTGCCCCATCCCCCCTCCTTCTTGAGTTGATGCTCGGGTTGCCAGTTTGAGTACACGCAATAGGAACAGGCGCAATTGACAATAGAAGGCGAGGAGACTTACACACTGTAAGCTGACGCGTTGATTTATTGATTTATGATGAGTTGATATCGCGTTTTAATATATACCCGTTTATAGAGTTTATTAGATGAGTGCTGAGGCTTTTTAGGTCGGGTAGAATCTGCAATCTATGACCCAGTTTGTTTGCTGACTTCCAAGGCTGTAATACGCTGTGTTTTTACCAACTGGCAACCTTTGGTGGCGAAATATTATTGGGTAAATTGGCAACGTGCGGCATCGCACAGACCAAAACAAAAACAGACATTCCGACATGGAAGTAGAATAACTGGCTAGCGTTGGTTTTCAGAGAAACAAATATGTGAACTCAGCATGTTTCCTGAATATCTGCAAACATATTATGGTATTTTTATGCTTTCTTTAGTACAGTCAAAAAAAATACATACAGCACATACATAGGAACTGGCAGCCAGACAACAGACAAGTGTCCAATCCTGAGTGGCGAGTTAGCGGGAAACATTTGAACGCAAAAAGCATTGAAATATACATTTTCCTCCCATCTCATATTTTATTCCATCACCATGTCCCTTGTGAAAAATATCATTTCCATCAATTCTTTTATTATTATTTATTTATTTTGTTAAAAAATATCTGTGGCATTTAAAGTGAATAAAACAGATATGGTTCAGAGGCCAGTTTAGCCGAGAGCAGAATGAAACCTTGAGCTGACGGGAATCTTAATGAAGACTTAGGCTACTCATGTCATCTGCCCTTGATCAAGGTGACTTCAAGCGTAGCCTGTCTCAGGCTCTCATCACAGTCCTCAGAGCTTTATAAAAAAGTGTTGTAGTGTTATGTTAATGAATGTCAGTTCCTTACAGTCTCTTCTTTCACCTTCTCTACCTAAACACCTCTTGGTACTGCATGTTCAGCCATTCACACGCTGTGTGTCTGCAAATCTCAGGGCTGCCAGTTTCAGGCTATATTTATGACTGACGCACTTGTTTGGAACAATGTGTTGTTTGTGTCTGTCTGAGGAGACTATATCAGACTAATAGGTGCCTGTGCTTTATTAGCCTTATCAGGATTGATTTATCCTGTCAGAATGGTTGAGATTCTAAATCATCACATTACATTGAGCTAACTTGCATGACACAGTGACCAACCAGCTTCTCCATTTCCAACAACCACATTTTTAGATGCTAGTTAGATAAAAAAAAAAATTGTAGATGCTAACCAGGGCTGCACGATACTGAAGAAAAGTGTGATATGTTATAACTATTTCAATAATGCGATATGTGATACGATAATTTACAAAACAGAAATTGAATAATCAAATGTAAAAAAAATAAAACTGCTTAGTCTTCACTGTATGAATTAAATAAACACTGATTCTTATAAAGCTATAAAAGTTATTAAGTAAAGAGCAGTGAGTGATTTTCTTTATTTGTTTAATGACACAGACGGAAGCAGGTTTATTTGGCTGCTGTCACTTTAACCAATGCACGGATCCAATATACTGTTACACACGCGTTTTCTTTCTCAACTGTTTATATTCACTTAATACAAATACCGACTGTTTACATGAATACTCACCAAGACGGCATTTTGGCATAATTTTGTGTGTATTTGGCCATAATAAGCTGCGGAAGAACACTGAATTTGTTGTGTGTGTGTGTGTGAGTACAGAATTGAGTTCTTTTCTGCAGCTTATTGCACTTAACTCTTTTTAACGGTATGTATATCACACGCATGTAACAGCCACATGTCCAGTCTATTCTCTTCTATCCGTCAACCTAAAATTTTTACTCTATGTAATTTCTTTTTTATATGAACTCTTTCCCCACCAGCATTTTTTAAAAGTTGGCTGTTCCCTGCCAGTGTTTTTCATTTTCACAAAAATTTCAGAATATTTTGCAAAAAACTAAAACATTTTGAGCAAAAAGCTGAGAAAATCGTATTATTGTCAAAGCTACATCCAGATCGGATTCAGAACGATGATCAAAACATAGATGGAGTAGATCGAGTACATCATCACCCCTAATGCTTGCACAGTCCTGTAGCGCGTCCTGGGTCGAGATTTCATTCAGTAACGTTAGGCAGTTTTAAATTATATGCTGTTTGATGTTGATGATTGTGTTATTTTACATATTCATTATGATTACATATTACACTTGTTTCTGCATCTTCTTCACCTGTGTTTTGATCAGGAGATTCAGTACTCTTTTTGTAATAGCGCCCCCCGTATATAACAGTAAAAACACGGAAAGCCGTAAAAACTCGTCTTTGGCAGGGAAGCGATTTCTCATATAATACGATATAACTTGTCAATGGCAAGGAAAGAGTTAAAATAATTCAACACAAGCCGTTGCGATAGGCGATATGTACATTTGAGATATTTCGATCATTTCAGTATATTGTGCAGCCCTAATGCTAACCAATTTTTAGATGCTATAGAAACACAGCCATATCACCCTGAAGCCTAAGACTGGTTGCCAACTGAAGCTAAGTAGGGTTGAGCCTAGTCAGTACCTAGATGGGTGTCCTCCTTGGAAAACTAGGCAGCTGCTGGAAGAGGTGTTAGTGAGGCCAGCAGGGGGCGCTCATGTCCCATGCCCCGGTATAGTGATGAGGACACTATACTGTAAAAAAACACGTTAAACCGAGGCTCTCTGTAATCATTAAAAATCCCATGGCACTTCTCGTTAAAGAGTAGGGGTGTAATTCTCTCCTCTGACCCTTATCAATCATGGCTTCCAAATAATCCCCATCCACTCAATTTGCTCTATATCTCTCTCTCCTCTGCTGGCGTGTTGTGAGCACACTGGCGCCATTGTACTGTGGTGGTATACATGGATGTACATGATCTATAGCAGGGGTCCCCTGGAAATTTCAGAAAATAAAAATACAAAGCAAAAATGGATAAAGTCTACCGAATATTCTGTTTCATTACTAAAAGTTTCTCTCATTTCTTGCTGTATACATAGGCTACTTTCCAGAATTGTATATGTTTGCTTTGTATCTTTCTAGTGAGTCCTCTTCATCTCGCTCACTGGGGTTGTAAGGCAGTATTCTTAACGCAGTACGTAAGCTGCTTACATAAATATATTGTGAAAGTTGCTCATACAACATTTTTTTTGTTGAAAAATGTTCTTCTTCAGGTTTATACATCCAACATTAAGTATAGCCAATTTATTAAGTTTGGAAACAATATTTTGTGTTTATAACATCACAATTTATTTAACCGTTTAAATGTTTCTTCATAAAAAGAGAGGATGGGGGTCCCTCATAAAAGATTAATTGTATTTGGGGGTCCTTGGCATCATAAAGTTTGAAAACCCCTGATCTATAGCATGTTATTTTGACAATTTATGACTTTCCTCATTTTAAAAATGTATAAATATTGTTTAGCTGATTGTGTCTGTAATTTCAACTTACCCATAATCACTCATTAATAACAATAATTTCCACAATTCCTTTGATTAAAACATGTAATTAGGTGATTCACAGATCTGTTTCTGTAGTCCCAGACCGCACTGATGCTCTGCAGGGGGGAAATTACAGCAGGACATTATGAAATCACAGAATTGTATCACAGGGAGATAGATTGTTCCAGCAGGCTTACCGTCGCGCAATATTTAACAGATGGACGGACTGCTTGACGTGTTAGTGTGTCTTAGATGTGTTTGGCAAAGACCAAACAGAGCAGCCGTATGCCAAAGTTATTTAAGTCATTCTCTCAGATCCATATAAGCACCCTGCAGGAGAGAGGAACGTGTTCATATTTGAATGGCAGACTTTATGGAGAATGCTCTGAAATCATTTGTGAGAGATAAAGTGTACCCAGTGTAAAGTTCCACCGTAACTTTAGTTTTTTTCTACTTGCAACTTTAATATGCAAATCTTAAGAGGTCAAGGTCTGGCCCAGTTAGCCCCCTGCTGGTAAATGTTATAACTACACCATCTGGTTGCAAAAAGCATCTTAAGCCCCGTTTCCACTGAAATTACCTGGAACAATTTGTACCAGGAACTTTTTTTACATTAACTTTTTTCCCCCCAGACCTGCTACTGTCTGCGTTTCCACTGCGGTCTAAAGTACCGTGAAGATTAGGCAAATTAGCCGGTAACACTTTATAATAACTACACACTATGAAGCATTAGTTAAGCATTAGTAAATAGTTAATTCATAATTTATAAAGCATTAATAGACATTAATAGGCAGTTTATAAATACAGCTATAAATGCTCTATTCTTGATTTATAAGCATATCTATAATGTGTTTAATAATTGTATTTTCATACTTTATAAATGATAAATTAATAATTTCTAAATTAAGTATTACATTATTTATAAACCAGTTATTTAGGAGTTGTCCGTGGTTCATCAGATCATTTAGAAAGTGTAAGAAAACGATTAATAAACTATTTAAATGTACATTTATAAATCTTATTATTTAGACATATAATAATAGTTACTCAGTGTGTTAATACATGCTTTATTAACATGTATTCATACTGTAATTCATGATTAATTCAGGTAGTTATAAAACATTTAGTAGTTGTCAGTTAACTATTTCTGTGAGCTCATCTAAAGTGGGGACTATTTATGCCTCGTAAAGCTTTTACAAAGGACATTTAAAGGCTCAGTTCTCTTCTGTGCGGCTGTTATCTAATATTTTAAAGTTAGTATTGTTTTGACACTGCAAAATATTTTATTATATTATTATTGTTTCATTTACATTTTATTTGTTGTATTTTGGCACTCCTGTAATCCAGTGTAATCCACTGGTACATTTTTATTCAGCAATGTTTACACTTTACAGAAATGTATTTTGATATCAGATTGCAGAAGCTTAGTTTCATTTGACTGCAGTTATGTTTTCTGGCGGTCTACAGGAATATTATTTTCTATGACATTTGAAGAGGTTTCATTTTAATTTGATATTAAGTTACTAGTTTTACAGTCTCCATTTTTGCATTTTTAAATAAATATTTCTATGTGCTATATTCCTCTGTGTTGCGTTTGTTTTCTTTTTCTGTTCAGAAGAGAACTGAGCCTTTAAATCTCCTTTGTAAAAGCTTTACGAGGCATAAATAGTCCTCACTTTAGATGAGCTCACAGAAAACTGACAACTACTAAATATTTACCTGAATTAATCACGAATTACAGGATGAATACATGTTAATAAAGCATTTATTAACACACTGAGTAACTATTACTATATGTCTAAATAATATGTATAAATGTATATTTAAATAGTTTATTAATCCTTTACTTACACTTTCTAAAGGATCTTATGAACCACTGACAACTCCTAAATAACTGGTTTGTAAATAATGTAATACTTAAAGGGGCTATATGCGTTTTTCTGAAATTTAAACTTGCGACTGACACCTGTGGCCAAAAAATAGAACTGCTCTTATTTTCTGCTCGCTCTCGCAGCGGTGGTGACGTCATATCCGCAGACAGCGCGGGAAAAACCGACCCGCCAGAAAATAGGAAAAATAGGATACAGGCTTATAGGTGCACCCACTGTGAGCGGACAAGGTGTCAGTATGCTCATCAGGAGATGTTTGAGTCATAAATGGTAAAATAAAAAGGCTATTGTTGCGTTTATTTTGGGGGAAAAGTTGCATATAGCCCCTTTAATTTAGAAATTATGAATTGATCATTAATAAAGTATGAACATACAATTATTAAACACATTATAGATATGCTTATATCAAGAATAAAGCATTTATAGCTGCATTTATAAACTGCCTATTAATGTCTATTAATGCTTTATAAATGATTAATTAACTATTTACTAATGCTTAACTAATGCTTCATTGCGTGTAGTTATTATAAAGTGTTACCAATTAGTCCAGTGATGTAGGACTGCTCACAACTGCTCCTCCCAGTCAGCGACGGACAGTAATAATTTTTGCGCGACACTGTCTGCAACAATAACAAGTATGGAGGAGATTCAAGCAGCGCTGCTTTTGCTGGTTATGTATTGGTTTACTAAAGAGGTAATTAACAAAACGGCGGAAAAGAGACAAGCACTGATACTAAAGTGTATTCTGAAAGCTCGTAAAGCTAGATTTAAAATAAGACAACGTAGGTTATTATCAGCTATTACGGACATTGACCGTGAGATGGCTGAGACAAACGCGCACCATCGGACAGAAAGAGCAAGACTGATATTTACGATAGACAGTAAAAGAAATGGACACAGCGACCCCATAGACTTCAACTGAGAAAATTGAAGTCAGGTAGAAGCACTCACTTCCTGATGGCTGAGCGTACTGCGCAACCTCAGACTGAGCTTGACAACGTAGATGTGACGTGAGCAACCTGTCTGACAGTTGTAAGTCTTCTGGTAGTTGTGCAAAGTTAAATCTGAATCACTGAATCTTGTAGAGACAGAGAGAGTGAGCAGGAGCAACTTTTGATGAATGAAGCAGGATTTGCGACATCTCTATCGGTGTTTATGCCTCCACGCCCCCCCCCCCCCCCCCCCTTTAGACAGTAAAAGATTGCCTGCGAGCTTCTCCTCGGGTCTATACGGTACAGCGCGACGGAGATGTAAAGATATTCGCTGTCAAAGTGAGGCCAAAATGAATGGGAGTCAATGGGATGCTAACAGCAGGTGATGGCTTGGTTAGCAACGGCTGCCCCTATCGAAGGTACGCTTTCCGGGGGCTGGATTACCCCCTTGATATTTACTGAACGCAGAACGAACCTCGCAAAAGACTTTTAAAAATGCCGGTTGAAATAAAATTCTGCATGAGTTCAACCAATCAGCATGTTCAGCGCCTAAGTCCAACCCACAAAAGTTACTGAACTTTGAAAAAGTACTACCTCGGGAGCAGGGCCGTTCGGAGGGGGAAATATATACCCAGAACTTCATTTAGGCCCTGGTTCCTGTGGTCGAAACACACCGAGTACCACCCCAAAGTTCCTAGTTCCTGGGGAAAGTTCCTGCGGTGAAAACACAGCTTTACACACAGAGAAAAAGGGAGTGAAAATTGTACTTTTAGGGGTAGAACAGCTTGTCACTGGGGCAGTACAAATACATACCTTAGGTCAGGGGTGTCCAATCCTACTCCTGGAGGGCCACTGTCCTGCAGAGTTTAGCTCCAACCCCAATTAAACACACCTGAACCAGCTAATCAAGGTCTTACTATGTGTCACTAGGTGTACTAAGCACGTCAGGCTCCACCCTCTCCCAGACACAACGTGCACCTTCACCTGAATACTGATCACATGCACCTGCACGTCATCGGACAACTGCACTACTTACCTGTTCCCCAGTCTCCTGAGTGTTTCCTAGTCTTGTCTCCTGGCTCTTTTGTCTCCATAACTCCATTGTCCTGATCCCCAACTCAACCTGCAATCAAGAGTACAGTATCACCCATCTACATTGACATTCAGCTGGACTTGCACTTCTGACACTGACCTTATCTACTCACTTCCTGGTTCTGCAAATAAACTCTGTGTACAACTACCATCTGTTCTGTTCATCATACTAGAAACTTCCAGGCAGGTGTGTTGAGGCAAGTGGGAGCTAAACTCTACAGGATAGTGGCCCTCCAGGACCGACTTTGGACACCTTTGCCTTAGGTACTACTATGAACCGTTTTGTGGTATAAAAGGTACAAATATGTACTTTTACAGGGATAGTTCACCCAAAAATGAAATTATTTACTTGATTTACATGATTTACTCAGCCTCAAGTCATCCTAGGTGTATATGACATTCTTCTTTCAGATGAATACAATCAGAGTTATATTAAAAAAATTCCTGGCTCTTCCAAGCATTATAATGAATGGCTGTTTCTGTTTTGAAGTCCATAAAAGTGCATCTATCCATCATAAAAGTGCTCCACGGGGGGCTCCAGAGGGTTAATAAAGGCCTTCTGAAGCGAATCGATGCGTTTGTGTAAGAAAAAGATTTAAAACTTATTTAATATTATTATTTAATATTATTATTATTAATATTTTAAACTTTACAAACTGTAATCTCTAACTGTCTTCTAACTGTTGTACGCGCGTTCACGAGAGACCCCCTCATATTCCAGCGTATGACGTAAGATGATCTGGTGAGAATATGCTAGTTCTCGCGAGAACTACGTTTTGTTTTGCTCTTAATATAACTCTGATTGTATTCGTCTGAAAGAAGAATGTCATATACACCTAGGATGGCTTGAGGGTGAGAAGGGCCCTGTCCACAAGACCAAAAGTGCACATGAAGTGTGCCATTTGGGACAGGACCTAAATCATGGGCTAATTTTCATTTTTGGGTGAACTATCCCTTTAAGGCTACTGTCCCAGTGACAAGCTGTTGTACCTCAAAAGGTACAATTTTGACACCCTTTTTCTCTGTGTATTCCATTGACAGCCTTTCAAAGTACCACTTTGCACCATTTACATTGACTTGTATTCTGCTTTTTTGTTTTGTTTTGATAAGATAAATCACAGATATTTCATTATATTATAGTGGTAATTTTTTATTTATAATATATTTTCTGAAATGGTTAATATTCAAATATATAGTTAATAAAACATTATTTGCTTTTTGAAGTGTGAAATTTGTAACTTTTTTTGCTGCTGTTTACATGTTTTGTCGAGGTCATTACAAATCTTGGTTTTGTATAAATGCCTTGACATTTAATATTCTTTTCATGGAGTTTTTTTTTTCTCCGAATGACTCCTATCCAGAGGCTAATGTTCTATTTTATTCATCAACGTTACTTTTACAAATTACAGTTGCAAAGTAAATCATTATTTTGTGAGTTTAGTGATTTACTTTAACTAAGACTTAGTTCATGTAGAATATCTGCAGTTTTCAAAAACTGCATGAGTTACATTAAAAGCATAGATTTTCATCAATCCAAATCAAGTGAATATGACTCCATATTCCGCACTCTCTAGGCAAGATATTTTTTAACCTGATTGTTAATGCAGTCAGATTTATGACAATAATTATTCTATTTAATGGATTATTTAATACCTGCTTCAATTTCATTCAAATGTAGCTCAATCATCATGCCAAGTTTGCAACATTAAGATCAAAGAGATTTGTCTGGCATGTTAAAAAGATAAACAATTTAAAAAAAGCCCAGATTGACAGAGGAACATGCTGGTCCTCTGTGAACAGCTGTTTGGGCTTCTCTGTAGCTAGTGGTTACATGACCTGTGATGTGTGAAAGAATTCTGCAGTCACAGCATTTTTCTTTCAGCCTGCAGTGACATTAAGTGCTAATGTACCAATTAACTATCTAAAGGACTAATGTAGGCCTACTATCTAAAAACATCACAGCATGCGGTAGTAGCCTTCAAAATGAAACATGGGTGTCTTCGTTATGCCACTGTGGAGAAAGAAAGAACTTTTGCTTATAGTACATCGGCAGGTATATTTATCTAGTCAAACCCTGCCGAAAATAGTATTTTCTCCCTTTATGACTGTGGTTTTGTTTACAAATGAATGTCCAGCACTTAAGTTGTGGCCGCTACTCTCAGACAAATCTACGGTTGCTCTTCCTTTTGTCTATCTGAGGTTCTAGCTCATGCTAATGCTCTAGCCTTTAAGATTTTTGACCGAAGGACACAGACTGTTTGTTACGGTGATGCATTTCTGCCACATATTATTTGTTCTGCTCAATTATGTCGTAATAACGAGATGTTATGTTGTTAAAACAACATATATTTTCTCCTAATAAGGACATGTGTTGTACAGTGATGTGTACAAAATATGCCTGTATCCACAGCCCATGTGCATTTGTCACACTTCCATGTCTGAAAAGTAGAAGCAAGCTCAGCGTAAAATAGGCTCTTCCGCTGCCTGTATCAGTGGCAATGCCCATAGCACGAAAGTATTGTAATTTATTGATCTAGCCTGCAGTTCATAACAGCCACGGGTAGCAGGTGCCATGGACCACTTATGTTAGCATCAGTGGCATAACTTTAACTTAGAAATTATGGACCCTGGTGCACAAATATCATAACTATCTATAAGGCCTACTGTAATTAAGACATTCAAGAAATGTGTTAAAAAGAAAGACACTTTCAGCCATACTCAAAGGCTGCGGAAACAGGCCAGTGGGTTCGTTACACACGTCAATCCATTCCCGGCGTTCTTATTTTGCTTCTTATGTATTAAATATACAGGCAATTCGTTTATGAAACCTTGATCAAAATTAAAATACAATTTATAGAAAACAAAATTCACTTTAAAGAAATTATTTCTGCAAAACAACACTCGATAAAAATCATGTCTGACCCCACTCCATGTCTCCAGACATATTGCGCGTCTCATATGCTATGGGTACTGCCACTGATACAGGCAGCGGATGAGCCTATTTTACGCTGAGCTTGCTTCTGCTTTTCAAACAAGTGTGACAAAGGCATGGGCTAAATAAATTCTCTAATGTGGATACAGACATATATACACACATCACTATACAACACATGCCCTTATTAGGAGAAAATATATGTCGTTTTAACTAAAAAATATGTTGTTTTAATGACATATGATCTGGTTATTACAACATAATTGAGTGGAAAAAATAATATATATGTGGCAGCAATGCGTCACCGTAGTTTGTCATACAAGGGTAAGATGTCTTATGTTTGTTTACGAAGTACATTTTTCCCTGTTGCATCTATCATTGCATCTGTGCCAATTGAAGATGCTTTGACCCTGAGATTCCAAATGAAGAGTTCAGATGCAAAAGCCTCTAAAAGCCACGATACTGAGTGAATGCTCTCCGCATATAGTATACGTTCATAAAATACTTTCACTTCAAACCCACTAAATCCCAGCCTCAGCCCATTCAGAAGAACCGGTACATAGAAACCTATACATAGAAGCCTGACAAAAATACTTATTTTAAAGAATAACGTCAAACGGACTTAGAGACTTTTGCATCTGAGGTCTTCAAATACAGTAAGTACTCAAAATCCTGTAGGATAGTGTAATCTATTTAAGCATAATATTAAAATAGACTGAAACTGATACTATGAGAATTGATCAGTTTAATGATAACATACAAACTAGACACAGTCTCCACACTGGCAATAAGACATCAACCACAAACAAAAAGCACAAATAAAACAACAGGCAAACAAACAGCATTTCAAAGCTTTGAGAGACAGTTGTGTTTTTTCCTCAGGCACTTTGTGGTTCTGTGTCCTCCCTCCAGCAGGGGGCAGCAGCTGCGTTCATCTACCCTCACCTGGGCATGTATTCCTGTGGTAGGCCACTGATGTTTCTATCTCTGAGAGCTTTATCTACTGTGTGGATGTATTCATCTATACGAGCTCTCATCTCAGGGGTGAAGGGGTCAAAAGTCAGGCTACGAGATCCAGAGCGCTTGAAATGGCCATCTCTGTTGCTCTCTATGCATAGGAGTCTTTCTTCAGGAATGCTGATGTTCAGGAAAGCGGTGATAGTCTTTAACTGAAGGACTAGATCTTTCTGAAGATTTTCAAAGTGTACCACCAGCAGGCGGTGGGCAAATCGCAACCAGGCCAGAGCATGAGACACCCACCAGGTCGAATAGCTTTCCACAAACTCAGACCACTCTGTGAAAACAATAAAACAGCATTATTGTTCAAATTAACTAGCAACTCCCAAACGCGTCTTAATTTCTGCATTTTCAAATGTTAAACCACCAAACTTTTATTTTGACAGAAAAATACAGGGAGACCTTTTAAGGGTTAGTTCACCCAAAAATTTAAATTGTCATCAGTTACTCACCCTCATGTCGTTCTAAACCAACATTTTGACGCTTAGTCAGGACCCTTCGGTGTCACTTTTTAACACACAGGATACCTCTTTAGCGTAATTTTTCGACGCACAGGGTACTCCATTGATTTCAATGAGAAACCTTTGGCACAGGGGCATAGCCAGCAGGCGGGCCTGACGGGTTAGGGCCGCCCACTATGATGAATAGGCCCCCCCAGTATATTATACAAATATAATATTTGTTAAATAACTGTTGTTTAAATTATTTTAACGCAATTACAAAATTATTCTAACATCTCAGATACTAAAATAAATAAAATGTTTTCTTGTTTTTTACATAATGCTTGATGAGTTTGATTGACAGCTGTGTTAGACAATTAGGTGTCATGCTGTCTCATGCACAGAGATGGGAATAACGGCGCTATAGATAAACGACGTTACTAACGGAATTATTTTTTTCAGTAACGAGTAATCAAACCAATTACTGTTTCTCCCGTTACAACACCGTTAGCGTTACTGAGAAAGAAAACGCGGCGTTACTATAATTGAGCTCACTGAAGCGTTTTTCATCCGAACAGGCAGACCTGCAACGTTTTTTTTCTCTGGTTGGTGTATGTGTGTGTGTGTGCGGGCGTGCATGCCATGCGTGTTGTGGAGTGGGTGGGGTGGTACACATAACTGATGATGATTGGTGGGTGGGAGACAAGGTTGAGGTTGATAGGTTAAGTTCACACACACACACACACACACACACACACACACACACACACACACACACACACACACACACACACACACACGCATATGTACAGTCACACAAACCAAGTTCAACGACTTCAAAGGTAGCTTTCGCTAACTGGAAGTATAAGCGCTACTTTTTCCTCGTTGAGGTGAAAGGTAAGAATGTTTATGTAACGTGCAACTTATGCCCAGGAAGAAAGAGTCTCTCCACGTCGGTGGCAATAATTCAAATCCAATGAGGCGCCTCACATCATCACATGCCGCCACAAAATTAGTGGCTAAAAACCCAGGTGATAACGTGAGCTCCACTACCAAAGGAGTAGTATAGTACTGATAATATTTACACTATAGTAGGTCTACTGATAATATTTACACTATAGTAGGTTTGATAGGTGTCTCTCACATTGTCCCACAGCAACACTACAATAGTGTACATTAATGTACAATGTTTTATAATAATAATTTATTCTATTTAGAGTCCAATTCATTAATTTAATATATTTAATATTGGGGGCATCCAAGTTTTGAAAAAAAAAAAAAAAAAGTAACTCAGTAGTTACTTCTCCTGGTAATTAGTTACTTTTATAATGATGTAACTCAGTTACTAACTCAGTTACTATTTGTAAGAAGTAACTAGTAACTATAACTAATTACTTTTTTAAAGTAACGTGCCCAACACTGCTCATGCATGTCGCGCCTGTGATTTCATGAAGTGTGTTTGTCTATTCACTTAGCCTATAATTTGCAGTTGTGTGATAGAAAAATAAAATCTATAAAAATGAGTTTTAAAAACTTGCATTGACACCGGAGAGAACCCATTCATCAGCCCGCAAGTAACGGTAAGACATTTCAGCGTAGGTTAATTCTGTAAACACACTGTTAGGCCACTCATGAATATAATTTTGTCCCAGTCGTTATTTAACGTTGTTTAGTGTTCGGTGTCTAAAGAATTTAAGACTAGCTGTTGCCAGTCGTCTTCACAAAGATTTTGTGTTGGCAAATGCTTACGTTAACTCCGCCCATTGACGTCTGGTTGGGGCACACACAATTATGGAAGACGATGAATTGTTTACAGTAGTGATAGTGTAGGGGTAAGGTGCGTGGCATTGAGTATTGATGCAATTCAACCTGAGGTTTGAATCCGCCTTTTGCCAAACTCACTCTACTTCCTTTTATTTTTCAATAGGATCAAAGAAAATAAGATTGAAATGACCTGAATATTGAGCCCGTCTGTTATTTTACTTGAAAGCAAGGCGCAATTTGCAGTGTGAAACACTAAAACATTAAGATCAACTCTGTTCTTTACATAAAGATATCGACTTCAGAAGACTTGGAATACAACATGAGTTAAAACTTTTATACTGTTTTTGTACAGTTTTTGCAATAAATACTAACTGTACTTTTATGTGCCTGTTACGTATTTTATATTGTTGAGAAGTGGGTAGGTTAGGGTAGGAGTGGGGTTAGTTGCTCCAAAATATAAAAGTATAATAATAATATATACATATTTATAAAATCATGTCTACTTTTACAAATGCAAAGAATTAAATGTGTCTTGATCTGACACATTGGGCAAACAACTGAAATCTATGGAGTACCCTGCAAGTCGAAAAAGACGCTACAGGGGTACCCTGTGTGCTAAAAATTGACGCAGAGGGGTCCTGAACAAGCGTCAATGTGAAACGAGTTGGGAGTGAGAACATGTTGCCTAAACCCATACAACTTTTGTTAATCTTCATGTTAAACTCATGTTAAACTAATGAACTAACCCTCCATTGAAACTCTATTCACCCAAAGCTCTGATGATTCAATACGTTCAGAGAAATCCATATGAATTGAGCGGTTTAATCCAAGTCTTGTGAAGTGACACAATCGCTGAACAGATATAATTTAGCCTTTTATTCACATACAAACATTTATCAGTGAACGTACATAGAGCACTCAAATTTGGTAAACATTTTGCCCCCTTTTGAAGTTTGCAGCAGCTCTAAACTGTCTGAAATACTGTAAGGCTGAAATGAATGATGTTTCTATGATTATCACCTTTGCTACTCCAGTGAGCGTCCGATGCGTAGCCCAGGTGTCCGGCACACTTGCGGTTGAACTCTGCTATTAGAGAACGATAGGGGTTTCGCATCAGCAGAATGGCAGACTCAAACATTTCAATCTCTCGCTGGCCGCTTTCGTGTGTCTTGACGCAGATGACTCTCCCACTCTGCCAGTAATCCTTCTCTCCTTTAAAACCTGCAGAGATGCAGAAATCTGAGAAGAGAGTCTGCATTTGCTTTTCATTTAATCTCTTGCTAGTCTAGGACAACCAATTAAGATGTTTAAGAGATGTCAGTGTTGATTTTTCTTTCTTGTGGGCAGTATCTAAAAGCGTTTGTGTTCCTGATGAGTTCATGTTCCCACTCCTACAGAATCATAATTAATCTCACTGCTGAAAGTGATGCGGGTTTAAGTGTTATTAGTGGACTCTCACCTTTGTTGTACAGAGATCCGTCAAAGTAATAGCTGCCGGTGTAGAATCCAGTGGCAAGTTCAATCAGGTGACGTAACCAGGTGTTTCCTGCCCCTGGGAAGCTGGACAGGGCCACGAGAGTCCTGGACTTCTGGGGCAGAAATGTCCTTTCTTTGCATGTTGCATCTGAAAGAACAGATCTTTTCTGTTGCAGCAGTAGTTCTTAAAGTTAAACGTTGTAGCATATTGTAGGTTACCTAACACAGGAGTACTGTACACCCAGTAGTAGTTCAGGTCATAAGGGGAAGTGTGGTTTGTTTTATTGCTCCTCTCACACATGTGTTCCTGTTCACTCATCTGGATTGTGAAGAGAAATGGGGCGTTGCTGCAGAAACAGTCCTGCCCTCTCAAAAGGGCCAATGGCAGGTCCTGACAAGGTCACACACAATTTACAGGTGTCAGATAAAGCTCTGAATAAACAAACCATTTCATGAGTAGTGATGGCCAGCCAAATTATTCTTCTAGTGCAAACAGACAAGTCTAGATTTAATCTAAACAAATACAGTGTGAATTAAGCGGGGCTTAAGGGAGAATTAATAATAATAATCATAAACTAGACACCTTCAGTGCTTGGCCCTAATAATATATATACATACACACACATACACACAGAGATATTTTGCTACAAATTGATGAATACAAGAGTTTGTGAATAAACCTGATCTGTACAGGTCTCGATACACTGCTGAGGAGTGTGTGTCGGCCCAGAGGTCTGGATCAGAAAATCAGCGGTCGAGTTCTTTGGCCTCTTGTAACAGCCGTGGTAGTGCACAGTTCTATCTGAGAAACATCGGATGGAAAAACAGAACAAAAAGTCATCTTGTACAAAGCCTCATGTAACCCTCCCACTGTCCTGTAGCAGATGCCGTGTGAATTTACAAGAGCAGCCCTCACTATCTCTCAAGTTCTTCTCTAATAGCCTAGTTCTTCTCTAATTCTTAATGTTACTCACAACTCCTCTGTCCTGGAAGACGATCCTCGACCCTGTAAACAGACATGCGTTCCACCCCTCCGCAGGGGGATCCCTTCTCTCCCCGGCAATCCAGATTACAGTCCTCTCCCCGAGCCCGACGGGAACAGACCCGATTGCCACAATGGCACTCTGCTCCATACTCCAGCCCAGCGTATCGGAACCCACTGCAACGAGATAACCTTCACTTCTGGGGAATTTACATAGACATGCACATGTAAATTCTATTCTATTCTAAGACATTAGAATATGGTTTAGTTAGTTAACATTAGTTAATTCATTAGGTATGATGAACTATTTATAAATATGCGCTTATTTATTGGTCATTTATGTTCATTCATAATACATTAACTGATGCTATTGCAATGTTATAAATTACATTAGCTGATGCTATTTAAAATGTAAAAAATGTATTGCAGAATCCAAACAAAGTTAATAAATGCTGTAAAGGTATTCACAATAATGATTTCCGAAGGATCATGTGATGCTGAAGACTGGAGTAATTGTTGCTGAAAATTCAGCTCTGCCATTACAGGAATAAATTACATTTAAAAAAAAAAAAAGTTATTTTAAATTATAATAATATTACACAAGTTTACTGTTTTACTGTATTTTGATCAAATAATAGTAAGCATACGAGACGTCTTTCAAAAATATTAAAGATTGTCAGGTGGATAAAAAGTTAAAAAAGTACCTTTTGGCATTTCATAAATAAAGCATATTTGGTAACACTTTAGAATAATGGTCCGTCATGAATAGGTAACTATGCAGTAAGTAATGCAATTACAAGTAATGCAATTAATTAGCACTTCAGCTACTACTATTAATCAGTAAGTAATATCAAATTTAGGACTAAGATAGTTCCTTATTACACTCTCAGAAAAAAAGATACAGTGGAGGTGCAATTTTGTTCCTTGGGGAACAAAACATATAACTGTACCTCTAAAGGTACACAAATGGTCCTTAGGGTACAATTATATCATTGTTTTCCTCTACTTAGAGCAGGGGTAGGCAAGTTCGGTCCTACAGAGCCGCCGTCCTGCAGAGTTTGGCTCCAACCCTAAAGACATATATAGAAGCTCTTATTGAGAATTAACAGAGGTTTAGTTGATCTTTTCTCAACTCTCTTGGAAGAAAACAAACACAACCCAAGGTATTTATTAGGATACAGTGGCTAAATTAACCAAAAATAAAGCTTCAACTTCTGATGATTGTAAACAGCACAGCAGTAATGACTTTATGAACTTCTTCACATGTAAAATTGATAATATTAGGAAGAAAATTTTAACCATGCAGCCGTCTACTACAGTATCACATCAGACAGAGCATTGTAGTGTCACTGAGGAAAAATTACAATCATTCACTGCTATAGGAGAAGAAGAATTGGCTAAACTCGTTAAATCATCAAAATCAACAACATGTATGCTTGACCCTGTACCGACTAGGCTATTAAAAGAGATGCTACCAGAGGTCATAGATCCTCTTCTTAATATCATTAATTCATCTTTGTCATTAGGATATGTACCGAAAACTTTTAAGTTGGCTATTATTAAACCACTTATTAAAAAACCGCAACTTGATCCTACAGAATTAGTCAATTATAGACCAATCTCAAATCTACCCTTTCTGTCAAAAATACTTGAAAAGGCAGTGTCTTCACAATTATGTTCCTTTTTAGAAAGAAATGGTATCTGTGAGGATTTCCAGTCAGGATTTAGACCGTATCATAGTACTGAGACTGCTCTCATCAGAGTTACAAATGATTTACTCTTATCATCCGATCGTGGCTGTATCTCTCTATTAGTGTTACTCGATCTTAGCGCTGCATTTGATACCATCGACCACAACATTCTTTTGAATAGACTCGAAAATTATGTAGGTATTAGTGGAATTGCTTTATCATGGTTTAAATCATACCTATGCGACCGTTATCAGTTTGTAGCAGTAAATGAAGAGATGTCACACCGATCGCAAGTTCAGTATGGAGTACCACAAGGCTCAGTGCTAGGACCGCTACTCTTCACCCTGTACATGCTACCACTGGGAGATATTATTAGGAAGCATGGCATTAGTTTTCATTGTTATGCTGACGATACTCAGCTCTATATTTCTTCACGCCCTGAAGAAATTTACCAATTCACAAGATTAACGGAATGCATAGCCGCCATAAAACATTGGATGACTGGTAATTTCCTGCAACTCAATTCAGAAAAAACTGAATTTTTAATTATTGGACAAAAAAGCTCCACAAGTGGTAACCTAGAATACTGTCTAACACTTGATGGCTGCTCTGTCAAGTCTTCGTCGTCAGTGAGGAACCTGGGTGTGCTCTTTGATACCAATCTTTCGTTTGAAAGCCACGTTTCTAGCATCTGTAAAACTGCTTTCTACCATCTTAAAAATATATCAAAATTACGGCACATGCTCTCAATGCAAAATGCTGAACAGTTAGTTCATGCGTTCATGACCTCAAGGCTAGATTATTGTAATGCTCTATTGGGTGGTTGCCCTGCTCGCTTAATAAATAAACTCCAGCTGGTCCAAAACGCAGCAGCTCGAGTACTTACTAGAACCAGGAAGTATGACCATATTAGCCCAGTTCTGTCAACATTGCACTGGCTACCTATTGTAGTGATTGAGGCGATTCAGACACGTAATTGCCTGTTACATTTAACAAATATGTTTTAAATACTTTGGGTTGAATAACAGACCTTCCCCCCAACACAGAGAAGGATCCTCCGTTACCAGGGAAACCTGCTGATAAGGTTTTTATGGCCCCTAAAAGGAATGCGGCCACATGGAAAGTTCCCAACTAAAGACACAAAGCCTGTAAAACACACATTGTGGCCTCAAGTTATAGACACATCGTCTATAAATGAACATGCACCCCAGGACATTGTATGTACACATATAACTCTCTTGTAATGTGTTCCCTATCATTGCATTCTCTATGTATCCATGTCCCGTGAACTACTTCCTATTCCATGTAACCTCATATATGTCATGTCTCCTATCAAATTAATGCACGCTTCATAACTTACACTTCCACGTATGTCATGTCCTTGTACGAAGCAATATGTGTTTGTTGCATTAATTAGAGTATACCTGAGCACAGACTCATCGATTTCAGGCTTTGGAACAAAGAGCAATAAAATTCTCCCGAGGAATTTCCCGCCTGGAAATCCCCACAATCTCATTGGTCAAGCCTGCCTCCAGAGGGTGGGACTATTTTCGACCTTAAAAAGAGAGCTCGCAGAGATCCTCCTTCTCTTCTTCTCCTGCTAACACCACACCACAAGCTGTGTTTGGGGTGGCTCTCACCCAGCAGGGTGCCCACATGGCAGACCTCCACAAACACAGAGCCAAAGGCCTCACAAGGCCCTGGAGCAGAAGGCCCAAACTCTGCATGCCATGTGCAACTTCCTCTATGGATTTGAAGCAACCACGCGGCTCAGTAAAAATTTGCAAGGACTCGGACGAGACAAAACTTCCCTTCCATCACGCCAGCGCGGCTCGCGGGGCTTTGGCCCGAGCCCGCCTGGTCAAGCTGATCGCCCCTTTGAAGATGACGCAACACCGGTGCACTCCATCCGAGCGCGCACATCACTGCGCGAATCTTCTAAGCGCGAACGAGATGCCTTTTCCTTCCAAGACAACCGCTCCTACACGCCGTTAAATCTCCCGCGGACCGACCCCGGAAGGACCGAACGGAGGGAGAGCTTCAGCGCATGAACACTCTGAGAAACGCAACGCGTGCATCTTGTTTAAACAACACAAAGAAACCATGCAAGTATCAATTCTATCGAAATTTAGATGCGTTTGAGATTGTACCCCTATTATGGTGATAATTGTTCGTTGCTGGCTCTCGCGGTTTTGATTGGGAAATGTGTGACCGAACCATGCCCTTCTTCACTCTCCTTCCCTCTCCTCTTCCTCACTCTTCCTCCTCTCTCTCCTCATCCTCCCTCTTTACCCTCTTTTATTCTGTATATACATGTATCCTTTATGTAGTCATATGTAATTGTAGTAGCCATCACTATTAAAACCATTGTATCCACGTTTTAATTGTCATTGTTGCTGCTCACAAAACATGAGTCCCTTTAATGTCAGATCTAAGCTACGAGCTCTTATAAGTATCATGGAATGCCGTAATTAATACCATAACTCGGAAGGTTTGTCCTTTGTGGCCAGGGGGACAAACTTCCCGAAAATGGGTTGAAGTCCAAGTTGATAAGTATTGTACTGCTCGTTCGTTAAACCGAACGGAGTAGAGGAATTCTGAATCAATTCCTTAGAGGCTATTCTGTGATTATTTAATATAGATATATATCCAGAGTTGATTGCAATAAATTGTTGTTAACCATATAGATATATATATATATTGCATAAATACCTGTTAGGTATTCCCTTTTTGGGTGATTTTGGAGATTTGTGATTCAATTATAACCCGTTATGATTAACCATAAATCCCTAAATATTAATACCCCTTATTCCCTATGAGCTAAATTTAATTTAATAATATATGTGACCCTAAGACGTTACAGATTTTGGTGGAGAATTATTAGGCAACATTTTAAACTTTGTTTTGTGAGCAACCATGTCAATTTTATGTGTATATTATTGGTATTGATTTTGATATTTTGTATGCGCGCTTCAGAGAGTGAGACAAGTCGCAAACGCGAACTCACGTATATATAACTGAAAAGCCCAAAGCTGATTTCAGTTAGTTGTAGGCCTATGTTAACAGCGTCTATTTTGGTCAAACATTTTAGTCACTGTTGATTTTTAAGAATAAACTGCAGTTCATAATATTAAAACTGTCTCTGTAAAAAGAAAGAAACTTCTTTTGCAGAACATTTTTAATATTATCCATTACACCTGTTAGGACGAAGAAATCTCCTATCAGCGTGATTTAATTCCACCTGAAGAACGAAGAAATCTTCTCAGCGTGATGATATCATGATTTTCCACCTGTCAGAACGAAGAAATCTTCTGTTCAGTGTGATGAAAACGATTTGAGCGATGTTCCTCTTATTCGTTTTGTAAAAGGCCTTATTAATCGCCAGATTTGATCCGTTGCGTGTTCCAACGTTATTCAACTGAGCGATCCCTTAGGTGGAATTTTGGCGTAGCTAACCGAAACGCACACCTTGCACAAATCAATCAGGAAAACTGCTGGCCAGTATCTGCTTGATGTGTGAATGGGAATATTTAATTTTAACCTTGATCCAGTTAAAGATTCGTTGCAGAGAAAATACTCTGTTTTACATTTGCGTGTAGGCGGTAAAATACATCCGACCACACACTCTGTGTGCTATAAATTGGCACAAAAGGGAATTTGAGAACAAATTCCCTTCTCACTTGCGACCGATCGCAGCTAAATCTCCGCGTTAGGAGGTGGAAAGCGCTTTCCCCTGTTCTAACGCTCAAAAGGTAAAATCACCCCTCTTGTGGGTGCCGCAATACCTCTGACCAACACAAGAGGGCGGCCTACTAGGTGTTCCGCACCTCTCAGGTTACTCCCACCTGACCCCACTCCCTGGAGTGGACTCCATTACGCCACCTTGTGGACGTTCCCCTACTCCCCGCTTTCCAGTCTGTCAAAGTGAACTGTCTTTTCATTGTGACTTCTCCTGTTGTTTCCATTTCAGTTATTTTTGCTTATCTTCTCTTTTGGCTTTATTTCTTTATCAATTGTTTCCTTCCATTTCATACCCTTCTGATACCCTGCACTTATTTAAATTTCGGTTTAAACAAGTTTGAACCTAAAATTAAATTAAGTCTCCTCTTTTCAGCCTGTGATAGCCCCTTATCAGTAGCCCGCCCCCTGCTGAGCACTCTCATAAGTTGGCTTTCCTCTCTTCTCTCCTTTGGCTCCATTTCAGAATAGATTAATTTAATTAATTCTACTTCGCCTTTTTCAAGGTTGCCCCGATAATTACAAACATTATCATCATTATTTTCTGTTTTAGCACTATTTATCAATAGTCTTTTTCCTCACTTACTTTATAGAATTGGTTAAATTTGGTTTACACAAGTTTAAGCTCAAGCTGATGTTGTGTTCTCCTGTTAGCCATTTGTATATTTACAGGTAGTACCTCCAGTGCTTGTGGTGAATTTACGGCTGTCTTCTGGCTGGGTTCCCGTGAGTGGAGTCACCTGGTCGGCGTAACTGACACCGGTCGTGTGTGAATCGCAGACACCTCTGTCCCCGTACCACCGGCGGCACGCAGCAGACTAAGCATTTCGGGCACTCCAGGGAGAAGTCAACGAGTCCAACTGGTCTTTGAGGGCATTTTGGTTAATTACTCTGTTTCTCCATTTGGACTCCAAAGAGATTTCAGAGGAAACCCAATTTCAACCCTTCGGTCTGGCCGTTGACCAAACTTACCTGAGTGCTGCCCTGTCATGCTAAAAGTCACACGCTGTTTGAGTGGGCGCACCGTGGTACCAAGGGACGAGGATCTGGGAACACCGCGGTCGCGTGCTCAGGGACCGCCGGCGGGACTGACCTCTCCATCGGTGCTCACTGGAAACAACCCCGATTCACCCCAGGCATGGTGAGGAAAGTAAGCCCATTCACTTATTGCAAACCCTAGAATATACGTATTCTTGGTCATTTAAGTGTTTGGCCACACCGTCCTCCCTGCTTAAGCCAGACCTTTCCCCTAGGCTTTATAGCTCAACAGCGCCCCCTCCCTCGTCGGCCCTGTCATAAACAGGGGCATTGTTATTAAGCTTAGAGCCTTTCCCTATCTATCTCTTCTAATGTTCTCATTTCTGTTTTATTTCATGCCCTCTCTCTAAGTATGTTTGGTTATTTGGCTCTTTTCTACTCTACTGTTCTGTTGCTTAGTGTCTTCCAGCTCATCTAAAGACAGAACCTATGAGAGCCATCAAGGAAAGCTGAATAATAGACTGACGACCAACAGCCAGTGTCAGTAAATGACCCACTAGGCGACCGCACTGTCAAATTATTATTTAAACCTGATACTCACCCACATAAATCGGCCCCACCTGGCAACTCACAGCCAAGACAATAGGTGCCCGGCCTAGATTCCACTAACTGTCTGCATCAGTTAGTTAAAATTGCGCACACAAAGTGAATAAGTCGCAATCGCTAAAGCGCTAAAACCCTACACGGACTTGCATTGGCCTCTTTTGTGTTGTCTTTCTCTTGCCCACAGTAAGCCAGCGTGTCCCGTTCATCCAGCCCCACCGCCACTGGGATCACGTCGAGACCTGATCGAGCGCCAGGACGACTGCGTTCCTGCCTAAAGCCACGGTGACCTGCAGCCCCCGAGCCAAGAACGGCAGCGTTGAAGCTCCTAGCGGAGGAGGCCCGGAGGAACCAGGACCACGCGCAGAGTCGTCTAGATCGGCTACTCCTTGAGACCCAGGATCGACGCGGAAGGAAGGACGAAACGGACCTACAGCTTCGGGAGAAAGTTGATAGACTCCAAAATGCCCTGGCAGAACTTCGTGTAGAGACAACGCGCAGAGAGCAGTTGGAAAAAGAATCCGCAGAGGAACTACAAGAAAAACTCCAACGAGGTGAAGCTCTCCTAACAAGAGCTGAGATTGGACCGAAAGAAAGACACAGCAAGGCCAAAGCCCGTGAAACCCACTTGCAAACGGCCCATGCCAAGGTCCAAGATTTGTTTCAACAAAAGACTGTTCAAAACAAAGAACTGAAGTATGCACGTACATTGCATAGTGAACAGCAAGGGGAAACACACACCACACAGTTTCCCCTGACAAGTGGGCCAAGAAACCCCCAGCCAAGAGTTCCAAGCTCAAAAGGGGGGGCGAACGCCCACTGCTCGAGTTGTCACCAGCCAGCAGCCAAGAGCCCCCACCAGCAGAAAAGGGGGTGGGAGCCAATCCAGAGAATCGTGCACAGCACACCATGGCTTCCCAAGAACTCTACAAGCTGGCCAGAAACATCCAAACTTTCACCGCAAACCCTGCAGGAAGCCACGACGCGCACACCTACCTGCAGGACATGAACTTTCACCTACAACCTGTGGCTAACGTGACCACATGGAACCAATTAGGTCTACTCCGAGGTATGGCCAGCCGTGAGGCGTAGCATTTCCTCGACCGGCAACCGGAGACTGCAAAGTTGGACGACCAACAGCTACGGGACTGCCGACCAAAAAAGACTGCTTCTGAAAAGACTGTGAGTAACCCAATGATTTGCTCTGTCTCTGATCACTGTTCAGAGCTGGCTCTAAGGAGAGCCATGCAACAACATAGTGACAGACTGTGTAACCGTCAAGACCGTTACAAGCCAGCAGAGAGCAGCACAACCGGCATGGTGCCCGTCCTAAGCACCTGTCCGAGCATGCTGAAAGAATCTGGGACAAGCCACGTCTGTCTAACCACCCAAAGGGGGAACCATGTGGGATGCCAGCCGACAGCCAGACGATCCTCATCGGCCAGTGCACCTAGCCCAGACAGCCAGCGGCGGAACGACTCACAGCATGCCCCAAACAAACCCAAGCACTGTGCACCAACCACAGTCCACAGAACCAGAGACTTCATCACCAAGTGACAGCGTCGCCCAACCCCCTCAGCTGACGGCTGCACTTCCTGAACAATCGAACTCTGAAATCCCAAAATAGTGAGCTAAATGTGCAGTCATACAGCCAAAATGAGACCCAACTTGAACAGATAGCTCCCATCCAGCTAACGATGGGCCTAATGAGTCTGGTACACCCAGTGTACATCCAACCAATGGACACGTACCCCTTTCTCGTCGGCAAAGATCTGCTAGATCGTTCTGAGCCCTACTAGACTTCAAACAGCTAAAGATTTGGGCTCAAGTGCGAGAACCTCTGCCTCTCCACCCACCCAGACACCTGAGCCAGACGGTCAGGTCACAGAGGTCACGAGAAACCTTGCAACCAGCCGCGAGAACACTGTCCCAGCACCAGAGCAAAGTTCAAGTTCGCTACTCTGCACTTTTCAACTCACCATAGACTCTGACTTTCACTGCCCCGAGGTCATGACCGACCTCCAGCTGAATGATGTGACAACTACAGACAACTCAGCCATCAGTCTAGCACTGGTCAAAGCCCTCATGGAAGTAACATCCAACCTTCCATCTGCAAGCAAGCGTACCTGCGGCCCATTTGACTCCTGCCTAACAACCATGGTAACTGCCAAGGGCACCTGCGCTTTGAACTTGAAATGGAACGATCAGTTCCCTACACACTACTTCCTGGTCCTTCCAGATCCACTGCATAATGTCTACATAGAAGCAGACCCCTTGATTCGCCTCAAGGCTCATGTGGACTTTACCAATGAGGTAGTGTGAGCCCCACTGACATCACAGCCCCCTGTGGTTCCTGCCAAACCCGGAAACCTCCTGTCAGGCCAGACCTTGCCAGGAGTCGGTACTTTAATCAACGAACATTATACTGCAGTACCAGCTTACACCAAAGGGGTCGCTGTTCGGCTCAACATGTGATGTGGTCACACACTGACCCGCACGTGGGGTTTCTTCCAAACTTCACCTGAGTGTGAGGAACTTGGACTCAGTCCGGAGGCCACACCACTCACTGAACTGTCATCCCACGTAGTCTACATCCTAGTCTACAACCGACAGCATTCTTTCACAAGGTGCACACTCGGCTATGCCAACTCACCAGCCGAGTTCAACATCTTCCGGAACAAGCATGCCCAGACACCAGAATGAGGGGCTACCCCGTCTGCGAAGATGTTCTCATGAAGAGCACAACGCCCTTCTGAAGAAGGACTGCCCATTCATCTGGACAAAAGCTCAAGCAAATTCCATGAATGAACTGAAACGACATCTGTGCATAGCTCCATGTCTCGCTCACCCTGACACACAACAGGAGTTCCACTTGAAAGCTGGATTCTCCAAACACTGCTTTAGTGCTGGTCCATACCAAAACATGACCAAGACAAAAGAACAGTTGTACAGGCAAGCAAGACATTTCTTACACCAGAGAGCAGAGACTCTGACTATGAAAAGACTCTACCTTACACCATATGGGCCTTCCTGCGATTCTCCGACTACATCGGAGCACAAAAGGTTATTACAGAGACATTCCAACAGCCTGTAACGTCTTCAACAGCCAACGCATCCGAGATGGCGTCGTTACCAATTCACATGGTTGATGACCCTTCAGGGCTGCAATGTTGAGGCACGTTATGCCCAGACTCACAGATCTGCACTGGGAAATGACTCAGCTGCCTGCCAAAAATGTCCTGATGACACACCAGCGGTGACGCTGGACACAGAGGAACCTCAACAACAGACCTGTCACAGGTATTTCGAAAAGAATGCATGTCAAGGACTGCCCACCACCTACGTCGGTGGATGCTCTTGCAACCAAGAGGGCATCCTAAAAACAGGTGCGGGCGTACTATGGCCGAAACCAGCCTTGCCCTCCACTGCACTTCAAGTGGAGCCCTCAGTCATCACAATATACTGAGGTGGCAGCCATTCTAATAACCCGACAAATCGCATTGGCCCACAACAACAGAGAACTATGTATTTGCACTCCAACTATGTCAGACACCGTTTCACATGCCACCTTCCAGGTTGGACACAAAATGGCTTCAAGAAAGCAGTCAAACGCCAACACCTGTTCCAAGTGTGCGATGACATCACAAGCACATACAACATGACCATCTACTGGAAAAAGGTGAAAGGTCATTCAAGGCAACCAGGTCTTGACAAGGACTTGAATGAACAAACTGATTCCCTGACCAAGACGGGCACACTTCACAACAATCCATGGTCACCTCCCACCCATGCAACCACCCTTGATGGGGCTGCGATAACCCGCAGCAAACAAACTATTCCTGTGACGATTCCAAAATTACAGCCGCTTACACTGGCTCCACAATTTCCATCAATGACACAGCTGACACCGCCATACGAGCTATGAGTAACCACCTCTCAGACCCCTCCAACCACCCTGTCACGACGTCTGACTTCACGGCTACCAAAAGCCTCAAACAACCGCATGACGGCAAACACATGCTGCGTGCGAAAGTCAAAATTCTGTGGTATGCCGCTGATGCCCTCACAGCGCTAGAGCTTGTGATGCCACAGTGTCAAAAGGGGGGAACGCTAAACATTTGTCCACAACGCACCATGTGCTGGACACCACGGTACCAGAGCCACAAGACACCGAAGCAAGTGGCATATTGGCCTGGCATGCAGCAAAGTCGTGTCAGAGTACGTCAGAGAAGTGTCTGGTTTGCTGACAATTCTATCCGGCAAACCCAAACCCCAGAGCCACTGCAACGCAGAGGAGTCACAGTCCCGTGGTCAAACCTCCAAACAAACTGGACAGGAGCCCTATCCAGATCGACGAGGGACAACAAGGACTTCCTCACGGTGGTATGCCAATTCTACAAGCGAGTGGAATGTCTTCCAGGACCCAACGACACCAAGTCGAACGAACCAATCGAACTGGGGTCAGCATGCTGAGAAAGTATGTGACTACCAACCAGAAAGACTGGGATGTGAAACTTCTGTTGATGCTCATGGACATCAGAACCACCCCGCATGAATCAACTCGTGCGTCTACCTTTGAACTTGTGACTGGGTGGCAGGTGACCCTGCCGCCGCACCTGCTGTATCAAACAAGAGACTCTAGCTTTATCAGATCCTAAACCGCTCACCAGTACATCGACAAACAACACCTACAGACTCAAGGTCATTGTCAAAGTTGGGCGTTGGTGAGGTAATACCCAGATCAAGATGCACACCCCAGATGTGGTGGCCTACCACGACAGCAACACACAGCTGTACCTGGCCCCAAGCCTGTGCATGTGTACTTTGACCAAGACAGTCACTACCTCTGCCGTAGCGAACCACTCCTCCAGTGCAACACTGAAGGAACCTGCAGTTTGCAGCCCAGGAGAAGCGGCACCCAACACCCCGCCGAGGCCATGCCTCACATCCGGGTCATCGAAACTCAGGCGGAGAGGGTGGTCCAGTGGGTTAAACCACTGAACTGATAAACAGCGGGTAAAACGACCTTGCGCAGCAGGTCAAAGAGACCAGAAGGAGCAAACACATGCTCAGAGCCTCAGCAAACAGCTGGAGACCGAGGCTCAAACCAGAAACAAAGACTTGAAATGGCTCAGACAGCTGTTGAACCATGAGAGCAGCTGGACAGACCAAGCACAGGACCCATGCAGAACTGTCACTATGGCAACACCAAGTACCAGACAAGCCGCTGGGCGAAACCACGGAAGACAGCACGCCCAACCAACATCACAGGATGTCCCACAGCCGTCGATGACAACGCCCTCCGCCAAACCCTACACACAGGTGTCAAGCGGAGGCTGCACAAGGACAGCTGGACACGACCATCTCAGGAGCTGCTGACACCAACAAAATAGCTCCTGAACAGGACTCACCAGATGAGTACTGCCAAAGGATAAGCTTCCAACTCCTTGCCCCACACAGCTCAGGCAAGCTCACACAGACCCTTAACCACTTCCTGAGACCACAAGCAGAAACCTGGGCCACACAAACGGACTTCAGGACGACAAGTGACGCACCATCAGGGCACCTGCTGCCTCGACACCTGCCGCACCAGGTCAGAGACCTGAACGTGGCTACTGCTTGCCTTATCTGCTGTGGAGAGACCATCACTCCAGGGGACACAAACAACCAAAGCCCAATGCTGCTGGGGTGTGTCTGATCTTTCTGCACCTCCGATATCGCTCGCTGTTGTCCATAGGAGGGACAACAACTATCGAAAAGGGGGATTATGTAGTGATTGAGGCGATTCAGACACGTAATTGCCTGTTACATTTAACAAATATGTTTTAAATACTTTGGGTTGAATAACAGACCTTCCCCCCAACACAGAGAAGGATCCTCCGTTACCAGGGAAACCTGCTGATAAGGTTTTTATGGCCCCTAAAAGGAATGCGGCCACATGGAAAGTTCCCAACTAAAGACACAAAGCCTGTAAAACACACATTGTGGCCTCAAGTTATAGACACATCGTCTATAAATGAACATGCACCCCAGGACATTGTATGTACACATATAACTCTCTTGTAATGTGTTCCCTATCATTGCATTCTCTATGTATCCATGTCCCGTGAACTACTTCCTATTCCATGTAACCTCATATATGTCATGTCTCCTATCAAATTAATGCACGCTTCATAACTTACACTTCCACGTATGTCATGTCCTTGTACGAAGCAATATGTGTTTGTTGCATTAATTAGAGTATACCTGAGCACAGACTCATCGATTTCAGGCTTTGGAACAAAGAGCAATAAAATTCTCCCGAGGAATTTCCCGCCTGGAAATCCCCACAATCTCATTGGTCAAGCCTGCCTCCAGAGGGTGGGACTATTTTCGACCTTAAAAAGAGAGCTCGCAGAGATCCTCCTTCTCTTCTTCTCCTGCTAACACCACACCACAAGCTGTGTTTGGGGTGGCTCTCACCCAGCAGGGTGCCCACATGGCAGACCTCCACAAACACAGAGCCAAAGGCCTCACAAGGCCCTGGAGCAGAAGGCCCAAACTCTGCATGCCATGTGCAACTTCCTCTATGGATTTGAAGCAACCACGCGGCTCAGTAAAAATTTGCAAGGACTCGGACGAGACAAAACTTCCCTTCCATCACGCCAGCGCGGCTCGCGGGGCTTTGGCCCGAGCCCGCCTGGTCAAGCTGATCGCCCCTTTGAAGATGACGCAACACCGGTGCACTCCATCCGAGCGCGCACATCACTGCGCGAATCTTCTAAGCGCGAACGAGATGCCTTTTCCTTCCAAGACAACCGCTCCTACACGCCGTTAAATCTCCCGCGGACCGACCCCGGAAGGACCGAACGGAGGGAGAGCTTCAGCGCATGAACACTCTGAGAAACGCAACGCGTGCATCTTGTTTAAACAACACAAAGAAACCATGCAAGTATCAATTCTATCGAAATTTAGATGCGTTTGAGATTGTACCCCTATTATGGTGATAATTGTTCGTTGCTGGCTCTCGCGGTTTTGATTGGGAAATGTGTGACCGAACCATGCCCTTCTTCACTCTCCTTCCCTCTCCTCTTCCTCACTCTTCCTCCTCTCTCTCCTCATCCTCCCTCTTTACCCTCTTTTATTCTGTATATACATGTATCCTTTATGTAGTCATATGTAATTGTAGTAGCCATCACTATTAAAACCATTGTATCCACGTTTTAATTGTCATTGTTGCTGCTCACAAAACATGAGTCCCTTTAATGTCAGATCTAAGCTACGAGCTCTTATAAGTATCATGGAATGCCGTAATTAATACCATAACTCGGAAGGTTTGTCCTTTGTGGCCAGGGGGACAAACTTCCCGAAAATGGGTTGAAGTCCAAGTTGATAAGTATTGTACTGCTCGTTCGTTAAACCGAACGGAGTAGAGGAATTCTGAATCAATTCCTTAGAGGCTATTCTGTGATTATTTAATATAGATATATATCCAGAGTTGATTGCAATAAATTGTTGTTAACCATATAGATATATATATATATTGCATAAATACCTGTTAGGTATTCCCTTTTTGGGTGATTTTGGAGATTTGTGATTCAATTATAACCCGTTATGATTAACCATAAATCCCTAAATATTAATACCCCTTATTCCCTATGAGCTAAATTTAATTTAATAATATATGTGACCCTAAGACGTTACACTATTAAACATCACATACATTTTAAAATCTTGCTTATTACTTACAAAGCACTAAATGGTTTAGCTCCCCAATACTTGAGCGAGCTCTTAACATATTATACTCCATCACGTCTACTGCGATCTCTAAATTCTGGCCAGTTGTTAATACCGAGAATATCCAAATCAACTGCAGGCGGTCGATCCTTTTCGTATTTAGCTCCTAAACTCTGGAACAGTCTTCCTAGCACTGTTCGGGAAGCAGACACACTCTGTCAGTTTAAATCTAGACTAAAAACACATCTCTTTACTGTGGCATACACATAAAACACTTTATCAATTAATTGATTGTTAGGCTGCATTAACTAGGTCAGCCGGAACCGGGAACACTTCCCATAACACCTGATGTACTCGTTACATCATCAGAAGAATGGCATCTACGCTAATGATATTCCCTCTGTTTTATCCCGAGGTTTACTGCAGTCAGCCAGATCTGGGCCGTATCCTAATCAGATGGTGGACCAGAGAAGACCAACACAGGACCCCGAAGTGTCTGCAGAGACCGTGTCAATTATCCTCCCCCTGCAACTGCCTCATCGACACGGCATCTAAATAAACCCGTCACCAGTGTGATGACTCCGATTGTTCGAATATTATCATTAAATAATACTTAAATCGATATGTCATCCGCAATAAACCCGTCTCCAGCGTGTTGCCTCTGATCATTCGAATATTGCACTTTAATAATTATTTAATCAACATCATCCTCAATAAACCCGTCTCCAGCGTGTTGCCTCCGGTCCTTTGAATATTCTGATCTATTATGACCTCTGACCTGTAAAGCAGCCAGAATAATAATAATAATACGTTGTTTGTAAATTGGCCAGAGGAGAACTGGCACCCCGACTGAGCCTGGTTTCTCCCAAGGTTTATTTTTCTCCATTAGGTCACCTAATGGGGTTTTGGTTTCCTTGCCACTGTTGCCTCTGGCTTGGCGTGCTCAGTTGGGGACACTATATTTTTCAACTAAACATCGAAATAAATCTAATTAATAAACTAATTTAACCATGTAAACTAAATTACAGATCTAATTATTGATCTAAAGCCCACACTGTCACCGTATGGAAATTGAAATGAACTGATGACATCAAATGGCTATACAGCTGAATAAAATTAGGCTGCATTATTTTGCTGTTTAACACTGTAAAGCTGCTTTGAAACAATCTACATTGTTAAAAGCGCTATATAAATAAAGTTGACTTGACTTGACTTTTTGACTCTTGGCTTTTTCTGTGAGTTTGTGGTTTTTGTTACAGTTTTAACAAAACACATAATATGTTGAAATCAAAAGAAACCACAAACAAAAACTGTCATGAAGAAAAATGTTGGACTAAACTCATCACTGACTAAAAATATTAATAAATAATATTCGCCAACAATACTTTCTTGCCTCAGATCAGACGTTCTGAATTTTGATTTTTAAATACATTTTAAAGTTAAAGTTTAGATGCACACAGATATCAAGAATCAGCATATGAATCACAACAATGGTGACATACTTAATACTGCAATGCATGCTGGGAGCCATGAGTTTTATACTGTGGTGGCTTAGTAGGGAGCTAAACTCTGCAGGACATCAGCTCTCTAGGACCGAACTTGCCTACCCCTGACTTAGAGGTACAAAAACATACCCTTAAGGGTACCACCCCAGTGATGGCCACTTGTACCTTAAAAGGTATATTTTTGTACTCTTTAATCAATAATTACTGACGGATATTGGCATCATTAAGAACTAATAGGTAACTATGAGAAATTATGAAGAATTACTCATTAATTACTAATTACAACATTAAAGTGTCTGAGATGTGAGCAATTGTCTTTTTTTACTCTCAACATGGTCATAAAATGCATCACTAATTACTTAAGTGTTACCTAGTCACTCTGCAGGAACTACTAGTGATCTGGACCATTATTTTAAAGTGAAAAGGATGCTTTTTTTTTTTCACTTTAAAATAATAGTCTAGATCACCAGTAGTTCCTGCATAGTGACTAGTTAACGCTTGAGTAATTAGCCAATTTTTCACTTTAAAATAACGGTCCAGATCACTAGTAGTTCTTGAAGATTGTCCTTCTTTACTCAGAATAAAGTCATAAAATACATCACTAATTATAAGTACCTAGTCACTCTTTAAGGACTACTAGTGATCTGGACCATTATTTTAAAGTGAAAAGGATGTTTTTCTTTTCACTTTAAAATAATGGTCCAGATCACTAGTAATTCCTGCATAGTGACTAGGTAACACTTGAGTAATTAGTGATGCCTTTTATGACATTATTCAGAGTAAAAATGATGACTGATTACATCTCAGACACACAATAATCCATCCATCCATCCATCTTCTTCCGCTTATCCGGGGCCGGGTCGCGGGGGCAGCAGTCTAAGCAGAGATGCCCAGACTTCCCTCTCCCTAGACACTTCCTCCAGCTCTTCCGGGGGGACACCGAGGCGTTCCAAGGCCAGCCGGGAGACATAATCCCTCCAGCGTGTCCTTGGTCTTCCCCGGGGCCTCCTCCCGGTTGGACATGCCCGCAAACACCTTCCCGGGAAGGCGTTCAGGAGGCATCCGGAACAGATGCCCGAGCCACCTCAGCTGTCCCCTCTCGATGTGGAGGAGCAGCGGCTCTACTCCGAGTTCCTCCCGAGTGACTGAGCTTCTCAACCTATCTCTAAGGGAGCGCCCAGCCACCCTGCGGAGAAAGCTCATTTCGGCCGCCTGTATCCGGGATCTTGTCCTTTCGGTCATGACCCAAAGCTCATGACCATAGGTGAGAGTAGGAACGTAGATTGACCGGTAAATCGAGAGCTTCGCCTTACGGCTTAGCTCTTTCTTCACCACGACAGACCGGTACATCGACCGCATTACTGCAGAAGCTGCACCGATCCGTCTGTCAATCTCCCGTTCCATCCTCCCCTCACTCGTGAACAAGACCCCTAGATACTTGAACTCCTCCACTTGGGGCAGGAACTCTCCACCAACCTGAAGTGGGCAAGCCACCCTTTTCCGACTGAGGACCATGGCCTCGGATTTGGAGGTGCTGATCCCCATCCCAGCCGCTTCACACTCGGCTGCAAACCGTCCCAGTGCATGCTGAAGGTCCTGGTTAGAAGGGGCCAACACGACAACGTCATCCGCAAAGAGCAGAGACGAAACCGTGTGGTCCCCAAACCTGACACCCTCCGGCCCTTGGCTGCGCCTAGAAATTCTGTCCATAAAAATTATGAACAGAACCGGCGACAAAGGGCAGCCCTGCCGGAGTCCAACATGCACCGGGAACAAGTCAGACTTACTGCCGGCAATGCGGACCAAACTCCTGCTTCGGTCATACAGGGACCGGACAGCCCTCAGCAAAGGACCCCGGACCCCATATTCCCCCAGCACCCTCCACAGGACGCCGCGAGGGACACAGTCGAATGCCTTCTCCAAATCCACAAAACAAATGTGGACTGGTTGGGCAAACTCCCATGAACCCTCCAGCACCCTGTAGAGGGTATAGAGCTGGTCCAGTGTTCCACGACCAGGACGAAAACCACACTGTTCCTCCTGAATCCGAGGTTCCACTATCGGCCGAATTCTCCTCTCCAGTACCCTGGCATAGACTTTCCCGGGGAGGCTGAGAAGTGTGATCCCCCTATAGTTGGAACACACCCTCCGGTCCCCCTTTTTAAAAAGAGGAACCACCACCCCGGTCTGCCATCCCAGAGGCACTGTCCCCGACCGCCACGCGATGCTGCAGAGGCGTGTCAGCTAAGACAGCCCCACAACATCCAGAGATTTGAGGTACTCAGGGCGGATCTCATCCACCCCCGGTGCCTTGCCACCGAGGAGTTTCTTGACCACCTCGGTGACTTCAGCTTATACACACAATAATGTTCTTTATAATTTGTCAGTTAGTTAATAATTATTAATGAGGCTAATCTCATTCAGTGATTTCTATATTAGTTAAAGGGGTGGTAAAACCCAAAAACTCACTTTTCTAACTTTAGCTAGTGTGTAATGTTGCTGTTTGAGCATAAACAACATCTGCAAAGTTACAATGTTCAAAGTTTAAAGCAATGGGAGATATTTGCTTTTAAAGAAATCAATTTCTAAGGACTACAGCAAACGGCCGTTAGGGACTACAGATATTCCTCCAGGGTTGCTGACATCACCAGCCCCAATATTTACATAAACCCCTCCTCTGTGAATATTAAATAAGGAGGGGTGAGGCCATTTTTATTGCTGTGGGGAAGAGTTGTTGCGGTATAGTTAGTAGGCTGGAATGTTGTTGCCGCAATGCCGACGAAACGCTGTTATTTTCATTCGGATTTCAGGTCCACTTTGTTCAGCCTTCCTAGGGACGGGGGCGTTAGGGATCAATGGTTAAAATTTATTTTTAACTCGGTCCCTCATAATTATTACCCAAATCTCGCTCTCTGTGCTGCACATTTCATGGAGGAAAGCTTCCACAATCTTCGCGAGTTCAATGCAGGAAAAATGTCTTGAAAGATGGATTTAAAAACAGAAGCTGTTTACGGGCCATAACCTGTAAGTATGATTTATTTTTCGTCTATGTGTTTTCCTGTAATAGTTCGTATTGTCATTTGTAGGTTGTAGCAAGGAAGTAAACAAATGACAACGCTGTTTGGCTCTGCAAACCAGTTTGTTAAATGCTCATTCATACTTAATGTTATCCGACAAACACCTAACGTTACAAACTTTTTTTAAATCTCAACAGCCAACTTGGAATTAGTGTAAATTATTCTTTGATTAGAGCTTTTATGTATTGTTTATCTACAGGCATGCTAAACATGGTTCTGTGTTTGATTTGGCTACTATAGTAAAGCCAATGTTTAGTGTTTGTTTTGGGTTAATAGTTCTTGCGACAGATATTTGGCTATAATCGTTCTAAAAATACAAAATTAACAGTGCCATTCAGTAGCGATCACTATAGATCCTCAGTCTTTACTCAAAAAATCCCTTGAGGACTGAACAGGTTCTGCTCGATCATCTTCACTAAAATTGTCTGGGTCCGATTCGGGCTCAAATTGGTATGGTTTTATTGACGCCATTGTTTTTAATACTACCAAATGTAGCGGGAAATTTCACTACAATGTAGGGGTAAGTGTTTTCTCTTGCTCTACCTTGGACGACTAGGAAAATGACAGGGTCCCCACCCCCTAGTACAATTAATTCCTATACTTATTGTCTAAGTATGTTTTTCTCTGTCTTGATTGTTTATGTCTTTCTCTTTTAGTGACGACTGGCGAGGAAAAGGCTCCAAGACTCAAAATGTACACTGTAGCTTCTCAGAGTTTGATTAAGTTAATTTTCCTTTTGCCGACTACCAGCCTACAAGACAGGAGGAATGCCCCTCCATCTTTTGTTTAAAGAATAAACAAAAAAAAAACAATTCATGAGATAAACTCTTGTTTCGATTCACTCATAGGTTCACCACAACAAAAATAAATAAAGCTTTGATCAGATTCACTCTTTTGTTCAGTCTCTTTTCTTCAATTATGCTCAAACCAAACAGAAATAGGAAGACAACAACAGTTCTGAGAGAACGTTCAAATGGTACTCAGTTCACTCAAAAGTACATTATAGACTTTACATTCACATCAGATATTTTTCATGTCAGTCCACATACCGGAGTGAGATTTACAACCCAGAGTTAAATTTTACCTCACAGTAGAACTGAGCTGGAGTTGGAGTGTCCAGATATGGCAGGGTAATTGAATCAAAAAATGGCAACCTGTTCGAAAACAGAAAGTCTCTTTCCTTTTTCAAAACACAAGAAAAACAGTTCAGAGAAAATAAAAAATATATATATAGCATCCACGTGAGTGCTTCCAAAAGACGAGGCAGTCTCTTTCACAAAAAAACACGTAACGTAATGCAGATTTGCTCAAAACAAAACCAGTTCAAAAAGTGTATGCAGATTTATGCAGAAAGTTTATTCAAAAAGGATTTCCAAATCTTAAAATGAAAAAGACTGCAAAGTGTCCAAAAAAGGAATTTTTGAGAAAAATATAGAAAGGAAGAAAATAGTTCTCAGGGGCAATGGGTGAAATACTCACAATGAGAAGGAAAATACTGTCAGTGAAGATTTTCAAAGAATTCGCAATGCCGTTTGCATCCACACAGTGGCGCTAATGTGTCAAAAAATGGCGAGCAAGGATTTTTCTCGAAACAACAGAAGCAAAAATCACTCGATCTGCATCAGCGTTATTCCACAGCAAAAACAATAATAATAATGTCTGTGTATTTTCTTCCGGATGTCAACTGTAGTTCAACAAACAGTGGAGAAAACTCACGGTACCTCAGCTCCCTTAAATCGGAGACAAACACTCGGGCCGTCGGACCGTCTCAGCCAGCACGACAAGCAATGCCCCTCTTCATAACACACACACACGCGCAGTTCAGTTCTTCAGCATCAGCGATCACGCTCGGCTGAAACTCACAACAGCACAAGCTCGGTCCAGCTTCTCATCAGCTCACCTCGACACTTGTCAAAATACTGTTCACATAGAATCAAAGAAATCATGAGAAAAACTAAAACTTTTCTCTTTCCCTTCTCTCTGTATCTTTTCTCCCGCACGTCTAGCTCCTCCCCTCTCTCACGCACACCTTTTTTCACACAAAACCCCTTTCAAAATTAAAGTCCTCGTATACCTTCACATTCCCCCCTACTAAACCCTGCCATATACAGGACTCTCCAAGACGACCAGCTCCTGAGTAAAAACAGAAAAACGCAAGAACAGTTATCATTTGATTCATCAACACATTTTCAACATATGCTTAGACATTCTCTTGAAGCAAAACATAAATAGCAAAACATAAAATATTCTTTGACAGTTTCTTTACACATGTATCAACACTTTAAACCCAATTACATAATGTAATCATCCTTATATCTTACAGGCAATCTACCCTGTGTTTCTCTCTTCGAATGTCTGAGATCAGGTACCCCACTAGTGTCAGCTTCTGAAATGTCAGAGTCTTCAGATTCCCCATCTTGTCCCGTTTCTACTCTCTCACTCTCAGCTACACTACTTTCCTCACATACCACTCCACCCCCGACTTCCAGTCTGTGTTTGGTAAGTGTGTGGTATATGGAATGTAGACAATGTCGTGTGAGTCAATATGTGTGTTCAACAATTCTTTTTCTCTTTTTGCCCGTGTGACCTGAATTGTCGGGGAAGGTACAGTGTCTCAATTGATCTCTGTGAACCACCTTTGTGGAACCTCCCTGCTCAGGATGTACAGTAAACACTGGTAAACCTGCATGATTCTGTTGCACTACCAAATACGGTATGGACTCCCACTTGGATTTTGTTTCGTCTTCTAAACTTGTGGTTACGCAACAATACTCTGTCACCAGGTCTAATGAGCGCTCCTGCAGCCTTGCGGTCATAGACCCTCTTCCTTCTCCTGGAATCTTCTTGGGCAGTTGCCTTCGCAGTCTCCACTGCAGTCCTCAGACGTTCATGGTGATTCTTCACCCACTCATCAAGATCATCCGCCTCATCAAAACGAAAATCGAAACAGCACTTGATGCCTTAGTTTCAGATTCTCAAACTGTCTAGCTAGCTTCTTTTGCTGGGTTTCCATACCCCGAAAACTATGTGTCACTAACCTCCTGTTCTCGAGCACAGCATCGTACACAGGTGCTATACAAGGATATTTCCTCTGTTGCTCTTTGATGGATAACCAGCTGTAACCATCAACACCCTTCTTTATGGCTGCTTGTGTGGCAACTCGGACTGTGGACTTGTAATCCTCTTCTCCTTTCCCTGGCCACAGGCATGCCCGTACCTAGTCTGAGGTCAACCGAATGAAGAATTTTTCGGTGTCCTCCTCGAGTTCCATACCCCAGGGAATCCGGGAAAGAACGTCAGCATTAGTATTCTGTCTGCCAGGCTTGTAGCAAACCTCAAAGTTGAACTCTGCTAGCTGAGCGGCCCAGCGTTGCTCAACTGCTCCAAGGTTGGCTGTCTCTAGATAACGGAGAGGGTTGTGATCGGTAATAACCTGAAACTTTGCAAACATTATGTACTCCTTAAATTTCTGCCCATTTCAGGGCTAGTAACTCCAACTTGAAGGCACTGTAATGCCTGTAATTTCTTTCAGATCCCTTTAGTCCTCTGCTCGCGTAGGCAATGACGCGCTCTAAGCCCCCCTGCTTTTAGCTGAGTATGACGCCGAGTCCATTTAAACTCCCATCCTTCGTAAGGATGAACGGACACTGGAAATCAAGCAGAATCGGAGGTGACATGAGACAATCCTTTAGCTTCCTGAATGCGATCTAATACTCCTCATTCCAGACGAACGGTTCTGATGACTTGCCTTTATTACCTTTTCCCACTAGGGCATGCTGGAACAAACCGGTGATAGTAACTCATAAATCCCAACAGCTGTCTAACCTCCCTCACATTCAATGGTGCAGGCCATGCATCCAAGCACTGAACCTTGTCCTTGTCCACCTGAACTCCCTTTGACGAAATTATGTGTCCCAAAAACCGAACCTCTGGTCTCAGGAGGAAACATTTACTCTGTTTCAGCTTCAGTCCGTGCTGACGCAACCTGGAGAAAACAAGCTCCAACTTCTCACAATGACTCTTAAAATCCACCAAGAACACAATAATGTCATTGAGATAGATTAAGAGAAAGTCAAATGCCAGATCACCTAATGCTGCACCCATCAATCGCTAAAAGGTGGCCGGAGCGTTGCATAAGCCAAACGGCATCCGTGTCCACTCAAACAACCCAAATGGTGTTGTGACAGCAGTCTTCTCCCGGTCTAATTCACTTGGAAATAACCTGCTGTGAGATCCAGTGTGGAAAACAATTGTGCATTCCCCAAAGCATCCAAGGATTCCTCCACACGGGGAAGGGGGTAGGCATCCTTGAATGTGACTTGATTAAGTCTCCTTTAGTCGCAGCAAAAACGAGCACCACCGTCCTCTTTATCACAATGACTGCAGGTGAGGCCCATGGACTGCGACTCTCTTTCAGTACACCTTGACTGACGAGATCTTGCACATGTCTCTTAAAAAACGTGAGGAGGGACTCGTCTATGGTGTTGCTTAATTGGCTGTGCATCTCCAGTAGGTATGTTATGCGTCACTGTCGTTGTGTATCCATAGTCCGTGTCACTCTTGGAGAAAACATCACTGTAACGTGTCAGCAGAGAATTTAACGCCTCCCATTGCATCTCCGACAGTCCGTCCTGGTTCACCTGAACTGGAATTGACAGTTGTTCAGGTTGGCACAGCGGTGCTAATGTGTCAAAAATGGCGAGCGAGGATTTTTCTCGAAACAACAGAAGCAAAAATCACTCGATCTGCATCAGCGTTATTCCCCAGCAAAAACAAAAATAATGTCAGTGTATTTTCTTTCGGATGTCAACTGTAGTTCAACAAACAGTGAAGAAAACTCACGGTACCTCAGCTCCCTTAAATCGGAGACCAACACTCGGGCGGTCGGACCCAGCACGGCGAGCAATGCCCCTCTTCATAACACACACACGCGCAGTTCAGTTCTTCAGCATCAGCAATCACGCTCAGCTGAAACTCACAACAGCACAAGCTCAGTCCAGCTTCTCATCAGCTCACCTTGACACTTGCCAAAATGCTGTTCACGTAGAATCAAAGAAGTCACAAGAAAAACTAAAACTTTTCTCTTTCCCTTTCCTCCGTATCTTTCTCCCGCACGTCTAGCTCCTCCCCTCTCTCACGCACTCCTTTTTTCACATAAAACCCCTTTCAAAATTAAAGTCCTTGTATACCTCCACACAAAGCACAGACTACCTGTAAAGGTAAGGGGCGTGACGTTTCCGACAAACGTGCACTAGGCGGTTAGCGAATCACAACACACTGGGCCAGCTAACCAATCTGAGCCCACTGCGTATTTTTGAGGGACCGGCTTCATAGAACCCAGAAACCATCAGACCGTTTTTACAAGGAGGGACAGAGCAGTGTAGAATAAAGGTAAAATATATGAAAAAATTATGATTTTTTTTTTTTTAAACGAAGCATGAACACATGTTACAGTGCACCCCACAAACACAATCAAGCCTTCCTAAGAATGTGTTTTACCACCCCTTTAATGCTGTACTACTCATTAGTCCTGCATTACTTCCTGCATAATTACCTATTGTGAATAAATATATTTTTATATTTATCTTTTAAATGGTTGAAGGATTTAAATATTTTGAATGCTGTTTCTCTGGATGAACTCCAGGTCAGTCCCACCAGCCAGCTCACATTCTGCCACCCGCTTCTGTGGACAAACACTGAACGCATTCTTCTAAAAGAACAGTGTTTCTTTAATTTACCCAATGTACTTTCTGTTCCTTCAGACATTACCTCTCTGTGCAGGTGTCCTGACACAAGGCGCTGGTCATTTTACGGAAATCATAAAGAACTGTCCCGCCGAGTGCATGCTCCGTTTCGTTGTTTATAAAACATCCAATGTAGGTCCCTTGTTGAGAACAATTAAAAAAAGCAATATAAATGGTTTTACATAATTATAAAACATCTTAAAGATGGTTATTCTATTGTTTTATAAACATTACCTTTATGTCTGGCTTCCTTGTGTGACAGATTATGTTTAGAAGAGCTTTTCTCTTCAACATTACCATGAAACCAGTGGCGCCTCAGATGCCTGATTTCCAGGTTGCGAGATATGAGATGCTTCTGGTCCATTATATTGCCTGTCTGCTCAAGAGGTTGGTTCTTCATCTCCTGAATGACGGTCCTCCTGTACAACCACCTGGCAGCAGGTACCTCCAGGTTTCTAGGTGGCGCTGGTAGGGAAGGGAGCGCCATGGTATCCGTTTCTCTCTGAAAGGTTACCACACTGGAGCGCTGAAGCAGTAACACGCTACCTGCCATGATGTAAGCCACACCCAGAAAAAACAGGAGCAATTGAGCTCTCCTTAAAAAGGATGGCTTGGCCATCCTGGTCCAAACCATCCAGATGGATGTCAAACAAGATCCTTACACTTATACTGGACAACTGAAGAGAAGATGATACATTCTAGAAGGCGCTGTGATCTTCATCCTTTAGGGAAGATTTAGCTCTTGGTGTCTACAGCATCTACAAATTCGCCTAAAATAAATAGAAAAGGCCTGTCAGTAGATCAGACAATCTGATAAAAACACGTTCCTTTTTAGATTTTAGTGCTCAATGTTGCAATAGTATGATTTCAGTGTGAAAAGAAGTGTAAGGTACCAATTTTACAATGCCATTGTAGCACAATGCCATTTACACTAAAACCGTAAAAGACGATTTACGATTTTAAACAGCTTTTCAGCTCAAATAATAGTTTTATAGGAAGAATTAAAGCCACAATATGTAATTTTTTGCTGCTAGAGGTCACTTATTCAAAATAAAAGCGTAGCTTGATGGCGCCTTGATTTCATAGAGCTTTTATTATGCCACAGACGAACGCTTCTTCTTCTTCCGCTCATGCTTATGTGGGGTAACGCAGCACTGTTTTGATGCTGAAATATGATGCTCATATTTGATACATTATTTGAGTGTGTTGAAAGTTGTTATAATGCTACTGTGTGTTCGCTCGGCGGCTACTATGAGACACTCGCTGCACACTGCAGTGAGCTAGATCGATATTAGGCATGGTAAAACGTACTCACTATAAATCAAGAAAACGAGATTTAAACAATAAGACTAACTGTGTTGAGCTATATAACAATTATTAGTTATCTGTCGATGAATGTATTGAATATGTTTTTCACCTGTCTAATAAAACACATAATATATTAAAGCATCTTTGGTGTTCGGAAATCGAGGGTAACGCAGGTATGATGTCATTGCTAGGTGATGCACGGACATGGTCCTTTTCCTGGTTAAAATAGCTTATTTCTCTAGATTCAAACATTGTTGGAATCATTTGGGATAGTGTAAGTACACAAGTCAACAAAATTTATAACATTGTTCTAGTGGTTTTTGGATATTTTAATCTTACATAATGTTTTTTATATTGTATATTGGGGTTTAGGGTTAGGTTAGGGTATCATTTGTGCTTAACTTAATTGTATTGAATATTCCTTTAAATCCCTTAAAGGATGCAACAGCTATCAATCATTTTGACAATGTTATCTCCTAATATATAACAGATTTCCATCAGGACTCTACAAATAACAGCCAAGCAAACAACATATGGCATCGCTCTTTTAAATTCATCATCTGTTCTGAAATGGTTGACAGTTCATCTTGTAGAATCTGTGGAAAACTGCCTTTGCGCTGAGAGGATTCTCTAGGAAAATAGCACTCTTTTCTAGATTGGTGTTATTGGTGTCTGCCGTCAATTGTGCAGCCCAACATAGAAAATGAAATCATTTACATGCTGATTGAAAAACCTTTCTCTTCTTGATGGGAATGAGAGTTATATCTGATGATCAACGTGCAAACCATGTTTGTAAATCAGCACATTATCTGACAGAATTCACAAGGTTTCTCTCTCTCTTAGCTCAAGCACAACAAATCTTTCCTTTGGGTATTTGCTCTTTATATTATTTGCTTAACACTCAGCATTTGTATCAGAGATGAGATTATATTTTATATATGTCTTGTGGTGAGGGGTTGTTTATCTCAGCCAAACTCTACATCATGCATGTTATTAGTAAGGCATACAATATAGCCAGTCTAATCAGAGAATAGGTTTAATTTCTTTAATCTGAAACATTTACAAGAGAGTACGAAATATTACAAAAGTAACTATAATGTAGCCTCATTTAAAATGCACTTTAATGTTAAAAGGAAGTAGAAGTTATGACCACAACACCAAAACCAACGTTAAAACTTTTTTAGGCGCAATCTGTCAATCATTTGAAAAGGAACTCAATTCGTGTAGCCTAGTTTAAACATCTTGGACCGAGTGAGTCCTCAGAGCGGGTTTCAAATGCTGTAGTTCACTTCACAAAATAATCTTAATTTGCCTACATTTGATATATAGCTAATTAATATATAATTAACCTGACGTTATCCTTATGAGCAAAAGACAACCGTAAGTTAACTGTTAATGTCAGACGCTAAAGACAAAACCACCGTGACTTCCAAATGCTCTTTATAAATACAATATGTTTAAATTATGCATACGGCTGCGTTCGGATACATCAGATATTAAAGAGTGTATACTAAGATAAGTCTTATCTTGTTACCTTACTTCTTACCTCTATACGCTACTGTGGTGCCTCAGACCATCAGGTGCGGTTCAAAAGGACGCGGATGTGCCCAGCTCGCGCGCTGCGCGTCTCTCTAGCGCTCGGACGCGCGCTTCCACTGAAGAGAATCGGGTGATTCCTGACTGGATACTCTCACCGGCTCTTCCCCGCAGCTGAACGCTATCTGTCGACTATAAAAGACTGTTTTCATCGCTTGTTTTAACTGCTTTTAACGGTCTCTTCTGCCATTTTAGACGACTTTTTGTCTGTATACTCCCTATTGAGGACGTTAGAGATAAATGAGCGCGAGTCGTGCCGAATATTAAAACGGCGCTGTTGTTTTTCCCAGGCAACGTGTAAAACACGGACTGACCTTATGCGATTAGATGAGAGGAACGGGACACCCCCTCACCTAAACCCTTTGTGCACCCCCCCCCCCCCCCCCCAAACAGGCTTAATTTTGCACACACACAAATACATCCTCTGAGTTTTTCTTCTCAAACACTTAAGCTCTTAAAATACCTCTCTGCAGCATTACACAGTTTAATAAATAATGTCATATGTGGATCATGCTTAAAAAAATACATATTTTTATTTGGACATCCATTCAGATTTGTAATGCATCAGACAGAGGGATACTGGTCCACTGATTTGGGGCTTTTGAGTTCCTCTGGCTCCAGAGATCTGGCACTATCTGTGCTGAGCAGAACAGAGGCTTTGTTTTTGTGGAGACAGGAGAGGAGCACATTCATTTGGCAAAGGCACACGTGCAGACGCACACTCACATACACGCTAAAAAGAAAGAGGCGCATACTCACATATATTGAGTATTAATTTTCTTGACATTGCAACATACCCCAGGATAAAATTAACACAAACTGATGCTTTCTGTCCCCATTGACATTTAAATATCTGGAATTAAGATGCCAGACCATTGGTCCTCTATATTCTATATAGGCTGTTAAAGATCATATTTGAACATTAGTGTTCAAAAGCCTTATTCATTTTGTGCCATCATTCACAATCATTACGTTCCCTTCACTTCAGTATTTCCACCTGTCTCCACCACACAATTATATACACTAATACTGTAATAATATGTCAAAATGTTGTATATCCATGAAACTGTTCAATGATATTTTGCGACACTTTGAGCAACCGTCTGTATGAGTGAGTCATGTCCACTAGGGACTTGTGTGCCTTGTGCTCGCTTTGTTAATCTGTTTTTGAGGTTTGTCCCGCAGGAACACTGACTGCAGAACAGTGTGCCATGTTTTCAAGTAATTATATTGCACTTATGTTCAAGGTCAGGTACCAATCGACGAATTGATTCCATTTGGTCCTGGCAGCTCAACCCAGTGGGGAAAAACAGATTAAAATGTCTTGATGACCACACACTTGAGGCCTCCAGGCACAAACCACAGATACGATCAGCTGCCCTGCACACCTGTATGTGATGAGAGCCATCTACACCCTTACTGTCTGCAGGGCTCCAGACTAGATTGAGAGCAATGGTGCCACTGAGTTTTACAGATGGTGGCGCCAGCACCTGATCTGGTAGTGCTGGGGGGTGAGGGGATTTTTAATCTGAAAGGTAATTTAACAGCACAATATGTACGATTTTTAGATTAAAGGAACACACTTTTTATGTTTTCGAATCCATTCAGCCGATCTCCGGATCTGGCGGCAGAACTTTTAGCATAGCTTAGCATAGATCATTGAATCTGATTAGACCATTAGCATCTCTTTCAATATTTTTCCTATTTAAAGGTTCCGTTCTTCGTGATCCCACTGTTCAAACTTTAGTTAGTGTGTAATGTTGCTGTTAGAGCATAAATAATACCTGTAAAATTATAAAGCTCAAAGTTCAATGCCAAGCGAGATATTTTATTTAACAGAAGTTCCCTTTCAAAGCCTACAGCGAACGGCTGGCTTGGACTACATCCTGGTACTTCCTACATAAATGACGTCGGTAGAACAGTAGAACAGACTAACCTCCGCCCACAAGACTACGCGAAAAAAGGGGGCGTGGTCTTGTTGCTGTCCCACGTGGAGAAGAGGACGTGTCGCGTGGAGAAAAGGAAGTGTTGCGTTTGAGTGTGTTTGTCGCCATGTCGTCGAGACGCTGTTATTTTCATCCCGGAGTCAAATCACCTTTGTTTGGCTTTCCCAGGGACGCTGTAGAGATCATTAAGCGCATATATATCTCCCGTTAAGAGGCGTGACCTTTCCACGTACGCTAAGCTGCTGTCCAATCACAACACAGGAACCGGGCCACGTTCGCTAAGCTGCTGTCCAATCACAACACGGAAACCGCTGGCACAATCAGAACTCGTTACGTATTTCTGAAGGAGGGACTTCATAGAAAAAAGGAAGTCATCAGCCGTTTTTAGGACAGTGAAAACAGCGGTATACAGATAAGTACATTGTGTTAAAAATACTGTTGTTGTTTTTTTACACGCGAAACATGAACACACGTTATATTGCACACTGTAAACACAATCAAAGCTTCAAAAAGACACGAAGAACGGGACCTTTAAAACTTCTAATTTAAAGCAGCACTAGGTAGGTTTTGCTCTCGGGGCCCCCCTACAGTTGGGAAACAGTATTGTCCTCTACTACTGTCGTAAACTCTGTCATCCTACATCAGGGGATGCATTGCTGGTGCATTTGTTGACATGACAACTATGATAGCCCTGAACACTGCAGGAGAAGTTCACATGCCGGCAAGGGGGTAGATTTGGTTTGAACATTGGGGGGGTTGAACTTTTGGCTGTTATTTTTTCTATCTATCTATCTATCTATCTATCTATCTATCTATCTATCTATCTATCTATCTATCTATCTATCTATCTATCTATCTATCTATCTATCTATCTATCTATCTATCTATCTATCTATCTATCTATCTATCTATCTATCTATCTATCGCTCCAACACAATCTCATGACAATGTGTAACAATAGTACAAGTGTGCAATCTCGTGGAATGTATATGCCAAAATTGGGGGTGCATAGGCCTATGCTACGCAGTTTTTTGCGTGCATATGATACGCACTTTATGGCATGTATATGACACACTTTTGGGTAGGATGGGGGTGGGGGTTAAGATTTTTACATTCCACCTTAATGCATTTTAATTTTTGAAAGAGAAACACATCGGCTCTTGAACAACTGTAAATCATTGATAATTACAGACACTATTGAAAAATGAACTAGCAAAACAGACAGCTGCTTTGGTAACTTGTTATACTGATAGTTATAGCTAAATACATTGCAATGGATTAGCTAGCTAAAATATATGTGGTGTGTACTTAGCTATTACAGAGCCCTCTCTGACCAGCAGTTAATAGTTCGCTGTGCAGCGCTTCTCTTCTCTTTTGCCGCTAACGTTGCCCGTGTGCTCTCCCATTCAAACACCACTCGCGTTGTTCCCATTCAGTCGGTCATTTCGGTACAACACATGACTATGGGATATCGCGCTCTAGCGCCATCTGCTGAAGACACCTTTATTCACGCCTGAAAGGCCAATGACGCATGACGACGTGGGCGGGGTCACGACCCACAGCATATAAATGCAGTCGTATGCGTCATTTCCCTTGTTCTTCAGCTCTTCACCGTGCTGCTTGAACACCATCACGCCACATTTTCGCAAGAAAAGCCCACGGTGGTGATTCTTGTCGAAATTAAGGCAAAAAGGGGAAGCTTATTTAGCAACAAGTTTAGCTTTGCTAACGAAAGGCTAATAAGTTTTTCTCAAACAAAATGTTCAAACTTATGCCACATTCACAAGATAATCCACAGTGATGACTCTTGTTAATGGAAAAGACATAAAAGAGAAGTTTTTGGCTTGAGTTTAGTACAACTAACAAATGGCTAATAAATTTTGTCATGATAAATATCTGAACAGGTTATCTCCCCTGTCCTATAGCATGTGGGTGTTCATGGTATAATCATCAGTAGGGTGTTCAGCATGCTCGGGCGGCTCTCGAGGGAGAGCATTATGAGAGCTGACACTCAGGTGCTCCACTCTCGGCTGGCCGTGTTCGGTGAGGTCCCGCATCCGCCGATGATCGGGTATAGACCGAGGAGTGTCGGTAGCGGTTCACGGGGTGATTCGGTCTCGCTAGAAGCGGGCGAGGAATGCTCTGATGATATATATTTTCAAACCGGGCAGATCGCGTCTCCCCGAGGTGGGTGGAAGTGAAATGATGGCCCTTGAATTGATCTGTGCTGGAGAGCGGCAACAAAGTTTGTCGATAGTCCTGCCGTGATACAGAGAAGCTTGCGGGTTTGATTCCTGTAAAATCAGCGATGCAAACTCGCCTGCCGATCTATCCAGATTGGGCAGTAACCCAGCAAAATAGCGGGTTCAGTTTAAGTATGTTGTCAATAAAATGTGTGTTGAGCATACAAAACCTCATGTGTTGATTTGTTAACACAATCAGAAGGCACTGGAACCTCTAACCTCACAGTCTGGCCATATGCCGACAGATGAGAATAATGCAGTGTTATGCAATTTACAACGATGTTTGCAGAAGGAGTTCCACAGATGATGCTGGGAATCCTCGCTGTCTGCCTTGAACGGTGGCGCGTACGCGCACTAACAACACCATGGCTTCTTCGCACGATTCCAGTAGGGCTGACGGCTGCGGTTTCTCTCGCGCCCCCTCTGGTTTGGCGGAGTAATTGCAACTTCATTGTTCGAGAGGGGAAATCCGTGCTCTCCTCAGCAAAATGGCAATTCAAGTTTTGCCACAAAAAAAATGGAAAATGGAGAAAGAGGTTTTTCAGCGTAAATTCCTCCTCCTCCTCCTCCAAAAAAAAAAAAAATACCAGACTTGCAGCAGTTGAACAAACACTTTAGAGTGGTTAATGTGTCAAGTTCAAAAATGCTTGCAGTATGTCACCTGTTCTGCCCTCTGCATCGGCTTACATCGGTGTGTTTTTGCCCGATGCATCTTGCACAATCCACCCGGAGCACAGAAAACATTTCTGAGGTCTCCGTTGATGGGATTGCCTATAGATGCCAATGGCACTGCGCATATCTGAAAGATATGCAGAAGCGGTGTTGGTTCTGCTGTGCCATCAGAGCATAATATTGTTCTCCTCTTTGGATGACGTGCTCCTGGCTGCAGACAGCAGGGAACAAGCAGTGTTGTAAAACACATGCGCTTGTTTTTCCATTTTACGAGCTCTGGGATTTTTCAGATAATCTCAAAAGGGGCTGTTATGTCTCGGTCTGTTATATCTCGGTCTGGGGATAGATTCAGAACCGAACAGAGGGCAGAGGACTTTTTCAGTACTGAGACTGCTGGGGCTCATGGTCTTGATAGCAGTAGTACGGCTGGATTCTCCTCTTTGTGTTTGCAGTTCTGGCGCTGGGCGTTCGGTAACTTGCTATATGCCATGTGACATTTAAGCATGGTTCAGTAGCGCTGTTGGGCGTTCAGACCATGGTCCCCTGGGAGCCCTAGATCTGTAAACAGAAGGAATTCCCCTGGGCAGGGTTACGGCATGTTCATTAGTGATGACAAACGTCACAACATGGACGAGAAACTCTGTAAGAGGAGAGTGGTTGACAGCACTGTAAGAGCTTCACATACATTTATGTGGAGTAGTTCTCCTGGTGCTGAAACACTTGACCCAGCAGGGCAAGCATTATTCAGAATGGAAAATATGACTATGGTCATATATATGTAGGCAAGGAGGTACTCCCTCTCTGCTGCAATTGGCATGGATGCTCTTGATACAAGGCAGACCTACGGTGGCTTATGCACTCTTGAATAGTGGTGCAGATCGGGTGCAGAAATGTGGATCTTTTTGCATCTGCAGAAAACATGCGGCGCCCGCTGTTCTCTTGATTATGGACTGGAGTGCCCCGTAGGGGGTGGATGTCCCAACACGTATAGCCCAGGATTCTGCTGTATGCAGAAGGGTCCATCACTGATTTTGGTGGCATCTTGCTGGCCAGAGAAAAAGAAATGGTACACAAGCATCATGGCATTGCTGTTAAGGACACACACCATGGTGTCTTCCACTATGCAGGACCTTCTGTCCCATGCAGGAGGCAGATTCTGCACCCTCGGCCGGAACTGTAAGGGCCGACATGTGGAGAGAGGGAGAATCTGACTATAGCTACAAAACAGGGCGCTTGCTTTCTGAAGCACACCGTGTTGTGTTGAAGTAGTGCATGTTTGAAGTTTGGTGCAGGTGAAAATCTGTATCACCGTGTCAGTGCCTGATTGATACTGTTTTCTTCTCCGAAGAAAAATCACTCCCATTCCATGCTGGAAGTTTATTGGGCGACTGTTTTCGGCTTTCATGAGGGCATTAATGGTGCTGCGCTAAAGCGCGCATTTTTCGGTTCCTTAAGAGGGTCCTGGCATACTACGATTTTTGCTCCGTTTCGGGCACAGTCGAGAGTGTGAGTTTTTCAAAGTATAGCCTACTCCATTGGCCACATCAGTGGAAAGGTGCTTTTGGCGCATGTGCACTATCTAGTGCATTTTTGGTTTTCGAGTGCTTTGGTTTTCAAGTGCTCTCTCTCTCCTCTCCACCTATAGTTGGTGTGTGGTGAGCGCGCTGGTGCCATTGTACTGTGGCTGCCCTTGCATCATCCCAGTGGATGCTGAACACTGCTGGTGGTTGAGGAGAGACCCCTGAAATGAGTGTAAAGCAGCTTTGAGTGTACAGTAGTACATAGGAAACGTGCTATATGATTCATGTCACTCGCACATGTGCTGTTTTATGTGCACCGTCCGCGGTCCCAAAAATTGGGCTGCACACGGACAGTGTGCGCGGCCATCTGCGGACTCTCCTAATGGTGATTATTACGTCACACGGACAGTTCACGGACTGTCGGGGAACTCTCGCGTTCCACTCCATCTGTTGAGAGTGTGAGCTGGTCAAGGTATACTCCTTTGGCCAGGAAGGCCGGGTATGGTTAATTTCCCGCATCCAGATGCGTCACACACGCAGTCGAATGAGCGCGGATGACCAAGTTCAATACATGTGCAGTATAATTGTTGTGACTCTTCTGTCGCTTCTGTTTTTCTTGCACATGCGCTGTTGTATGCGCACCTTCCATGCATTCTCAAAAACAATTGGGCTGCATGCTGACGGGATACTTTGGACTTAAGTGCAGATGGGTTCGGGATGCGTGCTTCTGAGTGAACTTTGTCCGCAAGTGGTCAAGTCACTCATACGCTGTGGCATGCGCACCAAAGGCCCTCCTGTTGACGAGATTTTACGTCACACGTATGGTGCGCAGAACGCAGACATCCAAAGTATACCTGGAGCTTTAAGGTCCGCGTTTTTAGGCTCGTTACAAACTGTAATGGTGCCGTCATGACCTGATGGTTGATCTGGAGGCTAGGTGTGAACCTCCGTTTAAGCCTTTAGAATCCTTGAATATAAGGATGATTCCTTGTCATGGATACTGGCACCAGCAAAGCATGTTGGTTATCTTCATGCGCTATTGGTGCATCCCCTTTGCAGTTTGCACCCAAGCTGCACTTGGTGGTGTTGCATCCAAATGCGGCGTATATGCCTAAAGTCAGGTTGGGAGTATGCTCTCGTTCGAGCTGTCTGCCCTATGAAATCTCTGACTCAGAGAAAAGGTGCGTTCGGCAGTTGCAGGCTATGCACTCGCCTGACCAGCCTTTTGTCATGTTTTCCAGCTCAGCTAGTGGGAAGCCGCTATCTGAGCGATGTCTTTCACATTGGATTGTACAAGGCTATTTCTATAGCATGGAAGGAGTTGGTTCTGCCTGGTGAGGTGTGTGAGCACTCTACAAGGGCATGGAGATGTCAGGGGCTTGGTTTAATATTCTCGTGGGATGCCAGCTGGGCATCACTGTGCACATTTGTCCGCTGTACCCGCTAGTTGCCACTACGGCAACAGTAACTCAGGCTGTGCAAACCACAGGGGTTTTTATAGGGGCCATGCATCTTTCCCTCGGAAAAGGGTTATGTGGCGGTGCTGGTCTATTACGTTTAGTTCAGCGACTTGGCGGGGCGTGAATATATGTCCCATAGTCATGTGTTGTACCGAGTTGACCGACTGAATGGGAACGTTGAGTTATGCATATAACTACTGTTCCCAGAAGGAGGGAAACGAGGTACAACACCTCTGGGCCCCGGACAGTCGGGGCTCGGTGAAGAGCTGGACTGAACAAGGGAAATGACGCATACGACTGCATTTATATGCTGTGGGTCGTGACCCCGCCCACGTCGTCATGCGTCATTGGCCTTTCAGGCGTGAATAAAGGTGTCTTCAGCAGATGGCGCTAGAGCGCGATATCCCATAGTCATGTGTTGTACCTCGTTTCCCTCCTTCTGGGAACAGTAGTTATATGCATAACTCAACGTTTTGGTGAAAGTGCGACTCTTTGGTTGGGCGTTACCAATCGGTTCAATGGAGGGGGAGTATTTTTTGTCTGATTTATTATGACAAACTCATATTTGATTAGGAACAAAATTATTGTTACAAAATAAACGAATTCTACATATTTTTTATTTGATCTATTGTGATTTTCATGTGAAATATTGGGGGGGTTGTAATTGATGGATTTGAATATTGAGGGGGTTACCTCCCCCCATCCCCCATAAACTACGCCCCAGCATGCAGGTGTTCTGCTTGCGTCGCGTGTGAAATGTCTTCATCCCAGGTACAGTGGCATATGTTTCAGCATGTCATATGAATATAATTTCATGGGTTTTAATTTTTTTTTTTCAAACGCCAAATGATCGCGATGCTCACGTTTACAAGCCAGCGTCATTATAGTAGTCTAGTCTATTGGTTACCGTTTTAGGTAGGGTAGGTAGGGTAGACCGAGTACAGTTGGTACACTTTTTGCTTTTTCAGTTACCACACCAAAACTGAGGACTGAAAAGAAGTGATTTTTCATGACATTTCCTTTACTTGTCTACTAAAATATGAATAATTATTACCATCCATAAATAGGTCATATTTACCACAATTATAAACACAAGAAGCTTTTTTGTTCCAACTGTACCCATGTCGGGTACAGTTGGAACAATACTGAGTACAGTTGAGACACCCATCCGTAATGCTGTAAAGCTGCCTAACCAATTAATTGAATTTGTAAAATACCTTTAAAATGAGAATTCAACAGTTTTTATTTCCATTCAGTATTTTATTTGATTATTTGTTAAGTTAAAAATAGTTAATTAGTAAAACATTGAACAGTAATGGTAAACAGAGATACAATATTTAATTTCAGTTTATCATTTTAAGAGTAGGCTAGGCTAACAGTTGGGTTGAGTGACAGTAAAGCTCATTGAACAATTGCAAACAATCAAATGCACAAAAATAACATATTCAACATAATAAGAGTAAATATCGTGCAACTAAACTGCATGGGCCGCAATAGGATTCTAGTGCGGGTCCAATTGATACACTGCGTCTCAACTGTACCCACCTGACCACCTCGCACATTTCTCTAGATTTGACGATGGTCTTGCATGACACACAGTCATTCAATATGCCAGTTTTCAGAGCACAGATTAAGGTTTACGAAAATGTAAGTTAACTTTAAAAGTCATGTAAGGATGAGAAGCTATTCAATGTGGAAGGGAGGTGGTGAAAAGAAAAATTTACCTTAGAAAAAACACTTTCACCGATATCTTCGGACAGGAGAAACACACGTACTTCAAATTTCCCACGATCGAAGATGGTGCTACTACACATGTGCGAAGCAAATATCACAGATCAGACTTGTTGAGCACTCAAGTTATTTGAGGTGTCTCAAATGTACCCCTGTACCAACTGTACTCGGTCTACCCTAATAACCATATATCGTCAATATAATATCAAGCTACCATAGATGAATCTTCAAATTTGAAAACTCGATTTGCATTATAGCTTGAGGCAAGACAAATAAACAAATATAATACTTTAATACGATCACTTTCTCGTTTCCTCTTTTTGCATTCCTCCGACAAAACCTTTGCTTTCTTTTTTTGCTGTGCTGCTTTGGCCATGACTATAATATCCGGCAAACAAAGGATAGTTGGGCTCGCACCTCCGAATTTAAGGAAGTGGGGGTGATGGTGGAAGTGACGTATATGCCGTAAAGCAGTCGAATTTTGTAGTTCTTTTTTTTCTTGGGTTACTACCCGAAACCCGAAGTTTAAAAATACGATTAAAAACGATACAGACCCCGTCAGGCTATGGCAGACGTGCCATTCAACCTATTATAAGTCGATGTATCATCACAAGAGTCTTGAAAATATATTATGAAGGTTGAAAAGTTACCTAGTGCTGCTTTAAGACTCTTCTGTAGTCATTTTTGAGCGAGATGCTAACGGTCTAATCAGATTCAATGATCTATGCTAAGCTATGCCAAAAGTTCTACCACCAGATCCAGAGATCGGCTGAATGGATTCGAAAACGGTAAAACTCAACTGTTTAACTCTAGTGGAGTTGGAAAATGAGCCAATTTTCGAAAAAAGTGGAGCGTTCCTTTAAAATATCCAAAAACCACTAGAACAACATTATATAGTTTGTTGTACTTACATTATCCCAAATGTTTCCAACAGAGTTTAAATCCAGAGAAATCAGCCATTTTAACCAGGACACGGACCGTGACATTTCGTCGCCTGTCAGTGATGTCATATCAGTGGTCACCCTCGATTTTTAGTTTTGCTTTTGTAGAAACCATGCAAACACCAAAGACGTTTTAATATATTATGTGTTTTATTAGACAAACATAACATATACAAACATAGATTATTTTATCAACTGTTTGGATACATTTATCAACAGAAAACGAATCATTGTTATATAGCTCAACAAGGTTAGTCTTATTGTTTGAATCGCTTGTTTTCTTGATTTACCACGATACCATGTTTGTACCATGCCTCAGAGACAACACTATTTTGTCAAGTGGCTAACAGCATAATCAGAGACCTTTCTACATACAGATATATCATACAATATATTTTTAAATGAATTGCAACTAGGGATGTCAATTTACAAAAATGTCCATGATCGATCGTCGTTGAAATTAACGATCAATTAATCGATTAATCGTTATCCTTAATCTACAGCAGTGGCTTTTAGCCGACTGCATGACAGGGTGTGCAAACGCTGACAAAACCATGTTCCTCACCAAATCAATGGGAACGGTTTTTAGTCTAAATAAAGGGCTAGGATTGTAAAATTAATCAATGTGATTGATAATTTAATCAAATTACTTATTTAATAATCAAATATGAGAAATACAACGTGTCACCAACTCCACCTCAGATGCATGCTCTTCAGAATGTGTGGACGAGCTCTTCCTGAAACAATGCACTGAAAACGCCAACTAGACCCAGAAAATTCACAACGATGTATTACAATATTGTTCTCTTTTTAATGATGTGTAACATGACAGTCCCAATCATAGTCATTATAAGTTGTGCATTGCTGTTGGAGCTGCATGCGCTGAAGCTGATCACCGGCACACTTCACTACTGCATTTATTCTTAACCAGATGCATCCTATATGAGATTAAAAAATCAGCTATATAGGCCCACACAAAATGAACACAATATTACAACTTACATTTGCACAAAGCAAAAGGCGGCGAATGCACATGCAAACTTGTAGTCAAGATGAAGGTGTCACTCTAGCTGTAAAATGGTCCAAAACAGAGCTCCGGTGCGCTCGCATCATTATTCCTTGTGTCTGATTTACATGTTTTGCGGTTGAGCAGCACGCACGTGCATACCCTGATTAATCGATGATCGATAGGTTTTATCGATTAAATGTATAATCGACAATTAATCCATCATCGATTAATCATTAACATCCCTACTTTCAACACACTTAAATGTAATAAGTGTGATTTAACCATGTAAAACAGTGCTGCATTGCTCCCCATACACAACTAAAAGAAATGCTGTTAATAAAACAGAACATGATTTCTGCCTGAGTCAGTCAGATTCCTTTCAATCGGTTGTTGAGGTGAAGATGACAACTCCCATGATTCCATGCTCATTCACTGCGTCATCAAGCTAAGCCTTTGTATTGAATAAGTGACCTCTAGAGGTGAAAATTACATTGTGCCTTTAATCATAAAATTGCTATTATTTTGCATTAATAATAGGCTAATATTATGTACAGTATATGTTTGTTTCCTTAAAATGCACATTTGACAGTAGCTTGAGTTCCGATGCAGATCAAATTAACTTTGATTAACAACAGTAGCATGTAAGAAAATATGTAAATATAATTTTTTTTTATTTTATCGATTATCATCACATTAAAAATAACATTTAAATTGGATAATATTTAGAGCTTTGAAGTGCTGGAAAAAAGTGTGAAGCCCTTGAAAGTCCTTGAAAAAAGTGCTTTAATTTTAATTTCAAAAGGGTGTATGAAACCTAAAATGAATAATGTAAAATCATTTAACTATTTCTGCCACAATACCATTGTTACAGTTAGTGTTACAACTTCAATTCATTGTGAATGTTGGTGATTTGTGGGCTGAAAAGCCTGCAGTAACTTGTTTGTTCATGGCACAATGTTTCTCCTGGTTTCCACATCAGCGCTGTTTGATCTGATATCTATGGTTTAACAGAATTCTGTGCCGAATTTGAATGCTTCTCTCTATATCTCACAGCGATTTTATTAATACTGCGGCGAATTCAAACAGTCGCAGTCTGGAGCCCTGCTGTCTGTCTTTCTCTCTCTCTCTGACTGACTTCACACTCTCTTTTTTAGCGACAGTTTTATTTGCTTAGGCTGTTTAAAAAACAGCAGCTGATGTGACTTTCACAATCTGTCAAACAGAATTAGTGCTGCTGCATGCAAAAATTGTGCAGATCATTTTCGGCACATTTTTAATTGATTGTGGTTTAGACCTGGATGAAATGCTCAATGTTTAAACATTAAAAAATAAGGTAAAATTCAGCTTTAAGTTTTCTTGTTGGTTGGCAGTAAATTGGCTGGTTTACCTTTATTCATAGATGTATTAACCTTATTCCAGATGCCATACATTTCTTGACCCATACACAATTCTTATTTACAATACAGAGAGTTCCAGTCCTGGATGCTGTCAATACAGCCATCTAGTTGTGCAGAATATAGTAAGCAGTAAGCACCCATAGAAAAAAACATTCTTCTGTTGTCGATTCTAAAGTTTTATTTTATTTTTAATAGAGTTAATCAAAAGTACTGACTTGTGACGATACCAGCATTTTGAACACTGTTAAACGGATTCTTAAACACCTCGAATTGGTCATTGTGTTCACGTGCTCAACATACACCGATCAGGCATAACATTATGACCATATATTATCCTAATATTGTGTTGGTCCCCCTTTTGCTGCCAAAAACAGCCCTGACCCGTCAAGGCATGGACTCCACTAGACCCCTGAAGGTGTACTGTGGTATCTGTCTCCAAAATGTTAGCAGCAGATCCTTTAAGTCCTGTAAGTTGCAAGGTGGACACGGATCGGATCGGATTTGTTTGTTCAGCACATCCCACAGATGCTCAATTGGATTGAGATCTGGGGAATTTGGACGCCAAGTCAACATCTCAAACTCGTTGTGCTCCTCAAACCATTCCTGAACCATTTTTGCTTTGTGTCAGGGCACATTATCTTGCTGAAAGAGGCCACAGCCACCAGGGAATACCGTTTCCATGAAAGGGTGTATGGTCTGCATGCATACAGCCCCCCATACAACAAAATGAAGCTAGCAAATTCTGCCAGGAAGACTCAATCGTTACGTCACTAATTATCTTCTCATCTATCCAATCATATCCTTTTCTGTAGCATAAAAAGGTAGTAATTACTCATGTCTGAGTTCGCAGATACTGCCGCTTCAGCAGTTGACGATCCGGACGTTCCGTGGCGGTCGATCGCTGGTCCTATTATAAAGTTAATAATGTGCATACAGCAACGTTCTAAGTCCATGTCAGCCTATCACTCTGTTCACTGGGCTGCCGTGGCAACAGACGCGAGTGCATTCACTAACAAGAGCAAAATCTCACGTCAGACTCAGAACAACCACTTTCATGGAGGACTATCTGGGCATGTTATCAAAGACACGGCTGTGATCTTCATCACCATTCTGGCATCATCACTGCATCAGCGTTCATCACAGTGTATGTATATGGTTATGCATTCTGATGCCGATTGGGAGTAGTATCTTACTTTCTCAATTTTGTCTCAAGCATGTCTGTATAGAGCAGAGGCATGCATCGTATGAGACGCGCACAGGTGTCTGTCGGTCTGCTTGTGCAACATGATCGCTCGTTGCGGCATGTTGTGTCGTAACTATCCATAGTGCTCGTAAATGATTCGCGTGGCACCGGTTACCATCTTTGATACTATTTTGTTTAGAAAAGCTGAAACTGAACAGATGGCACAGCATATTCGACTCTATCATTCTCCCCACGAATGCAAGGAAAACAACAAGGGTTTTAAAGCAACATGCACCCATTTAATAGGCGCTTCATGACGAACTGAAGTTAAGCTGAATCGCGAATGGGTTCAGTGTTATCAGATCGCTAAAACTGAATTAAAAAACTGCTGAGCAAATTAGCATATTTAAGTACAGCACCGACACATATTAAGTGCTTTGAGCATCTTCCTAGCGCTGTGAGTTCGTCACATACAACATGCAATTAAACTGACACAACATAGTTTCAAGCTTAGAAGTGTTTTGGCCCGTCATCCAGCAGAGTAGATTTTGCTCAAACATACGGGGCACCCAGTGTTGGAATGACTTCCTTTCGTGATTTGACATGGCTTCCTTCCCTATGAGGAAGAACTGTAGCGTTCTGTGCTCATATAAAGGTGCTTTGCTATTGCATTATAAATATGCGCTACATATTAATAAATTAGTTAATTAAAACAAACATGTCACGCACGCACGCGAATTGGTGCTATATAGCACTTAAAAAGGTTCCCCTATGATTATGAGCCAAGAACCATTTTTGGTGCCATATAGAACCTTTTTTTTTTTTGTATATATATATATATATATATATATATATATATATATATTATATATATATATATATATATATAGTGACGAGGCGGGAGACTCAGTGGGATCCATCAGCAGCTTTATTAAGAAGAAACCGTAATAATAAAGGCAAGGGTCAAACACCAGCAACGACAGTATCAAGGGCAAGGCAGATCGAGAACAGGAACAGGCAATGGGTCAGGACAGGCAGCAGACAAGGCAGAGTAATCCAAGAATCAGGCAAGAGTACAGGGCAGGCAGAAAACACTCACAATAGTCGAAAACAGTCCTAGGTCCAGAACACGATAGAAACAATAAACAGGGAGAATGCTCAGAGATGTCAGCCATGGCAAAACAAGACTTCGCGATGAGCGTTTGTGAGCACTGGCCTAAATAGTCCGGGTAATGGGAAACAGGTGTGTGTGTGATGAGCTCGAGTGAAGGCTGATGGGAAGTGTAGTCAAGCAAGATCAGTATTCAGGTGAGGGAGCCCTCTGGTGGCGATCGGAGGGAGCCACAGGGGCCGAGTTTGTGACAGAGCCCCCTCCCTGCGAGCGGCTCCTGAAGCGAGGAGGCGGGCGACGCCGGGGTCTTCCACGAGGTTGAGGGGCAGGTTTCTCCGGGTGGTTCCTATGGAACTCGTTGATGAGCAAGGGGTCCGGTATGTCATCTGCATTGACCCAGGAACGTTCTTCCGGACCATACCCCTCATAGTCGACGAGGTATTGTAGGAATCTGCCCCGGCGTCTGGAATCCACAAGTCTGTGTACCTGGTAAGCCTCCTCGCCCTCCACGATTAAGGGAGGAGGTCTCTGGTCAGGGGCCCCATCTAGGTTCTCCACTCCTCTCGGACCACCTGCGGGCTTGAGTAAAGAGACATGGAAAGTGGGTGAGATACGGTATCCCTGGGGTAACGCTAATCGATAAGAAACTGGGGTTATCTGCCTAATGATTCTGAATGGACCCACGTACCTTGGACTGAGCTTTTTACAGGGCAATCGGAGACGAAGGTTCCGGGTTGATAACCAGACCCATTGGCCCGGGTGGTAATCCGGATGTGGGCGACGATGACGGTCAGCCTGTTCCTTCTGGCACCTTACTGCCCTCTGGAGGTGAACATGGGCCCTGTTCCAGACTGCCTCACTCCGCTGGAGCCAATGATCCACAGCTGGAAGATCCGTGGGTTCTCCTGACCATGGAAACAGCGGGGGCTGGTATCCGAGTATGCATTGGAAAGGTGAGCCCCGTTGATGGTTTTTGGAGTGAGTTTTGCGCGTACTCTGCCCAGAACAGATACCGACTCCAGTCAGTCTGATTGTGGTGACAATAGGAACGAAGATAGCGGGTGAGCTCCTGGTTGAGGCGCTCGACCTGACCATTGGCCTGAGGGTGATAACCAGAAGTCAGACTGATATTAACATTGAGTCTTTGAAAGAAGGATGACCAAAGTCGTGACGTGAATTGGGGACCACGATCGGAGACAATCTCGTCGGGAAGTCCGTAGAACCGGAATACATAATTGCAGAGCTGTTCAGCGGTCTCCAGGGCGGTGGGTATTTTAGGCAAGGGAATGAAGCGGCAAGCCTTGGAGAAGCGATCCACGACCGTGAGAATCGTGGTCTGGCCCTGCGACTTGGGGAGATCAGTGACAAAGTCTATGGCGATATGAGACCAGGGGCGTTGAGGGATGGGTAGTGGATTCAATAGACCTGCAGGAACCTGACGTGATGACTTGGATGTCTGGCAAACGGCACAGTTACGGATGAAGGTGACGACCTCGGACCGTAATGACGACCACCAAAAGCGGTTACTGATGAGGTGAATGGTAGCTGCAATACCAGGATGACCCGAACTGGGTGCTGTGTGGATGTGTTGAATAACCCTCGAGCGAAGGGATATGGGAACATAGGTGCGATCGTTGGGACAGTCTGGGGGAGACGGTTCGGCCTGTTGGGCGTCGATAATCTCTGTCATAATGTCCCATTGAACTGGAGCGAGTATGATGGTGGGAGACAGTATGGGTTCGTGAGTGGGCGGCGCCAACGAAGATTCAAACTGACGGGACAAGGCATCGGCTTTAGTGTTCTTGGACCCGGGTCTGTAGGTAACGGTGAATTGGAATCTGGTGAAAAACAGGGCCCATCTGGCCTGTCGGGGGTTGAGACGTTTGGCAGAGCGAAGGTACTCAAGATTCCGGTGGTCAGTTAGGATTACAAATGGGTGACTGCTTCCCTCCAACCAGTGTCGCCACTGCTCCAAGGCAGCCTTCATGGCCAGTAGTTCACGATCTCCCACATCATAGTTCTGTTCGGTGGGTGTGAGCTTGCGTGAATAGTAAGCACAGGGAAACAGCTTGGGTGGATTGCCGTGGCGTTGGGAGAGAATAGCCCCAATACCTGTGCTGGAAGCGTCCACCTCGACTAGAAATTGTTGTTCGGGGTCTGGATGATGCAGTATGGGAGCCGTTGTGAACATCTCCTTCAGCTTACGAAAGGCGTTCTGGGATGTGGCTGACCAGACCAATTTGGGGTTCCCCCTCCTGAGCATAGAGGTAAGAGGTGATGCAGTTATGCTAAAGTTTCTGATGAAACGTCTATAGAAATTCGCGAAGCCTAAGAAGCGTTGCAGCTCTTTTAGAGTGGTGGGTAATGGCCAGTGTAGTACTGCTTGGACCTTACTGTCGTCCATAGCGACCCCCTCAGAACTGATTATATACCCCAGGAAGGATATGACGGTCTGATGAAACTCACACTTTTCAATCTTGGCGTAGAGCTGGTTATCAATGAGTCTTTGGAGGACTGAGCGGACATGACGGACGTGATCGGGGTAGGTGTCTGAATAAAAGAGAATGTCATCAATGTATACGATGACCCACTTATTGAGCATATCCCGGAAGACGTCGTTGATGAAACCCTGGAAGACGGAAGGACTATTGACCAGTCCGAACGGCATGACCCGGTATTCATAGTGCCCCGTGGTGGTAGAGAAAGCGGTCTTCCATTCGTCTCCCTCTCGAATGCGGATCAGGTTGTAAGCACTTCGAAGGTCTAGCTTGGTGAAATATTTGGCTGTGCGAAGTTGTTCTAAGGCAGCAGGAACCAATGGTAGTGGGTAGCGAAACTTCACCGTGATCTCGTTGAGGGCGCGGTAGTCAATGCAGGGCCTTAGACCTCCATCTTTTTTCTTTACAAAGAAGAAACCAGCAGATGCGGGAGACGTGGAGGGCTGAATGAATCCTTTGGCCAGTTCCTCTACTATGTAATTTCTCATAGCTTCAGACTCAGGCTGTGACAAGGGGAAAATTCTGCCCAATTTGAAGAGATACATCACCCGTGGTGTAGTGAACCTGTCCAGTCCCCAGAGGGCGTCCGTCTAGCACTGCCACTGACAAAACAGAATCACAAGGAATTAGCGTGATGTTCAGAGTCTTAGCAAAATCACCATCCATGAAGTTACCGGCTGCCCCAGAGTCTATCATGGCTTGAACATTCACAGGCTTATCCTTTACTGCAAGTCTGGCTGGAATTGCAATATTGAGAGAAGTAGATGGAGAACTCACCGCAGCGCCGTCTCTGCTTGTGGGTCGTGTGGGGCACGAAGCTCTCCGATGGCCGGGTTGGCCACAATAAAGGCACAGATGGTGCTGAATACGTCTGCCCCTCTCCTCGGCAGACAGGTGAGTGATGCCAACTTGCATGGGTTCGGGGTCGGTCAGAGGTGGACTGGGAACAGAAGATAACGGGGTGTTTCTCGGGTAACGTCGTGAGCGAATTAAATTGTTGAGGTGGATTGCCAGATCGATGAAACCATTCAGAGTTATCCCCTCATCACGACAGGCAAGTTCAGATTGAAGGTCCATGTTCAAACCCTTGCGAAACAGCAATTTAAGTGTGTCCTCCACCCATGTCGTTTGCGCGGCCAGAGTGCGAAACGTGAGCGCGTATTCCGCCGCCGTTTGTCTCCCCTGGCGGAGCGCCAACAGCAATTCACCAGCCTCCTTACCTCCCTCGGCGTGTTGGAAAATCTAGCGGAAACGCTGCAAGAACTGATTTAGTGAAGCAAAGGTGGTCTGACCGTTATTCCATACCGTTGTCGCCCACTCTAGTGCCTTTCCTGTCAGCAGGGAGCATATAAAAGCGATGCGACTTTCATCCGTGGTGTAGAGGGCAGGTTGCTGCGATAAAAATAGAGAACATTGCAAAAGAAACCCCTTGCATCTTGCCGGTGAGCCATCGTATTTCTCTGGGAAGGCTAGACACGGGTTTGTTGCGGGTGGTGAGGAAATTGGCGGACTTACATCAGTGTTGGTGAGGCGCATGCTCTGTAGCGTCTCCACTAATTCCTCGGTTAAGGCGGTGAGACGGGCCAGTTGATGTTGGTGGGTGGCTAGTACACTGGCTTGGGCGGAGACCTCCGTTGACAGCTGATAGATGGCTGCTGGATCTTGGTCGGGCGAAGTCTTCTGTGACGAGGCGGGAGACTCAGTGGGATCCATCAGCAGCTTTATTAAGAAGAAACCGTAATAATACAGGCAAGGGTCAAACACCAGCAACGACAGTATCAAGGGCAAGGCAGATCGAGAACAGGAACAGGCAATGGGTCAGGACAGGCAGCAGACAAGGCAGAGTAATCCAAGAATCAGGCAAGAGTACAGGGCAGGCAGAAAACACTCACAATAGTCGAAAACAGTCCTAGGTCCAGAACACGATAGAAACAATAAACAGGGAGAATGCTCAGAGATGTCAGCCATGGCAAAACAAGACTTCGCGATGAGCGTTTGTGAGCACTGGCCTAAATAGTCCGGGTAATGGGAAACAGGTGTGTGTGTGTGTGTGTGTGATGAGCTCGAGTGAAGGCTGATGGGAAGTGTAGTCAAGCAAGATCAGTATTCAGGTGAGGGAGCCCTCTGGTGGCGATCGGAGGGAGCCACAGGGGCCGAGTTTGTGACATATATATATATAGTAATCGTGTGCTTTTGTCTTCACTTTACTTCAGCTCATTTGACTCTATTCGTGTTTTATTCAGCTACTGATATATGGATGCCTCTTTCTATTTTAGGAACTTTAGAATTTAGTGTTACGTCTCACTCGGTCCTTCCGTGCTAGGACGCCATGGCTACAATTATGAATAAAACTGAAATGTGTATCTCGTTGTACTCTCAGCACATATGTCGGGTAAGGTTTACATACAAAACAAGGTTGACTTGATATTCGATAGCAGCACTAATTTAATTCTGTACTCAATCCGACCGTTTTACATAAAGATTGCATCCGTACAGCATCTAAATCGCAGCACGGGAACACAATTATTCAAATATTTTATGAATACAGTTAGCGAGCAGAGTGCACTCCCTTTAAACGCATTAAACTGTCAAATGCTTCAGTTCAGATAAACTCCTACACCAGTGGAAACTGCGGCCAATCTGACTACACCGAATCATGAATCTATTGCATGTTCTACTATTCATCGGTCAAACGTATGCACTGGAGAGCAGAATTGGCCAGTGAACAATCGCTGAACCATTCAATCCTGATTGCGTGTATTCTGTGATGTGTTGACTCCTCCAGTTAGGCATTGCATTCGGGCGCTCAACAGACATTTACATTTATGCATTTGGCGGACGCTTTTGTCCGTGGCGACTCGAGTCGCATTCAGGGTACACATCTGGTGTTTTTTCGGGTCTTGCTTTTCTTGGGAGTCGGGCCCGTGGCTTGGCGTTGCTGGTGCCGCGCTCTACTGTTTGAGCTACAGAAAAGACATGTCTGTGATCGGCTCCACTCGCATTGTAAACGGCAACTTTTTTAATTCTATCGAGATTAACACAATATACAGGGAGTAAATATAGTGTTGACCGCTTGACACCGCTTGACCGCTTGTCTGCATATGCGTATTGATTCCTGGCTGCACCGCATATGACGAGCTCTCTCGCAGTGAGCTTTCTCTTTACAAAAGCTGGCACACACGGTGCGCTTACAATCATTGTGATTTGTTGCTTTTCAGACTATGATTCTGATGTCACATTGTGGGATCTCAGTGTATTAATGGCAGGCTGTACGTTAATCAGATGCACGAGGACTCGTCCAGAGTTTTTACATCAACCATTCACCTTAGTGAAATTATTCAGTCCAAAATTTTATCATGGCGTTGGTGAGCATGTCAAACTAACTATTAAAGCATCAGATTTTATTCCAGGGTCAAAGGAATTTTTAGGATTGCGATATTTGTCTCATACTGCCAAACGTGGCCAAAATCACACAGTATTGTCCTGGCTTAGGTTATTAAATGATGAATCCCGCATTGATCTCTTTCATAGGTTAGGTAACTGCGTCGGGTTCTATATAGCTAGTTATGGTTTTATTAGCTAGTAAAGATTAACCATATAAAACATTATTTTCTTTTGCAAGGGCATCGTCCGGTGTTCTCAATCACATGCGCATGTTACATATTTGTCATGCTGATCTGGTTTATTTTCTTTTGGGGGTTCTCTCAGCAGGTTTGACGGTTAAATGGTGTTCTATCAAGCTGTGAGCGGGAGCTACGCCCAGGGGTTTAGAATCCTCCTAACTGCAGATGGAAAGAAATGTTCTCCAGCTCACCTGTGCATGGGTCATTCTTTCAGATTGGTTTTGCTACGAACATGGCTCAATGTGTGGAGTTGGCATCCTCTACCAAGGTCTCCCCTATCAAGAAGCATCTGAATGCGGGATTCCATGATGGTCAAGATGTTTTGGGTTTTTTTTTTTCAGCAATGCTCAAACCATCAGGCATGTTCAGTAAACGCTCCCATAATTCCAAAGGTAAAACTAAGATTACCTACTTGTCTTAACAAGCGTCAGGTAATTTCAAAGCTTTTAATTTAACTCCTAACACTTAAATTGTAAAGGTTGCTCTTACACTTACATGATATTCCACTAGAAGCCGTGTCCTATCAGCCCTTTTCGGCTTCACGTGTCCAGGGAAATTCACTTTAGAAACTAATCAGTTTGATCCTACTCTCGGTCTTTCCTATTCTGATCTTCACTTCTCACTCAATTTCTTTACTCTTTTCCTTAAGCATTCTATAATGACTCCAAAGGTTCTGGTATCACATTAACAATTTCTAAGATGAAGAATAATCTCTGTCCCTTCACTTCCATGGTTAAATATCTTCACGTTCGTCCTAAGACTTCCGACCACTCCCCCCTATTTATTTTATCTATTAGAGCACCTCTCTCTAAGGCCTGGTTTCAGACCCACTTTTATACCGACCTTAAAAGCTGCAGTCTACCTCCTTCTCTTCGTAATGGACTTTCCTACAGCTACGACGTGGAATTTCTAGGCCAGCATTCAAGCTACGGGGGAGACGGTGTTCTTCTGCATTCGAGTCTTATATAAGACCTGATTCAAAAATCATCCTCGAAGCTCAGCAAGCTCTCCAGTAATGGTTCAGGTAAATCCATATGCAACTACTGGTGGTGGTGTTCCTGCCAATTCGGCTCGGTACGTTATGATAGCGTGGTCTTTCTACTATATAAAAAAATGGCCTGTGGTCCATGTGTCCTATCAAAAGATGCCTGTGACCCATGTGTCCTATCAAAAGATGGCCTGTGATCCATGTGTGTCCTATCAAAAGATGGCCTGTGGCCCATGTGTCCTATCAAAAGATGGCCTGTGGCCCATGTGTACTATCAAAAGATGGCCTGTGGCCCATGTGTACTATCAAAAGATGGCCTGTGGCCCATGTGTCCTATCAAAAGATGGCCGTTGGCTATGTGTCCTATCATTAGATGGCTGTGGCCAATGTGTCCCATCAACAGATGGCTGTGGCCATATGTCCGTACGTCAAGGTAGCTGTGAATCTCGCGTCAGGAACTACGATGGCCGTTGGTTTCGCATTTTAACCCAAAATAGTATACTATAGTATACTAACCTGTGAGTATACTTCATAAACCGTTCTTTGGGGGTGGCCCGGTGGATCCTCCTTCCACCTATCTTTGAGAGTGGGCTGCGCCCCTGCCTTCGTCTTCAGGCAGGATACGCAGATTCCGTACCCTTGGAATGCGAATTACGAACGGGGCCTACGCCAAAGAACTTGATTGCTTGCTGGGCTCCTAAATAAATGTTTATTGTTACAGCATTAATTCTCCCGAGTCTTTCTGGTAGAAATGAAGCTAGCGCAAGTTCTGCCAGGAAGACTCAATCGTTACGTCACTAATTACCTTCTCATCTATCCAATCATATCCTTTTCTGTAGCATAAAAAGGTAGTAATTACTCATGTCTGAGTTCGCAGATTCTGCCGCTTCTGCTTGCTGAGCTCCTAAATGTTTATTGTTACAGCATTAATTCTATTACTGTTACAGTGATGCACTGTGTATTCTGACACCTTTCTATCAGAACCAGCATTAACTTCTTGAGCAGTTTGAGCTACAGTAGCTCATCTGTTTGATCAGACCACACGGGCCATCCTTCGCTCCCCAAGTGCATCAATGAGCCTTGGGGCCATGACCCTGTCGCCGGTTCACCACTGTCCTTCCTTGGACCACTTTTGATAGATACTGACCACTGCAGACCGGGAACATCCCACATGAGCTGCAGTTTTGGAGATGCTCTGACCCACTCACCTAGCCATCACAATTTGGCCCTTGTCAAACTCGCTCAATCAAAGGATATATTAGGGATCCGCTGATAGACCTTCCTTTCAAACGCTTCCGTGTATCTGGTAAGCTCAGTGAAGAGCGAGCGTCATTGAAGCACTCGGTGAAGAGTCTTGATCATTGTAGCCAATCACAGACATATACGTTGAGCGTGAACACAATGGCCAATCAGAGACATATATGTTGAGCTTGTGAAAACAATGGCCAATCAGAGGTGTTTAAGAATCCGTTCAACAGCACTCAAAATGCTAGAGGGAAATGCTGGTATCATCAAATTCTTTTAAATTTCAGTACCAACTTGGTACAGAAGTCGGTACGTTTGACAACTCTAATTTTAAAGAGATTCAGGCATGACCTAATAGTCAAAGTTTGACTGGTTAGCATGGTCCAGTTAGCTGACTATTTATTTGCAAAAGAACATGTAAATTGCACATTCTCTATAATTCCTTATAATTTATAAAAGCTATTTTATATGTTTATTTGTTAATACAAGTAGCTCCTAAATCAAACAACTTTATTTTGGACAAAAACAGGCATTGAATTTGAGCACTGCTCAGTAAACATTTGAAAATGCTGAAATAATAAAATCAGTAGGCTATCTGAGATTGTTCTGTTTACTTGTAAACAAAGCCCTGCATCAGAACATTTACCAAGCTCAGAGAAAACAAAATTAAATTTACTGAAGTGACATGGTGAATGTGGCTTTTTAATGATTTTCTTTTACTTTTTCATCCAGTTAACCTGAGAACGGAGCTTTTATTGGGCCGAGCTTTCCATAGACTATTATTAAATGCGTTTTTCAATCTCTTTTTCTTTTTGTGTCAGTAGTTATGGGTAAATCACAGTGTGAAAGAGAGCTTTCACATTGGTGTTTTGTCTGAATGAACCACCTCTTTGTGCGTTCAAGTCTGTCTGCAAATGAGGTAAAAGAAAAGCGTGAATAAAGCCAGTGGAGATGTCTTTCTTTCTTCTCTGACCTTTTCATTCTTTAATGAGGGTCTGCTGTCTGGAAGCACCAACCACGCTAATGAACAGAGCAGGAATGAAGACAATGCTATTAAAATCACAGCACTGAATTACACTTCAGACTGCTGTCATAATGCATCACAACACATTTATAGGAGAGAGCTGTGACTGGAAACCGGATATAGCCTAACGGAACTGAATGATGTTGACATCCGTTTAGGGTTTTCACACGTGCATGTGTACGGAACACCACAGTAAAATATTCAGATTTTCCTGAACTACTTAATCAGTGGTGCCTCAACACCACTACTGAATCTACAAGCCACATCAGTTCACAAAACATGACCATGTAGTTTGATTCCCCACTTATTTTTAATATCATATCATATCATTATAATTATTATTGTGTTTTCTTATTCTCTTATATATATTTATCCTGTGGTATGCTGCATGATTATGATTACTATCACAGTTTATGTAGCCTATTTCTTAGATTTTCATGTTGTTTTCTGCTTGAGGGATTATTTACAGATTTATCTATATTATCAATATTGTTTTCATCAATATGCTTGTTACAAATACTTTGGTGTTCTATAATAAGGATTATTGTTTCAAATGAATACGATATTGTAAGAGATGGATGTGGGGATTGGTTATATGTGCATGAGCACATCATTGCGTACCATTGTAGAGAGAGTTCTCGTGATGTGCTTCATTCATGGTAAAGCAATGGTAGCTTGCTACTAGTAGCTTGTGAATGTGTATTAATTTACATCACCCTTTACAGGTATGAAAAGCACAAAATGCACACCATTATTGTTCTATATCTACATCATTGTTATAAGAAAGACTGTTCACAATAGGCTATTCATTGTTTTTCGATGTGTGAGTGTTATGTCTGTAAACTCTGTAATTTGCGAGCACATAGTTAGCATAAATGTGGCGCGATTAGCATGTATGTTGGTAAGGCTGAAATGAAGTAGACAGTATTGTTATTTTGTGCCGATTCAGTGATAGTGTGAGGATGTATGACATCATGAATATGTAGTCAAGTGGACTTGAATGTACATACTTGGCATGAAGGAAATTGTAATTTCCATGTAATTGTAACATGTAATTCTAAGCTGTGTTGAAAAGTGTGAGACTATGCATTTGTGTGTACATAATTTGTGTTCATTTAAAATTGATTCACGGTAAAGAAACGATGAAGAAGCATCATTTATGAATGTGTATTCATTTAATATCATCTTTTACTGGAGTGTTACACATAAAGAACCAGTGTGGTCCGATTCCCATAAGAATAACTTTTAAAAGTGGAAGAATAACTTTCAAAAAGTTTGACACTTTTTGTCAAAAGTGGTCAAAAGGACTTTGGTACCATGTCCGTACGGAAATGAAAAACAAATGTGACTATACCAGCATTTCCCTCTAGCATTTTGAGCGCTGTTGAACGGATTCTTAAACACGTCTGATTGGCCATTGTGTTCACGCACTCAACATATATGTCTGTGATGGCTACAATGATCAATGCTCTTCACCGAGTGCTTCAATGATGCTCGTTCTTCACTGAGCTTACACAGATACACAGGAGCATTTGAAAGGGAAGTCTATCAATGGATCCCTAAAATATCTGCTGATAGACACCTGCTTTCAAACGCTCCCATATGTATCTATGGAATATCACATAAAACAGAGAAGTCTGTAGTCACATACTAGTCAGTAGTATGTGAGGCTAAATAGATGTGTTTTCAGTCTGAATTTGGGAAGATGTGTGCTTCCATTTCTGTTTCAGCCATCCCTTTGGAACAGGCTAGTGCATTGAATGGGCCTAGTCAACTTCCACTAGGCCTACACATTCCCGCTGCACCAATTCTTCAAAAAGAACACAAAATCTTGCGTCATCAGAACAGGGTGTTCAACACACCATCGTTTCCGTTTAAAAACGTTTTACAGCGTTTTGTTGTCGCTGAACGCAGCCCAGTTATGCCATCTCACATGATCTGTTGAGGCTGTCACATGACTTTGTTGCGCATTGAGGGATTTATTTGGTGAAGAAAGAGGGCTGACTTTTGTCTTCGTGAATTCAAGTGAATGAATGACTTCCAAAGAGCAGGATCTGTTGCATTGTAGAACTCATCATCTGTGTTTTGGGCTACTACAGCTCTCGCTCTTCAGTCAGACTGCTTTATGCATGAGAAAGATCCCTCTTTGGGCTCTGAGGGGTATGTGTCTCTGTCTCATCTGGATGGCAGTCATGCTCCAACTGTGTTTTATGCTCCTGAGGAGAAGCCTCAGGTCCTTCCACGCGCACACACACACACACACACACAAAGAGAGAGAGAGAGGTTCATGGAAAATAGTGGCCTGGAATTCAAATGAATGTACAATAGAGCAGCCTTTGGCCACTTCTAGTTGAATCCAATACAAATAGTCCTTTATCTCTGCGGCATTAAAAAAAAGAATCAAACCTGACATTTCATGTGGGCTCCTGGGAAATACTGGCATTAAAACAAAATATATGATTTAAACTCAAGCAAGTAAACAAAACGTCTGCTGCCAAGGTGATTTCTAATATCTGTGGGCATCAGCTCCCTTTTTCAAATGACTGGAGGACTTCCATTTGCATTTTTAGTTTCTTGAATATTAATTACTTAAAGGAAAAGTCAGCCAAAATGAACATCCTGCCCTTATTTACTCACCCTCATGTCATTCCAAACCCAATAAGCTGGCGCACAATGTTTTTAATACCAAATCAAGCCCTCATGATTGTGCGGGTGGCAAACACTTTGATTTTTGAAGCAGGCTGGAGAGATAAAAGGCTCAAGTGTTTTCCAGACGATTCTGGCTAGGGACAATGAAAAAGACAATCGGGATTCGGGGACATTTTCCATTTCAATGATTTGTCCTCTTGTGTTCGTTTGATGGTTTATTTTTACTTGAATGTTCAGGCCAACAGAAACCTTTTGGATGGAAATTAGATATAAAGCATGTAATGTGAAGATGTGTAGGATGCAATCTATGGTCAATGGTTTTTATAAAAATTAAACTATCAAAGAAAAACGTTCTAAGGCCATGGCTGAATGTACAGACAGTTCATCAATTACCAGTCATTTAGATAATCAAATTCATTCCTGGTACAACCAGAGACTCTGACAGAGACAAAGTGATTGTGCTCAGTTTATTAGATGGGGACAGAATGTCAATATAATGGAGACAAAAACAGAATTGACCACTTTCTTTAAATCACAGAGTTCTTAAAGGTAAAAACCAAGGGTGTTTTGCCATGGTTAAAATAAATGTTAGGAGCAACATATAGGCTCATTGGAAAAATACAAAATGCTTATGTTGCTTTTGGCATGTTTTATTATGCTATATGTGTCACCACAATTTGAAAGTGAAATGTCCAAAAACTAGCGCTAAGAGGTTCATTTAAAAAATAACGTACCAGCTACAATGCACTTAACCTGTTGGTGTCACTATAGTGCTCATTTCAGCAGGAAACTGTACGTTTTTGGAGTTCTGAAAAAATGTATAGGTAGAGATATGTTTTTCATCATAATTTGCCCCCCACAATTCAGTTTAGTGCTGTTAATGTTCTTGACTTATACACCATTTTAGGCTGACACAGGCTGGTTTTGTGAGCTCTGACAGTAATGAGAGAATGCACGACTGGTTTACGATTGTGCTAGGTAATTGGTATTTGTTTGCTCCTTACTTTCTGAGATTAATTGGCTTAGTTCAATAATGAAGTGGCATGAGAACAGCTCTGTGCATGAGTGCGCTTCATTCTGTAATTGAGATATTTGTTTGACAGCGTGAGATCCCCAGGCGTGTGGCATTCGTACTGTCTCACTTTAGTGAAAGGCACATGATTGGCAGTAATGTCACTGGGTGCCATGAGCCGTTGCCGAGCTGCTTATGCGAGTGATTATCGACGTGTAAAACTCAAAGTTATGAATGTAGTGCCAAAACTGTGGAAAATCTGTTAAAATGGTCCATAGATGCAGTACTACAGGCAATCAACAAATGATAAGTGTATAATGATTAAACATTTCAGTTTTTATATCAGTTATTATATTGTATTTAAGGGGTAGTTCAGGAAAGGCTCATAGTCTCCGCTCTAATTCATCCCAAAGGTGTTCTATCGGGGTGAGGTCAAGACTCTGTGCAGGCCAGTCAATTTCTTCCACGCCAATTCCGCTCATCCATGTCTTTATGGACCTTGCTTTCGCAGTCATGTTGGAACAGGAAGGGGCCATCCCTAAACTTTTCCCACAAATTTGGGAGCATGAAATTGTCCAAAATGTCTTGGTATGCTGAAGCATTAGGAGTTCCTATCACTGGAACTAAGGGACCAAGCCCAAACCCTGAACAACAACCCTACACCATAATTCCTCCACCAAACTTTACACATGGCACAATTAAGTCAAGTCACGTTTAATTTATATAGCGCTTTTTACAATGCAAATTGTTTCAAAGCAGCTTCACAGTGGTAAACAGGAAAATAATGCAACAGAATTTGATTCGGCTGTACAGCCGCTCTGGAGAAAACGGTGATGTTATCCAGCTCATTTCAATTATCATATAGTGACAATGCAGGCAGATCATACATTTAGTTGAAAATATATTTGAATATTTTGTTGAAAATTTAGTGTCCCCAACTGAGCAAGCCAAGCCAAAGGAGACAGTCAGGTAAGTACTGTTCTCCTGGCAACCACCAAACCCAGACTCGTCCATCGGATTGCCAGACAGAGAAGGGTGATTTGTCACTCCAGAGAACACATCTCCACTGCTCTAGAGTCCAGTGGCGCTGTGTTTTACACCACTGCATCCAACACTTTGCATTGCACTTCGTGATGTAAGGCTTGGATGCAGCTGCTCTGCCATGGAAACCCATTTCGTGAAGTTCTCTACCCACTGTTCTTGGGCTTATCTGGTCTGTAGCTATTGACTCTGCAGAAAGTTGCAGACTTCTGCATACTATACACCTCAGCATGCGCTGACCCCACTCTGTGGCCTACCACCTCGGGGCTGAATTGCTGTTGTCCCCAATTGCTTCTACTTTGTTATAATATCACTAACAGTTGACCGTGGAATACTTAGTAGTGAGGAAATTTAACAAATTACTTATTGCACAGGTGGCAACCTATCACAGTACCATGCTTGAAATCGCTGAGCTCCTGAGAGCGACCCATTCTTTCCCAAATGTTTGTAGAAGCAGTCTGCATGCCTAGGTGCTTGATTTTATACACCTGTGGCAATGAAAGTGATTAGAACACCTAAGCCCCTGACCAGTGTCCAGAGACGGCTCCAGGCCATGACCTCATAGCTCTGCCCAAGAAAATTGGGTGGGGGGCAGTAGGTACCTGGATAAGGCCACGCCTCTGTGGTCCCTTGAACTTCCTGCACCTCCATGGTCCCCAGAACTTCCTGCATTGCCATGGTCCCCTTAACTGCCATGGTCCCTTGAACTGCTTTTCACCACAATGGTCCCTTGAACTTCCTGTACCGCCATGGTCCCTTGAACTTCCTGTGCCACCTTGGTTTCCTGAACTACCAGGTACGCCCATGCTCCCTGGCCCAGGTCCGCCCATGCTCCCACCATGGCCCACCATCCCTCCCCCAAGACCACCTCCGCTCCACTACCCTCCTGGACTGTTTTGGTTTTGTTGGGCATCGGGAGCCGCCCATACATGTAACGGTTTTGGGTTTCGTTTGTGTTCATGTCGTTGTATTTATGCTCCTTGTCCTGTTCCTGGTTTTGTCATGTGTTCCTGTTTGTCATGTGATCCTGCCATGTGCTCCATTGTCATGTGATTCCCTTGTCCTCATGTGTTATGTTCGCATTGGTTGATTTAGTCATGTGGGTTCTCAGTTCAGTTTTGTCATCAGTTCATTGTTTGATTGTTCCTTCCTTGTTAGTCATTAGTCCATGACCATTTCTCAATACAAAGTACCCAAACTTCTGACTTGCATCCTTGGTAGTTAAGACTTGCCAAGTTCGACTCGGGAGAACGAATTCCCAAGGACTGGAGGACACAAGTCCGGTACTCTGCTAATGGAACAGCAGCATTCTTGATAACATTGCTCAGCTCACTCTCACTCCTGTATGTATATTTTAGGCTACAATAAAACAAAATATATGTCATAAAACACCACTCTGCCTCTTTTCATTTTCATAAAAAAAAAATTAAACATATTATAGCCACACAAATACCTTGATTATCTTCACTGCATTTATGTGTATAACAAAACAAAATATAAAACACAACCCTGCCTCTTTACGTTTACATTTAAAAAAAAAAAAAAACATTAATATGTGGTTCAGACAATAAGTGTGCATATATATTATCACTGTAATAAAATTAAATATGACGTAAAACACAACCCAGTCTCTTTTTTTTTAAATGTCAGTTTATGTGTGATGATCAATAATAGCCATTGTAAAAGTATAAGTAAAAGGTATAAGAAGCTACACAATAAATAAAGCAAACAATTCAGTCAAACAAAGTCAGAGCTAGTAGGCTACAACAGTAAAGTTAACTAGCCTAAAAATATAAAGTTATGAAACTTCACTTTGCCCTCAGCCAAAACGATTTGCCAGGGAACAAATGGTAGATTCATGAGACCAAAGACTGCCAGTTAGATCTACAAAAGACAAATTATATCTCATGTTTAACCACTACAGAGACATCAGAGCCAGCGGCAGACGTCAGAAGGTCTAGCTGAGGAAAGGCTGCTCTCGGCAAGGTTAATGAGCACTGAACGTCTGCTGGATCTCACAACTCCGAAAACGACAGATAAAATGTTCAAATAGGCGCTCTCTTTATAAATAAACCACATATTTGAGATTTAAACAACGACATTATTTCCTGAAAAAGTCTTAAAACTACATTTTGTGACACATTAACAGTAGTTTTTTTAAATTATGCAGTGTTTCTCATCCACTATTGAAGCTTGCTTGTTGGTGCAAGATGCATTCTGGGATACCGGTCTGTCTGAAGTCTGCTCAAGTCACCTCTCGATGCATCCTCGATAAAAGGGACGGATCAAGGACACAGCTATGGATTTGAACTGTACTTGGCTAGATGTGAACTTTGAATTGGAACAGTACTTGGGCAGCGACTGATGATGTTTCATAAGTCCACGAGAACACAAGTACAGACAAAGAACGCATATTGAGAAACGGCCCGTGTGTATTTAAGGCCTCATGTTTGCCATGCGTCTTTGTCTAGTATTGTCCGTGTAACCTCTGTTGGTGAGTTTTATTTTTGTTCAAGTTTAGTTCATGTAGTGTCAAGTCATCATGTTTATTGTGTATAAACATTATTTTGTATCTGTTGACGCTCTCAATAAAACTGCACTTGGGTTCAACTACGCTCGCCTTCAGTGGAATCCATTACAGATTCGTAAATTAATAAATTGTAATGTTTGCATTACATAACCAGCTCCCATATGTATGGATTTTCTTATGTAAACTTGCTCAGTAGCTCACCCTGTACAGCATTGTTCTCGGGTGTACTTTGAGTTTCGATAAATTAGCTCAAAGCCTTGTAGATGCAAGCTAAAATGACATGCTTCAGAAAAAGCTTTTTTTTTATTTCATGCTTGCCTTTGTTAACACTATTGCTTAGGTTTAGTTTAGGGAAGAGGTGGTGTGTTATTTTCAAACGCTGCTAGAGCATTAACCTTTTAGCGCCACTTTATGAACTGCCACAATACTTAGAGTAACCAATGTAATAAAACATTGCAAGATTCATGTACATCTATTTTAGATAAAGCTGAACACGTTTTTAGCAGAACTCACTGGACATTTCCCAGAAGCAGCATAATATCATTTTGCAGAAATGTCACCACAGGCATGTTTTTCAATTGAGCCTGGGTTGAAACCAAATCTCATTCATTTTTGGCTGAACTATCCCTTTACATTTCAAACCCACAATTGTTATACTCTTGACTTGAGTGTGAAACAGACCTCAAACATCGCAATTTCATTTCTGCACTCCTTCTTCTTGGCTGCGACCTTGGATCAGAGGATTGAATGACACAGACATGACACGACTACCTGACAGAGCTGTTCTCTCTGATTAATGGCCTCATATTGAGGGCAATGTAGAATATGGACACCAGTGAAATGCTGTGAACTCACAGACACACACACACTCTTGTCAATGTTAAATTGATTTATTGATTCTATGTGCACTTCAATTAAGAGATTACATTTCTACATACATTCATTAGGCCTACTTGGGACATGCCAGTACTGGTTAATAGAATACCTAAAAGTAAGAAGAGAATAAACCAATTTGCATTTGAACATAATTACCCATGTAGACGTATTTTCCAGTTATTTTTGTTTAGCTTTTATTAGGTTTAGTGCACAGATAAAAATAAAAATTCACAATGGCTGTATAGCTGTTTGGCTGGACACATAGCTTGCTGAAACCCCAGGAGAAAAGATGTGGTATCGTCTGCTATGTTGTTGTAGGTTCCTCCTTTTAGTGAAGCCATCGATCACATAATAGCCATGAAAGAAGAGGAACCCGGATCCTCTGATTATGGCTCATAAATCTAATGTTTTGACAAGAAGAGCAGATAATTCACCTGTGTGATTTTTGCATAAGCCATTCTGGGGGAAATGTATAACCTTTCCCATCTCCCAAAAGTAGCCACAACCAGGCCTGTTACAATGGTTTCTGACCATATGCAGCATTTAGACAGATGATAAAACTACAGTCATCTGTTACGAACAAAACTCTGGAGCGGATAAGATGAGCAGCTGAGATTACTGTATCTCCATCTGGTATTGTTACTTCGCAATTGGTATTTGTTGAGTATTCACTCAAAAAAAAAAAAGGTTCTATGTGGCACTAAAAGTGGTTCTTTGTCGTAATCATAGAGGAACCACTATATAGCACCATATCTTAACATGTTTTGTATATGGTAGCGGTGCTATATAGATTAGATTAGATTAGATTCAACTTTATTGTCATTACACAAGTACAAGGCAACGAAATGCAGTTTAGGTCTAACCAGAAGTGCAATAGCAGCAAGTGCAGGATATATACAATGGTTGCGTAAGTGCAGGACATAAAAATGTACTGAATATATATAAATATGTATAAGTAGAGAGATGGTTATTACTATAAACAGAACTGAATTTACAGATGAATGTATACAGTGAATAAATATACAGATGGCTATTACTATAAACAGAATTTACAGGTGAATATGTACTATGAGTATAATATACAGATGGCTATTACTTTGAACAGAATTTTACAGATAGAGGTATACAATAATATGTTAGGCAAGATGAGGAATATAGCAGTGGATTAAGTTAGTGCAATAAATTATGGACAGAGCTATCCGAAAGAAAGTGTAAAAGTGCAGTGGAAAGTGGTTGCATGTTACAGTTAGAAGTACGGTGCAAAATGCAAATGTAAACATTGGTACTGTAAATACAGTCGGCAGTGCAAATGAGCATATTCCAGTTAAGATATGGTGGTGCAAAATGCATAAGTAAACAGTTGTTACTGTAATAAACAGTCGGTAGTGCAAATAACAAAGTGAATGTAGATGTGAGGTCGGAGAGTTTGCAGTTTATGAGGGAAGTGGATCAACGGTGGTTTGAGTTCAGTAAAGAGACAGCTCTGGGGAAAAAACTGTTCTTAAGTCTGCTGGTCCTGGTCCGGAGAATCCTGAAACGCCTGCCGGAGGGCAGGAGAGAAAACAGTCTGTGGGCTGGGTGAGAGGAGTCCTTGAGGATGCTGCGAGCTCGATGCAGACAGCGTTTCCTCTGGATGTGCTCGATGGCAGGTAGTGGAGTCCCTATGATGCGCTGGGCAGTTTTCACCACCCGCTGCAGTGCCTTGCGCTCCGCAACAGAGCAGCTCCCATACCATACTGCCACACAGTTGGTCAGGATGCTTTCTATTGCGCAGCGGTAGAAGTTCACCAGGATAGCCAAGGAGAGCTGATTCTTCCTCAGTGTCCTCAGGAAGAAGAGGTGCTGGTGAGCCTTCTTGACCAGGCTGGAGGTGTTGGTCGTCCACGACATGTCCGGCGAGATGTGGATCCCCATGAACTTGAAACTGGAGACACGCTCAACAGCCATTCCATTGATGTGGATGGTGTCGTGTGTGCCTCTTGACTCCTTCCTGAAGTCCATGATGAGCTCCTTCGTTTTGGTGGTGTTGAGGAGCAGGTTATTATCAGTGCACCATGTGGCCAGGTGCTGGATCTCCTCCCTGTAGGCAGTCTCATCGTTGTTGCTGATGAGACCAATCACCGTAGTGTCGTCCGCAAACTTGACGATGGAATTAGATCCATACACAGGCTTGCAGTCGGAGGTGAAGAGGGAGTAGAGAAACAGACTTAGCACACAGCCCTGTGGTACACCAGTGTTGAGTGTGATGGACGTGGAGCAGGTGGATCCTGATCGAACATTCTGGGGTCTGTCAGTTAGGAAGTCCAAAATCCAGTTACACATTGAAGTGTTGATGCCCAGGTCTCCAAGTTTGGCAATTAACTTGGATGGGATGACAGTGTTGAATGCTGAGCTGAAGTCAACAAAACAGCATGCGTGCATAAGTGTTCCCTTTCAAAAGCTACACTCAATGCTGCATAAGCTTATGCAAATGGGAATGTCTTTGACATAACCAGCTGTGAAAATAGTGTGAAAACACGTCAATGAAATTGACCCGGAGGTATTTATAGCCTCGGCCGGTGACGTCATAGGCGCACCTGCTGCACGAGGCTATAAATAGATGAGCTTCAGCTGGAGCAAACCAGGTCTTTTTGTTTTCAGACCAACTCTGTGTTATGGTGTGTTACAAAGTCTCTGAAAAAAAAAAATCTCTCTCTCTCTTTCAAGACTCAACTTGAGATCTTTGTTAGGAGTTAGTTTTCAACATGGCAGTGTGCAGATTTTTCTCTCTCTTTCTCATCTCTGTTACAAAGAAACATTAGTGGAAAGAGTTCTAGTTAAATCTAATCAGTTGGAAACGAGTCAGCAGAGTAAAACGCTGTATATCCATGTTCTCTTTCAAATAGAACTGGATGTGCACGTTTATTGCTGTGTGTGTTTGGGGAAGAGCATGTGGTCGCTGCATTGAGTTAGACGAGTGCGAGCATTGCAAGCCTTTACAGTTAGAATGCTTTATGCTCGTCTGGGCTACTTTCAGTCCGCACCAGTTTTCGGAGCTCTCGAATGGGTTTGTTGACGAGCAAGAGACGGGTCCGTCCCTTTCGCTTGCTCGCTCACCAAATGCATGTTTCCCCGCGTGATCCCGAAGCGCGCTCCGGCGTTTCTTCGGCTCGCGCGGGGAATGATGATGAATCTCTGGGTCCGCGGACCTCGAGCAGCCGCCTGCGATCGTTCCTCACATGATGGTGAATCCATACGAGGAATTTATCGAGGTGGTTGTTCGCGCGGTGGCCAGGGCAGTTTGTCTGGTACCGTGAATGAGAGATCCCCGAGCGCAGTGAGCTTGAGGTTTCTGTCTAGAAAGCATTTACTTCACGTGTTTTTGTACCCTTGACTTCGACATTTTCGACTATCATGGGTGCGAAATCGCGTGGATATGTGAGAATACCCCAGGTGGGAGACGCTCACGAGCCATCTCTCGCCTGGGTCTGCATTTTCATTAAAGAGACATACCTCCCCATAAAGCCATGTAGAAAATCAACGTCGGCTTGTCATGGGCAAAGCTTATATATATGAATTATATATTGTATATTATTTTATATGGAATATGTATATATATATATATATATTATTTTATATGGAATATATGTTGTATATGATTTATATAAGAATAATAAATATAAAGGGACAGGCTGGTGCTGCGCTGCACACTATGGCTGTCTTGCAAGCATATCAGGCTGACCTTCTGAAGGATTTGAGTGGTTCATTTGGTGACTCAGTTAACTCTGTAGTGGCCAGATTTAAAGAAGTGGAAGAAACATGAAGTGTTCACTCAGTTTCTTCCTCAATGCACTCAAGGGGAGGGGCTATCAGCCACACAACCTCTCTTCAGTCCTTCAAGATTTAGGGGGGTAATAAGCAGAGTGTGGCGAGTCGCGCTCTCCCTCGTAAAGACTGGAGACCGGCTCGTCATCCTCAACAACCTCCCAGGGCAGACCCCGGGACTGTCATCAATATAAGAAGTCCGGTGGTCTGGTGCCCAGTCTGCCCCCACGGGACAGGGCGTGTCAAACATTTGCTCGCCCCACCCCGTTATCCTCAAAACTACTCCATCCCCGCCGCCTCTGGTGATTCGGGGGGGCAGTGGTTTCCAGTGAAATGTTAGACGTTCAGTGTTTAAATCCTGCTATCATCCAGGACATAGAACGTCTAACATCCCCTCAACAGGAAGTGTTAAAATTGTCACTCTCAGAGTCTCAGGCAGCGTGTGAACTTCTGCCAGGCGTTTCTGCATGGGTGTTAAGCACGGTAAAAATTAATAAACTAATTTATTTGTCATCCTCCTTGTTTGAACGGCGTGGTCTCCACTTCCGTGAAGGCGGAGTTGGCGTTCGTACTGTCACAAGTGACAGCAGTTACTTCCTGGTCCCCAGTAGGGTGGGGGGGGGGGTGTCTAATCTCAGATCTTCGAGTCTTAAACCGTGAAGCAGTTAAAGTACTCAAGGTCAAGATGTTACAGTGAAGGCGGTCGTGTCGCATATTCAACATTGTGATTGGATTCGGCACGATTGATCCGAAGGACGCATGTATTCGCATATAAAGTCTGCCACAACAGAGGAAGTTCCTGAGGTTCGCTCTTGGGGGCAAAAGCTTACCAATTTCGGGTCTTCCATTTGGCTAGCCTTGTAACCGCACATAAACAAAATGTATGGATGTATTACCGGCTCCATTGGGATTCCGGGGCATTCAAATTTTGAATTACAAAGGCGATTGCTAAAATTAGCACAATCACATGAGATGGCGCTTCAACACAGTGTGTTGGCTCATCTAGTTTCTCTAGGGTTGAGACTCAACACCAAGAAAAGTGTTCTTTCTCCTGCCCAGAGAACGACTTATCTAGGGTTTGTTCGGTTTTTGGTCACAAGGTGGGCACAATGGTTTCCCGCTTGAATCAAGACCATTCAGAAATTCCCTGAGCAAAGTCAGGCTAGACCAAGATCTTACTGATTATCAGCACCAGAGTGTTAGGTCTAATGGCATCAGCATCCACGGGTTTCCCTTTGGGGTTGTTGCACATAAGACCGTTTCAGTTGTGGCTCAAAGCCAGAGGACTTAGGGCCAATCCTCAGGCAAATAAAGTGGCGCGCCATGTGGCTTCGTACACTAACTATGTGGTTCAGACCCCGGTTTTTGCCTTGGGTCCCACTCTAGGCGTACCTTGTCGTCGCAAGTTGCTAACGACGGACGCTTCCCTGACGGGCTGGGGTGCGGCCTTAAGTGGTCGTCCAGCCCAACGGGAATGGGAGGGTCATCAACTCAGTTGGCACATCAACTGCCTCGAGTTGACGGCTGTATTTCTGGCCCTGAAATACTTTCTCCCCCAATTGAGGGGCTGTCATGTCCTAGTGCGGGTGGACAGTACAGCTAAATATCTTGTATATAATCACCAGGGGGGTCTGTGCTCACGCTATCAGAATAGCGAGACAGATTTTTCTCTGGGCTCAGAACAAGTTCCTGTCACTCGAGCAGTGTACATTCAAGGGCGGTTGAATGTGGGAGCAGATTTACTGTCCAGAAAGAGTTACAGATGGGGGGGTGGAAACTCCACCCAGAAGTACTCAAGCAGATCTGGATCAGATTTTACAGAGCTGACCACAGGGAGTGGACCTCTTCGCCTCTTCTCAGACAGCGCAATGTCCCTGCTTCTCTCTGTCACCCAGCCCCGCTGGGTCTGGATGTGATGGTTCATACATGGCCCAAAATGTGTCTGTATGCCCTCCTTCCAGTCGCTCTGCTCCTGGGAGTTCTAGCCGGGGTTCGCCAGCAAGGGTCTTGCTTCTTATCGATAGCGCTGCGTTGGTCGAACAGGGTTTGGTTCTCGGAGATAGTGTCTCTCCTCAACGGCTCACCTTGGGCGATTCCGGCGAGGAGGGACCTTCTGTCTCAGGCAGAGGGCACGATATTCCATTCCAGGCCCGACCTGTGGAACCTTCATGTTTGGCCCCTGAAGGGCACCAACTGAGGGACACGGGGCTTTCGCCTGCAGTTATTGAGACCATCCTATGTGCTAGAGCTTCCTCCACTCGGAAAGTTTATAGCTAATAAATGGGGTGTCTTTGAAAGGTGGTGTACGACACAATGTAGATTCAGTCAACTGCCAGGTAACTTCAGTTCTGGATTTTCTGCAAGAAAAGTTGTCATCAGGCACCTGCCCCTCCACTCTCAGGGTTCATGTGACCGCTCTTTCGGCTTGCCACACCTTGGTGGATGGGGTGCCGCTTGGGAGACATCCTCTACTCGCTCGCTTCATTCATGGGGTAGGCGGTTGAGGCCACCTGTTAGAACCAAGATCCCTTCATGGGACTTAGCTTTAGTCCTCGAGGGTCTGGTTGAGACCCCCTTTGAAACATTAGCTTGCCCCTCCACTCTCAGGGTTTATGTGGCCGCTCTTTTGGCTTGCCATGCCCTGGTGGATGGGGTGCCGCTTGGGAGGCATCTTCTGCCTGCTCACTTTGTTGTGCCAGGCAGTTGTGGCCTCCATTAAGAGCCAAGATCCCTTCATGGGACTTAGTTTTAGCCCTCGAGGGTCTGGTTGAGACCTCCTTTGAACCTCTAGAATCAGCGTCTGACGAACTTCTGACTCTAAAGATGGTTTTTCTTATGGCTATAACTTCTCTGAAAAGAATTTGGGACATGCAGGCTCTGTCAATATCGCCATCCTGCTTAGACTTTGCCCCAGGTTTGGTGAAAGTGATTTTGCATCCCCACCCTGTCTACCTGCCTAAGGTTCCTGTGTCGACTGTACATCCTGTCACTCTTGAAACCTTCTGCCCTCTGCCGTTCACAACGCCGGATCAGGAGAAACTTCATAGACTGTGTCCAGTCCATGCTCTTCAGGCCTACGTCCACCGCACTAGCCAGTGGCGTAAGTCAAAGCAACTGTTTGTTTGCCATGGGGGCCGTAACAGAGGTTCTGCCACCATCAAACAATGTCACATTGGGTCAGGGATGCTACTGCTCTTGCCTATGAGGTGCGCGGTCAAGCTTCACCTATAGGATTAAGGGCTCACTCCACCAGGGGAGTCGCCTCTTCTACTGCGTTAGCAAGGGGTGCTCCTTTACGAAGTGTTTGTGATGCGGCAGGTTGGTCCTCTCCACACACATTCTTAAGACTTTATAGCTTGGATGCTCATGCCACTCTGGGCTCTCATGTCCTTGAGTCGACATCACAGGCTAATGCCTGAGGCTTCTTGCGTTCTTGTGCACACCTACACAACCGTAAGGGGTCCAGGCACCATCAAGCACGGCGGCGTGGGTATTCTCGTTCCCATTTGCATAAGCTTATGCAGCATTGAGTGTAGCTTTTGAAAGGGAACACTTGGGGTTACTTGACTGTAACCCTGTTCCCTGATAAAGCGGAACGAGATGCTGCATTGCTAGGCCGTGCTGATGATGCTTCAGGACTGGTCTTCAAACAAAGAAGATCTGGTTTGCTCCAGCTGAAGCTCATCTATTTATAGCCTCGTGCAGCAGGTGCGCCTATGACGTCACCGGCCGAGGCTATAAATACCTCCGGGTCAATTTCATTGACGTGTTTTCACACTATTTTCACAGCTGGTTATGTCAAAGACATTCCCATTTGCATAAGCTTATGCAGCATCTCGTTCCGCTTTATCAGGGAACAGGGTTACAGTCAAGTAACCCCAAGTGTTTTTACTGTCCAGATGGGTGAGCACAGAGTGCAGTGCCATGGAAACTGCATCCTCTGTGCTCCTATTGCTGCGATAGGCAAACTGGTGTGAGTCCAATGTGGATGGTATAGAGTCTTTTAGGTGTTCCAGGACCAGCCGCTCAAAGCACTTCATAACGATGGGTGTCAGTGCTACAGGGCGGTAGTCATTAGGGCACATCGGGCTCGAGTGTTTCGGCACTGGCACAATGGAAGTGCGTTTAAAGCATGATGGTACAGCTGCTTGGGCAAGAGACAGGTTGAAAATGTCTGTAAAAACCCCAGCGAGCTGCTCCGCACATGCCCTGAGAACACGACCAGGGATGTTGTCTGGTCCAGCAGCCTTGTGTGCGCTGATCCGGCTCAGTGCCTTGCAGACATCTGTGGAGGAGAGTGTGATTGGTGGGTGGTTAGCTGAGGGTTTGAGCTTGGTGGCAGTTTCTCTGTTGTCTCTTTCAAACGGAGCATAAAAGTAATTTAGCTCGTTCAGGAAGTTGACATCAGTGGCTGCGGGGGTGGACCGGGTGGGTTTGTAATCACTGATGGCCTGAATGCCCTGCCACATGCGTCGAGGGTCAGAGTTGGAAAAGTGTCCCTCTATCTTTAGCTTGTAGCAGTGCTTGGCCTTTTTGATGCCCCTCTTCAGGTTTGCTCTGGATGCGCTGTAGGCTTGTGCATCTCCTGATCTGAAGGCAGTATTGCGTGACTTCAGCAGGAGTCATACTTCCCTGTTCATCCAAGGCTTCTGATTTGGGTATGTGGTGATCTGTTTCTGGGTTGTAACACTGTCAATGGTGGTATTGATATGATCCAATACTGAGGAGGTGTAGGAGTCAATGTCCGTGTGAGCGCCACTGGTGGCTTGAGAAGCAAACATACTCCAGTCTGTGTTTAGAAACCTTTCCTGGAGTGTGGAGTCTGCTCCCGCAGGCCACACCTTGATTGTCTTCACTGATGGCTTCACACGGTTGATGAGGGGTGCATATTTTGGTGTGAGGAACAAAGAGATGTGGTCTGACTGTCCCAGGTGGGGGAGGGGTGTTGCAACGTAAGCTCCGGTCATGTTTGTGTAAACATGGTCTAAGGTTTTGTTTCCTCTGGTGTGGCAGGAAACATGCTGGTGAAACTTGGGTAGCACTGACTTTTGAGTTTGAGTGGTTAAAGTCACCTGCAACAATAAACGCAGCTTCCGGGTGATCAGTCTGTTGTTTACTAATGGCTGCGTGAAGTTCTTTCATAGCAAGCTTAACATCAGCATCCGGTGGAATATAAGCAGCCGTGATAATGGTGGAAGTGAACTCCCGCGGTAGATAAAACGGTCTACATTTAACCATGAGAATCTCAAGGTTAGCTGAACAATGACTCCCAACAATAGTAGAGTTTGTGCACCAAGCTTTGTTAATGTAAATGCACAATCCACCGCCTCTGGTCTTACCGGAGCCATCTAATGTTCTATCTGCCCGGAGTGTGTGGCGTCCCGCTAGCTCGATAGCGGTGTCCGGTATTCCACTGTTTAACCAGGTTTCCGTGAATATTAGGATGTTACAGTTCAAAAGTTTCTTACTGTGTGTGATGCTGAGTCGAATCTCCACCATTTTGTTCACTAGCGACCGTACATTGGCAAGGATGATGCTGGGTAAAGAGAGTCGGTGCTGTGATAGCATTAGCTTAGCTCGCAGACCTCCACACTTCCCCCGCCTTTGTTTACGATCTCTCCTCCGCCTTCTTGCACTTCCGCCCGGCCGGGTAGAGTGCAGAGCCACGGGTGTTCTAGCAATCTCAGGAAGGAGTTGTAGATTGTCCATAAAACTGTCGAAAATTCGCAAACCAATATCCAAAAGCTCAGCGCGGGTGTACGTTGTAAAGGCACAACTGTTCTGTACAAACAGACCCGAGAAGAACAGGAAAAATACCGCAAAATTGCAGAATCTGGAGAGACGCTGAGCCTCGCGATCTACTCGCGCCGCCATCTTGGCGCGAAAAGGTGGAGGGTTTCTGAAAGTGCACTGCAACCAATCAGCTGTGTCTTATATAGCACCTTAGTCAGTGGTGCTATATAGCACCTTAGCTAATGAACCGGTAAAAAATCGCTGAAGAACCACTGAAGCACCAAGATTGGTGCTATACAGCACTTACAAAGGTTCCCCTATGATTACGAGCCAAGAACTACTTTTAGTGCCATATAGAACCTTTTTTTTTTAGTGTTGTTTATTAATATTTCATGTCCACCTGTTTATTTTTTGTAGAATAGTCATGTGCATTTAAACTGTGCATTGTTATATGTAATATAAAAACTCTTTGAGTGTTTGACATGGTAATGGTAATGACTGTTGATATGTAAACAATCAAGTGATCACATATCAACCTGTGAGCAAGTAAGACATGCTGCTGCTGTACAATATAGTTTACATAAATTACCAGTAGCAGATCTGTACAGGTGGAGATGGGAAAGGTGGAGGGTTTCTGAAAGTGCACTGCAACTGCTACAGAAAATGCTGACCAGTATTTGAAGGTTGCGCAATGAGCTCATTGGCTATTGATACAGCAGGAACCAATCAGCTGTGTCTTATAGAGAAAGATGTGAAAGCAAGCAGATTGAGTTAAGGACCTCATCTAGAGTTTTATGACAGAACTCTGTATTAACTTGCACTTCAGGCAATCTTTGGCCAATTTTATTTATTTTTAGTTTATTACAAGCCCTATAATACTACATTTCAACTGAGTACATCAGGTTCAATCTCCTATAATTTTACGGCTGTCAGGGCGGCATCACCTCTGTGCTCCATTCTCTTTGTATGCAAACACACAGTTTTTTGCCTTCATGGAATAAGATATAAATATTTTCCATCTCACCTTTTTTATTAAAGGAAATTTGATTGGCTGAAGGTAGAGTTTATTAAAACTATATTTCCTCAGTCATAACTGTACAGCATTTCTAGCGATTGTGACAGATGATATTATTCTTTCTCTTTGTCGCTCTTCATGATTCAATCGCAATGGGTTACTGGGATGTTGGCAACTGCTGTCCTACACAATGATGGGAGTTCATGGAAGTTGTCAGCTATGACTGATAATCTTCTCATGCCCTTTTCCTTTCTTAAAGTATGTTGTGGCATAAAAACAATATTAAAATGAGAGAGCTAAATTCATCAAAGAGAGCACATTTCTGCTGAACATTCAGGGTCAAAATCAGACAAATGGCTCATCACACATTGTGACAGCAACAATTAAGCTGCGTATTTGCTGTGTGCTGAAAATTGCGTGCATTTGAGTCCCGGATTATCCATTCAAATGGACCTGCCATAATATTAATGAGGACTTCTGTAATTAGTGTCCACGCTGAATGCTGGTTTTGACATCTTGTTTCACAAAGTGACAAACTCGCTGACATGCATGACAAATAACAGAGTCTCACAATTTGCATAATTTCATCAGTGTCACAAACTGAGTAGAGTCTCTTATTTTCACCAAGGCTGAATTTATTTGTAGTCTTGCATTTATTTATAATTCAGTAAAAACAATAATATTATGAAATATTATACTTTTTTTATTTTAGAAGCTGAATTTTCACAGTATCCACACTGTAAAAAATGTGAAGGTTGTACAACAAAAAAAATCTTAGTACCAATTTCCCCTAGCTTTTTTTGTTGACTCAACTTTTGTAAATAACCGTTATACAAACTGAAAATAAGTTGTCTGTGACATAAAAAATGTTTAGTTGAGTCAACTTGACATTATTTGTTTTCTGGAGATATGCAACTATTCTGTAACAAATCTTTTGTAGTTGAGCCAATTCAAGAAATGGGGGGGCCCCAATCTGAGGGCTGTCCTCCCCTAAAAACCATGCTGAGTATTGTAAATAATATAACAATATATACTTAAAATAAATGTGTAAGTAGTAAAACAATACAAACACAAACGGGACAAAAAATGCGTTTTAAGTTTAGAAACATTTTGAGTCCCCCCTCCCCCTTGCCTCACAGTGGTTTGATCCACCGTGCACCTCAACTAACGTTACCTATAGACCGTAGAAAAACTACCACACAAGTTTGGGGAGAGAACAAGGCTCTTCAGACAACAGTTGTGAAACACCAGTAAGTAGCTGTCAAGGCTATTTTATTAACTTTAAACGTCAGATTAAGTGATTTTTTTCTCTTTAATACAGATTAGGCAAAACACTGTTAACATCACTTGCCCACCGCCGCTCCGCTGTATAGTAATACAATCATTTAGTTCAGTTAGAGAACGGACAAAACAATTAAAAACTGAACGTGTCTGCTCAATACAGCACCAAACAGCTGACAGACAAGATTATCGAAGATTTGGTTTCAAAGCGTAAAAGCGCCTATTTAAGGGAGTGTGTCATTGTGTCATTGTTTTGTTGTTGTGTTTTTCATTAGGAATAATAACCCCAAATTCAAGCAACCCGCCCCCAAATTCTAAAAATTGGCTAATTCTAAACCGAAAGTTCAGTCAGATCTGTGTAGGGTTTTGCTCAATATGATAATAAGTGGCAGATCAGAGGGCTTGCTGCAGTTGAATATCTAAATATCTGAATATAATAGTATAAAATATTATGTGGAGGACGCAAGATAATTTAATAATTATAATATGACTGCGTGGTGAACCTTAATCGTATTTAACCCTTAAAGAGTTTCTGTATCTTGGAGGATACAGACATTTAACAGGCTGTAGGGGGAAGGGCCATGGGGGGATGGGCATTATGTGGTTGCAGTTGATGAGAAACACTAATGGGGGGGTGGGTCATGTAATCAGGGTCATGTGACTTTATGCCAACATTCCAAACATTTGTATCAAAATCCAAAATGGCAGCATACGTGGACAAAGACACTGGCCATGAGGAAAGTGTTTTTATATTTTCACAATTATGATATTTTAGAGTGATTTTGTTTTAGAAAATAGTTTTTTAAGGATAGTTTTACATGTTCTTGTGCATATTTTTAAAATAATCGTCTCACAACTTTGATTATCAGCCATTGAATGTCTGTATCCTGGGGGATACATTGCCCATATAAGGGTATTTAACAGGGCTGATCACTCACAGATATTCTTATGTTTTGAGGCCTGTTCTCTACATATATTTAATAGGATAAAGGTTTTTAGGATAAATGATTACTTTTTTATTTTACTCTCAAATGTCAATACTTTATTTCACACACACACACGCACACGCACACGCACACACACACACACACACACACACACACACACACACACACACACACACACACACACACACACACACACACACACACAGTTTGGGTTAGGTGCAAATGTTGTCCTGCAGTTGTGCAAAACCATTAGAAACCCCTCCGACTGCGTTGTCTACTTCGACAATTTTTTCACATCGTTGAGATTGGTAACACATCTAAACGATTCTATGGGCCTCAGAAGTTTGGGCACTATTCGAAGGAACCGCTTGATGGGTTGCAGCGTAGAAGAAGATCGAGACCTCCTACGAAGAGGAAGAGGCAGCTTCGACTTTCGTGTTGACAACGATGCAAAGCTGGCTGTGGTCAAATGGGCCAACAACAAAACAGTCACTTTGGTGAGCTCCTGTGCGTCTGTCAACCCTGTTGGCCAAGTGAGACGCTACTCTAAAGAGGAGAAGAAAAAGATAAGTGTGCCATGCCCCAAGATTGTGTCTGAATACAATACTCATATGGGAGGAGTGGATTTGGCAGATATGATGATTGCCCTGTATCACACTCCAGCAAAGTCCCATCGGTGGTACATGGGCATATTTTGGCAGATAGTTGACATTGCTGTCAATAACGCATGGCTCCTCCACCGGCGTGATGCAGCAGCTCTTGGTCAGAAATACCAGTGTCTGAAGGACTTTAGGCTGGATGCTGCTAGGGGACTCATCTACCCTGAAAAGCAGAAAAGGGGACGGCCATCCAAAGAAAATGAAGACGATACGCCAGAAAAAGTGATCAAACAGCCAAAGGTTCCCAGGCCAGTGGATGATATGAGGTATGACAGGATTGACCACTTCCCCACCCTGTCAGTGAAAGGCCGATGCAGGATGTGCCAAGATGGGCAGACATACATCATGGGCCCTATTTTAACGATCTGAAACGCAAGTGTCAAAGCGCAAAGCGCAAGTAACTTTGTGGGCGGGTCTCGGCGCTCTTGCTATTTTCCCGGCGGGATAAATGGCTCTTGCGCCCGGCGCAAATCTAAAATGGGTTGGTCTGAAGTAGCTTCATTATTCATAGGTGTGGTTTGGGCGTAACGTGAATAAACCAATCAGAGCGTCATCCAACATTCCCTGTAAAAGCAGGTGCGCAAGTTCCATTATGGATTGCTATTATTATGGCGTATTTACCAGGCGCACGCCAGGAGCGGTTCACAGCCGAGGAGACTGATGTTCTTGTAAGAGCAGTGAAAGACAGAGAAGTTGTGTTGTATGGGGATGGGAGAAACCCACCCAAAATAGCGTCGGTTAAATAAATAATTAGCCTGAATCATTTGTAAGCTAGATTTATGCCTATTTTTTCACATCTTCGTGGCACACCACAATGATTTCCGTCATCTCATGTGTTAATATTTTTTTAGTGTAACAATTTATGATTTGCAAAAATAACTGTTGCATCTGTGTAGATTACATGAGCAAAGTGTATGCGCGTTGTGCACGCTATACATTATGGTCAAGCATGCGCCCTTAAAATAGCATAATGAACAACGCGCAACGCGCCACTGACTTTAGACTAGGTTTTTTCTGGTCAGTGGCGCAATTGTTTAATGGAACAGCAAAATAGCACCAGGGATTGTTTGCGCCGGAACACGCCTCCTTTTTTGCGCTGAACCGCCCAGGGAGCGCAAGTTCATTCACTAGTTTAGCGACGTGCTTCTGTGGAGGGAAAAGCGCGCTTTGCGCGGGTGCAAAATAGGAATGACACATGCGTCGGAGTACAAAGTCAATTGCGCTGGGTGCAAGATAGGGCCCCATGTGTCAGAAGTGCAAAGTGAGGCTTTGCCTGGTCTCTGGACAAAATGCTCGCAACTGTTTTCTCAGCTTCCATTGCCCATAGAATATATCTGGTGTGGGGCACCACAGGGAAGATGGTATAATTAAAAAAACAGAACAGAAAAAAGGTGTTTTAAAAATCGGCACATGAACTGTTCAAAAGGTTATAAAATGTTAAATGTATACCCTGCATAGGCATCTTGGGAGAAAAAGTTCAGTTTTTTCCAATTTTTCTAATGTTGCATGGATAACATGAAAAAATTTAGCTAAATAATTGTTCATTCAATGTTTTAAAACTTTTCATATGAACTATAATAAAAAAAGAATACATGTTACAATGTAACCCTAAATGGGCAATGTATCCTGGGAGATACAGACTGTAACTTTGAAAATAAAGGTCATATTTTGGAAAAAATTTATGAACTGTGTCATTTTAGTCTAGATACATACAAAAATAGCAATGAATCATTTTTCCATAACATTTATTTATGCTTGCCCCTTTAAGGGTTAAACTACTATCGCTTTGTGTTGTTGGTCAGATAAAATGACAGAGAAAAGAAAAACGGACATTAGATACATTTTCAGTACACCAAAATGGCAAATAAGTACGAAATGTTTTTTTTTTTTTTGGTACACATATCCTTACAAGTACGATTTTGGCTGTATTATTTGTGTCCCCTTCAAAATTGCTCTTGAGAAATTTCATGTTTATTGTCCCCCCCAACTTTTAGATGAAATTTACGCCCCTGGCTGGGAGCCAACAAAGATTTAAAATTATGGCTCCCAGCATGCATTGTGGCATGAAACATGTCACTATTGTTGAGATTCATATGCTGATTCTTGATGTCTGTGTTTTTGTTTAAAAAAAAAAAAGTTCCTGCATTTAAAAATCAGAATTAAAATTCAGAATGACATATCTGCTGCATGAAACTTTTGTTGGTAAATATATGTTATTCATAAATAATCACTTTCAATCATGAATAAAGTAGTAAACTACTCCACTTTATAATTCAGTTATCTAGATCATTGTTTACGGCTTGCTTTGCAAAAAACTAAGTGCTTTGTTAAACACTGTTAAAAAAACCACAAACTCACATAAAACACCAAGAATCAAACTGCCCAACTAAAGGAAACGCTCATCACCAAAATGGGGACCAAACATTTTCAATAGAAAATTCTACATCTGAACCTGTTAATTCTTAATAAGAACTTATGTTTCCAATAGACACAAATTGTTGAATTGGCTCAACTACAAAAGATTTGTTACAGAATAGTTGCATCTCTCCAGAAAACAAATAATCCCCCGGTTTCACAGACAATGCTTAAGCTAATCCTAGACTAAAATGCATGTTTGAGCTATTTTAACTGAAAGAATCTTGCACTGACAAATCTTAAAATATGTCAGTGGCATTGTTTTTTCTCAAGATGCACACCAGTAATGTTTTTTTCATGGGGACGTTTATAAAAGTTACTTAAATGTCCTAATTGAACTAAGGCCTAATCCTGGCTTAGTCTAAACCCTGTCTGTGAAACCGGGCCAATGTCAAGTTGAGTCAACTAAAAAATTATTTTGTGTCACAGACAACTTATTTTCAGTTCATATAACTGCTATTTACAAAAGTTGAGTCAACAAGAAAAGGCTAGGGGAAATTAGTACTAAGATTTTTTTTGTTGTACAAGATTTTTACAGTGTGGATTTTTGCTGAACCAACAAAACAAAATCAGTCTTTTCAACTTTTTTCAAATTGTGTTTTTTAAAGCGTGTGAATTTTTGCTGAACCAACACAACAAAGTCAGTCATTTCAACTTTTTTCAAGTTGTGTTTTTTACAGAAATCATTCTAATATGCTGATTTGCTGCAGAAGAAACATTTCTTCTTATTATCAATGTTGAAAACAATTATGCTGCTTAACATTTTTGTGAAAACAGTGATCCACTACCTTCTTCTTCTACCACTATCTTCTTGCTGCCCGCTGTACTTTGCAACTGGCTTAAGCTCCCAACAACATAGCTTCCAGGTGTTGCTGAGGCACTCAAACCCCTCCAGCACGTTAAGGTGGTGATCCAAGGAGGAGTAATAATAATATTCAAATATTAATAATATTAGAATATATAATAATAATAATAACCTTTATTAAAAGGTTAGTTCACCACAAAATTCTGTCTTTGTAACACAAATGATTTTAACCCTTTAACTGTCACCCCCCTTTTTGAGAATAGTCATGAAAATGCACTATCCAAACTTAAAGGGCTGTAATGCAAGAATGCTTTGGAATATAGACAAAAGTTTGGTCTCGTTTTAAAGAAGACACTCTGCAGATTATTGCTGAAGTGAAAGCAATTCAAAATATGAAAATACGAAAGAGTTATGGAAGTTTAAATTTACTGTAAATGAAAAATACTGTACTAAATATTTTTTATTTCATATAAAATATATATTTTACAAACAATAATTTACTCTAAAATTACTATAAAATCAAAGCCATATGTCTAACCAATTTGTGTTCCAAATTTGAAGTTGATATCACAAAAATTGAAGTTCCCATGAGATGTTGTTTAGGCGCTGTACCAACAATAGCCACCGGGTGTCATTCAAATTCCATTTATTGTTTTTTTTTTTAATGCATTTTCTTTAAATTTCTGTCCAAATATCACTTCCATCACAAAACAGTCACTAAATATGGACCCTTGAGACCTTTCCGACAATATGTTTTGTCAAGATTGGAAAAGATTTTGAATATAAAGTAGTTAAAATAAATGTTGTAATATGAAACATGACGCCGCCCGCTAGAATAATTTAGAGTAACGTTTCCCACCCCAAACGTTAACCCAATGTCCGATTTTTAAAACGGTTTTCACAGGATGAATTTTGAGTTTGTAAGCTTTCAAATGATACCTAATTTATGATAATTACTTAAATATATGATACGAAAAAAGGCGATCAAAAAAAGAGCACCAGGCGGGACGGTGACAGTTAAGAGGTTAAATGAAATCTGAAAGATTTAAGTCCCTCCATTGACAGTCCACACAACCACTTTACCACTTCAAAAAGTTCATAAAGAGACCATAAAACTAACCATATGAATTGAACTGTTTAGTCCATATTTTCTGAAGAGACTTGATCGCTTTATATGATGAACAGATTGAATTTAGGCTTTTATTGGAGCAAATGATGACTGAATGATGAATTTTCCTTTTGTCACTATTTAATAAGTAATGGCTGATGAAAAATCAGCTTTTCCATCACAGGAATTCATTTAAAATCTATTGAAATAAAAGAACAGATTATAAATCAGTTATTTTAAATTGTAATAATATTTCACAATAAATTTGACTATATTATTGATCAAATAAACATAGCCTAAGTGAGCATAAGAGGCTTCTTTCAAAAACATTACAAAGTCTTAATCATTCCAAAATGACAGGTAGTGTATATGTATGATGGTAGAGACACATATTACAACAGATTTTGTTTTTAGTAGATGGTTTGTCTTTTTTTTTTAATTCAATTTAATACATTTATTTTGTTGCAATTCCTAATAAAGCTACTGGCCAACTGTCAAGTACTTGTCAACGTCAGTTTTTACTCTTATTTTATGCTTGAGAAATTGTTTTAGACCTTAAACACAGAGTTAAAATGACCCTTGGTTGACAGTTTCAAGTGTGAAAAGCCCATAAGACAGTGAGGACTGACTCAATTATCCAGTTCATTCTTCCATCTTTTTGCTGTTCATTACTGTCTATTCATGTTCTTTCCCCATCTGTTGTCTGATGTTTCCTTCTATATTTGTGTTCAGAAACCTACTCCTCTGATTTGTTCAGACTCATTTATTAGTCCTGACAGTGATGTGCAGTGGTATTTATTTATAGCTTTATCAAACATTGCATTGCAACAGTCTGTTGAACAGCAGATAATCTTTTTTGTCTGTGAAGTCAATGCAACTAAAGTGTTTAGCTGATTTGTAAATTACAGCAAGCCACTTGAATTTGTCTTTTTATAACAATTCATTGTTATTCTGACATGAACATGTGCCTTTTTAGGAGGTATTTGTAGTTATATGCTGCATGCAGCATCCTGTGCCATATTTGATTATTCAAATGTGATATGTGCCAAAATTCCATGCATGGTGCTGTGACACATGTAGACACACTTAGGTATTCAATGTAAGATCAGCATGACATTTCATGTTCTATTATTGAGACATGTTATGTGAGGGTCTAGAAAGAAAATGGCCTTCATTAAAATCTTATGTACTTGATTTCACCTGCTGCAGTACAGATGTGTGATGTGCTCTGCAGGGGAGTCCATACAATATTTGTACACATTGTATATAATTAATTAGTGGTGCTGAGGCCAGCTTTACTTTTACTATTGCATAAATAAACCCTAACCAATATGTGTCTACAGCAGTGGCTTACAGCATGACGGTGCGCTAATGCTGCTCAAAACGCCATGTTCCTCACCAAATGAATGAGAAGGATTTTTAATCTAAACAAAGGGCTAGTAGGACTGGAAAGTCGATGTGATTGATCATTTAATTAAATTACTAATTTAATAATCAAATGACTAATAGCCTGCAATGTGTTACCAACGCCGCCTCAGATGCGTGCTGGTCAGAATGTGCAACTCCTTTTATGGATGTTCTCTTCCTGGAACAACACGCTGAAAACTCCAACTAAACCCAATGAATTCACAACAATTTATTAAAATAGCATTCTCATTATAACGTTATGTAAAATGACAGTCCCAATCATAGTTATTATTAGCCATGCATTGCTGTTTGAGCTGCGCGCTGAATGAACACCGGTAAACTGAAGCCCTTTGCTAGCGGGTTACTTATGTCAACTAATAACAACAAGTTCCCCTTCAAGGGAACTCGAGCTGCGTCACCGCTTTGGGAACGCCCCTGCGTGATTGCGTCGTGAAGCACGTATGTCATCAGTCCAATAGAGAGACGGAACGTCATAGGCGGGTGACGTCATAGACCCGGAAGCTATAAAGCACACCGGCAAACACACGCCGTTAGCTTCTGTTGCCTTCAACAAGCGCTCTGTGTTATTCTGTCCAAGTGTCTTTGTGTTGTGTCTGAGTTCAGACTGTTTTGTTACGTTTGCACTATTCACCACATTGATACAAGAGAAAAAAGTATGACGAGCGAACAGCGTTACAGACAGTGTGTTCCTCCCTGCTCACGTTACATCACGAGCGGGGATACACACTTGATGTGCGTTGTTTGTTTGGGAGAGCAGCACGCGCAGTCGGCACTCGAGGGTGCCGGCTGCGAGCATTGTGAGGCTCTGCCTCTTCGTGTGCTGCGATCCCGCCGGGCGCTCTTCGAGGAGGGCGTCCCGGTTAGCGCTCCCCACGGCACGGGTCCCGCTGCTGCTGAGGCTCAGCGGCGACTCATGTCGTGGGGTTCGCAAAGGGATCTGACGGAGGGGATGGAGACGGGCCCCGCCCTATCTCTTCCTTCACCCGCCAGATCCAGCGCTGCCTCTCTGGGATCGGGAGCCCGCTCTGCGGCTTCTCCCGCCCGGGGAGCGGCCGCGATACTGCAGCTATCTTCCTCCGAGGAGGTTGATGTCTGTAGCATCGATGCAGGGGGTGGAGACTCGTCACTTCATTCCCCTGCAAGTGAGGAGCCCATGGAGGTGCTGAGCAGAGCGGTGGCCAGACTACACATTGACTGGCCACACGAACATCATGAGCGAGCTGCCGTAAAAAGCAGACTCGACGAGCGCTTTCTCCCCGCGCGCTCTGTTCAGCCTCCTCGAAGGAGTCTGCCGTTTTTCCCGGACCTCCACACCGAGGTGTCGAGGTCCTGGAAGCGGCCCGTGTCTGCACGCATTTTCACCCCGCAAACGTCTGTTTATAGTAATATCGCGGGGTGTAAGAGACACGGTTACGGTCAGCTGCCTCGGGTTGAACAGACGCTTGCGAGCCATCTGTCACCCGAGTCTGCGTCAACCGTAAAGGCTCCGACTTTGCCCACAAAACCTCTGAAAGTGTCATCATCGTTTGTGGGCAAAGCATATTCGGCAGCAGGTCAAGCCGCCGCGTGTCTGCACACTATGTCTATTGTGCAGGCATATCAGGCTGATCTGCTAAGGGACCTGGGGGAAAGCCACGAGATCGGAGTCGATACTATTAATGAACTTCGATCGACTGCCGATCTCGCTCTCCGTGCCACCAAGGAGACGGCCCGATGCGTCGGCCGTTCTATGGCAGCCCTGGTGGCCACGGAGAGGCATTTATGGCTGAACCTTACGGATATCAAGGAAAGGGACAAGAGCTTTTTGCTTGATGCGCCGTTGTCTCCGGAGGGCCTGTTCGGTGACGCCGTCACCACGGTTACCGACAGGTTCCTGGAGGCGAAAAAACAGGCAGCGGCGCTCAAGCAGTTCCTTCCCCGTAAGCCCCAGGTCTCGTCTGCTGCTGGGCGGGAGCAGCAGACGCCGAGTACGAGCTCCTCGCACAGGGCGCAGCAGAAAGTGAGTGTCGCCACTCGTACACCCCCGCAGAAGGGGTCGTCGGGTGCGCGGCGCTCACAGGCGCAGCCTTCTAACCCCAGGGCTGATCTGAGGACAGTCATTGTGGCGAGGAAGGCTGCGTCAAAGAAGTCCTGACGCCTCTGGGCCCAGGACAGTGAGGGTGGTCCCCTCCGCGGGCGCACGGTGTTTACCGCTGTACACGGTACCCGTGCGTCCGCGGTACCCTCACGGGGTCAGTCCGCCAACCCCGCCCGAGTGCCGGGGCGCGGAGGGGCCCCGCGGGTCATCCGAGGATGGCCCGCACCCTCTTCGGAGGGAAATTTTGCCGTTGAGTCAGTCGTTCCCTGCCGGTTCGCCGCTTCAGGGCGCTGCACTCGCGGTGCAGAGTACATCAGAGACCAGCCTCGAGAGGCTGGTTCCCTTAGTAGATTTTGTGTCAGAGTGGGAAAATCTGCCTCACATATCTCGTTGGGTCCTGCGATGCGTAAAGTTGGGGTACGCAATTCAGTTCAGATGCCGTCCCCCCAGCTTCAACGGGGTCCTCTCCACTGTGGTGGACCCGGTGCAGGCTCTGGTGATGACTCAAGAAGTACAGACTCTGCTGCAAAAGGGGGCTATAGAGAGGGTTCCCCCCCCCGGACAGGGAGTCAGGCTTTTACAGCCGGTACTTCATAGTGCCAAAGAAGGATGGTGGGCTGCGCCCCATCTTGGATCTTCGCATCCTGAACCGAGCCGTGGCAAAGCTCAAGTTCAGGATGCTGACACTCAAACAGATCGTGTCTCAGATCAGGTCCGAGGACTGGTTTGTCACGATAGATCTCAAAGATGCATATTTCCATGTCTCCATCCTTCCGCAGCACAGGAAGTTCCTGAGGTTCGCTTTCAGGGGAGAAGCGTACCAATATCGAGTGCTTCCTTTCGGTTTAGCCCTTTCACCCCGCACGTTCACGAAGTGTGTGGACGCTGCTCTGGTCCCCTTGCGTTTGCAGGGGATCCGCATTCTCAATTACATCGACGACTGGCTGATACTAGCACAGTCAGCGCGTCTCGCGGTTCAGCATCGAGATGTTGTTCTCGCGCATATGAGGAGGTTGGGGCTGAGGCTCAACTCCAAGAAGAGTGTTCTTTCTCCTGTGCAGAAGATCACTTATCTCGGGGTGAGTTGGGATTCGGTCGCTATGCAGGCTCGTCTGTCGGAGCCTCGCGTGGGGTCGATCCTCTCAGCCGTGAAAGGGGTGAAGCTAGACCAGCCGCTCACTGTAAAGCAGTTTCAGAGACTGTTGGGTCTGATGGCAGCCGCGTCCAACGTTATTCCTTCGGGCCTGCTGTTCATGAGGCCGCTACAGTGGTGGCTCAAGACCAGGGGTTTTTCCCCGAGGGGGAACCCCTTTCGCGTAATCAAGGCAACGCGGCGGTGTCTCCGCACCTTGGTTATGTGGAAGGACCCCAGGTTCCTGACCCAGGGCCCGTCGCTGGGGGCACCGTGTCAGCGTACTTCTCTGACCACGGATGCCTCCCTGACGGGCTGGGGGGCGACCATGAGTGGTCGCTCGGCCCAGGGTCTGTGGCAGGAGCACCAGCGTTCGTGGCATATAAATTGCCTGGAAATGTTGGCGGTGTTTCAGGCTCTGAAGCACTTCCTGCCGCATCTCAGGGGCCATCATGTGCTTGTGCGCACAGACAGCACATCGGTGGTCTCCTACATCAACCATCAGGGGGGTCTGAGGTCCCGTCGCTTATACAAGCTGGCGCGCCTTATCCTCCTCTGGGCTCAGGGGAAATTGCTGTCAGTCAGGGCTATGTACATTCCTGGGCGGTTGAACGTGGAAGCAGACATCCTGTCGAGGCAGGGGCCAAGGCCCGGGGAGTGGAGACTCCACACCGATGTGGTGGAGCTCCTTTGGGAGAAGTTTGGCAGGGCCCAAGTGGACCTGTTCGCCACTCACGAGAACTCTCATTGTCGTCTGTGGTTCTCCCTGTCGCCTCCAGCTCCTCTCGGACTGGATGCGATGGTACAGGAGTGGCCGAGGCTGCCCCTGTACGCTTTCCCCCCGATCGCTCTGCTTCCGGGAGTTCTAGAGAGGGTGCGCCGGGACGGGGCCCGTCTCCTGCTAGTAGCCCCGTTCTGGCCGGGCCGGGTATGGTTCTCGGATCTGGTGTCTCTTCTCGACGGCTCTCCCCTGGAGATCCCGTTCAGGAGGGACCTTCTCTCTCAGGCGGGCGGAGTTTTTGTTCACCCCCGCCCGGAGTTGTGGAAACTGTGGGCTTGGCCTCTGAGGGGGCCCAGCTCATAAGTTCCGGTCTCTCAACTGAGGTTGTTGAGACCATTCTACACTCCAGAGCTCCTTCTACGAGGAAACTTTACTACCTAAAGTGGAGACTCTTCACCTTATGGTGTCGAGATCGCCTGCGGGATCCAGTTAACTGCCCTGCGAGCGTGGTGCTGGAGTTCCTGCAGGAGAGATTCTCTGCTGGGTTAGCCCCCTCCACACTAAAGGTGTACGTGGCGGCCATAGCTGCTTACCACACTCCTTTGAGTGGAGTTTCATTAGGGCGACACCCTCTAGTAACTCGTTTCCTCCGTGGAACCTTGAGGCTGAGACCTGTGACACGCACCAGGGTGCCGGCCTGGGACTTATCCATCGTCCTTCAAGGCCTTTCCGAGGCTCCCTTCGAGCCGCTCGAGGAAGTTTCTGAAAAGTTTCTCACTTTCAAAACTATTTTTCTTCTTGCTATTTCTTCTCTTAAAAGAATTGGGGACTTGCAAGCCCTCTCTGTCGCACCCTCGTGCTTGGAGTTTGCCCCGGGTATGGCTAAGGCCTTTCTCTCTCCGAGGCCCGGGTATATTCCTAAGGTCCTCACTAATCCTGTGAGACCTATTGTGCTTCAGGCCTTCTGTCCTCCTCCCTTTGTGACGTCAGACCAGGAGAAGTTAAATCTGCTTTGTCCAGTTCGCGCTTTAGACGCCTATGTCCACAGAGCTGCCCTGTGGAGGAAAACTGATCAATTATTTGTTTGCTACGGACCTCCATCCCGTGGGGGTCCGGTGTCAAAGCAGAGGATGAGCAAGTGGGTAGTCGAGGCTATCTCACTGGCTTATGGGGCGGCCGGACAGCCTTCTCCTTTGGCTGTTCGGTCCCACTCCACTAGGAGTATGGCTGCTTCCCAAGCTCTCTTGGCAGGGGCCTCCCTGCAGGAAGTGTGTGATGCGGCGGGGTGGTCCTCGCCGCATACTTTTGTCAGGTTCTATGAGCTAGACGTTAATACTACTCCGGGGTCTCGGGTACTCGCCTCGTAGCTTGCACAGGCGGGCATCCAGACTCGCATGGGGACGTGGGTATTCTCGTTCCCAAAGCGGTGACGCAGCTCGAGTTCCCTTGAAGGGGAACGTCTCGGTTACGACTGTAACCTTAGTTCCCTGAATAGGGAACGAGACGCTGCGTCACCCGGCCATACTCCTCGCATGCCCGCAAGCGCCTTGTTTCAGGCCTTCTTCAGAAGCTAACGGCGTGTGTTTGCCGGTGTGCTTTATAGCTTCCGGGTCTATGACGTCACCCGCCTATGACGTTCCGTCTCTCTATTGGACTGATGACATACGTGCTTCACGACGCAATCACGCAGGGGCGTTCCCAAAGCGGTGACGCAGCGTCTCGTTCCCTATTCAGGGAACTAAGGTTACAGTCGTAACCGAGACGTTTTGCATTTGTTGTGTGTATTAACAATAAGTATAAATTGCAGTCAGTAAGTCACACAAGACTGCTTTACTCAATATGACAGCTTGCAAACATCACTTCTCTTTTCTGAATCTGGAAACTGTTTTAACTGTGAGCAATAACGATTCGCAGAAGGACACCGGGTGGCCGTTTGTACTTCAGTGGCCGTGTTTCGTTTCCCTCAAAGGAACCAGAAAGTTTCACATCTAACGTCTCATTAGGGCTTCTGGGAAAGGGAGCAATCCATTAGACATTTTGTGTTGTTTACTGGGAGTATGTTGTCAATAAAAGAGCAAATATTGTAGATTCATGAATAAGCAGTGACCATAAATGTTTTCCTGAAGTTTTGCTTTGGATATTTTAGCTCTTTAGGGCTGGATTTATACCAAAAAATCAATGTAAACAACTGAAGTTACAGGATGATCCAACTTGCATCACAGCAACTCATGAAGTAATACAGTATGCACTATGCACTCACGACAACATCTGGGCATGCTCATGATGAGATAGTGTCCAGGGGGATCTCCTCCCAGACCTGGATATGGGCGTCAGTGAGCTCCTGGACAGGCTGTGGTGCTACTTGGAGGCTTCAATTGTATTCAGGTCTGGGGAACATGAGGGTCAGTCAATGGCATCAATCCCTTTGTCATCCAAAAACTGCCTACACACTCTAGCCACATGAGGCCGGGCATTATCATGCACCAGAGGGAAACCCAGGGCCCACTGCACCAGCATAAGTTCTGACAATGGCTTTGAGGATTTCATCCCAGTAACTAACAGCAGTGAGGGAACCATTGGCTAGCACGTGAAGGTCTGTGCGACCCAGAGCCGGCCCAAGGCATAAGCGAACTAAGCGGTTGCTTAGGGCCCCCTTTGCCACCAGGGGGCCCCCAAGAGCACATTAAATGACTTTTTCATTATGATTGAAATCGCGAAATGGCCTTAAAAAATTACAAAATAAACTGCAAAATGTTAAGTTTTCTAATATATGCACGGATTTCTTCTGACAGCATTGCACGAGCTCGCGGCGCCATCGGCCAGACACTATTCACTTGTTAGCCAGGCTTCAAAGTCCAAGTGCGAGAAAACCAGCGCATAAACATAACGTTACTTATCAGTTGCCCAGTTACCTTTTTATGAATGGATGGATTTGAGAATGTGATATGGTTTAGTGCGAATGTCTTATCTGACGTGCTGCATGTTTTGTACGGAGTACAGCATAGCTTCAGTTTCACAATAAATGTTTTTCTGCAAACTGCTATATCGCCCCCTTGGAATTATAAATTGTGTAGCCTATATTTTAGAAGTTTTTATTTAGAAAATAAAAAGGTTCTTTCTACACAGTCGAATGGAATGCAAAAAATAAAATTTCCGCCAAAATAAAAGCTGTTTAATGTTTGAAAGAAATCAACATTTCTTGTTTTTAAAAGAAGTCTCTTCTGCTCACCAATGATGCATTTATTTGATCAAAAATACTGTAAAAACGGTAATATTGTGAAATATTATTATAATGTAAAACATCTGTTTTATATGAATATTGTAAAGTGTGATCTATTCATGTGATCAAAGCTGAATTTATCATCATTATTCCAGTCTTCAGTGTCACATGACCCTTCACTAATCATTCTGATATGAGGATCTGATGCTCAACAAACATTTATGATTATTATCAGTGTTAAAAACAGTTGTGTACAATATTTTTTGGATTTTTTTAAAGCTTTCTATTGCAGAGAAATGCTGTTCTTTTGAACCTTCAATTCATCAAAGAATCCTGGGCAAAAGTGAGCATATTCAGCATAAGAAACTACTTACATTTTTTATTTTATTTTTAAGTACATATCTCAGTCTGAACTGTAGTACTGTAAGGCTTTGAATATTAACACCTGACCACTCCTGTGGGTTTGCTACTGTTACAATTAAAAAATGTATAAGGGTAAGACCATTACAGCCAGACATGATGAAAGCAACACCGCTACAACTACTAAAATTGATACTGGGTGTGCGAATTATCAAGAATTGACAATAGTCAATAATATTGGTGGCACCGAGGGGCCCCCAAATAAAATTCTGCTTAGGGCCCCATAAGGGCTTGGGCCGGCCCTGATGCGACCCATTCCTCCACAGACCATTCTGACCCATCGCAGCATAACGTTCCCCACAGAATGTCCAGACTCTTTAATGTTAAATTCTGGTGTTCTCTTGCAAAATCGAGCTGCACAGTGCTGAGCTGTGAGAACAGGTCCGAGGATGTCGGGTCCTCATGCCACCCTCATAATGTCTGTTTCTGACAGTTTGGTCACACTGATTATTCAAATGTAATATGTGCCAAAATTTCATGCATGGTGCTGTGACACATGTAGACAGATGTGTGATGTGCTCTGCAGGGGAGTCCATACAATATTTGTACACATTGTATATAATTAATTAGTGGTGCTGAGGCCAACTTTACTTTTACTATTGCTTAAATAAACCCTAACCAATATGTGTCTACAGCAGTGGCTTACAGCATGACGGTGCGCTAATGCTGCTCAAAACGCTATGTTCCTCACCAAATGAATGAGAAGGATTTTTAATCTAAACAAAGGGCTAGTAGGACTGGAAAGTCGATGTGACAGTTTGGTCAGAAACATGCACACCGGTAGATTGACCCCCATCATCAGCAAATGCTTTGAGAGAATAATCAGAAACCACATCTGCTCTGTTCTCCCCCCCTCACTGGACCCACTGCAGTTTGCATACCGCACAAACCGCTCCACTGATGATGCCATTTCATCTACAATTCACACTGCTCTCTCCCACCTGGAAAAGGGGAACACGTATGTGAGAGTGCTGTTTGTAGACTACAGCTCAGCATTCAACACCATTGTGCCCTCCATACTTGACGTGAAACTCCGGGCTCTAGGCTTAAACAGCTTGCTATGCAGCTGGATCCTGGACTTCCTGTCAAACAGACGCCAGGTGGTCAGAATGGGCAGTAACATCTCCTCATCACTGACTCTCAACACTGGAGCCCCTCAGGGCTGTGTTCTCAGCCCACTCATGTACTCCTTGTACACACATGACTGTGTGGCAATCCACAGCTCCAACACCATCATCAAGTTTGCTGACGATACGACGGTGGTAGGTCTCATCACTGACAATGATGAAACGGCCTACAGAGAGGAGGTGCACACTCTGACACGGTGGTGTCAGGAGCACAACCTCTCCCTCAACGTCAGCAAGACCAAGGAGCTGGTGGTCGACTTCAGGAGGAATGAGAGAGAACACCGCCCCATCACCATCGATGGAGCACCGGTGGAGAGAGTCAGCAGCTTCAAGTTCCTCGGTGTCCACATCACAGAGGAACTCTCATGGTCCGTCCACACTGAAGCCGTTGTGAAGAAGGCTCATCAGCGCCTTTTCTTCCTGCGACGGCTGAGGAGGTTTGGAATGAACCGCCACATCCTCACACGCTTCTACAGCAGCACCATAGAGAGCCTGCTGACTGGCTGCATCACCACCTGGTACGGCAACAGTACCGCCCGCAGCCGAAAAGCCCTGCAAAGGGTAGTGCGCACGGCCAGCTGCATCATCGGAGGTGAGCTTCCCTCCCTCCAGGACATTTACGCCAGGCGGTGTGTGAAGAGAGCTCAGAGGATCATCAGAGACTCTAGCCACCCGAGCCATGGGCTGCTCTCACTGCTGCCATCAGGCAGACGGTACCGCAGCATCAGAACACGCACCAGCCGACTCCACAACAGCTTCTTCCCACAAGCAATTAGACTCCTTAACTCTTGATCCATCAGGATCATAACACACACTGACAGAATATCACTCAGCACAACCCACTGTAGATACACACACACTATATACACATTTATTTATCATTTATTATTTATCATTTATCATATAGCACCTATTGTACATTGGATCTCTACTGTGAATAATAATGTATACTGTACATTGTATATTATTATTACTATAGCTTAATGTATACTGTTTAATGTATGTTTAGTGTATATTGTTTGTTTAAAGTATATGTATATTGTAAGTATGTGTATATTGTTTAAAGCTGTGAGAACTACACTCACATTGTGTAAATTATTTATTGTTTATTGTAGAGTTTACTGTGCTGTGAGTAATTGTGGGCGCATCAGATGATGTAATCTGATGTTGCTTTAAATGTTGTACATGTCATGTCGTGACTACTATGTTGCTCGGAACTGCACCTAAGAATTTCACCTGCTGTTGCACTTGTGTATATGGCTGTGTGAAAATAAAGTGATTTGATTTTGATTTGATTTGAGATTGCTGGAGGTCATTTTGTAGGGCTCTGGCAGTGCCCTCCTGTTCCTCCTTGCACAAAGGAGCAGATTCTGGTCCTGCTGCTGGGTTGTTGCCTTTCTACGTCCCTGTCCAGCTCTCCTTGTGTAACGGCCTGTCTCCCGGTATGTCCTCCATGCTCTTGAAACTGTGCTGGGAGACACACCAAACCTCCTTGTGACGGCATGTATGAATGTGCCATCCTGGAGAAGCAGGACTGCCTGTGCAACCTGATTGGGTTGCAGGTACTGCCAGACAGTGACAAGGAACCTAACAAAACACAAAACTAAAGACAAATCAGTCAGGAAGAATAAGGAGAGAACAATTGTCTATGGCCACCACCTGCAAAATCATTCCCTTAAGCTTCTTTTATTCAAGAAGTTTGTCTTGCTGTTGCCTCTCCAGTGCACCTGTTGTCGCTTTCATTTGCACCAAAGCAAGTGAAACTGATTCACAATCACGTATGCTTCCTAATTGGACAGATTGATATCCCTGAATTTTAATTGACTTGGTGTTATACTGTTATTAAGTGTTCCCTTAATTCTTTTTGAGTGTATTTGTATATATCTATGTATGTATAAGTATATGCATTTCAGTATTAAACAAATTATAATTGTTCAGAATACTATATCTTAAGAGGCTGTGTAATTAAGTTCATAATTAATGTACCATAATTACTAATAGCTATCAAAATGTAAAATATCTAGTGAGCTAAATTCAGAAATCAGTGCTATCTGTAATAAGAGACTTGCTGAGTTTAACTGCAGACATTTTGCTCATGTACAGGCCCATCTGATGAGTTAATGGTGTGGAAACGCTAATCATACCTCAAGGTGGCAATTTCTGGCAAACTTGTCTTAATGATACAACCGTTTCTCTCTGGCTCTAATTAAAAGGCCATCGTATCTGCTTCATTAGCTGTGTAAGGCAGAAATAAGGTAACTGATATGTCACTCTTGGATTATCAACAGGAAGCTGGGGGAAGGACAATAGAAGTCTTGACTGTCTGCCTTAAGCATCCGTCAGATGTCTTATGCACACTTCTCTAACGATGCAAACGTCTGAAATTATGAGCTTCTGTCTGTATCTTGACATGTTTCACACTCAATGGAGATTAACCAAGGAATGAAACTATTTATTTATTCTGTGTATTAGTTAGTTAGTTCGTTAGGTAATGAGTGGTTATTTGGTTGTGTGAGTCAACCGTGAGTTTCTCAATTTTCCTGAATGGCAAAGCTACTGTGGGAAAGATCTTGAATAAAAGGTTTCTCAAATGTTGTTTTTCATCTCTGAAAAGTCCAGAGGTAATCTGTCTTTTCTGACACTGACTCGGTTTACCTATAATCTTATCAGTCCCTTTTTCCCCTCCAATTTCATTTGGTCTTTGACTTTCAATTTTACTGACTCATAAAAATGTCTTGATTAGTTTAGTGAATTTGATTAACCCGAGCACAAGCCTGAGCCACAGTTTCTTTCATCCCATTGCACTTGTGCTGTGAGGATTGCTATTAAATGTTTTAGCGACATTCTCAGAAAAGGGTACCATTTAAGGGCACTCATATAATTAATGGGATACTGAATGTAGTCATAAATGATTGATTTTAATTCCCCAATGGTGGTCTTCAAGTGTTGGTTAAAGTGACCAGATTTCTGAAATGGATACCCTGTACATTTCATATTTGAGTGGTTAAAATATTACTGAAATCTCAATTCTTATTATCAGTTCATTAAAAAAAACGGGGACAATACATTTTTGAACGTTTTTGTTTTTTAATTGTTGTGGGTTTTATATTAGGGGTTCTGTATTAGGCTATTATTAACATTAATGATTATTCTTATTTAGTTTATTAGGATTTTTGGTCTGGTTTTAATACAATTCATACAAATTTGTGCGTGGCCTTTCAAATGTTTAATAAAGGTTATTCGGAAAGATACAATGCTTTAACGTGAATTCTTGGAAATAGGTTTCCAGTTTAGTGTTTTGACATTCAAGCAACCCGTTTAAGCATTTAAGAGCCTGACAGGGTACTTGATGGTGAAAATTGGACTGGTGGAATATTTTATGAACATAAAACTCACAACTTATCCAGAGGACCATCTGAAAGATTTTTTGTTGTTTTGATTCAGTAAATCTGTAATCAGCATTCAAAATGAGTGTTCTTCAAGTGATTGACCTAGTAGAGTTGAATCCTTGAATGTAAAATTACTACAATATTAATACAGACAGCAATTATGATTAGCTAGTAAAACAGATGGCTTTTTACTGTTTTCTGTATCAAACACTCATAGACTAATAATTTTCTTTAATGGTTATGTGATAATAATACTCTACTGCTGGGATTTGGATGTTTGGATGTGCAAGGTTTGCACTAATGTCTCTGATGAGTGAGATTTGCATGTTAACATCAGATAGATTCATTAACTGATGCTCATGCTGATGAGAATCTCTCTCTACGGGTCTATTCTCGCTCCACGTCAAGGCGTTCAGTGGTGCGAGACGAGCAATGGGAATTTTGAGAAGAGTTTGTAGCCTACTATATTTATGTTGGTGATTACGGTTTTTATGGCCTGTTTTTTTGAATAGCACATTATTGACACAATAAGCCCCCTGATGTGTGAATTTCCTTAATTTGTGCCATAAGTCTCTGTAATGAGAAGCTGAAGGTTTAAAACTATTTTATTTACAAAAACAACAATGAATCTTTGTTTCTGCATAATGTGGCACCACCTAGTAAAACTGATGAGGATTGGAATGAGATTCTGTCCACGTGCACGAGCATCTAATGGCCACAATTAATAAGGTGAATTCAGTAAGAATGTTACATTCTCTAGAAAGAAACAGAATTTACCTTAGTTAAATTAAAAGCTGAAAGTTAATGAAACTTAAATAGGCATTTTTCCGAATCTGGGTTAGCTCATGACAGTAGGACATGTCAATGTTTATGTAATAAAGTTACAGATAGAAATTGAGAAAATCAAAAGAATCGAAATTCCTCATCAACCTTATAAATGATGCTAAGGGGAATAGTAGACAAGTCTGGGAGAATATCAATAAAGTACGAAAGAAAAATAGTAACAAAGGAGATAAAGATATTAATTTACAAGTTCTATATTAATTCAAGATAAGCATCAAATTGCTAGTGTATTTAATATTTTTGAGATTATTTAAGATTCAGTTCAAGATTTAGCACAAGGGTTTAGTGCAAGAAATAAGGATATTGTATCTGTTTTTAATATTTATGAAGTATCTGAGTCTAATATAATACAAATGTTGGGTCAGCTTCTAGGGCTAAAGATGTTTTTGATTGTGATTCTATATTTTTTTAAGTAAATGTTCTTAGCACACCCGTTACTCATCTGTTTAATTTGTCAATAAAACAATGTTATTTTCCAAATGCTTGGAATTCAGCAGTAATAGCACCTATGTTTAAGACTGGTGATCCTGCTAATGTAACTAATTATAGTCCTATTCGTATTCTTCCAGTGGTTTCCAAAGTAATTGAAAAGGTAATTTGTAATCAGTTAATAAAGTTATTTTCCACTTCATCCTATGCAGTTTAGATTTAAGGCACATACTTCTACAGAGACAGCAAACTGTTACTTTTTTACTGTTAAATCCAGTCTTGACAGAGGAGGTGTTGTTGGTGCTGTCTTCCTTGATTTTAAGAAGGCTTTTGATACTGTCAATCATAATGTACTTTTATCTAAATGGTCAAAGTTTAATTTTTCTATTGACAATAACATGGATGGAATTTGTACAAGAATTGATGATATATGCTCATCCTTTCTTGCCTGCACTATTGATGTCCCACAAGTATCGATTCTTGGACCAGTTTAATTTAGTTTATATATTAATGATCTACCTATACCTATGCTAAGACAAAAGAACAAGCTGCTATCAAATTTACTGCTGAATTGAACAAAGTCTCAGAATGGTAAACTCACACTTGTCTTAGAGTAAAACTGTGGGAATGTATTTTTCTATTAAAAGAACTGATGAACATCAACCAGCTATTTTAATTAGATGTTTTTGATATATAAATTAATTCATGATCTTGCGCCATCGGCTCTTAAACAATGTGTGACTTTCTGTAAGGACAATTCTAGGGAAACCAGGGCATCTGTTAGAGGTGACTGTTCAGTTAAATTTAAGAAAACTGCCTATATACACTCTCAGGAAAAAAGGTACAGTGCTGTCACTGGGGTGGTACCCTAAGGTACAAAAGTGAAAAGGTACATCTTTGTACTTTACTCACCCCTAAATGGTACATAATAGTACCTTAAAAGGTACATATCAGTACTTTAAGAGTGCAAATTAATACTTTAAAGGTACATATTAGTACCTTTTCAGATTTGTACCTTAGGGTACCACCCCAGTGACAGCAATGTACCTTTTTTCTGACAGTGTACAGTATATTATACTAATATTGTGATCGAGGCATTCTTGCTTTGTGGCAGGGCTGCTGAAAGAGGCCACAGCCGCCAGGGAATACTGTTTCCATGAAAGGGTGTACATGGTCTGCAACAATGCTTACGTAGGTGGTACGTGTCAAAGTAACATCCACATGGATAGCAGGACCCAAGGTTTCCCAGAAGAACATTGCCCAAAGCATCACACTGCCTTCGCTGGCTTGCCTTCTTCACATAGTGCATCCTAGTGCCATGCATTCCCCAGGTAAGCTTGACCCTGTACCGACTAGGCTATTAAAAGAGATGCTACCAGAGGGACATAGATCCTCTTCTTAATATCATTAATTAATCTTTGTTATTAGGATATGTACCGAAAACTTTTAAGTTGGCTATTATTAAACCACTTATTAAAAAAACGCAACTTGATCCTACAGAATTAGTCAATTATAGGCCAATCACAAATCTACCCTTTCTGTCAAAAATACTTGAAAAGGCAGTGTCTTCACAATTATGTTCCTTTTTTAGAAGGAAATGGTATCTGTGAGGATTTAGACCGTATCATAACACTGAGACTTCTCTCATCAGAGTTACAAATTATTTACTCTTATCATCTGATCGTGGCTGTATCTCTCTATTAGTGTTACTCGATCTTAGCGCTGCATTTGATACTATCGACCACAACATTCTTTTGAATAGACTCGAAAATTATGTAGGCATTAGTGAAATTGCGTTGTCATGGTTTAAATCATACCTATGTGACCATTATCAGTTTGTAACAGTAAATGAGGAGATGTCACACCGATCACAATTTCAGTATGGAGTACCGCAAGGCTCAGTGCTAGGACCGCTGCTCTTCACCCTGTACATGCTACCACTGGGAGATATCATTAGGAAGCATGGAGTTAGTTTTCATTGTTATGCTGACGATACTCAGCTCTATATTTCTTTGCACCCTGACGAAACTTACCAATTCACAAGATTAACGGAATGCATAGCTGATATAAAACATTGGATGACCAGTAATTTCCTGCAACTCAATTCAGAAAAAACTGAATTTTTAATTATTGGACAAAAAAGCTCCACAAGTAGTAACATAGAATACTGTCTAACACTTGATGGCTGCTCTGTCAAGTCCTCGTCGTCAGTGAGGAACCTGGGTGTGCTCTTTGATACCAATCTTTCGTTTGAAAGCCACGTTTCTAGCATCTGTAAAATTGCATTCTACCATCTTAAAAATATATCTAAATTACGGCACATGCTCTCAATGCAAAATGCTGAACAGTTAGTTCATGCGTTCATGACCTCAAGGTTAGATTATTGTAATGCTCTACTGGGTGGTTGCCCTGCTCGCTTAATAAATAAACTCCAGCTGGTCCAAAACGCAGCAGCTCGAGTTCTTACTAGAACCAGGAAGTATGACCATATTAGCCCAGTTCTGTCAACACTGCACTGGCTGCCTATTAAACATCGCATACATTTTAAAATCTTGCTTATTACTTACAAAGCACTAAATGGTTTAGCTCCCCAATACTTGAGCGAGCTCTTAACACATTATACTCCATCACGTCTACTGCAGTCTCAAAATTCTGGCCAGTTGATAATACCGCGAATATTGAAATCAACTGCAAGCAGTCGATCCTTTTCCTATTTAACACCTAAACTCTGGAACAATCTTCCTAACATTGTACGGGAAGCAGACACACACAACCAAGCAGTTAGAGCAACCATTAACTACTATAGTAGGGTAAAAAATACTATGGTAGTCAATAGTTGCTCCATCTGCTTGGTTACAAACATTCTTCAAAATATCTTCTTTTGTGTTCAGCAGAACAAAGCAACTCATACAGGTTTGAAACAACTTGAGGGTGAGTAAATGATGATAGCATTTTCATTTTTGGGTGAACTATCCCTTTAACTTCTTGAGCAATTTGAGCTACAGTAGCTCGTCTGTTTGATTGGACCACACCTTCAGGCCAGCCTTCACTCCCCATGTGCATCAATGAGCCTTGGCCGCCCATGACCCTGTCGATAGTTCACCACTGTTCCTTCCTTGGACCACTTTTGATAGATACTGACCACTGCAGACCAGGAACACCCCAAAAGAGCTGCAGTTTTGGAGATGCACTGACCCAGTCGTCTAGCCATCACAATTTGGCCCTTGTCAAATTCATTCAAATCCATACGCTTGCCCATTTTTCCTGCTTCTAACTCATCAACTTTGAGGACAAAATGTTCACTTGCTGCTTAATATATCCCACCCACTAACAGGTGCCGTGGTGAAGAGATAATCAGTGTTTTATATATATATATTTATAACTTTTGTCCTCAAAGTTGATGAGTTAGTCCATTTTAAGCAGCAAGTGAACATTTTGTCCTCAAAGTTGATGAGTTAGTCCATTTTCAACCCAACTTGGGTTATTTTTAACCCAGCATTTTTTAGAGTGTACGTATATATATATATATATATATATATATATATATATATATATATATATATATATATATATATATATCGCCGTTAACGCGGTAACGCATGAGATTAATACAAAATCCTTATCGCGTTAAAATAATTTAACGTAAATAACACAAATAAATTACTGAAACACAAAAGTGCGTCATCACTGATGGTATATATATATATATATATATACATATATATATATATATATATATATATATATATATACATATATATATACATATATATATATATATATATATATATATATATATATATATATATACATATACAGGTGCTGGGCATATAGTTAGAATATCATCAAAAAGTTGATTTATTTCACTAATTCCATTTCAAAAAGTGAAACTTGTATATTATATTAATTCATTACACACAGACTGATATATTTCAAACATTTATTTCTTTTAATTTTGATGATTATAACAGACAACTAAGGAAAATCCCAAATTCAGTATTTATAGTTTATAAAAAAATAACTAACACTAGTAACATTAATTAAAAGAAAATATTGCAATATTTATAAATATGCAAATGCAATCTATTAACTGGATGTGTGTTTTTGTGTGTTTATTCAGATATGTCTTGGAACTTTTCCTGTTCAGTTGTGTAACCTGCTCTATGCCACTTGTCCATGAAGATGGCTGTCTCAGAAGATGACCCTGCTTATGTTGTGCGCTGTAAGGATGCATTCAAAGAGGATTTGACAAAGCGCAAAGAAAACGCAAACCTAGCTTGGCTCAAAATTGCAACAGCTCTTTATCCCAGATTCAAAAACCTGCAATGCATTCCTAAAGCAGAAAGAGCTGAAGTTTAGGAAACATTAGACAAGATGCTAAAAACGGTGGAACTGGCTCCACATTACTTAGATGCTGGATCAGAGCCACAAAAGAAGAAAATTGGTCTCCTCTTTATGGGCTCTGATACAGAGTCAGATGATGAAACATCACTGGAATCCAGCCCTCTTGCTAGATACAGAGTAGAGCCTAGCATAAGCCTTGAACAATGCCCTCTACAATGGTGGTCTGCACACAGCATAGGTCATGACAAGCTGGCAACCATTGCACGGAAATATCTAGCAACTCCTGCTTCAACTGTGCCATGTGAGAGACTATTTTCACTTGCAGGACACATAGTGCACAAGAAAAGGGCTGCTCTGGCACCTGAAAATGTTAATAACCTTGTATGCCTCAGCAGCTGGTTAAATGCTGACTAGAAAAACAAGTGTGTTTGGCAAGCAAGAAATTTAAATTGAATTGAGATTGAAACCGTTCTCATCTTTGCTAGATTTTTCTTTTCTTTTCACTCCACACTCCTGCCTCAAAAATGCACCAATTTGGGACAAAACTGGAATATTGAGAGGAAAAGAAAAAAGAGGGAAACTGGTGAGAGATTTTCTGGACTGTGGGTTAAACAGAGAGAAAGCGAGATATTTGATAGAAAGACATGCACACAGATAAGAACAGAGGCATCTTTACACAAGAGGGGGAAAACGACTGGCTATAGATGCATTAAAAACATCTACATCGATGAAAAAAAAACACAATAAAACTTTACCAAAGGCACAACAAAAATAACAATTCACCACATTCTCATTTCTTCAAAACAGACAGACATTACATTGCAAATGTGCAAAAGTAGGAATTTGCTTTTCTCAAAGGTTTCTCTATCATTGCTCAGAAATAGTTAAGTATTAACTTTGCCCGAGATGCCTCTGAAAGAAAGACATAAAAATTGTTGTCCTACGAAGATATGAATATGAATTTTGCTCTTCAGATAATTTGATTTTAGAATAATTTGATGAGAAATACTGAGATTTCTGACTTTGATTGCCTTTTCCTGTCAAGTTAATTTCTGTCTCGGAGAATCAACTGAGATCTATAAAATCTCTGTGTGTTTTCTGTCCAAATGCATGTCCAAGTCATTTGTTTTTAAATTTGATGATAAATGTTTATATTAAAGTGACTTTTGATTCTGAATTTGGTGTCTAGGCAAAGTTTGCGATATTACATTTTCTGAAAATGTTTCTGAAAACTCCTTAAATTGAAATGAGATTGAAACTGTTCTGATGGTTCTTTTGGCTGCATATAGCAATTTTGTGAAAGGATAACAAAAATAAACATTGTATGTTTAATTTCACGATAAGTGTGCGATTAATCGCAATTAAAAAATTGAATCTATTGACAGCCCTAAACAATTATATACAGTATATATATACATTGATTTTCATACAGATTTATTCTGAGGTTTATTGTAAATATATAGAAGAACCGAAATGGGCAAGGCTGCAGTCTGCATGAAAGTATAAACTCAAGATATGTTTGAGACTGAACTGATGAGATAAACTATAGAAGAGTTTATATATATAAAAGTTTAGAATGGAGCCTGAGGAACGGGGCGATGATGTGGAAAAAAGAGTGAAATATGATGAGAGAAAGAGACAACACTAGACGTGGACAGAACTTGAGGGGCTGAATTTCTCATAATCCCTGCAGTGAACAAATTCAAAAGAGCAGACAGCAGAAATCACTTCAGAGATCCGTTATTGCACTTCCCAGGCCTGACACTCAAAGCTGTGTTAACCGTTGACATTTAACTCAATATGATAGATCAACAACTATATAAATGCCCTGGGGATTGTGGGAAATCCTGATTTTGTCTGACTATGGTGAGACTACATTATTACTTCCGCGGAGCTCTAAAATTGTAGGAGAAAGCTATTTCAAGTTTGCTCATGGATACTCTGTTCAAAGTATTTTTAAGCCAATCACCTAAATCAGAAATGTAAATTAATGTAATTGTTTTTGGCAGTGGAATTAAGCGTTATATTTTTTAATAACCTCGGCTGCGCCTTTTAGTTTCATTCCAAAATCTCCACCTTCAGGTCGTGGTACAAGTCTTTTTACTGTGAAATCTTTTTTTTTAAATAAAGTACTAGAAATGTAAGAATAAATGTTATATTGTTAGTAATAATTTAAAATGAACACTTTCTAGACTGAATCAATCAGGCTTTTGAGGAATGTTTATTTGCACATCTCTCAGTCATCAGTGTATTGCATTGCAGTATAAGTTTAGCCGCCAAAATCAATAAACTGTTCCATTTAACAATCTTTTGACTATTATTTCATATGTCAGGCTTTACAGTGTTAAACACAATACAGCACTGTTGTTCACGGCGGGTATGCGGTTTTGGAAGTGACTCTTTCAGCTGTGGTGTTCTGTTACCACCTGGTGGTGTATGTGGATGATAGTCGAGGCAGATCACAGCACATGACATGAATATACAAATGAACTGCACGCTATGTGGAAAACTGGTGGATCAGACACTGTCCCAGAAAATTGTCTTAATTACATGCCTCTATCTGGTCCAAAATTAAATCAATGCCAGAACCCCCATCCAAACAGTCATAGACGTAAACACTGCTATCACGCTTACCACCAGCAGCTTTAGTGTTTGTTTGCGTATGTGTCTTCCATTATTAGCAAACAGTAGAGGCTGCAGGTGAGTCATCTGCCCTCTCTCTTTCTCTCATGTGCTCAGTGTCTTGGCATGTGCTCCTCTGCACATTCTCCTGTCAACAGTACCCACCGCAGACGTCATGGGGGCGGTGCGGATCGGCCCGACCTGGCCTGGCAGATCAGCGTGGGTTTGAAGTTTATGAGTGAGAGGTGTTACTGTGCCATGGATGACTCACTGCATTCAAATCTCTGCATTACAAATGCTCATAAGCTCATTCTTCTGTCTGAGCTGATCCAGAGTGCCCTTAAAGTCAACATTAAATCGGAATTGACCTATTGACCCTTCCTGGTTGTATATTAAACGATTAAATTATACTTGTTATTTCTTTATTTCAGTAGTCCACTTTGTAACTTTGCAAGTAACTTTTCAACCAACTCATCAGAGTATAGTAGACTGTTAGGTTAGGTAAGTTGGCATGTAGCCTACTTCCAAAGTTACTTAGTCTGTTGGGGGACCATCAAAATAAAATGTTAGCAGATATTGTTAGCAGAAAGTGTAACTTTATTGTTACAATGTTGGTAGTATATGTAAAAAATTAACAAGGTTTACTTGTTCTCTGTGTTACGAGGAAATTCACGTTTACATGCTGGTGGCGTGATAGCAGAGTTTACTATCTATGAGCATTTGGATGGGGGTTCTGGCATTGATTTAATTTTGGACCAGATAGAGGCATGTAATTAAGACAATGTTCTGGGACAGTGTCCGTGATCCACCAGGATTGCAAGTGTCATGTGCTGTGATCTGTTTTTATTAACAGAACAGTTATTGTGGTTCACTAAAATCACAAAAAATTGTATCGTTCTGTCTACTCTTTAAACAGCATGTAGGAGCCATTTATATTCACCTTTTAGCTATTACGGTAACACTTTACAATAAGGTTTCATTAGTTAATGTATTAACTAACATGACTTAACCATGAGCAATACATTTGTTACTGTATTTGTTAATCTTTGTTAACGTTAGTTAATATAAATCCAGCTGTTCATGGTTTGTTCATGTTAGTTCACAGTGCATTAACTAATGTTAACAAGATTTTAATAAAGTATTTGTAAATGTTGAAACTAACATGAATGAAGATAAATAAATGCTTTATAAGTGCAATTCATTATTAGTTCATGTTAACTAATGTAGTTAACTAATGTTAACTTATGAACCTTATTGTAAAGTGTTACCATTATTTATTTTAGTGAGCACCCACTCCACCGACAGCACAACAGCACTTTATTAACTAGCACTGGGTGAAGTATAATTTTATGTAAAATACCATTTTTACCTTTATAATAAACGGCAACACCACCCAAGAGAGCTAATGCCTGGACTTAGGATCTTTCTGTTACTCATTGAGAACACCATGCCATCCATGCCGATGCTTATAGGATAGCCTCCACATTGTAAACTTATTCCTTTTTGTTTGGATACACTTCTGAATTGGACAGGAGCATCCTGATCGTTTGGATATCAAAAGGATTGGCCATCTTATAGGATTGCTTACCTGTTGCGGAGCCTGGAAGTCTTAAAGGAACACGCCAACTTTTTGGGACTTTGGCTTATTAACTGTATTCCCTTAGAGTTAGATAAGTCCATACATACCATTCTCATCTCTGAAAGTGCCATAATTCTGTCTGACGCATGTGCGTGCCATAACTCTGTCTGACGCAGCTAGTATTAAAACTGCCCATCTCCCCTCCAATTCATTAGCAAGGTAAATGCTACTGTCCAGAGAATTACCTCTAGCACCGCTCATTTGTTACTGTGACAGAGCCCGTTCATGACAACACAATACTAACATTACAGGGGATACATGGAGCACGGGAACAACTGCAATACAGTAGTGACCACTCTATTCATGTAACAGTGTCACAAACATTACATTAGATATAGCTAATGGTACTGTTACAATAGGCTAGTCATCTAAAAACATAACGGAACACTTACCACAGTCGTGGGTGATCCGCTTTGTCCCGGCTGTACTATCGATGGGATGGCCGTATCCTTCAGTACACATTTCATGGTCCGTGTGGCAAATTCCATTTTTTCAAAATAGTCGTCCTCTGTTAAATGTTCAGAGCAAACGCGATGTGCTTGATGATGGCTACAGGTGTGTTTGGATCAGTGTTGGGCATGATACTTTAAAAAAGTAATTAGTTATAGTTACTAGTTACTTCTTACAAATAGTAACTGAGTTACATCATTATAAAAGTAACTAATTACCAGGGAAAGTAATTACTGCGTGTTTTTTTTTTTTTTTCAAACATATTTTGTCAAATATGTCAAATAATTTGGATGCCTCCAATATTAAATATGTTAAATGAAGGACTTGGACACTAAATAGAATAAATTATTATTATAAAACATTGTACATTAATGTAGGCTACACTATTGCTGTGGGACAATGTGAGAGACACCTATCAAATTCAATACATTATTGTAAATATTATCTGTAGACCTACTATAGTGTGAATATTGTGTAAATATTATCAGTACTATACTACTCCTTTGGTAGTGGAGCTCACGTTATCACCTGGGTTTTTAGCCACTCATTTTGTGGCGGCATGTGATGATGTGAGGAGCTTAATTTGATTAGAATTACTTGCCACAGACGTGGAGAGACTCTTTCTTCCAGGGCATAAGTTGCACGTTACATAAACATTCTTACCTTTCACCTCAACGAGGGAAAAGTAGCGCTTATACTTCCAGTTTGCGAAAGCTACCTTTGAAGTCGTTGGACTTGCCATCGCTCTGACTCCTCCTGGTTGTGTGTGACTTTGCATATATGCGTGTGCGTGTGTGAACTCAACCTATCAACCTCAACCTTGTCTCCCACCAAACATCATCAGTTATGTGTACCACCCCACCCACCCCCCAACACGCATGGCATGGCATGCACGCACGCCGGTCCGTACGCACACACACACACACGTTGCAAGTCCAACTGACAGAGAGCCTGTTTGGATGAAAACCGCTTCAGTGAGCTCAATTATAGTAACGCCGCATTTTATTCTCAGTAACGCTAACGGCGTTGTAACGGGAGAAACAGTAATTTGTTTGATTACTCGTTACTGAAAAAAATAATTCCGTTAGTAACGCCGTTTATCTATAACGCCGTTATTCCCATCACTGGTTTGGATCTATATCCAGAGCAAGTAGCCATCGATTCATCAGGTCAGCGTTTTGGATTGGAATTCTATGAAATATCATTGTATTACCTGGTCTCCCCTGTTTATTGTCGTAGTTCTTTACAATACAGCGAACACCCATGATCGTAAACTATCTAGTAATTGCTGACTCTGAGCGAACTCTCTGCTCCTCAACGCGGGGCTTCTCAGGTGCTGCGAGCCGCACTCCGCAGAAGTAGAGCAGTGCTGCGCCTTCTGAGAATATAGTCCCCAGTATGTATACGTTTATAAAATGGATGTGTCTCATGTAACCTTTTTATTTGTACACGCCGTGACTATACACATCACAACATGTAAACAGGAAAATGTTGGTGTTATTTTGTCACTTATTGAGCAGTAGGCTAGCTGGAGCCATGTACCTCCAGTCTTTGCTAAGCTAAGGGGGGGGGCGTGGAATCTATGGTGCGTCAGACAGAGTTATGGCACGCACGGAGATGAGAATGGTATATATGGACTTATCTAACTCTGGGGAATACAGTTAATAAGCCAAAGTTCCAAAAAGTCCTCACGCAGACTGTAACCACGGAAAGCTGGTGTGTACACTTTCATATATTTCTGCCGATGGAACTGGAAAAATGTGGACTGTCGAAATTGAAATGAAAGACTATTTCAGTGCTGTTACTTCATAAAATTAGACTACTTGTTGTGCTATTAATTGAAAGAAATTCCGACGCTCTGAATATTTTAAGTGCTGTGTGCTGCGTGCTGTTGTTTGCCTCCGCATAAGTAAAGTTAATTGTGCTGTTTAACTTGATACGCTTAACGCACAAAGATGAGTGCAGAGGAAGAAAACTTGCCCGACAAGGCCAAGACCGCTTCTATGGCTACAGACGAAAATTATATTCCAGATAAGTCTAGGCCTGTTGTTGATGATTTGGGGAAACGCACAAAGAAAATTAACAGCTAAGGGATTTACAATGAAAATCTGCAAAAAAAAAATCGGAAATCCAAATTTATGCAAGCTAATAATGAGGTTCTCTCTGGAAAAAGGACATCTCAAGTGGTGTTTGATGTGAAAAAATGTCTAAGCAAATATACCATGTTGTGCAATGAGACCCTGAACATGACAAGCAACAACATTGGCTTGCACAGAAAACAGAGGAAATTAATAAATTTCAGAATGATGTGAAGAAATGGTTGGCTGATGCTGCTGCAAAAAAGGACAATGAGAACCTTGATGTGCTGTCTGAATTTAATAACAAATTCTGACATAAGGCCTGAAGATAGTATATCCAATGTTTCAAGTCAAAACATAAAGATCACTCTTCTGTCCATTCAAAGGCATCCAGTATTATTTTTTTACGATTAAAGGCAAAGGCTGAAAGGGCTGCACTTTTACAGTCTGCAGCTGCTATGAGAAAAATACATGACATTGACGCTGAAGAAGAAGCCCTTTTAAATGGAAAAGGCAAAGCTGAAAAGGAAAAAGGAACAGCTAGAGGTTGAGGCCAAGTTGGCTGCTGCTACAGATAGATTGTGTTTGAAAATGTGTGTGGTGGTGAAGAAGATGTGGATGAGTATGAAGAGGATAATTGAGAAGATGCCATGAATACCAGAGGGCAGCCAAGGGAACTGGTTCATAGTTGCTATAACATGGCTCCTGGGCTTTTGAAAGAACACTTTGGAAATGAACTAAAAATTGCTGTAGTTTATATGGAGAAGGCAATGACGTGGCCAACGATGAGGGTTGATGAAATTAATGCTCTGCAGTCTTTTTCAATCTTTTTAGGGGTCTGTTGCAATGTCATGGAAGATTTACAGCATATGGAGGAGGTAAATGTGCCATTCAATCTTTGCCTGATAATGATGAAGTTTCCATATAATCTGAGGAAAAACTTGAGGTCAGTCGACTGGGAGCTACAGGAGCGCCGTAGTTACAGAGCTATGTTCCCAGATTTTGTGGCCTTCATTGAGCGTCAGGTAAAGATTCTGTCTGATCCTCTCTTTGGTGGCCTTCAGGATACGCCACCAGAACCTTCCTCCAAACTCAAGAACAGATATACTGGAAAAGGCCAAGCTACAGTAGCCATCAATACTGCCTCAGGACCAACCACATCAACAGCTTGGCATCAACAGCACAGAGGGCCAGCGTCACAGAAGAATGACGAAGAGTCATGATATGTGTGTGAGAGTCAGCATTCAGTGGAGTAGTGTTCACAGCTTGATGAGTTGACACACAGGGAGAAATTGGAGGCTTTGGAAGTAGGCAGAGTGTGTTTCAGCTGTCTAAGGAGAGGTCATATGAGCAGGAAATGTGATGGGCAGGAAATATGTAAACACAAACATCCAACTGTCCTACACATATAATCTAAAAAACAGGAAGTGTCAGTCAATAATGCACTTGTGTCATTGAGACATGTGGCCATACAGGGGGTTGAAAGTGATAAATGTGTTTCTCTCTATTGTGCCTGTACAGGTGAAGACCAGGTCCAGGAGCACGATTGTGAACACTTATGCCTTTCTAGACCCTGGGAGTTCAGCTTCTTTCTGTACCCAACATCTCATGAGAAAACTAAATCTTTCAGGAGTCAAGACTGGCATTCTTCTTCGTACTCTTGGCCAAGAGAGGTCTGTAGACACATTCTTGCTTAGTGGTCTCGAGGTCTCTGGCTTGAATGAAGAAAACTTCCTGGAAGTCTTTCTTACCTGAAGTCTATACTCAGAGGACAATGCCTGTGATCAGAAATAACATTCTCACTCAACAGGACCTAGAGCGATGGAAATACCTCAAAGGCATTAGAGTTCCCAGTTTCAAGGCAGAGGTGGAATTGCTGATTGGCACCAATACACTGAAGCTCATGGAACCATGAGAAATAATAAATATATTCGCCAAGACGAAGGACCATATGCTGTCAGGAGTCTACTGGATTGGGTCGTGAATGGTCCACTGAGAGGTGGTGAAAGGCAAGATCCTGCTGTCACTGCCAATAGGATCTCAGTCGTCAAGCTACAAGACTTATTGGTTGCCCAATACAATCAGAAAATTAAAAATCAGATACTGTGTGCCTTTCCAGAGAGGATCAAAAGTTCATGCAAATAATGGAGTCTTCAATTCAGCTTGATGAAGGGCACTACTGCTTTGACTTGCCTTTTAAGGCTGAAGATATCGTCCTGCCAAATAACCGCAGCATCGCAGAGCAGCTTCTCTTAAGTCTTCACAGGAAGTTCAAGAGGAATAAATATTATCATCAAGAGCACACAGCTTTCCTCTTTGAAGTCATTAAAAAGGGTTATGCTGAGCTTGTGCTTCTAGCGCTGATGGCAGACATCCAAGCCATGTTCCATCAGGTGAGGGTGTCTCCAGAGCACACAAACTTTTTACGCTTCTTGTGGTATCCTGATGGCAATACAAGACAAGCTCCTATGCAATACAGGATGAGATTTCACATCTTTGGGGCCGTGTCTTCACCCAGTTGTGCAAATTATGCACTGCAGAGAATTGTGTGAGACTACAAAGACAACTTTGAACCTAGTGTTCTGAACATAATACTCCATAATTTCTTCATGGATGATTGTCTGTGTCATTGGAGGGCAAAGCCATAAAAATGGTGCATGAATTGACTGAAGCCTGTGCGAAGGGAGGATTCCACCTGTTTAAATGGACAAGCAACATCAGTGAACCTTTGATCCCTGTGGATGACCCTGAGGTGAAGAAATATCCACTGGTGAATGCCTCTGTCTCCCACAGTCCACTGAATGCAACAAAAGTGTTTTTAAGCTACTTTTCAGATTTTAGGAAGCTGAGAACATCTGTGGCATGGATGCTCAGACTAGAGGTCTTCACGGGTCCAAAAATTCATACCCGAACCCGAAGAGACCCGTAATGTGCTTAACGGAACCGACCCGGACCCGTCTATTATTTCAAAAGCTGGACCCGGACCCGTGAAGATCCGAGAAATGCCAAAAACGTAGTACCCGGAACCGACCTGGACCCGTCTATTATTTAAAAGCTGGAACCGAACCCGGCGTGAAGACACAGACCCGACTGGACCCGTTTGTCACATATTCCACAATAACTGATATTAACAAGTCAATAAACAAGTTATGAAAAATATAACTTTTTGTCTTACCTAGCCGTCGTCTCCCTTCCTTGTAACGTTACTTGTGATGCATTACATCCTTGCCAAAAAGTTAAATCCATGTTATTCCTCTCTTGTTATTCCAAGCATTCTTAATTCACTCATCATTTCAGCTTTAAAAGTCCACTTTATGTCACGGTGACGGATGACAAATGCGTCTTTGCAGATTTGCATTTCGACTCGAGTTAACTCCCATAATAACTTTGACTGTTTGCCCTTTTTAACTAATAACGATTGCTCGTTCGGTGGCCGCTGACGTCCGCATTATTTATTTGCTATAATCTCTGTGAGCCGAGCCTGACCACCAAAACTTTAAGAAATAAGACGGTTCATTCATATTATTATTAAAGTCAATCACAGCGGAAGCTCGGGTTGCCATAGAAATGACACGCGCTTACTGCACATGCGCGGTGGCTGGAGCAACCTGAAATATGAGCTTTTTTACGCAATTTGAGCATCATAGAAAACATTTGTGACAGTTCAACTGAGATTTTGTTGCTGATTTTAAATATATTATTTAAATATAATTTCAAATCAAACTTCAACAGTGCGTCACACGTAAACAGCACTTACTTTTTTCTCATTTTTGTCCACAATATGCATGAAGGATGCCCGGACAGAAGAGGTGCCCGTGGGTTTAACTTCTTTATATTCGTTGTTTTTTAGCTTTTTCACACATCATTCATGAAGGTAACCATTATTATTACCGTGCGCTTGCAGAGAGAGCGAGCGAGAGAGAGAGAGAGAGAGAGAGAGAGAGAGAGAGAGAGAGAGCGCGTGAGGCGAGCGAGCAAGAGAGAGAGAGATCGCTCGTGTTTTTCTTCTTTCTTTTTTTTAAACCTTATTTCCCGGCTCACACTTTTCTTATCCTAATTTTACAGTTGCAAGTTACAAAAAACACACAAGCAGTGCTGACTGACTCAGATCACGGGCAGGTGTTCTCCGAGTCCGGATCGACTCGGGTATTGCACACAATGTTAAACAGACCCGGGACCCGTAGTAATAGATTGGGACCCGACCCGAACCCGGCTGATCATTTAAAATATAGACCCGAACCCGTACGGGTCCCGGGTCGGGTCCCGGGTCCACGGGTCTCGGGGGCTCCGTGAAGACCTCTAGCTCAGACTCCAAACACTGGATGATGAAGGTTTTCATACCATTCTTTGCGAAGTCGAAGCCATTCTCAATAGTCGTCCCATTACCAAGGCCTCTGATGATGTGAATGACTTTGAAGCACTTACACCTAATCACATCCTACTCTTAAAGTCAAAGCCACACCTCCCTCCTGGGCTCTTTTGTAATGTGAAGAGAAGATGGAGGCAGGTGCAGTTTCTATCTGACCTCTTTTGGAAGCGCTGGGTGAGGGAATACTTACCACTACTCCTGGAGAGACAGAAGTGGATGAGACCAAAAAGAAGCTTTTCCATTGGAGACATTGTGGTCATAATGGATCCTGTCGCTCCACGAGGGTCCTGGCTGATGGGAAAAATTACGCAGACGTACCCTGACAAGAAAGGCTTTGTCCACTCAGTTCAGCTGAAGACAAAAACGTGTGTCTGCCTTTTGATGGAAGCCGAAGTGTCATAGATGAGGCCCTGACTAGATGACTTGACCACAGATGTCCTAGGCTTAAGAGAAGAAGATTTCACTTAGATTAGCTCTGCACAAATGGCTCCTTTAGTTTAAATTATGTAATTTGGGTAATTGTGGTTAAAGTAAATATTCACAATTATGGGGCCGGGGTGTAGGAGATATTTATTTATATTCACCTTTTAGATAGATTAATTTAGCTATTGCTTATTTTAGCCACTTGAGGGAGTATTGCACTAGGTGTGGCGCTTCACTGGGAGTTAGGTATATTTACAGGTGTGGCAATTAGTTAGGGAAGGTGTGGATTGCGGGGAACACACAGTCTTACCGTAGCCGTGAGCATCCACTCCACCGACAACACAACAGCACTTTATTAACTAGCACTGGGTGAAGTATCATTTTATGTAAAATACCTTTTTTACCTTTATAATAAACGGAACACCACCCAAAGAGAGCTAATGCCTGGACTTAGGATCTTTCTGTTACACTTTGAGAAAACCATGCCATCCAAGACGAGGCTTATAGGATAACCTCCACACAGATGGTAAAAATGGAACACTATGGCATCAGCTTTCTTAACTGTACAGCAGTTTCTTTCACAGCAGTACAGCAGTTTTTCCCCCCTCCGTTTGACCTAAAACTGTAGCTGCATCCCAATTTGAAGACGGGGCTTTTGAAGTCTGCTTCCTTAAAAGGATGCAGCCTCTGAATTGGGACACAGCGACTGTGTTCGTGCTCATCTAATTTGATATATTAACTACAAACATTTAGGTAATTCTGATTTTATTTTGTTGCAGCATTCTCTCTGTTTACTCTTCTTTGCCTTTAGCCACTGCCTATACAATGCATTGAATCCTTCACTGGAAACCTAAAGTTACTAAACGTTTATTCTTTGAATTCTTGCACCCGGGAACAAGACGACACCATCATGTTTAAAAGTTTGCGAAAAAAAAGTGTGCCATATGCATCAGACGTTCATCCAACGGTCCGTGGGCATGACGTCTGAGGCTGAGACTACTGTATAGTTTTATAACTTAAGTTTTATTGAAAGCGCATTCTATCAGTGGTGAAGTACCCCTTTAAGCAAACCGTCTACTAATACTCTAATGACTGGTAGTTGGCATGTAGTTGCAAATGTACTTATAGTTGGTAGAATGTCTAAGCCTTTCAAAATAGTATTACTTTTTTTCATAATAATCCATCAAATGTATACTTTTTAAATGACTTTCCTTTTCGGCTGATGTCACTAAGCCCTCTCTTTAACTTCGCTTTCAAATTATCATTCTGCTAAAAGTTTAAGATGTGCATATGGGATTCATTCACTGTTTATTTCCAGATTCAATACAAGTTAAGCTCAATCAATAATACTTAATAATGTTGATTACCACAAAAACAGTTTCAACTCATCCCTCGTTTTCTTTTATAAAATTCAAAAATAGAGGTTACAGTCAAGCACTTACAATGCAAGTAAATGTGACCAATGTTTGGAGGATTTAAAAGCAGAAATGTGAAGGTTATCATTATTCATAATAGCACCTACATTAATAGTTCTGTTAAAACTTGTGTACTATTTGAGCTGTAAAGTTGTTCTTGTCATTTTTTTATTTTAATAATAGGGTTGTAAGCATTACCTTGTCGTGGCAATGAAGTTGTAAAACTGCATGTAACATCTCGTGGCTATATCAATAATTTTGTGCTAATCAATGTTATGCCATTATGCAATGTACCCCCGGGTTACAAAAGGCTAAAACTAGTCCCAGACTAAAATGCATATTTGAGCTGTTTAACTGAAATAAACTTTCACTGACATTTCTTAAAATGTCAGTGCCATTGCTTTGTAACTTTATATGTACACCAGTAATGTTTTATATAAGGCATTGTATAAAAGCTACTTAAAAGCCATTAAGTGCTGTCGTTTGAGCTTAATGTATTGAACCTGATTTATTTTTATTTTATTTATTTTTTCAATCTGGGGTCATGGAAACAAATTCCATAGATTGTGCTTGTGTGGAAAATAATAAAGATTTAATTTAATTCTATGGTAAAGTCCTGCCATTGTCCAGTTTTCACAAATAATGTGCTGCCATCTAGTGTCCAAATGCTTCCATAGCTCAACTGATTATTTAAACCTATTTAAACTGTTTATAAGTTTTCATCTGACAGATATGACAAATGCATTGAATAAAATGAGCCATGTCCGGAATGATGGGAAAGATTTGCTCACTGCAGAAAACAACACATAAACCTGCTTATGTGTTCAAATGAATGGCCCGCTGCCACAGCAGGTAGGACGACAGACATGTTGTCACCATCACTCAACACATTCATCGTCAACGTCACTCAGCACACTCAATGTGAGTCAGGGATTTCCATGATTCATGTCTGTAGATGAAATAAGAGGAAGACAATAAATCCCTCCCCTTTTCTCTCTCAACCTCAACCCTGTTTGTGTATCTCCGACCGGACACCTGCAGGTCTCCCTATGAAAATCCCAATGCACGCCTATCAGTCGCAACGGGGCTCCCGGAAAGAGTCCATGGGGGACTTTCTCTCTCCCTCTCTATGGGTAGAGCTTGCACTTCCTTCCGATGAGGTCATAAATCTGTCCCCAAGCACATGCTAATGGTCTAATATTAACAGTGTTTAGATTCATCTACTCTGAGGACGGACCTCACCTGAGGGTCTCACTCATATTTTAACTCAATTACTGTTTTTTATTTTTTTATTTAATACTTTAAGAGGGATAATGGACAGTCCATGATTGCCCCAGAATTATCTACAGAACTGAAAAGGAACACATTGTTAAATTGTACTTTAATGAATAACATGCATAAAATATCATAGGCTAAACCTAATGTGTTACAAAATACTTTGCAAATAGCAATTAATAATAGTAAGTTGCACTATGATAAATAATATTGTATACCTGTGTGTTTGTGCGTGCGTGCATGTGTGTGTGTCTATACACACATATACATGCACATTGTTGTGTGTATATTATAGAAATATATATAGTTTTTTATTATAAAATATTAAAAATAATATAAAATGGCTATATAGTGAAGCTACAGTTTGTACCATTTGTTTTATATTTTACAAATTACTTTTACTAGCATGTATTTTTTTACTAGCATGTACTATGAACAGTCTTTTTTGTTTTTAGCAATTGTATTTTAGCAATTATGGTGAAACACTCCCTTGAATTTTTTTTATAATATATTAAAAATATCTCTGCCCTATACTGTTCTTGTTAGTTTTAAGCTTGTTACTTAAAGAAAACCTTTGTATAATCAACACTTCTCATGTTAAATGCTTTTTAGGATTAATTGATTTGTTGTATTTCTCATTTTTTAAGATGCTTTGGATAATAAATTAAATTAATAGATGTGAAATCTGAATGTAAAATCTAGTCAAAGCAATTTGAGATCATAATGTGGTGCAAATCATTATGAAATATAATTTTTTGCTTAATAGTTACTGAAAATGCTAGCATGCTAATGTGCACATATACTCGTTCAGACACAAACATGAATGGGATTTCTGCTGACTTTTGCTATGTCAGAATGTCTTTACATCCTGTTATGAAAAGTATGAGCAGTATCAAAGTTCTATTTTACCAGAAACACATAACTGCTACGTATGTAAAGACAGAACATTTTTCAAAATGCTTAACCTTGATATGAAAGAGTCAGTGTGTTACTATTTTGCATATTTTATTACAAAAGTGAAATGCTTTTTTAATTCACAGATTTTTTTACAAACTTTTCTTTGTCCTGTTTGTTTACTAATGCAATACTGTTGCAAACAAAATTCATTTTTCATTATATATAAATTTCATTTAAAGTATGTACAAATATGTACAGTGTTTCCAAACAGTGATCTAATCACAGAAATTCACCTGTTTACAGGTGTTGACAGTGATGTTCCCAGTTTTCGCTCGACAGTCTTAAGAGTTCTTGTGCTGGTGCATGAGTGTGTATCACAGTGTGTTGTGGCAATGCTGAGGTCCAGCGTCCTGTAGGTAGCCCATGTGCCAGGGCAGAGGCAGTGTCTGGAGTGTTTCCCCGTAATTGTCTATATGATTTGGGCCACAAGAGCCTGGCTGATACGTCCCGACATCAACTATCCGTCCATACCTAGGTGGGCTTGCCACACTGTTAGGTGGGAAAAGCTGGACATCAGGTGAGAAACACGGGTAGTGAGGGGACGGTGGACAAGCAGGGCCTGTAAAAACATGTTGATCGGAGGACAGTCTGTGCAAGGGGTTTTGTATATGGTGGGTGAGTGGCTGATGCCAGGATAGGAAGTTCTGGGATTCGAGGCGAACAGGAGGCGGCAGCTCCGTTTCCAGCCACAAGCCACCAGGCTGACCGTGACACTCATGGTGGCTGCAGGGCTTCCCCGTACTTGCAGGTGGGTTGTTGCTAAGGAAGACGGACAAAGCAGAGATTCGATTGATGGCTCTCTGGAGCGTGGCAATCTTCGACAGTCGTTTTCCACTCAGGTCATGATGCAAAGCCACTCGGAGCGCGTTGAAGGCCTGGTTATAATCCATGATGCGTTTCCTCTCTCTCACGTTGGCCGCAACTCTGCGTGCTTTGGAGCGCACCGGTCTGCTGCGTTTCTTGCTCTGTCTCTCTGGCTCGCTTAGGGTGCTGTTGGGGTAACATCCTGTCAGGCTGCTGCCATCGCTGCTGTCCAGATCCTCGGACCCTTGAAGACTCCCATCCAGTTCCTCCTCGGAGAACTCGGAGCTGGTGAAGCTTCCTCTGCTCGCCATGGAGAACCTGCAGGCTGTTTCCAGTGTCATCGATCTCCTGTGTAAGAGTCTGGATGGCGTGTTCACACACTCCTCTGACGACCTGTGATTACCTGTGATGCCTCTCAACAGGTCGGGCCTCTCTTTAAAGCACCTCTTTTAGGAGTCACATGGTACAGTCACCTATAAGAAATGCTGTTGTTTATGAGCTCCCCAAGGCAAATTCAGCTACTCCCTCCCCAGACACGCCTCCTGCTGCAAGATCCGCACAACTACATACAGGCCATGAATAAGTGAGTAAAACTCAGACACAGACAAATAAAAACACAGACACTGAGTATGTTTTAGACTTGTACACATCTCATAGACTATAGAAAAAAAGGGACCACATTACCATCATCAGAGATGGGGAATGAGCTTTTGGTGCCTTTGAATGAGGGTAAGTTGACCTTGAACTTTGGCAAGGCCCAGATAGAGAAAGTGGTAGCACAAATATAACCAAAAAATGTGACCAACTAACATCTAATAACAAATGATGCTAGACTTACTTTTAACCAGCTGGTCCCAAATCATACATTTATACATTTGTTTAATTTTAATGTTTGTTTTATATATATGACTATGTATGCATCATATCTCACAAATCTACTGCTCCCATATAACCCTAAAAGAACACTTCGTTCAGAAAACCAAAACCTCCTTGTAGTGCCCAGGACAACCCAGGTACATAAAGGTGACCGAGCCTTTAGGGGTAATAGGGCTGAGACTTTGGAATGAGTTGCCTTTATCCATCAGGTCTGCCACATCTATGCTGATTTTTAAGAAGTTGCTGAAAGCCCATTTAATGATGGGGGCATATACTGTATAAACCACATGTTCTTAAATGTTGTTTTATAAATTGTGTTTGTTTGTGAATTGACTATGTAAAGCATATATACACTATATTGCCAAAAGTATTGGGACACCCCTCCAAATCATTAAATTCAGGTGTTCCGACCACTTCCATGGTCACAGGTTTATAAAATCAAGCACATAGACATCTACAAACATCAGGAGCTCAGTAAAAGCTTTTGATAAGGTTGATCACACCATTTTGTTAAAATGTCTGTCTAAAATTGGGATGTCTGATAATGTTATTGAATGGTTTAAAAATTATCTGTCTAGTAGATATCAACCTGTCACTTGTGAAGGCATTATGTCAGGGGAAACAGAACTAGTAGTTGGAGTCCCTCAAGGTTCCATATTAGGGCCTTTGTTGTTTACAATTTACATGATATTTGTACAAATGTAGATGCAGCTGCACCCCTATGTGGATGATACTATCATATACAGTACTGCTAGATCTACACATGAGGCATTAAAGAAATGTACAGGATTTGCCTCACATTATCATATGACCAGGAAATTGAAAGAGTGTCATGTTACAATTACTTGGGTTTTTTATTCAAGCTCACATTTAAACCCCATGTAGATAACCTGGTGAATAAGGCTTGGGGGGGGGGGGGGGGGGGGGGGATTATGGTGTGAGGTTGTTTTTCAGTTGTTGGGCTTGGCCCCTTAGTTCCAGTGAAAGGAACTCTTAATGCTTCACCATACCAAGAAATTTTGCCAACTTTGTGGGAACAGTTTTGGGATGGCCCCTTCCTGTTCCAATATGACTGCACACCAGTGCACAAAGAAAGGTCCATAAAGACATGGATGAGCGATGTGGAGGAACTTGACTTGCCTGAACACCTGAACTCAACCTTTGGGATGAATTAGAGCGGAGACTGCTAGCCAGGCCTTCTCGTCCAACAGCAGTGCCTGACGTCACAAATGTGCATCTAGAAGAATGGTAAAAAATTCTTCCCAGAAGAGTTGAAGCTGTTATAGCTGCGAAGGGTGGGCCAACTCCATATTAAACCCTACGGATTAAGAATGGGATGTCATTAAAGTTCATGTGCATGTAAAGGCAGGCGTCCCAAAACTTTTGGCAATATAGTGTATACATATTATATATATGAGCAAGTATGTATGTTTTACATATATGTAATGCATATTGCATACCACACATTTATTTTGAATTTACAGAGTTTTATTTTGTGACACTTCATTTTAAAATGGGTAAATACTTTCAATAAGAGGTAAAAAAAATCATAAAATGATTTTAGCACTTTGTATTAGTGATAATGGCTGAACTTGTGCTAGTCTTCAAGGGCAGTGTCTCAGTTTTCTGGTGTGTTGTGATTAATCACATGGGTAGTTCAATCTAAATTTGTCTGTTAGTGCTCATGACAAATTGTACATTTATCAAATAACTAGTATTTTGTGGATTTCCTCTCATGTGTGAAGGACTTGCGATCCATTATTTGCATTTGTCCACAGATACAATTATCATCTCCGGTGTGCGATCCCGGCACTGTGTTGGTGCTGGGCCTCGTGGGGCCATATAATTTGAGTGTCTTTGTAACGAATCATAAATCAAGCCCAAACAGCACCCGAGGATAAGAACAGAAAGACACTCGGACTTCAAAGCCTGCAGAAAGAGAGCAGGTATTTGACAATTATAACATGGCTTGAGCAGCACAGCATTACACACTGTGGTTAGCGCCGACAGAACGCATACTTTTGTTTGGTTTGTTTTTGACAGATTGCATGATGGTCATGCTTCTGGTTGTGCAATGAGGAATCTGTTCTGTATCTCTACAGCTCATTGTCCTTTGACTCCCTTTTGTTATCAGAGGCTACTATATAAGTCAATAGTTCAGTGCTAAAGCACTACTGACATCAGTCATACCAAGCATGGCTGTCATCCCCCCAGTCTTTCCTGAACAATGTCTCAAATATTTGCAATATTTTGTTTTTGATTTTTTGGTCTTACAACTGATAAATGTATTATTTGGGGCATTCAGCCTGTCCTGTGCTCAGAGTTAATGTAGGGCAGAATGATAGGTCAGGCCTCTTCCTCTGCTCCTCTTTTATGGAGGCTGTCTAGGCTGATTGACGCCATTCCCGAAAACAATTACACGGCTAACAGTTGGACAGTGAGAATGCAGTTACTTTGGGACTATTTGTCTTGTGGACCATGGGAAAAGAAGATAATTTTGTCTTGAGCATAAATTGTTATTATTAACTGCAAGGAAATGTAGATTTTTTTGCTCTAGAAGTAATCAAATGCTATATATTAAATGTCAATATGATTATAATACATTTACATTTTACCAGGGTTACTATCATTAACTAAAACTATTGAAAAAAATGTGTCAATTGAAATAGAGCTAAATTAAAATAAAAAATAAAAATTAGTTGAAAAACTTAAACTTAAATGTTGCCTTGGCAATGAACTGGAATAAGTTTAAGTTGAAGCACTAAAAATACTGTAAATAAATAAAAAGTAAAACTGAAATAAAAATGAACCTAAATAGCAATTTAAAAAAAATAATAATACAATGACAAAAGCACATAATGACATCGCTCAAAATTAAACTAATATAAAAATGAATATAATATAAAAATACTAATCAAACTAAAATGACTTTCCACCCCCATAAACTGTAAAGTAATTTATTTTATGTTTAATAAAGAACAGGAATAATAGACAGAAAATTACTTTTCTAAATACAACCTCAATTTGAATAATAAAAACACTGTAAATAAAACAAACGTGTATACACACATTATATAAATATAACAAAAATACAACAAGAAATACAAATATGAATCTGTATTTTTTTGAGCAAGAGAAAATAGCAATTTTTTTTGTTAAAACATACAATTAGTTGGATTTTTAGCTAATTATATGTTTTAACTATAATGGCCCTCAGGCTCAGAGATTTATTTTTTAACATGAAATGTATTGATTCTGTTCAGGTTTGAGGTGTCAATGCCAAAGCCAGTTTTACAACGAGTTAGCACCATGGAAATTGATGATAAATATTTCCATTGAATAATCAGGCCCAGGAAGAGATCAACACTCCACTCAGCAGCCTCTGATTTACGAGTGGCCCGTGAGAGATTTATGGCCTCCCAGAGAGAGCATGAAATCTGCACCTCGGACCGTCCAAATCTCTCCCTTCTGACAGATGACAAGACACTAGCAATTATCAGCCGCCAAGAATAAATCAAAAGCCTTTACTGCTCGTCCTGTGACGCCCTCAAAGAAATAACCGTTTTCAAGGTAAGGGGAACCTGCCTAACCGCACTTTCCTGAGATTTGTAAATCTCTGGCCTGAGCCTCTATAATGAGCAGTTGTTAGCTGCGTCTTATTAGAGGTCTGTAGAAAGCGTTATAGATATTTATTTCCTGAGGGACTGTTAGCGTAATGAGTGAGCACAGCTCTGTCCACTAACCTTGGCTTTGCACTGGTATGTTAATGCATGTTTGCAGCACTTCCAGAGGAATTTTCACACCTCTATAAAAGCTGCTCACTCCAAAAAGGATTTCCCCTTTCCTTTTTAATAAATTTAAAAAAACATACTCACATATGTTGGCTTTCCATGTTTTATGGGGACATCTTGTGTTCAAACGGTTTATTCTATCTGCAAACCCTACCCCAAGCACAACCTCACAGAAAACGTTCAGCATTTTTACATTTCAAAACAAAAACAACTAAAAAAGACATGTAGTATGATTTCCTCACAAGATCAAAAATTCCTCGTATTATTATATACCCTTATGGGGAAATTTTTTCCACACACATTTTAAAGGGGACATAACATGTCTCATGTTAATCTTGAGTACATAGAGTAGTATTGCATCCTTTATATCACCGAAGAGTCTAGTTTTATCATATTTATAAAAGACAGATACGCTGAACCGATTATTTCCGAAAACAGCTGAGCTTATGCAGGTGTGCAGTGGGCGGAGCTAAAGAGACACACGAAATACATCATGGCATGGTATACTTTCGATTCACTATACGTTCGTGTTATTTCATTTTATGCACTTGCACGCCGATTGCCAACAAAACACAGACATTTGATGCAGTTTCAATCACCGCCTGAGTTGTCGACTCGCGACCGGGAACAAACAAAAACATTTGCAGAACTCTGTTGATACGCCGGAAAAACAAACTGCATCCACTGTTTAACGCTGGGTTATTTGGGAAGCTGAACAAGGTTATCTTTCCCTCACAACCAAAAACACACTTCTTTAGTGACATTGTTGATTTCGTGGTCTAAAAACAACATGACAGAGATGCCAACGGCTTCCATAACCCGAACAAAGCTTGTTGATGGACGTGCTCTTGCTCTTGCTCTAGTTGATGTGCGCACACGCTCGTCCAGGAGAAGTTTTTGGGGGGTGATGCTCAGTGTTGAGACTGTCATCTGTCATCGGATCTGTATTCATTTTATTATTTAATTAAACAAGATTTGGTTTTCTCTGTGTCATTTTTGTCATACTTTGTAAACATGTAAATATATTAAAATGACACAGTTGAGACAAATAATGTAGCAATGTGACTTTCTGGCAAGCGGGATCACTACAGGTTGATGGCAGGTGGACATACAGTAACATACAGTAATAATCATGAAATATTTTGAATGGGACTCTAGTGGACTCAGGAATATTTACGATTCCTAATATGTTCGAGTACGAGTCAATACCAAGTCCAAATGCACATGAGTCCATGACAAGACCAAGACCATTAAAATATGGTCTCGAGACCAAGTTCAAGACTGAGTCCGAGTCTCGAGTACTACAACACTGATTCCGCCCTTTATGACCTCATACAGGGCCATACAACAACAAAAAACTTTCAGAAACTTATTAGAATCCTGAAAGAGTGCCACAGAAATGCGTCCAACTCGTTTTTTGACATTTTGGCCATGCTTAGCATGAGAATCCAACTCTATAACAGTGTAAAGAAATCAGAATACACGAAATAGCATTAGACCCCCTTTAATCAATAAAATATATTTGTTTGCAAGCAACTGTGTTTCCGAACATTAAGGGTGAAACAACTGGAAAATAAATAATAATAATTTGTAATTTAAGAAGCTAAAAGATTTTTTAACACAAAAACGATGTACTAAAACTGGAAGTTTTTCCTTACCGTTTTTAGCGTAGAGGCAACAACGTTGTCAAAACGATCCCTGTTCTAACTGATCCACAAAAATGACTAAAAAAGCTGTAATATGCATGACAGGAGTCAGGACAGTAGTTGGCAAAGTCCCTTTGTAAAGGAACACTACGCACCTATAGAATGAATACGTATGCGCTAGTGGTGTAATGGATCACAAAACTCACGATTCGGATCACACTACGGATCATGAGTCACGGATCGGATAATTTTTCGGATCAGAATAAAAGGGGGAGGAGACTATTTTTATTTGCTTTCCATTTATTACATGAAAACTTTTGGTGTTAACATAACCTATATGGTTTATAGGTAAACAAGGTACCTTTGGTGTTAACAAAAATAACCTATATGGTTTTAACTAAAATAAAATAAAATATAGCTGCAAGCAGCCATTATCGGGGCCAAGCGCAAAGAAGAAGACAAGACATGCCAAAATGGCTGGCATTGTCAGATCAACTGCAGCAATGAGCAATTAAAGATTAAGGTGATTTTAGGCAAAATAGCAGTAAAATGATAAATACAGTCAATAATAATGATTTAATGATTTATCACTTTCAACCAATAGGTGGCACAGTTATGAAATTGTTTCCTTATTCTGACCACACCACATCAATGACACTTGCAAAGATTGGTGTTAATATATCAAAGCAGGGTGTCAATATATTGTCAATATGTCATTGCAGAGATCTAGCCTCAAGATGCCTTTTCATTATAAGTATGGACCACATGGCGGTGCTCTTTTGAAACCTTTTAAGTACCTTAAAGGCATGGTGCTGATGGAACACACCAAGTTTCGTAATGATACAACAATTCATTTGTAAAGTATAGCATTTTATATCATAATACTGCATTGTAGTCAATGGGAATTTCATGTTTTGTTCTATTATAGCGCCACCAAGAGGCACAATGATACCAGTTTTTGTATGTGTCCTCGGAGTGAGCCCATTCATGTGTGTGTCAATTTTGGTGAAAATATCTCATTTAGTTTTAGAGTTATAGACATTTATATGAAAAAACACATGCAAAATGACTGACACCTGACTTTGATTGGATTTTACACCCCCTTGCTATCAATATTTTGACATTTGGGCATAATCGTTCAACTATCGACCTATGTTTCCGAACTTCTGACGCTGGTTTCGTCTCGATCAGACTAGCGGTTAGAAGATATCAGCTAACGTTTTTTAAGCGTTAAATTACAACGCTGCACAAACCATAGACCGAAAACTCCCATGAAAATAAGTCAAGTTCACTCAAAGTTATAAGCATTTGAAAAAAAAAAAATCCACTAGGTGGTGCTGTTTCGAAACTTCTTGGGCTCATTCAGGGCATTGTGTTGATGACCCAAACCGAGTTTCGTAACAATCCGTTCATGTGTTCATAAAATACAGCATTTTAGCACATAATTCAAAATGGCCAACTGCCAAAATGGCCGATATGGTAAAATTGAATCAGACGACTTGGCATGCCGTCCCGAATCTAACAAGACCACTTTTATGATTTTTGGACAAATGGTTCAAAAGTTATAAGCAAAAACTGCCATTTTTTGTATCTCCGGACCAGTAGGTGGTGCTGCGTCGAAACGCTGCATGTTGCCTAAAGTCATGCTTGTGATGACGTGTACCAAGTTTGGTTTGAATATGATAAAGTGTTGCGGAGATATTCCTTTAAGTGTGTTTTTGCAACCGCTTCATAAAATTTGTTTGCGCGTTTATCAAAAACGATTTAACGAATCAACTTGATTTGCAAGATTTTTTGTCAGCATGGTCTGAAGATGATCTGGCTCAATTTTTGGGCAAATCGGATGAACCGTCTAGGACGAGTTCGCAAAAGTAGGTTTTTCGGAAAATTCAAAATGGCTGGAAAATTATTATGACGGAAAATGACGTCATATGGTGCATTCGAATCGTCTTGAGCCAATGAATCAGAGGGAAAAAAAACTAGCCCTTATGGTTCAAAAGTTATTAGCATAAACATGAGTCAAATTTTGGACTGATGGTGGCGCTAGAGGGATTGAGTTAGAGACTCCAAATTTGCTATGGTGACTTTTCAGACTGTCCTCTATCTGTGTGCCAAATTTCACAACTTTTTACCATACGGTTCTATGGGCTGCCATAGACTTCGTGGCGGAAGAAGAATAATAATAATAGGAACGGGAACGGTTTCAATAGGTGCCTTCGCACCTTCGGTGCTTGGCCCCTAATAACCATCTGAATAAATCAAATTTTACTGTTGTTAAAGTGTAACATGTAAAAAACAACCTGAGATGTGAAAATGGGCCTGAGCTTATATTATATTATATTAATATATATATATATATATATATATATATATATATATATATATATATATATATATATATATATATATATATATATATATATATATATATATATATATATATATATTTTTTTTTTTTTTTTTTTATCAGGATGAGATTCGGATGTCAACATTATCAGGGGAGAGAGTAGACCTCTCACACTTGTCAGCATTGCAATTCTCTTTGTAGGCCAATACACTATTTTATAGATATAATGTTTAAATGCACTACACTTAAACGTTTTATGGAATTCATTACTTTATATTTATATAGCCTAGTACCTACTTTAGATGTATATATTACATTGCTCATGCAAGTTGCAAAACAGGCTATAGACTATGTTAAAATAACAAACATTTTAAATGAAAACTTACGATAGACAAAAACCGACTCTAGTCTTTTCTTTCGTTTTTAAATCTTTTTACAAGAAATTCTGCAGGTCATAAAGAACTTTGTTTTTCCACCTCCAAGAAAGGACAGGTGCCCTCCATTATTTCTCCTTGTTTACTTAAAGATAGTCTTCCTTGCTTTACTCGAGGCAAAATGCCATGTCTTGACTTTGAAACAGAGTAGACTTTACATTATATGCATCTGTGGTAGAATTACTAGATTTTCGCAATGATACATGTTTGTTTTAATGTGGATTCGCTGTCACTTTAATTCAGCGCCAGCACATCAAAAAATAAACTCTGTGCGGAAACGATCAGCACAGCTGTATGGCTACGCGCTCCTGGAGCACACTGATGGACCGAAGCCACTTGCAGTGTGAAAGCTGTATCCGTTAACATGGGTACGGAAAAAATACGCACCGCATACGCACTGCAAACAGAGTATGTGTGAAACGGGCGTCAGTAGGTGCCATGCTCGATGTATGCGTCACTTTCATATGGCTGTCGTGCCACAGTGCCTACATACTGTTACAGTTTTGTCCACCACCCTTCTACCGTCATCATTATATTTTACGGGCAGGGCCGGACTAGGACACAATTTCAGGCCGGGAAATCCTACACTCATCCAGGCCAAATTTAGAATTTAGAAACACGGACAACGTTATTTTTTCCCTAAATAATTAAAGGCTTTATCTTGAACGGTACCCTCACTTTCCTTTTCTAAATTTTCCCTAATATCTCTCTGTCTCTCCCTTCCACCAGGATCATCAGCCTCATACACTAAGTAAGGAGGAGTACTAGTGTTATTGGAAATTTAAAACATTAATATAATAATAATAATGCATAATATTTGTATGCATTTATAACGTGTGTGTATTTTTCTCGTACCTGTCTCTTCTTCACCTGCACTTTTTCTGGCCTCATGTTACAATCAGAACTGTAAATCAACCACCTTATAATTTGTTTTCCCAGAATCTACATCTATTTTAGTAAAAAATAAAAGTATTATATTTAAGACAAAATGTTGTTTTTATGTTAAAATGTAATTAAATATCCAAAATTTAGCAACACTATATTGCATGCAATATGTAAAAAAAGAAAAAGTTTCTTATTTTGTTTCTACTCCCTGCCTGGCTGAATCTGATGTGTGATCACTCCACCACAGCACGTGATATTTGATTATCTCCACCTTCATTTGATTAAGAAAATTGGGGAAAAGTTTTATAACTCACAAATGGGCAGACATAGGGTGCGTCTCAATCAGATCTCTAGTTCAGTATTCAGCCCACGGACTGATTCCCTGACCAGTGTCCTGATAACTGAACTAGGGAGCTGATTGAGACGCACCCATAATTTTCTAAATAGTCTAAATGTCAAAAATGTATTCGGTAACACTTTATAATCTAAGGTTCATTAGTTAACATTAGTTAACTACATTCATTAACATAAACTAATAATGAACTGCACTTATAAAGCATTTATTTATCTTTGTTAATGTTAATTTCAACATTTAGTAATGCATTATTAAAATCTTGCTAACATTAGTCAATGCACTGTGAACTAACATGAACAAACCATGAACAGCTGGATTTTTATGAACTAACATTAACAAAGATTAACTAATGCTGAACAGAGGTGTTGTTCGTGGTTAGTTCATGTTAATTAATGCATTAACTAATGTTAACTAATACAACCTTATTGTAAAGTGTTACCATGTGTTCAATAATAAACTTCATTTTGACTGAAGCTATTTAGAAAACTCCTAATAAAATGTTATTGCATTATTTTTTTGTTGATGTCTGCACTATCACTTCTGTCTCCCTGCTCCCAGTACCTACCATATAATTGTGAATATTTGTCTGCTAAATTACTAATGTAACTTTACACTAACTAATATTAATCTCCTTTAGCATAGGCCTACAGTATTTTAAGTGATATTAAGTAATAGGGGCGGTAACGCTAACATTCGCTAGCAGTTCCATACTAATTTAACAAAGGAAAAGAAAGTACAGTATTTAAAGATGAAACTGACCTGCACTTGAAGACCTGAACAGGTCAGTAATTTTGCAAACGTTTCGCTGCTGCTTCTTGGAGAGCTTTCTTTTTCTTTGCCGTTTCCCTCTCTGCTCGACCTGGCCGCTTTCTCTCCATCGGGCGCTGCTCACGTTTGGCTGAGGCGTAAAGTCGAATCCTTGCCAGTCAGGTCAAGACTAACAGATTCATGATTAATTTTTATTATTAATAATCGTTTTATTGAATGCCGAATTCGAAAATTATCACTTTAGTAAAGGCAATAATATATTAAAAAAAAGATAATTATTAAAAAAAAAACAAAAAAAACACGCTGGCTGGCAGTAGGCCAAATTAGTTGCCAGGCCACCAGGAATTCTCCAGGTGCTCCCGATGGCCAGTCCGGGCCTGTTTACGGGGAAGCCAAAATGCTCCCAGGCTTTTCAAGTTCTTCTACTTCTCCGCTAGCCATTATTGACTGATTAACTTGCCCTGTTCACGTGAACACATGCAGGGTTCTAAATTAACTTTTTTGATCACCAGCCATTGTGGCTGTTAACTTTCTAAAGTGACCAGCCAATCAGAATTTCCACTAGCCATTTTTTTCCGGTGAAAATAAGAGAAATTATGAGTGCCACTGAATGGATTTGATCATTTTATTAACATTGTTGACATGAAAACACATATAAAGTAAAATGCATACAATTTTTGTTGAATGGCTTCTTTTATGAATTTATGAAGGCCAGTATCACTGATGTCTCTATGAAATACCACTAAAATGTATTAAGCTTAAAAAAAATACAACAACTTTTATTTTCAAGTGATTTTAACAACAATCCTCTCATAAACCCATAATACATTTCATATGAAGGCTACCTGTGCCCTTCCAACCTAGGAAATATAGCCTACATAAATTGAAAAGTTAGTTTCCACTGCATAAAATATAAATGATATATAGTAATCCTTGTTAAAGCTATAAAAGTTATTTAGTCAAGAGCAGTGCGTATTTACTGAGTAATTGCTTTGGTTCTTTACATTGTCATTATAAGTGGTTACTGTCACTTTAAAGGGGTGGTAAAGCACACTCTTTCGAAGGCTTGATTGTGTTTGTGGGGTGCACTGTAACATGTGTTCATGCTTCGTTTTTAAAAAAATGCAGTATTTTTCATATATTTGACCTTTATTCTACACTGCTCTGTCCCTCCTTGTAAAAACGGTCTGATGGTTTCCGGATTCTGTGAAGCCAGTCCCTCAAAAATACGCAATGGGCTCTGATTGGTTAGCTGGCCCAGTGTGTTGTGATTCGCTAACCGCCTAGTGAACATTTCTCGAAAGCGTCACGCCCCTTACCTTTACCGGTAGCCTCAGGCTACTAGACTGTGCTTTGTGTACAATAGCGTCAATGAAACCATACCAAGAGCCCGAATCAGACCCAGACAATTTTAGTGAAGATGATCGAGCAGAACCTGTTCAGTCCTCAAGAGTAAAGACTGCGGATCTATAGTGATCGCTCCTGAATGGCACTGTTACTTTTGTATTTTTAGAACGATTTGCCAAATATCTGTCGCAAGAACGGACACTAAACATTGCTAGTAGCCAAATCAAACACAGAACCAAGTTTAGCATGTCTGTAGATAAACAATACATAAAAGCTCTAATCAAAGAATAATTTACACTAATGCCAAGTTCGCTGTTGAGATTTTAAACAGTTTGTAGCGTGAGGTGTTTGTCGGACAGTGTTGTAGTCGAGTCACCAACTGTCGAGTCCGAGTCGAGTCTCGAGTCCCAGTGTTCCGAGTCCGAGTCCAAGTCCGAGTCGCCAAAGAAGAGTCCGAGTCGAGTCCAAGTCGAGTCACCATTACCTGAGTTCGAGTCCGAGTCGAGTCTCGAGTCCCGTGTTCGAGTCGAGTCTTGAGCCCCCAGTGCCTACATGTCTCCACTCTGGCACCTTTAAAGAGCTGATCAAATTTATAAAAGAGGTTCTACATTAAACAAAAATGACACCACTGTCACGAATGCAAAGGGAGTTTATTTACTGATTTGACACTTTGCAACACACTTTACAACTTTATGACGGCATCAAAAGCATTAGTTTACTTCCACTGTTGTGATTGAGAGATCCCTAGTGTAGAACAAGTTTACAAGAACAGTTTACAAACTATAAATGTATTGTTTTGCTATAAATTATATGTATTTAATAGTGCTGGGAATCTATAAAAAAATTAACTAATTAATCAAAACATTTTCTGTAATTAATCGCAAGTTTTTAATATTTTGATATTGTTATAATTTTCAGTTACTCTCCAAATTAATGTAGAAACAATTTAAAGACAGCATATTTTAAATATGTGTTGTAATGGCATCTTTTTATGAATGAAGGCCAGAATCACTGATATCTCTATGAAACATGAATTACGTTACATTACAGTATAACTGAAAGCTCCCAATTTCAACATTTATTAGGCTTTAAAAAAACTACTTTTAATTTAAGTGAACTTAAAACAATCTTTACATAATTATTATTATACATTATAATAAATGTTATTTTTACCTGTGGCCTTCCCTGTTAGACATATACAGAAATGTAAGTTATCAAACACCTTTCTTAACTGCATAAATAATAAATGAAATATAGATTAATCATCATTACAGCTACAATTTTCTCTGTTCCCGTTGTTCTTTGAAGAACATTAATGACAGGCATCAGTGCTACTGTCACTTTAAGAGCAGCCGCTGACGCGGATCTCACGCGCTGTCCCGCGCATCTCATTTCCTCACAACTCTTTAAGTTCATTTAAGACGTTATTTAAATAATTTAAGAGTCCTAATATGAGAATACTCAAAATTCTCTGTGGTGTTGTTGTTATTGTTTGTTCATTAGCAAAAGAGAACTCGATGAGAGCAGGAGACTGAGGCTAGTCTGTCTGTGCGTCGTGTGTGTGTGTGTGTGTGTGTGTGTGTCAGTGTGTCCCTCTATTAGCTGACATGAGACGCAGCCACACAGACAGGACACCGCCACACACACACACACACACACACACACACACAGGACATTGACATACAGCGCGTTCACTTGTGTCTTGTCGGTTGGAATCATTTATACGAATAGGAGCGTTTTCATGTAACGCTGGGCAAAAATTGATATAAAAACGGATGCTGAAAATGCGAGCGGTGTCTGTGAGGGAAAAAATAGATCACGGCCGGTCTTGGAGCCCGAGACAGGAAAAGTGTAACATGTTATATACAATTTGTATAACCTATTTAGTCAGAAACAACGTAATTCATTTGATGAATGCTCAAGTCCGATTTTATATATCCTGGACCTCGAGACTCGAGTCCAAGTACGAGTCATCAGTCCGCGAGTCCAAGTCGAGTCACGAGTCCAGAGAACGGAGTCTCGAGTCGGACTCGAGTCCAAAGAATAAGGACTCGAGTCGGACTCGAGTCCGAGTCCAGGACTCGAGTACTCCAACACTGTTGTCGGATAACGTTAAGTATGAATGAGCATTTAGCAAACTGGTTTGCAGAGCCAAACAGCGCTGTCATGTTTACTTCCTTGCTACAACGTAGGCTACAATTAACAACACGAACTATTACAGGAAAACACATCGACGAAAAATAAAATCACACTTACAGGTTGTGGCCCGTACTCGCGAAGATTGTGGAAGCTTTCCTCCGCGAGATGTGCCGCGGTAGCCGCGCGTGCCCGCCTGTCTCGTGCAGCTGAAGGCTCATGTATTGCAAATACAGATGAATATAGTCCATTATGTCACATTTTCCGATCTTCTCCTCCGACCCCTGTCTGTCTCGTGCTTTGATTTATGATGGGCAGCATATATCCGATGCAAATGCGATCGTGTTCCCCTCATGTCTCTTACACACATGAATATGACGTTGTATGTTAAACGCACTGCAACGCACCCCCGTCCCTAGGAAGGATGAAGAAAGTGGACCTGCAATCCGGATGAAAATAACAGCGTTTCGTCGGCATTGTCAACAGCACTCCAGCCTACTAACTATACCACAACAACGCTTCCCCGCTGCGATACAAAATGGCCCCCCCTTATTTCATATTCTCGGAGGAGGGGTTTATGTAAATATTGGGACTGGTGATGTCAGAGACCCTGGAGGAATGTCTGTAGTCTCTAGCGGCCGTTTGCTGTAGTCCTTAGAAATCGATTTCTTTAAAAGCAAATATCTCCCTTTGCTTTAAACTTTGAACGTTGTAACTTTGAAGATGTTGTTTATGCTCAAACAGCAACATTACACACTAGCTAAAGTTAGAAAAGTGAAATCGTGGTTTACCACCCCTTTAAGATCTTTCACTGTCGCACATGAAGCGGGTCTCTCACGTGTCTCATTTTCTCACACCTCTTTAAGTTCTTTTAAGACGTTATTTAACTCTTTTAAGGGTGCTCTTATGAGCATACTCAACAAAACTGGCATTTTGTCATAATTGTGTGTGTTATTGTTTGTTCGAGCGCGAAAGAGAACTCGAATCTGGCGCAAACTTTCTGTGCATTGTGTGTGTGTCACAGGCAGATCTTCAATGGTTTAAAAGCATTTGCATGAATAAAAGCGTGATTTATATAATGTAACGCTAGCCAGAGGATGACTGAAAAAACTAATGCTGCGTTAATTATTTACCAGCTGAGTCTTCTCCCTTTCTACCAGTGATGCTTGATTCAACTTCCCGTGTCCTGCGCAGAGATCAGCAGCGCAACCGGGTTGTAGGTTGTCACAAATGTGTTGAAATATGAGTCCAGCATTACGGCACAGTGTAGCTACATGGGAAACGAAGTGCTGCCAGGGGGATAAATGACCGAGAACAGAGCCTTATGTTGTATCATGCGTAATGCCTCATGCATCAACGGCCAAACTGGCTAGTAAATTTTTATTAACACCCGCCAAAATGAAATTTAACCCGCATTTGGCAGGTTGGCGGGTGTTAATTTAGAACCCTGAACACATGTGTTTCTCTGAAACTCAGCATCGAGTTAAAGGAACGAGATCACTTAAAAAGCAATTTCTTTTAGTCTGCGATCGCTAAGCAATTCAGATTAATCCACAAGTTTAAAAATGTGTTCAATAAATCCGCGGGTCACGTGCATGCCATACCGGGGTCGTGATCCGTATCACGAATCAACTGCGATCCGTTACACCCCTAGTATGCGCATGACGTCACCGTTTTCACAAATTCGCGTTTTGTAGTTTACATGGAGAAGATAACAGTATCGTTTGAAAAAGTTTGCACTTTAAAACCCGTTTTCAAAAGTTCAGGCCCCAAAAACAGCATTGTTGTGTAAATGAACAGCCAAAATGGATAAAGTTTTAGTGGGGGAAAAATATACTGGTAATTTTCTGCCAGGACATTATCCAGCAATTTTACAGAAATGTCCATTAACCCATAAAACACAACCTATTGCAATGCATAATTTAAAATACAGGTAAAACACCTGTAAAAACCAATATGGAAAATTCCTTCATATTTATACAGTAAGTTGTGCCCTATTTTTACAGACTTTTTTTTTCTTGTAAACAGAGTCCAATACAAATTTCACTTCGGGGACAATAAAAGTTGAAATGTGTCATTCCAGTACCAGTAGTTTACTTTTGCACAGATGTAATTGAATGAAATCTGATCAGAATCACTTAATCACATGATCATTATTAGAAACTGAATTCACTCCCATTCTGCTTCAGTCAGGTCAGACGAGTGATATGAAAATACTGATATGAGAGAAAAACAAGGGCGTTCACTAAAGAGACCTGTGAGAGTAATTTTATGCAATCTATATTGTGTTACTGTGGGAAGAGGAGAGGTGACTCTTGCGCTCCTCCATTCTTCAGGCTTAATAACCTGCATCTGACTTTAGAGTCATCACATTTCCCACTCTCCCTGCTGAGGTGAGAGTCCTGTGAGTCACTCGCAAACACGTATCGTCTATGTGTCGAGTGACTCAAGTGTGTGAAAAATATCCCTTGAGAAGAACTTTAACCATTATCTGTGTACATAGGAAGTCATCACACTGCAGGCCTGCCTCTTAAACAGTGTGCATGTTATTCAATATGAAATGCCTTCAGGGCACACTTGGTCACACATATCTACAGTATGCTGACAGCATAACAAGGGTTTACAAGAGTTGTCATCATGGTGGTAAAGCTGTGATGCATTTTTGTTTGGTAGTAACCCAACATAAACAATACAATACAGTGTGCTTCTCTTATTTAACAGCACAACTTCTCACTTTTAAAAGTGATATGTGCATGGTGAGAATAAAAACTTTAGTCACCATGAAATCAAAATGTTTATTATAAATCATTTATCTGTAGGGGAGAGCGGGGCACAACCTAACGCTTTTTTCAGTTTGTGTAAATTCGCTTGGGGTTCAGAGTATTTATTTTTTCTCACATTAATTCCCCACAAATATGTGATTTTGTTTCATTAATACAGTGTATACTTTTTTCTTGATTTATTCCGAAAGAATGGAACTGAAACGTGACAACATGCCAAGTAGGTGGAGTACATTGTAACATGTGGTGGGCACATTGTAACATGACCAAATGACAGCTTAAAATGTTATCTGATATAATCAAAAAAAATATACAAGACAAACTAAAATATTTTGTCAATAAAATACAATTAATAACTTTTTAAAATAAAATAATGGCATTTTATACTGATTATATAGGCTAGGCTACTGATTAAATATACAGATTTTTGAGTTTGACAACAAACATGTCGCTAAATACAGCTAAACAGTGGTGCGTTTTCCGTACAACGACGAAACTCACTGCTTAACTACCATAGTACGATGCATCGTTGAAGAAATCAACTAGCTAGTCACGACTGTTTCCCGAAACCGTATTGTCCAAATCTGTCGTTCAACCATGTTGGTTAATGATGTCACGCAGGTGGTGGAGTAATAAATGCTTTTATTTAATTATTTTGAGATCGAATTCATACTATATTTGTTGCTATACATTATGGACATGGCACCTGAGGAATAATTCAAATTTTTCTCAGTTATTTTGTTTTATTTCCAGATTCAAATAGGCTCATTTTTAGAGAGGGGGTTCAGCGAAAAATCGGCAGCTGGCAGCAGGAAGTAGCTGCCGTTGACAGCCGGAAGTCCTGCCATATTAGGAGGGACCTGCTATTTCGTGGCAGCCAATCAGCATCGTCCAACGTAGTAACAACCAATCACATTTAACTGAAAGTCAAGCGACAGTAGCCAATATTGGCACAAATTGGATTTTACTTTTATGTTAGAGACAGTGTATCTGTGACTACTTGAATTGGTTAATTTAATCATTTGTAGAAACATTTGTGCACAAGGTTCTGGTTTGCCAAGGGGCGATCATTAACTTCAAATTACGTTACCATTACCATTAAATATTATCGTTTGTTAACTGGAATTATTGACAAGCTCAGCCTTGATAATACACGTACAACACTAACCATGTCGTTTTTTGTGTGTGTATCGAATTTTTCAGGGGATTGTCTGATATCCAACCATTTTTTTTTATTTAATTTTTTTTATTTATTGCTATTGCATTTTATTTTTTATTTTTTTATTATTATGTTTATATAAATATTCATGTATATATTTAAGAAATATTTGCATGTATATACTGTATACATTTATATTATTTATATTATATATAAATATAAATATTTTATATATAAATATAATAAATTTTTCTTAAATATATACATGCTTGTGTGTGTTTTTATATATAAATAATAATTATACACAGTTCACACACATATATTATGTAAACACAAACTTTTATTTTGGATGTGATTAATCGTGATTAATCTTTTGACAGCCCTAATTTATACACGTACAAATTCATAATTTCAAGTGTAGCTTAATTTTTGTTTTCTGTATTATGATCTTCGTTAATTGATTTATATTTGATAAACCTTTTTAAATCAAATACAAAATTGCAAATTTAAGTATTTTATTTAAATAAGTACTAAAATGATATAAAAATTGATAATTTATTTGCCTTGCTAAAAGCGGCATCCTCCAACTTCCGGTTATAAGCGGCAGCTGACGTCAGCTGCCAGTGGCAGCTACTTCCTGCTGCCAGCTGCCAGCTGCCGATTTTTCGCTGAACCCCTACTGCTTTTTTATGTACTAGAGCACGTCCGCACATGCGCACTCTTCAAAAACGGTGCTTTAAATCTCTTGACAATCTAAAAGACATTAATGACATTTGTATGTATTCTAAATAAAAGATATAGGTTGTACTGAATGTCAGCTTGCTTATTTTGCTCAAGATAAGGATTTATTAAGTCCACATGTCATGCAAACAAGAAACTATGCTTCTAACCACAGGTCGAGAGCTGTCGTTGCAACCACACAAGTTTGCGATGCTGTTTACGAACGTTCGTTCGAACGACGGTTTCGGGAAACACTGACTGGTTGAAACGACGGAACTTGCGACCCTTGGCTAACGATGCTTTTGGGAAACGCACCCCAGCATAAAAACATAATGATAATTAATAATTTCTGAACATTGAATCATTATTCACCCTTTTCTCATGGTTTCTCAAAAGAATTCATAAAAGTATAGAATATAATAGCATAGTTCTAATAGGGGCTCATTGTGACGCAGTGTTACAACGCACCCCACCTTCGCAAATAGGATTTAAACCGTGGCTCATGTCTTCTGCTGGTTAGATCAGCATTAAAGAACGATCTCAACTGTTAAATAACATATATAAGATTAAAATAATATCAGATTTGTCTTGTTTTAAATAAACACAACAAACAGATGAAAAATAAACTTAAGTAAGAAATTTACTTTTGCTATGGTTAAATAAATGTTCAGTGATATCTTTCTAAGATTTTTAAATTTGGGCGCTATTTTTTCTCTAAATAATTTTGATATGGCAAGTGGCAACTAGTAAATACACTAAGTTTTGTCATCCTGGCATGTGTGGAAAGTGTTAAACCATGTGTGTTACAACTAACCCCGCGTTAGGTTGTGCCCCACGCTCCCTTACATTAAAAAAAAAACAAAATTTATTCATGTGCCCTAGTAATCTTTATTCAAAATAACTTCCCCCTGACGTTTACTGGCGGGAGGGCAGGGCAACCTGTCACTCACATGACATTACAGTAATATACACCTACCAATAATATAGCCTGACGAGCCAGACCCACATCAAGATGTTGGGTCTGGGAACTCACCATTGGCAGGGCTCAATCCGAGGGGCGGGATAAACGGTTGTCTTTCAAATTCCCTCTGCACGCAATAGGATAGCGCTACAACTAACCAGAGCAACGAAGAACGGGAAGCGGAGCTAGAGTTATGATATATAACTTTGCCGTATCGGCAAATCTCAGAACACATCTTCCTTTCTGAAGAATGACTTCAGTGCCGTTCTTTGTTCTTTTCTCAAAGAAAAGCTTAACGCCAAGTCTTCCAGAGTCGCGGCCAAAGCCTATTTGAAAGACTGCTGTTTGCCAGCTTCTTTGTTTACAAGTAGCACACAGAACCGCCGCAACTACGCCGTCATTATGTTAAGCCCGCCCACCAACTCTATACACGATGTGATTGACCTGACCAGAGTTTGGTTTTTCCAGCTCGCAAGCCAACGGAGAGTTGCTAGACTACCCTGGCTGCAAATTAGATTTGCTGCCGCTAGGGTGCGTCTAGATTTCTAGGCTACCAATAATACACAATAATAGCAAACCACAATGATCCAGTCAATTACTGATGGACAAAATTAAGCCCTGCCCAACATTTTTTAGTATATATATTACGAGGTGGCTAATCCGTACGAATTTGTACGACCTCACTCATATGTTTTCGTTCAATTTGACTAGACTCCAGTGATGGGTAGGTTTGGGCGTACGAATTAGCCACCTCATAAAATACGTTTGAATAACTGTGAGATCGGGTTGTATAAAACTCATAATAGAGAAGAAAATACTATTGCGACATCCATTTCATGCTGACTTTAAAATGTCACACACATTTTACCACACACGCTAACACACACACACACAAACAAACAAAATACTTTTTACAATTAATTTAATAAAATATACAAATAATAATACCAATCTATATGTATATATTGTCTATATGTGCAATTTTATATGTGCATTGAGAAAATAAAATTTTTTTTTAGAACATACATTTTTTTGTACATACAAGTCTTATTTGTTTGTGGTGAAAGCTGTTTGTCCTACTCCCAGTCTACCTGCATGACTCATTTCTGTTCCGCTGTTCATTCATAGTCTTCTTGGTCTTCTCCACCAACAGACCTAATTCAAAGCAGCGCCATGGCAGGTATGAAAGCAAGGCTGAGGGATAGACTTACTGTGTTTTCAACGTCATCCATTGTATAAAGCTAATAGTTCAATTATAATTTTCCAAGAGTTTTTTGTCTACTGAAATGTCTTGGAAAGATTTGCAGTGTTTCGTCAGCAGAACGATCCAAAACACACTAAATAATATTAGTTAATAGTGACATTGAAGATATGTATGTCTATCCCTCAAAGCCTCGCTTTCATTCCCGTTAAAAATAAAAATTTCCGCTGCTGTGAATAAGGTCAATATGATACATAATTTGGGTCTGGGTCTGTGGCTTAATCTTAATGTAACCCTCTTGTTGTCATTGTGCTGTTTTCATTAGTTGTCTAATGGAATTGCTATTGCCTATCATTTTCTTTTCTCCCTCTTCACTCAGTCTAATCAAATGTAATATGGACCTACTAGTCTTAGGCCCGGTTTCACAGACATGGTTTAGATTAGGATTAGGCCTTAGTTCAATTGGGACATTTAAGTAGCTTTTATTAGAAAAAAATATTACTGTGTGCATTTTGAGATAAAACAATGGCACTGACATGTTTTACATAGGCCTAGTACAAGTTGCTTTCAGTTAAAACAACTCAAACATGTATTTAGTCTGGGACTAGGTTTAAGCATTGTCTGTGAAACCAGGGGTTAGATTTTTATGTTAACCCTGTGGCTTGTGGTCAGTGATTATACGTCATTACAGACAGAGAGAGAGTATTAGAGGTGTGCACGTTTATAACTAGTTCCCACACCACTGAAAGAGGGAAACTATTCTAGACACATCCTCTTGCACCCATGCAAGATTTTTATGAAGGCAGCACCACCTAGTGGTGTAAGCATGATATTGGACCAGTTCACATATTTCATATATTTCACCTAACATCTCTGATCACTGTTCAATTAGATATAGCCCTACATTTGTATTCGCAGATAAATTGCCTTGAACTAATGACTTTGTTTTCACATAAACTTATTTTAAAAATAAATCTTGGTTAAAGTGCGCATGCGTGCATAGGAGTTGAGCGTTGTTGAGGGGGAGCAACATAAGGGTGCGTTAATCTAATGACCCATGTTCACTTTTGGCTCTTCCTTTAAAGTAAATGGATACCGTATTTTACGCCTTTATTAAACTCCATTACCACTGGGACAATTTAGCTTAGCTTAACTTTATTTATCTTATAACTAATCTCTTGACAAACCTGCCCGAAAAACAAAAAAAAGTATTTTGTGATTGAGAGCTCGCGCCATAGACTGTAAAAAAAACATCTTGGGTCTCAAGCAGTGCTCAAATTGATGTTATGGGGGGGTCCCCACCAAAAACCTTTTTTTAGTGGGGTTGGGGTAAATCCTACAACAGGGCCACATGTAGGATTTTGTAAATACATAGTGCACAAAAGTGATCTTGCTAGGGGGGGTTGGGAGCAGATCTAGACAAATTGGGTTGCTTCTAGTTAAAATAATGTCATGCACGATCATTTAGATTGATTTTTCACATTTTTCTAGTCAGTTTTGATGGTTTTGCAATATTTATAAAATGTTAGAATAGTAATAATGAAAAATGAGTATGCCTAAATGTGTGCAATTTATGTAGGTAGGTAAGGCATACAAAAGCCCTGACATAGTAGAAAGATTAGAAGAAAATTAGCCCATCAAAGCCAGCTTGTAAAGGTTTTATTAGTTTTATGTTTTTCCCCCGTTAAAGTTGGCTTCACGCAACGGCACCAGGCAAGCAGTAAACAGACTCACTCTCTTTAGATGGAGCATTTACTTTTTTAAAAAAGAAATGAAGAGCAGCCTAAAAATGCACAGTTGCATGAATTATTGTAAATAATTTCCGCCACTAAATAAAAAAATAAAAAGAGTAATTGCAACTTTTTATCTCAGAATTCTGACTTTTTTTCTCACAATTGGCTTTATGCACAGCTACACTACTTCCTGAACTTCAGCCAGCTCCTTTGTTTCCTGTCTGCGATTATTGGACAAACTGATTAATCCAGGTGTGCCTGACCTCTGAAGTCACAACAACAATAATCAGACACACCTGGATTAATCAGTTTGTCCAATAATGGCAGACAGGAAACAAAGGAGCTGGCTGAAGTTCAGGAAGTAGTGCAGCTGTGCATAAAGCCAATTGCGTGATATAAAGTCAGAATTCTGAGATATAAACTCGCAATTGCGTGATATAAAGTCAGAATTCTGAGATATAAACTCGCAATTGCGTGATATAAAGTCAGAATTCTGAGATATAAACTCGCAATTGCGTGATATAAAGTCAGAATTCTGAGATATAAACTCGCAATTGCGTGATATAAAGTCAGAATTCTGAGATATAAACTCGCAATTGCGTGATATAAAGTCAGAATTCTGAGATATAAACTCGCAATTGCGTGATATAAAGTCACAATTCTGACTTTTTTTTCTCAGTCAGAATTGTGACTTTATATCACGCAATTGCAAGTTTTTTTATCTCAGAATTCTGATTTTATATCACGCAATTGCGAGTTTATATCTCAGAATTCAGAAAAAATCGCAATTACTCTTTTTATTTTTTTATTTAGTGGCAGAAACGGGCTTCCATACCAATGGGGGGTCCCGGATCCCACCAGCCCCCCCTCAATTCGAGCACTGGTCTCAAGTCTGCGCAGTAGCTAGCAACTTGGAGCCCGAGTCTGCGCAGTAGTGATCACGAGGTCCCGCCCACACTCCTGACTAATCAACAACTTTTTGTGAAATAAATTGTTAAGGAAATGTAGAAATTAAAGTTAAAGCTCCAATCCACTTCCGAAGTTCCCGAAAAATGTCTGTTGGTGCCTCAGTGACTACTTTGCTAAGAGAAGCTGTCAATCTCAGCTGTCAATCATGACGTCACACCCCCGCATCAAATAACTAACTAAAACCAAACTTACTTAAAGAACAAACTTTGGAACTAACATCAGCGTGATGTCTAAAATGACAGAAACCATCTTTGGAAAACATTTATTTGAAGTGTAATTTGATTGTTTAGTTTGTCTGTCCCATTACATTTCATGAGGGTTTATGAGCTATACTCATAGACTGTAAAAAAATATGGACGTAGTGTCCGTGACGTCACCCATAGGATTCCGATGAGCCGTTCTGAAGTACAAAGTAGGGACGAGCTGGCCGTTGCCATCTTGGCAGCGCATCATCGCGCGTCACTCCCAGATAACAGAAAATGGGCAAAAAGGCAGGACATGGGCGAAGCTGAAGTGACGCGATGACTAACAGACAGCAGATATCCACCTGTCACTCAAAGTGGCCATGCCCTTAATTATGCAGAACTTTAATGCTTTATATAATGTAAACGAATGAGTTATAAAAAAAATCACCCCCCTCACAGTTGTCATGAAGGGCAAAATTAGCCGTATAGACCAAAACCACAATTTGTACAAGCCTGTAAACATGTTTTAAGGGTCCCGTTCTTCGTGTCTTTTTGAAGCTTTGATTGTGTTTACAGTGTGCAATATAACATGTGTTCATGTTTCACGTGTAAAAAAACAGTATTTTTAACACAATTTACTTATCTGTACACCGCTGTTTTCACTGTCCTAAAAACGGCTGATGACTTCCTTTATTCTATGAAGTTCAGATTGTGCCAGCGCTTCCCGTGTTGTGATTCGACAGCAGCTTAGCGAACGTGGCCCGGTTCCTGTGTTGTGATTCGACAGCAGCTTAGCGCACGTGGAAATGTCACGCCTCTTAACTGGAGATATATATGCGCTTAATGATCTCTACAGCGTCCCTGGGAAAGCCAAACAAAGGTGATTTGACTCCGGGATGAAAATAACAGCGTCTCGACGACAAGGCAACAAACACACTCAAACGCACCACTTCCTTTTCTCCACGCGACACTTCCTCTTCTCCATGTGGGACAGCAACAAGACCACGCCCCCTTTTTTCGCGTAGTCTTGTGGGCGGAGGTTAGTCTGTTCTACTGTTCTATCGACGTCATTTACGTAGGAAGTACCAGGATGTAGTCCAAGCCGGCCGTTCGCTGTAGGCTTTGAAAGGGAACTTCTGTTAAATAAAATATCTCGCTTGGCATTGAACTTTGAGCTTTATAATTTTACAGGTATTATTTATGCTCTAACAGCAACATTACACACTAACTAAAGTTTGAACAGTGGGATAACGAAGAACGGGACCTTTAATATCCTGTAAAGTTGGGCAGTTTAACATGGGGCTTAATGAGATTCTGCTCCCTTCTGGAGCCTGTCCCTAGCGGCCAGTCGAGGAATTGCAGTGTATGTCACTTCCGTATTGGCTTCAAGAGAAACTGCGGAAGCCGCTTGGCTATACTACATCCAGCCACCTGGGGGCGATCGAGACGATTGGCTTGGCTTCAGGACTCGTGTGGCACACTTGGCTCGTGCAAAGATCGCAAAACGAAGACCTGCGGTGTGGCATAATAAAGAACAATGAATAACTATATCATAATTTAGTTTGGTAGTTAGTAGGTACTAGTTGCAACTTTTATTCAAGGTAAGTTTACATTGCCATATTCTGGAATTTCTCACATATGAACGAGCACTGGATGCCCAGCCCAATGTTTCTGATATGTTTAGTCATACATAATAATGATAAAGTTTGTATGTATAGTATGTATGAAAGGGAAAGCCATGGAATTCCTTTATTTTTGTCCGTTAAAATAGCGCATTATTTGTCATCATGACAGCAAAGGGCGCTGTAATGCTGAGCTCAGCTCAGAGGATTTATGAAATTACCTGATTACAAGCACCTGCAGCTAGGCTGCTATTTTTCAGTTGGTTTGGGCACAAGACATAAATTATTTAAATATAAACTTAATCTCTCTCTCTCTCTCTCTCTCTCTCTCTCTCTCTCTCTCTCTCTCTCTCTCTCTCTCTCTCTCTCTCTCTCTCTCTCTCTCTCTCTCTCTCTCTCTCTCTCTCTCCTTACATATATATGAAAGGTAGTATTTTTGATGCTTCACTATCTTAGTTGTTCTAAAAAAAAAAGTCAATGTGGCCCATGCAACTGTTTGGTTGATGATATTCTTCAAAATATCTTCTTTTGTGTTAAGCAGAAGAAAGAAATTCACACAGGTTTGGAACAACTTGAGGAACTTACCTTACATATATATGAAAGGTAGTGTTTTTGATGCTTCACTCGTCTTATGAGTTGAGGGGAAAGTCTATGGTTTATACGTTTTGCCTGTCTGCTTACTTTGTCAGTGTTACTGTTGCAGTAGATTTTATAGTATTTTTTTAAATGGCCTTCTCCTGTGCAACATCTTTATTGTTAACATTAATGTACTCCAGGGGGCGTATTACAAAAAAAGATCCTAACTTTAGAATCCTATCTTATCTGTTTGGTAACCATGGCAATTTCAGTTAGGACCTCATTTAGGACAAAAGCTATTACAGAATTTCTTATATATGCAAAGGAAAAGGGTATTACAGAAGCATCCTTACTCAACCAAAAATACAAAAAACTGTCTTAACTTTAGGATAACCCCACTTGTTTCCTAAATTATTTGAAAGCCAACTGTAAAAATCACATAACAATAGCCGTTTGAGAATTGTGTCACATTTATTAATGATACATAACGAAGAACAGCAATGTTTGACGGTGGAAACACTTTTTGAACACCCAGATGTGCTGCACTTTGACGACAAAACAAATAGTTACGAACTCCCACAAAATCAAGCTTATTAAAAGCTTTTCTTCATGAAGGACGTTTCTCCATTTTAATGTCTAGCGTTTACTTCACAGCAGCTGCTTGTGCATCGTTGGTTACTATGGAACTCGATGGAGCGGTTTAAGATTTCCTAGCTACAGATACAAATGAGATTTTGTAAGATAGGATTAGAATCCTAAATCAAGTTAACATTTGTTTCTGTAAAATGAATTTGTGAAAAATCAGATCTTAACTTAAGATAGAACGTTTCTGTTATACGCCCCCCGGGGACTATTTTCAGGCCAAAGACCTCTTGGTGGATATGAGATGGGCCAGGGACCACCATAGTTAGTATAAAACTAAGTACTGCATTTTATAATTATTCAAGTACAGAGTCAAGCACTTGTACATTTGCATTTGATTTTTTCTTAACATCTTTGATAAAACTATTATAAAGCACTGTAACAGCAATTCTATTGTAATTTACCTATTTTTTTTTCTTCTTCTTCCAGCATCATTCTGCTTTTGCCTCGGACTGACTGTGACACTGATGATGACCCTGAAATTGTCCAGGAACTTCAATTTTGTGCAGTTTTTGAAGGTAACTCTAGGTTATATTTGCAAATGATCTGACTAGGACTGAGAACATTTAATCTGTATCCTGCTGATTTGCTGAAATTCTATGAGATATGCAAGAATTTTCTTGCTAGGTTTGTTTCAAGGTGCTATCTGTTTTTCATTTAGTATTTAAAAGCTCAACCCGACAATAATTACTCTGCATCTCTCCTGCACTCTGTTATTTCTGCATCCGCTGAAATGCGTTCCCACTGATGACGGCAGATTCGAGATGCCCCGCTGGAACCTTCTTTCAGAGATCAAATATAATGGTCTGAAATAAGCGGGAACAGATGGACTCGGATCTATTTTAGGAGTGTGATCTGTGATGCAAGATAATCTGACGGATACTTAGACGTTTGCGTAACAATCTTGGCTACTTTCCAGACTAATTATTGATGTTTATTGTCTAATCATTCCGTTAAAGTAAAAAACAGGACTCTGTTTTTAGCTTTTTCACAAAATAAAGTGCATGAATCACATTAGTAGCAAAAACCAGGACATGCATTGAGAATACAGAGGCTAGGCCCAATTCTGCCATTTTTTCTTACCCTCAAGTTGTTCCAAACCTGTATGAATTTCTTTCTTCTGCTGAACACAAAAGACAATATTTTGAAGAATATTTTTCATAGTATGGAAAAAAGTCAATGTGGCCCATGAACTGTTTGGTTGATAACATTCTTCATTCTGCTGTTCAGTAAATGATGACAGAATTGTCATTTTTTTGGTGAACTGTCCTTTAAACCTCATTGAGAAACTTACAGCAGTTGCAAATTCTAATAATCATATCTCTATAAAGCTAACACACAGAAAGGTTTAAATGCTATAAAAGAGTTTCTGAATACAAAACAAGGGATTTTGAAGTGAAAGTGTGTAGAGTATTTAAAAAAAAAATTATATTATATAATATATTGCTAATTTTATATATATATATATATATATATATATATATATATATATATATATATATATATATATATATATATATGAATAGTTATTGTTTATTGGAGTAAGTAAAATACTTTTTTTTGTGGAGAAAAAAATGTCAGATTAAAAGAAGATAAATACATCTGAGACGCAACTCTTTTTCCTGTTGTGTCCTGTATTTTTTTGTAGAAAATCTTGACACATCAATATCATTTTTTAAAAACTTTTTTTTGGTCTTGAGTATGTCAGTGATAAACGTCTGATTGCTGTTTCAGTTTGTCCAGCTTCCACTGTTGTAACAGCCTGTTTCCAATAGGTGGAGCTGTGTGCTTACTGCCAATGTGACTGTACGTTAAAAGATCATTCTTCAGTATATCAGCTTTCCATGAAGGTTTTGGTTTAAGAGTCAAGTTTCCTTGGAGTCAAAGGTGTTAGTTTGAGATATCCAACAAACACGTTGGTGCAGATTATGTGAGATTTCAGTTTCTTTTTTTCAATGGCATTTGCCTCTGTTTATTAGTCAGTTCAGGAGAGACGAGAAGTTATTGAGGTGAGACAGAGGGAATGGGTCTGGCTCATAGTCTCTAATAGGCTCTCAAACCTGCATTTCTTGCGTAAGCACGATGGCTCAGGCCTGTCAAGAACATGTGCTGCACCGCGACTCTGACAGAGCGTCTCATCTGAGTGAATCTTCACCAGATGTCTGACCCGTGTTCTCTCAAACTCCTGCTGTGAAATGCTCTTAGTTAAAAACAAAAATGACCTAAATGAGTGGAATTCAACATCTTAAAGGGACAGTTCACCCCCAAAATTAACAATCTGTCTTTATTTCCTAACACTCATGTTGTTGCAAACCCATATGCTCCAATAGGGACATAAAACCCAAAAAGCACCATAAAAGTATCGTTAAATTCAAATTCTTCCAATAAACCATATGACAAGCTTTGTGCGAACAACAGACTGAAAGTTATTTTTCACTGATAACTTGCCTTTCCCTCCACTGAAGCTCGCATTTACATTTAGTCATTTAGCAGACACTTTTATCTAAAGCGAATTACAAATGAGGAACATCACAAGCAATTTATCATATGAGATTGAACAATACTTCCAACAGTAAACTAGATACAGAAGCTAGATAATTAAGCCATTAAAAAAATGCTTAAAATGATAATAAACTGCCTTCAAATATTGTTGTAGCATGTCACATTTGGTTATACATGTGATAACCAATATTATTTTGACGTTGGTTTATGTAACTGGCTGTTTAAAGATTCTTCCAAAATTCTGAATTTGTAAATAATGACAATTTATTATTTTTGTAGTGAATGATTGCTTTAATAATTCACCCGAGAACTTTTACTTTACTGTAGGCTACCAAAAGGCTTAATAGGTTGCGGTAGCCTAATGTCTACTTCTAATTTATTACTTTAACAGTTCAACTAATCAAGAGCAAAATAAAAAAATGTGTGTGTGTTATATGATACAAAAAAATACTTTTTTTTGTTACAATTTTGTTCCTGAAATCCACCCTTCTGCTGGGATCGGTATAATCCATTTTTTTTATTGTTTTGTTCCCCCCCCAAATTTTTTTGTGATCTAATCTGATTTCAGATTCCTTTTTTTCTTATGAACAACCCATTTTCAAGATTTGATCCAATCCGATAGCCGAAATCCGATCAGATACTAAAGGGTGGAGCTAGACTCACTGCAGAACGTTGATTGGTTGACAGAGAATCATCACTTGCGCATGCTTTTTCAGATGTGTTTTTCCTTCTAGCCTGCAGCCTTGGCTAAAAACAAAGCACGTTGTCGTCTTATGACAACAGCCACATGCCGAGAAGCAAGAACAAGATCTGCTGTATTTCGTCAGGGCTCGACATTAAGACTTGTCCGCTTGTCCGGGACAAGTGGATTTTTTTATTTTTTACTTGCCCAACCGGACAAGTAGTCTGATTAAAACGTCAAAAACAAAAAATATCTAGGGAATCACCAAACTGCAAAAATGATTCTGCATTAATTTAGTGTAAGTGGCTATCGATAGTTGATAATAATATATAATGTATAATGTACTGATGGTAACAAGGTTGCGCTGACGCTTGCACAGCCTCTCGAGGAGAAATCAAAACAAATCAGCGCTGCTCACACAGAGAAACTCAGTTAATATACTGCGGTAAAAATTCAAAAAGTGGAATTTTTTGTATTTATAATATATGATAAGAAGTTAAGCAACACCACACGAGCAAGAGTGCTGTTTTCCTGAATACCACCACGATTGAAAATGTGACACTGATTTCATATGACAGTTCGATAAACAATTAATTAACCCTCAGAGACCTAAGGGTATTTTTACAATTATTTTTCCGCCTGGTGTTATTTACTAAAAAAGCTTGTAAAACATCAACCCTGTTGTGCACAGACAATTGACACACCTCTTTTTTTTCAAGACAAGCTGCACTGTCAGTATATTTGTGTTGCATTGATGTCACCTGAATGTAAAATAAGTTATGGGACCATAAAGACAAATGAAAACATAAAACGGAAATTGAATCACTCAAATATTTATTGAAAACACACACAAATAAATAAAAGCTAAGCATATTTCCTCTGGAAAACAGTTTGTTCAAGTCTTTGGAGTCCTGGAACTCAGGAATAAACATTATAACTTATACAGAACCAAAACTATTTACATTTTTCCCAAAAAAAGTCCAGGCGCTTTTGGCCTTTTATTTTGGATATTTACTGGTGCCAAGCCTCAAAACAGTTCCTATCAGGAACTTCTCCTCAAACTTTCTCCTCAAACTTTTTCCTCAAACTTTCTCCACAAAACTACTAAAAACTGCAGCGCGTCTCTCTCTCTCTATCCTCAAAACTAGCCGTGCGTCTCTCTCTCTTCACAATAACAGAGCTGTGGTTCATGCGTAATGACGCACACCAACGTGGATGACGGATCAGCCTGTCATTGGTCAAACCCTCATCCAAAATGGCAGCTAGCATCGCGCTAGCGGCAAAAATGACGGAAAATGTATAAATTATGGACATCAAGTGGATATATCTTGGATGTAAGCATTTTGATTTATTGCTGAACAACTCCAAAAAGATGCACATGTTCCAGGCTGGATAGAAAACCTTCTGTAAAGGCTACAAAGACACCAAAGACACCCCCGTGATGGCTAGCTCGTTAGCTTTCTGCTGGAAAAACGGTAAGAAAATCGATGAAAGTTTCATGAAATAATATAGATATTTATCGGAGGTGCCGTGTGACGTCGTGGGCGATGCCGTCGGGCTCTGAGGGTTAACATCAAGCCACTTACATTTTAGATGCAATATTGACTGTTTTTGTTCTATTTCAGCAGCGAAAATGGTTCCAAACAAAGATCACAGCAGAACGTCTCGGGTTACGACTGTAACCCTTGTTCCCTGAGAAAGAGAACGAGACACTGTCTTTGGGGACGCTCCCTTAGCAACAGTACGTCTGAAGTATGAATGAAACTATTCCAATCCTGATTGGTGTTGCGTCATGACGTAGTATGTGACGAACATACATGGAAGTTACAAAGGGGAAGCTGGCGCATATTACCGAGCAGGTGAAGTCTTCCCTCTTCCGGTGTCCCGTGAGGCAGGGGATGGAAGGCCTGAAGGACCACTGACCGTGCCAGCGAGTCGCAGGCCTCATCCTCCAAGCCTCACGGAGGAACCGTACAACCAGATGGTGCTTCCCCAGAGGCCCATCACTCACAGAAGCGTGGAATGTATGTAACTTTGTATGTAACTTTAGAGACGGTCCCTGAATTCGCCAACTTTATGCCAGTCATATCAGATGCGCTGTGGTTCTGCTGTGTTTGTTTGAAACAATTTTCGCTGCTGAAATAGAACAAAAACAGTCAACCTCTGTATGATGAATGAATCTCCTGCGTACATCGCACTGCTTTGAGTGCAGATTTCAGTGAGGGCGGTGCGCGCTCTGAACAAAACTCCGGCTAATCTGAACGCCTCTGATTATGAGACATTGCATTCATAAACTCAATAGAAACACGTGTGAGTGGTTATAATGCACAACGTGATTATAACAGATGGCTTTTGAGAAGACTATAATAAATTCACCGCCAAAGTGGCAAGTGTCGTGTGCAGCCGAAATAATGTTAACTTACACCCGCAAATGGCGGTTGTTAATGTCAAGCCCTGCCTGTCACCCTAGGCTTGTCTAAATTTGTTTGTTCTCTTCACATTATTATTTCCCAGACGTAGTTTTGGTATCGAGGTCAAAGTCCACTTGCCTTGCGTTCGTAGTTTTGAAGTGTTCCCCCTATTACAGCGACTTTCTGGCATGTTCTGCAGACAGGGTGACCATCTTCGATTAAGTTTCCCTCTTTTTCCCTGACTTTTGTAAAAGCCAAAATATGACCACGCCTCAGATTTGGTCCTTTTAGAAGTGAAGTCTGAAAAATCTCCCGGCCTGTCACTGCAATCTGCCATTTCTTCTCATTCAAATAACAGCGTTGCGCCTGCACCAGACGCTGACTGGACAAGATTTACCACGAGTAGGGATGGGCATTCGATTAAATTTTCTTAGTCGATCGTCAGGAGAATTAACGATCGACTATCGATTAATCACAAATTTTTTTTATAATAAAATTAATTATTTATCTTTTATAATTAAAAAATGCAATGAATACAAAACTACAGCGTGTTTTTCCTTGATGAGACCTTTATTACAAGATCAACTTGTGGCAGTTAAAGCAGCACTAGGTAACTTTTCAACCATCATAATATATTTTCAAGACTCTTGTGATGATACATCGACTTACAATAGGTTGAATGACACGTCTGCCATAGCCTGACGGTGTCTGTATCGTTTTTAATCGTACTTTTAAACTTCGGGTTTCGGGTAGTAACCCGAGAAAAAAAAGAACTACAAAATTCGACTGCTTTACGGCATATACGTCACTTCCACCATCACCCCCACTTCCTTAAATTTGGACGTGCGAGCCCAACTATCCTTTGTTTGCCGGATGTTATAGTCATGGCGGAGGCAGCACAGAAAAAGAAGAAAGCAAAGGTTTTGTCGGAGGAATGCAAAAAGAGGAAACGAGAAAGTGATCGTATTAAAGGCAGGACGAGGATCAACATTGGGCCAGCGTTTGCTCGTTGGCGTGAGCTGAAGGAGGTCAATATATTATATTGACGATATATGGTTATTACCTACCACTCAAACATTGAATTGAAGTATCATATAGATTCTGTAAAACGGTAACCAATAGACTAGACTACTATAATGACGCTGGCTTGTAAACATGAGCATCGCGATCATTTGGCGTTTGAAAAAAAAAATAAAACCCATGAAATTATATTCATATGACATGCTGAAACATATGCCACTGTACCTGGGATGAAGACATTTCACGTGTGGCGCAAGCAGAACACCTGCGTGTGAACTCCTCCTGCAGTGTTCAGGGCTATCATAGTTGTCATGTCAACAAATGCACGTGCGATGCATCCCCTGATGTAGGATGACAGAGTTTACGACAGTAGTAGAGGACAATACTGTTTCCCAACTGTAGGGGGACCCCGAGAGCAAAACCTACCTAGTGCTGCTTTAAACTACGTTCAGTTAGGCAAACCGAACATATATGCGCGTGCATATGCGGTGCTCTAAAGCAGCGGAACCTGCAGCTGCGAGCCAGCGTTCTTAAACATAAAATGCCACATTTTATCATAACACCTCATATGTGCCGCTCAAGTAGTATAAGGTGCCTTCCTCTCAATCAATGCTTGGATAACACACACGTCTCTTTCCATTAAAAATAATGGCGCGTGGTGGCTGGGATATACATAAACAACATACGTAGCATAATTTTTGGAATATCTTATCACGATAAGAAAAAAATAGTTTTAGTCGCGTAACATCAGTTAATGGAAATGCCGTCATTTCGCAATATTTTTTTATCGACCTTTAGAAAATATCGCAAAAGTTTTGGCCAAATCTATAATGGAAACGCGGCGAACGATGTAGCTGTCAGGTAATGGTGATGTAGCTCTCAGCTGTTAAAGCGGTCAAAAGCAGATTTTTTTTTTTTTAACAGCTGCTGCTTTCGTTCTTCGTTGTGAGTTTCTACCATTCTGGTGATGGTACGTCGTGATGGAATTTGATATGCTGGTTCCAATAAATGTATCAGTTCTCGAAAACCATTGCCCTCAACAATACTTAAGGGCAGAATATCCAACTCAATGAACTTGCAGATCCCTTGGGTAATTTTCTCTGCTCGTTGTGCATCACAGCTCCGAGTCTGTGCTAACGCCGACTTGATGCTAGGTTGAGACTGGATGCACCGCCACCGATATTAACCAGGGACAGATGCACTTTGTTTAAGTGGTACATCATTTGAGTCGCGGCCGTGTTGTAGGCTACTTATACACGGCATCGCAATGTTTGCAGTGAACTTCACCACACAGTGAAATTCATTTAATTGCTTCAAAACTCACACTACGCAACACAATCTGCATTAGATTAAAAAAAAATGCATTAGATGAATCGATAACAAATTAATGTGATCAACGAAATTCTTAACAATCAATTATCGATCGTCAATGAATCATGCCCATCCCTAACTGCGAGTTTTCAAAATCGTGATAAATACACACGGTTTTAATGATAATTAAATTTTAAACGATATTACTAACCGTCACTAAATTTTATCGTGGTTTATCGTGAAACCGGTAATCGTTTCATCCCTACCCCCTACCTGGGACAGCAGAGGGATCTGCCATGGAGGACCTGCTGGCAGTGCTACGATGTCTGAGAACCATACTCGGATCAGCCAATAGGGTGCTACTAGTAGCAGACTGATTCCTTCTCGGCGGACCCGCTCCAAGACTCCCTGGAGCAGAACGATCGAGAAAAATGCGTACAGACACAGCCTCGGCCACGTCTGCACCATGACATTGCTGGATGCGTGAGAGAGACCCACAGTGGACAGTGGGACGTCTCTCGAGACACGAACAGATCCACTTCCACTGGGCCGAACTTCTCGCACATGGCCTTCACCACCTCTGGGTGAAGCTGTCACTCCCCGGGCCTCAGTATTTATAGGCCTCGACAGGACGTCTGCTCCCTGATTTTGGTCCCTGAGGACATACATCGCTCTGAGAGACGACTGTTTCCCCTGGGACCACAGGAGGATCTGATGCGCCAGTCTGCATAGAAGGCAAAACCTCAGACCCCCCTGAGGCATCTGTTGAAACGGTTTTCTGGCAACATGGCGCTCCCAGCACTCGCCCTTGGGACAGAAACCAAGGTTTCTTCCATATGACTAGAACGAAGGCTGAACATACCAGAAGGCATTATTGTGGCATCTAGGAGGAAGGATTTCTCCTTCTCCTTCATCCCCAACAGATTTAGCCATAAATGTCTCACCACAGTTACCATTGATGCCATAGAGCGGCCGATGGCATGGGCCATCTCTTTGGTAATGCAGAGAGACAAGTCAGCAGCTTTACGCAACTCCACAATATCAGCTGGAGAAGGACCCTCACCTTCATCTAGATCTCTGAAGAGGTCAGCCTTGTAGGCCTGCAGAATAGATCATGTGTGCAGGGAACTACCAGCCCGCCCAGCCGCCATATAAGCTCTGCCCACCAGTGATGAAGTGTCCCGACAGGGCTTGGTGGGCAGTACCGGGGCTTTGAGGGATGACGCAGTGTCGGGAGAAAGATAGCTTGCGAGAACTTCTTCCACCCAAGGCATCGTCCCATAGCCAGCCTCACGCACCCCCAGCACAATGGCATAATCCAACACTGGGCGATTGGAAACGTGTGCTGAATAAGGCTTATTACAAGACTTGCACAACTCGTTGTGAAAGTCGGGGAAAAATGGCAAGCCCCGGCGAGGTGGTTGAACCCGGCGCTTGAAAAAGCATCCATCCAGTCTACTGGGTGGCTGGACTTCATGCCTTTCCTGTGGCCAGTTAATATTTAATTTGGCCAGAGCGTGGGTCAACACCTCTACCAGCTCTCGATACCGAACTCATCCAGCTCCTCAGAACCAGAGAGCTTGAGCATCGGATTATCCACCCCGGGAGAAGAAGCCGCAGCGTGGCTTCAACACGGGGAGGGAGAACATCTGAACTGTCAGACGAAGACTGGGAAGATGCCTCAGCAGTCCCGAGTCTCGCTGACACATCCATCTGCGAGCCTCATGACCTGCGTTGCCGCGTTGCAGGATCAGAACCACGGGGCTAGCGAGGCTGGCCGGCTTCATCAAATACAGCCATCCGAGAGTGCGGCACCTTGAGCGGCAGCTTATCACATTCGTAGGGCTCTATAAAATCCGTTTTATTTTATTTTTTAAATTTCATTAAATTTTTTCCCAAATTCATTTTTTTCCGTTTTCATTTTTGCTAATTCCGTTTTTTCCGTTTTACATTTTGCTAATTCCTTTTTTTCCGATTACATTTTTGGAATTCAGTTTTTTTTTTACCCTTAACTGTTATTTTAGTTGTAAAAAGAGTGTGCTTTTAATATTAATATAATAGTACATAAAACATAAAATAGGAATGACCTTAAATTTATTGAGGTAACAAACACCACATTTACTCAGTACTTTTCAGGACAAATACTACAACATAACACTGCACTCTAAGTACTTCAAGTCACAACAAAATACTAGTGCTGTGAATTGATGAAAAAAAAAAATTAATTGCATTTTTTCTGTAATTAATCATGATTAATTGCATTTAACATTTTTTTAAAATATTTTTATAGGGCAATTCCATGCAAAGGTCATCTTTACCATGAAAAAAAAAAGTTGGCCACACACAAACAGACTTATTCTTAAAATGTTTACTTGGGTCTATACTTTATTGTATGAAACAATTCTCATTGAATTGTATAGATATTTACTGTTTTATTACATCATATACAAGGTGTGCACCAATGCAAGCAGAGTTTTTAAAATGTATGTGTTTTACTGTTTTCAAGAAAGGGAATAGATAGACTCAATGGTTCAACAAAATGGTATTATTTGGCAATTTCCTGATGAACAAGGGGATGATTATGCAGTGTGTACACTTAGCTTGCTTTAACAGTAAAGCTCTAGAAATGTATAAGCCTCTTGTTAAATGTGTCGTGAGTTCTAGGGCCAAGTAACGTCCATAACGTTTTAGAGGATAAGTTCATGCTACACATACAGTGTTAATGCAAAAATGCCCAACGTTTCTGTGCAATGTTAACTTATATGAATGTATAATGTGATGAACATTTCGTGCCCTTTTGTTTCTTATAAACATTTTAATTTTGCGTTATGGATGTGACGTTACGGACATTACATTTAAAGAAAATTCTAAAATCAAACCCACGTGTGACATAACGTGTGTTCCTGTTGCTGGCAGCATGGCAGTGATAAACACATTTATCCTCTGTGTTTCAGAGAAACGTAACATTGCCTTAGGTCATTAGGCTATAAGTACAATCATAAGTAAACTTTAGCAAAACAAATGGTCGCTCTCTGGACATATTTATGTGATAAATAAATTAGATTGCGATCGATATCTCAAACAATAATGAAAATCTGACTATGTTCCGTAAGCGCCTCTGCTGTAATGTTGCGTGTGTTTATAGTATTCACTTCCATGTAGAGAGCATGGTAGAGAGGCGTATTGAAAGTGCACGAGGAACCTGATTGGTTTAGGCGCGAAACGGGCGCCTCTAATTTGCTCGCTCTTCCTGTCATTCAGGAGGTTTTGACGGCTCGAAGATAGCTTTTTCTTAAAGCTGAACGCCTACCACAATAGATTGATAAAATGGAAAGATACTAACAGCACACAATTAGGGAAAATAATTTGAATAGAAATCTAGTTATATCAAGTCTTATATCAAGTAGCTTGACCTGATAGTTCAGTTGAGATAGCCCATTCTTTCATTACCTCAGGTAAGATGGGTTTAAAAAAATAAACATGTAGGCTAAAGACATATTTATATTTATATAAATATAAATGCGCACTCTTGCAAAAGGAGGCTCCGTTTTAAACATCAAAGTTTAGATGTACAAGGGGCTCCTGTACAAGCATACAAGAGTAAGCAGTCTCTTGGGAGGGCAGTCAAACGAGCCCTTACCGCTCTTCCTCAAAGTCCAAACAAAAAAAAAGCAGTGATGAAAAAAATTGTTGATGCAGTTGGATTCATTGAGCACAGTGAAATGAAACAAGTAGGCCTATCGGTTACAACAGACCACATTAAAGAAAAGGTTAAGCAGTTTTATGTCCGGGATGACATCTCACGACAGGCACCTGGGAAGAAAGATTCTGTTGCCTTCAAAGAAGATGGAGTTAAGAAGACATACCAAAAGAGGCACTTGACTATGTCTATTTTAGAGGCATATAGAGTCTTTCAGCAAGAGTACCCAGAGATTAAAATAGGAAAATCAAAATTTGCAGCACTGCGGCCAGGGGAGGTCTTCACAAAAGCAGAAACACCTCGTAATTTTTGCCTCTGTAAATACCACGAGAACACACAAATGCTGCTTGAGAGTGTACATAAACACATCCCACGACATGCTTTCAAAAGCATATCAGCATTTATCCGAGCTCTGGTCTGCAGACCTGACTCTCCAGAGTGTATGTTAAATGGATGTGAAACATGTTGTGATGCAACTCTCCTTCAGAACATCATTAGCAACATCCCTGATGAAGATAAGAACATCCAAACAACGTGGCATTCATGGGAATCTGAAGGGGGGTTTCAGGTTAAGATCATGAAAAGTGGAGCATTGGGGAATGTGCTTGCATTGCTGCTGGCATCGGCCACTAAATTTCTTAAGCACTGCTTCATAAAAAGTTCTCAAAGTGCAGTTTTCCAAGAGAAGATGAAAGACACAAGTGAGACTACAGAAAATTACACAACTGCATATCAGGATGAAATCCAGGCAGCCCACTGGACCAGCAGACAAGTCACGATTTTCACTGCTGTTGGATGCAATATCATCCAACTGCGGCCACAAATGGGCGTTATCGCGCTGGTGGGGGTTACCGTTTTCGCAGACTGGAACGCCCCCTTCTTCTTCCTCTTCTGGTGAACTGCTAGCTGTCAACATCCGGATTAATGTCCTGTGTAACAGACTTCCTTAAAATTTATCTTTTAATTTGTTTTTGTGTACATTTTTGACATTTCTGTGCGTTTAAATAGGTTTTAGGTCTTTATTATCTGTGTTAATAAGTAGGGACTTTTATTTTGACGGGTGTTGCAGTCTACGGAGCAATATGAAAGAGTGAGCGCTCGTGAGAGCTCGCGGTTCATCATTCAGTGGGTTTAAGCAGATTTAAAGTTTACAGTTTGTTTAGCACCCCCCGAAAAGGCATACGGTGTGTATGTGCTTGTTTACTGTCATTTGTAATGGGTATGTTTGTTTATTGTGTTATTGATAATGCTATGGAGAGAGTTTGTGTACGAGGTGTTTATGCGCACTTCTTTGTTTTTTGTTCAGCTCTTACGGTGATTTTTGGAGATAAACGGTTTCAATAAACTCCTGAAACATCAGTAAAGTCTGGCCATCATTCGGACAGGGTCCGCTACATTAACAAAACGAAAGAAAAAAGTTTGCTGAGCTTCGGTTCATTGCGACGTGGTCCAAAGTTCACGGGAAAAAAACCTGAGACGGCAAAAACGGCATCGTGCTTGTCTTCTGTATTTAACAAAAGCTTTACAGTTTTAAATCATGTCTTGCTTCTATTCGTATGACCATAAATTACGGAGTAACGTTAACGTTCCCCAGAAGGACAAATATTCCCGTGGCCGCGTTGGCGCCTCGCAAGCACACTAGCATTGCTAATTTGACACCGCAGCCTGTTCCTTATCCACATAAAATGGTCAACAAAACATGTAGAAAAGTTAACCAAACCATTCAGCCCCTCGTTTACGAGCTCTTGTTGACGAAATAAACAATAGTCTACTAACTGACATGATCTCTCATCGAATGGAAGGGGAAATAACATCATACCCAGTGTGCCTTGCAAAACTCATCGCGATTGGCGATGAAACGCTACCAGGAACGCCCAATAGGCGTTCTTGTTTCATGACGGGAACGCCCAAGCCGCAGCTGGACCCTCCTCGTTGGATGGAGCAAAGCAGAGGTGCAATCCTATGCCATTGTCAGCGATACACTAGAACACGAAAAGAAGGCTGTTGCTACATTTCTCTCCAAGGTGGTGGATGACCTGATGAAAAAATATCCAGGCATGGAAAAGTTGCACATCTTCAGTGATGGAGCAGCATCACAGTTTAAAAACAAATTAATTTGGTCATTCATGTCCTCAATCTTTAGGGATATCTTTCCAGGCCTTAAGGTATGACTATTTATTCAAATGTTTCTGGGACTTGTGTTAGAAGGTTGCATATGGTGTTCTTCAATGATACTCATTTGACTGTTTAAATCAGGTGGAATGGCACTTCTTTGTCACAAGTCATCCAAAGGGAGCTGTTGATGGAGTAGGTGGGACAGTGAAAAGGTGTGTTAGTTCAGCTGTGCTAAGCCGCAAGGTTATTGTGAACAATGCACAGTCCTTTGCAAAAACAGCTACACATTACTGCCCCAACATTGACATTAAACTGGTTACGGAAAGGGACATCCAGATGTTCACACATGAACACCAGCTAGAGCGTCTGTGGACTAATGTAAGACCTCTCATGGGTAAGTATTGGATAGAAATTTGTGCTCATTAATGAATTTGTGTACATGATAAAGTTATTGGAGCAATATCTATTATTATGACCCCTTCGCACTCTATCTTAGGAACCCAGAGTGTGCACCACATTGAGCCCACCTCTTATGGCATAATCAAACATAGTCAGTATTCATCCTCATTGGTGGCAGCAACACACATTTCATCACTCAAGTGAGGATGATGTTCAAGTCCACCCAAGTGAGCCATTGGACAACATAAAAACAGGCGATTGCCTGCTGATCAGTTATAAAGGGAAGAAGTCCAGCAGGGAGTTTGTTGGCCTGGTGACTGATTTGGATCCTGATGGGGTTGAAATACAGTTTTTGAGGAGAAATGATGAACCAGGCTTTGTCTATATCCTGCCCACAAAGGAGGACAGGTCGTGGGTGGAGAAAGGACAAATTATCCAGCGTCTCAATCCTTTCGTTGACAACAGAGGCCGTTATAATTTCAAAGAGGCTGTACTGGCATAATGAATGAATGAATGAATGAAAAATATGCATTAAGAAAGTTCATGAATTATAATATTAAAGTCCCTGTAAAGGCAATTCTGAGATTTGTTTCTAAACACATTATAAATGTTAGAAATGTATTGCTGAAACACATTACAAAGACTGTGATCATAACTAGAGCACATTCGCATCAGTTCGATCGCGAGTTACTGTTAGTACTGTTAGTTACTATAGTCAACAACTTGCATAACAGCTTACAAAACAAAAACGATGAAGAGGTGGATTCATTTTGTGAACAGCACCCTTGATGGAGAGAGCTGAGGATCATCACCGACACCTACCTCTGCAGTGACTTTACACCGGATCGTTTTACAAACTTTCACCGGAGACAACTGGGATTCACTGATAATCTGCTGCAGAACCGACTATCCCCCGCCCAGGCCGTCATCCTCCCGTCCCACCGACATCTGGTGCGTCGTGATCATAGACGCTCGTGATCAGTGAGTGTTGTCTTGTGTGCTACTGCCGCTTTCCCGTGAGTGGGCGTGGTTTCGGCGCCGACAGCGGACACACCCCCAGCGTTTGAGAGCAGAGAATGCTGCTCATTTTTTCAGGTTTTAGATAAGCTATTTTATGTACTTCCCGGATTTTTTTATGATTCAAATTTGGCTGGGTGGTTAATAACACATTTATCTGTGGTGTGAGAAACTCAGAACACATGTTTAGTTTTGACTTTACAGGGACTTTAATGTTAGAAGAACGTGTTAAGCATGAACAAATTAAATAAATAAATTCCTTCACCCGCATCTTCTCTCATTGTCAATTATTTTATATATCATATTACAATCACATTTCTTAATGTCAAAACTGGCATTTAGAGTAATTTTATGTGTCGACAAAAGTGCCATGATAGTTTGTTTGTTGATTTTCCAAACAGATTCTATGTGTATTTCAGACTCGTCACATCCATAACAGGGTTTTGTCAAATCCATAACGTTGGTTTTTCCTCATGATACACTTCATAAAAAATGTAACAATTTAAACATTGATATTTTTATGTTCAGATAAGACCCCTTCATCATGTGGATTGCAATATTTAAACATTAGACTTAAAAGTTCACAGACTTTTAAGAAAATCGAACAGTCTACTGAAAACTCTGTCATTTCCCGTCACATCCATAACGCATAGATATTTTCCTTTTTTGGGGGGGTCTTAAATATATTTTAGAAAAAAATATTTTTGCTGTCAATTCCCCAGATTGGGTGCTCTGAGAATATGCAATGCCAAATTAAATAGGGTTAGAAATTGATTTTTACTGAGACATTTCAGCTGTCATTATGAGTTCAAATGTCACATCCATAACGCTGGAATTGCCCTATATTGAAATAATTTCAGTTACTCTCCAAATTAATAAAGAAACAATTTAAAGACTGCATATTTTAAATATTTGTTGTAATGGCATCTTTTTTTGAATGAAGGTCAGTATCACTGATACTAATGTCTCTATGCAACATTAATGACGTTACGTTACAGTATAACTGAAAACTACCAATTTCAGCCATGGTGAGCCACTGCTCCATACTTTCATTGTTTTGAAGGGAGAGCTGAAATGACAGGAGGGGTTGTGTCGCCCAGTTTTCCCCCAGTCTCCATTTTCCTCAGACATACGTTCTTCTCCCACACAAAACAGCATTTCATTCCAAATATGTAAAATTCCGGGAAATTCTGCGTTAACACTAGATTCCGCGTTAATATGCCAATTCCGCGATTGTGGAAATTATAGGGCCCTACATTCGCTGCAGGCAGCTCCCTCAAGAGCTGCCCGAGAGTAGGGTTGCCACCTTCAGTGTGGCAAAATAAGGGACACCCATTCACACCGAGTTTCTTTGTTCTGCTGAACACAAAAGAAGATATTTTGAAGTTTGTAACCAGGCTGCTTTGGGGGCACCATTGACTTCCATAGTAATCCTCCTATGTGTTCAACATAACAAAGAAATGTATACATGTTTGGAACAACTTGAGGGTGAGTAAATGACAGAATTTTCATTTTTGGGTGAACCCATTGATACCTTTTTGATATTCAGCTCTATATCTGGAGATCCTCTTGCGTTCAAACGGTGGACGTGGCGCAAGCTCGACATGTTTTTAAAAAACCGCGCAAGTTTACAGGCACACTGGCACAGCGCATGTTCTCGGCACTCCGCTACAAACAAAGCCGCTAAAATGCAATTACGCACAAATGAGCTCCTGTACTACTTATTGTGAAATTGATTTCTTTATATTTGCTATCAGTATTCTCCACACTGCAAAATCTGTATGTGTTTATTGAACTATGTGTGGACCTATGTAAAATACGGGACGATTCCATATTTTACGGGACGGGTGGAACGAGCCATAAGTGAATGTGTTTTTCACTCTTTATGCAGCAGAAACGTTGATTATCAGTTACACATTTTAGCATCTGCTCATGGAACAGGTGCTCTCATCAACAATGTGTATAACACCAAAAGCTCTCCTGATGGAAATAGTAAAATGTTACCGTAGTTTAACAATTCACTGTAGTGTATTATGCAGTAGTCCTCTCTTCCTCCTGATTGTAAAGTCTGTTATGTCAGTGAAGTTGTCCTGATCTTTCCCTAGTATTTCCCCCTCTAGTCCTTCACTGCAGACAAGAACTGACAGTATGCCTCCTTCCTACATGCCCTTTCCACTGACCTTTCCTGTCTACTTTTCTCGGGTCCGAGAGTGATGAAGCCTCTCAGTGCTCAGGCCAGTATGACTAAGACAGAACAAGATTACCTGTGACATAGGCGGGAGAACAGATGCACCAGTGTTTGTTCAGTGACACGGATGTGCTGCAGTGCATTGTGGGACTGGATTCAATGCATGTTCCAATGAACTGCCTCATTCGTCTCGATATGACCAGTCTGTGGTCTCTCTCTCTCTCTCTCTCTCTCTCTCTCTCTCTCTCTCTCTCTCTCTCTCTCTCTCTCTCTCTCTCTCTCTCTCTCTCTCTCTCTCTCTCTCTCTCTCTCTCTCTCTCTCTCTCTCTCTCTCTCTCTCTCTCTCTCTCTCTCTCTCTCTCTCTCTCTCTGTGTCTCTCTCTCTGTGTCTCTCCCCCTAATGGGTAGGAACAGCTGTGAAAAGAGCAGCTCACACTAACATCAGCCATTATTTCATTACTCTGAATTTTGAAGTGTGCAGAGAGCCAAAGTACGTTAATGACGACAGCTCCATGTCAACACGGAGTGGATGTGGCATTTATTACGGGGCTCAATCATCCTGATGCATTACACACATGATTGTGTGAAATGTAGAAAGTGAACATGAGTTTTTATAATGATAGGGAGACTTTATTTCATGTTATACAGACTGGAAATAATTCCACCAGCTTGTTGTTTCACATTAGAAACGTTTTCAACACTCCTTTGGAGATTGGAAAAAAGATCCTCTAGATAAAATACTAGAGATTCCTCTAGATAAAATACAATGTTTGTTAAAGAGAGACAGTGTGGTGCTTTAGTGTGCTAGCAATTCCAGTAATACACTCTCCAAAAAGTATATAGGAGCCTGTCTGGTAGTAGCCTCGCATAGCCAGACTTTTGATTAATTGTGTAATATTGGCAACTTATTTGGAATGAGATACCATCTGAGCGAGATATAAAGCAATCAAGTGTTTGCAGTTCCCTTTCAGTCGTCACGTTCGACGTACGTCTCCACGGCCGGGTTGTTCGGCGACGCGGTCGAGAGCTTTGCCCAGCAGTTCTCGGCCGCCCAGAAGCAGACGGAGGCGATTAAACACATCCTGCCCCGGCAGCCCGCTGCTGCCTCCACCCCACCACCGGCTGCAGTGCCTGCGGCTGCTCGTCGCCCGCCACCTCTGCTCCCGCCAAAGCCCAGCAGCAGCCTCCACCCGGGCGTCGGCGTGGAGCCGGTTGTGGGAAGGATGTCCAGCCCGCTCAGGCCGCTGCCAAGCCAGGTGGCAAGCGCCGTCGCAAGCGACCCTGAGACGGGCCACCCAGAGTTGGAGGAAACTGCTCTACAGGAAATGGCCTTAGCTCCACTCCTCCACAGAAACAAAATGAGAACTCAGGATTCTCCCCCGGCCCTCGTCCGGGGTAGAATCCTGAGTTCTCATTTTATTTCTGTTCCGCCGCTGGCCCCAGTGCCGATGATCCCGCTTGCGCGGTCTCTGGGGGCCTGGCTAGCGCTCCCCAGCCCACCTCGCTGGCTCATCCGTACCATCAGACTCGGCTACGCGATTCAGTTCGCCCGGCGTCCCCCCAAGTTCAGAGGCATCCACTTCATCTCCGTGGCGAAGGCGGATGCCCCTGTCCTACGGGCGGAGATCGCTGTCCTGCTGGCGAAGGACGCGATAGAGTCGGTCCCTCCAGCCGATATGAAGTCAGGGTTTTACAGCCCGTACTCCATTGTGCCCAAGAAAGGTGGCGGGTTGCGTCCGATCTTGAACCTGCGGTTCTTGAACCGGTCCCTTCACAGGCTACCGTTCAGAATGCTAACGCAGAAACGCATCTTCAGGTGCATCCGTCCCCAAGATTGTTTTGCAGCGATCGACCTGAAGGACGCATACTTTCATGTCTCGATTCTCCCTCGACACAGGCCATTCCTATGGTTTGCGTTCGAGGGACGGGCATATCAGTACAGAGTCCTACCCTTCGGGCTGTCCCTGTCGCCTCGTGTCTTCACGAAAGTCGTGGAGGCGGCTATTGCTCCCATGAGAGAGCGTGGTGTTCGCATCCTCAACTATCTTGACGACTGGCTAATCCTTGCCTAGTCGCGAGAGCAGTTGTGCGAACACAGGGTGCTCGCACATGGTGCTTCGGCACCTCAGCCAGTTGGTCAACTGGGAGAAGAGCAAACTCTGCCCCGCGCAGTGGATCTCTTTTCTCGGGATGGAGCTGGATTCGGTCGCCCTGACAGTGCGCCTCAGTGTCCAGTCAGTGTTGAACTGCTTGAATTTGTTCAAATGCAGGACAGCGGTACCACTGAAACATCTCCTGGGGCATATGGCATTGCTTCATATGAGACCGCTTCAACGCTGGCTACACGACCGAGTCCCGAGATGGGCGTGGCACAGCGGGTCCCTCCGCTTCCAAGTGACGCCGAGGTGCCGCCAAACCTTCAGCCCATGGTCGAACCCTTCGTTTCTGCGGGCCGGAGTGCCCATAGAACAAGTGTTCAGGCATGCTGTTGTCTCCACGGATGCCTCATCCACCGGCTGGGGTGCCACGTACAACGGGCGTGCAGTTTCGGGTCTGTGGACGGGGCCTCAACTGCAGTGGCATATCAATTGCCTAGAGTTGTTAGCAGTTCATCTTGCACTCAGCCACTTCAAGGAGCCGCTTAGAGACAAGCATGTTCTGGTCCGTACGGACAACACTGTGGCCGTTGCGTACATCAACAAACAGGGTGGTCTACGCTCCCATTGCATGTCACAACTTGCCCGCCATCTCCTCTTATGGAGTCAGAAGCATCTGAGGTCGCTTCGGGCCATTCACATTCCGGGCCTGCTCAACCGTGCAGCCGACAAGCTGTCGCAGCTACCAGTGCTCCTGGGAGAGTGGAGACTCCATCCCCAGGCGGTCCAGCTGATCTGGAGTCACTTCGGGGCCGCACAGGTAGACCTGTTTGCCGCCCCGGACTCGACCCATTGCCAGTTGTTCTGTTCCCTGACTGAGGGGACCCTCGGCTTGGATGCCCTGGCACACAGCTGGCCCTGGGACCTGCGTTTCCAAAATATGCATTTCCCCCAGTGAGCCTTCTCGCATAGACACTGTGCAAAGTCAGGGAGGATGAGGAGCAAGTCCTGTTGGTCGCTCCGTACTGGCCCAACAGGACTTGGTTCCCGGACTCCTTGGCCCATTCCTCTGAAGAAGGACCTCCTGACTCAGAGACGGGGCACCCTCTGGCACCCGCGTCCGGACCTCTGGAAACTCCATGTTTGGTCCCTGGACGGGACGCGGAGGTTCTAGGTAGCCTGCCACAGAATGTGGTAGACACCATCACTTCCGCTAGAGCTCCATCTACGAGGCACCTCTATGTGTTGAAGTAGAACCTGTTCGTCGATTGGTGTTCTTCTCGACGAGAAGACCCCTGGAGATGCTCGATCGGTTCAGTGCTTTCCTTCCTACAAGATGGGTTGGAGCGAAGGCTGTCTCCCTCCACCATCAAAGTTTATGTTGCCGCTATCGCCGCAAACCATGACATGGTAGATGCTAAGTCTGTTGGGAAGCATGATCTGATCGTCAGGTTCCTGAGGGGGGCGAGGAGACTAAATCCGCCTCGCCCTCCCTCTATACCCTCTTGGGACTTAACTCTGACGCTAACCGCAGTACAGAGAGCGCCCTTTGAGCCTTTGCAATCGGCAGAGTTGAAAATCCTGTCCCTAAAGACAGTACTCCTGACTGCATTGGCCTCTATCAAGAGGGTAGGGGACCTGCAGGCATTTTCGGTCGACGAATCGTGCCTGGAGTTCGGGCCTGGTAACTCTCATGTAATCCTGAGACCCCGGCCTGGATATGTGCCCAAGATTCCCAGCACTCCCTTCAGGGACCAGGTGGTGAGCCTGCAAGCGCTGCCTTCGGAGGAGGCAGACCCAGCCCTGGCTTTTCTCTGTCCCATCCGTGCCCTGTGGGCATACGTGGACAGAACGCAAAGCTTCAGAACCTCAGCAGAAGGGAAAGGCTGTCTCCAAGCAGAGGATGGCCCACTGGATAGTGGATGCCATCGTCTTGACGTATGAAACGCAAGATGTGCCCTACCCGCTCAGGTTAAGAGCCCACTCCACTAGGGGTGTAGCTTCTTCCTGGGCGTTGGTTCGTGGCGCCTCGCTGACAGATATTTGTAGAGCTGCGGGCTGGGCGACACCTAACACGTTCGCTAGATTCTATAGCCTGTGTGTAGAGCCGGTAGCTTCCCGTGTGCTCGCTTCCCATAGTCAGTAACACCGGAGTACCCATTCTAGTGTCGGCTTGCTGCGCCATTCCCTTCCCCGTGGAACGGATACGTGCGCTTATCTGCTCCAGTCGAGTTCCCCTAAGGATAGGCGAACCCTGTCGAGTCCTCCGCAACCCACGGCAGTCGGATGTGGCTGAGTATCCGACGCCAGGTTTAACACTCGTATGCATTGGTGGAACTTGTGTTAGGCTGGGTTCCATATCGTCTGTCCGATGAAACTCACGTATGTCCAAAACGCTTACTTTTCAGGAAGTGAAAAAAACACTGTATTTCAAAAGCAGTTGAATGTAGCGTTGTCATACTTGGTACGGCATCTTTACATGTAACCATATTCTTGCCAGTGTAATGATATAATCCACATTTGACCAAAATTGAGTTTAAATGGACATACGTGCATATTTTACAGTAACGGTGGTCGATACGCGTTCTTCCGATCATTAATTAGAATGGCAAAGTCGCGTTTCAGCAGAGGAATACGTGAGGAATACAGAGGAATACATGCTGGATATTCTCAGCCTCTGGCAAGCGGTGATAGCAGTATGAGTGAGGCATGTTCTAGTGACAATCATGACAGTAGCATTACAGGCTATAATTTGATCAGTTTGACTGAGAAAAAAAGGCTGAATCTTATCAAAGAGACCGAGTTTATTTACATACTAGCAAGCAAACTAATCTGTGAAGAACTAGATTAGAACTAAACTGCGGAGAGCTTCAATGTCGTACTATCGGCTATCCAGTGCTGAGCTTCGATGAAACAACTTCACGATACCAGCGAGACCAGCGAGATGCTTCCACAGGGCGGGAGATACGCGGCGTGATTGACAGCTTTGACACCAAATGGATATACATGAAATTCAGATGACATGATTTCACAACTTTTCATTGGCCATTTAGATATGTGACGCATACTGTATACGGAAATGAACCTGGACATTCAATCCGTCGAAAAATCTAAAAATCGGCAAAATGGACATACGTGGTTTTCATCGGACAGCGACGATATGTTGTGACCCCCACGGCGGTCCCATATGTGTATTCTTCCATGGTCCAGCTCCCTAAGGCGAGCTTGTGTCTTTCCCTCTGCAGAGCTCCTCTGCCGTCCCAGTACGGTGTTGTTCTCCTGCCGTAATTGGCCGGAGCCACCCCTGGGACTTCCGTATGTTGCACTGCCCAAGGTCAGTCCATACGTGTATTCTCCACATGGTAACTCCCTCCGGGCATGATATGGCTTCCGCAGCGGCCCTTCCGGGCACGTTTTCCCAGCGTTATCCAATAAAGGTCTGCTGAATGTGTCTTGCGGAACAGCAGTGTAACTCTCCCTGCATGAGCTTTCCCGCCCGGAACAGACGGGGTCTGAGGGGCTCTTTGCTGGGCGCTGGAAGTGGTAGTAACTGTGGCGTTTTCCATGGGGATCCCAATTCATCGGTGACGTCAGACGTACGTCGAACGTGACCGACTGAAAGGGAACGTCACGGTTAAGTATGGTAACCCCCGTTCCCTGAAGGAGGGAATGTAGTCGTACGTACGTCCCTTCGCCACAGTTGCTGTACCATCACTGCATGGCCGAAAAACCAAGTGAAAAACAACTGCGTGTTGCTCTCGCTTCCGCTTTATACCCGCAGTGCGGGGCGGAGCGCGAGATGCAAATCTCGCACGCCAATGGCCATTGGCCTGTTCTCCATATCTCGAAGCTGATAGGGGCTCTCTGAAGTGATCCCAATTCGTCGGTGACGTCCGACGTACGTCTCCGTTCCCTCCTTCAGGGAGCGAGGGTTACCATACGTAACCGAGACGTTTTGTTTTTTATGTGCTCAGAGGTGGATAAATTGAAGTCAAGTAAATCACAATATGGACTGATTGGCTGGGGGAACAAACTTTTTGTGGGAAATGTGCCTCATTCATGAAATGCAAGCAGAATTAATGTTTGTGTAATATGTACATTGTACATAAAGCCATTCTGACGAAATTTTTTGGATTCATGAAAGTGCTTGTATTTTCAAAATTAGTTAGTCGATACAGAAAAAAAGGTACACCTGCTTTCACCCACTTGTAAATGGTGCATAAAACACGAGAATGCTAAAGATATTGCATTTTGAATAATATAAAAAAAATAAAAATCAAATAAAAATCAAATCTGAGGTTTACGGAGTGCTTGTGAATTCAGAAGAAAGTTTTCAGCAAGGTCCCTTTTACATGCAAGTTACTCTGAATTTATTTATGAAAGTTTCAAGAATAAGGCCCAGTGTGTGTAGATTTGTGATCAGAACTTCTGTCTTTCAAAAATAATTAAATTGTATCATCAGCCATAGATATCAGGATACATCAATACGCTCTCAAGTCTCAACAATACGTGTTTTTCAATAGTAGTCCAGAATGAACCATTTTTATTTTTATTTAATGTTATTGAAATAACATGTTATTTCATGTTTTTGTTTTGATATTTGCTACAAATGATCATATTTTGAAATAATCATATTCATGAAATCTAAACATTGAAATTTAAAATTATATATACATTTTGAAAATTATAGGCCTAGAGATACTATATACAGTGGGGAGAACTTGATACACTGCTTATTTTGCAGGTTTGCCCACTTACAAAGCATGTAGAAGTACAGTATTTGATACATCAGAAAAGCAGAACTTAATATTTGGTACAGAAACCTTTGTTTGCAATTACAGAGATCATACATTTCCTGTATTTCTTGACCAGGTTTGCACACACTGCAGCAAGGATTTTGGCCCACTTCTCCATACAGACCTTCTCCAGATCTTTCAGGTTTCTGGGTTGTCGCTGGGCAGTACAGACTTTCAGCTCCCTCCAAAAATGTTCTGTTGGGTTCAGGTCTGGAGACTGGCTAGGCCACTCCAGGACCTTGAGATGCTTCTTACGGAGCCACTCCTTAGTTGCTCTGGCTGTGTGTTTCGGGTCGTTGTCATGCTGGAAGACCCAGCCGCGACCCATCTTCAATGCTCTTACTGAGGTAAGGAGGATGTTGGCCAAGATCTCGCAATACATGGCCACCCATCCTCCCCTCAATACGGTGCAGTTGGCCTGTCCCCTTTGCAGAAAAGCATCCCCAAAGAATGATGTTTCTACCTCCATGCTTCACGGTTGGGATGGTGTTCTTAGGGTTGTACTAGGGCTGGGCGATATGGCCCAAAAAAATTATCACAATATAATTTTCCATATCAGTCAATATCGATAATTAGCACGATAAATGTCAAATCTTTATTTTTTTAAAGTTTAAAGGCATATTTTTTCTCCTGAGTGAAAAATGTAGAAAAGAGACAGTTAATTGTGGTTTTAAACTATCCTTTATAGGTTGTTTGCACGTGACGTCACTGCTGTACCGCAAAATGCAGATGGAGGGCAGGAAGTGATTTTCTACATAGGAATCACTAACACCAACTCAAAATTCCTATGTTTTGCATCGTTTATTGTTGCTCAAATCGATCAAACCGAGAAACCACACAGAGCTTTTATCCTTTACGTAACTTCTATCATTTTACTTTAAAAGTTGTCGCCTTTAATGTCGTCTGCGTCTGCTGATACTGAACTTAATACGGACACAGGCTTACCTTGGTTTTTGACTTGGTTAAATATTCACATTCTTCTTGGTACCGTTTGCAGTTTAGAAAATATATTGTATTTCATTGCATGTCCATTTGATGTTTTCACTGAAGTTTTGAAGAATTTTGTTCACAATGTTGATCTGGTTAGTTACCGTAAAAACCGTGTCATACGCCGCTGCTTCAGCATCATTATATGGTAAATGTGTCCAAATAAAATGTGTTAAACAAGCTGACAGAAGTCGATCTATTTCTTTGTTGGAAATATGTAAATGTACTGAAACTTCACGCAGGAGAGTCGGAGATGGTCACATTCAGCGGACAGACACCGACACAGTGTATTTTTTAAAATATATATATATATTTCAACAAATGACAATCAAAGTCACATCTATGGAAGCTTGTGAATAGTTTTGAAGTGGCTGCGTGTAAGTTAAGTGAGAATCATACTCGCAAATGTAATGTCACTTATTAAACCAAACAAAATACAGAACCTTAAAAAGCAATGTGATTATTTTATTGAGTGATAGGCAGTAGGTTTAATCAGACATTATTACTAGATTTGCTATCGTCTTACCGTCACCTCCTCAACCTGTGTTTTTACACCTAGAAAAGTGTATTACATTGTCTAGTTTTCCACCTGAAAGATGGTGTGAGTTCATATGGCAATTCTCGATGCAACATGAATGACCTACAATGGTGACATTTTTCACAATTACGAGTCTACAGAAAATCAAAATAACCTAAACTCACTAGCAGAAAGGCAGCGCGATATAAACAAACCAGACCAGACCAGAACAGCGTGACGGCAGCTTCACATTCTCTAACTTAGTTATATCAACCGTCTAGATGGCAGGTAAGTCTTGCAATTCAGAAGAAAAATCGCTCTTCTTCATAACATAAGGATCACGTCCAACATATGTTGTGATTTTTCTGTTTATAGCTTTCTAAACCAGCACTTTACAGACTTTCCTCCATCTCGTCCATTCTGTTTTCCACTTCCTGCCCTCCATCTGAATATCGCACGTCATCAGAACCACGTGATTGCAAACAAGCTATTGCCAAAACATGACAAACACACTTCCCAAACAGGTGAAAAATTTATCAGAACTAAGCTAGATTTATTTATTACTAATAAAATCAATATTAACAGAGTAGAATATAATTAAAATAAATAGCATATATAAACGCCCTCTCGTGGGCTCACCACCTGCAGGAGGGATCGTAAGGGGCCGGTGCATAGTGGATCGGGCGACAGTCGAAGGCGAGGCCCCCGACGACCCGATCTCTGGATACGGAAACTGACTTTAGGGACGTGGAATGTCACCTCGCTGGCGGGGAAGGAGCCTGAGCTTGTGCGGGAGGTCGAGAGATACCGACTAGAGATAGTCGGGCTCACCTCCATGCACAGCTTGGGCTCTGGAACCACGCTTCTTGAGAAAGGCTGGACTCTCTACCACTCTGGATTTTCCCATGGTGAGAGGCAGCGGGCTGGAGTGGGTTTGCTTATAGCCCCCCAGCTCAGCCACCATGTGTTGGAGTTCACCCCGGTGAACGAGAGGGTCGCTTCCCCTGCGCCTTCGAGTCGGGGATAGGTCCCTCACTGTTGTATGTGCCTACGGGCCGAACGGCAGTACGGACTACCCGGCCCTCTTGGAGTCTCTGGGAGGGGTGCTGGAAAGTGCTCCCACTGGAGACTCCATCGTTCTACTGGGGGACTTCAACGCCCACGTGGGCAGTGACCGAGACACCTGGAGGGGCGTGATTGGGAGGAACGGCCCCCCTGATCTGAACCCGAGCAGTGTTCTGTTATTGGACATCTGTGCTAGTCATGGCTTGTCCATAACGAACACCATGTTCAAGCATAAGTGTTCAAGCACTGGTGTCCAGTGGCACCAGGACACCCTAGACCGGAGGTCAATGATCGACTTTGTGGTTGTCTCATCTGACCTCCAGCCGTATGTCTTGGACACTCGGGTGAAGAGTGGGGCGGAGCTGTCAACTGATCACCACCTGGTGGTGTGTTGGATCCGATGGCGGGGGAGGAAGCTGGACAGACTCGGCAGACCCAAACGTCCTGTGAGGGTCTGTTGGGAATGTTTGGCGGAACCCTAGCAGAGCTTCGACCGGATCCTGAGGGAGTCTAGAGATATTGAGTCCGAGTGGACCATGTTCTTCACCTCCATTGTTGACGCAGCCGCTCGGAGCTGTGGCCGTAAGGTCTGCGGTGCCTGTCGAGGCGGCAATCCCCGAACCCGGTGGTGTAGGTGTCTAGGGGCAGCCAAGGGCCGGAGAGTGTCCGGTTTAGGGACCACACGATTTCATCGCTGCTTTTTGCAGATGATGTTGTCTTGTTGGCAACCTCAGACCAGGACCTTCAGCGTGCACTGGGACGGTTTGCAGCCGAGTGTGAAGCGGCTGGGAGTGAGAATCAGCACCTCCAAGTCCGAGGCCATGGTTCTCAGTCAGAAAAAGGTGGCTTTCCCACTTCAGGTTGGTGGAGAGTTCCTGCCTCATGTGGAGGAGTTCAAGTATCTTGGGGTCTTGTTCACAAGTGAGGGAAGGATGGAACAGGAGATTGACAGACGGATTGGTGCAGCGTCTGCAGTAATGCGGTCGATGTACCGATCTGTCGTGGTGAAGAAGGAGCTGAGCTGTAAGGCGAAGCTCTGGATTTACCGGTCAACCTACGTTCCTACTCTCACCTATGGTCATGAGCTGTGGATCATGACCGAAAGGACAAGATCCCGGATACAGGCGGCCGAAATGAGCTTTCTCCGCAGGGTGGTTGGGCGCTCCCTTAGAGAAAGGGTGAGAAGCTCGGTCACTCGGGAGGAGCTCAGAGTAGAGCCGTTGCTCCTCCACATCGAGAGGAGCCAGCTGAGGTGGCTCGGGTATCTATTTCGGATGCCTCCTGGACGCCTTCCCAGAGAGGTGTTCCGGGCACGTCCCACCGGGAGGATGCCCCGGGGAAGACCTAGGAGGGATTATGTCTCCTGGCTGGCCTGGGAACGCCTCGGGGTTCCCCTGGAGGAGATGGAGGAAGTGGCTAGGGAGAGGGAAGTCTGGACGTCTCTGCTTAGACTGTTGCCCCCCGCGACCCAGCCCCAGATAAGCGGAAGATGATGGATGGATGGATGAATGGATGGAGAATACATAAAACAACTGTAATGATATAACATTTGGCTCTGCTGATTGCAAATGCAAAGTTAAAGTGCTTTAAAGATAAGGTTTGTAAATAAACAAAAATAGAATAAAAAATATATATTTCTGGTCAGCATGCCAAACCTTTAAATAAATGACATTGACAAAATAATTAAAATAAATAACTAAAAGAAAACTCTTAACTGTGGTCAGCAATTTTTTACTCTACACTTTATATATCAATAACATAATTACATGTACTTAATTGAAATAATTGTGCAAGTAGTAAAACAATAAAAACGCGAAAAATGCGTTTTAAGTTTAGAAATATTTTGAGTCCCCCCTCTCTTGCCTTACAGTGGATTGGTCCACTGTGCACCTCGCACACAAGTCCGGTGGGAGAGAACACAGTTCCTCAGTAGTTGTTGAACTCCATTAAGGGCTGTTAAGTCTATTTTATTCACTTTAAACATCGGATGAAATTATTTTATTTCTCTTTAAATACAGGCGATGCTGAGTTATTAATAAATCACCAAAGACAAAAAAATGATGATACCGATGTATGTTTCCATAAGTCCGATGTTTTAGTGATTATAGTTTGGTAACGTTAGCTTGTTGTAAGTCATCCACTACAACTAACAAGGCGATAAGCCAATGTGTGAACTGATATTAAGCTAATGTAGATTTACCGCTGTGTTGGGCTCAATGCTATGGAAGAACTTCGATTTTATGTCGGATTGCAAATAGCCAAAATATCGATTTTATGTCGGATTGCAAATACCAAAATAGCTTTCTTGTCAACGATATCTGTGTCCTCCAAACTAGTTGTGAGTGCTGAATTTTCTTCACTATCGCTCATTTTTCTTGCTCCACTCCACTCCACTCCAATCCTCCCAGCCTGTCAGCCACCGTGACTGCCAACAACACCGCGTACGGCACCCAGAAGACAGTCTGCAAAACGCATGCGCAGCATTGCGCATAGCGCATAAGCAATAAGCATTATAACGAGCATTTATCAAACTGTTGTTATTATTTAATTAATTATTTCGCGATAATTATCGTTATCGTTTTATTGCCCGGCCCTAGGTTGTACTCATCCTTCTTCTTCCTCCAAACACGGCGAGTGGAGTTTAGACCAAAAACCAAAAAGCATCACACAATCCTCCTCTGGATCATCCAGATGGTCATTGGCAAACTTCACACGGCCTGGACATGGGCTGGCTTGAGCAGGGGGACCTTGTGTGCCCTGCAGGATTTTAATCCATGACGACATAGTGTGTTACTAATGGTTTTCTGCCGTGTAGTTCTGGGCTGATCCCTCACCTTCCTAATGATCATTGATGCCCCATGAGGTGAGATCTTGCATGGTGCCCCAGACCGAGAAAGATTGACTGTCATCTTGAACTTTTTCCATTTTCTAATAATTGCGCCAACAGTTGTTGCCTTTTCACCAAGCTGCTTGCCTATTGTCCTGTAGCCCATCCCAGCCTTGTGCAGGTCTACAATTGTATCCCTGATGTCCTTACACAGCTCTCTGGTCTTGGCCATTGTGGAGAGGTTGGAGTCTGTTTGATTGAGTGTGTGGACAGGTGTCTTTTATACAGGTAACGAGTTCAAACAGGTGCAGTTAATACAGGTAATGAGTGGAGAACAGGAGGGCTTCTTAAAGAAAAACTAAAAGGTTTGTGAGAGCCGGAATACTTGCTGGTTGGTAGGTGATCAAATACTTATGTCATGCAATAAAATTCTAATTAATTATTTAAAAATCATACAATGTGATTTTCTGTATTCCGTCTCTCACAGTTGAAGTGTACCTATGATAAAAAATTACAGACCTCTACATGCTTTGTAAGTAGGAAAACCTGCAAAATCGGCAGTGAATCAAATACTTGTTCTCCCCACTGTAACTTCATAAACATTTCGGTAATACTTTACAACAAGGTTTCATTAGTTTACATTAGTTAATGTATTAACTAACATGAACTACACATGAGCAGTACATTTGTTACTGTATTTGTTAATCTTTGTTAACGTAACATTAATTATAAATACAGCTGTTCATTGTTTGTTCATGTTAGTTCACAGTGCATTAATTAATGTTAACAAATACAACTTTTGATTTTAATAATGTATTAGTAAATGTTGAAATTAACATTTAACAAAGATTAACAAATGCTGTAGAAGTGCAGTTAATTATAAGTTCATGTTAACTATTGTAGTTAACTAATGTTAACTGATGAAACCTTATTGTAAAGTAGGGATGTGGCGGTGAGGAAATTTTCCCACCGGTTAATTGATGTGTGACAACACCGGTAATGCCAGTGTAATTTTAAATCACTAATTCTATCTAAACCGAAAGTAACATGCACATGAATGACATGAAATGAATGACAGTTCGGCCGTAAATGCGCGCTCTGTGCGGCCGTAAATGAATGACAGTTCGGCCGTAAATGTGCACTCTGTGCGCCCGTGAATGAATGACAGTTCGGCCTTAAATGCTCGCTCTGTGCGGCCGTGCACATTTTAGTTTCGGTTTAGAATTTGCGCCAATTCGGGGGCGGGTTGCTTGAATTGTGGGTTCATTAGCCTATTATTCTTAATGAAAAACACAACAACAAAACAGCCTATTCAGCTCCCTTGAATAGGCGCTTTTACATTTCGCTTTGAAACCAAATCTTCCGCGATCATCTCTGTCAGCTCCTCGCTGTCGTGATGAATGAAATCTGACTGCTGCTGCTGGTCTGTGCTTACTTCAGATCATGCTTTATTAAGCAGTCACACTCAGTTTTTATTTGTATTGTCTGTTCTCTAACTGAACTAAATTATTTTATTACTATTAAAAAAAACGACGGTAGGGGTGGTGCCACGGTGGGCAAGTGATGTAACCGGTGTTGAGTTTGAACACTGGCAACACAGACGCAGCAAGCCTATGCGTTTCCAACATTTCCAAAACTACTGATTAATTAGCATTTTTCAGCACATTTTTACTGATGCATAAAAATGGATGTAGAAGATCAATGTGTAAGTATCAGTACAAGTGAACTGGCCTGAAACACTTTTACTGGCCCTCGGTTCAGTGGTCAGCACTTGTCAGTGGTCATCCTTATTGTAGAGCCTTCCAGATGGTTCACCACCTTAGATGATACTTCTTTTGATCATATTTCAAGGCCTGCTATGAGCAATACTCATGGTATTATACATAATCCATAATCCACCAGATATTTAGCCTTTTTTTATTGATTGAATCTGTCAGTTACCCTATTGAAAGGCTGCATTTAGCATCTATATATCTCTTTAAGAAATGCATCTGATTGGTGTCTGGAGGTCATGGCCCTTACCCGGCCTATTCAGGATTTGAAGTTCATCTAGTCATTCTGCTATAGTTCAGACTAGTTGGCTGAAAACAGATCCTTGAGACCTCATTTCTTGAATGGACAAAGATCTCATTCTAAGTTCTCTTGTGTTGAGATTGATCTTATATATTTCAGGGTCAATATCCAGCTTGTATCTAAAAAGAGGCCATCGAGAGAACGCTTACAAAGCCAAAGGGTTAAATGAAGGGAGCTTTTTTGTTGCTGGCCGCCCAGAGGGAAAGCCACAGATTTTCCCTATGTTTTCATCCGTGCCGCACAGCTAACAAAAGGGCTATTGGAGATCAGGTTTGTTGTCATTTGAAAGCAATGACCTTGCCTCTGCCTTTTATAACAGGTCATACTGTTTTGGCACAGAAGCACTCATCTGGATGCCTCGTCTCAGCGGGGCGACCCACAGAAATGCCTCCATAATAATGGAAGCAGTGATTGTTCACAAACAATCAACTGGAAGGCAATCCGGCTGATAAGAGAGACGGCTTTAGCAAGGAGATGGGTTATGAACATGGCAATGAGAGGTGCTAGATCTGAAATAGGAAAGGCAGAGGCTCTATAACCTGTAATCCCAGAGACACCCAAAGCCCTCGGCAGTCAATGAGAGTGGCAATCACTGATGGATCACCTTTCTGACCTGCCAGTCATGGCATAAATGGGTGCAGCGATATTTCTGTGTTGTTTGTGTAAAGTTAAATTTAGGTTGCTTGTCACCTGGTGGTTTAGATTTGTGGCTGAAAATACAAAGGTCATGAGGTCAATGTTTGGAAAGGGTTTGGAAAGGGGAAATGGAAACAGAAAAAATTATGTTTTATCTACCTAGCCTTTGAAAGAACCAGTTAGGCACCGTTTAACCCAGAAGACTGTGGGTCAGGAAGGGAAATGTGGTAGCTTTGCGGTTAAGGGTCTGCACTCCAAATACTGTGGTTACGTTCTTTTTATAGCTTTTTTTTAATAGAATGCACTACAAATAATCATTATCACTTTGAGTGACTGGGATTGGTAATTTACTCTATTGTGCTCTAGTTCTATCTGATAGTAAAAGTATGTAATTCTGTTTTAATGTGGCATTGATATCACAAGAATGTCTGAGGTGACCAGTGGTGTTTTAAAATGAGGCAAAGTCCTCACATTTTTTATATATCAAATGTAAATGAATGTTCCCTTTCGTTCAGTCACTACAACGTAATGTTAGTGACTAACGAATGGGGGTTTCGCTTAGAAGCCAATTACCTTTTGAGGAATTTAACAGCGCCCAATGGCAGTGCCAATGCCATGGGCATGCGGAATTTGCATGCGTAACTCCGCCCACATCGTGGGTATATAAGGAAGTACGCTGGCAACATCGCATTATGTTTCTGCTTTGGAGCCAAGAGCATCTCTTCACTCCTACAAGCCTGAATTCTGAAGTCTTCTCTTCAGTCTTCAAGACGAGCGGTTCTCCAGGGTGTTGGTGTGACGGCGCGTTCCAGCGATCTCACATTGCCTGCCTGCTGATCTGTGCAGTGATCTGCAACAGCTGTGTGTGTTTTCCCTGGGCGTTTCGGCACTCTGCAGAGCTTTCCTCTCACAAAAAGAGCTTGCGGGAACGTGACCATCGCAATGTCGCGGTCGAGACTCAGTGATCTCCGTGAGGAGAGAGAGTCCCCTCTGCCACACCCCAATCTACCGTCTCCGGGAGAGGTGGTAATTTGGCTGGTGGCCAGGGTGACCCAAGGGCGGTGCTGGGGTATTAAGAAGCCCGACGATCATTCCTCGGCCCACGCCCCCCTCTCGCACATCGCTTCCCGCGAGTGCTGGACTGAAGCGGCGGGACCTTCTCTGACGCCCCGTTCGTTTCGTTCACACTCCAGATAGCAGCGAGATGTCGATCGCCGCATCTCAAGGTGGGCTAGAGTCCTTTGGGGATGACGATTAGGCTTTGGGTGTGTCAGCGCTGCCGGATCCGACCTAGAGTTGACAGCCATGTTATCTCGGGCAGCCACGAGCCTCGGGCTGGTGTGGAACTCCACCCTGTCACAGGCGTTCGTGGTTGCGCACCTGACAGTTGTTGGGCCCCGCCCCAAATGCCTTTCGCTCCCGAGATGCATGAGGAGATTACGCGGTCCTGGAAGTCCCCGTGCTTCCCGTGACCGTTCGGTGGCCTCCTCCGCCTTCTCTGCCCTTGATGGGGCCGCGGCCAAGGGTACACTGGGGTCCCCCCACTGTTGAACACTCTGTTGCGCACTACGGTGTCCACGGATGGCTTCGACGTGGCGTGGCTTTATCCTAAGCAAACCCCCCCCCCCCCCCCCCCCCCCCAAAGCCTGTGGGCTCGTCTATTTCGGTCCTGCAGAGCTACGGGCAGGCCGCCACCCCTTTGCACATGCACGAGGGTGGTGCCGACCCAGGGCTCTTCAATGAGTTGCGTGCCGCCACTGATCCCGCCCCCCCGGGCGGTGAAGGTGGCCACACGCTCCCGGGGTCGGGCGATGTCCAAAGCTGTGGTCCGGGAGAAACACCTGGCCTTACCTGGTGAGGTGGAGAACGTTGAGCGGGCCCGCCTCCTCAACTCACCTATCCCAGGCTGGCCTCTTCGGCGCACGGCTGAGAACTGTGCCCAACGGTTCTCGGCCGCACGAAAGCAGACTGATTCTGTAACACGTACTGCCCCGGCGGCCAGCTGCCGGCTCAGTCGCCTCAGTCCGCTCGCGGCCGAGGGCGCCCTCCCTCCTCCCGCCCGGCCCCAGCAGCAGCCTTCACCTGGGCCACGCTGTGGAGGTGGTTGCAGGATGATGCCCAGTCCGCTCCACAGCCTGACTAAACGCCAGGCTGGAGGTGGACAACTCAGAGATGGGTTCCAGTTCTTTCCAGGGGATGGTAGCAGGGCCTCTCCTTCCCCCGGTGGAGGGCCGGGGGAAAATCCTTCCGGGGGCCAGCAGCGCTTGGAAAGAACTCATGTTCCTGTCTCTGAGGACCCAGAGACCGGTGATGGCAGTGTGCGCGCGCCTCCGGGCCGCGCTGTTCTCGTCCCTCTCTCTCGCCAACCTCTTCTCAGAGCAGACCCCAGTGGAACGTGCATCCTTCCCTGGTCTCCTCTGTCAGGACGCAGCTGCTGACTGTGCTCCCACACCGGGACGCTATGCCTCCCACGTCTGGGCCAGTCACGCTGCCTCACCCGGGGTACGTCGTGGTTCGAGTGACCCCGCTGGTCAGTTCCTGGGAGGCTGGCTACAGCTTCCAGGACTGTCCACTGGGTCGTGTAGACCATCAGGCTCGGCTACGCGATTCGGTTCGCGCAGGCTCCTCCCCGCTTCTGGGGAGTCTGCCCACCATGATGGGGCCTAATGCCCCAGTCATGCGTGCGGAGGTTGCCACCCTACTGGCGAAGGGTGCGATCGAGCCTGTCCCTCCAGCCGAAATGAAGTCCGGCTTCTCAGCCCTTACTTCATTGCACCCTAGAAAACCGGTGGGTTATGGCCAATCCTGGATCTGCCCGTCTTGAACCGATCCCTTCACAGGCTTCGTTCAGGATGTTGGCGGGGAACGCCTTCTCGAATGCATTCGTCCAGTAGATTGGTTTGCAGGGGTCGACCTGAAGGACGCCTACTTCCATGTCTCCTTCCTACCTCGACACAGACCGTTCCTACGGTTTCTTTTCGAGGAGCGGGCATATCAGTATGCGGTCCTCCCATTCGGGCTAGCTCTGTCCCCTCGCGTCTTTACGAAGATTGTCGAGGCAGCCCTTGCACCTCTCCAGCAGCACGGGGTTCGCATCCTGAACTACCTCGACGACTGGCTCATAATGAGTCACTCTCGAGCGCAGGTTTGCGAACACAGAGACCTAATGCTCCAGCACCTAGCCCGTCTGGGCCTTCGGGTCAACAGGGAGAAGAGCAAACTTTGCCCCATGCATAGGATCTCTTTTTTTTTCGCTATGGATATCGACTTGGTCGCCATGTGCGCGCAGCTTACGAGCGAACGCGCACAGTCTCTGCTGACTTGCCTCCGTCAAATCAAGAGCAAGAGTGCGGTTCCACTGAAACCATTTCAGAGGCTCCTGGGGCATATGGCATCTGCAGCCGCGGTGACGCCGCTCGGATTGCTTCATATGAGACCGCTTCAGCATTGGCTTCGCGATCGAGTCCCGAGATGGGCATGGCGGTCTGGCATGCTCCGGGTCCTAGTCACTCGGGCCTGCTTACAGACGTTCACCCCGTGGTCGAACCTCAGTTTTTCTGCACTGGCGCACAGCTGGCCACGGGGCCTACGCAAATATGCGTTCCCCCCAGTGAGCCTTCTCGCACGAGTACTGTGCAAGATCAGGGAGGACAAGGAGCAGGTCATGTTGGTCGCCCCGTATTGGCACGGCCAGACCTGGTTCTCAGAACTGCTACTCCTTGCGACAGCCCCTCCCTGAGGAAGGACCTCCTCAATCAGAGACGGGACACCCTCTGGCACCCGCGTCCCGAACTTTGGGACCTCCATGTGTGGCTCCTGGATGGGATGTGGCAGGTTTGAGTACCCTACCACCTACGGTGGTGGCTACCACCACTTCCGCTAGGGCAGAGTCCACGCGGCATGCCTATGCGTTGAAGTGGAACTTCTTCGTCACCTGGTGTTCTTCTCTCCAAGAAGACCCCTGGAAATGCCCGATCGGGTCCGTGCTCTTGTTCCTCCTCGCTCTCCCCTCGTACCCTTTTGGGACCTCTCAGTAGTCTTAAGTGCTCTGCAGAGGTCTCCCTTTGAGCCTTTGTGGTCAGTTGATATTAAGTTCTTGTCTATGAAGGCAGCTCTTCTGACTGCAATTGGCCTCCGTTAAGAGGGTCGGGGACCTGCAGGCATTTTCGGTTGACGAAGCGTGCCTGGAATTTGGGCCGGCTAACTCTCACGTGATCCTGAGACCCCGGCCTGGATATGTGCCCAAGGTTCCCACCACTCCGTTCAGAGACCAGGTGGTGAACCTGCAAGCGCTGCCTTTGGAGGAGGCAGACCCAGCCTTGCCACTGCTCTGTCCAGTGCGCGCTCTCCGCGCTTACGTAGACAGGACGCAGTGTTTCAGGACCTCAGACCAGCTCTTTGTCTGTTATGGTGGAGAGCGGAAGGGAAGAGCTCTCTCAAAGCAGAGGTTGTCTCACTGGATAGTGGACACCATTGTTTTGGCTTACCAGCAGCAAGGTCGACCATGTCCCCTTGGGGTTGGGGCCCACTCCACCCGGAGTGTGGCCTCCTCTTGGGCTCTAGCGCATGGCGCCTCGCTAACAGACATCTGCAGAGCTGCAGGCTGGGCGTCACCGAACACATTCGCCAGATTCTACAATCTCCGAGTGGAGCCAGTGTCCAACTATGTACTCGCCTCTACTAGTGGCCGGTAATGGACCAGGCTTAGGTGTCTTTGCTTGCTCGCCATTCCACTCCACGGACTGGATACGTGCAATATTTTCCTCAGGTGAGCTTCCCCCGAAAGCCCTGAGCTCCGTCGACGCCGACATCAGTAAGTCTGCCCTTTCGAGCCCAGACCCTCATGTCCGGCCAGGTGCCCCGTGAGCATGGTTCCCCTCCGGCGACCCCCACACATGTATTTCCACCGTAAGCCTCCTCAGTGAGCAGGTGTCTTTCCCTTGGCAAGTCCCTGCCACCCCTGGGGTTAAAAATCCACCCTCTGGTTGGTACCCCAGAGTTTTTCCATATGCAGCCCTCAGCGGGTCATATGTGTACTCTCTAAAGGCCCGGGTATACTTCACTTACCGCGCCCGGACGCGTCACGCGCGCAGCCCTGTCCGCGCGTCTTTCAAAGTATACTACACAACGGATGCGCGCGGATGATCGCGTTCGACGCATGCGCAGTAAATTTTTTCCCTATGCTCTACCAGACATTGGGGGGCAGCACTGAGTCCTGTTATCAACGGGACATTCGCTGGGCATGATCGGAGAAGAACTGTAGTGCATCCACCATTGCAAGAAGTTTGGAAGAAATACTGAAGAATCATAAACGATGGAGAAGTTTTTCTCTCTTTTTTAAAGCGTGTTGTTTTTAAACCGGTCTTTGCACACTCTTCTTCGACGGCTGAACACTGTGCTCAATACTGTGCGTATTGCCACCTAGTGGACTCTTCTGTACTGCTGGCGCATGCGCTGTTGCACGCGGACCATCCGCGCGGTCTCGAAATTTGGGCTGCGCGCGGACGGGGTGTGCGGCCGGCCGCACGCCCTCCGAATGACGAAAATTACGTCATGCGGGCGGTGCACGAACGCGGACGGCCGAAGTATACCCGGGCCTTTAGTCCTCCCTACGGGTATGGCATATCTCTACTGGAATATGCTTCCCAGTGTACCTTGGTAATCCTGTGATAAGTGGGAGTCCTTCGTCCGTACTAGTCTTACGACAGGGTACTCACACTTACGCAGGGCACTGGAAGACAGCCGAGTGGCGTCACTGTATTGGGACCCCCATTCGTTAGTCACTAACGTTACGTTGTAGTGACTGAACGAAAGGGAACGTCTTGGTTACGTATGTAACCCTCGTTCCCTGAGGAGGGAAGAGACGTAACGTCCCTTTGCCACTTCCGCTGTGCTGCTGGAACGCGGAGGTCATTCTTGGCTCCGCAGCAGTAACATAATGCGATGTTGCCAGCGTACTTCCTTATATACCCACGATGTGGGGTATGTGTAATGTTCAGCTTTTGATTAGTCATCTTATTTTCAGCAGTCCCCAAGCTTGTACACATTGGTCACAGACATGAAGATGTACCTAATTCCACCAAGCTGATTGCTCACAAAAAAACCCCACAGTCATATTTTCTGGCCATTTCAAGTTGGATTTTGACATGACATAAAGCGGTGATATCTAAGTGACTGAGTTGTTTACTTACTTTTTAATTAGTCTTCCCATTAATGCCATCATTGTCTTCATTCAGACTGATATGAGAACACGCATGAAAACAAGAGGGGGGATTTATCGCAAGAACCAATCATAACCAATCATATCCTGGCATAGCGCAATGGAGGCATTGCCTATTCTCACGTGACTTTCCCCCATTCATTCTCAATTACTCCCATCAAACTCGTGGGTGGGGTCTGTTAAAAGTAGTGTTCATTTCGTCAGTTATTTTTTCATTTAGTTGCAGACTTAGTCCTGTGTCAAATGTGCTTTTTAGTTTTTATCAAATTTAGTCAACCATGTCCTTTTTTGTTTAGTCAAGTTTTAGTTTAGTCTGAGCATTTTAGTCTAGTTTTCATCAATGAAATGCTGCATTGATAATCCCGATTATTTTGCTCAAAATTATAATCACAACATCGACGTTGTCATTTGAGAAATGTATTTATTGTTGCACTTTCACCTATAAGAATGTGGACCCATACACATGGTTTGTTTTACCTCATCTAGTTTAATTATTTATTATATAAAATAAGAAACTTCTTTAAAAATGTAAAACAGTGAATGTTTTTCTATTAAAACAACATCAAACACCTGTTGTCACATTGTATTGTCACACAGAGGTTGCGTAAGTGCAGTTATTCAGCAAACACAATCGTAAATAGTCGAGAGATCCATGCTTGGATTTATTACAGTTCATCACTAAGAAGGTTTGATGGCAGATTTAGTCACACAAACAGCACAAGCGGCTTGTGAGTCGTGACAAAACACAGAATGACTGAATGACACTTTAATTTAAACAGAAAATCTCAAATGGATATTGCTGAAATGCAGTTTACCTGTTTATTGGTGTTTTCAGATCATGAGAGAGAGAGAGAGAGAGAGAGAGAGAGAGAGAGAGAGAGAGAGAGAGAGAGAGAGAGAGAGAGAGAGAGAGAGAGAGAGAGAGAGAGAGAGAGAGCTTGCGTGCACATTGTTGCCAGATTGCAAAGTTTAAGTAAAACACTGGATATAATAACAGTGTTCTAACAGAAAAGCTCTGATTGGGGGATTTCAATGATTGAAATCTGGCTCCTCTTTCCTCCATTTTGGCCTACAGGCCTTTAGCATCTCTTTGTCTTTAGGAATTCTAAATTGCAATTGTCTTTGTTCAATTTCAAATATCAAATATCTTTGATTATTTTCAATCCTACAACTACTTTAACTTACTTGTAGCTTGTAATTCTACAGTTTCAGAGTAGCTTGCCCAACACAGTGTACGTTGTTGTGATTAGTAATCGTAGGTTTATGCAGTCAAAGCGGTTGATTTAGGAGGGTTTTTTGGCGTCTCCGTGTGGTTCTGTTCGGTATCGCAGCTTGAATTGTCAAAAATTAAAACAATCTCGTTGTTGTTGTTCTGTGCACATACTATACACTGTGAATTCTGTAAAAAAAATGTATGTAATGTTTTTTTCATGGGTGCTTAGTTGTGTATAAATGTATTATATAATAGAATTATATGGACTCCTTATATTTTTTTTTGTCATTTTGGAGTGTCCAATGATCCTTGAAGCTTGCAAAATACAGTTTTGTGAGAATCACCCTTCAATCTGATTGTTTACTTTGGATATAGCAAATTATGACAAATTGAATGTGTTTAATGAGATAAATGGCGTATGATTAATTTCATGATAAGTGTGCGATTAATCAAATTAAAAATTTTACATTTTGTGTGTGTATGTGTGTAATGAAGTCTGTTGATATGGGAAGGAGGAGGCAGGAACCGGCGAACGTTTAACAAACTTTAAAGGGCACCTATTATGCCCCTTTTTACAAGATGTAATATAAGTCTCAGGTGTCCCCAGAGTGTGTCTGTGAAGTTTCAGATCAAAATTCCTGACAGATCATTTAATATAATTTTGAAAATGGCAATTTTTAGGTTTGAGGAAAAAAATGAGCTGTTTTCTGTGTGTCTCCTTTAAATGCAAATGAGCTGCTGCTCCCGGCCCTAGAGGGCGGAGACACCAGTGAAAACTGAAACATGATACATCTGTTTGTTTTGATGATCATCTCTATCGTAGACACTCTCATGTGACATTGCAGTTCTTCATCATCATGAAATATCATCTGCATGCGTTTTAAAGCCTTATCACTCTCAACTTGAGCACACACACTCGACGCATGCGCACAGAGAGCTGGATGTCGGCGCGTCGGTGAGTAGGCTAAACTAGATTACTCTAGATAACTCTTCCATGTGTTATTGCGATGAAACTGTCAAATGCACACAAAAGGAAACACACAAAGTTCATATGAAAATGGTTGATTATGTCTGTACACTTATGCATCAAGTACATCAAGTCCTGTGTGTATATTAGATCTGTGTAACGTTACCAAAGTAAAAGCAGTGTAATATACAGTACCTACTGCTATATCTGCTGTTAATATGAATCAAACAACAAAAGATAAACAGAAAATCAGTCGCTGCTCTTGACTGAATGAACTTTAGTAGCTTTATTAAGAACACATTTATTACTTGAATGCTGCTGTTAATGCTCTGGCGAGGAGATAAACATGTTGGATTGTGTACAGATCTCTGAGGGTGGGGTCAATGCGAATACGGCAGTGTCCATCTCGTGGGCGGGGCCTGTGAAATGTGACGTCGCTTTACCAGGAAACTGCAAACGGCTTGTTCTGAGACACTGCAAGAGAAGCTGCATTGGTTTTTAACGGCGTTCATCACCATAGTCACTTACACTACATGGCTAACCTGCTCTGGAGCAGGTTTTCTTCTGGGTTAGAGATCGCAAACCCAAACTGGACCAATCAGCTGCAAGTAAAGATCCAATAAAGCCACACCCCCTGTATCTCTCTTTCCAAATTAAAGCAGTTTATAGTGAAAAAACTTTAGATACAAAATTGCTCATCTTTTGGTGCTAGTTATTATATTTATATTAGGCTATATGAATTATAATTACTTTTAATTCAAACAATATATTCATATAATTATCATATTAATTGACAAATAGGCAAATATTAATTTAAATATTATACATGCATTCATAATTTCTTTTAAACAGCGAGTATTCATTTGAGCTCTTTGTGAACCTATAATTATTAGGCATATTTCTTTGATTCACATCATGCATTGATATAGTCAGATATTCTTTCAGCTGCCTTCTCAAACTTTCGCTGCAGCAGCAGTGTTTATTCGGGCTATGTAAACACATTTAATTTCAGGATAATTTTCAAAACGATCTCTCAATCTTCAGAAGAGAAGTGAATTGCGCCATTTCTCTTGCGAGAAGTGAATCAAACGTACACTGTGATTGGCTGTTTGCCACACGTGACACACTTTCAGGTGCATGTGCTTCAGAGTTAATCGCAAACTCTGGATTAAACCTGAGTTGACAGAGAATGTTTATACCAAGCTTTGAGAGACCGTGTAACTTGATCTAAACCAGGTTGGATTTATCTGGATTTGTCAACCCTAAACTTACTCTGAAACTCAGAGTTTGTTCAGCTAGCTTCATGCAACAGGCCTAATGTTGCCCATGTACACAGCCAATGGAGTGTGGTGAGTGTATGAATCCTTAAATCAGGTTTGGAAACTTGGAAACTCACTTGGTGCAGGCGCCTTCAATATTTCATTTTAAAAACACTTTTCCAGACAGATAATTAAGTGTACCGCTCAGCTCCTGGAACAGATATGGCACCGTGAATGATTCTTAGTTTAGTTTGGACAGGAATTTAATTGATTGAAATGCACTGCTCTTTGTCACTCCTGGAGACATCACTAGAATGAAGAGTTTATGTTGTCTGGTTTGTATTTTGAGTTTAAAATGATGAATCTATAGATATACTGTTTGAAAAAACGTTGTGTATACTGCACTTTGTGGTTCTCAAATGTTAATAGAACATGTCTAGAATGTCATGTCACCATGTCACCTGTGTGAACTTGAGGGGAACGTACTTCATACATCCACTAAAAATGACCAAAACACCAGTTAAAAGTCTATGGAAAACGGCTCTCTTTAGACAGAGAAGTGAAGTTAGTTTTGAGAAACTAATATAATTTGTATGCAAATGCAATTGGGTTTGATATTTTGCTATCTAATGCAATGAAATTCATACATTTTAAGTGTTGCTTAAAAGTCCAAGTTCTTTTTGGGGCCACTGTAAATTTCATTACGGTTAAGTTGTGTGTATTTGGATGGGAGTGTGTTCTGCGAGCCTGTCTTTTTCAGCTAGATGTGTATTTTTCCATTACTTTGAAACAAAGTATTCACTAATAGGCAGAAAAACCCATAAAGCAAAGTTATGTGGAGAGGAAATACGTTGATGTTATCTTATGTAAAAACAATAAGACAGCAGCATATTTGGAATGAATGCAGAGAGGGAGGGGTGAGCTTTAAAAGTGTTTTTGTGACTTGTTGATAAGGGAGCGCCTGTCACTCAACTTGAAGGACAGCTCTGAGATGTAACTGTAAATCTGCACGTGTGTGTGTGTGTATGTGTGTGTGTTTATTGAAGAGGAAACGGCTTTGAATGACCTGTTTTATCTGCAGGCTTATATCCTGCTCATTTTCACTATGGAGTCGCCTCAGCTTTATCACTCCATCTCTCTTTCTCTCTTTAAATAGCTTTGTCTGGGATGAATGAAAGAGCATCCATCTCTCTCTCTTTCTCGCCTTTTCTCCCCGGAGTTCTGGGCTGATTAGCTTATGAACTGTGAGTGACATTTGAGTGTTTGATATTGAGGCTTTTGTGCACTTTTGTGTTTGTGGGTGTTAATGCTTTTCGCTCGACTGATTTGCATTGCCGAACCGAGAACGTCTCCATTCTCATGCATGAAGAGATCTTATCGAGATATAAATGTCTCTGATAGCTATGGTGAATTTGATAATGAAATGAATTAATAAACAATTTGACATGTAAATGCTCTTTCTATAATGGCAGCAGAGGAGTTGATGCGTGTACGCACACACAAACAGAGTGACATCTGTGCACTTTGAGCACAAGCTATTTCTGGAGGCTTGGATCGGCCCGGTTACTGCCAATGATGAGGTATTGATTGGTTGAGAAATGTCAGTGTTGAATAACAGCCTGGAGCTGTGAGGGAATCAGAGAGAATGTTGCAATTCTCCCATCGGCCACTGGGGGAGGCTGTGAGCGTACCATTGGACGTTGAGCAGTCTGGATGCTGGACCGCAGAGTGTATGGCCCACATTACTGAAGGGCCAGGAAAAGCTGCTCTCAGAGGAATAAATGCTTTTCACAGTGCCCGTTCTCCTCGAGGCCTCGGCTGATGTGACCACCGATTGGTCTGTGATTTCTCCCAGCTTTGCTTCTGAACGCTCATTTACCGGGAGAGGAGAAAACAAGACAGATGTGAGAGAAGACATGCAATGGTCAAACATCCTGTTGAAGGATCGGAAATTGAGAAAATGAGAGGGAATTACTTTTTTCCCTCTACATTTGTCTCCAAAAAGCCCACAAGAACATAAGCCCTGGCTTTGGTTTTGTGTGTGTGTGTGTTTGATACAGGTCTTGTGGGAATTTCAAGCATGTGGCTGATAAACCCATGGAAATGAGACTGTGAAGTTGAAGCAATCTGCTTATTGGGTGAATCTTTTGAAACCTGTCAAGAACATGTCCAAGTCATATTTCAACCCAGAATCAGAAGAAATAAATGCATTTCGAAGACTGCGTCCTACTGAGGTCGCATTTGTCAGCCGCATAAGTAATTGAGGCTGCTTCATTTCAGTAAACTGACCACTACATTCCAAGTTCATGAAGGAATTTACAACTTCAACCCGGTGGCAGAGCCAGAGGGGTGTCCAGGGTGGCACTGAACATCCTTGGGTGCCACCGCAAAATTTAGATCGCTACAGTTCCATTTCACCTCCTATTGAAAGAAGCATTTATTTTGATGTGCGGCGGTGCTGCACATATTAAGAGAATATTAACATTAGTTGCCAAACAGACGATTAAGAATAAAGGGGGTCGCGCATAAGCGCAGAGTTGTTCAAAATCCTGCCGCGACACAATTTGACTCAAAACGTCGTTAATGTATAATTACTTCACCCTAAGCTGGAAGAGTGTGTAAAGACATTTTTCTGTAAAGTCTGTGCTTAAGGAAAGATATAGGCTAATATAGATTGCCCTTTCTGTTTACTTTTGTGCCAAATGCACAATATTGAAGTTCTTACAGCAAAACACATTGACGCCACTTTTCCTGAAGTGAACTTTTTTTGGCTGTATGGTGATTAGATTTACTGTTTTTCATTGCCGTCTTGAACATGAGAATGCGTTGCATCTGGTGTGCGGCATATGGCTTTTCATAGAGAGAGTATCTTGCGCTTGAACTGACAAATACGCATAAAGGTATGCCAAAAATGGCGAGTATCATAGTAAACACAGTCGCCTATGTCTTAACCAAATGTAAGCAGTTGACAAATGAAATCGGATGCGTTTCAATATTGTGCACTCCTGCCGTTAAAGTTAATCAAAGAACAAAAGTAAAAATCACCCACTGATCTTGACTGAAGACTTTTTGTAGCTAGTTTTAACATGCATTCGTCTATATTTAGATTAGATTAGACTAGATTAGATTAGATTCAACTTTATTGTCATTACACAAGTACAAGTACAAGGCAACGAAATGCAGTTTAGGTCTAACCAGAAGTGCAATAGCAGCAAGTGCAGGATATATACAATGGTTGCGTAAGTGCAGGGCATAAAAATGTACTGAATATATATAAATATGTATAAGTAGAGATATGGTTATTACTATAAACAGAACTGAATTTACAGATGAATATATACAGTGAATAAATATAAATATACAGATGGCTATTACTATAAACAGAATGTAAACAGAATGTACAGGTGAATATGTACTGTGAATATAATATACAGATGGCTATTACTTTGAACAGAATTTTACAGATAGAGGTATACAATAATATGTTAGGCTAATATGAGGAATATAGCAGTGGATTAAGTTAGTGCAATAAATTATGGACAGAGCTATCCGAAAGAAAGTGTAAAAGTGCAGTGGAAAGTGGTTGCATATTACAGTTAGAAGTACGGTGCAAAATGCAAATGTAAACATTGTTACTGTAAATACAGTCGGCAGTGCAAATGAGCATATTCCAGTTAAGATATGGTGGTGCAAAATGCATAAGTAAACAGTTGTTACTGTAATAAACAGTCGGTAGTGCAAATAACAAAGTGAATGTAGGTGTGAGGTAGGAGAGTTTGCAGTTTATGAGGGGAGTGGATCAACGGGGGTTTGAGTTCAATAAAGAGACAGCTCTGGGGAAAAAACTGTTCTTAAGTCTGCTGGTTCTGGTCCGGAGGATCCTGAAACGCCTGCCGGAGGGCAGGAGAGAAAACAGTCTGTGGGCCGGGTGAGAGGAGTCCTTGAGGATGCTGCGAGCTCGATGCAGACAGCGTTTCCTCTGGATGTGCTCGATGGCAGGTAGTGGAGTTCCTGTGATGCGCTGGGCAGTTTTCACCACCCGCTGCCTTGCGCTCCGCAACAGAGCAGCTCCCATACCATACTGCGACACAGTTGGTCAGGATGCTTTCTATTCCGCAGCAATAGAAGTTCACCAGGATAGCCGAGGAGAGCTGATTCTTCCTCAGTGTCCTCAGGAAGAAGAGGCGCTGGTGAGCCTTCTTGACCAGGCTGGAGGTGTTGGTCGTCCACGACATGTCCGCCGAGATGTGGATCCCCAGGAACTTGAAACTGGAGACACGCTCAACAGCCATTCCATTGATGTAATTTACCATTAAATTCCATTAAATTTAATTTATACAGTGAAGATTATGCAGTGTTATTTTACGTTTGATTATTCAATTTATGTACCTGGATTTTAAAATTGGGGTTGCTTATTTATTAGAATACGTTACATGGGTCAAAACGATGAAAACAAATAAGTATTACACATGATATTCTTTCACAGTCAATGTTTCACAGCCTTATGTATAAAAGTCTAGTTCCGCCACTGCTTCAACCAAATTCATAACAGCAATTTACGCTTCACTAGGAATAAAGGCCAATTTTATAATGGTTACATAAGACTTTATGACGTATGTGGCTGACAAATTCAACCTCTGGAGGACGCAGCCTTTGAAATGAGTAAAAACATATTTTACTTAAAGCCTGTTTTTTTTAACTATTTTTTATGTATCTATTAGGGCTGGGTGATAAATCAATTTTATCGATTAACTCGAATGTGTAGTTTACGTCGACTTGTTTGAATGAAAATTGGTTTTCTCTTTAACATCCGCCAACATTCCCCTCTGGGCTCCCGTAGTTCCGAATGGGCTCAGCCCTCCCCCCGCACATTTGCCATATGATGTACAAACAACAAGGACAATGTTATTAGTTCGGTTTTTCGGCGTCAGTCGCAAAACAAACAATACCCCACTGCAAAGTGTGTTTGAAGTCTGAACGGAACCATGCTACTCGTTTGAGCTGCGCTGCGTGGACCGTTTATCAGCTCGGAACATCATTAAAGGTCCCGTTCTTCGTGATCCCACTGTTCAAACTTTAGTTAGTGTGTAATGTTGCTGTTAGAGCATAAATAATACCTGTAAAATTATAAAGCTCAAAGTTCAATGCCAAGCGAGATATTTTATTTAACAGAAGTTCCCTTTCAAAGCCTACAGCGAACGGCTGGCTTGGACTACATCCTGGTACTTCCTTCATATATGACGTCGATAGAACAGTAGAACAGACTAACCTCCGCCCACAAGACTACGTGAAAAAAGGGGGCGTGGTCTTGTTGCTGTCCCACGTGGAGAAGAGGACGTGTCGCGTGGAGAAAAGGAAGTGCTGCGTTTGAGTGTGTTTGTCGCCATGTCGTCGAGACGCTGTTATTTTCATCCCAGAGTCAAATCACCTTTGTTTGGCTTTCCCAGGGACGCTGTAGAGATCATTAAGCGCATATATATCTCCCGTTAAGAGGCGTGACATTTCCACGTGCGCTAAGCTGCTGTCGAATCACACCACAGGAACCGGGCCACGTTCGCTAAGCTGCGGTCAAATCACAACACGGGAACCGCTGGCACAATCAGAACTCGTTACGTATTTCTGAAGGAGGGACTTCATAGAATAAAGGAAGTCATCAGCCGTTTTTAGGACAGTGAAAACAGCGGTATACAGATAAGTAAGTTGTGTGAAAAATACAGTTTTTTTACAAGCGAAACATGAACACATGTTATATTGCACACTGTAAACACAATCAAAGCTTCAAAAAAACACGAAGAACGGGACCTTTAATAGACAGTGCAGCGCAAGCTCATACACGGGCCGATCTCATGACACCGATACACAGTAAAGAGCTCCTTTAATAGTCACTGAAGCTGTCGGTCAGTTCAGTGTGATACTATAAAAGAACAATGGTAACCTATATTTAATTATAATAAAATTTTCCCTATAATGTTTTGCACATTACTGTTGTTAATAAAAGTAAATTTTATCTGCATATCAATTCATAAACCTTTGACTAGTTTATTCACATGCTGAAAGTTTTGGACCCCAGGTATGTGCTACCAAGCCGCAAATATTTTACAAAAACAAAATAAAGTGAACTTGTTTTGAACAATTTCTTTGTCATCTGCAGATTGATTTGAAGTAGGAGGGAAAAAATCGATTTAAATCGTAAATCAGATTTTTTTGTGGAAAAAAATCGGGATTTTTTTTTTGGGCCATATCGCCCAGCCCTTGTATCTGTTTAAAGATTCCCATTGTAATTACTGTAATTTGGAATATAATGTAAATTATAAAGAGTTTTTACAGCACATCACTGTAGTATATATTTAATCTCCTTTAATATATTTGTTTAAGTAAAATATTTACTGTAATACAGTTTTGAGAGAAAATGTCCTAAACATTTTCTTAATGCAGAATATAACCATAATGCTAACATTTAAAATATAATTGTTGTATTATATTTATTTTTTATTTTGGGGTGAAATGTGTCCCAGACATGTTTTTTTGTGAGATTCACCCTGTAATCCTCCCCCCCAAATAAACCTGAATAAATTAATCCGAATCCCCATGACATCGCAAACTGTGCGGGCGGTGACTGACATTGTCGTCCGTTCATTCCTCTTAAGGCCCCAAAAGGCAAATGCCAGAAGATACAATATTCATGCAGCCACTGACAGGCAAACCCAAGGCCTCTTCCTTCTCTCTCTCTCTCCCTCCCTCCCTCCCTCTCTCTTTCTTTCTCTCTCCCTCTTTTGATCAGGCAAACAGCCTTCTCAAAGATGAGCATTTGCAGCTAAATGTCCCCCTCACGCAGAGATGATGCCTCCTGGGTAATATTTTTGGTCTGATTCTGTGAAGAGGCTGCATGTTTCTGATTTGGCTGCTGAAACCGAGCTCTCGTTAGCTAGGTGCTTCGCTCCTGGGGGACGATTTCGGGTGCAGCCAAGATTCACTTCACTGCAGGGTAGATCTTCTAGCAGCTTGAGCTCTCAGCAACATCCTGTTCATTCCTAAAGGCAGATTAAGCGTTTCAGCAAATCATATTAATGATGAATTATATGGAATACTCTCCTGGTGAGATGACACGAGTGGTCCGTATATGAGAGCCCGCCGGCCCCGCTGTGTCTCCTTGATCAGAGCTGAAGGTGTGTGCTATTAACATAATCAATGCTAGAGCTGCATCCTTGGCACTCTGCTGGAGATGCTTTTGTTCCTGGCGGTGGGCTGATCACAGAAGAGCGGCTTTGTGGCGATCTGCTGGTCAGTGTATTACAGGGGTCATTTGTCGCCATTAAGGACACTTACCCCAGATTGTCTCTCAGGTAGAGACATACTACTCCTCTATCACTGCCTAAAATCATGCCAGTTTCATTCATGCTGGAATTTATGATGTTATCTCCACTTAAAGAGAAAATGTGAAATTGACCCTATGTACATTTCCATATACATGATTTATTCATGTATGCTATTCTAAAGAGTTTATTGTGGTAAAGTCCATCAAAATGTAATAGCTTTCTCTACCTCTGAAACAACAAGTTTTCTTTTCAATAATATCATAGCCTAACATGTCACAATTCAATCAGATCACACCCTACATTCTATCACTTAGAAATATATCACATCATGGAAGTTAAATACATTTGGTGTCATTGGTTTTAAAGCCAAAATAGGAGATTGACGGATAAATGAATACTCTTCAACTTCCAGCAGCCCTTTTGAACAAATATAATATCCACAAACTTTAAAGTGGGGGAAATTAGATGCTTCATTGAGTTTAGATGACAGTAACAAGGAAATGCTGTAAGATTCAATGTTATGACGGGCGAACTTTACAGCAAACAGGAGCGAGTCTTTATTGAGACTTTGATTGGATTTGACACAAAAAGCTAAACGGACACTGCGGCAAAACTCTTTCTAGCTTCCTGACTGTGGCTTTCCGAAATTAGGCTGACAGGTCTTTGACAACATCTATTTAAGAAAAAGAGGAGGATTAATGAGTTAATTAATCATTTTATGTCATTCTGAAAAAAGACCCAGGAGAGGCGTCTCACAGCAGACTAGCCTTTTTCTCGTCCTCTCTCTCTCTCTCTCTCTCTCTCTCTCTCTCTCTCTCTCTCTCTCTCTCTCTCTCTCTCTCTCTCTCTCTCTCTCTCTCTCTCTCTCTCTCTCTCTTTTTTTTGTTGGCAAAACGTAATTGTATTCAACGATATGCAGCAGCTTGCTATTTTGGCCATAGTTCTTAATTATGATTGGTGTTATTGCTCTCCAGAGCAGAGCAAATTGCTGTTATGTTGTTTGCCTGGGCCTAATCTCATTGGCACGTTGTCACAAAAGTAATTATCTGTCATTTAAATTGATGCCATAAGCTCAAGACAGAGGCACACCTGCTGCCACCAGCCAGGCAGAGAGGAGTAAAGATCAAGACTCCTCCTCATCTCTCTTTCATTCTGGCTGAATCTTAATTCATATATATTTACAAAGTCTGTGTATCAGTGATGGTACATGGTAGAAGTACATTACTTCTAAAGTACAATAGGCCAATATCAATGCCAAATTCTAGGGATGCGATACTGTATATCGGTACCATCAGGAATTTTAAATTGATTGGTATGCGTTTATATTGGATATTTAATGTTTGGCTCATTTGACCCATTTTTACATTTAGATTTGTCTTTTAGCGTTCATTTAATCTTGAATAATCGTAATAATTTAATAACACTGTTAAATGTAATCTCTAGCAAATCCCACAATGAATCTGTTTTTCATGGTGTTTATATTGGTGCATAATTTGGGAAATACTTTACCTAGTTTTGCATAATATATAGGATGAATTTTATGCAAATTGTAATTCAGTTTTTCCCAAACTGTGCAAAGCACTTCGATAGATGGATGGATGGATTGATGAACTGAAAAACAGGCACCTGTTTGCAGAGTATGAAACTGAAGACCAGTGCAGAGCACTACATTTTTCTCAAATGCTCTGTGCAGGCATGAACTCGGGATAAGTTACCCATAATCCTCTTCAGACCTGCAGCTCTGTGAGGGATCAACTCCTGATGGATAATCTAACACAGGGTTGGTGAATGCTCTTTTCAGCCAATGAATAACATTAAAAATTCAAGCAGCAGAAGAAGACGACAATGATGAATCTGACCTTATTAATTTTAACTTTGGATAAATAATGCAGGGCTTTCTGTTCAGCCCCTCTCCCTGTTTCTCCACCTCCTCCCCCTGATGGCAGTGCCCCCGTCAGATCTCTGATGATCCATTAACATCCTGTTCACTGAGTCTCCATCTAAAAACAGCCAAGCGGCTGCAGGGTTTTTTGCAGAAAGGACAGTGAAATCGAGACGTGCTGCTGAGAGCATGAGTGTTCAGGTGGACAGATCTTTTCATTAGAGTGGGGAGGTTGTTTAGTCGCTGCTTTCTCGCATACAGAAGAGCTGCTGTGCAAACATTTTGTTATTTTACAAATGTGCTGACTGCGTTATGCCATTTTCAGATTTCATAATCAAACATTCCAATTAATGTTCGAAGTCACAATCACAACAAACATTAACAAGTAACAACAAATGAACCTTAGAAACACTTGACTGTAAAAGAAGGAATTATATCTTTGGTGGAAATCTTTTTTATATTAGTATTTCATTTTAATATTTTTTATTTTGTGCAAAATGTTTTATTTTTTCTGAAGAGTATGAGTGGCCAATTGAGAACTCACTGCTGTATCGCTTTGTGGTTTTTAGGGTGTGTTAGGGGGTTGCTAAGGTGTTCTGAGTGGTGAATAGCATACAGCATATCCACTGTAGTCCGATTCACAAACAATTCTAACGAATTGATTCTTTTTAGTAAATAAAAAACATAACCGTACAATGTGTAGTCTGATTCATGAACAAATTAATGAATTAGTTATTTGAAAAAGTATTTTTGAATGGATCAGTTCATCTTTCCTAGACTTTTCATTGAACTTTCCACCATTTGGTTCACAGAGCATTTTTTTTTGTTTGTGATTTTAGTATATCTGTAAAATATAGCAATTTAACCGCAAAGTTTGGTCTGTTGTTCAGTAGTGGCCAAAAATAATGTCTGACATTGAACTGCGCGAGGCGTTACACTTTTTCCGTAATTTGAATACAGAAGGCGGTCTGCCAGAAGTTAGAATTTTAAATATGGATATTTTCCTTACACAAACACATTGCTTCGCTTCAGAAGGCCTTTATTAACCCCCCGGAGCCATGTGGAGCAGTTATGATGCACTTTTATGGACTGAAAAAACAGAGCAACATTCACTGCTATTATAAAGCCTGGAATTATATTATTTTATATTATATTATTATTATTATATATTATAAATGTCTGGAAAAAAAACTAAAATCGTCATTTAGCTTCATCGGAGGCTTTTTTGGTCAGAGGCTAGAGACTACAGCCAGTAGTAGGAGCTATTTCAGCATGTTTTCAACCCGCATATAGAGGGTGGGATCTCACTCACAGACTGTGCAAATAGTGTCAGCCATCTTTTTTTTTAAGCTAAGCTAAAAGACTCTTTCTCTGGAGAAAGCTGAGTAGTAGGCTAACCATGATGGCGGAAGGTAGTTCTGAAGATGATATGGCTGTAGGGATGTGACGGTTAGGATATTTTCCCACCGGTTAATCGATGTGTGACAACACCGATAAAACCGCTGGCGGGGTCTTTTCAAATCATTCATTTTAAACCGAAAGTAAAATGTGCCCAGCCACTCGGGCATTCATAACGGTGTGGAGCAAAGCAGGTGTTTTCAATGAATTCCTATGAAAGTTAAGCTCCATAGGCATGAGCTGAAAACGCGCCAGACTGGACATGCACCGTGAATGACTGTGTGGCCGTGAATAAATGACAAATGCGGCCGTAAATGCATGTGCACTGTGCAGCCGTGAATGAATGACAGTGCGGCCATAAATGTGTGTGCACCGTACGGGGCGTGAATGAATGCTCATTTTACTTTCGGTTTAGAATGAGCACCAATTCGGTGGCGGGTTGCTTGAATTGTGGGTTCATTAGCCTATGATTATTAATGAAAAACACAACAGCAACACAGTACAATGACAAACTCACTTAAATAGGTGCTTTCACATTTCGCTTTGAAACCATATCTTCTGCCATCATCTGGTCTGTCAGCTCCTCACTCTCTGATGAATTAAATCTGACTCCTGCTGCGTTTGTGCTGCGACGCTCACTCGGCTCACACTGTATTGGGTGTCTGTTCTCTAACTGAACTAAAGCATTTTTTTTTTTACTATAAAAAACAAAACGACGGTGGGGGTGGCGCCACAATGGGCAAGTGATGTAACAGGTGTTTCGCCCCCTGAACACCGGCAACATCGACTATCGCAGCAAGCCTATATGGCAGAAGGGGATTTTGAAGATCTGGTGCGCGTTGTATCATTTCTTCCGATACTGCCCTCTATAACCGGTAGGCGTGGCTTGGGAGTGGCCTCGTAGGGCAGCGAAGCAAGTGCATTCTGGGAGTTGTTTTTCATCCACATGAGCCAAAAATTAATTTTCTGGCTTTTCTCAGTCTAGAAGGCACCAACTTCTAAAATAATTTCACATTTCTACTACATAAATGACCCAATTTAAATACACATTCATCTTTCCAGCCGTTAAATATCCCTTTAAGCAAAATGGACATTATATACTAGAAATGTGCAGGAATGAATTGGAAATTAATCAATCTGAAATTAATCTAAGAGTTTGAAATCGAGTCGATTTGAACTGAAATCCATGAAACTATCTATACTGATGTGGCGTTCTCCTTTTGATTGTAACTTCAAAATTGAACAAAAAATCTGATACATTTTGGAACGTCTTCATCTCCTTTTACAGTTTTTATTTTATGTTATCTTAATTCACCCTGGTGAAATCTAAGCTGGCATGGATGTTTCTGTCAGAAGCTTTGAGATCAACAGATGAACGTAGTTCACCCTTGACAAATTGGGTTCTAAAAGACGATCCCTTTTGAAAATAAGACCATCAGATTGACGGGAACGAGACGAGCCCCTCTGCTTGAGACTGACATAAATAAAATGACAATGAGGAGTAAGAAAAATCCTCATTTCTTGTTTCCCGTTTCGTCCGGCTGAGGTTGTCAGTGCCGCTGTTCTGTCCTGATGACCATTTGCAGGATTGGATGGAGGCAGCCGTGCCTGACTCAGGGGCTGATGGTCCACTGATTGCACAGATGTCCCTAAGAAGGCAAGTTGCCGTGGAAATGATGGATGACGTGAGTCCTGCCCCTCTGCCCTCGGCTATCAAGCGCTGTCTGGAAAACAACAGAAAACTTCTCAATCAATGGAGAGTGTCAGGAAGTTTAAAATGAAACTAGATTGGAGATGTAAAGGATGTGCTGGTGTTACCTGTTGGAGAGCTTGAACTCCTGCAAGTTTTTACAGAAAGTAGCTATAAGAGAGCTCTTTTTTTATTTATAGGAACACTATGAAAACCATTCAATCAACGAAAACAACTGCAAAGGATATTTTAACAAGATGACAGCAGTTCCCCTTTAGACAATGGCACATGATGTAATTGAAAGCAGTGTGAGATATTCAAACCAGGCAAGGCAGCAGTATTTCCTTCATCTCTGTCTGTCGAGATCCATAACCATTCAGCCAGTGTTTGACTGTGGCTGCCGGGCTCCCAGCAGAACAACTGAATCCTGACTTATTGACCATCTTCTCGCCTGATCAATATTTAATGCTCCCTTTGACAAGATCACATTCAACAGAATGAGAGATTTTACATTTCTTGGCCGCCGGTCCAATGAAAAGACGGGATCTCTTTTGGTGTTATTACATGAAGGAACAGCATTCAGAGACCCTCTCTCTTCTTGCCTCGCTGACTCGTGTGATTTCTTTTCAGAGATGACGGAGAACATCTGAGCCACAGGGTGTGCGGTTTAGACCACACAACCGCAGATCTTCCTCACGCTTCATGCCTACAGACACGATACGGTACTGTTAATTATGTAGATGAGAAAAAAATACTCTAATTTGGATCATGGCCAGGAGTACAAAAACGTAATGATTGTTTTCCTTGCATCACATGAGTGCTTGCAAAATAACAGCTGATGAAATTGGACTAATCTTAAGGGAAGAGTGAGATAAGGCAGTTTGGCAGTCATAACACAGTTGATGCAACACTTTTCCCACCTTTAAGTTTCCCACCTTTAACCACTGTGTCTTTTGGATGGGCAAACACACTCAAGAATAGTTTACCTAACAATGAAGATTTCTGCCATCATTTACTCGCCCTCTCAGGTCACTTAAAACAAATTGCATTATTTATTAGTTTTTGGACTGTTTTATTTTCTGGGGTTAAGCATTAGTGCATAATTGTTAATTGTACAGAAATCACGGTAATTAATAATGTAAATATTTAAAAAAGAATGCTTGTCTTTTTTTGTCATTGTCTTAAGTTAAAAACGTCTCGGTTACGTATGTAACCCTCGTTCCCTGAAGGAGGGAACGGAGACGTACGTCGGAACTGACCGACGAATTGGGATCGTATCTCAGAGACCAATCTACTTCGAGTGTGTTAAAAACGAGCCAATGGAGATTAGCATGCGATCCACGCATTCCACGGTCCGCCCCGCGGTGCGGGTATAAATAAGGAAGTGGAATACTAGATCATTGCTTTTTTCTGCTGAGGAGCCGAACTAGTGACTCGGCCCCCTAGCGGAAGCGCAGCACCTGGCGACGGGACGTACGTCTCCGTTCCCTCCTTCAGACGTTCCCTTTCAGTCGGTCACATTCGACGTACATCAGAACTGACCGACGAATTGGGATCCCTACCAAAACGCCAGGGCGCTGGCCCTTCCAGCGTCCTGCTTGAGCGCACTGGACCATCTTAGATGGTACGGAAGTCAGGGCTCCAAGCAGGGAGGTCAGTCACTGCTGTTTCTGCAAGACCCACTCAGTGTGACTATTGAATAACGGCGTGCCCGTCTCGGGAGATGGTACGCTGCGGAGCCACGACCTTCAGTGGAAGGATTGGTGGCGGAATACACATAAGGACTAAGTTAGCAGGGTAGTGCAACATATGGCAGTCTCTGGGGGGGTTCCAGCCTGGTTCCAGGGGGGGAAGAACACGCCCAGAGACGACAGAGTGGGCTCTGTCAAGGGAAAGACACGGGGCTAGCCAGTAGGGTAGCAGGTACCGTGGAATAATACACATATGGGGTTGCCGTGAGGGAACCTCTACATATGGAACCCAGCCTCCACACACGTTCCACAAGCATACGGGTGCATGCCTGGTGTCAGACGGCCGCAACGTCTGGCACCGCAGGGGTGACGGAGGAGCTCGACAGGGTTAGCCGTTTCTGGGGAACACAACTGGAGACAATAGACGCACGTATCCGCCCCAGAGGGTGGGAGTGGCGTTGCAAGCCGACATTTTAGAACGGGCACTTACTGGCCCCTGGGGGCAAGGATGCGGGAAGATACCGGGTCTACACGGAGGCTATAGAATCTAGCGAACGTGTTAGGTGTCGCCCAGCCCGCAGCTCTACATATATCTGTCAGCGAGGCACTTTGAGCCAGCGACCCGAACGGGCAAGGCACGTCTTGGGACTGGTAAGCCAAGACGATAGCATCCACTATCCAGTGGGCTAACCTCCGCTTGGAGACAGCCTTTCCCTTCTGCTGGCCTCCTTAACAGACGAAGAGTTGCTCTGAGGTCCGAAAGCTTTGAGTACGGTCAACGTAAGCGTGAAGAGCGCGGACAGGACATAAAGCCAGGGCTGGGTCTGCCTCCTCCGAAGGCAGCGCTTGCAGGTTCACTACCTGGTACCGTAAGGGAGTGGTAGGAACCTTGGGCACGTATCCAGGCTGGGGTCTCAGGACAACGTGAGAGTTGTCCGGCCCGAATTCTAGGCACGATTCGTTGACCGAAAGTGCATGCAGGTCCCCTACCCTCTTGATGGAGGCCAATGCCGTCTTCATTGACAGGATTTTAAGGTCCACAGACTGCAAAGGCTCAAAAGGAGGGCTCTGAAGTGCTCTGAGCACTAGAGCCTAGTCCCAAGAGGGTAACGAGTTTGGAGGAGGAGAATTTAGCCTCGCACCTTTGAAGAACCTAACGATTAGGTTGTGCTTCCCCAAGGACTTACCTTCGACTGCGTCGTGATACGCCGCTATTGCTGCGACGTACACTTTGAGGGTGGAGGGAGACAGCCTTCACTCCAGCCCATCTTGAATCTTGACACTAACCGAACACCTTCGGGGATCTTCCTGGTGGGAAGAGCACCATTCAACAAACAGGTTCCACTTCAAAGCGTAGAAGCGCCTCGTAGAGGGGGCTCTAGCAGAAGAGATGGTGTCCACCACTGCCTGTGGTAGACCACATAGAACCTCCGCGTCCCGTCCAGAGACCAGACATGGAGTTTCCAGAGGTCTGGAAGCAGGTGCCATAGAGTGCCCCGTCCCTGAGAAAGAAGGTCCCTCCTCAGGGGAATCGGCCAAGGAGGGGCTGTCGCGAGGAGAGTTAGTTCTGGGAAGCCAGTAGGGCGCAACTAACAAGACCTGCTCCTCGTCCTCCCTGACCTTGCACAGGGTCTGTGCAAGAAGGCTCACTGGGGGAAATACATATTTGTGCAGGTCCCGGGGCCAGCTGTGCGCCAGTGCATCCGTGCCAAGGATGCCCCCGGTCAGGGAATAGTACCACTGGCAATGGGTCGAGTCCGGAGAGGCAAACAGGTCTACCTGTGTGGCTCCGAAGAGGTCCCATATCAGCTGGACCGCCTGGGGATGGAGTCACCACTCTCCCGGAGGTGTCGGCTGCCGAGCTCATCAGCTGTCCGATTGAGCGCACCTGGGATATAAATGGCACAAAGTGACCTCAGATGCTTCTGACTCCAATGGAGGAAGTGGCGGGCGAGTTGGAACATGCAACGGGAGCGTAGACCAACAGACGCAATGGCTGCAGTGTTGTCCGTACGGACCAGTACATGCTTGCCACGTAGCGGCCCCTTGAGGCGGCGCAGTGCCAAGTGTACTGCTAACAACTCGAGGCAATTGATATGCCAATGCAATTGAGGTCCCGTCCACAGACCTGAAACTGCATGCCCGTTGTACGTGGCCCCCCCAGCCCGTGGAGGAGGCATCCGTGAAGAGCACAGCATGCCTGGACACTTGTTCTAAGGGCACCCCGGCCCGGAGAAACGAAGTGTCGAACCATGGGCTGAAAGTTTGGCGGCAGTAAGGAGTCACTGGGACCCGGTACTGGCCGCTCTGCCATGCCCACCTCGGGACTCGGCCATGAAGCCAGCGTTGAAGCGGTCTCATATGAAGCAATCCGAGCGGCGTTACCGCGGCTGCAGATGCCATATGCCCCAGGAGCCTCTGAAAAAATGTCAGTGGGACCGCTGTCCTGCCTTTGAATGAAGGACATCGCCAGTAGGACATCGATCTCTGACCGCAAGACCTGAGCATCGCTGCTTCGCACAGAGGTGAAGAGGATGCCTTTATACTTGGGAGGCCGGTGAGCGAACTGAATTACGTAGCCAAGTCTGATGGTACGGATGAGCCAGCGAGACAGTCTGGGGAGCTGTAGCCAAACCCCCAGAGACCGCACAAGCGTGACCAACAGCACCACAGACTTACCCGGGGTGGGGCAGCGAGGCGGAATAGACAGACCCGACTCGGGAGGCCCAGAGGCGGCCCGGAGTGTAGTCTGAGTATTCCAGGGTGGGGCAGAGTGTGGGTGAGAAGGCCCGGGAGCGTTCTCGGTGCCCACACTGCTGCCCCCTGGCAAGGGGAGGGGAGGAAAGAAGCGACAAGGCCCGGAGGCATCGCAGACTGCCAACCTGGCCCTCTTGGGGCCCAGGGAGAGAGGAAACTGTTCTTTTATTGAAAATGTGGGTACCGCTGGACTCCGGAGAGCCAGCGGCAGAGATGTTCCGGTCGGGGCGGTGCGGACACCATCTCCCTGAGAGCAGCTCCTGTTCTCCCTGGGCTGCCCGTCTCAGGGCCGCTTGCGCTTGCGCTTGCCTGCCGACTTAACTGGGCCCTGAGCGGGTTGGGCGCCACCCTAACATCCGGCACCCTGCTTCCCCGATGGAGGCTGCTGCTGCTTGGGTTTCGCAAGGGCAGAGGCGGACGCAGGGGGACGCCCTCGGCGGCATGCAGGCGGAGGTGTTGCCGGCGACGACTGGGTGGAGGCAGCAGCGGGTCGTCGGTGCAGGATATTTTTGATGGCCTCCGTCTGCTTCTGGGCCACCTAGAACTGCTGGACGAAGCTCTCGATGGCGTCGCCGAAGAGGCCGGCCTGACAGACAGGGGCGTTTAGAAACCGGACCTTGTCGGAATCACGCATGTCTGCCAGGTTCAGCCACAGGTGGCGTTCCTGGACCACTAAGGTGGACATCGCCCGACCCAGGGAGCGTGCAGTGACTTTCGTCGCCCGGAGAGCGACGTCCGCCGTTTCCTGCGTAACGCCCTGGTCGGCTCTATCCTCGTGCAATTCCTTTAGCGCCTTGGCCTGGTGGACCTGCAGAGTTGATGCTGCTTCCCCACGGGCGGTGTAAGCCCCTGCCCGTTAGTGCGGACGAGAACTTACACGCCCGGGAGGGGAGACGTGGGGCACCCTGCCAGTCCGCAGCGGTCTTGGGACACAGCTGCATCGCCACAGACTGCTCGACTGGGGGGATTCCCACGTAACCCTTTGCCGCACCATCATTGAGGGTAGTGAGGACATCTTGAAAAAGACGCAGGGTCTAACCGTGTTGCTCTTTTAGAAATGAAAACTACTCTTTTTATGTGCTGAAGCACTCAGGGAGATGACCGCGGCACCACACAGTACAAAGGTGCAAGCCTGTGTGTGCACTGAAAAAATCAAAAACTCTTTGATCTCCGTTGAAGCGGCCACCCGCTGAGACGCGCCGTCACACCCACACTGGAAGCAGCAGTCGTTCCTCTCACGAGACTCGTTGTTTATACTCTTCGTAGAAACAGGAAACATTCACTGTTCGGCTCCGAAGTAGAAAGCAATGATCTAGCATTCCACTTCCTTATTTATACCCGCACCGCGGGGCGGAGCGTGGAATGCGTGGATACGTACGTACGTCGAATGTGACCGACTGAAAGGGAACTGTGGAACTGTTTGCATTTGTAGATGTGTTGTAACACATTACGTGTAACTTGAGTCATGTTGTAATCAGATTACTTTTTTCAAAGTGGCTCTGGAGATGACGTTCATGCGTTCATGTCCTCATATGAGACGGCAGAGATGGAAACATGTGACCGTCACGCGATTCTGAGTGTGTTTGTGTGTGTGTGAGGTAAACCGTGCGTCTATTGATGAATGCCTGTGCGGCATTCATTCGCACAGAGACACACAAGATTTGTATTTAAATATTATTTTTGCAGTTTAATATTCACAGACATTAGTCTATATCACCAGATGTGTTCTCAGGTACTGAAATTTGGTACTGATTGATTCAATGTGAATCGGCACTCTGTAGTACTAATATAATTTGTTCGTTGCCCTTAAAAGTACAGAGTTCGGTACCCAACCCTACACGTAAGCATTGCGTGTTTAGTCTATATGCAAGCGTGTTTAAATGTGTATGCAGTGGCGCCAAAAGTGGGTATGCGCTAGGTAACGTTGGCTCGTGTGGGTGTAGGAAGGAAGAAGACGGGGTTGGCGTGACTGGGACTGCAGTTTTAATTACTCAGGACTTGCTTCAACATAAAGTACGTACGAGGGCGTTTCAACTCAATAAAAGACTCAAAACACTGTAAGATTCACTCTGATATTCTTGGTTTCTCTCTGAAGGTTCAGGCACGAACAGGCAGTCCCAGTCCAGGTCTCTCTCTCTCGACTCTCTCCCGGCAGTGGCTTAAATGCGGTCTCTCCACGCCAATTACTGCAATCAGACACAGGTGTTATTCATCTGCACTTCACCTACTTTCTCACCGCTCGGCTCCGCGCTCTCTCTCTCCCGCTACAGACCTCGCAAAACCACGCCCCCTCCACCACATACCCCCACCGCGCTCTCCAGACTGGGGAGCCATCCGGCCTGCAGCCCCCCCCCCCCCATCCTGGAGAGGAAGTCAGCCACAGCCATCTGAGCACCCGGCCTGTGGACCACCTTGAACTTAAAAAGCTGTAAAGCTAGATACCAACGGGTGATTCGGGCATTGTCTGTAGAGAAAAAGGGAGAGAGAAGTTAGGAGCCTGTAGGAGCGGCCCACCACACAGAGCAGCCTTTATCTGGGTAAAAGCCTGCTGGCACCGCTCCATCCACTGAACTGTATCTGATGCGTCCTTTTTAGTCAGATCAGTCAGCGGGCTAGCGAGGTCCGAATAATTAGGCACAAACCTTCTGTAGTATCCCGCTAGCCCCAGGAACTGTCTAACCTCCTTTTTGGTCTTGGGCCTTGGATAGGTCGCAACAGCTGCAGTCTTGTTAATTTGGGGACGCACCTGTCCATGACCCAAGTGGAAGCCCAGATATCTTACTTCCACCTGCCCAATTGCACACTTCTTTGGGTTGGCCGCGAGCCCCACCCTTCTCAGCGTATCACCTCATAATTGAGGTCCCCAACTCGCAGTGTAACCTCAAAGGGCCCTTGCCACTTTGCGAGCAATTTAGAGCTGGAAGTGGGGAGTAATACAAGGACTTTATCTCCCGGTGCAAATTGACGTATATAGCTGTTAGCTGTCTTTGTCTGTCCTGAGCCTGTAACAAATTCTCCATTGACAGCCGCCCCAAAGTGTGGAGTTTTGTTCTCAGGTCCAGGACATACTGAATTTCGTTTTTGCTCGCGGAAGGTCCGTCCTCCCAAGCCTCTCTAAGGAGCTGAGGCTGGCGACCATAGAGAAGCTCGAAGGGGGAAAACCCCGTGGAGGCTTGAGGGACCTCGCGTACAGCAAACAACAGAGGTTCTAGCCACTTATCCCAATTTTTGGCGTCCTCGTGAACGAACTTATGAATCATGTTTTTCAACGTGCGATTAAAACGTTCCACCAGACCATCTGTTTGTGGGTGATAGACGCTGGTGCGAATCGATTTAATGCCCAATAATTCATAGAGTTTGCGAACCGTCCGTGACATGAACGCCATGCCCTGATCGGTGAAAATCTCTTTCGGGATTTCCACCCGGGAGATTAATGAAAACAGTGCGCTCGCAACACTTTTCGCCGAAATAGTGCGGAGCGGAACTGCTTCTGGGTATCGCTTTGCATTGTCCACCAGAACCAATGCAAAGCGATGCCTGCGTGCTGACCGTTCTAATGGCCCGATTAGGTCCATACCAATTCGCTCAAAGGGGACCTGCAATTGTTGCTGCATACTCTCCCTCTGGCACTGGGTAGTTGCGCCCCTGTGTGTATGTGTGCAGGCGCATAGTTTGCAGACCGCCAAATTACTTGTCTGGCATGCATAATCAGAGGCGTCGCAATAGGGCAGGCAAGGCAGGCACTTGCCTGGGGCCCCGCATTTTGAGGGGGCCCCCGGGGGCTGGCCATTTAAACAATCAGAAATAATAATATAGCAGACACATGCAGCGACATCTCTGCATCCCCCTTAGTGGGGCCCCCTCTCTCGTTACGTTGGTAATGCTTTCGCCACCTCGCATCGGCAGCCTTCTTCAAACTGTAGAAAATGCAGGATTTGAGCGAACCAGACGGATAAGTTCTCTTCATGCTTAACAAATAAGCATGAAGAGAACTTATCCGTCTGGTTTGGCCGTTCGTTTTAATGTTAACCTTAAATAAACATGTGTTATTATTCGGCACATATCCAAGTGTTTGTGTGGAGTGTGGAAGCTGAAGTATAGCGCGCTTGTATGACATGAAGGCGCCAGCTGGCAGCCTTTCACTGGCATATTTTTTTCGTGACAGCGAAAACAACTTAAAATACTCCATAATTTATGGTCATACAGAACAAACAGGACGCACGCTTTCTTTAATGGACCAAATCTAAGCGTAATAGGCTTCTTGCCTCACATAGGCTATATATGAGAAACATATCTAGCCTATAGAAAGCTTGAAATGTGTACTTTTAAACGAACAAATTCAAATCGAAAACAATTATTCTCTGGTTATGTAATCCGTATGAAAAGTGCATTTCTCTCTAAAGGAGCGTCCATATGAGAGGCAGCATCGTCAGCTTGATCTCTCCAGCCGACACTGACTCAGAAAATACTAGTTTAATAATAAACAAATAAAATGTCTCCTTGTTATTTTTTTCCCCGTCACATTTATAGTCATTACTTTTGCCAGTGCTTTTAGCAAGCGTGCACGCCGCTTCCATGCACACAGTATATATATAAGCAGACTAATTAAATTAGCTAAAATGTGCGATTAAATGAATGACTAGTCCACTAGAAAAATCTTTAGTCGGGGGCAGCCCTAATCAACACATTTACTTAGTTGCCATTATTTATTAGTAGGCTAATTAGTATATCCCTCTCTTCTACATTAAATTAGTTTGAGTTAACGGCTAGTTGATAAACGAATAAAATAAAGATTACATTATAATGATAAGCATATATTTCGATATGCGGAGAATGGATTTTTCCTGTCACAAAGCACCGTTTTTAAGGCGACAATTGGTTATCAATATGAAGCTTGTACTGTATTTTGAAGATATTGTATTGTATCTTTCATTACGAAGATAAAGATTGACATTTTGATTGATAATTAAACAAAAGCACTTTAATGTTTTAAAAATTAAAGCATTTAAAAAAAGTATTATTATTATTATTATTTTGTTAGATGCATTTTGACTACTTTTTGTATATTGTAAAATTAGATAACGCAGATATATTAACATATTAAAAAAAAACATTTAATAGGGCCTCATTGATTAATTTTGCCTGGGGCCCCAACTCAATGTTGGATCGCCTCTGTGCATAATACAGCGTTTTAGTCCACTATCTGATCTGGATATGGCTTCCAGTCTCCATGAGACCCACCCAGTGTCTGCCGATGTCTTGTCTGAGCGAGTCCCACCATCGGGTTGCAGGGCGGCCGAGTGGTCTTTTGATGTCGAGAGGCAGCCATTCAGTCATGGCCCGTGTCACTAGAGCCAATGCAGTGTTCACAGAACCAGGCTAATATGGTCATACCTCCTGGTTCTAGTAAGATCTCGAGCTGCTGTGTTTTGGACCAGCTGGAGTTTATTTATCAAGCGTGCAGGGCAACCACCCAGTAGAACATTACAATCTAGCCTTGAGGTCATCAACGCATGAACTAACTGTTCGGCATTTTGCATTGAGAGCATATTAAGATGGAAGAATGTGGTTTTACAGATGCTAGAAACGTGGCTTTCATATACTATGTTAAATAAAATAAATATTTGTATGTATTTAATCTCACTTTATTGTATGTGGTGCTGACCTTTGATTCAGTTAAACCATAAGCAAAAATTACTTAGATTTTCTTTGTTTTTATTGCTGAAGAAAAAAAAAGCTTTCTTCTCCTGCGTCTATTCTTCTGTAATCGAGAATGGCAGCACAGCTGAAATGTTTGTTCTACTGTACACGCATGAATTTGCAATTCCTTCAGCCTGAGGCTTATTATTTCAATTTTGTTGTGAAAGGGTCTTTACATTTGCCCAAAAACATAACTTTGTTGTTATAAAAATACAAATAAAACCAAGCCCAGCCCAGGTAAGAAAAAGTATTGCAAAAGTAACAATGCATTACTTTTTGTAAAAAGTAACTAAGTAACGCAATTAGAACAAACTTCACATTGTTCTTTTGATTTGTAATGATGTCAAGATGTTAATAAATTCTGTCAAATATCATGGGTGAAAAATTTACTAAACTGAATTAAAACATTAGAAAATTAACAAATAGTGTTGTAATATTTATGAATGTATTATTCTTTGTCTATGTATTGTCCAGTGTCTATTTTGGCGTCCATGTACGGTAGTGCTGTTCCGTGTGTCATATTCAATGTTTTGGAGAGAGAAACAATGTCTCAGCAGAGTAAAAGTAGATCACCTCATATTTTATTGTTTTGCAGATCATTAGTTTGAATGAAAACCAGCACTCTGCCTTCACTTGAAGCAGAAGAAATAGAAAGAAAATATTCCGAAAAATATGGTCAATACTTTTTCAGTCTATTGAAGCATGAGGGTAATGCCATGGGGAGTGTAACTCTAGTCATTTAGCCAAAAACACGAGAGACCTGGGCTTCGGTCCAACCTAAAGACAGAGAGATCCAACCAAATCAAGGTCCAGAACCAGACACCGTATTAAAAGCTTATCCTGAGGTGTGATGGGCAATGTGAGTCCTGCTGGGACATCCAACTGAAACAAGCATCTGATGGTTTGTAGCTGGTCTAGATCATCTTTGTTGGTGATCATCTTGGACCTGCAGCACACCACCAACCACCATGTTTCCAAACTTGACCACCGTAATCTGGTATGACCTAGTTTTCCAGTAGGGAACCGTGGGAGAGCGATGGGTTGTAGAAATGTGTTAGTCTAGATCTTTTAAGGAGGTGTTTCATTAACAAACATGCTGCTGTACATGACACTGAGCTGTTTTTAAACATTCACAGCTGAGAAAATAAAACCATAAGGCAGTTGTTTATAGTGCAGCCGTATTATCTTGTGCTTTCCACAGCTGCTGTGTCATAGTGTCATGCACTGTCTGCTCATCTTTAGCATTTCTCTCTGTCACCATGTGGCGTGCACATTACAGAAATATAGGACATTTATTCAAAACGCTCATTTGTTTCTTTATTAACCCTTTAATAACATAGAGGTCACTACAGTGGAAAGCTATAAAAAAGCTATTTTCTTGCGAATGCATGGGTTTTGATGGCATAGTTGCACATTAACGTGGACACTACTGCATCATCTTAACCAAGCCTTTATATGTGGAATTTTTGTTTTCTTCAAACCAAGATGGCTAACAGACCATCAGAAATGCCAAGTTGCTCCTTTTATCCCAGGAGACTCTTGTAGTTAAAAAAAGACACAACATTTTTTTAAATGTTTTTTTTTTTCATATATATTATTTTGTATTTAAAGGGGTCAGCTGAACTATGATGCATTTTCATGTTTTCCTTGTCCTTTAGTGTGTTATGTAGCTATTTGTGCATGTATAGACTTGGTTGGTGTCATGTCATAGGGTGAGGCGTGGCGGGGGGTGGAAAACAATCCATTCACCCTCACTTGAAAAGTATGGAGATGCCGCTTGACAGAGCAAGATGCATAGAAAAACTGAGCCGTATTGGGTTGGATTGTCCGTAGGCCTACAGTATCTCTGACTGGACAAATGACCCAAAGCAATGGCCAGAGTTGTCATTTTCTCGTCAAAATGCATGCTGCTCCCCCAAATATTTGAATATTTGGGCTTCAAAAAACAAATATTTAAATATTTGTTTATTTAAAGGTTTAACGAGAAATGTAATTTTTTTTATTCATCATGTTTTTGTCACCATTTCTGAACAAGCTTATGATTAGGCAATATACACAACATGCTTATGTTATAGCTTATGGTTTTCTTTTAGTTCAAAACATTAAACAATACGTGCAAACAAAAAATATGAGTAACAAAAAATAAGCATTATAAGCTCAAGCAGCACAAACGGGAAAAACACTAATAAAGTAGACCTCACCAGTTATCGTGCAGAATGTATATATACACTCGAGTCGGTATATGGTTATCATGTTTATATTGTTTCACCTGTTCATGTTGAGAAAAACAATATCCATATACTAACGTGACCTTGGCTCCCTGAGATAAACGGAACGAGTATTGTGTCTAGGGATGCACCGAATCCTGGATTCGGTTTTGGATTTGGTCGAATATTGGGCTTTTTGACGGGGTTCATTTCTGCCGAACTTTAGAATTTTTTCCACCGAACCCTAGGCTTGCACTACGTGTGTAGCTTCTTATTCACGTCTTCTGGCTCCTGAATTGGCTTAGTTTTAGTTTATTTTTGTGTGCAAATGATTTTTTATAAGCTTTAAAGCAGAGAAACCAACCAACCAATGCACTTCGCTGTCCGTTTGCGCCCACTATTTACTCCGCTAACAACACGTCACGGTAGAGTGGTTCCTCCCCAGTGCGGAGGCCAAATCAATGCACTGTAAAATATTAGTTTTAGTTAAGAAAACCGCTAGAACTACTAGTAAAGAATTAATACTGACAAGTCCAACAAAATGTTAGCCTACATTCCGACTCTGATGGAGTGGGGGGGCACTTGGGGTGGCCAATTACATTTTCCCTCTGGCCCCGCCCCTGGGGGCCATACATGGAGGGCCCACAGCTCTTGTCAAAACCTTTTCGCCTGGGAAGGGAGGTCCATCCTCAGGGGAATTGGTCATGGAGCTGCTGCTAGTAGCTGCATCAACTCGGGGGAACCAAGGCTGGGTCAGAGTGGGGCCACCTTTGTAAAAGTGCGCGGTGCCAGAGACAGTCCAAATGGAAGGACAGTATATTGGTAAGCCACCCCCTTGAACGAGGAAGTAGCGGCTGTAGAAGCCCAACTCGCTGTGGAGTGGACTCATTACTTCGTTGCAGAGGACGTGCGCCACGCTGCTCCTTACAGATGTATTGATCATGCCCCTGAAGTGGGGTGTGGGGGGGAGGTTAGTTCAGTGAGCAAATTATAGCAAGTAACCTCGTTTTACTGCGTTCAGAACCCATTCTGGAACCACTCCGAGGCCCGTGTGGCTAGGGGCCAAATTAGTTTGAGTGACAGCACGCTGCACTGGTGCGGGGGACTGACGGGGGACTGGGAAGAGGAAAAGTGCTCTTTTCGAGAATATTTTCGATCAATTGCATGCATGTGTGAACTTGAAAGTTTTTTGCAATGAGAACAACATCAACTACTGGAACTGAACAGGGTGTTAGGAGGGAAACATTTTGGAGGGTGGTCCGACGGCAGCAAAACTTCAGGATCAGGACAGCTTCTGAGGCTCAGGGTCCAGCGTTATCCACTGAGCCTGACCAATACTCTGTGTCAGAAGCAGCCAATGACATGCTGTCATCGTGAATATCCTCTTCAGCTCCTCTAGACAAGACAAGATTGCTTGCGTCACATGTCGAGGGATGTTGGTCTGTGCGGCTGAAGATCACTGGAGGAATCTCTCCCTGTAGAAAGGGAGTGAGCTCTCTGCGCTGGCGTGAGCTCACTCATATCCGATCGGTCGGTCCTCTGGCTCCACGGTTTCTTCCTCTGAGTTTCCTGGGAGGAAGGAAACGGGGGACCACGGGGGGCGGAGCCACTCTCTGAAAAGAAAGCGATCCGCGAGCGGAGATAGGCGAGACTCATACTCTCGCAGTGAGAGCAGCTTGCTTCAGTGAGCGTGGCTTCTGTGTGGGATTTCCACAGACAGGCAATGCATTCATTGTGCTCTTCAGATGGGTGCAGAGCGGCTCTCGGTATCAATGTCACAGAAATGTTTTTCCCCATAGCGTCTAGAAATGGTAAAACTGACGACATTATTAAAGCATGGTAACATTCTATTACACCCAATACACAAAATAATTATATTTGAAAATATCATTATATGACCCCTTTAAATGTATAATTAAAAAAAAGATTTTTAAATGTATAACTTTTACATTCATTATTTTAAAATTGTTTGTATAAATATTTAATTTTATCTGTTCCTTTTTCACACCATTTTTTATTTATTAATTAGAGCTGCATGATTAATCGTTAAAAGATCATGATCTCGATTCAAACACCCACATGATCTTTTTCATAAAATGACAATGATCCGTCTATTAAACCTTTGACAAAATCACACCGATTCAGCATTGCCGGTGCTGTGAACAGTTGTCATGTATTGCTATGAAACAGCTTCACAAACAGTCTTTTCAAACACACAGTGTCTTTATTTATGTCAGGGGTGTCCAAAGTCCGGCCCGCGGGCCAAATGCGCCCCGGGGATGAATTTCAAAAGGCCCGCTGCGTGTCTATTAAAATATATTATATGTGGCCCGCCACGGATAATTTACAAATTGTGCAGTTTCACGATGTCAACGCAAGGTGGCAGTACTAGATTTTAGGCCAGGGAAACAGCGGCCAAAGCGGAACGAAACAGTGCTACTTGAGCTCTGCGCAACTCGCGAGCTCTTAAATGTGTTTACCTGCTGAGTGTCTTGATCACGCGCCCACTAAACATCTAGTGAGAAGTGTTCAAGTTCGGCGCAGAGGTCTACGGTACGAGCTGCGAATCTCTCTGTGATTGGATTTAAAGGGGTGGTAAAACACATTCTTTCGAAGGCTTGATTGTGTTTGTGGGGTACACTGTAACATGTTCATGCTTCGTTTAAAAAAAAAAATTCATTATTTTTCATATATTTTACCTTTATTCTACACTGCTCTGTCCCTCCTTGTAAAAATGGTCTGATGGTTTCCGGGTTGTATGAAGCCAGTCCCTCAAAAATACGCAATGGGCTCAGATTGGTTAGCTGGCCCAGTGTGTTGTGATTCGCTAACTGCCTAGTGCACGTTTGTCGGAAATGTCACGCCCCTTACCTTCACCGGTAGCCTGTGCTTTGGGTAGTACAATGGCGTCAATAAAACCATACCAATTTGAGGCCGAATCAGACCCAGACAATTTTAGTGAAGACGATCGAGCAGAACCTGTTCAGTCCTCAAGAGTAAAGACTGCGGATCTATAGTGATCGCTACTGAATGGCACCGTTACTTTTGTATTTTTAGAACGATTTGCCAAATATCTGTCGCAAGAACGAACACTAAACATTGGCTTTACTATAGTATCCAAATCAAACACAGAACCATGTTTAGCATGCCTGTAGATAAACAATACATAAAAGCTCTAATCAAAGAATAATTTACACTTATGCCAAGGGCTTTAAAAAGTTTGTAACGTTAGGTGTTCGTCGGATAACGTTAAGTAGGCTATGAATGAGCATTTAACAAACTGGTTTGCAGAGCCAAATGAGCGTTGTCGTCTGTGTACTTCCTTGCTACAACGTACAATTAACAATACAAACTACTACAGGAAAACGCATCAACTAAAAATAAATCATACTTACAGGTTGTGGCCCGTAAACAGCTTCTGTTTTTAAATCCATCTTTCAGGACAAGCCATTGTGCGAATCCTGCATTGAACTCGTGAAGATTGTGGAAGCTTTCCTCTGTGAAATGTGCAGCGGGAGCCGCGCGCGCCCGTCTTCTGGCAGTGTTTGTCTCGCGCAGCTGAACCACGGCTCGTGTATTGCAAATACAGACGAATATTGTCCATTATGTCTTCTCCTCCGACCCCTGTCTGTCTCATGCTTTGATTTATGATGGGCAGCATATATCTTCTGCAAATGCGACCGTGTTCCCCTCTGTCTCATACACACATGCATATAACATGTTGTATGTTAAACGTACTGCAACACACCCCCGTCCCTAGGAAGGCTGAACAAAGTGGACCTGCAATCCGGATGAAAATAACAGTGTTTCGCGGGCATTGCGGCAACAACACTCCAGCCTACTAACTAGCCTACCACAACAACTATTCCCCGCGGCAATACAAAATGGCCTCGCCCCCCCTTATTTCATATTCTCGGAGGAGGGGTTTATGTAAATATTGGGGCTGGTGATGTCAGAGACCCTGGAGGAATGTCTGTAGTCCCTAGCGGCCGTTTGCTGTAGTCCTTAGAAATTGATTTCTTTAAAAGCAAATATCTCCCTTTGCTTTAAACTTTGAACGTTGTAACTTTCCAGATGTTGTTTATGCTCAAACAGCAACATTACACACTAGCTAAAGTTAGAAAAGTGAAATCGTGGTTTACCACCCCTTTAATTTAAATCCAGTTTAACAGCACTGACTTAATCAACAACACTAACGTGCAAATCAGCTGAGCCGATTCAGTTAAAATACTTTTCAAACAACAATTCACCAATATTGGCCCCACTTTATATTAGGTGGCCTTAACTACTAAGTACTTACATCAAAAAATAAGTACAATGTACTTACTGTGTTCATATTGTATTGCAAAACACCTTTGCTGATACTGAGGTGGGATACGGGTAAAGTTAGGGACAGGTGTGTTGGTAAGGTGGTGTAAGGGAAGGGTCAGCAGTGTAATTTTAAATGTAACTACAGAAATTAATTACAGATGTAATTACATGCAGGTATTTTTAAAAATGTAAGTACAATGTAAAAACATGTATGTACACAATAATTGCTATGTATCAAATGATTAATTAAATGTTAGTACATAGTAGTTAAGGCCACCTAATATAAAGTGGGTTCCCAATATTTATCATGGATTTACTGTGGTAACACAACCTGTAACCGTGGTAATTTGTCAGAAATGTAGGTTAATATCTAATTTTGCAGACTATTTTTGTCATAAACTTGCAGTTTTGTGCATTTGTATTTATATGTTTTAGACTAAATACCTTAAAGACATATATATATATATATATATATATATATATATATATATATATATATATATATATATATATATATATATATATATATATATATATATATATATATATATATATTATTTTTTTACCTTGTGTGCACTACAAAAAATGCTGTCAGTTAGCATTTTTGTCTTGTTTCTAGTATAAATATATATAAAAAAAAAAGTTAAATGACATTAAATATTTTTTCTTGTTTTCTGGGAAATAAAACAAGCAAATATATCTGCCAATGGGGTAAGAAAAATAATGTTTCTGTTTGGAATCTTGTTTCTGTTTTTCTGTTTATTTTCTAATCCATTGGCAGATAATTTAGTTTGTTTCAAGCAAAAACTGAAATTCATTTTCAATTCATTTTTTAGAACAAATATGTAAATATATATAGTAAAGGGACCGGCCCCCGGGTATGTCCACAACATTAAATCTGGCCCCCTTTAAAAAAAAGTTTAGACACCCCTGATTTATGTCTTACAATAATTCAAATCATCACAGAAGTACTGGGATAAAAGTTTATATTTCGGGTATAAACACTGATGTATACGGTAGCCTGGGTCACCTTTTTAAAGTAACTTGACAATTAACGATTGTATCAATTACATTGTAACACCAGTAGGTGACAATTTATTTGTCATTGAATCATTCATTCAAACCAATTATCTTTAAATATTCATTCTAATTATATAAACGTTCAATTAAATTAAATTAGTTGTCTGTTCAGAATCGTGATCTCTATTAGAAACAAAAGAAAATCGTGATTCTCAATTTATCCAGATTCGTGCAGCTCTATTATCAATTATTACCTGATATTTAGTTTGCGGTTGTTGCAACATTTGCAATATTCCTGGTAATGCGTGTTTGTGTATGCAAGAGTAGAGGAGTTGTTATATCTGCACTTTCATAATCTCTGACCAAACAGGGGAATACTGTTTTTCATGGCTGGAATTAATTAAACTCGCGCCATGGGACAGGATGACACAGTTTGATAATATATTTTGAGTGATATGGGCCATTGACTGCCTTTCCATTGCTCAGGAACAATAATGAGGGAGGCAATAATAATAATAAAAGACAGACCCCCCCCCAGAAATATCTGTGGATCTATTCACAGTGCAGATTGTTTGTGGGTATTAAATTGTGCGTACATCTCCGAATGCTGAAAAAGGAACCCATTGTCAAAATGTTTCTTAGCAAATTGCTGTCACTGCCATTGTGGCGCATTTGATAGATTCTGTGTTTTTGAAAAGAGACAGAATAGAAAAGTGAAGACTCATCTGGCTTGGTCAGCTGTCCACTGTAGGGATTTCATTCTGGACATCTGAAATGCTGATTGTTTTTGGCACATGTAGCTGAGGTGACAGCTCTAACAAAAAGCTTGTGTCATTTTATCAAGGGTTTTATTTATTTATTTGCTCCTTTAAGGCATGAAAAGGGGCTTTGAGAGCATCTGGAACGGGCAACAGTGAGCTTTGCTGATGCTGCATATTCAAACATGCAGAACTCCCCAGCTATTTTCTTCCCTCAAATAAAGAATTAAAATAAGCTCCTTTAAAGGCTGATTTCAGATATCAGCACTCCCACGGCATTCCCCGGATCACTGCGTTTCCTGTGGTTTATGTAGGAAGGTTGAATAGAGGACACATGGCTGCACGGGAGCCACTGTGTGTGTGAGAGATTATACAGACCTGAAGAACAGAAAGGAAACCCGTATGAATGGGCATAGCAGACATCCAACAAACATACTAATTAGTGAGATTGGCTAGTTTATGTAGATATATATTTATTATTTTATCAACGCAGCACTTTTGTAAACATTTAACACCATTGACCCCGATATCACAGAGGCTTAAGTCTAGTCCCAGACTAAAATGCATGCTTGAGCTGTTTTAACTGAAAGCAACTTATCTTAAAATCTGTGAAACCAGGCCTAACTGTTAGAATTTTAAGAAAATTATTAAATGTGATGTGTTTTTATAATTATCGTAGTAGTATGTTCATTTTTTGAGTGTTGCATGTTCTTTTTATTTGGCTTACAATATTTTGGCATCTCTGCCATAAGTGTTAGGTTTTAAGACTTTTTCATCCAGCTGTTTTTGAACATTTCCTATGTGAGCTTAATGCCCCTTTAAGAAATGTATCCGAATTGGGGTTTTGTGGAGCCTAATAGTAGAGGGTTTCTTTAAGACTGTCCATACGTAGTTTTGCGTAGTTTAGTATTGTAGTTTTGCACATCTCTAAAAAGCAGGAATTAACACAGTAATGTCAATACAGGACTCATTTTAGGTCTCAATATATCAATCTCACTCAATAGAATAAGCATCAGGGTTGCTAAACTTATGAAGCGTTTATATCGTTGGGAGAATGAGGAGCACATCTGCTTCAAGGATGCTTTGAACTTTCTGCAGTCAGGATGGCGTGATTGATGTTCGTGCAGCATCCCGTGTGTGTTCCTCAGTCGCGTTTGCTCTGAGGAAACTATTGATTGGGACGAGAGAAATCGTTCAGGCTGATAACAGTAATGAACGAGCTGAAGCTTGCTTTGGAAATTCAGCATCATGTAACATAAAAGAGATTGAAGGAAAGGAAAGCATTAACTAGTATGATGCTCAAAGCCAATATTTTCAACAGGGATGTATTTTCTTAAACTGTAGTGTAATTTCTGTTTCACTAGTGGCAGCAAATTTCCAAAAATCACTTTAAAAAAAATGAAAACTGTATTTAGAGTTTAAGGGTGTGTTTACACTTGTAGTTCGGTTCGCTTGGTTTGTTTGGTCTGGACCAAAAAAAAAGTAGTCCTGGCCAGCTTAGCATTCACATTGGCATTTTAACACAGAACTTAAAGATACCACCGAACATAAGTAGGGCTGCAACTAATGATTATTTTGATAATTGATCGGTTGGCCGATTATTTTTTCAGATTAATAGGATAAAAAGCCCTACTCCAAATCCTGCCCAATGCTGTTGTTCAAACAAACGTGTCAGCTGAGTGCTATGAAAACATACATAGTGAATATTACAAAAATTAACCATGGTTTTACAATGAGTAAAACAACAACATAATAATAAATAAACAAAACAGAGTTATTCCACGGTAACCACAAATTAACCATGGTTTTTGCTTCAAATCCATAGTTTAATAACTATGGTATTTGTGTGGTTATGCAAATGGTAATCAACACTCCAAAACTACTATACTTACTATAATAAAACCATTTCATTTTCACAAGAGTATATCTGTGCTATACATTATGTGCAAAAAAGTTACTAAGCAAAAGGACAGTTGAAATCCCTAAAATAAAATTATATTAAAGAAAAATACAAAAACAAACTCTGTTACCAGATTAACCAAAGTAACCTGTAACTGTCATTTCTTTATCCTGTTAATAGTCTACGAGAAACGTCTTACATTTATATTCAATGACACGCTGTTATCCCTTTACAGTTACTATCATACTGTAAAATACTTGACTTACATGTTGACATTTACACCTAAATTTAGAATTCTAAATCAATGTTTTTGCGCTCAGTATTAATTGTCTCCCTCTCTACAGCGTTCTGTCTGTTTGACGCTCACTCTGTGAAGTTTGAAGCTTCAGACTGTCAGGACGTGCTTTCATGCAAAATGAAAATACTTAGATATGGATAGAACCTGTGAAATTAACGTTTTGCGCTGAGGACGTGCATGCATCTGTCAAAGCACATGACAGGGTGTGTTTAACACTAATGCATTAGCTTGAAGCTTAAATAAAGAATTCTCATGTTTTGGGCAGCTTGGATCATGTACCTTTCCTGCAGCAGCTCACTCTGTTTCCACTGCACTATTTTAAAAAGCATTTTGTCCAGCATTATTCAATGCTGTAATTTTGCGTGATTGATGGAAGTTTTCCATTGAATCCACGATTGGTTGGTTTTTATCACACATACATATATACATATATATACATATATATATATATATATATATATATATATATATATATATATATATATATATATATATATATATATATATACATATACATATACATATACATATACATATACATATATGACACAATTTATGATGGAACTTGTAGCCTACATGTGATGGTATTTTGACCAGCTGAGAACTCACGAAGAGCTTATAAAATGCGCAAAGGAATCAAAACCGCTGCAGGAATCCCTCCGCCACACACACAAATCAATCAAATCAAATCACTTTATTGTCACTCTACCATATACACAAGTGCAACAGTAGGTGAAATTCTTAGGTGCAGTCCGAGCAACATAGCAGTCATGACATGACATGTACAACATTTAAGCAACAACAGATTACATCATCTGATGCGCACACAATTACTCACAGCACAGTATACACTACAATAAACAATAAATAATTTACACAATGTGAGTGTAGTTCTCACAGCTTTAAACAATATACACATACTTACAATATACATATACTTTAAACAATATACACTAAACATACACTAAACAATAACAGTATACATTAAGCTATAGTAATAATATACAATGTACAGTATACAATATGTTCACAAATTGAAGTCCAAAGTGCAATAGATGCTGTATGATAAATAAATGTGTATATAATGTGTGTGTATCTACAGTGGGTTGTGCTGAGTGATATTCTGTCAGTGTGTGTTATGATCCTGATGGATCAGGAGTTAAGAAGTCTAATTGCTTGTGGGAAGAAGCTGTTCTGGAGTCGGCTGGTGCGTGTTCTAATGCTGCGGTACCGTCTGCCTGATGGCAGCAGTGAGAGCAGCCCATGGTTCGGGTGGCTAGAGTCTCTGATGATCCTCTGAGCTCTTTTCACACACCGCCTGGCATAAATGTCCTGGAGGGAGGGAAGCTCACCTCCGATGATGCAGCTGGCCATGCCCACTACCCTTTGCAGGGCTTTGCGGTTGCGGGCGGTACTGTTGCCGAACCAGGTGGTGATGCAGCCAGTCAGCAATCTCTCGATGGTGCTGCTGTAGAAGCGTGTGAGGATGTGGCGGCTCATTCCAAACCTCCTCAGTCGTCGCAGGAAGAAAAGGCGCTGATGAGCCTTCTTCACAACGGCCTCAGAGTGGACGGACCATGAGAGTTCCTCTGTGATGTGGACACCGAGGAACTTGAAGCTGCTGACTCTCTCCACCGGTGCTCCATTGATGGTGATGGGGCGGTGTTCTCTCTCATTCCTCCTAAAGTCAACCACCAGCTCCTTGGTCTTGCTGACGTTGAGGGAGAGGTTGTGCTCCTGACACCACCGTGTCAGAGTGTGCGCCTCCTCTCTGTAGGCCGTTTCATCATTGTCAGTGATGAGACCTACCACCGTCGTATCGTCAGCAAACTTGATGATGGTGTTGGAGCTGGGGATTGCCACACAGTCATGTGTGTACAAGGAGTACAGGAGTGGGCTGAGAACACAGCCCTGAGGGGTTCCAGTGTTGAGAGTCAGTGATGAGGAGATGTTACTGCCCATTCTGACCACCTGGCGTCTGTTTGACAGGAAGTCCAGGATCCAGCTGCATAACAGGCTGTTTAAGCCTAGAGCCCGGAGTTTCATGTCAAGTATGGAGGGCACAATGGTGTTGAATGCTGAGCTGTAGTCTACAAACAGCAAATGAAGATCTGGTTCCGTTTTGGGTTCATTTACAGTACATTTGGTCCATGTTGCATTCATATTTCATTCGATCCGTATCCCTATGACTTTATTCGGCATCTTTTCTGCGGTCTCGGCCCGCTTGTTTGGTGCGCACCAGGGTTCGGATGGCAGCGTTCACACTTATTCAAATGAACCGCACTATCAGAGCAATCGCACCAGGGTTCGTTTTAATGGAACCAAACATGCCAAGTGTGAACACACCCTGAATGGAAGCCGTTATATTAACCGATCTGACACCACGTTGCCCCAGTGAGCGTAAAATCTTTGGAGAGAGCATACATTTTTCAAATTAAACCGCTATGAGACCTTAATTATTTTATTGGAATGGGGTCAAGGATGAACTGCAACAATGTAATTATATTAGATCAGCCAGAACTCAAAGGTTATTTCAGACTTTTGGCAGCAGCCAAAGAAACAGCTCATAAACAAACCTGTGTCAACTCAATAAAGATTATAGATATAATGTGAATCTGGGCAAAAAGAGGATATTATCGAAACGCATTATAGAAACATCTCATCTTTTTGTAACCGTGCCGTGGTTTGGGAGAGGGGAGACATCTTCCCGGAGAACTTCTCTCCGCCGGCGCGGCTGTTTTTCCCTCCCAGAAGGTCGTTTGGTTAATGCACATTTTGGTCTTCACAGGCTCTTAACTGCTTTTTAATCAGTGATTATTAGAGATGTGGAAGGCTGTGCAGGCGCCGGAGTCCCCAGACGCAGAAGAGTGCCTGTCAATATGTCATGTCAATTAGCTCACTGCGAGACGGCCCCCTCCATAGCAGATCTACTCCAACACTTACCTCTGGCTGCACGAGGAGGGAAATGATCTCATCGCTGGGTATGTTCAGAATGACTTACAGCTATTTTTGAAAGAGAGTATGAAGTATGTTTACATATATAGCTTTCTGTATGCGTGAATCACCTAAACGTGCAACCAGTGTAAATAGTGTGTCCCACAATGCAATGAGCTCGACTTGACCTTCCATAAAAGCTAGAAGCAAAATCAGCTGCAGTTACTTGATATGTTAATGTGTACATGTAAAATGTGTATATGTAATATAATGTGATGTATTTTTAGTATATGCAAGAAAAACAAAAAGAAACAATCACACCAGATAATGCATTACATTTGTGAGTTGAAAAAGAAAAAGGGGGGCAGATTTGTGCAGCAACAATAAAATAAAATAAAATAAAAATATGCAAGACATGATAGAAAACAATCAAGTAAACATAAAAAGAGGGGTCAAATGTTTTTTTTTTTAAACTAGGCTACCAAAATATATTCATTTTATATTTTAATGTAATATTTATCTATATGCATATGCATGTTTATGTCTGGTTAGCATATTATATTTACTAAAATATTTAGTATATAAAATGACACTTTGACGCTTCAAAAAGTTCATAAAGATATCATAAATCTAATCCATATGAATTGAGCGGTTTGGTTCAAATTTTCTGAAGAGACTTGATCGCTTTATATTTAATTTAGGCTTTTATTCACATATAAACATTGATCAGGGAATATAAACAGAAGCTCAACCTAACCTCATTGGTTTTCGCACGTCAAGCGAACATGCTTGAGCTGATGATTTTACTAGATAAAATGATATCTTAATGTCATTTTACTTATCTAGTAAAATCATCTTGATTTAAGAATTTTTAGATATTATCTGCCAATGGGGTAAGAAAAATAATCTTGTTTTTGTCCCAAACAGGAAACAAGATTTAAATCAGAAACCAGATTTTTCTTACCCCATTGGCAGATAATTTAACTTGTTTTAAGCAAAAACTCACTTCATTTTGATTTTATTTTCCAGAAAACAAGAAAAAGTATCTATCCTGTAGTAAATGCATCTTGATTTACGAATTTTTTGATATTTAGACTGGAAACAAGACAAACATATTAAATAAGAAAATCATTTTTTGCAGTGTTGATCAATGTTTATATATGAATAAAAGCCTAAATGCAATCTGTTCATCATAAAATTTGGACTAAACCGCTCGATTCATATGGATTAGTTTTATAATCTCTTTATGAACTTTGTGAAACATTAAAGTGGTAGTTGTGTAGCGGTCAACGGAGAAACAGTAATCTTTCTGTCCCTCTGTTGACAGCTAACGTACACAACTACCACTTGGATTTCATCAAAAAAAATCTTAATTTGTGTTCCGAAGATGAATGAAAGTTTGTACGGGTTTGGAATGACATGGGTGAGTTTTTCACTATCCCTTTAATGTTATATATTGTCTGAGAGTCTATAGGCTATTGGTGCGTCCCAATTCACATACTATGATGAAATTATCATTCCAAAGATACACAGATGGTCTACTATTTCCAAAGTGCAGAATTTTTTCGAAGTGCAGTTCCGTGCACACTCTGACGGCTAATATTGCCCACAACCCAATGCGCATTGGACGCGGATTTTAATAGAACTATAAACGCGGATAAATTGTTAAACTACAAAGATGGCGGATGACCGACGGTTAAGAGAGGTTTAGATAAAGGGGTTTGAGTGAATAATTATCAGTATCTAACCTGGCGAAAATATATTTATTCAGTGTTATCCACATTATATTTCACCTGCAGCAGCGTTGTGAACTTTTGTAATGATACGTTTGGTCATTAACTTTTAAACATCATCGTTCAAATTGCAAACACATGAGGGGATCTCCGCATGAGATACCCACGACTGGCAGATCAACGTGCTTCTTCAATTCTCCGATACGGTAGGAAATTAAATTAAATTGAATGTGGAGGATTTTAACTGTGACAAGATGATTGACAGGGTAGTTTAAACGGTGACAGGATGCATGCAAATAAGCGACAGGGTACGTTAAAGATGACGAAGTAGGCTAGTATGTCCCAAAGTTTGCCTACTTTTCTGCAACACACTCAAAAGTAGGCTATGTACTTTTTCTTCACAAAATGAGTAACTTACATACTTTTAGGACGTAGTATAAGTAGGCAAATTGGGACACAGCATATGATGTCCTTAAAAACACAGTAGTGCTGTCGGTTACCCAGTATGCTTTGTGGCTGCGGGAGTTCTGACCAAGGTTGTGTCCAATTACTATAGATGCCCTGCCCACTTCAATCTGCAATCTGCTTTGGTGTACTTTCATAGAGTTTGTTTTTATCGTGAGAGTCTCTGTCGATGACGGTGTCGTGCACTCTGAGTGCTTATTTACCTTAATGTATTCTAAACATAGAACTGACACACTCACCCTTATCAAACATATCGTTAATTGCCAATTAAGCCTGAGCTGCAGACTGATGCTTAATTACTGCTAACGAGAGCCGAGTTGCTGCGAGGTCTGCTCGCCTCCCACGCACCTTTACCGCGGGAAATGCTCGTAAACACGGCGCGGCCGCAGCTGATCCCACTGTAAAGCGCATCATGAATATTCATGTCGAAGCAGACACGCCTCTAAAGACGAGCTCCTGGCGGGCCAACACTGCTTGAACTTCCTCCGAGAATGTGCAGTTAGCATCCTGCTAGTTTGTATGTGCCGTTAAGTGCACACCGCAGGACCAGGACCACGCTGAGCTGTGACAGAAAACCCTCTCGTGACACTCCTATGACACCTGCATGCAAATCTCAACACTGCGGGCCTGTCGAGACCGTCTCACCATGAGCTCAGAGAGAGAGAGAGAGAGAGAGAGAGAGAGAGAGAGAGAGAGAGAGAGAGAGAGAGAGAGAGAGAGAGAGAGAGAGAGAGAGAGAGAGAGAGAGAGAGAGAGAGAGAGAGAGAGAGAGAGAGAGAGAAAGTTTTAGGACTGACAAAGAAGGATAAGACTTAGGCTATATGAACTATTTTGGGGATTTCTATAGGCATGATTAATAACTTATTGATTAGAAACACAGCAGTTCATTCATGTGGAATTGTTTTTCGCAGCATATGCTGTATATATTCTCCTAAACTACATTATGTTATGCGAAAGTCATTAGTTTTTTGTTATGAGCGTATTTTAGCATCTTACAAACACAATCAATGAAAAGCAGATTAGCATTTTTTTGCTGACTGAGTGTCATTTCAAGAAAAACTGGACGGGAAGCATTAGTAAACATGGCATCAAAACAATATTTAGCTTTTAATGAAGGCAGGCTGTTTGTTTTCTCATATATTTGAGATTAAATCTCATCAACCCCCTTTGCGGTTTGAATTATATTATTAGACTGTACAGTAATAGAGAGCTCGTAGCGGGATGAATGATCTTTATCTCTGACAGAATCATATATTTGACCTGTCATCTCGTCTAAAGGAATAAATTATTCTATAGGCTTGCTTGCGCCACATCTGTAGTTAATACCGTTCAGCTATTTTGGTGAACTCTAAAAAGATGAAACTTTAATAAGGCGCGTTTGACAGCATATAAATGAGAACCATGTAGTTTTATCTATCGATCAGAGGAAATAGTTCTGAAACTAATAAAGATATGTGTGGCATTAGGTTTTATACCTTGACGGATTATTTGCCGGGAGTTATTGTTCGGCTTAAGCAAAATGTGGGTTTCTATTATACTCCAGCGGCTAAGCACAGCTAAAGCCTTAATATCCATTTATGAAGATATTCATTTCATATTCAGCAAAATTCATGAGGTAGAAAATGTTATTATAGACCCCATGAAAGCCAAAATGAGCCAATTGAGAAAGAAAGTTTGCTTGCGCCTTCTGTGAGCATTGTCTCTCCAACCAAAAGTTTTTTTTAAATCTTTTTTTTTTCCCTTGAAGTTCACTAAGGTGTTAAAGTTTTTTTGTTAATCAGGTTTTCTGCCTGTCCGCTCTTTGTTGTACAATGTCCCACCCCCGACTCACATCATTGGTTGAGCCATTGTCACAGTGAAGGGCTTCTCTTATGCCTGGGACACTCTGAGGACTTAACCGATTTTAAAACTGTGTGAGACCACAGACATAAGGGCAGTTTTGACCAATTTTTTGCATTAAAATCCTTTTTAATGCACACACTAGAAACACAGACCACACACCTGTCAATTGTGGTAACATTTTCACAGTGAGACTAGATTTCACAGAGACTTGTGAGATCAAATGTGACTTGAGAAGAAAAACAAATGGAGGACGATCAAAGTCGTCAGCTGGTTCTCCTGGCGCGAGTTCTGATGGCTTTATTGCAGTGCTGTCGGGTACCCAGCATGCAATGTGGCTGGTGTCAGAATGACCTGAGTTTAGGCTCTAAACGCTGTGAAATTGATCAGAAATGGGTTTGGGAGGAGTCTTGGTGGTAGGGCTGCTAAAATCATAATCACGATTATTTTGGTCAATATTGAAATTAACATGATTATTGGTGGGTGATATGATCAAAGTCTTATTTTATGAGTCATTTTAAATGTCAGTGAAATTTCACAATAATCAAAACCTCAGCAAAAACATACTAGGTTAAAACAGTTACAGAAGACAACAGTCGTCAAAATAAGAACAAAGAAACAAAAACCGACAACAGAAATTGAATAAAGTAATCTAATACAAAAATTACAGTCCTGTATACATTAAATGTAGACTAATCCTTATTTAAAACTACAGTTTATTAATTCAAGAGCAGTGAGTGATATTATCTTTGTCTTTTCTTGTTTGATTAACAGTAATGACTGCAGCAGTCGTGTGGCTGCTGTCACTTGAAGAGCTGCATGGACCCAATATACTGATACACACAAGCTCATTCTCAGTGTTTACATTCACTTAATACATAACCCACAGTGTTTACGAGGACACTTACCAAAACGACATTTCGATATATTTGTGTGTAGGCTATTTGACCATTTAGGCGCGTATCTGAAGCCCATAGTATACTTTGCTTATGCGCGTTATGTCCCTGTCACGGAGAGCGCGCAGATGGAGCCGCATATGGAACAGCGTGTCTTTCACGGCTTAATGCGGTTTGAGTAACACTGTTTAGTATCAAGCACGCCCCACAGTTTAGCAACAGTAGACTGCATTTTACATCACTCACTTATTCGGCTGATTTGGATGTTAAGTTTTGCCAAGGGAGGAACGAAAGCATGCCGCTGGACGGAATGCAGCAGTGGCACAATAATCGCTTTACCTCGATTATCGTGTTTTCATAATTGTTGGAAGTCGAATTCGCATGCACAGCCCTACTTGGTGGTGTTGCATTCATCATAACTATTAACTATTTGCATGTTTAGTTAGTGATGGGCAGACCGAGGTTTCCTGAAGCATTGAAACAGTTGAAGCAAATGTGCCATATTGTTTCGAAGCTTCGAATCAATCCGACACCCATCTCTACGGCGACACCTAGTGGTTACTTGCATGTGTTGATCTGAAATAACCTTGACAATGATCCATGTAAAAAAAAAAAAAAAAAAAAAAGTTTTAACATCTGTCTGACAACCAAGGTTATTTTCGTAAACGAAAACTGAAACTAAGACTAAAACTATTAGTCAAAAAACATTTTCGTAAACTGAAATAAAATTAAAAAATCATACACAAGGTATGTTTCTTTGTTCTTATTTTGACGACTGTTGTCTTCTGTAACTGTTTTAACCTAGTATGTTTTTGCTGAAGTTTTGATTATGAAATTGTCAAGACAAGGTAATGAGACGCACGTTGAACTTCTTTTAACTTTAAGCTCACTGCTTTTAGAATGACGTTTCATATGCGATGAGAGACGCAGGTGCAACAGCAACTATACTAGCAAGTGCTACTGTGTGTTTGAGATTTCATGTTCGCATAATATTGACAGGCTCAAAGGTGTTATCATTGTTTTTACAATTCATTTACTAATAATAATATTATTATCCGTGTGGAGACATTTCCCCACAAAGTAGGGAATACCAGGGGACGGACACACACACACACACACACACACACACACACACACACACACACACACACACACACACACACACACACACACACACACACACACACACACACACACACACACACACACACACACACACACTTCATTATTTAATCTGTCTTCACAACAGTTTGTGTTGGCTGTAGTCAGATGACTTTAGCTGTGGTCACCTGCTAGCCTACATTGTACTACTGAAGAAATTAAAATAAGCTTATAATTGTTTAACAATATTTCATCTTAAATATGAATGAGTTTGTCTGGAATTTATCATTTTTACTTTTAGATTTTTACATTGCATTTATTTGGTTCTTTGTTCAATCTCAGACCATTGTTTGTCGTATAGGTCATAGTTTGACTCTTAAAAGGTGAAGACCCAACTTTATGCATGTATTGTAAGATTCCCCTCTTTTGTTGGACTGTCCTGGGTTAAAACAAGAAAATCAAGTTATTTTACTTAAGGACTTATTTAGAAAGATTATGCATGAAAAGGTTTTGGATTTTTTTAATCATGTATAATATGACTTGTTGTGTTTGTTTGCTTGTTTTTTTTTGTATTTATATGATATTTGTATTTTTGTAATTTAATTTTTTCCATGAATATAGCCTTAGATGCTGACATGGCATTAAATAAAACAATCTGTATTCCATTATTTTAGTTTTATTATTAAGATGTCTGCACAAGAGTTAACTCTAATCTGTGCAAACATTAAACTTTGCTGAAATTAAAAATCTTGATTTGGTCTCTACACTGCGTTCTGGTAACTAGCTAAACGTCTCGGTTACGTATGTAACTCTCGTTCCCTGAGGAGGGAACGGAGACGTAACGTTAGTGACTAACGAATGGGGGTTTCGCTTAAAAGCCAATAACAACACCCAATGGCAGTGCCAATGCCATGGGCATGCAGAATTTGCATGCGTAACTCCGCCCCACCGCGTGGGTATATAAGGAAGTACGCTGGCAACATCGCATTATGTTACCTGCTGCGGAGCCAAGACTGAACTCCCGGCCGTTTCAGCAGTACTGCGGATGTGGCAAAGGGACATTACGTCTCCGTTCCCTCCTCAGGGAACGAGGGTTACATATGTTTATGTACTTTAACAAAGCCAACTTCAAACGCATTGCACCTAAATACCACCAACATGTTAGCATCAACACGCGAGGGAACCGTGTTTTGGATCACTGTTACTCTCCCTTCCGGGATGGCTACAAGTCCCTCCCGCGCCCACCATTTGGCAAATCGGACCACTCTTCCGTTCTCCTTCTGCCCGCTTACAGGCAGAGACTGAAACAGGAAGCACCCGCCCTCAGAACCATCCAGTGCTGGTCGGACCAATCAGTCTCTATGCTACAAGACTGTTTTGATCACGCGGACTGGGAGATGTTCCGGTCGGCCTCTGATGACGACATCGAGGTCTACGCTGATAGCGTAACGTGTTTCATCAGGAAGTGCATAGAAGACGTTGTTCCTACCAAAACAATTCGGCTGTACCCTAACCAGAAGCCGTGGCTAAATAGGGATGTTCGCGCGGCACTCAATGCGCGGACCCTCGCTTTTAACTCCGGTAATGCGGAGGAGCATAAACAAGCAAGTTATGCCCTCCGGAAAACCATCAGAGTAGCAAAACGCCAGTACAGGGACAAGATTGAAGGACAGTTCAACACCACTGACTCTAGAAGCATGTGGCGGGGAATTAACACCATCACGGACTATAAAGGGAACACAAACTCCACCGTGAACACCGCTGCCTCTCTCCCGGACGAGCTCAACACCTTTTATGCTCGCTTTGAGGGAACTAACACCGCCCTCGCTGAGAGAGAGCTCGTGGCTGAAGATGCAGAGGTTAGTTCACTCTCTGTATCTGTAGCGGATGTAACCCGATCCTTCCGGCGGGTGAACATCCGTAAAGCCGCGGGTCCAGACGGCATTCCGGGCCGCGTCATCAGAGCGTGCGCAAACCAACTGGCTGGAGTTTTCACTGACATTTTTAACCTGTCCCTCTCCCTGTCTGTGGTCCCCACATGCTTCAAAACATCCACCATTGTGCCTGTACCGAAGCAGTCAAAAATCACATGCTTAAACGACTGGCGTCCTGTTGCTCTGACCCCCATCATCAGTAAATGCTTTGAGAGAATAATCAGAAACTACATCTGCTCTGTTCTCCCCCCCTCACTGGACCCACTGCAGTTTGCATACCGCAAAGACCGCTCCACTGATGATGCCATTTCATCAACAATACACACTGCTCTCTCCCACCTGAGAGGAACACATATGTGAGAATGCTGTTTGTAGACTACAGCTCAGCATTCAACACCATTGTGCCCTCCATACTTGACATGAAACTCCGGGCTCTAGGCTTAAACAGCTTGCTATGCAGCTGGATCCTGGACTTCCTGTCAAACAGACGCCAGGTGGTCAGAATGGGCAGCAACATCTCATCACTGACTCTCAACACTGGAGCCCCTCAGTCCCACTCCTGTACTCCTTGTACACACATGACTGTGTAGCAACCCACAGCTCCAACACCATCATCAAGTTTGCTGACGATACGACGGTGGTAGGTCTCATCACTGACAATGATGAAACGGCCTACAGAGAGGAGGTGCATACTCTGACACGGTGGTGTCAGGAGCACAACCTCTCCCTCAACGTCAGCAAGACCAAGGAGCTGGTGGTCGACTTCAGGAGGAATGAGAGAGAACACCGCCCCATCACCATCAATGGAGCACCGGTGGAGAGAGCCAGCAGCTTCAAGTTCCTCGGTGTCCACATCACAGAGGAACTCTCATGGTCCGTCCACACCGAGGCCGTTGTGAAGAAGGCTCATCAGCGCCTTTTCTTTCTACGACGACCGAGGAGGTTTGGAATGAACCGCCACATCCTCACACGCTTCTACACCAGCACCATAGGGAGCCTGCTGACTGGCTGCATCACCACCTGGTACGGCAACAGTACCGCCCGCAGCCGCAAAGCCCTGCAAAGGGTAGTGCGCACGGCCAGCTGCATCATCGGAGGTGAGCTTCCCTCCCTCCAGGACATTTATGCCAGGCGGTGTGTGAAGAGAGCTCAGAGGATCATCAGAGACTCTAGCCACCCGAGCCATGGGCTGCTCTCACTGCTGCCATCAGGCAGACGGTACCACAGCATCAGAACACGCACCAGCCGACTCCAGAACAGCTTCTTCCCACAAACAATTAGACTCCTTAACTCCTGATCCATCAGGATCATAACACACACTGACAGAATATCACTCAGCACAACCCACTGTAGATACACACACACTATATACACATTTATGTATCATATAGCATCTATTGTACATCGGATTTCTATTTGTGAACATATTGTATACTGTACATTGTATATTATTACTATAGCTTAATGTATACTGTTATTGTTTAGTGTATGTTTAGTGTATATTGTTTAAAGTATATGTATATTGTAAGTATGTGTATATTGTTTAAAAGCTGTGAGAACTACACTCACATTGTGTAAATTATTTATTGTTTATTGTAGAGTTTTACTGTGCTGTGAGTAATTGTGGGCGCATCAGATGATGTAATCTGATGTTGCTTTAAATGTTGTACATGTCATGTCATGACTACTATGTTGCTCGGAACTGCACCTAAGAATTTCACCTACTGTTGCACTTGTGTATATGGTTGAGTGACAATAAAGTGATTTGATTTGATTGATTGATTTGAGGTAATTGGCTTCTAAGCGAAACCCCCATTCGTTAGTCACTAACGTTACGTCGTAGTGACTGAACGAAAGGGAACTATAATTACTAAAACTGAAATGAAATGTATAAAAACTAAATAGAAATGTGTTTACAAAATAAAAACTAAACTAAAACTAGCAAAACAATGTATAAAACTAACTAAAACTAAACTGAAATTTGTAGCAAAATTCAAAACAATAATAAAATAAAAACTAATTTAAAAATGCAAAACTATAATAACCTTGCTAACAACTACATGATCTTGGCTTTGTAACCTGTAGCCTCCTCTATAGGTTTTTTTTGGTCATGAAAAATGAACATTAAGTGTCAGATTTGTTACATAACATTTTTAATCAAGGACTTAGCCGACATCTTTTTTAAATAAAAAAAAACATTTTTTTATACATATATAATTTCTCCAGCCTCTCCAAAAATCCTCCCACAAGGGACACTTGCTGGCATGCGCAAATATTTTTTTAGCAAGTACATACAAATGAGGGAAAATCCCTGCTATCACAAAATCCCTGCTATCACAAAATCACTGCTATCACAAAATCACTGCTATCACAAAATATCTCTCCTCTCACAAAAACCCACGAGGTGAAGATGGATTAACTTCACTTTTAAACTGCGGGGAATTAGGTTAATACAGATGCGACTGAGTGGTTTGTTCCGACCCCTTTCAATCAAACGCAGTTTCGACAGGCACCACATGATGAAACACTTCGAAGCTTCATTTAGCCATAGTCACGTGACATGGGTGTTTCAAATCACAGTTCGGAGCAGTGTTTCGAAACATCTGCGCTTCGGGAACTCAACAAATCGCCGAAACTTCAGTTTCACGTCAGCCATCCCTATGTTTAGTTTGGTAGGCTCATCCTACTAAAAAGTGTAGTCCAATAATAGGAGCCCTGAGTGAATGCCATGAGTGAGTGATGTAGTTAAAGGAAACTTTATTGAAGCAAGGGTCTTTAGTGACAATGCAATATAATTTCTTGTCATTTGAGTCCTATAGCAATAAATGCTAAATTTATGGACTGGGTTGCACATATTCCTTCATGCTTTGTTTTTGTGCTTCATTGTTTTCCCAAACAGTTTCTGTGTCATTTTTGATATCCCCAATATTTAAATAATGGGGGGGGGGGGGGGGGGGGGGAGACAATTATTAGCATATGTTGCCCAAGCCAAACACTCATGGACCCACTCAGCATCAGGAAGGTCATCGAATTTCTGCATCAATAATAAAAGAGTGTCTGTTGACTAATTATTGATCAGCATCATGTTTATAAATGAGCAGCCAGCTTGGTAATTTTGACAGATTTAGTGCTAGCGAAATGTTTTTGGGTGAGTTTTAGCAGAAAGCAGCATGACATCCACTCTTAAGCAGAAAGAAGACCTGCTGGTAGTGGCAGCACAAAGACAGATCTCGTTGAGACAGAGGACGAGGAGGTCGTGACAGAGACACGGGCCACTTAGTGAGTTTAGACAGCTGGACAGACTATGAGTCTGAGACGTCCATTTATGAGTCAGAGCTGATGGGACGGACGTGGCCAAATTTAGTTTCTGGTCTAAAATGCAGGGCAACTCAAACTTCTCAAAGATTCTTTCATCAAAGAATCCTAAAAACTGTATCACAGTTTCTACAAAAGTATTAAGCAGCACAACTGTCTGTGATGTGACACTGATGATGATGAAAATTCAGCTTTGCATCACAGGAATAAACTACATTTTTAAATAGAAAAGTTATTTTACCGTTTTAATGTTTTTATTTTGATAAAACGAATGCCCTGATTGAGCATTAAGAGACAAATGACTGACCCCAAACGACACCTTGCATGGTACCAACAATGTATTGTATAATGTTATGTCTATATTTTTGTTTTTGTTTTTAGAGGCCTCTTAAAAGCATAAAAAGGACTTGACATTTTCCTCTGTTGCCTTTCCTGTCACAGCTCTAGTCACTAGTGAAAAGCCTGGGACTGTGTGCACTCTTGTGGTACCATCAGCCAATCAGTGACGTCTGTGAACAACTGCGAGCTTAACGAGACCGTGCTCTTCAGGTAATATAGACCTCCTTGGTTCTAGCCTTTTTAAAGACACAACATTTACTCTTTTTAGATTAAAATATCCTAAAACAATGTTATAGATTTGGTTGACTTGTGTACTTACAAAATCCCAAATGTTTCCAACAATGTTTAAATCCTGAGAAATCAACCGTAACGCCTAATGTCATTGCGTCGCCTGACAATGACATCATATCCGCGCAACCTTTGATTTCCATAGAAACGCCAAAGACGCTTTAATATGTTATGTGTTTTATTAGACAGGTGAGCAACTGTTTGGGTACTTTTATCAACAGAAAATGAATCATTGTTATAGTTCAACATGGTTAGTCTCGTTTTATTCTCATTTTTCTTGATTTACCGCAATGTTTGTACCATGCCTCGGAGACAATGCTATTTTGTCAAGTGGCTAATGTAGCATAATCAGAGAGAACTTTAGTAAAAGTAATATAGCATTTTCTCCACCATACAATATACAGGCTTTGTACACATTTCTACCAATATTTTTTTTAAAGAGTTTTGAGACATATTCATGACCTAACGTTCCATGAAACTGTGTATGCATGTAAAATGCTTCTCTGCAGCGGTTCCTACCAGACCGGTCTGAAATAGTCCCAATATAAACACTTAATATAAGTGTACCATAATGATTCAGTATAAGATAAAAACACGGTTTGGAAAATGGATTCATGTTGTTCATTCTCATTATAATTTTTGTAAATTTTGAACACAAAAAAAAGTACAAGTACAACTCCCAATTACAAACTGCAACTGCCAGACGTTAGCCCATGCCAGGGTCAGAAATGAACGTTTCCGTAAAGGGGCCCCAAAAAAATGATTTCCAGGATAATTTTTTACCTTCATAAGTGCAATTTTTATAATTACCTGTGTTGTCTTTTTTGGTATAATTTTATTGGTATAGTATTCTGATTTATTTAAGTAATTGGTTAAATTTGTCATTAAATAAAAGCCATCTTTACACTGCAAAGGTGGAATAGAATCTGCATCTGAAATAGCATAAATGTTTATTTATACAGCCTGTTTAATGTTACTCAAATTATAACATTTATATTTACAAAAATTTACAAGATCTCATTACAGGGTCATTGTCAATTAATGCTCTTTATATTGTAACGATTATTAATGTTGATTTAATAGAATAAACTTTAAACTGGAATAAACTGTATACAAAATGTGACCGATCGTGAAGCTGTCCATAACTCGGGTCTAGCGCTCTCACAAGCACTCTCGTTAAAATCACTGAAGCTGACTACACTGCGACATGAATCTCTTACATCCAATATGCATTTTTTTATTCATGATGGGATAATTTGTGAGTTTCAGTTAGAATTCAGTCAGAGCGCACATGCACCGAAGAAAACTTTTTGTTTCAGTGATGACTAATCAGCCTCTGATTGGCCATCACATTCATGAGCTCAACGGAAACGTGTGAATGGTTATAATGCTCAACACTGCAAAACGAAATCTAATGGAATGCGGCAGTCAGATGGAACGAATGAACGTTAAGTATTGTAGTTTTTTTTAAAGGGTCACTTCAGCGATTAGCATTAAGCTTTGTATCGTACTTTCCCCCCTCATGTCCCCCTGAGACGAGAGAATTATGCATTTTATTTCTGGAAAAAATCTTCTAGCATCATCGGAGGATTTTTTTGGCCAGAGGCTAGAGACTTCAGGAGCTAGTTCCGCATGTTATCAACCTGCCCATAGGGGTGGGATCTCACTCACAGAATGTAAGTGCACACGGCCGCTCGGCTCGGGCATTCATAACGGAGCAGTGTGGAGCGAAGTGAGTGTTTCAACTTTTCAACGATTTCCTATGAAAGTTAAGCTTCCATAGGCATGAGCTGAAAGTGCGCCAGACTGGACACACGCCATGAATGACTGCCACGTCAAAATGACGGTGGGGGCTGTGTCATGGTGGCAAGTGATAACCAGTGGCTTTGGGCAGCGAAGCAAGGGCCTTCTGGGAGTTGTTGTCTTCATCCACATGAATACATTTTCTGTCTTTTCTCAGTCTAGAAGGCACCAAATTCAAAAAGTAATTTCACATTTCTACTACATAAATGACCCAGTTTAAATACAAATTCATCTTCCCAGCGCTGAAGTACCCCTTTAACCAATATTATCATTTCAACATAATTTTATTATATAAATATTATGAAAGAAATGTCCATGACTTTTCCAAAACGTTCTGGGTTTATTTGTTTTTTTTAAACCTTTTCCAGGCCCGGGAATCGCTATTTTAAAATTCCCTTTTCCAGGTGTTTCATGATCGTACGAACCCTGAATATATTTTAATATAAATTGCATTCCATTTTGCAACACAAGTCATCCAGCTTTTATAAATATGGTATTTCAATCTAACATACTGCAATGTGCCACAAGTGTCTCATAGCAGCCACAGAGTGAACGCACAGAGTAACACAATAGCAACTTTCAACACACGCATACACTGATCAGGCATAACATTATGAAGTGAATAACACTGATTATCTCTTCATTACGGCACCTGTTAGTGGGTGGGATATATTAGGCAGCAGGTGAACAATTTGTTATCAAAGTTGATGTGTTAGAACCAGGGAAAATGGGCAAGCATAAGGATTTGAGTGAGTTTTACAAGGGCCAAATTGTGATAGCTAGATGACTGGGTCAGAACATCTCCAAAACTGCAGTGGTCAGTATCTATCAAACAAAAGTGGTCCAAGGAAGGAACAGTGATGAACCGGCGACAGGGTCATGGGCGGCCAAGGCTCATTGATGCACGTGGGGAGCGAAAGGCTGGCCTGTGTGGTCCGATCAAACAGACGAGCTACTGTAGCTCAAATTGCTCGAGAAGTTAATGCTGGTTATGATAGAAAGGTGTCAGAATACACAGTGCATCACAGTTTGTTGCCTATGGGGCTGACCCCTGTCCACCGCCGAAGGCACCAACAGTGGGCATCAGAACTGGACCACGGAGTAATCGAAGAAGGTGGCCTGGTCTGATGAATCACGTTTTCTTTTACATCATATTTTTCAGGGTTTCTGCAGGCCCTTAAAAAGTATTAAAAAGTCTTAAATGCCATTTTCCAAGTTATTAATTTTTCATCTTTTCATTATATATATTTGTCCAAAGAGGTTGTATGCTAAAGTTTGCCTGAATTGAATCATTGCGTAGGCGAATAATTAGTGGGATTCTGTGTTGTTTATTTATGGAATTAGTCGCATCGGCCCACCGTGCACAGAAACTAGCGCCATTCGCTTGAAATTACAGCACTGAATAATGCATTTCTATGGACAAAATGCTTCTAAAATAGTGCAGTGGAAACAGAGTGAGCTGCTGCAGGAAAGGTACATGATCCAAGCTGCCCAAAACATGAGAATTCTTTATTATAAGCTTCAAGCTAATGCATTAGTGTAATGTTTAACATGGCTTGCCCTGTCAGACGCTTTGACAGATGCCTCAGCGCAAAACTTTCATTTTACGGTTATATCCTTATCTGTAAGTGTTACAAATTCTTGACGCATGCATGTATGCATGACGTGCATGAAGGCTCATCCTGACAGTCTGTGTTAAACTTTTGATTTTATTGAATGAGTGCCGGTGCGCACATGCACGTCAAACAGATGGGACAGGACGCAGTACAGAGGGAGACAATAATATTCGGTAACACTTTAGAATAATGGTCATTAGTTAACTACATTAGTTAACATTAACTAATAATGAACTGCAATTATAAACCGTTTATTAATCTTTGTTAATGTTAATTTCAACATTTACTAATGCATTATTAAAATCTTGTTAACATTAGTTAATGCACTGTGAACTAACATGAAAAAAACCATGAACAGCTGGATTTATATTAACTAACGTTAACAAAGATGAACTAATACAGTAACAAATGTACTGCTCATGGTTAGTTCATGTTAGTTAATATATTATTCTAAAGTGTTACCTAATTTTCAGCTAATATCAACATGTAATTAAAGTATTTTAGAAGAGTGGTAAATGTAAAGGAATAACAGCATGCAATTGAATATAAATATAAGACATTTCTTACATTTACAGGATAAAGAAATGAAAGTTACAGGTTACTGTGTCCAGAGTGAATGTGTGAGTGTTCCTGTAATCTGTTAACAAGGACTTTGTGTTTTATTTTTCTTATCTATTTTCTTCTCTTTCATTATTATGCCATTTACGACTATTATTATCTTATTTAAACTGTTTCTTTTGCTTTATAGCTCTTTTGCAAATAGCATAGATATTCACTATATATTTTTTCATAGGACTCAGCTGACACATTTGTTTGAAGGACAGCATTGGGTAGTCCTTTTTATCAGCTTAATCGAAGAAATAACCTGCCAACTGCACGCAGAGGTTCTTTGGTGCCTCAGTGCCACAGCAAAACACCAAAAAACTCCAATGAAGGGATTACAGATATTTCAAGCTATGTTCCCGGATTCCAAAATAGCCAAAAAGATTACCTGTGGAAAAGACAGGGTACATCATCCGATTTAGTCACTCAATTACTTCTCTTGTGCTTCGTTCCCACCCTTCTGAATCATGTTGCATTGATAAGGAGTTATCACAAACTAAGACTGTTTAGTTGTGCTATCTTATAATCAATATATAGTAAATGTAGGTTAAAGTGTCGCCGATATAACCGGTTAAAACTTGAAGTGGCGATGAGGTCTTAAAATGTATGGAAAGAGTCTTAAAAAAGGTCTTAAATTTAACTCCATGATTCCTGTATATACCCTGTTTTTACATATTTGAATTTAAGTGTTCAAACAACTGTAACGAATTAAAAGTAATCATAAAATATGCATAAACAACAAAAAGAGCGGTAGCGGTCGACTGCGGCACAAGCGTTATAAAAACAGCAACATAAAATGTCCCAGGCTCTCGGCCCCATCCTGCTTCATACCACAGCAACATTAATAAAACTTTAATACATCAGCTCACTCATGAACATGATTTCAGTCCGAGTCCCATCGGATTGCTTTCCAACGGCTGAGGAGACCACAACTCCTACCGTTCCATGTTCGTTCACAGCATCATCAAGCTATGCTGTTGTTATTGTTTAAATTTTTTTAATTAAATTAACCTCTAGTGGCCAAACTTGCATACTGTACCTTTAAATCTATGACATAGTACCAGCACAGTACAGTACTGTGTACATCACAGACAGCACCCATGGATATCGCATTCTCGTTTACATAAAAGTAAAAGTATATAAAGCCTACATGAATTGCCACTCAAGTCTGTGCTATACTTTGTATAAAGTCAGCTAATTACTTAAAGGCAGAGTAGGCGAAAAGCTTCAAAAACATTTTTTTTTGTTAAGTGGTCTAAATGTATTTATATCGTCTGTGTAAGGCATAGGACAATAGAACAATAAAATGTTTGTCCAAACATAGACCTCGTCCCGAGGGCTACGATAGGATGTCCTACCTGCCTATCAACATGTTTTACATACCCTCGCGCTCCCTGTTCACGCAGACATCATTCTGCATCTGCCATCTGCCACAGGTGAGTGTATGTCACTATTCAACCACATAATTTTTATTTGAGGTTCCAGAGATTTAAATAGACATTTAAAAGAATAACTAGCCTATATAAAAAAGACATGTATAGTTTGTTAAATTAAAATGACATACATTGACATCTATGGAAGCTGCAATAATAATGCCTTTTTATTTAAATAAATAAATGTTTTATTCATATCAGATACACATTGTGCATGAAACAAAGTTTGTTCTTCTCCCATGTTCACTGGCCATGTATTTCAGGGAACTCATCTTGCGTTATATCAACTAACATGATCATTATAAATGTGTTTAAACGACAAAACACCTTCACTTCCACATATTTGACTGTCGGAATATATCATAATTCATGATATAGTTAACACGTTTGTAAATATTTTGAATAAAGAAAGAAAAACAACAAAATAAACAGTAGTAGCCTCCATGTCTCTAAGCATGACACTTTAAGCTAGTGCACCACTGGTGCAACTTTGTTTTCTTTTTGTGCAAGTTACAACAGTTCCGTTCCGTGCAAAAGAAAAAAAGAGCCTTTACGGTTAATTAACCGTGATGTTTTTAAGCGCGCTTAATTGAGAAATCGGTTAGTCTGTGCATCCCTAATTACAACAGCAATGATCAAATGCGTTGACAAAACACTCACTCTTGTATGCAAGAGCTGTATGCTTTTGTTTACAGTGTGCACGTGAGACGATGTGTTCTTCTTCTGTTGTCTCAGGGTGTTTTTACTCACAATTTAGTTCGAAATGGACTTGTGGCATTTAACGGTTGCGGTAACTTGGGGCAATGTCAAATAACAGTCATATGTTTCAGCATGTTACAATAATTATATGGCTTGAGTTGATATAGCCTATTCCCTAATGAAAATAAACAGTTTATCATACAGATTGAGAGCGTGAATGGTCTCTCTCTCTCTGTTTATATGTGTGTAGCCTTTACAAGCGGGGGAGGAGTTGCGATTTTCGAATAAAAATAGAATAATTCCCAGTGATCTTCGAATATTATTTTTGCTTGAAATGTCCATCCCTACCATGTACCCATCTTCTGATGGCTACTTCCAGCAGGATAATGCACCATGTCACAAAGCTCGAATCAGTTCAAATTGGTTTCTTGAACATGACAATGAGTTCACTGTACTAAAATGGCCCCCACAGTCACCAGATCTCAACCCAATAGAGCATCTTTGGGATGTGGTGGAACGGGAGCTTCGTGCCCTGGATGTGCATCCTAACAAATCTCCATCAATTGCAAGATGCTATCCTATCAATATGGGCCAACGTTTCTAAAGAATGCTTTCAGAACCTTGTTGAATCAATGCCACGTAGAATTAAGGCAGTTCTGAAGGCGAAAGGGGGTCAAACACAGTATTAGTATGGCGTTCCTAATAATCCTTTAGGTGAGTATATGAATAGTGATATATGAAAAGCACTGAGCATGTCGTCTCTGGCACAGTGCCAGCCAAACTTTATCAGTGACACAAACAAACAAACCAAAATAATAGATATGACTTTCTCAGGCCACATGTAAAATGAGATGAATTAAAAAGACTATTCAAATGAATACGTATGGATGACAAGTGACAGTAACAGTTCAGTTTATTCCCCTCACACTGACATGGATGTTTACAGAGCAGAGGTCACCTTTCTTTAATTCCTTTGTTTAATTCCAAAGGGAGATTTATTTATTATTTTGTGGTGTATTATTTGGATACTGTGTTATTTCTGGTTCAAAAGGTAGCAAAAAAATAACACTATAACATCTAAAGAGCGTTCATGTGATTTTATATATTGTTGAGAAATTAATGAATGCATAATAATCGTCATAATCCTGAAACTGTGGTTATTTCTCAGACTATAATCATACCAACAAAATCTATAATCGTTGCATCCCTAGTTGTAATGTATTGGGAAGCCAGAATGTGTATCCATCTACAGAAAGTTACATTAGCCTAACGCTGTCTGTTTTATGTTGTTATTTTCAACAAACCACATTATAGATGCATCGTCAGATTTGAGATGAACCACGGTGCAAGTGAGTGCCAAAATGTGGGTGGAGAACGGTACGTTCGATTTATTTATTTTTTACCAAGAACTGTTCCACCCCTAATGTTCATGTGTTTTGAGGGAGGTGTGGGTTTGTAGACACTCTGAAGGGAGGGGGGATCTTATGCTTTCAAAGTTAGGTCAAGTCAAGTCAAGTTTAATTTATATAACGCTTTTTACAATGCCGATTGTTTCAATGCAGCTTCACAGTGTAAAACAGGAAAATAATGCAATAGAATTTGATTCGGCTGTACAGCCGCTCTGGAGAAAACGGTGATGTCATCCAGCTCATTTCAATTATCATATAGTGACAATGCGGGCAGATCCGTAATTTAGTTGAAAATTTTGTGTCCCCAACTGAGCAAGCCAAGCCAAAGGCAACAGTGGCAAGGAACCAAAACTCCCATCAGGTGGCATAATGGAGAAAAATAAACCTTGGGAGAAACCAAGCTCAGTCGGGGTGCCAGTTCTCCTCTGGCCAACAAACAAACAGTATATGATTAATGATTCTGGCAACATTACAGGTCAGAAGTCATAAGATTGGAATATTTGAAAGACACCGGGTTTATTGAGGATGTCGTGTTGATGAGGCAATTATTAGATAGGAATATTGAAGGATGGGAGTCATCACGCCGGAGACGGGTTTAGCGAGGATGTCGTGTCGATGAGGCAATTATTAGATAGGAATATTGAAGGATGGGAGTCATCACGCCGGAGACGGGTTTAGTGAGGATGTCGTGTCGATGAGGCAATTATTAGATAGGAATATTGAAGGATGGGAGTCATCACGCCGGAGACGGGTTTAGCGAGGATGTCGTGTCGATGAGGCAATTATTAGATAGGAATATTGAAGGATCGGAGTCATCACGCCAGAGACGGGTTTAGTGAGGATGTCGTGTCGATGAGGCAATTATTAGATAGGAATGGGAGTCATCACGCCGGAGACGGGTTTAGTGAGGATGTCGTGTCGATGAGGCAATTATTAGATAGGAATGGGAGTCATCACGCCGGAGACGGGTTTAGTGAGGATGTCGTGTCGATGAGGCAATTATTAGATAGGAATGGGAGTCATCACGCCGGAGACGGGTTTAGTGAAGATGTCGTGTCGATGAGGCAATTATTAGATAGGAATATTGAAGGATCGGAGTCATCACGACAGAGACGGGTTTTGTGGGGATGTCGCATCGATGAGGCAATTATTAGATAGGAATATTTGAAGGACCGGAGTCATCACGCCAGAGAAGGATTTATAGAGGATGTCGCGTCGATGAGGCAATTATTAGATAGGAATATTTGAAGGACCGGAGTCATCACGCCAGAGACGGGTTTAGTGAGGATGTCGTGTCGATGATGCTATTATTAGATAGGAATGGGAGTCATCACGCCAGAGACGGGTTTAGTGAGGATGTCGTGTCGATGATGCTATTATTAGATAGGAATGGGAGTCATCACGCCGGAGACGCGTTTAGTGAGGATGTCGTGTCGATGAGGCAATTATTAGATAGGAATATTCGAAGGATCGGAGTCATCACGCCGGAGACGGGTTTAGTGAGGATGTTATGTCGATGAGGCAATTATTAGATAGGAATATTCAAAAGATCGGAGTCATCACCCCGGAGACAGGTTTATTGAAGGATGTCATGTCGATGAGGCAATTATTAAATAGGAATATTCAAAAGATCGCAGTCATCACCCCGGAGACGGGTTTATTGAGGATGTCATATAGATGAGGCAATTATTAGATAGGAATATTGAAGGATCGGAGTCATCACGCCGGAGACGGGTTTATTGAGGATGTCATATCGATGAAGCAATTATTAGATAGGAATATTCAAAAGATCGGAGTCATCACGCCGGAGAAGGATTTCATGAGAATGTCGTGTCGATGAGGCAATTTCAGGGAGGAGTCTAATTGACACAGTCTCTGCAGATGCATTTCAGGGATGCGTTGGTTATGTCTAGGCACAGGTCCACCATCTGATCTAGATACAGCCCGGATCCAGCTGACTGCAGTAAATCTCAGGATAAACAGAGACTAACATTAGTGTAGATGCCATTCTTTTTATGATGTAACGAGTACATCAGGTGTTATGGGAAGTGTTCCCGGTTCTGGCTGACCTAGTTAATGCAGCCTCAAAGCTAGCTTGCTATTGCTAGCCTCTCCAAAAATCGCCTACCCTACTTTTAATTGCAAGCTTTTGTGTTGTTCAGTGTAATACTGGGAGATGACGGGGTAAAAAAGGATTACTGGTCTTACAGTCTGTTAAATGAGAGAAGGTCAGGGGGGGGAAAAGTCAAAAGAATAAGCCATTAACACCGACCACCACAAAAATAACCTGAATCAAAATTGAAATCAGTGAACAAACATCTTTGTTTCATTTTTAATTTTTTGTTTTTACATTTTCTTTTACATTTGAACATTACAATAGTTTTCTTCCCTCGCTCCGTTCCCTTCGTTTGTTTAAATATTATTACGAGACTGGCTCTATAAATCTTTTTGAGGCTCTGACGTTTAGCGCGTGTGCCTCTGGCCACCAGACTACACCAAATAAAACAGTCATCAAACAAAACAAGTTTACATCTGCAGCAGGAAAAAAAAGACACATTTACATCAGAATATACATATCAGATCATTTAACATTAAAAATGAGCATTTTATATATTTATATATGCGTTTGACCTAAAACAGCTTTTCAACTTGAAAGAAATCAGCAGCTCTGGGTTTCAGGTCAACATTTTTTTTTCAGTGTCTTCAACTGGCTGTATATTAAAATATGTCAATATTTCAGATAAAAGGTTCGCTATGTCCTTGAAATGGAATCTGAGCACACCAGTAATAGATTGCTTTTCGTTTGGCTTCTTCTCAACCTGCGTTCTGGACGCCAGCGGCAGAAAAATAAAAAGCAACAATTTTTCATACATCAAATCTCTGTAAGGTCACTCGTGACAGCTAGCATGTGCAAAGAGAAAACCACCGTTCTTTTTGTACACAGTGCAAAGCTTCCTCCGTACACTTTATTTACTCAGAGTAAATGAAATCTCACAGGACTGAGGTATGATTTGTTAAAAATGTTTGTTTGCTTCAGTCAAAAGTGAAATAAATCGCTTCGTTCACGTACAGTCCACCACACGTTCCAAAATCAAAAGGAACGTCCTCTATTAGACAACATTAACAACAACAGACAACATAGTAAGTTTCTTTTTTTTTTTTCAGGAGTATAAAAGTGTCAGACTGTGCAGAACACAGGAAAAAGTCCTTTCGTTGATCACTACACACAGTGTGCTTTGGACGGGAGAGATGTTTCTGAATGATGTTATGTCCGCGCGTATGCTGGTATCACACCTGTAAAATGATTCAGCTCATGTCATGTATACACTTAATTAGAAAAATCATGTTACTGGAGTATTTTTTTTCCACCATCATACGTCAATTAATTTCACCCTGATTTTTTTTTTTCTCTAAACACCATCAGAAAAATAAGCCTGAACTGGTTATATGCAGTGAAGTATATTTACAGTTACATTTCTTTCTCTTATATTTGAAACCACCATGTTTGAAAACAAAAATGTTACAGTATACTTTTTTCTAAATGACCACAACACAACAGATAGATATAGATATAGATATATATATATAAAAAGGACCATAAAAATATTGGAGTCCTCTCCCTCTGTATTGCCCAAAAATAGTATGATCAACAATGAGACTTCACAATTAAAAACAGCTACTAAGATTAAGTCATTTTCTTTTTTTTCCCCCAATGGATGAATAGCGTGGTGTCTTTCAGCGCGGCGTCTGTCCAAGTGTGCAAAATATTTTTTTTAACTGGCACCAAAATTGACAACACTTGTGAACACTTAAAATGAGCGAAGAATCGTGACAATCGCAACTGAATAATTCACTCATCTAAGTATTTTTCTCTAAAAGCCAAAGTCATTTAAAAAGCATACAGAAAGGAACAAAAGAAAAACAGGGAGTCCTGCAGTGACAGGAGGGCTGGATTACGGTTAACAGCAGTTGTGATGTTTTGTTTTCTGAGATGATCGTGTTTTTCTTGTCCTCTCTATTTGGTTCCACCCCCCCATGTCCTTTCACCAATCAGAACCTGTAGTGCTTGAAGTCTTTATGACATCAACTGTACATGAACCAATCAGAGACTCCGGCCATTTTCCCAGGGCCTCCAGACGAACTCTGGTGTTTCAAAACGACATAAAACCACAAACATTACCGTGAGTGTTTTTTTAATCATTCTTGTTGAAACTATGATGGCTACATAAGAGAATCAGAATGAAGTTTTCTGAAAGAGAAAAATGTGCATACCTTCAATGAGTTGGTGCCGCATCTTCGCTTCGCTTTCAGTGGTACCCATTTGTAAATGCTGTGGCGATCAAAGGACCCTGAAAGCAGATAATGTGCAAGATGTTACGCAGAATCATTGATGCAGTGTGAAAACAGAGATTCTAACACAGATTCAGACAGAATAATTCACACGTTTCTGACATTCATTCTTCTCTCATGTACAAAATCAAAAATGATACTGATAAAAGTGCCAATGAAAGCTGTGATCTGAGTGTCACTGAGAGCAGACGTCCTGATGAAGTAAAAAGCATGGCTAGTTCAGTACCAGTAGATGTTCTGGAAGCTGGCAGGTTGCTTAATAATCTAACCACAACACCACCGTGCAGGGTTCCGAAAACTACCAACAAATTAATTTCCTTGTCTTTTAGATTAATTTCAAATTTGATTTTTAAAAATTACATTATTGGGAGTGCACAGACTAACAACAACTTAGAACTGATATGTTTTAATGTGTAGCATAAAAATTATTTGTTCATTATCAAACATTTTCGTTCATTTTTAAAGTGCTCCTATTATGCAGTTTTAAAGGTGAGGGGAATGATTAAAGTTAATCATAAAATAATTGTTTTGCATTAATAAGTGCAGTTACTAATATTACATGTTTTTTTATTGGAAATTTAACAGTGCAGCACTGAGCTTGAATTTATATGCAGATAAAATGAACTTAACAACAGTAATGTGCAAAATCTTTATTTTTATAGGGAAAACTGAAATATTCTACTTTTATTAAATGTACCGTTCTGTAGTATCACACTGAACTGACCGACAGCTTCAGTGATTATAAAAGGAGCACTCTTTACTTGCTTTCTGTATAATTCAGTTTGTACAATTTGAAGACAAGTTTTTGTTTTTCATGAGACTTTGTGACCCTACTTTTTCCATATATTAAGGAGTGGAAATCGCTAATAAGTCAATAAGTGCTCCTCTGCCGTCATCTACTGGTTAGTGGTAATGTCATGGGTTTAAAAAAAATAAGATAAAAGTGCTTGTTTGCCACAAAGTGTAAGGGACCCTATTTTAAAGATCTAAGCACATGCTCTAAAGCGCATGGTGCTAGTGCACTTAGGGTATGTCCGAATCCACTTTTGCTCGTTTAACGACAGGAAAAATGGTCTAGAAGGGTTGTCCCTATTCTCTTAAGGAGTAATGGGTGTGTTTTGGACGTAACGTGCAATAAACCAATCAAAATCTCATCTCCCATTCCCTTTAAAAACAGTTGTGCTTGCTTACATGGCGGAATACAGACACCCTCAAGCTGACAAGTCAGTTTAAAACATGTGTGTATTGCCACATTTGGTTAAATAAGCCAATTTCATTCGTCATTACTGCAAATAGGTCATTCCTATACATGCAATGACTATACATTATGACATGTAGCCATTTTTTAATCTTTATGTACACAATAATAATCTTTTATATTGTAATCCTTTTATTTTTAATCATTTTAATAACCCGCCCTTTAAATAACACAAAAAATACTGCGCTATTGACTTTAAACCAGGTTTTTGTTGGTCAATGGCACAGTCTATATCAGTTGCCTCAATGACGTCTGAACACACCTCGTTTTCAGACCAGCACGCCCATGGGCGCCAAGGTTGTTTTTATATATTTAGTTTTTGCTTTAGTAATTATAGTTTAGCAGATTTACCAGAACAAAGACAAAAGCAAGATTTTTAATTTCAGCAAAATGTAATGTTTGCAGAGATTAGATTTAACTCGTGCAGATGACATAATAATAAAAGTGAAAAATTATGAAAATTCCAGACAAACTCGTTTATATTAAAGATGAAATCTTGTTCAACTTGCGTCTCATTACCATGTCATTTTCCATTTCATTGCCACAAGCGAAATTCTTTGTGAACAGCCGCTTAGAAATAGCGATGTGTTCTGCGTTTCGGTTCTTCACTGAGTGCTTCACACAACAGCTGTTAATCGCCTCCGCTAACTTCACACGCATGAAGTGCCATATGCAGACATTTCCCTAAACAGCCACAGGTCAGATTTTCCGCCACAGTAAAGAGCTTATTAATTATTTTAGCTAATTATTATTAATGTTTTTCAGTTTTCAGTTTTAGTTTTTCATCTATTATGATTTTAAAATTTTATTTCAGTTTACGAAAATGTTTTTGGACCAATAGTTTTAGTCTCAGTTTCAGTTTCCATTTACGAAAATAACCTTGATGGGCGCACAAATGCATTTGCTATCTAAACAACGTGGCACTGGACATGATAATGATAACTACGTCGGGCTGAATCTAGCAAAAACACTTGCGTCGTATGATAGGGCCCTTAGTTTTACTACATCTTTTAAACGTTCACTTTTACAAATCACCACATTAAAAATAACATCAAATGGATTATATTTAGAGGTCTGAAGTGTTTGAAAAAGTGTGAAGCACTTGAAAGCCCTTAAAAAGTGCTTCGAATTTCACCCTCAAACAGTTGTAATAAATGTAAAAAATAAATAAATATTTGACTATTTCTGCCACAATACCATATTTACAGTTAGCGTTACCACATTAAATCCATGGTAAATCTTGGTGATTTTTGGACTGCAACGCCTTCTATAACTTCATTCATGGTGCACTGTTTGATCTGATATCCATGGTTTATAACAGAGAATTCTGTGGCAAATTTGAAAGCTTCCCACTAGACCTTTCAGCGATTTTATTAATTCAGTGGTGATTTCAAAAGCTTTCTCGCTGAATTTCCCAGTGCTGTGAAGTAACGGTGTTGCGTGATATAAAAAAATAAAAAATAAAAAAACGGTCCACGCAGCTCAAATGAGTAGTGCAGTTTCCGTTACACTTTTGTTTCGTTTTCCGTTTGATGTTTTTCATATGTAACAGAAATGGCATCATTTGGGCAACGTGATGGTGGCACCAATGCAATCTCTAACAAAATTTAGTTGCACCGGCAGGAAAAAGGTCACAAAATGCAACCACATCTTGTGATTGGTTTACCAAATCACAATACTTTTTTTTATATTTTTAATTTAATAAATTACACAATTTGTTTTTCACAGACCCCTCTCATCCAGGAGATCTGTTTAGGGAGAGTCAGCCTTTAGGCCCCATAAGGCCAAACATCAGGAGTTGAGCACTTAAATGCATCTTCAGATGTTTGATTCTTGCTTTTTAAAAGAAGTGCCATTTATTTTATGCAAATAAAAGCTGCTACAATCCACATCAGAGTAACTCAGAGTCCTCTAAACATAAGGAAAATTCAAGAAGAAAACATTCTCCGTGATTACGCTTCCGTGGAGCTGATCAGTCCTGAATAAATATAAATCCTGCCCATTGTCAAACTGCGTTTGTGAACTTACAAACTCACACACGGCTGATTTAGAGGGCAAAACGGCAACCTGTCAACAAGCCTTTCTGAGAAACACAGCCTCTTATCGGGCCTGTCATCAGACTATTGTGTGCATGGCAGGAGCGGATCTGTCTAATCCATACGAATAAATCAAAGTCAGTCTCACACCCGCTGCTTTAGAGGGCAGGAAGGAAAGGCTTTCTTAAGTTTATATTGGCTTTTCTATCAGGCTTCCTCATTTTAAGAATTGTGGGTAATAAAACTATTTTGTCTAGGACATGTGTTAATACTAAAAGTTTGAGGGGGGATGGGGGTTCCAGTAGGAGGTGAACTGGTGACACGTTTCAGAAAAATAAATGGAGACGAGCATTTTAGTTCTGCGTCATTTCCCGTGTTAATGTTCTTCACAGAGACATCAAGAACTACACACACACACACACAAACACACACACACACACACACACACACACACACACACACACACACACACACACACACACACACACACACATCTATCAGTCCAGCTGAACGAACGCACACTAAATTTGGAATTAATCACACAGCACAAAACGCTCTTGCTCAGAAACACACTAATGCCGATGAATAAAGTTATGAATTCATGCAGTGGCATGTTTTATTTAGATGTCAGGCGGCAGAAATGAAGAATAAAAGATCCAAGTTTCTGCTCACTTCAGTTCTTAACCAGCAGTTAATATTCCTGCCACCAGTGAATCTTCTTTATACACAATAAACAGCTGTTTATTAGCAATTATTCTACATTAGCAACCAATTTAACCATTTAAGGAGGGCTTTTTCATTCAAAGTGACTTATTGCAGAGACAATCTGTAAACATAAATGTCTTGCCTAATAGTGAAAGTTAACGAATCAGGTTTGTAGAATCAAACATTTTAATTACCAGCCAAGTACTTTAACCACAAGGCCAGTGGTTTTCGTTCCTGGTCACATTTTATTATGTCTATTTTTAGTTCACTTTAAAATTAAAATGTCCTGATAATTTACTCACCCCCATGTCATCCAAGATGTTAATGTCTTTCTTCAGTCAAAAATATTTTTTTTGAGGAAAACATTCCAGGATTTTTCTCCATACAATGCATTTCAATTGCAACCAATGGGTTGAATGTCCAAAATCCAAATCAAAGGAGTTTCAAAGGAAAAAATGAATGTATATACTTTTTAACCACAAATGCACATAAAATGAAAATGCAAAGACTAAATCAAACGCTCTTTACAAAAATAAAGGTAAAACAAAGATGTCAGACAATTTTGAAGTTGGAAGAGAACATAAGATGGAGTTCCACCTACATCACGTGTGACCTTTCCAGCGTGATGACGTCATACACCGTGAAGAATCACAACACTGAAGTCGAGCATTCATGGTTATAAAGTATATACATTTTAATTTGTTCTTGAAAATGACCGATGGTTTCGTTAGATAAGACCCTATTCCTCATCTGGGATCCTGCAGAGCTCTCTGAAGCCTCTGGTTACCATTGAAATGCATTATATGGAGATCCTGGAATGTTTTCCTCAAACTTAATTTCTTTTCAACTGAAGATAAAAAGACATGAACATCTTGGATGAGATGGGGGTGAGTAAATTATCAGGAAATTTTCATTTTGAAGTGAACTAATCCTTTAACACACCTGATTCAGATCATCAGCTCATAAGCTCCATGGCTGTGTTTAAGATCACCTTTTTTGTGCCCTTCCCTCACTAACTCGTTCACTCTGCTGTACGTCATTGCTTATGTTGCATGGGTTTAAATGGAACGCCCCAAGCCCTTGAATCCCTTTGCTATGGAGCCCACCATGCAAATTCATGTAGCAGAGCTTTCCGATTAACTGTTAAAAGATTGCGAACACCCACACAATCTTATTTCTAAATGACAACATTTCGGACAACAATTAAACCTTTGAGTACGATCAGCGGAACATTCAAATTTGCTGCTGCTGACCCAGAGAGAGCAGTTGTCATTGGCATGGAAAAGAATCATGCAGCTCTATTGTGACATTACAATCATGCTGCATTGTGGTCTATGGATCTGCCTGATGTGTACATATGTAGACTCGGTCAAATTTAAGGGTTCAAGGGTCTGTCCAAAAAAACTGTGTTCACGCCGAATGCGAAGAGCGTCAAATTTGTGTCAATCTTGTCTAGTTGGACGCTTGAACATTTTGAATCCACTCGTATAAAGCGAGCGTTTGAAGCGGAAGAGATGCACGCGCGCTCCAGGAGCTGCGCTAGATGACGACCGCTTTCATCGGTACTTTTGACTGTCCTGTGCCCATATAGCTCTGTATTACTGCTCACTGCCAATATCAGTCGTTCCTCCATGTTGAACAAGTGACTTTTTTATTTTTTATTATTAAATGCATGAAAGAACAGTAACAACAATTTTCATCATTATCATACTATAATAAGGCAATAATACGCCATGGTCTTTCAGAACAAATTAAGTGCTAAGTCCTTAAACACAAGTGACTCAGGGCAGGCCTGCCCCCGTTTATCACATCACTTCACCACGTGACAGCAGCAAGCAGGCTCCTAATTGGTTAAAGTGGCACAAACAGACAACAAAGTTCAGATTTTTCAACTTGGGCGTCAGACACGAATTTGCGTGAATGCACAAAAAGCACTTGCACGTATCACGCAAGGCGCTCAATTCGTTTCGTGTGCGAACTGGATGCCCGAATGAGGTAAAATCGTGTCCATCGCGCTGCAGGACCTCCAGATGCGCGTCAACGCATTTTTACATTGACTTAACATGGAAATCACTCGCTCCAGACGCTCTATTCACGTTCGGTGTGAACGCAGCATAAAACTGACGTCAAAAGCAGACCATAAACTGAAATATGTGTGTCAGATATGAGAGATATACAAAATGTGCAGAGCAATGCACTGGGCAACATCATTCCTGTTCTGATGGGAAAATTCCAGTTAAAAAATGGGAAACCAGTTCATCAATTACTCCTTGACATTACTGGCTCAGAAGATTAGAAATAGTTAAGCCAAAAATTATAACTGTCATTGCATGGCACGTTATGAGACATTTGAGAACAATGAAAACAAAAGTAAATTTTGTTCCTCAAGCAAAAAAGTTTTCGGAAGACTTTGAATATACCATGCCAGTTGTAAGGACCACTATTCAGGAGCTCCAATATAAGAACATTATCAAGGTTTGGAACAGCGTGATGAGTAAATGACAATTTTCAACCAATCCAGCACAATTACACCTCTAACATTCTTCACCTTTTATATACAGCAGATGAAAACAGGCCTCAAAAGCAGATCACCCACAAGCAACAAAACAGAAGAAATCTGCTGCAAACACTTGCATAAATCAAAACATGTGCTTCAGTTGGTTAAGAAACTGACTTGTGAGGAATCGGGTGAATAATTTAATTTCAATTTGGCACCTCATTATAAATGCTTTCTTCTTCAAATTGAGATCCATGCTGACACCGAGCCGCAACCTGACGTCCGTGACATCTGCAGACAGAATCCATGCGCTCCCCGACAAAAGCCAATTAAAGCAAGTTTTTGTGCAACGCAGGGGCTTTTGTTTGGAGACGGTGTCAAGAGCATCTGCTAGTTACAGGGACATCTGATTTTTGACAATTTGCTCATTTCCAACCATGGCAGCTTTTCGCTTCCACTAAACTGTTTGTGATGCTTTTATTCCCCAAACAAAACATCAGCGAGACGAGAAGTGTCAGTCTAACAGAGACTTGTGACTCATTGGGGTATTTTTGAACATGTGGAATGGAACTAATTCCACTGATATTCTTTTTTTCCCCAGTGCTGCGTTTCTAAATTGCTGCCCTGACAATCAAGCCCTCACCATAAAAAGTGAGTCATGACGCAGGGAACAGCCAATCAGACTCGTATTTCTCAGTTGGAGGTTGAATATAATTAAAAACTATGATGGACGAAAGACAAAAGTGAGAACTTTCTCTGTGCTTGAGTGAAAGAGCACTCTACTCACTGCGAGACTGTGATTGAACCCGGAGCCCGGCTGGGGGCTGGCAGCAGTGATGTAATTTCCCACAGCTGAGTCCTGACTGCTGGGGCCGTACAGGTCTGCCACGGGTCCAGGACTGTTTGCACCGTGGAAACCTCCAGGCCGAGGAGGGTTAGCACCTGTACAGGACACACACACACACACATCTGATTTATGATAAATCAAATGTCAGTCACTAAGGTAGCAGAGACAGCTTCCACCAAAGAGAATTATGGGAAAGAATATTTACACTACTATTCAAAAATCTGGGGTCAGTAAGATTTTTTTTTTTTTTTAAGAAAATAATACCAGGAAAGAGGCATTCAATTTATCAAAATGTATCAAAAGTGAAAGTAAACTACATGGATGTCTTTGATAATTTCAAGGAGTTTTCCATGAGTGCCATATTTTTAAAGACACCTGCATTCTGCCCACTTGTTCGGTTTTTAAATACAAAAATGTCCTGTATGAACGGCCTTCACAGGTGGACAGCATATAGATTAAAAATGACCACAACATTCATGCAAAACAGCAAACAGCCTGGTCTGATCGAATGCCGTTCAGCAGGTTGGATCGAAGGACGGGGCAGGGAGAAATGCAGGCTTTCCTGCTGTGCTGAGCACGCTGTGAGCTGAGATTTCAAGCGAGTGTGAACACGCATGTAAAGATCAAGCTTCTTTCGTGACTGCTCATTTTTTTCTTTTCACAGTGACAGAATACAGCTGGAGTTGGGGGACAGACCTCCAACAACTGAACATTAGTGACTGCAGTCACCACAGGTGAAAACCAGAGAAAGAGATGCACGTGTATGAAGTAGGCTTGCTGCGGTAGTCGATGTTACACGGTGTTCGGCTGTACACTGATTACATTACTTGCCCATCACGGCACCGCCCTCACTTTTGCCGTTTTGCTTTATTATAGAAATAAAAACCATTTAGTTCAGTTGGACAACGGACACTACAATTAAAGCTACACTGTGTGATATTTTCCCCCATCTAGCGGTGAAAAGGTATATGACCATCCAAGTAAATATTAGTTTCTTTTCCTCCCAATTCCGATTTCGTTTTAACTCCTACGGTGGCCGATTTAGTCCAAGATTAACATGGCTTCCAGTTCGATCCAGCAATCCCCCTCTTCACATTCGCCATCGAGTTGTAACGCGTGTGTCCGGGTGAAAAATACGGATAGCTCACTCAACGCAACTGGAGTCGATGCAAACACGGAGGCGATTGACATCAAACAGCCCGCACTTTATTCCCCGCGGAACCCCCCACAAGAGTCCGGCACAAACTCCACTTCCGTCCACAGCATTACCCAACAAAACAAAAATAAATGAATGTTAGCAACAGAAGACAGAAAATAATCCGCACACATGGGAGCTCGAGGCGCAGTGCACACACACACACACACACAGAACGCAGGCGCCCCAACCGGGGCGAACGCTCTTAAAGGGGCCACACTATTTTCCTACTCGTTACAGAGTGTTAAAACGCGAAAGGCGAAGCTTGAATTTACGGGTATGTCCCTCTTTGGCTAATGTACTTTCAAGATGGAGGGGCAACATGGCGACCCCCATTCGAACCCCTTACCCGTATGTATTTTCAATGGCATATTATAAACTTACGAGAATACTTTATTACTTGAAAGAAGTAAATATACATTAATGAGCACATATATTTTTTAAAGAACTAAGTTTTTTTAGCTAAGAATAAACTAAAAAAGTTACACAGTGTAGCTTTAAAGTGTCTGCTCTATACACACGCAAGAAGGGTGTAGCTGCAGCCTGGAGATCTCCAAATGATGAGGGGAACTCCAAAATAGGGTCTGGCTTCCTCCAATAGGCACATGACACGCATGTGTGATTCCCCCCACACCAGCCGATTCTAAAGATTACATTGGTCATGTCAATCACAGTGCTGATTTCCTACAATCCTATGCTACAACAAATTTTAACCCCTAAACCGACTTCAAGAAATTGATTTGCACTGAATAGCGTGCTAAACAAAATGGCAGTTCAGGAGATAAGCAGTTAATAAGATCTGTAACTTCCCAACTGGACATTTTTAGTTGCACCCATCATCACTAGTCACTACCCTGCAAATCTTGAGCCCAGGGACTCCCCCCTCGCTTTGAAAACAAGATAGAGTAGAACTTTCACATGGGGGCACTGGGACGGCTTGCAGGGGATTCCCGCTTGTATTGAGCAGAGGTTCAAACTCCGGTCCAAATGCCACTGGCCATGAGCTCTGGGCTCCTCTCTCATGGAGTATATTATTATAGGCATATTTTATAGCTTTATTTTTCTAATATCAACTGGAAATAATGTTTAATTTATGGACATTTATTTTTAAATATAAATCAATGACAATTGGATGAAGCCAGAGCCAATAGTGAAAGTCTTTGCACCTGGAGACCCCGCCCACTTTTGGAGTTCACACCCCATTTTGGAGCTCTCAGCAGGATTTCATGGAGAGATGACAGACAAAGACAATGACAAAGGATTTTGTGCACAACAGATCCTGAGCATCATTGTCAAATATCTCATCTTTAGTACCACTGTTCCCTATACACGGTACAAATGATTGCAAATTCTAAAGCAAAAGTGAAAATCTCAAGAATTAATTTATATATTTGAATATATAAGGAAATAAATATTTAGTTTAGCAATATTTTTATTTAGCATCATTTAATAATGTGGCTTTCAGTTAAATGACATATTGTGTTAAATAAGTGATGACAGACAGCACCAACTAACTCTCCGCCTGTCTCTGGCCGTGTTTCTTATCTGAGCTCTACGGATTACCTCATTTGTACAGTCATTTTATGTGTGTACTGTAATCTTTATTCCATATAATTGCTGGATTCTGTAAAGGTGAGTGCCGTGCTTTCTCTCGCTTTGCCAGAAATAGGATTTATGCTACAAATTAAACCCTGCGGCTAAACCGTTACTGCTATTAGCTTTAATAGCTAAACATGACTTACATTTATTGGCTTTGACTGGTAGCTTAGCAGCACCCATGCTAATTAAACCCGCCGGCCTGCAATTACGCAGCATGTTTTTGAGACACAGGTGACTCATCTGTCCCGCTCCAGCTCCCAGCGTTGGGGTTTTAATCGATGTCACCCTGCACATGCTTTGGCGGGATAACAAAATGTTTTTGCTGAGCAGGGACAGGCTTAGAAACTTAGATATTGTCTAACACAAAGCTACACGCCAACGGTGTCAGTATTGACCCCTAAAAGACCCACAATGCATCGACTGTGTCCAAGTTGCCACAGCAACAAGCATACAAGACACATTTGGACAGACCTTCATATCAGGTAACGCGCCTGTATTTAATAGAGCTATCTGGAAATGCTCTAAACCCACACTGAAAGCAATATTAAGGTCATAAATTGAAGCAGCAAAGTCGTAGATGAGTTTCTGTTTCCAAAGCCAACAAAAAATTTAAACTAAAGAATGTATTTTGTTGTCGTTTAGCAGGACAAAAATTGTCAAAGTCTAGCAAGAACAGCCAGAGGAAAATACTTGCAAAAGTATGTAGCAAATGACTGATCTGAACAGATTGAATTTTTTGAATTCTAGTCTAAATTCACTTCAGAGAACTTAAAGTCAACAGTAATGGTGTTCCCAACACATTTACTTCTGTAATGTGACATTTCAGAGAATGAACAAGAACACAAATTTTTTTCCCCTCCTATTTAAATCATGTACACTTTGGAATCAATTTAGCTTTAGCCTTTGTACTGTGAGTCCAGAGTTACCGGCAGCAGAATGAGCACAGGTTGGGCTTGAGGCCAAACCTACTACATCTATGTAATCGTTGGTGTAAAGCTGGAGGACTACAGACATTTTCCTGTTGGCTGCCAAATGAAATGAGGCGAGAGAAGTAGGACAGAAGGAGCTAAATCTCAAAGATCCACGACACCTGGCCTGGCACTGATCAGGACCGTACCGCAGATGGGTCACACAAGGCGTGACTTCACTGGCTCTTTCAAAACAATGAGGCTTAACGTGCATCGATTCAAGTCCACAGATTCAAACTGTGACTGGAGGGTGGTTTTAAAGGGGTCATGAACTGGCTTTTTAAATTTATTTATACTTTTGTCTGAGGTCAACTTATGACGTTTGTGTGGTTTTTACATTCAAAAACATAATAATGATTAAGTAATATGCTATTTTCTACCCTGGTTTTGAGACTAGCTCCTGGAACACTCGGTTTTTATGGGTGTGCTGCATTGAAGACTTAGAAGTATACGCCCACTGCTATGATTGGATAACAGTTTTGCATATTATAATGAGCTTCGACTCCATCAGTACATGTGGGAATTGTTTTGAAAACGGCAACCGGAATGATTCGCCCACAGCAGGGCTCGTAATATGTCTTTATCAAACAAACACAATGATACAGCTCTCATCCACCAGCAATTGGAATGTTATTTTTGTATTACTTGGCCCACTCAATCGGTGGATATAACTGCAAACCGCATCACTAATACACACACACAAGCATCTGCAAAACTTCACAGACAAATCAGTATGTTCAAAACTTCAGCGATTGTATTTTTCTTTCAAATATCAAGTGAAGTCACCTTTATTTATATAGCGCTTTTTACAATGCCGATTGTTTCAAAGCAGCTTTACAGTGTTGAGCAGGAAAATAATGCAACAGAATTTGATTTGGCTCTGGAGAAAACGGTGATGTCATACAGCTCATTTCAATTATTATATATTGTCAATTCGGGCAGATCAGTAATATAGTTGAAAATAGGGCTGGGCGATAAAACGATAACTATAATTATCGTGAAATAATTTTCCGCGTTAAAACGATAACAGTAGTTCGATAAATGCTCAATATAATGCTTATTGCTTACGCGCTATGCGTAACGCTGCGCATGCATTTTGCAGACGGGCTTCTGGGTGCCGCACGTGCAGTGCCGCCGCTCCCATTACGCGCTGTAGGGCACCAAGTGCTCAGGGGGGCACCACAAGAAAATGCTCTCAGCTTTGGTGATTTATTAATAACTCAGCATCACCTGTATTAAAAGAGAAATTCTTGTTTAAAGTGAATAAAATGGATTTAACAGCCCTTACTGAAGTTCCACAACTACTGAAGAACTGTGTTCTCTCCCACCAGACTTGTGTGCGAGGTGCATGGTGGACCAATCCACTCTAAGGCAAGAGAGAGGGGACTGAAAATAGTTTGCGTTTTTATTGTTTTACTTCTTCCACAATTATTTTAATTAAGTATATGTAATTATATTATTGATATATAGAGTGTAGAGTAAAAATGCTGACCACAGTTAAGATTTTTATTGTATTTATATTGTCTATGTAATTTATTTAAAGGTTTGGCATGCTGACCAGAAATATATATTTTTTATTCTATTTTTGTGTATTGCGGTCAGCAGAGCCAAACGTTGTATCATTACAGTTCTAGGTTTTACTATAGAGTTAGATTTTAGATCTTATATATTCTATTTATATTAATTATATTCTACTCTATTAATATTGATTTTATTAGTAACAAATAAATCTACCTCAGTTCTGATAAATTGTTCACCTGTTTGGGAAGTACGGAGCCCGGGAGGTCACCTATAGGAGAAAAAAAAACAATCCGTGCAGACGGTTTTGCAATCCGTTCCCTCAGTTTATAAACCGTGATCACGAATTCTTAAACTGTTCCCTCGGTTTAACAAATCGTGCCCACGGATTATTAAACCGTACCCACGGAATATTAAACCGTACTAGGCTTGCTACGATAGTCGGTGTTGCCGGTGTTACCGGTGTCCAGACTCAACACCGGTTACATCACTTGCCCACCGTGGCACCGCCCACCGTCTTTTTGATTTTTTTATAGTAATAAAATAATTTAGTTCAGTTAGAGAACAGACAATACAAATAAAAACTGAACGTATCTGCTTAATAAAGCAGGATCCGACCGTGAGTCTCGGCAGCGGCAGGAGTCATTCATCAGATTTAAGAGTGAGGAGCAGACTGAGATGATCGCGGAAGATTTGGTTTCAAAGCGAAACGTAAAAGCGCCTATTTAAGGGAGTTTGTCATTTGTTTTGTTGTTGTGTTTTTCATTAAAAATAATAGGCTAATGAACCCACAATTCAAGCAACCCGCAGCCGAATTGGCGCTAATTCAAAACTGAAAGTAAAATGTGCACGGCCGCACAAGAGCGCGCATTGTTTACTTTCGCCTGGCTCCGCGCATTTATTTTTTGCCGCGCGCACCCTCGCGCTCGTGCGGGCGCGTCGAGTATAAACAAGGGGACGAACTGTCATTCATTCATGGTGTGCATCTCAATCATAGACTGATCAATGCTTGATCAGTGCCCTGACTACTGAACTAGGGAACTGATTGAGACGCACCCATGGCCTCACAGAGCGCGCATTTACAGACGAGCTGTCATTCACGGTGTGCGCGCACTGGCGCGTTTTCAGTTCAGAGCGGTAGTGTGCATGTTACTTTAGATTTAAAAGCCTCCGCCGGTGATACCGGTATTACCGGTGTTGTCACACATCAATTAACCGGTGGGAAAATTTCCTCACCGTCACATCCCTAAACCGTACCCACGGAATATTAAACCGTACCCACGAATTTCCAATCCGTGCGCTCAGATTTTGCAAACCGTACCCTCGGTTTTTAAATCTGTTCCCACAAATTCATAATCCGTGCGCACGCTTTAACAATCCGTGCGCACGGGTTTGTAAAAACTTTACTCACGGATTCATTTTAGAAGAAGAACAGCAAACTCCCACGAAACTTATTGTTTTATTGTGTATTATTCATCAAATTATATTAACTGCAGTGATTCTCTATAAACGGGTGGCGGAAAACAACGATTTAATAAGAATTATGTGTGTCAAAATCTTGTTTAACTGTAATAAGCATTTTATTATTATTGCCTAATAAACCTGGCATTGTGTATTATGACTGACTTTTAATTTCTTTGTTCCCTTTTCTTCTTCTAAATGCATGTAGCCTAAATGCAACAATAGGCAAATAATAATTATAATAATAATACAATAACAATAACAACAACAATTATTATTAGGGAGCGCGGGGCACAACCAACGCGGGGTTAGTTGTAACGCGCATGTTTTACCCCTTTTCACACATGCCAGAATGACAAAACTTAGTGTATTTACTAGTTGCCATACCAACATTATTTAGAGAAAAAATAGCGCAAAAATTAAAAAATCTCTGGAAGATATTCCTGAACATGTATTTAACCATAGTAAAAGATAATTTCTTACTTAAGTTTAGTTTTCTCTTTTTTGTGTGTTTATTTAAAATAAGACAAATCCGATATTATTTTAATCTTATATCTGTTATTTAACAGTTGATATAGTTCTTTAATGCTGATCTAACAGCAGAAGACACGAGCCGCGATTGAAATCCCAGTTGTGCAGATGGGGTGTGTGTTAACACTGCGTTACAATGAGCCCCTATTAGAAATATGCCATTATATTCTATACTTTTATGAATTCTTTTGAAAAACCATGAGAAAAGTGTGAATAATGACTGAGAGTTAATGTTCATAAATTAGTAATTATTATTATGTCTTGAACTCTGCTGTATAGCTGTATTTAGCGATGTGTTTGTAGTCAAACTCAAAAATGCTTATATTTTTAATGATTAAAAAATGCCATTATTTTATTTTAAAAAGTTAATGATTGTATTTTGTTGACAAAATATTTTAGTTTGTCTTGTATATTTTTTTGATTATATCAGGTAACATTTTAAGCTGTTATTTGGTCATGTTACAATGTACCCCACCTACGGGGCATGTTGACACAATTCACTTCCATTCTTTCGGGATAAATCAAGAAAAAAGTAAACACTGTGTTAATGAAACAAAAACAACATAATTGTACTAGACATGTGTGCAATTAATGTGGGAAACAATAAATACTCTGAACCCCAAGTGGATTTACACAAACTGAGAAAGTCAAAAAGCGTTAGGTTGTGCCCCGCTCTCCCCTATTTATTGTATTTATTTTTTAAATGTATTTATTTATCAATTATTTTTAATTTATGACTATAAATGAGTGCACTTAAAACAGTATGTTTATCATAAAATAATTAATGAATGCGTTATAAAAAAGAATGCGTTTTAGAAATGTTTGTGTACTATTCATTTTTAACATGAAGACTTGTTTTGTAACAGCGCGTGCAACTCCGCATCCGAAGATGAACGAGTTCGAGGCGAATCTAGAGCAGTCTCAGGGCAGACACACAGAGAGAGAGTCATTATTTGTATCTTTTAAAGTCTATTTTGGGCAAAAAGCATAGTATAATAAAATCACTAAAACAAGTCTTCATGTTAAAAATGAATAGAAGCCTACACAAACATTTCTAAAACTGTAAAAAAAAATTTTTTAGTTTTTTATAACGCATTCATTCATTATTTTATCATAAACATACTGTTTTAAGTGCACTCATTTATAGTCATAAATTAAAAATAATTGATAAATAAATACATTTAGAGCTCGTCCACACATTCTGAAGAGCATGCATCTGAGGTGGAGTTAGTGACACGTTGACTTCTTTAATAATCAAATATGAGTAATAAAAGTAATTTAATTAAATGATCAATCACATCAATTCATTTTGCAATCCTATAGCCCTTTATTTAGAATAAAAAACCCCTTCTCATTGATTTAGTGAGGAACATGGCGTTTTGTCAGTGTTTGCACACCCTGTCATGCGGTCGGCTATAAGCCACTGCTGTAGACGCATATGCAGTGTTAAGGCTAACGATTAATCGATTAATTGATCGTTAATTTAAACGATGATCGATCATGGAAATTTGTGTAAATTGACATCCCTAGTTAGGAGTGATCTCAGACAGGTAAGACTAAAACATGCAGTACATGAGTGGATCGACTCGGCATGTAATGTGAACTAAGGGATACTCTTGTGCATTGTTTTGAAATGGGAAAATATTAAGGGAGTATTTCCAAATACATCATAATGAATGGCTGTTAGAAGTAGAACATGTCTAGGACAAAATACACCATACACACCTGAGCTCTTAAAGTGGTCCGGGCTTGGGTGGTGCTGGGAGGGTGAGTTGCAGGTGGAGGTGACGTGCTCGCTTTGCAGCATCTGACCCGTATGGGGCCCCAAGGTGGCATAGTCGGCAAAGGAGCAGGGAGCGGCCCGCTGGTCACCAGGCCCAGAATAAAAGCCATAATCGGGGAACCCTGGGAAATAAGTAGTGGAGGTGGAACACGGCAATTGATACACATGATACTATATGATACACAAAGATGACATGACTGACAGTGAGGTATGTGTGACTGATGACGACATGAGGCTGAATGATGCCCACATACACTCAATTTGTTAGTAGTTACACAACATGATGCCCACTAAACCAAACTCTCAAAGATGCAAGCAAAGATCTTAAGAGTGAACACGTTAGATATGGTTAGACATTAACAGACAAACACTCTTTTCATTAGGATGGCAGATTATGAATGCCTCTGAGGACGTTATTTGATGGCTCTAGCTAACATTTATAGCTGATCTTTTTAATCATATGTGTGGGTTTGAGATACAGAGGGCATCAAATGTCTTCATTGGCATTTTAGAAAGAGCAAGATGATCCAATCAAAGTAAGCCGGGATCCACCACACAGGCTGTTACATCTTACGTCTCCCCTGCAGCACGTTTGCTTTTCATTGGGGGTCTGGGACCTGCAGGAGCGTCCTGGACTCGTGCCGAACATCACGGTGCTGATTATGCCCTCAACAGCTGCCAAATGTAATCTAAAGCTCTTAGTCTTTCCTCTGTCATCAGCTTCGCAACTTTCTCTCACCGTCCACGGTTTGTGGGCAAAACGCCTGCCAGTCAAATTATACACCAGTGCTTGAGGAATGGCACAACTCCAACACTGCCTGCTTACTGTAAATTGTGACTTGAGGAATCACAGAAATGTGCTGCTGTAATGATTCCAATTACATCTTTGTATAAACTCAAGCTTCACTGGAACCGCTTACCCCAAAATGAAAATTCTATCATCTTTTACTCACCTTCATGTCATTCCAGACCTATGCGATATTCTTCTGAGCAACACAAAGATGTATGCTTTTTTTTCTCTTTCTTTCATACAATGAGGGTGGGATCCAATGTTGTTTGTGACCCAATTGACAAAAACAACAAATATATTCTCAAATATTCTTTTGTCATACATGATTAAAATGAGGGCAAGTAAATTATTTTCTTTTTAGGCTTAACTATTCCTTTTTTAACGAAGCTGAGCGTGCTTTTATTGGCAGTTATAACCAATCAAATACAAACACAAAGGGTCAGGGATGTGTTCAACATTATGAATGCCCACCATTCCTCCTATGGAGTTCTGAGTGGGACACACTGGGGTTGTACCAGGTCATTGCTAGGCATCCTGGGTCTTTAGCGGGAAATTAACATTTCTGTTTAGAGTCTTTTGGATCGTTCACTGTTATTCAGGACTAAACCGACTTTCATGCTCGATCTCAACTACAACAACAGCAAAAAAAAAAGACCACAACAGCAAAACAAAGGCCAGAGACACCCTTTCTTCCCGTAATCCATTTTTTCGACGTGCATTCTAATCGCCAGTTGTCCTTGAATTTTAAAGTGGGTTTTCTGCTCCCCGCTAATTAGACAAGCTTCCACTGCCTCTTCTGCACTCTCTAATTAGATCTTTAACAACAAACAAGAGTCGACCTCTACACAGACTCCTCCATTTGTTAAATGGCTGAGCAGGGCGCAGGTTAGCGAACGTGCAACGTCCTCCAACCCCCCCGTCCCCCACCCACACTGTCTTTGTGTACCCGTGCCGCACGCATTCCAAGAGTCGCAGATTGCCAGGAAACCACAATGGCGGCTTCCTGTTCCATCTGTCTAATTCTGCCGATTACAGGATACTGGGAGAGGCAGTACACAAAGCCGACATTCACACACACAACGGATGTACACAGCTGCTTTGTTTATGCTGACACGGACAATTAGCCCTCAGCTGCACAAGGCGCTCAGTCAGGAAGGTCTTATCTAATAAAGGCAGGGAAAATTACCTTTATTGTTCAGGTAGATTGCCTCTAATGATAGTGCCATCAGTGTAAAAGGATATGAATAAAATGAGGCTGAAAAGAGCTCTTCAGTTGGATGGCAAGACAGCAGAAGCAGCCATCTGGGAGCGAGCCGTTGCCTGATTATCTTCCTCTGCTCATTTTCTTTTCAGAGCATACAAATGATTTACTTTTACTTAAGCAAAGGTGAGAATCAGAGAGGGATCGGCCAACGTTGCTCTGACATCAAAGTTAGAGAAATAATAGCTTTCCTCTGATCTTTCTAAAACAACACATGTTCTCTCACAGCGTGTTTGAGAGGCAGCGCGCATCACCTCGGGGGGTTGCGGCGATGTGGGTGTCTGCCACAGAAATGTGTTTAGTCTGTGGGCCACAATATGTGTGCAAATTAATGGTTTGCTAATGAACACCAAATCGAATGCTGTTTTAGTTGTGCGGACATCTGCTGTAGCACTTCATCAATAACACAATTTCCGGCACATCACCAGAGCTTTTGATAATTCAGCTGGCAGCATGCTAGAGCTGTAAATATCTGTTTCTGGGTTTAACTGCAGTTTGGCCATACGAACAGCATAATGAGAACAGAAATATCACTGCATGAGCCACAAATTTACTTTCTGAAGAGCTTTAAAAAGTAATCAGGAAAAAATCAACAATGGAAAACAGCCCTATCTTTAATGTCTTTTGAAATGTGGGTTCAAATCAAATCAGTTTTCAAACTGTATCACTATATGACCAGGTTCAATTTGTTTGTTCAACTTGTACATTAAAACAGGGTCTGATGGAGCCCTTGCAGAGTTGACATCCCATAATGGGTTTTGTTGAAATTTCAAAAATGACTTATGACAGTCAGTACTTTTTTTCCATGTATGCAATCATTTTTCAGTACAACTGTATCACTTTTAATTACTTTTGCACATTTTCTTTATAAAAAAAAAACTTTACTGATGAAAATGCAATGTTAATTTGTAATATATATATATATAAATAAAAACTATAATGAAATAAAAAACAATATTGTGCAATTTAAAAAATAAATGACAAATTAAAATCATAAAAATCGCAATAAGGTTATTAGTAAAATAAAATAAAATAAATGCTTTTTAATGACGAACTTAGAGATTTTTGCATCTGAAGTATTCATATACAGAGAGAGAGATTAAAAAAAAAAAAAAACAGAAATATAAAATGTAAATAATATATAAATAATAGAACGCAGCCATGAGCTTATTGCAGTAACCTGGGGTTAAGTGCTCACTGAATGGCTTTATTCTTGTGCAGATTAACCTTCTGGATACCAGTCCCGACACTACATCACAGCACCCCATGGACATGCAAAGAGTCTGAGGCCTGAAATGATGTCAACATCTGACAGCAACTACTTAAATTCGTGGGAGCAGGTTAAGCTCTCAGGTGTGAACTGATGACTTCAACTCAGCTCCTAGTTACAGTATCGCTGTCCCATCTTATCTTCAGCCCAATTATTAATATTCCAGCTATCAGTGCAAAACAAAAGACCCCGTCTTCCATTTGTTTCTCTTTTTTCACTCTCTCAGTAGTCTAATTGGATGTAATTACTCATCTGCAAAACAAATGAGTGGGTTGGCGTTGCCATGGCGACCAGATCAGCGGGCCCAGCAGTGCGAATCGTTCACCGAGCCTCATTTCTGGCAATAATTACCCCCTCTCCCCTCTCTTTCACTCTCACTGTCTCTCTCCTGAACAACAGAAAGGCCTGTTACGAAGTTATAACTCAAGTCATCGCTGTTCTACTTGTTTCCTTTCTCCCTCTCTCTCCCTGCTTGCAGCCAACAGTGGGGCGGCTCTCTCTGAGTGGATAACGGCTCCCCTCGTTTCCACTTAACCAGATCACTGAAGTGACCTCAAACTGCCTCTCTCTCTCTCTCTCTCTCTCTCTCTCTCTCTCTCTCTCACTAACACACACACGTCAAACAGTCTAAGAGTTTTCAATCACATTCACAATAAAACACAGGCCAGTGTCTGTTCTCTGGCACTTAAATGGCTGAGCTGGTTAAGAGTGCATCAGCGAACAAGTGTGTGATTATCCACACACACGCTTCTCCCAACCAAATCCCTGGTGGCCATTAAAACAAGCCACTTCATGGTGGACGTCAGTTAGTCCGTCATATTGTCCTCCAAATTAGCTTTGAATTTCAGAGCAGCTGTAATTAGCCTCTTCATTTCCACCAAAGTCAATTTAGAAAGTGGAAAAAAACCCCACCTGTGCCTGGATTTAGCTTTCACTTTCCATTTACAACAGTCATTTCTGACCGAACGGCTGGCTAATTAACATCACTAGACCCCCTTTTCCGTAAGTGCCAACATTTAATAAATAATACATATTTAATGTCTTGTCATTTTGGTGCTCAGAAAGGCTTTGCTAATGAATTTTAACACATGATTTATTCAGGCATTTTCTGGCATACTCTCAGGTCTCTCTTCATGCTTTTTTCTGGTTGAATGACAAAGTAACCTCAGAAATTCAGGACGGTAGGTCTAAATTAGTGACGGCTCAGTTACAAAGCTTTTGACACCGAGCGTTACGATTTGTAGATGAACACAGCAGGAAGACTTCCATCATGCACTAGTGTTTTTTTTTTTTTTTGGTGACAGATTCGAATGTCTTCTTCCTGATCAGACTGAAATGAAATGAGTCATCTAGAGCTTAGTTTTTATATGGCTGTGTGTTTATGTGTCCTCTTAAAACAGGGGTGTCCAAAGTCCGGCCTGCAGGCCCGCAGCTTGTCTATTAAAATATATTATATGTGGCCACTCATAATTTACAAATCGTGCAGTTTCACAATGTCAACACAAGGTGGGTACTAGATTTTAGGCCAGGGTAACATCAATGCACCAAAAGCAGAACGAAACAGCGCTACTTGTGCGCAGCGCAACTCACGAGCTCTGAGTCTGAACAAATCTGTTTACTTGCTTAGTTTCTCGATCACACGAACACTAAACAGCCCGTGAGAAGTGTTCGAGTACGACGTAGAGGTCTCTGGTAAAAGCTGCAAATCTCTCTGTGATTTGATTTAATTTAGTTAAAGCCAATATTTTGTGAAATTGCTCTGACTTGATCTACAACACTATGCAAAGGGTTCTCTCTCTTTATATGCAAAACCATAGACCTTTATCTACTGAAGCACAAAAATAAGTAAAAGACGACTCCATTCAGTGGCCTATTTCATGCTGATTTTTGCAAGGCTTTAAACACGAGCAAATGAGAAACTTTCGTGAAGATTCAGCACTGGCCCGATCGGGACAGTGACAGTTCCATCGACTGTTCCGAGCGTCTTTCAAAAGCTCAGAAAGGTCATTTAAACAATTAAACAATTGTGCCTCAAATATATAAATAGCATACAGGTTACGATTTTTAATGTGTTGCATCGATGCATCGTATCTTTAGACTTTAGATCGATGTATTGATCTATATCGATGTATTGTTACACCCCTAGTGGTTTCAGGTTTGTGGATCTTAGCAGAACGTCCCATTCTGGGACTGTTGGTGGTGGTGGGAGTGCATTTCCCCACCCCACCCCCGAATTTTCTAGGGATTCAAATCACATTCAGTCCAGTAGGAGCTAATACAGATGGGAACTAGAGCCTGTAGTTTAATCTCACCTCTTATACAGCAGCCAAAACAGCACTCTGCAGAGATGCTTTTCAAGGCTCACAGAGCTTGTTGGGATGAAATGGATAATGATCTCGTATAATGTGAGGTATTTTGCCAAACAGGAGCATCTTCATGCCCGGGCAGGCGGCCCAATGCAGCAGAGCAGAACATAAAACAATATCTCATCTGCTCCCTCAAATACAAACGTGTAATATTACCATGCTTCTATATGTTAATTATAATGAATGGACCTCAACCCATTCAGCATTTCGTTTCACAGTACCCATAGTTCTGCGGTGGGGAAAAACGACACCAGCAGATTCCGTAGGACACAGGGGTTAAATGCAGCAACCGCTGCCCATTGAAAAAACCCTGACACAGTACTGCTTATTCAAGAAAACATAGCTCAACACTGCACACTCCCACAATACACCAGGGCACAGGAAACTGCCTCCACTTCACTCCATCTACTGAGCAAACTCATCACTTTCCACTGATCTGTTAGTGTCTTACGACAACTACCAACTCACTGGGGAAAGAGGAGATAAAGACAGGAGGAGAGATGGAAATAGAAGATGCGGGGATGAAAAAGTGAGAAAAGAAAAACTGCACATGATGAGGTGAACCAAAAGAGGAGGACACACAAGTTCTTTCTGCTGTAATGATTGATCAGCAATGGGTTGATCCACATACGGCAACCTCTGGAAAAACAAGCACCCCATGACCCTCCACTGAGAGACCACTGCATTGCTCTGAAAGGGACAGAGAGATCCAGGGGGAGATGTCTCAGCAAAGCAGGAAAGGACGAGGCACATCAGTTGGAGACACATGCCAACAGTGCCTTGCACCAGGGAAATCGGCCTCCAGAAGGCTGTGCACCCTGCGGAGCCAAAAGTTTCCCGTCTCTGTCAGGTCCAGGCAGACATACCTTAACCTGAATCACTGAAACACTCACTTTAACAGGAAACAGCAGTGAAACACTGCAGAATTTAGACGAGGGAATAAATGCGTTCGTGAAAGCAATTCTCCAAGACAATTTCCTCTTAAGTGCAGTTGTACTAGGTCAATAAACTCCAACTGAAAGGGGAAAAATTACATGTTATCAAGTATACAAGTCTCTGAAATGTAAGCTGTGGCATCTAGTTCTCATAATAATTTTTTAGCACCAGCACTGTTGAGACATGACTCGCATCAACATTCTCCAGCACTCTGAACTCTATCGAGACCAGCTGCAGCGTTACCCTGGTGTTAAATTGTGAACGATAGAAAGTTGAAATGGTATGACAGGAATAGGAAAAATTGTAATTCCATCCATCCATCCATCAACCTTAGATCATGGCTTTTTATACTTTTCAAAACTTTCAAATAAGGTTGGTCAAGTAAACAATTAAAGCTTTTCTAGTTAAAATAAAAAATGAACATCTTTGAATTGAAATCATTTCATTCAAATTCAAAAAGCCATTTATATGTTTGACTACTCTTAAACCTACTCTTAAACCTGTGGTCACCACTTTAAACTCTGGACAGATTGATAACGTCTCTAGACCATCAACTGAGATGGATACACCCCTCTATATAGTGCTACAGAGTCATTCACAAACGAGGACACTCCTAAAACAAACTTTTCTCACACACCGTAAAGTTCATGTTCAACACATTGGATCTGATCTCAGCTGCACTCTCTTAATGATTGGCATTAACCCTGGATAGACTGCAAATCACTGAACTGTCTGTAGCCAATCTCTGTAGCAGAGATTTTTGTCTTTGGATGGAGTAAAATAAGTGAAATGACAGCACATGATGAGTCAACAGTGATAAACAGGACACAAAATCTCTAGTGAAGAGTGTGTTTTCGGCTGGGGGAGCAGTAGCCACTCAGAACACAGGCGGTAAAGAGTGTTTACCTGGCCCTGCGTTCTGTGGGTACGCCATGTAGCCGCTTCTTCCCCGGGTCGCCCTACCTGAGCCTCGTGCTGCTGCCACTGCTGCCGCTGCCACGGGTCCATATGCCGTCGCTGGGAAACCTGGGAAGAAAATTATATATTAGTGCTCTTCATCTCAATCAAATTTACAGCCACATAAATGCAGCAGAGCTTCAAGGAACGACTCCATTCACACTAACGCATGACACACGGGAGAGATGCTACATCATCGTTCAAATAATTACATATAAATCAAAAGAGCTCAAATATAATTAGATTGGAGCTAGCAGGACTGATCTACAGCCTCTCATTTTTTGCCAACATTTTAATTACAGACAGCACAGGAACACGTTGCCCATGGAGGGACCGTCAGCTATTTCTTTCACACACAGGCTGGGAAAAATGCAATATATTATATTTAAGTTTATTTGCACTCACGTTCGACTGCTTCAGAAGCTTTCACAATAACGCTCTAATTTGATGCGAGCAGCACAGAATTATTGGTATTTATAAAAATGGTTACTCCGCTGGGAGGACAAATGTACTCGTTTGCCTGAGCGCAACTAGAGGATATAGAAACCTTATGATTTAACACACAGCGACAGTGCCTGTCCACCCTCGAGTGTTAGCAGAGTTGACTGAGATACATCAGAGCTCAATCCATCAGTGTGATGGTGGACATGGAGCGTGAGCGGACTGAGCAGAGCTGAAAGCGGAGAATTTTAGGATTAATTGCTTGCAACGGAGTGCCCATTATCTCACTGAGAATCATCAGAGGACATGTGGTCCTCTTTAAGGCCCATAATGGCAGGTAGTAATGACTGTGTGAGACCCAAGTGTGTGTGTCCATACAGCTCATCTAAATGTGCATCTTGGAAGTAAAAAATATGAGAGAAAAAAAATCATCAGCCGTCTGACTTCTACTTAACTTAATACTGAACAACTAGGCAAACACTATTGAATGACATTGTGATTCACAGCATGCAATTTGTTTGTGGTAAATCGAGACTGCTGAAGAATCTACATATTTAACGACAGTCGCGAGTTCAGTGTTCAAACAATGTAATCAAACATAATCATCATCATCATTGTTGAAGCCAACTAAAGAAATCCACCAGGCCAGAGTATCTATACAGCTCTATTATTTCATAACAAACGTAATTACAGTGCCGGCACTTTAATGAAGGCGTGTATCTGCGTCTGACAGCTGCTAATCATCAGAGCAGTAAAAACTTGCAGGGGGTCTAAAGCCCATCCACAGCATGTCATTACACCAGTCTGTAACTCACAACACTGAAGGTGGAGTGGCTTAATAGGTAAGGATTTGAGATTGGCAACCCAATTTTTCTAGGTTCAAAACCTAGATTGGGTGATCCATTATCTATCACCATTATAGGCATTTAACCTTCTTTTAGGCATTTAACCTCGTTACTCTAGAGGGACCTATATTACACTGCAAACCAGGTGATAACGCATCAAGAGATAATTTACTACGAAAATCTTGATCTCAATTTTCATTGTAAACAGCTGTGACTGTCAAAAGTATTGTGCATCAAGATTTGTCTTCTGATTAACATGTTGTGATGGTTCCACAGAAAAAATAGCAAAAGAACCTAACCAAAAAACAAAACAAAAATTAGAGAAAATGTATCATTCAGCCACTCAAAAATAAAACAGGTGCATCTAATTTAGGATAATAAATGGAGTGGAGGTGGACATTTTAAAGGCAGACTAACAGGGGTGTAACGGTACACAAAACTGACGGTTCGGTACGTACCTCGGTTTTGAAGTCCCGGTTCGGTATGGATTCGATACAGCAGTTTTACAAAATTGCTTTTTATTAATTTTTATTCAACAGTGGTTTAATGAAAAAAATTGTGTCTGTCCTTAAATTAATTAAATTATAACTAAAAGTTTCTTAAAGATAATGCTGTAAACTATATAGGGAGCCCTTACTTACATATAGCTATTAAAGATTAACAGAGCCCAAACTATTAGCCTAAATTCAGTTGCTATTTATTTTTAGATATAATAATCAACACTCGTAAGCTTCACATAAGGCAGTTTTTGCATTAACTTCTAAATCTAATTGTTTTTATTCGTTGTTTAAATATAATCATTTAGTGTCTGTAATTTTCATGACAGGTTTATTTAAACATACATTAAATAAACAAGACATCACTAACAGGCTAAGTAGTATATAATGAATATATATAGGCTAATATAATGAATATAACGGCTAATATAGTGCATGTATTCAGTGAAAGAGTTGATTTCTCTAGTGAGCTAACAGCTGTGGACACTGAATGACTTCTGAGTAAACGTGATTCTGCATGACATTGTTTACAAGCTGTTTTATTGTTGAAACACAGATGGAGCGATTACACGACATATGATACATTTCAGTAAGTTGTAATGTATCCTCAACATACCTTAAGATGTATTAATTTATGTTTATTCTTTAAGAAGAGATGATCGCATTGACTCGCGCGCTGCCGCTTTAAGTTGAACTGATACGCGTCTATCAGTCACGTCACCCCTAGTAAACACAGATGGAGCGATTACACGACATGATACATTTCAGTACGTTGTAATGTATCCTCAACATACCTTAAGATATATTCATTTATGTTTATTCTATGTGATGTGATATTTTCGCGCATGCATCATGGTGCTTCATGAGTTCACGGCAGAGGCCAAAGTTCGTGTTGAATAAAGTCGTTATTTTGATTTTTTTTTGCGCACAAAAACTATTGTCGTCGCTTTGTAAAATTATTGTAGAGCCACTGTAGTGAGATGGACTTTGTAATGACGTTTTTAGTGCCTTTTATGGGTCTTGTGAGTGTAAATGTACTGAATCCCTATGGAGGGCTTGCTGAGGCCTTTCTCAGCCATCAGCTTTCAACAAAAATATCTTCATTTGTGTTCCGAAGATGAACGGAGGTCTTACGGGTGTCGAACGACATGAGGGTGAGTACTTAATGACATAATTTTCATTTTTGGGCGAACTAACCCTTTAAGGAAGTGGGGGTGATGGTGGAAGTGACGTATATGCCGTAAAGCAGTCAAATTTTGTAGTTCTTTTTTTTCTCGGGTTACTACCCGAAACCTGAAGTTTAAAAGTACGATTAAAAACGATACAGACCCCGTCAGGCTATGGCAGACGTGTCATTCAACCTATTGTAAGCCGATGTATCATCACAAGAGTCTTGAAAATATATTATGAAGGTTGAAAAGTTACCTAGTGCTGCTCTAAACGGTGGAAAGGTCAATTAAACAGCTTGTAAACAATGTCACGTAGCATCACATTTACCTCAGAAGTCATTCTTTGTCCACAGCGGTTAGTTTACTAGAAAGATTAACTCTTTTGCTAAAAATATGTACTATATTAGCCTATATATATTCATTATATTCTACTTATCCTGTTAGTGATGTCTTGATTATTTTATGTATGTTTAAATAAATCTGTCATGAAAATGACAGTCACAGTGTATAAATTATTATATTTCAACAACGAATTGGAGAAAAAACTATTTTATTATTAGATTTAGAAGTTGCCTTATGTGAAGTTTACATGTTTGCGTACTGTTATTTGAGTGTTGATTATTATATCTAAAAATAAATAGCAACTGAATTTAGGCTAATAGTTTGGGCTCTGTTGTTAACCTTTAATATTATATTAATGTGCAAGTAAGGGCTTTAAGAAACTTTTAGTTATAATTGAATTCATTTAAGAATAATTTTTTTCTTTTTCAGTAAACCACTGTTTAATAAAAATAAATAAAAAGCAATTTTGTAAAACTGCTGTACCGAACCGTGACTTCAAAACCGAGGTACGTAGCGAACCATCAGTTTTGTGTACCGTTACACCCCTACTGAATAAATAACTGCAGTTTTTATGACAGCCACCATTTAAATGTTTAAATATAAATAAATAAAAAATAGGAGAAGAAATATGATTATGTAATTGTAAAGTTAGTATTAAAACTACTATTATAAAACATCCTTGAGTGTAATTTAAGTGTTTGTATACAAATCAGTTAATTTTAACCTTCAATATTACAGTAATGTAGTAACTGACTCCCTGTAGAGTTTACAACATTAGTTGATTTTTTTTCCTTGAGAAAATGTACCATGTACTGTACCTGATATATACCCAAAATAATCAATATCAAATCGAAATTAAATCAAAAGCTTTTGAATAGAAATCGAATCATGAAATGTGTGTCAATACCCAACCCTAATATATATATATATATATACACTGCATAATAGATCACAAAGAAAGACCAGAGTAAAGGAGTAAAAATAAACCGGTCCAGATTAAGGATGGTTACAGATAATCAAACCTCTGTGGTCTCTCTGGTTTGAATTACGCATGTCATTTCCTGTTTCTTTCCTCAGCTCATTAATCCCTTCACACAACACAAATCAGTATGCTAATGCTAATGCTAATGAAGGTCACGCGTCCCTGCTTCTCTTTCGTGCTGCTTGCTGTTGCCAAACACAAGTGTCCTTCACTAAAGTGTCACAAGTCATTTGTGCTGCTTTTCCCCCTTGCCTCTTTTCTCTGCACAGCATCATCTGTCCCCGAGTGGCCTCTCTCCCTGTGCCAAAGTTAACACTGGAACAAAGTTCTTGCGAGAGATTAACTTTGGCGGATTAGGTGGGTTAATTATTAGATCTTGGAGGCTCATTGTTTTGTGTTTCCGTCGTGAGAGGCTGCTTGAGAGAGGCGCTGCAGCATTAAATCAATTTCATGGGCTTTTCAATACAGACGAGATAACGCCAACATTTAGCATTCAGTTTTATAGCGTTATTTGAATCTGCTCCAGTGAATGGGCTGATGGGAGAGAAAAAAACTCTACTGAGAGAGCGCAAGGACACAGTGCTCTCCCTGCTTCTGCCAGAGCCCCATGGGCACCGTAAAACCGCACACATGGACCCCGAGGGAGTGTAGAAGTGGTCTACAACGCTGAATCTTCTCGGCTCTGTGATGAAAGAGAGAAGAGAAGGGACATGGGCAGGAAGAGGAAGAAATCCTGTAAGAGGCACATTGATGAACAATGATGACGGGCTCACCCAGAATACACGACAAACCAGTCAGGGATGCCCTAAAAACAGATTTTTCTTATAGAAAACGCACAAATCTATTTCTTACAATTAAGCAGTAGCCTAATTTTAATGGATGGTACACAGAGAGAAAGATGTTCTTATGATCAGACTAGGGCTACCCTGCTTCGGGAAACAGCTGCTGAAAAGAGCCACGTCCTGAAATCAGGCTATAAATACATCTGATGTAAGCCCACACACACCCGGTTTGTGTCCTATCAAGCAACACGGAGCTGTGAAATGACAAAATCTGTGCCTTCATCTTTCCTTCATTGCCCACTTTGAAAGGAAAATAAAAACAATGAAAGATGCCATAAGAGCTGGGAAAGCCAGCAGCCTCGGCTCTCTTTTCATCTGTGCAGCTAGTGACCTGTTGTTGCTGTCCATCTAAAAAAAATGATGCATCGTTTGTAGTTTTGCAAAAGCTTTTCATGCGATATCAAAGGTGGAATCTTGGCAGCTTCTGGCACAGGTGGTGTCTATATGAAGAACACATCATGCATAAATAAAAACATTTCTTTGCTTCCACAACAATATTAACACACAGAATAGCCATTATGAATGGCTTTTTGTGCACAGGTGTCTAAACTAAGATCGCTTTTCATACGTGAAAGGTTTTGCACAAAATGAAACCATTTACTATGCTGGATCTTCATCGCGAGAGTCTTCTGACTTTGATTAGGGGACAAAAAGTCATTTTGCCAGGCAGATTAAAGGGCTCAATCTTTTTTTAGCCCTTTCATACACCATTAAACTTAACGATGAAGGCGGGAGTAGAAATCTCGAGAAAGATCCCTGGACGTCACAAAACCCTCAAACGTGCTTCACATGCTTCACCCCACACCGTAATGAGAGATGATTTTACAGGCAGGAGGGCAGCCGTGACTGCGCAACTCCAACAAGAGTACGATTTCATCTCACTGAACATTAGTTTGGTTTTGGACACATATGGGCCGTGAATCATGTGCGCAAGTGTGTGTGTAATGGAGAGAAGTATAGTTACACCTCCATAACACCGCTCTGAAGCAGATGTCCCGGAGATGACGCATGCTTCCTACCGCTCATCTAATCATAAAACAAAACCATCTCTCCGTGGTCTTAGACAGATCGGGCCCTTGTGCCAGAACGCGATCAAGCAGGCCGAACTTTGTTGTCGAAAATAAATCATTCCCTGCCCAGGCTAAAAAGAGCTGAAGCGCTTGGCCTGTTTCTAATGGAAGTGTTTCCAGGATGATGGGTTCTGCCGACCTTAGGTGAAGATTTTGTCTCAAGTATAGCCATGTCTACTTTCTATGAAAAAAACTTTATATGAAATATCACAAAAAATTTAATGAAATATTCTAGGGATTCTGGGTGACAGGTGTCAGCGGTGATCCACTGAGAATTCGAGGAGCTCAGGGCATCAGCAGGAAGGACTCCACCTTCTTAACAAGCAGCCTGACATGTTAGCTAGAAGCACTTAGTATTAATTAGCAAGGCCACCTCATTATTACCCGAGTAAACACTCCTAATTTGTTATGCATTTTAATGGCCTTAACCAAACACTTAAGAAACATCTTTAGGCATTTAAAAAACAACAACTCAACACAGCTCGTAAATAACTGGAAGACACTGACTGCTAGCGCAGCGGAGCTCAGTATAAAGATTTGTGGGTTCTTTGAGAAGATCTGAACAGCTTTTATGATGAAAAAGAAAGAAAGATCCCTGAAAAAAGTCACCTACAAACTTAAGAGCCTCTGGTGTCTTTCCTTAGATGATCTATATATATAATAATGATATGGTAAAGATATTGTAAAGTACTACACTAAATGAAAAAAGTTTCATATTTCTTCCTTTTTTATGTGCCATACAAAACGACAACTAAAATAGTGTTATATCCGTAAGTGTGGGTGTGCAAGAAACACAAAACCTTAAACTCAAAATTCAACGCACAGTTGAGATGATACAAAGAAAGAAAGAGCATTAAAAAAAAGGGGCACAACGGCTCTCCAAAAGTCTCCTTACAGATGGTTGATTTCCATAATGACAGCAGAGACAGAGAGATCTCTGGGTTTCCTCATTCATGATCTCAGATTATTCAGATTGACTTGTGTTGAGAGAGAATTACTGACTTTGAGACTTGTGTGTGTGTGTCACTGCTGTCCTGTTTCAGGGTTCATTTCTAGTTTCAGTACTAAATAAACTGAGAAAGAGACAGATGTTGGTGTAGTAGGATTTTATGATATTTTGCTGTCAGGTGCTGTCACATAAAGATGAGTAACTGTGCAAGAGGCTTACCTCAGATCAGAGCACACTTGCGTGTGGGTGAGTGTGTGTGTTTGTGTGAATGAGAATGTCAGCTTGTGTGTACGCGTGTCCTTTTATGGATCAGGATGAGTCAAATATAATTTATGACTATTCTGAATATAAATACAAGGCTCTGTGAAAAAGAGAAAACAATATGTGCCCCATAAGACCCTCTGCATACACCTCTCTGTAATATTTTTTAGTGTGATGCTCTCATTATCTAAAAAAATGAAGACAAAAAAATAAAAAATAAATAATTCTTGAACTAAAATAGGAATAAAACATTTGCAACAATGAAAAGTGAAAACTCCACTGAATCTACAAATGTGCACCATAATATGAACAAAATATGAACAAACATGTTGGGGAAAGACCAGCGTCCATCAAAACATCCATCACACCAACAGAAGAAAAACCCATTAGCTCTGCTCATGATATCAGCAGGCAGGTGGCCATCCACAGGACACTCATATCAACACTAATATCTGCCACCAGCTGCAGAGCAATGTGCTCACCTTCACGCCTCTAACACACACAGCTTTTACTCGTATTGTCATATACTCGCTTCACACGTGTGCATGTAATAAGCTCCAAAAATGATGCTGAATTACAGCAACAAGACATTACAGACAGACAGACAGATTACACTTGTAATTTAGATGCGTAATTAGCACCCCTTTTACCCAGGGTTATGAAACCCTGCTCTGGAGCATTTGCAGTGTTAATTCTGCATTGCGGTGCCAAACTTGTACAGTGTGAAGCGATGCGGTGTTAGAGTTTTACAACTAGATGCTTAGCAACAGACAGCTAATTGCATGCCTTATATTCACGCACTTTGGGCAGTCACGGAAAAACAGCGCAATGTATATGAACAGTAGGGCTAGGTATCGATTCAGATGTTCCAGATCGATTCGATTTCGATTCACAAGCTCTCAAATCGATTCGATTTCAATTCTCGATTCGATTTTCTTTATTCGATTCTCGATTCAACTCAATGAATATAGATTTAATACATATACTATATTTATAAAAAAGAACAGTGAACATAAGTTTAAAAGTGGGTAATTAATAAAAAGAAATTAAGCCACAAACCTGTATATTAAACTCTTTTATTTTATAAAACAGAACCCACCTTTAATTTTCAAATTCATACAATTATGCTAAATAAAAACAATACAATTTTGATGCAAGATGAAAAATGTATGCTGAAAAAAGTCAGATGTCTAATTACGTTCAATGTTTGCAGAAATAAATATGGAAAAAAATCGATTCGTGGCCTTTGAGAATCGATTTTGAATCGACCACGTTATAAAAAATGATTAATCGAAAAATCTATTTTTTTGCCCAGCCCTAATGAACAGCAGTTTCTGCATATGGAAAACACGACAATTGGAGTTAAGAAGAGAACATTTCCTTCTTACCTTTATATAAAAAAAAAACTTGATATTAGAGTCAGCAATGTGTAATATGAGGAGGCGCAATGCTAGAGCCTTTATGTAAACAGGTCACATGCTGTGTTTGTCCAGTCAGTAACACTGACACTGCGAATATGCAAATAAGGACTTTAACCAAGGGTTTAGGAATGTGCAGTGTGAAATGACAGCTTATTAATTCCTAGGATTAACTGTTAACCCTGGGTATAGTATGAGCAGTGTGAAACATGAATAAAGAAAACCCAGGATTCTGTTTGTCCGGGGTTTAGAATGACCCAGGGTTAACCATTTCAAGTGTGAAAAAACATACATACACAGACAGACTCACCTGGAAACTGGTAGCTATAGCTAGGAGAAAATCCTGTGTATCCACGACCGTACGTTGCCACAATGTTTGGATAACCTACAAGTACACATACAGACAGAAAGAAACATCAGTGAATTTTCGGCTTTATATTTCTTGCCTTGTTGGGTATATAATCATGCTTAACCCTTAACCCTGATCAATTAGACATGTCTGGATGAGGGTGTGTAAATGTAAGACTGTCACAAGAGCAGCAGCACTTGAAAAGGAGGATGAATATCACAACAGTATGTTTTCAAGCACATGAGCACTTTAAATGAAGAGGCAACTTCAGGGAATTTTATAGCCATCTGTTTTTCTCTGATGCTACTCTGCCGAGAGAGAGAGAGAGAGAGAGAGAGAGAGAGGGAGAGGGAGAGAGAGAGAGAGAGAGAGAGAGAGAGAGAGAGAGAGAGAGAGAGAGAGAGAGAGAGAGAGAGAGAGAGAGAGAGAGAGAGAGAGAGAGAGAGAGAGAGAGAGAGAGAGAGATCGATGTGTGTTATTCTTGGCCTTATTTTCTCACGTTTTCTCTTTGAAATTTACATGCTGTATTAATTTCATGTTTTTCCCAAAACAAGAATGTGAAACAGCAGCCACCACAGCTCGGTAATAAATCACGACACAGAGATTTCAGAAATCACTCCACACACTTTCGTGCAGAGCTGGCATATGTGCACTTATGATTTCCTGAACCTGTCATGAGTCGCTCAATATCAGTTGACAGCAATGAAAACACTTTTGACAGCTCTCACAGAATACACTGCTAAAAAAAGGGTTCTTCCACAGAGGATGTGCTCACACACAGGAAATACACGACTCCAGGAGCTACCACAACATCTCTCCCACCCTGCAGCAGTGCGACGCGTGTTTGTGCATGATGTGTCTAAAAAAAGTTTTATTCTTGAAGAGGAGAAAAAAAATGAGACAAGATGAGAAGAGACAAAATGAGCTGAGATGAGAAAAAAAACAAGATGAACAAGAACACACAAAAAAGATTAGAAGAGACCAAAAGAGAAAAGACCAGAAGAGAAGACATGAGACAAGACCAGAAGAAAAGCAAGAGAAGAGAAATAAATGATAAGAGGCAAGACAAAACAAACAAAAAACAGGAGAAAAAAATGAGCGATGGGGACGAGAACGAACCAAAAGGAACAGCAGAGAAGACATTAGGAGATGAGGCAAGAATTGAAGGGAAGAGATAAAAAGAGAAGATAAAACAAGAACTTATAAAAAGAACCAAAGAGACTAAATTAGATTAGAAGATATGGGACAAGAGAACAGAAGAGACAAGAGGAGAAAAAAAATTAAACAAGATGAGAAGGGAACAGAAAAGAGATGAAAAAGGATCAAACAAGGTGAGAGGAGACAAGACAAGACAAAATGAGAATAGACAAGAAGAGAAAAGACTGGAAGAAACCAAAAGAGAGGAGATGAGACAAGACCAGAGCAAAAGAGACAAGAAAAAGTTAGATGAGACAAATAGAAACAAAAATGAGAAGAAAAAAGTAGGGTGAGATGAGAAGAATTGAGATGAGAGAGAAACAAAAGAGAAGAAATGAGATGAGAAAGTAAGAGCAGAAAACAAATTAGTGGATGAGACAAGATGAGAGGAGTAGAGATGAAAGGAGACAAGACAAAAAAAAAAACATTTTGACAAGAAATGAGGAAAAATAACCAAAGTCTAAGAAGAGATGAGAAAAAGAGAAGAAATAAAACGAGATGAGAAGAGAACAAAAGAGAAGAGGCAGCAGAAGAGCTGAGCTGTCCTTATCTCTGTGCACTGTGGGTAAAAAGGCTGTGTCCTCCCCTGGCGGCTGCTATCTCAGGCTCTGATTTGCATTATTAATGTTCAGGCTAATATACCTATTTTATGGCTCAACAGCTCAGATTCACTTTAAAATCAATTATACATCTGCGGCAGCTGAAGCAGGCAGCAGCTCAAATGTGTATTAATCTCAGCAAACATACATGCGGCGCCCGACTATAAAGATAAATGACACGATTAGCCGTGGTAAACAAAAGCGTGAATGTGGCAGCTTTAATGAGATTTGGCGTATAAGAAACTTACAGTTCCTTAAATAATGAGCCCTGATCTGCAGCCTTTTTTTCATATGCAAATCGTACTAAGTTCTGTCTGGTCGTCGTGTTCACTCCAGTTTCATTTAGATAAGACCAGAGTTAATATTTTCACTTGAGTGCTTCATGCTCTCGTTCCATCTCTCTTTCCCTCTCTCTCACTCATTCCTCCTCTCTTCACCCTCCTCCACAGCAGTAATCCATGAAAACTTCTAGAAAGTTTTCGCCTTGTTCAAATTTGAGTATAAGGGATCTGTGTGTATCTCCTTATGTCAGGGTTTAAATATTAATATAATTAAAAATACAAATATTAAATTAAATAAATACAATATGGTCAAAAGCCTGTATATTTTAAAAGTCTCTATGTTATTATTACATATCTGTGTGTATTATGTATGATTAACAGTGCCGATCATGGGTTCTTCTCATTTAGTGCCGCTGTCATTAGCGGGGGCAGAGGTCAGGCAGATGGCTGCACTGAGCATTAGCCTAATTTTCCTCTTCATTTGAGCCATTAATATAGACGTTTATCTGCTCGTCAGGTCAGAAGAATCCCATTGCACCTGAGCTGGACTAACCTGACACGTTCACAGACAGACGTTTGTCTCAGGTCCAGCAACCAATCAGATGTCATCACCTTAAGCCCCGCCCCTGAGCCACCCCTCAGTGCATCAGTGTGTGTGTGTGTGTGTGTGTGAGAGAGAGAGAGAGAGAGAGAGAGAGAGAGAGAGAGACTCACTCAGCATACCCATGCCCAGCATGAAGGCGTCCATGGTGTACGGAAGACTTCTCGCCCTCCCCCTCGTGCCTGGAGGAAACATTACCTCCTTTGGTTGGGCCTTCTTACATTCTACCTGTGGACAAACAGACACTTAATACAAAGTAAATAGCACATGCAAATACTAGATGATATAGCATTATTATGCACGTGGACTTCAACGCCCACGTGGGCAATGACAGTGAAACCTGGAGGGGCGTGATTGGGAGGAACGGCCCCCCTGATCTGAACCCGAGTGGTGTTCAGTTATTGGACTTCTGTGCTAGTTACAGTTTGTCCATAACGAACACCATGTTCAAGCATAAGGGTGTCCATCAGTGCACATGGCACCAGGACACCCTAGGTCGTAGGTCAATGATCGACTTTGTGGTCGTTTCATCTGACCTGCGGCCGTATGTCTTGGACACTCGGGTGAAGAGAGGGGCGGAGCTGTCAACTGATCACCACCTGGTGGTGAGTTGGATCCGATGGCGGGGGAGGAAGCTGGATAGACTCGGTAGACCCAAACGTACTGTGAGGGTCTGCTGGGAACGTTTGGCCGAGTCTCCTGTCAGAGAGATCTTCAACTCCTGCCTCCGGCAGAGCTTCGACCAGATCCCGAGGGAGGCTGGAGATATTGAGTCCGAGTGGACCATGTTCTCCACCTCCATTGTCAAAGCGGCTGCTCGGAGCTGTGGACGCAAGGTCTCCGGTGCCTGTCGAGGCGGCAATCCCCGAACCCGGTGGTGGACACCGGAAGTAAGGGATGCCGTCAAGCTGAAGAAGGAGTCCTATCGGGCCTGGCTGGCTTGTGGGACTCCTGAGGCAGCTGACAGATACCGGCAGGCTAAACGGACTGCAGCCCGGGTGGTTGTGGAGGCAAAAACTCGGGCCTGGGAGGAGTTCGGTGAGGCCATGGAAAAGGACTATCGGCTGGCCTCGAAGAGATTCTGGCAAACCGTCCGGCGCCTCAGGAGGGGGAAGCAGTGCCCTACCAACGCTGTTTACAGTGGCGATGGGCGGCTGTTGACCTCAACTGGGGATGTTGTCGGACGGTGGAAGGAATACTTCGAGGATCTCCTCAATCCCGCCGTCACGTCTTCCATTGGGGAAGCAGAGGCTGGGGGCTCAGAGGAGGACTCGTCCATCACCCAAGCTGAAGTCACCGAGGTGGTCAAGAAACTCCTCGGTGGCAAGGCACCGGGGGTGGATGAGATCCGCCCTGAGTACCTCAAGTCTCTGGATGTTGTGGGGCTGTCTTGGCTGACACGCCTCTGCAGCATCGCGTGGCGGTCGGGGACAGTGCCTCTGGTATGGCAGACCGGGGTGGTGGTCCCTCTTTTTAAGAAGGGGGACCGGAGGGTGTGTTCCAACTATAGGGGGATCACACTTCTCAGCCTCCCCGGGAAAGTCTATGCCAGGGTACTGGAGAGGAGAATTCGGCCGATAGTGGAACCTCGGATTCAGGAGGAACAGTGTGGTTTTCGTCCTGGTCGTGGAACACTAGACCAGCTCTGTACCCTCTACAGGGTGCTGGAGGGTTCATGGGAGTTTGTCCAACCAGTCCACATTTGTTTTGTGGATTTGGAGAAGGCATTCGACTGTGTCCCTCGCGGCGTCCTGTGGAGGGTGCTGGGGGAATATGGGGTCCGGGGTCCTTTGCTGAGGGCTGTCCGGTCCCTGTATGACCGAAGCAGGAGTTTGGTCCGCATTGCCGGCAGTAAGTCAGACTTGTTCCCGGTGCATGTTGGACTCCGGCAGGGCTGCCCTTTGTCGCCGGTTCTGTTCATAATTTTTATGGACAGAATTTCTAGGCGCAGCCAAGGGCCGGAGGGTGTCAGGTTTGGGGACCACACGGTTTCGTCTCTGCTCTTTGCGGATGACGTTGTCGTGTTGGCCCCTTCTAACCAGGACCTTCAGCATGCACTGGGACGGTTTGCAGCCGAGTGTGAAGCGGCTGGGATGGGGATCAGCACCTCCAAATCCGAGGCCATGGTCCTCAGTCGGAAAAGAGTGGCTTGCCCACTTCAGGTTGGTGGAGAGTTCCTGCCCCAAGTGGAGGAGTTCAAGTATCTAGGGGTCTTGTTCACGAGTGAGGGGAGGATGGAACGGGAGATTGACAGACGGATCGGTGCAGCTTCTGCAGTAATGCGGTCGATGTACCGGTCTGTCGTGGTGAAGAAAGAGCTAAGCCGTAAGGCGAAGCTCTCGATTTACCGGTCAATCTACGTTCCTACTCTCACCTATGGTCATGAGCTTTGGGTCATGACCGAAAGGACAAGATCCCGGATACAGGCGGCCGAAATGAGCTTTCTCCGCAGGGTGGCTGGGCGCTCCCTTAGAGATAGGGTGAGAAGCTCAGTCACTCGGGAGGAACTCGGAGTAGAGCCGCTGCTCCTCCACATCGAGAGGGGACAGCTGAGGTGGCTCGGGCATCTGTTCCGGATGCCTCCTGAACGCCTTCCCGGGAAGGTGTTTCGGGCATGTCCAACCGGGAGGAGGCCCCGGGGAAGACCGAGGACACGCTGGAGGGACTATGTCTCCCGGCTGGCCTTGGAACGCCTCGGTGTCCCCCCGGAAGAGCAAGAGGAAGTGTCTGGGGAGAGGGAAGTCTGGGCATCTCTGCTTAGACTGCTGCCCCCGCGACCCGGCCCCGGATAAGCGGAAGAAGATGGATGGATGGATGCATTTTGGATAGAATTTTTTTTTTCCAGAACACATTTTAATAATTAATTAATCGAGCATTAAATTAAACATTAAATTTTTCAAAATTACAATCAGTATTAATTCAAGGCCGTAGAGAAATACTACCATGATGAAGAAATACTTCACAAAAATAAAATTAAAGTTTAGGGTCAGTAAGGTGTTTTTTTTTTTTTTTTTTTTTTTAATGAATGCATTTATCAAGCAAGAATGCATTAAATTGATCAAAGGTGACAGTAAAGAAATAATATTACAAAATATTTATATTTCAAATAAAGGTCGTCTTTTGAACTTTCTATTCACCAAAGAATCCTGAAAGAAAAATCCACAAAAATATGAGACCGCATTTTCACTATTTTCATTATTGACAATAATAATAAGAAGAAATGTTTCTTAAGCACCAAATCTGCATATTAGAATGATTTCTGAAGGATCATGTGACACCGAAGACTGGAGTAACAGCTGCTGAAAATTCATAATTGTCACCACAGGAATAAATTGCATTTTAAAATCAATAAAAAGTATTATTTAATACATATTTTTATTTTACTGTTCTTGATCAAACAAAAGCAGCCTTGGTTATTTTGCTAAATAACACATATATTTCTTTCCATTAGATTTTTGGATGAAATACGGCTTCTCCTGGCCATGTTCTAGACAGGTTTTATGAACTTCACCAACCTATTGTTTGGAAGTCATTGGACAGCAAATATGATGCCCAATACATTTTAAATTACAGATTTTTAATTAACATTTTAATTAACAGAGCTCGAGTCATACTGTTTCTCAAGCTCTGTCAGTTTGAGTTTTGTGTACTTTACTGGCCTAACAAATAGTAATAAATTTGTGTATCCAAAGCATTTTTCAAACAACAAAACTAATGCAAAAAAGTCAGTCTTTCTGATTCCGCCTTGTGAACACCCCCTCCCCCCACCCCCCATTCTCACGTTCGCGCTCTTTGATTGACATTTTAACCTCCGGAGCGGAGCACATGAGCGGACAGCAGACAGCAGTCCCTGCCTGAGAGACAGAGGAATATTCCTCCAGAGAGATATGAGAGGGAAGACAACATGTCTATAGCAAAAGGGAGAAATAAACAAACACACAAGCAGAAAACATCAAACCCAAACAAACACACAGACGCTCGCTCTCTCTAGTGATATGAGCATAACCGGGTCAGATGAGGAAAGACGTTTCTCCTGACAGGCCTAGCAGGCAGAAGATCCTATTTACCAAGCACATCTGCATGCTTACAGGAGTGTGTGTGTGTGTGTGTGTGTGTGTGTGTGTGTGTGTGTGTGTGTGTGTGTGTGTGTGTGTGTGTGTGTGTGTGTGTGTGTGTGTGTGTGTGTGTGTGTGTGTGTGTGTGTTGACAGTGCCTCTATGGTAAGAACACGATGCATTTGCACTTGGCTGAATCTGTCCTCTGTGTTGATCGACTTGTCTGCCTGCCCAGGGCCTGTCCATCTGTGTGTGAGTGTGTGCTGCTTGGCCTTTCACAACACACACACACACACACACACAGCAGATCATCTCCCATCGAGAGTTGCACAGATGCTGCTCGGCACAGCTGGACACACACACACAGACACACACACAACAATTCTACTGAAGTTCAACTTGCTGCGCCGTCAGCGCTGCTCTGAATACATGAGATATTTCTGGATTCGGCCACTGATGGATATTTAATATTCATTAAATGAGTGAAACCTAAAAAGGTTTGGAGCACACTTGGAGCCCCGAGGATGCAGTGTGGGAGATATTATAACATTTAAATGCATTATAATTACTACACAATGATTCTGAGGAGGTGTTAATCATATGAGTGACTTGTTCAATCAATAGACACTTTCTATCTTCTGTTGAAAACAAAAGGTGATATTAACTGTTCCGCTGCCCTTTTCCAAACATATAATGATGGGGCTGTCAAGCTTCACTAAGCACAGAATGTACATTTTTGGATGAACTACTCCTTTAATGCAAAAGCTTAAAAGAGAGAGATGTACAGATGTGTTAGTGAACGAGTGTCTTGGACAACCTGTTGTACAGCATGTCAATTTCAATGGGTTTAATTCTGGATGGCAAACGCTCATCTAGCCAGACATAAGCCAGGAGATAACATCATGGGCCATTAACTGCACAGTGCACACACACACACACACACACACGCTGCTGCTGTCTAAAAGGGCTTTCTCTGACATTTTTAATCCCAGGACCACCTTCATAACCCCAAACTTAATACCATTTTCAAAAAATGTCCTCAGCCTGTTTCACTACATTTGTATATTAAACACACAGACTAACATCAGTAAGCCATTTCATTACTCCAACCATCTCTACACACACACACTTGAGCAGAGATCGATCCACTACAGCTTTATTTAAAGTGTGTGTGTGTGAGGGAGAGAAAGACAATCATTCCAAATAATCTGCATCTATTTGGGATCTCAATTTATACTCAACATGTAGGTTTTTTTCAGCATGAGTGATAACCAAAAACCTAATTAATTTAAAAAAAAATTGTAAGAGTTGTATATAAACTTTTACTTAGAACGTAAGGCAGTTTTTAGATCTGCGCTTTAATTACAAAATGATGTTTCTACTCCAATTTGTTGTCGAAATATAAACATTTGAATGGTGGCAGTAATTAGGGGCCAATCACTGAAGGTGCATGTTTACCTGTTGTAGTTTATCCACGAGTGCGTAAAAGACACTAACAGAGTCAAAACACGACTAATTAAATGTCAATGTTTCAGCCCTCCAAAACAGTCAAATTTTGATGCATCACTACAAAACACACCTGAATAAAATCAAGCAGCGCACACAACGCCTCAAAATCCCACATTAATAAAGATGATTTCAAAATTCAGTTGTGAAAAGAACAGTGCGGAAAAAGAAAGCATTTGCCCTCAAAGGAGTGAAATCTGCTTCTCTCTGTGCTGTAATTGGTCAGCAGCTGCCAAGAAAATGGTTAAGTCAGATAAAACCCATGCCTCATTTTCCACTGACAAAGATCACAAATGACACATTTGAGAATAAAATCTACAAGCACTTCTCTAAAACAGTGTCTAGAGTCAAACTGGAACTGCTGGATCCAGCAATTTGACAAGTTTTCTGGATTCCCCAAATGCCACGTTAGACTCACTAATCACCAAAACAAGTAAACTTGTCCGCTGTTGGCTGGTGTTTAATTTTGGACTATTGGGAAGAGAGAAGAAAACCCTGATGCCCTAAAGAGAGACAACAGGACTAATCAGACTTGAAAAGCTTATGAATTTATGGCGAGATGTCCTCTGCTTCCGAAATCTCTCTGTCAGTGTGTGGTAGATGGACACCTGGTGAGATGTTCAGCCAGGCAAACAGGTTCACCATCATCACATGGCATGTGTGCTGCAGTAGACACGAGGTTCTCAGGAAGGTCAGGAAGAAGTTCACATCTCTTGTTCTCTTCAAAAGGCTGTAAATAACATCTAGTTATTGGAAGCTTGAGAGACTGTGGTGGAGTTTGGGTGTACAAGGAACCATTTAAATGTATAGTATGAGAAATAGATATTAATTTTGAGATTTGTTAAAGATTACATTAACAGTTACGCCAGTTTCACACGCATTCTGTTTGCATTGTGCATTCGGAGCATTTTTAACAGGTTAAATCGCTCACACTGCACACGGATGGGGTCCGGCAATGTGTTCCAGGCAACACATCGGGTGTATTTTTGCTGTGCTGCCCATGCTGAATTAAAGTGACAGCTCATGGTTCACATAAAAGTAAAGTACATAAGAAAAGTATGTTTAAAAGTTTTGCCACTTGCTTGAGCAACTTAATATATAAATCTAATATACAATCTAAATAATGCTGGGTTGTTTTTTAACCCAAAATGCTGGATTGACACTGTTGGGTAATTTTTGTTGGTTTATTTGATCACATTTTAAACACCATTGGGTAGTTTCAAATTTCCAGTTGTTGGGTTAAACCTGCTGGGTTGCAACGCTTGGTTGATTCTACCCAGCGCTTGGTTGTTTCATGTGCTTCGCGCCTTGATGTTTAAATTCGCTCCCAAACTGTCATTTTGAAAGGACAAAGCAAGGGGCAAAGCCACTGGTTGCAGATGCTTTAACCACTTCAGCTCTGCACCCCCTCACAGACCCACCCGTGGGTCCAATATTGCATCATCATAATCATTTGAAAAAATCTATAAGTTGTACAGCACAAAACTAGACATATATGGTATCGTTTGAAAGATTAGAACCTCAGCTTTCTTGATCTCTTTTGCATTTATGTCACATAGAAAAAGATAATAAGGTCTGAATTTGACCCCCCCCCCCCCCCCCCCGCAATGACCCCCTCTTGAGATAATCATATGAATAATATTAAATTTCATATTTATATCACACCAAATATCTCACCAAAAATAGTCATATATCAAATGAAAGCTCTTAACCTCAAGAATTTCACTGTGCAGTTTATTTCACCGATCCAACACTTTACAATAACGTTATTATCAAAAGAATCACAAAGATGGAAATGACTCCTGTGAACAAGCAAACACATGAGTCATATTCCTGTTCGGATCAATAACGTGTTGTGGAGCTAATAGCCTCAAACGCTATATCAGCTCGTTCCTTAGGTTGTTTTCTTCGAAATGAGACCATTTTCACGTCTGTGAGCATGCATGGCCGAATGACACTGTAATATGTCACCGATGTCCAGATCAAAACATGTGATGCAGACAAATACTCTTATTTTCTACAGACATTTCTATAGACATGTCGATCATGCTTCTAGACCAATCAGAGCCCGAGATCTCCCTTTACAAAGTTGAGGAGGCGGAGCCTTCTTTTTGATTTCCTAGCGGCTATGGAAAATCAATGGAGATGAGTAGGAGTTATTAGATAGTTTGCACAGATTCATCTCAATAACTTTTTTTTGGAAGGAGATATCAAGAAAATTATTTTTTCCCCTGTTTACTGACACCTAGTGGAATTCACAGAAACTTTATGAAGGGAAGAAGACCAAACAGATTAAAAATTATAGATTTTCAAATAAATTAATTAAAAAATAAATCAAAATATGACTGTTTATATATGTTTATCATAAAATTGTGAATAAATACAATATAATATAAGCAATATTTCACCACTGTGTTAAAATGTAGAGTGTTTTGTGTAAAATGAGACCATTTGTATAAATTTACTCCAATGTATGTGGGTAGTGCGCTCTTTTAAATTCAGATATGCCTTATTCTCTAAAAAAATCAAAATATGCTGCAGAGCTGAAGTGGTTTTAAGGTAAGTTCATATAATGTTTTCATTAATAATCATTTTAATTAGCATAATTATAGGTATAGTTTTTTTTTCCTCGGCAACAATTCTTAAGCTTACATGGTCAGCACCCATTGGTTGCTGGAGAAACAGGCGGATACGTTAACTTAGACGACAAAAGTTTTACCTCAGAATCCAATGCCATGCGTGCAACACTCGCTCGCTGTCTTTCTACTGTAGTCTCTGCCGTGTCACTATATGGACACGAACACATAAACCGTAACTTCAAGAGAATTTACAGTTTCATCTGTCATATCATGTACACAGACACTCAAATGTCACGGCAACCCGTCAAAATAAAAGTTTGATTTAACATGAAGAAATTGACAAAATATAAGCTTGTAGGCTAGTTTTTAACATATTTGTGTGTTGTACCAGTTGACAAGCATTACTAAACATGTATTCTTCATTTCTTCTTTCATGATTGTCCAGTTTTACAGTAGACTATGCACAGGATAAATGATAAGAATAACCCAGCAAGAATAACCCAGAATAGCAAATCTATTTGGCTAATGGTAAAAATTTACTACATTTTGGGTTCTCATCAGCCCAGCCTGCTGGGTTAAAATGCCACTGGGTTAATTTGTGTTCTGTCCAATATTTACCCAGAGCTGGGTGGCCAATTGGGTTGTTTTTAACCCAGCCATTTTTAGAGTGTATGAAAAAAGTTATGGAGTGCCACAAGGTTCTGTGTTAGGCCCTCTGCTATTTTCAATATATATGCTGCCACTATGTAATATTATAAGAAAACATGGAATTAGTTTCCACTGTTATGCCGATGATACACATTTCATCACGACCAGATGAAATCTCTAAATTATCCAAGTTGACTGTGTTAAAGATATAAAATATTGGATTTTTCATATAAAATATTGTAATTTTCTTCTATTAAATTAAGACTGAGCTACTACTTATTGGATCAAAAACCTGTACACAGAATCTCTTAATATTTAATGTCTTACAAAAACAGCCTACTTCCACCTCAGAAACATTGCTAAGCTATGGAACATGTTATCTGTCTAAAAGTTAGTAAAGCATTCATGATCTCTAGACTAGATTACTGTATCCTCATCCTCAATAAACAAGCTACAATTCGTCCAAAATGCAGCTGCTAGAGTTCTTACTAGGTCAAGAAAATATCATAACACCAAATCTCTACACTTTTTACCTATAAAGTTTCGTATAAATTACAAAGTATTGCTAATGACCTATAAGGTTCTAAATGGTCTAGCTCCTGTGTATTTAACCGATCTTCTATTGTCCTACAATCATCACACTCTTTAAGGTCACAAAACTCACTCTCCCAGTTTAAATCTATACTAAAGACGCATCTCTTTAGCCAAGCATTCAAAATGCATCTCATAACCATGTAGGGCTGGGTATTGACACAAATTTCACAATTCGATTCACAAGCTTGCAATTCGATTCAATTCAATATTGATTATTTTGGATATACAGTGAAGAAAATAAGTATTTGAACACCCTGCTATTTTGCAAGTTCTCCCACTTGGAAATCATGGAGGGGTCTGAAATTGTCATCGTAGGTGCATGTCCACTGTGAGATACATAATCTAAACAAAAAAAAAATCCAGAAATCACAATATATGATTTTTAAAACTATTTATTTGTATGATACAGCTGCAAATAAGTATTTGAACACCTGTCTATCAGCTAGAATTCTGACCCTTCAAAGACCTGCTAGTCTGCCTTTAAAATGTCCACCTCCACTCCATTTATTATCCTAAATTAGATGCACCTGTTTGAGGTTATTAGCTGCATAAAGACACCTGGCCACCCCATACAATCAGTAAGAATTACTACTAACATGGCCAAGACCAAAGAGCTGTCCAAAGACACTAGAGACAAAATTGTACACCTCCACAAGGCTGGAAAGGGCTACGGGGAAATTGCTAAGCAGCTTGGTGAAAAAAGGTCCACTGTTGGAGTAATCATTAGAAAATGGAAGAAGCTAAACATGACTGTCAATCTCCCTCGGACTGGGGCTCCATGCAAGATCTCACCTCGTGGGGTCTCAATGATCCTAAGAAAGGTGAGAAATCAGCCCAGAACTACACGGGAGGAGCTGGTCAATGACCTGAAAAGAGCTGGGACCACCATTTCCAAGGTTACTGTTGGTAATACACTAAGACGTCATGGTTTGAAATCATGCATGGCACGGAAGTTTCCCCTGCTTAAACCAGCACATGTCAAGGCCCGTCTTAAGTTTGCCAATGACCATTTGGATGATCCAGAGGAGTCATGGGAGAAAGTCGTGTGGTCAGATGAGACCAAAATAGAACTTCTTGGTCATAATTCTACCAAACGTGTTTGGAGGAAGAAGAATGATGAGTACCATCCCAAGAACACCATCCCTACTGTGAAGCATGGGGGTGGTAGCATGTATTGCGAGATTTTGGGGAACAACCTCCTTCCCTCAGTTAGAGCATTGAAGAGGGGTCGAGGCTGGGTCTTCCAACATGACAATGACCCGAAGCACACAGCCAGGATAACCAAGGAGTGGCTCTGTAAGAAGCATATCAAGGTTCTGGCGTGGCCTAGCCAGTCTCCAGACCTAAACCCAATAGAGAATCTTTGGAGGGAGCTCAAACTCCGTGTTTCTCAGCGACAGGCCAGAAACCTGACTGATCTAGAGAAGATCTGTGTGGAGGAGTGGCCCAAAATCCCTCCTGCAGTGTGTGCAAACCTGGTGAAAAACTACAGGAAACGTTTGACCTCTGTAATTGCAAACAAAGGCTACTGTACCAAATATTAACATTGATTTTCTCAGATGTTCAAATACTTATTTGCAACTGTATTGTGATTGTGATTTCTGGATTTTTTTTTTTTTTTTGATTATGTCTCTCACAGTGGACCATGCACCTACGATGACAATTTCAGACCCCTCCATGATTTCTAAGTGGGAGAACTTGCAAAATAGCAGGGTGTTCAAATACTTATTTTTCTTACTGTATATCAGATACAATACATGGCAAATTTTCTCAAGGAAAACTAATTTCTTAACGCATACTATAAACTATGGGAGTCAGTTGTAGCCTACTATAATATTGAAGGTAAAAATGTACTGATTTGAATAAAAACACTTAAATTACACATTTCTTTTATAATAAAGTTATATGAAATATAAACATTTAAATGGTGTTACGTGACATTGTTTACAAGCTGTAGAGAAAATATTTTTTACCCAGCCCTATAATCTTCAGATGAGGCAAACTCTGAATAAACATGCACCAATGCTAAATGTTCTGTATGTCCTAATCATTTTGTTAACATGTATTCATTACTTCAATGAGCTTGTTGTTTCTGCCTTAAATTCATACATTGTTTAAATTAATATACTGCTAGCTAACTGCGTGATTTGTATAAATGTAAATTTTTGAAATGCATTACTTGGACACAGTCGACTCTGATGATCACTCTAAATTGTAATGTAGACACATGCATTTTCTGTATTGTAAAAAACGCTATACAAATAAATGTGAATTGAGATCTATATAGAAGTAATGCATTGAATAATACGTTTAAAAATAGTTTTTAAATGTGAATACGTCTATGAAAGATTGTATAACTGTACTGTGTTCAAAGAGAATCACAATGCGGACAAAACATTTTCAGGAACAACTTTTGGATTTAAAATAAAAAATAAATAATAAATGTTGTGTTTGTGATATACAGCCACAGATCAGTTGCGCACTGCAAACGCGGCATAAGTGAAAGCACAATAGTGAGTGCGTGAACATGGTGTTACGGAAAAACAGGAAACGAGCATGCACAATAAAATATCGAAAATGTTCTGATAAGCAATTTCTTTTTAATTGTGTCCAATAACCAATGATACTGATATATTGTTCATCCTTATAATATAAAACAAAAAGCTAATATTTTCTTATAACCTAATTAATATTCACAAGCAAATGTTTGCCATTTCGTGAAGTCACAAACAGCCCTCTGAGCAAATCCTCCACTCCAAAACTGCCCCAAACAATAATGCCCATGCATGTGATGGTAGAAATGTCTACCAGTAGAGATTCGGGTATTTTTTAAGTTAGTTTTAAAATGACCCATACCCTGATAATAAGATTTTGATCATACCGCTCCCCTCTAAAGGTAGTGTACTCTGGTTCAGTGCAAGAAATCAAACCAAATGTGAAAACAGCCTCAATCCCATGTGTAGCTTCGGCAAAAGTGCAAAGCAAGAAAGCAATCAAATCTCGTAATTTCCAATAAACAAACAGCCTTTTCTACCATTACAGTTATTTACCTTATATTAACGCTCTGTGCTATTCTTATACAGTCACAGTGAATGGACGACAGGAGAGACAATCAGAACCGAAATGAGAGGTTGTGCTGCCCTCTGCACAATAGAACCACATGATGGACTATCACAAAAATATCGACCGCATGGCTCCGCGCTCACAGATCAGTCCCTGGGCTCAGGAAGAACCTGTCTGTGACGGAAGATCTTGAGGGGTTTGATCCTCTGCTCCTGATATTCTGTGCTACCCCACAGCTGTCCCATGAGCCTAGGGTACGCATGGACGGCGTGCACACAACTGCTGTCAATCATGCAGAGAGCCAGGGGCCATTCCTCTGGATGTAAAACATATTCCTATCAACTCATGCTTCTGCTCAGTCAGGCATATATTTGTACAAACTATTCTTCAAAATATAAATATTACCATTTAAAATTATATTTAAATAGTAAAAGTATCTATGCTCAACAAGGCTGTATTTAATTGATCAAAAAATATGGTAAAAACAGTAATTTTGTGGAACCATTAATACAATTTTAAATAAATTTAAAATTTTTAAAGAAAGTGGCTTCTATTTTTAAATGTTTTAAATGTGGCGTTTCCACACCAGGAACTAGGAACTTTGGGCTGGTACTCGGTGTGTTTCGACTGCAGGAACCAGGGTCTAAATGAAGTTCCGGGTAAATATTTCCCCCTCCGAAGGGCCCTGCTCCCGAGGTAGTACTTTTTCAAAGTTCCGGAACTTTCGGGGGTGGGACTTGGGCGCTGAACATGCTTATTGGTTGAGCTCACGCAGCATTTTATTTCAACCGGCATTTTTAAAAGTCTTGCTAGGTTCGCTCTGCGTTCAGTAAATATCAGTCTTGCTCTTTCTGTCCGATGGTGCGTATCAGTTTAGTATCAGTGCTCGTCTCTTTTCCGCCGTTTTGTTAATTACATATTTAGTTAACCAATACATAACTAGCAAAAAAAATCTCCTCCATACTTGTTATTGACATAAATCGATATGTCATCCGCAATAAACGCGTCTCCAGCATGTTGCCCCCGATCATTCGAATATTGCACTTTAATAATTATTTAATCAACATCATCCTCAATAAACCCGTCTCCACTTCTGACAAACCTAACCTTGGGGGCAGTCATGGCCTAGTGGTTAGGGAGTTAAACTGGTAACCCAAAGGTTGCTGGTTCGATTCCAGAAGAGGTGCCCTTGAGCAAGGCACCTAACCCCTAATCGCTCCCCGGGCGCCACACAAGGCTGCCCGCTGCTCTGGGTGTTTGTATACACGTTTGCAGTGTGTGTGTGTGTTAACTACTCACTACTCTGCTCCTAATGTGTGTGCATTAACTGGATGGGTTAAATGCAGAGGTCAAATTCCAAGTATGGGTCACCATACTTGGCCGTCACGTGTCACTTTGCCACTTTGTTGCCTCCGGTCCTTCGAATATTCCGATCTATTATGACCTCTGACCTGTAAAGTTGCCAGAATAATAATAATACGCTGTTTGTTAATTGGCCAGAGGAGAACTGCCACCCCGACTGAGCCTGGTTTCTCCCAAGGTTTATTTTTCTCCATTAGGTCACCTAATGGGGTTTTGGTTTCCTTGCCACTGTTGCCTCTGGCTTGGCGTGCTCAGTTGGGGACACTAATTTTTTTCAACTAAACATCGAAATAAATCTAATTAATAAACTAAATTGACCATATAAACTAAAGTATTGATCTAATTATTGATCTAAAGCCCACACTGTCACTGTATGGAAATTGAAATGAACTGATGATATCAAATGGCTATACAGCTTAATAAAATTATTACGTATGCTGCATTATTTTCCTGTTTAACACTGTAAAGCTGCTTTGAAACAATCTACATTGTTAAAAGCGCTATATAAATAAAGTTGACTTGACTTGACTATTGTTGCAGACAGTATCGCACAAAAATGATTATTGTCCGTCACTGACTTGGAGGAGCTGCCGCACGCAGTCCCATGTCACCGGACTAATTTGCCTAATCTTCACGGTACTTTAGACCGTGATGGAAACACAGACAGTTAGCAGGTCTGGGGGGAAAAATTTTCCTGTAAAAAAGTTCCTGGTACAAATTGTTCCGAGTAATTTTGGTTGAAACAGGGCTTAATTTATTCCTATGATGGCAAAACTGAATTTTCAGCATCATTACTCCAGTCTTCAGTGTCACATGATCCTTCAGAAATCATTCTAATATACTGATGGTGCTCAAGAAACATTTCTTATTGTTATCAATGTTGAACAGTTGTGCTGCTTAATGTTTTTGTGGAAACTGTGATACTTATTTCAGGATACTTTAAATAGACCGTAAAAAAAATAAAAAATAAACATTTATTTGAAACCGAAATCTTTTGTAACATTATAAATGTCTTTACTGTCCCTCTTGATCAATTTAGTGCATATTTGCTGAATAAAAGAATTTCTTTAAAAAACAAAACCTTATTGACACCATACATTTGAACAGTAGTGTATTTAAAATAACTGTTAAATATTAAAAATATATACAAAATATTTCAATAATTATTTTTGTTTAACTAGGTTCACATATTGCAGCTTAATCTGGCGACAATTTGTACAGGAAGGTTTTGTCTTAAATGTCAATAGTATGTGCCATTTAAGGTGGGTAAATGTAAAACTCTGTATAAAGAATATGAAAATGCTGGATATTTAGAATTTAAAACAAAAACATACAAATCTCTTTCAGATTTGAAGCCATGAACCTGACAAACTTTGACAAATCCAGTGACTGCAATACACATCAGATGTTGCATATACAGTCTATGTAGGGCTTGTTTACACCTGGTCACTTCATGTGTTTTCTCTGATCGGACAGCTATTCGATCATGAAAAGACCATTTATTTAGAATGTAGTCAACAAAGGCCTATTATATTTTAAATGATCAAAAGGTTTGACTACACTGCAAAAAATGCTCTTCTTATTTAGTTGAAAATTGTACTTATCTAGTAAATGCATCTTGATTTAAGAATGTTTAAATATTTAGACTAGAAACAAGACACAAATTACTAAGAAGAGCATTTTTTCTAAATTTTTGTACAATTTTTTATGTTTTTGAAAGTGGTCTCATGCTAAAAAATGTAATAATAAATAATTAAAATTAAGATACAATTTATACAAAACAAAATTCACTGTAAAGAAAGCAATTCACTTTCTACAAAACAAAACTCGATATTAAGTCGATAAAACAAACTTTGATATTAAATAAAAAAAATAACATTAGGCTATAATATTTAAACATCAATAGACATTTGTGAATAAAAGCTTTATTGCTGTGACACTAGGCTCTTTTACAATAAACACGTTATAATCTGTCCAAAACAGGCCAAATAAATCTTGTCTAAACAGTCTTGCATGTATGACATATTGGGTTGCAGCAGGATACATATTTAAACGGTCTTTGTGCGTTTAATATTCACAGATGCTAACAGAATAAACTTAACAGAATAAAGCCTACCTTACAATTAGCCCTGAATCCGTTGCTTTAAGAAATGAACAGCTTTTCATGAGGAGAATTATAGCTCAACGCGTCTCAAAACGATGGAGCTGAAGTAACGTTACAGCGCTTCACTTGATGTGTTTGTATGAGTTGATGTGTGGGCGTTGACGCGTGGATCGTCAGTATTGAATCTGAAAGAGCGCGTGCTCCGTGGTGTGGTCGCATTAGAGGATAATGAAGTGGCTCGCGAAAGACTGACATCTATCACTTTTCAACCAGATTACATAAACACAGCATATTTGTTTTCGATTTGGTTTGCATTGTTTAAAACCTGACATTTCAGCGTTTCTTTAGACATATGTCTCATGTTTATGAGACAAGTATTCACTAAGCTAGAGGTCCTTTTATGAAGACTATCTGAATGAATGTCTTTGAGAGTGAGGCTGCAGATCGCGCATCATGTTTGTTTTCTTTATTTTTGCAAAAAGCAAAACATTGTTTTTATTGTGACTGTACACAAAAAAAATTGAAACTTAACAGATCATAATGATGTATGACACTTGCCTGAATTATAAAAATTATAAATTTATCATTTTATACATTTATAATTATAAAAATCTCTTTGGCACTGATTAGAAAAAAAGAGAGCCGATCGCTCAAGAGGGTTAATAAAATGCAGCACATATCTGTTGTTTTCGGTGATGCGAACTCCAATAAATCGGCATATAATGCTAGAATAGTGTGTTTTGCAGAGACACTTTTATGTGACCATGTGTAAATGGAATCGTTTTAATAAATCAGATAGCTATCTAATCAGTAAAAATGCATGAAGTAACCATGTGTAAACAGGCCCTATGTGTGGCCCATATGAGGCTGAGACCAGGTCTTTACTGTTTCCAAGGAGAAAACATTTAATATTGACGGTCCATCTGCTGGTTCTGCCCAATACTGGGGGGCCAGTGGGGTGATAATCCTTATTTAATGAACTCAACGGGTGCGTCTCAATCAGCTCCCTAGTTCGTGAATCAGTATATTGTATACACAATTTCAAGCCCTGGAAAGGAACATGGCTCACTACACATTGAGACACTGATTTATTGTATGACATCACTACTGGTATTTATGAACAGCAGAATTGACATCTTTCTGACATAATTTTTTTAATGTTATTTTTACTTTGCTTGTTACATATACCTGTAACATTTCCGTCATAAAAATGTGTATAAATTTTAGCTAGATTGTGTTCACTACCCGTATGTGGTATGCTGAAATATAATTAAATAAGGGTTTGTTTGGGCAAGTGGTCGCATGTCATGTGTGATGAGCTGGCTTGCATGATCCGTTTCACGCTTCAGGACTTCCGTTAAGGGTTTTCATGGTGCATTATGGGACTTTTAAGAGAGCAAATGTTTCAGTGCACTAGAAGGATTTTGTGATTGAGGAAGCCTTTAAAATGTCCGACTCCCTGATCAGTGCCCTGAATCCTGAACTAGGGAGCTGATTGAGACACACCCAACATCCACACCCAACTCTCTCTCACTCTCTAGACACATCAGTCATGATGTGGGCATTTATAAATGAAGGGAAGAGGGGAAAGTTTCTGACTTGTTGACTGATCAAAATTAAATGTTTTCACGCACACACACAATTTCATGCTTTCTGGCTACTGCCCAACACTTTACACTGTTTACACACACTCACAGCACTTACAACCGCATGCGGTTGAGATTCTGCTAAATGGGAAATAAAATATTAATCACACAATCACCTTGAGAAATTGAAAACGGGTAGAGCACTTACCATTTTATTATTGATTTCGTGAAAATGAATTTCACAAACTTTCTCTACAATGTCTTCATTCTCAAACGTTACGAAGCCGAAGCCTGCAAAGAGACAGAAACAGAGGAAGAGAGTCAGTGGTGCACCTTTTGAACTGAAACTCAGACAGATTTCGGCCTCAGTCAGAGGAGAGTGCGTGGGGAGTTCAAATCTGAACGGACATTGTCTTTTTGAAAGCCTGGCGCTGATGAAATCTCTCTGACGACTGGGCAGACGAGGGGGAAATCGGACAGCAGAAAAGCACAAAGACTGTTAATGAGATTCATGGAGCCACATCTGAATTTCATTAAATGCGTTCTGCGGTGCCTTCATTGAAATTTCACCGTATAACAAGCTCCCGTTTTAATGTAAATGCAGGGCTGGAGATCCCTGAATCTTTCTCTGACCGTGGGATTGTCTTCTTTTTTCATATTTATGAAATAAGAAGTTTAACCCGTTCAGCTCATCCGGGCTTAACAAGGATCTGTCTGTGCTTTTATTATAATGAGAGAAAGAGAATCGCTTTTCTTTGCCTTCGGATCTGCGGCTCACAAGGGAAAATGATTTGCTATTCCTGGGTGTTAAGAGGAGGCCAACAGTGAAAACACAAAGGAAAACAACCCAGAGAGAAAGATAAACACTTTACTCACTGTTTGTTTATAAAGACAGGATGCTCTTTCAGTCGCACAACACACAAACACCATTCTGATCATTTCACAAGAGCCAGAAAGACTTGCAGAAATGCAGAAGATTGATTGAACGAGGCTGCATAAAGTGTGTTCAGATGCTGCTAAAGGCTGGTGCTTGTGTATTTGTCAGACCTGTAATGAGTCATGGGCTTTCTTCATACTGTACATACACCTACACAACTGTGACAAGTTTTAGTGCAATCAAACATGCCATTTCTAAATTCATGAGAAAATAAAAAACAAAGACAAACCTCGAAGACAATATTGGGATAAAGACCTTTATATGTACACATACACACATACGTATACATATACATTAGGGGTGTAACGGTACACAAAACTGACTGTATGGTACGTACCTCGGTTCGGTTCGGTACGGGTTCGGTACAGCAGTTTTAAGAAATTGCTTTTTATTTATTTTTTATTAAACAGTGGTTTACTGAAAAAATTGTGTCTGTCCTTAAATGAATTAAATTATAACTAAAAGTTTCTTAAAGATAATGCTATATACATGCATACATGATCAGGCATAACATTATGACCATTCAGAGGAGAAGTGAATAACACTGATTATCCCTTCATGACAGCACCTGTTAGTGGGTGGGATATATTAGGCAGCAGGTAAACACTTTGTCCTCAAATTTGATACGCTAGAAGCAGGAAAAATGAGCAAGCGTAAGGATTTGAGTGAGTTTGAAAAGGGCCAAATTGTGATGGCAAGACGACTGGGTCAGAGCATCTCCAAAACTGCAGCTCTTGTGGGGTGTTCCCCGTCTGCAGTGGTCAGTATCTATCAAAAGTGGTCCAAGGAAGGAACAGTGGTTAACCGGTGACATGGTCATGGGTGGCCAAGGATCATTGATTCATGTGTGGAGCAAAAACTGGCCTGTGTGGTCCGATCAAACAGACGAGCTACTGTAGCTCAAATTACACAAGAAGTTAATGCTGGTTCTGATAGAAAGGTGTCAGAATACACAGTGCATCACAGTTTTTTGCCAATGGGGCTGCATAGCCATGACCAGTCAGGGTGCCAATGCTGACCCGTCCACTGCCGAAAGCGCCAACAGTGGGCACGTGAGCATCAGAACTGGACCAAAGAGCAATGGAAGAAGGTGGCCTGGTCTGATTAATCACCTTTTCTTTTACATCACATAGATGGCCGGGTGTGTGTGCGTCGCTTACCTACATGGCACCAGGATGCACTATGAGAAGAAGGCAAGCCAGCGGAGGCAGTGTGATGCTTTGGACAATGTTCTGCTGGGAAACCTTGGGTCCTGCCATCCATGTGGATGTTACTTTGAAACATACAAACTACCTATGCATTGTTGCAGACCGTGTACACCCTTTCATGGAAACGGTATTCCCTGGTGGCAGTGGCCTCTTTCAGCAAGATAATGCGCCCTGCCATAAAGCAAAAATGGTTCAGGAATAGTTTGAGGAGCACAACGAGTTTGAGATGTTGACTTGGCCTACAAATTCCCCAGATCTCAATCCAATCGAGCATCTGAGGGATGTGCTGAACAAACTCAAGCCAACAGGTATCAGCATGGGCACATTGACTGGTCGCGGCTATGCAGCCCCATAAGCAAAAAACTGCAATGCACTGTGTATTCTGACACCTTTCTATCAGAACCAGCATTAACTTCTTGTGTAATTTGAGCTACCGTAGCTCGTCTGTTTGATTGGACCACACGGGCCAGCCTTCACTCCCCACGTGCATCATTGAGCCTTGGCCGCCCATGACCCTGTCGCCGGTTCATCACTGTTCCTTCCTTGGACCACTTTTGATAGATACTGACCACTGCAGACCAGAAGAAGAAACTGAGTTGTTTTGTATTTCCTGCACATACAGAAGGAAACAACTGCAAATATCTTGCTTTCCCTGCAAGGAAACTACTGGAGTCATATTTCAAAGGCTGTGCTGTATTTTGTCCTGACCCTAATTCTTATCTCCACCTTTTAAAAGATGAAAGATCTACGTAGGGCTATTCTCTCCTCAAGTGGTCAGCTGGGTGGCAAAATAAAAGCGAGGAGTCAAAGGTCAAGCACAGTCGACTGTAGCAGCATGTGGAACGCTCCAGAGATATGAGCAGATAACAGACCTTACAAGACAATCGGAAAACACACACTACTAGAAAGAGAGACATGAAGTGTGATAAAACACAAGAACACACACTCCACACACAGGACTTTAATATAGTGTTTGACGAATCTGCAGTGGCTAATTAATTTCATATGCAAAGAGGTTAGCCAATCATAGCAGAGCTCATTTGACATACAGAAGCTGCAAGTTGTGTTTACAATGACAAGGAACCCTTGAGGTTATGTTGGTTGCACTGCAGTATGGAACTTAAAAGGAAGCAGATCACACACACACACACCACTGCTCATTTGCATAAAGTTGAACTTTCGCTCATGACGGCTCAAATCGCCAACTCTTTTAGAAAACAAATGACTTTGGATTTCTGCAAATTGCTTTCAGTCTGAACATCTATCTCCGTTCTGCGCCTGCTCTTGTGGAAGCAGCTTTTGTCGGTTTGCTAATATTGAGAGCAGTAGTGTGTGTGTGTGTGTTTGTTGCCTGGAGGGTGATCTAAAAAACGAAAAAGAAAAGACTGCTGACAAATCAGCCATCAGGAGCGATTTGTCACTGCAGATTTGAGACGAAGAAACACACATACACCTACACTTTCTAGAGAACTCTTACGTCACTGTGAGACCACAACACACAGGCACTACTAAATCTGGACAAGCTCCCGGGCTTCAAGGCATCATGCGATTCCATCAGGAGTCTGAAGGGGGCAGTGCTGTGATAAAGGAGTGTCTGGCTCTGGGACAGTCTGACCTCTGTGTTAACAAAACACCCACTCGCTTTCACACACTCACAATCATGCGCGCGCACACCACAGAGTCTCGTCCAAGTCTCAGCACACCCTGAAGAGCCAACACTTTAGAGAGGAAACATATGCTCATCTCAGCTGAGTGTGGCGTGTGCTCTGTTCCCTGGTGTGGAGGCTCCCAGAGCTTCTTTCGCTCAGACAGATGTGAGAGGATCTGTTTTACTTAATGATAATGCAAACTCATCCAGCTACAGGACGAAACAAGACACAACTTGTGCTTCCTCTCTCTATCTCTCTGGTGTCAAACTTGTAGAGACTAGTCTCAGCTTCAGATTTGGATTGTCTGATACATAATGCGCACAAAAAGCAACTCAAATCTGCTCGACATCAAATATAAGTAAGTTATCAAGAATTTTGAGGTGCACAAAAGCAAGTAAACCGGACGTCCGTTAACTGAATTCTCCATTGGTTTCGGAAGTACATTTAAAATAATTCTCACTTTGGGGTGGAAATACTGACCCCAAACACTACATGCATTTTCCAACGATGTATTTGCTGTTGATTATAGAGATACATTACGTATGACCTTTATGATTTTCGGAAATTGTTTGAAATTGCAATTCATATACAGTACCATTTTAGTATTTAATAATATTTTGAATTAGCTTTTATTTTTATATTTTCAATTTTCATTTTAGTTCAGGTTTTAGTAATGTTGTTAGTGCTTTTGTCATTTTTCTTCTTTCAGTCTTTACAAAATGACTGTGTTGTGATGCCTAAATTCATTTGTAGCATTTACAATGACTGAAATTAGTTGTAGCGCATTATATTTCATTTATTTAGACACATTTTAATTGAATTTATCTTTGATTTACATAAAAATAGTGAATGTATCATCCCTCCAGAAACAGCAGTAGGTTCAACGGCTATAACTTCATGGTCAGTTTGGTTTAAGTAGCTCCCGTTACAGGACAGAGGACACGGCCCACCACATGTTTCCAACAGGATGCTAATGATTTCTCCCCATGCAGTGTAATATTAGACGGCTTGTCCTGTGTGTGTAATGGATCTCCATACTTCCATACCGGTGATTATTAGATTTCCCTGCCCCTCATCTGACTATACTTAAACCTGTGTGTTTTTGAGCGTCACTCTGATGCACTTTAACAGGTCAGCTTTTCGTATCTTAATGAGCACACTGGGAAACTTGTGTGCATTTCTGTAAATGTTCTTGGGGGGCTATTTAGCATTTAGCTCAATTTAAAAATCCCCAGATGAGGGAGAAAGTCAACGTTTTCAAATGGAGTCTGACAGCGCATGAACTTTAACTGCTGCCGCTTTCTCTCTGCTTCATCTTATGTGAGCAAATGATAGTCTTCTGGAACTTTCTCTCTGATGTGCTCTACTTTAAATACGTCTAACTGCCGCCAGCACAATCTGCTTTTATGCAAAGATCACTTAATGTCTCATTGATTTCGCATTTTAATGGATTTAGCTCTGCGTGGTGAGGAGGAAACCTGGTAACCCGAGAGAGTGTGAGGTGCATTTTAGTCAGAGTGCCGCTCAGAAAACGGCTGCTAACACCTCTCACCACCTGCACCAGCGGACACTGAGTGCTGGAGTCAAAGCAGATTGTTTAAGGTGAAGAGAAAGTTGCGAAGAGAAAGAGAGCGAGGTGTTGATTGTCCTCAGAGCTGCAGGGACGCTGTTCGTCTTAATAACCGTGGATAGCTGGTGCTTTAGCCATCTGCTGTGCTGAAAAGGCCCTGGAGGGGGGTGGTGGGGGGGTTTGAGCACAGCAGGAATCATGGAGGTCATACTGCGGGACTGAGGGGTCAACAGCACTGAGGACAGAGCAGATTTGGTGTTGAGTTTCGTTTCGAGTAACACACACTAATGCAGTAGGATTTAATAGACTGTCTGCATATTCTAACAGAGCCAGACTTAACGCATGGTCCACTTTGCAGCTCATTCTGGCCAAGAACCACCAGCTTATGACTTATTAAAATTGGACACAAATTAGGCACTGGTAAGGACAGTAAGAACCCTTGCTCACTGCACATTGGGACACTAATTACGATTTTACGGCGACACGACAACTTCATTGTACAACATCACTACTGGTATTTATGAACCATTTTTTTTAAATGTTATTTGAAACACATTATGATAAAATCTTTCCTAGCTACATATACATGCAACTTTTCAGCTATAAATAAATTGTGTAAATAAAAATGCTATTGTTCATTACCTGTTTAGCAGTGTAAAGTCAAACCAACATTTATTCAGACATTTTTTTTTACATTATCACAGTTTATTCTCTATCATTTAGAAAATGATAATACAATATGACAAGAATTACAAAACAGTGTCAGAACAAATTCATGTCAGATGTCAGATAACTTTGATAGAAAGGTATGTAATGGATTACAATCAACCAATCAGCTGTTAAATTTAAGTACACAATTAGATAACACCAATTTATGTCAACCAAGGAACCAAGCAATGCTTCATTCTGTGATTAGGTTAGGATTAGGGTTAATTTTGTCTGTGGTGTAAAAAGTCAAAGCGTCTAAATAATTTTGGTCCCAATTTTTTATAAATTTTACTGGTAGTCCACTGTATGAAGAATTTTTGGGTATAATATGTCACAGTCTACTTTATTTTGCTATCCTCACTTACATAAATTAATTATAGTGTCCTGCACCTACTTGTAAAAAAATATATTGACTGTATGTTTATGATGAAATATAATGGTCACACTTTACAATAAGGTTCATTAGTTAACAACATTAGTTAACATGAATTAATAATGAACTGCACTTCTAAACCATTTATTTATCTTTGTTAATGTTAATTTCAACATTTACTATTGCATTATTAAAATCTTGTTAACATTAGTTAACCCTCTGGTGCTCTTCGGTCATTTCTGACCGGAAAATGTTCTGTTTTGAAATTGTAAAAATCACTGCTTTCATCAGAATGATATGAAACTTGGTAACTTTTCTAGCATTAGGTATGTAAACACACAAAAAACGGGGTCATGATTCGAGCATGCTAATTGGTCGTAAAAAAAAAGAAAAAAGAAAAAAGAGTAGCGCTCATTGTCTTTGGTCATAAAAAACCGACCGTAGGAAATGAATTGGAAATCGGCAAAAACACAAAAATTCTCAGAATATTTGTGTGTACAATCTATAAATCGGCCACGATGCTGAAAAAAAGTACACAGCAGTAAAGGGGTGACACTCTAAAACATCAAGAGTGTGATATTGACACATCCACTCACACACGCACACACACCTATGAAAAACTGAACCTATGAACCACATTTTGACAGAATGATATGAAACTTGGTGACTTTTCTAGCATTATGTATGTAAACACACACACAAAAAAATTGAGGGCATGATTCGAGCATGCTAAGTGGTCTTAAAAAAAATACTCCCACTTGTGCTCTTCGGTCAAAAATGACCATCATAGGAAATGAATGGGAAATCTGCAAAAACACAAATTCACAGAAAAAAATCTATATTTCTAACAAAAACAATATATTAAACTTTATAATAAATAGTCTTTGAAATTTTATAAAATATATATTAAAATACATCAACAACAAAAACATAATTAAATGTGTTCAAAAGAGAACTAGGGAATTCTCAAGCCTCTCCATAGAGACATCTAGTGATTACACCCATGGTTGCATGATTTTGAAGGCCTAGTCTCTATTTTAACTTGAAATACTGCAATAATTAAATAAAAAAATAAAATAATAATATATATACATATATACATTTTATTTTTATTATATATATATATATATAATTTTCAATGCCAAAAATAGACCATAATTATTGCATAAATATTTAAAAAATACCATCAAATTATCTCAAAATACAAAATTAAAAAGAAAAAATATTATTGAAGAAAAATAAATTGCATTGGTTTTACTGGGGTGGAGGAAGTTTAATTTTTAGGTGTCCGGTCACTTATGACCGGGAAGACAACCAATGCAACCCTTAAACGAAGAGCACAGAGGGTTAATGTACTGTGAACTAACATGAACAAACCATGAACAGCTGGATTTATATTAACTAATGTTAACAAAGATTAACTAATGCTGAACAGAGGTGTTGTTCATGGTTAGTTCATGTTAACTAATGTTAACTAATACAACCTTATTGTAAAGTGTTACCAATATAATTAAACAATGGTTTCTATTTTTTTTAAAACTATTGCATGTCATTATGTGTAGTGAGTTGGCTCACATAATGTGTGTTTCGCGCTTCAGAACTAAGGGAACACAGTGAGCATCGATGTTCCCTGGTTTTCACAATGCATTGTTGGGACTTTTTATGCAGTGAATGTTTCAGTGCACTGGAAGAATTCTGCTATTGCAGCCTTTAAAATGACGACTGCCTGATCAGTGCCCTGACTACTGAACTTGGGAGCTTGGGACCCACTTTATGAGTCACTGAATCGCTCATGCAAATGATTCATTCACAAACACGGATTCATTCAGGAACTAAACAAGTGACTGTCCTTTTGAATTAATCACTGAAGCACTCACTCATCCAATTAATCAAAAAACATTGATTCACTTAGGAACTCAACAAGTGACCGTCTTTATTAATAGGTCACCAAACCACTTACACAACCAATTCATCCAAAACACTGATTCATTCAGGACCTAAAAAAAGTGACTGCCTTTATTAATGAATCACTGAATATTTACTCAAATGATTCATTCAAAACGACTATAGGAACAAGGAACGACTATAGTCTTGTGCCTGCAGACAATCACACCTGTGCTGATTTTCTGACATTCAGGATTCATGATCATGTGATATTTATATTGATAAGTATGAAAATTAGACAATTTTGAGATTTGCTAAACAAATTTTTCAGTGTTATTCAGTAATTTGTGTTATTAAAGATTATATTTGCCATCATCTAATCCTCTCTTTAAGTGATATAAATCTAAATGTAAAAATAAGGGAAATTAGCATGCACTATTAAACATCTGGCTAAACATTTAAGGCCTAATGACACCACTGTGCAACCAATCAGAGAGAGCCTGGTCCTAGTCCTGTCTTGAGTTCAAGTCACCTTTATTTTGTATGGCTCTTTATGCAATACAGATTGTTTCAAAGCAGCTTTATAGTGAACAACAGGGAAATAATGATTCAATGATGCAAACCGTTCAATTTGGCTGTAAATGAACTCAAAAAAAAAAAAAAAGTTTCATTGTTCAGCTAAAGTCAGTTCAGTGTTGATCCAGTTCCGTTTTAAAGATCATTCATTATTTCAGAAATAATTCAGAGTTCAGAAATAGCGGACAGCAGTGGTCACCTGCAGATCAGAAGACCCGTGACCTACACATGTATCAGATTGACATATGCTGCTAAACACCTATAACCCTCTCTGTCAATCTAACAGAGAACACAGGCCCTCACAATACTTGAGAAAATAACTAAGACAAAAACAGAGTGAACATCTGAGGAGGAGGAGCAGAAAACAGCAGCAGATATGAATTAATAACGTGGCGGCAGACAGCTCCATTCAGAACAAAATGCTGACGTAACAGTGTTTTGTCTGAGGATGTCGAAAGAGACCAATTACAACGAGAATGAAAGGCAGATGATTTATCAATGCTGTTACTCTTGCATGTAACGATTGTTTCATTAATAAAAACAAAAGCGCAAATCAAAGCAATGGGGCGCAAATAAATCCCAGCGATGTTTTCTGAGAAATCCTCTGCGATGAGCTCCTCTAACCCCTCACAGCCTGAGAGTATTAACTGTGCTTTTGGCCGTCGGCACCATTGACTTCATCAACATCAGACCTGTGGCCTCTACAGCCAATTAAAAGGAGAGAGAGAGAGAGAGAGAGAGAGAGAGAGAGAGAGAGAGAGAGAGAGAGAGAGAGAGAGAGAGAGAGAGAGAGAGAGCGAGAGAGAGAGAGAGAGAGAGCGAGAGCGAGAGCGAGAGCGAGAGCGAGAGCGAGAGCGAGAGCGAGAGCGAGAGAGACTTGGGTGTTTTTTCACCTGTAAACCCTCCAGTGAATCCTAACCATTAAAAGAGAATATAGCTCAGCTCAGATCAGAGCATAGATAAATAACGGCTTCCAAAGACGTTTACTCACATACTCACGAACAAGACATTGTCCTGTTTCATATTGATGCCGGTTTTGAGCAGTGTCAGTATATAATGTTCAAAATCAACATGAACACACATTTTACTTCCCCAACGTGATGCATTCCCTACTGTGTCAAAAAACTGGGGGATGTGGGAGTGAGACCTGCGGAAATGAACATTTCCTTTTCAACTATTGTTGACATTTACTATTATTGCAGTAACTTTTAATACTTTAATAGGCAATAATTCACTGTGATAACCCAAAACAATTACTGCACAAAATAATGTACAGTGATGAATGTGATTGTGAACTATGAATGTGTATTTAGTATTTTGTATCCATTTTTGATTCAAGCCTGATGGTGGGGCCCAAAGGTGACAGAATGCTCAGAATTATCATCTTGGCTTTCCATCCTGTCATTTTGAATCAATGTGTTCTAGATTCACTCGTGTGTGTGTGTGTGTGTGTGTGTGTGTGTGTGTGTGTGTGTGTGTGTGTGTGTGTGTGTGTGTGTGTGTGTGTGTGTGTGTGTGTGTGTGTGTGTGTGTGTGTGTGGGCATGTTTTTGTGAAATATCAGGACACAAATGTGTATAATGACATGGGTATGACATGGGTATTACAAAAAGAGGGTGAAATATGAGGACGTTCCCCATGTCCTCACTTTTCAAAATGCTTATATTTCACACAGAATGAGTTTTTTTTTCACAGAAAGTAAACTGTTGAGGGTTAAGTTTAGGGATAGGGGCAGTGTAGGGGGATAGAAAATACGGTTTGTACGGTATAAAAAACATTACGCCTATGGAATGTCCCCACATTTCACAAAAACACCCCTGTGTGTGTGTGTGTGTGTGTGTGTGTGTGTGTGTGTGTGTGTGTGTGTGTGTGTGTGTGTGTGTGTGTGTGTGTGTGTGTGTGTGTGTGTGTGTGTGTGTGTGTGTGTAGCAGGTTTCTTTCATACATCCATGTTTTGTACTTTAACACAAAAGTTTTAGGGTTCTCAGAATGTGACATGTGATGGTTTCAAACTGATTTTAAAGCAAAACGAACTGGGACTGTCTTAAAAGGTGGTCTGAGTTCAGTTCACTTTATAATTTGTAGTGTGAACGCACAGTAATGTTGTTGCACTTTATTTTTTTACATTCATGCGATGACAAATATTTTGGGGGTTTACAGGTAACTAGAAAATAATGACCCACAAGAGAGGAAATAAGACACTTATTCTATTTCTATGGAGATGACAAAATGAGGAGCATATTAAAAACAATCTCAAAGGTCTTTCTTCTGTGCTCTGTGCAAATGAAGGCTTAAGGGTTTAACCAGACCACCTTGCAATAGCATTTGAAAGCAATGAAATTCAGACATATAACACTAGTGTATATGAATGGATGTAGCCCAAGGCTGAGAGTAGATTAAATACTAAGATTAATGTACTTTTGAAAACACAATTAATCTAACAGAATTAGTTGATATTTGCCTCCAAACATATAGTTTTGTTTTAAAATGTAGTTGGCAAGAATATCCAAGACGGTTTTTACAAAAAACAAATATTAATATGGCAAGGTGCTTTCTTACCAAACCAATTTAAAGCCTATTCACAACAAGCAATCAAATAAATAAATATATATTTTTATGCATGCTTGATGTGGATAGGTTTTTAATCAGTTTGGTAAGAAAGCGTCTTTCTGGGGCCATAAATGTAAAAGCAAAATGCAAATGTGCGTATGTTCTGCAGGTGAGGTGCCTCACAGAATGCTGGGAAACTATTTTGTCTGTGTCTCAATGTAGGTCAGCTAACAGCACAGGCCATCCATTCCTGTGTCCTACTTCTAGACACACACAGTCCTACCTCTCATTTGAGTTCCCTTCCCAAGAGCACAAGCATGAGAGAAAAACGAAGAGAAAATAAAAAAGTGTTCGAGAGAACATAGCAGAAATTATACCTCAGAAGCAGCGTTGCCATTTTCTAGATTGTCTAATGGTCTAGAGATCTATTCATTTAATGAATGGAGAATACAACAAAAGCAAATGTTTAAATGTAAATGTAAGGTAGAAAGTGATGTTCTGTAAATATGTAAAACGCTCTACGAAAAGCTCACAGCAAACGTGTGTTTATGAAAATGCCATTTCCCCTGTTGCATGATGTCCCTTTGATTTCCAACTACAATTTCACAAGATTGACACTCCGTTGAGAGCAAAACCCCCTGCCGCACCGTCCCAGACCCCACAGATTCCCCATCTGACATTGCCGAACACAAAGACGAAGATGGGCATCATTAAAGGACCGTGGAATGGTCGGGCTCCTCGCCAAATGCACATTCACAGTTCTGATGAGGTTCTTTTGGGCTGGAGTCTCTTTTGAATGCACAGCTTTTGTGAAAGTCGCCGGCGGATACAGATATCCAACATGTTTATTCATCTGAGATGAGAGGCTGATTTAAATAGAACACAATATGCAATAAATTAATGCTTGAATAGAATGGAGATGATGAACTGAATGAGGATTGACTCCGGAGATGATGAACAGAATGAGGATTGACTCCGGATTAGAGAAACATACCATTTGGGGATAGTTAAGGATATTTTATAGGCTGTGGAGAGGAGAAGAGGGAAGAAAGCATAACAGAGAATGAATGAGAGGAGAGAACATGAGACACAATGAGATGAGAGAGAAGAGAGCTAAGGAGAAGAGTGGAGATGAGAGAATAGGAGACAATGAGAGGAAAAGAAAGATGAGGAGCAGAGAAGGGGAGCGAGAAAAGGGGAGAGGTAATGAGAAGAGGTCAGAGAATGAAAAGAGAAAGGAGGATAAAATGAAGAGACAAGAGAAAGGAGAGGAAACAAGATAATTAGATGAGAAAATGAGAGGAGAGGAAAGAAGAAGAGATGATAATGAGAAAGAGTGAGAGGAGAAGCAAAGAAGACATGGGAGAAAAGAATGAAAGGAGACGAAAGACGAGAAGGAAAATCAGTGGAGAAGAAAGAATAAGAAAACGAGAGAAGAGAACGAGACAAAACAAAAAGACGGAAGTGGAGAAAAGAGGAGAGGTGAAAACAGGAATGGGAATGACAGAAGAAAAATGAGACTGAAATGAAAATGAAAAGAGAGGTGAAGAGAAAATCAGAAGATTGGAGACAATAGAACGAGAGAAGAGGAAGAAGAAAGAGGAGAAAAAAAGAAAGGAGACGTAATTAGGAGACAAGTAAAAAAAGAACACAGAGAGAAGGACTGAGAGAAATTGGGAAGATGAGAAATAATGAAAACGAGAGTCAGAGAAGAACAGGAGACAAGAGGAGAGGGGGCGAGACCATGAGAAGAAAATGGGAACGAGACGGAGCCAAGAGAAAAGGAGACATCAGGAAAGAATATGAGAATGAGAAGAGACAAAATAAGAGAAAAACAAGACGAGAAGGAAAAATCTGTGGAGAAAAGAGACAAGGAGGAGAAAGCAGAGAAAACAAGAAGAAAGGAGAGGAGGTGAAGAGATGAGAATAAGAAGAGAGGAGTGGAGAAAATAGAGCAGTTTTTCCATCTGTGCGTTCAGTCTTTCAGTAATTGCATTAGAATTTCAATGGTGCTTTTGAAAAGCACAGAGCAGGAGCAGCCCTCCAGATGAATCAGACAGCGCTGAACATTTAAAGTAAATCGCATGCGAGCTCAACAAAGTAGCATTGATTAAACTTAATTAGGCTTTTGGTGGGCACTCAGACTACACTCAGCGTGTGCGTGTCGCCGCTTTTAAAAGGCACACAATGGATCAGTTCATCTGTAATGAAGAATATCGGGGCTGGCACTCGTATTTGTTCGGGGGAGACGCCGAGATGAACCTCTGACACAGATAAAAGGAAGTGATAGTATTTAAGCGTCGTTAGTTTACACGAGTCGGACCCATCTTAAACAATACCGTCAGCACCGAGCAGAGAAACAAAGCAAATTAGAGCAGGAAAACCAAAATGTATTCCATTTCGGATGGCCAGAGCTGAACAGAACCAGCCTAGGAGACCGATGGGATGCCACTGGTTGTTTGAATTCGCAGCTCACTGGGTTTGTTCAGATCCCCGGTGGAGTGTAATTGGTATAATTCGTTGGATTAATCAAAATGCGGAGCCCTGGAATTGGGAGGTGCTCCAGCGTGCCGCTCAGCAGAGCGCCTGGGATGCGGCCAGAAGGAATTAGCTCCGTCGCAAAGCTCAGTCTCTCTTACATAAAGTCTGTTGTTTATTTTATTCATTTAAACCGATCTGCCTCTTCCCATACAGCGAGATTAGTCAGCACATCACAAATTCACACACATTAGGGTTATACACAGACGCATTTCATGCGTAAACACCAACACAAGGGCCAAACAATAAGATGCTTTATCGTAATCTTTAGGAGTGATGAGCACTCCATGACGTACGAGAGGCAGAGCGAGCTGTTCCTGCTCAGGCTGAGAGTTTCCTGCAGTCTTTTACGAAGCACATTACTGACAGCGAGAGATCAGTGTTTTGAGAGATGGAAATGTGAGATCACTCGAGTGTCTTCAATGCCGGGGTGTGTGGGCTTTAAATGCCAGCTCTGTCAGTGATCACGCTCATTCTTCAGTGGAAATAAATCTCTCGCTGGTCTATTTCACACCTCCACTGGAGATTCAACAGGCCCACGTTTCTTAAACGAGTGTTAAAAAACAAATGAACACTCCTTTAAGAGGAAGCTAATCAGCGTAAATATTAAATTAAAGCAAAGGCATGTAGACTTCAAGTACTTCTCAGTGAGGTAAACACAACTTTAATACAATTAACAATCAGAAACAACAACAAATTAACAGCAGTGAATGTTTTCTCTTGTTTATAATGCTGTTTGATTAATATTATTGTCAAATGTTTGGGGTTGGACACCTGAGACCCGCAGTGATGGATTGATTGACAGCTCGCCACCTTGGAATTATAAGGTTCTATCTGCATTCTGACTGGTTTGGAGATATTGAGCTTTGCAGTTTTTTGCATTCCATTTGACTGTGTAGAAAGAACCTTTTTATTTTCTAAATAAAAAGTTCCAAAAAACTTAAAAAAACAACATCACAATATAAAGAAGTTGTCACAGAATATGAATATGTCAGATAGAACCTTATAATTCCAAGGGGACGAGCTGTTAGACTCGCAAAGATGGAGAGTGACTGGAGTGACGCCAGCAGCTTTGCAACAGAGCGGTCATTCAAAGTAGAGGACTTTTCTCTCCCACCTTCACCTGAAGTGGAGGAGGGTGAATTGTCTGTGGAGTGGACACAGGGCCAGAGCCTTATCAATTTGAGTTGCTGGCTCAAACTGCGTTAACTCCCGATGCTGATGATGCTAGCAAAGAATGGGACCATTGACCTAATCTATGAACAGTCAAATCCTTATACTGAATGCCACTAAAAATAGATGAGATACATGCAATGTATTTTTATTCAAATTAACTGAATCAATAGGAAGCACAGGACCAATAAGTTCAAACCTAATAGCCTATAATAAACAGATTTCCTCAAAACTATATACGCCAGCACATTACGGTTTTGTTGTTCGTTACCATGGCAATCACTTGCGTGTCAAGGCTTGAAAGCGTGTCTCACGTATGAAAAGTATCTGTACACATGACGGGTGGCAAAATATCGCAAGAAAAGCCTGACTGCATTATTTAACTGTATTTTCATCATTAGAATGTTGATAGCAATCAGCGTAAAGTTTCTACTTCATGTAACATGGGAGTTCATACTGGAGTGAAGCCGCTCTCATGTGATCAATGCGGGAAAACATTTCTGAGGGCGTGGTGAGCTCGTGCCAGGGGCGTGGGTAATGAGCCGTTGGAAGAGCCAACATACGTCACGGTGACCAACAACATCCAACAGGAAAATTCAACTGCAGTAGCCACCGTTCAACCTTAAGAGGGCAGCACTCAGACGTTTTTACACCATATATTGTAGAATTAAAACACTTTATACCCAAATGTCAAAACATTTACTCAAATCAATGAACAGCACTAATAAAGCCCATCTTGCAGATCATTAACTAAAATAAGTTGTTTTAGTAATTTATTTATTTGATGGCAAAGCTGAATTTTTCAACTTTTTTTTATTTTTCAGATTTTTCTTCCAATATGCTAATTTGGTAGCCTGACAAGCCAGACCCACATCAAGATGTTGGGTCTGGAAACTCACCATTGACAGGGCTCAATCCGAGGGGCGGGATAAAGGGTTGTTTTTCAAATTCCCTCTGCACGCAATTGGATAGAGCCACGAACGCCACAACCAACCAGAGCAAAGAAGAAGGTGAAGCCGAGCTAACGTTAGTTGATAGACTTTCGCCGTATCCGGTAGGTAAAACTTCGAACATATCTTGTTTTCTTAAGAATGACTTCAGTGACGTTTTTTGTTCTTTTCTCAAAGAAAAGCTTAACTCCAAGTCTTCCAGAGTCACGGACAAAGCCGATTCAAAAGACAGCTGTTCGTCAGCTTCTTTGTTTAAGAGTAATACGCAGAACCTCCGCAACTCTGCCGTGACGTGCCGTCATTACGTTAAGCCCACCCACCGACTCCACACACCCTGTGATTGGCCTGACCAGAGTTTGGTTTTTCCAGCTCTCAGGTCTACCGAGAGTTGCTAGACTGCACTCGTAAATTCTTCCGCTAGGGTGCGTCTAGATTTCTAGGCTACTAATTTGGTGCTTAAGAATCATTTCTTATCATTATCAATAATAAAAATATATTTTTAAGGATTCTTTGGTAGAAAGATCAAAAGAACAGCCTTTATGTGAATATTTTGTAACACTATAAATGTCTATACTGTCACTTTTTAATTAATTGAATGCATCTTTGTCGAATAAAAATTATCTTTATTAAAAAAATCTTACTGATCCCCCTCCAAAAAAGACAGCGGTGGGCCTATTAGATTCAAATGACACTTAAATACTTAATCAGATTTTTTTGTCCAAGTAGGTACTGAAACTGCAAAAGTGTGTGTTATTCTGATCTTTGGTCGATGCAGAAATCTGCAGCTTAATACATCTTCACACTCTATTTAAGGCTGCTGGGCCGCTGAGATAAAAAAAACAACAGACAAATTGACAAATAAAGGTCTTGATTTCAGAGACAAATAATGAAAACAAACAAGCCAACAAACAAACCTGCAAGGATCCTGTCCTGAGATCCTTTCTCTTTCACACACACACAGCACTCTGAGCTAAATTACAGCCAGGTGAAAACGCTGAACAAGTCCAGAGCGGCACGCTGCCTCTCAGGTTCAACAATTAGCACTCAAGAGGGACTTTTCTGCTAATTAATTCTGACTGTGTAAATAGTGAGAGAGAGAGAGAGAGAGAGAGAGAGAGAGAGAGAGAGAGAGAGAGAGAGAGAGAGAGAGAGAGAGAGAGAGAGAGAGAGAGAGAGAGAGAGAGAGAGAGAGAGAGAGAGAGAGAGAGAGAGAGAGAGTGTGTAGGAATGCACCATCAAATCCTGCTTACTAAACATATATTAAAAAATATTTAGCTAACGTCAAACGGCTCTTGGGCTAGTAAATCAGCACATAGAAGAACGTAAAGTTGCACGTCAACTAAGCAGGTAGCCCCGGCGGTGGTCGGCCAAAACACTTTTTTTTGTATGTGAATGCTGTTTGTGAATATTATGACACGAGTGAAGCACAAAGCTTTATTTACAAAATAAATAATAGGTTCTCAATTAAATGTTACATCGCAGCCATGGAAACATATGGATTCATGCCGAACGAGAGAGGAAGGCTTTGTGTGGTGAGCCAAATTTAAGTTTGCTTGCGTTTTGTAAGCAATAGGCTTACTCCATTTTATTCTACTGGACATGGAATCTCTTATTTATTTTCCCAAATCCTCATTTACGTCTCTCGCAGGGGATTAAACGTTTCTTCCTTGTTTGATTTATATAGGAGTAGGCTATATTCGCCTAATTTACTGTGGTAAAGTAGAAAATGGAGTAGGACAGATTTTACTTCAAAATTTATTTAACACAGTTTGTGCTTGCTATTAGGCTTGGTCAAGTTTTTGTGTATAGCGTATTTCATACACGCTGGAGATTTTTAGTTTTGCTTTCTGCAGTGTTATATTTCGTTCTCTCTTCTCTTTTTTTAAATATGAAATGCTGTTTGAATTTCCAAGATAGAAACGCTTTCTTGCCCTGGCTCTGTTGTTCTGGCTCCATCTCTACCTCTAGCTGCCGCTGCTCCTCTTCCGACTCCATTGTGACTGATCACGCAAACCGTGCATTTTTTCGTTTTCATATTGGGGCTTCTGAGAAATGTATTGAGTTGCCTTCATTTATTTAGAGAGTAAATAAACTCATGAAACAGAAATATCGTAAATGTAATCCATTGATTTCAACAATGTAACTGTATTCTAAATATCAACTATTTAAATTGTAACTGCATCGGAATACAGTTACTCATAATATGTATTCTGAATACGTAACGCCGGTACATGTATTCTGTTACTGCCCAACACTGAACACGACCTATTAAAGCACTAAGACATGGGAACAGTATAGCTAACATTCACATTTGAATATTTATCGCAAGTCATATCGTCATCGCAATATTAAACAATGTTATTGCACATCGCAGCTTTTCCTCATTTCGTGCATCCTATTATACAGACAACAGTCTGAGCCTATGCATATACAGTAACAAAACATTTTAACTGGATGTGTAACTCAGCAAATGTTAACTACTAGGCTAGAAATGGTGCACTTTAGAATGCAAACATTTTTATTTTTACGTCATGTTAAGTATGGGGAGTAGAAATGTACAGATTTCTGCTCATCCACAGAAACATGCATCGAGTATGCATTCTCAACCTAAGAATACATTTTACTCTTCGGCACAATAGGAAGACTCCGAAAACTCTTCTAAATACATACACACCACAACATTAAAAGCCAGCAAGTCTTTCCTTTTCTAATATTTCTCAAAAACATAAAATAACACCTGATTTGACCATTTATCTCCCAATCCAGTCCCATAAAAAGCATGCAAACTAGAAATCCGCCACTGTCCAGTATCAGTTAATGCAACAACAAATGTAAACTAATGTAAAAAAGGATTATTGCAATTTACTAATGCAAGTAGATTGAATGCAATGAAATGAAGCTGTGATAAAAAGTTTTAAGAATTTAACATTTTAAACTGAATAAGCAGCAATATACATTTTTGAGTGTGTATAAAGGGCCGACGATATCGATCAAAATCTTACATCACAATATGACAGAAATGTTATATTAAGATATAAATACCCTACAACATTGATGATTATAAGACATGTTTTTGAGCAGTAAATCAGCATATTAGAATGATATCTGAAAGATCATGTGACACTAAAGACTGGAGTAATGATGCTGAAAATTCAGCTTTACCGTTGCATGAATACATTACATTTTAGAATACAAATATTTAAAATTGTAATATTTCAGAATATTTATATCAAATAAATGCAGCCTTGGTGAGCATAAGAGACTTTACAAAGACATTAAATAATAATAATAATAAACTTACTGACTTGGAAATTCAACAAAAAATGGTTTATATATTGAATAACCATGCAGTATTGCCCACTACTGTATAAACCAGTGTATTAAATACTTTATTTTCTGTTTTTATTTGGAACTTGATATATATGAAACCAAACAATTCATAATAAACGTTTTTTTTTTTTTTAAAGTTTGGCATTAGTCCACAGAAAGCTTTACATTATGAAATAGCCGAGTTAAATACTAAAACTAACAGTAAAGTCAGAACGGCTATACTTAATATGAGCCTACAGAGGCAATAACAGTGAATGGATTGCAGTAACGTCACACCATTAACTTCAGCCCTGTGAAATCATCCTGATACTCGTAAAACTCTGTCTCCACCTCTTTTGTTTCAGATGGGTTTGTGTGTAAAAGCCCTAATCATCTCCTCTACTGTTAATGAGGCTCTTCATTAGCCGACCTGCTGACTTTCTCAGACACACACACACACACACACACACACACATATATGCACACTGTTACCATGTCAACCACATACTGTTGTCACTCTTGTTTCTGGACATCTTTATCAGCTTCAACAAGAAAGCTTTTGGCGCAAGAGCCCTGCAATTGACGTCTTATCAGACCAATCCAATGACAATCCCTCAGTAAAAATAGAAACAGTGTGTGAGTGAGAGATCTGCATCCATCTCATGACATTTACGAAGCACAGAAAAATCTCACCATGTGTAATGAGCCGTCACTAGTGTGACAGAACACATCACACACACACGTACACACGTGTTCAGATGTTAATGGTGATTTATGCTGTGAGGGCAGGTATTTCATAAAAGCACATATTGGTCTTGTAGGTGGAATGTGAATGTGTGTGAGTTGCTCAATCATTTTCAAATACATCTACACAACGTCTTTCCATTTGTTTGCCTCAAACAGTATATTATCAACGTCCTAAATATTTCTATATGCGTTTTACTACTTTGAAATCCAATTTGTGCAAAAAGGGCTCTTTCCTCATTCCAAGTGTGTGTAAATTCATCATAAGGAGATAAACAATAAAAAACGGATTCTTCTTATTTAAAAATAATAAACTATTTAAACATATTCTAAATTCACGGTTCAAAAATGGTCATCATGGTTGACATCGAAATAGCATTTGGAGATTGTAAAAAATCATATGCTATCACATCATATTTATAGGTAAATGCTAAACTCCGGGGTTTTGAGCGGTGTGTGGGTTATAATAAACAATTATTTAAATAAGAGATTCATTGTGCATCAGCTTCACTGGTTATAATGGAACTTTGTGACATTGCGATGATGTAAAACTGCTTTTTAATGATAATAAAATGAATACTCTTTGGAAACTTTGTGCCATCCCAAATCACGCACATGTTTTCTTTTCTGATAAAATGAACAATGGTTGGTGAACGTATACGCTTTAAGAACAAATAATTTATAGTTTATGCTGGGATGTGTAGGTTGTGCGGTGACATGAAACTTGAAACTATTTCAAAGAAAAAAAAAACGTTTTTAAAGGGGAAGCGCATCCTCATGGTGTTGGTTCACCCTCTGCCTATGATTAGAACATTTATATTTTGTGTGTTGGTGTTGTTTTGATATAGAACTGGGTCTACTGCAGTTATAGGCTAAATATGGGATGTTATTGTTTTGGTGAATGTTTCTTTCATAGATCTTAAAAAAGTGAGCACCTCTGATGGACGACGAGTGAACTACACTAGTACTTTGAGGTTAGACAATCATAACATGATGGGCCATTTCAAATGTCTTGAAAGTAAGGTAGCAAATAACAGCTTTTTTATTCTAAGCGTCATGGAATCTAAATGATGCCTCTTTTGGTAGAAGAACCCTTGATTAACTTTTGTAAGTAATGATAAAGAGTAAAATGATATTCCTTTAGTGTAATATGTAGAGATAAAAAAAAACACTGATATAAATCAATGAAGACCATTTCACCATCACTGAACACCAAAAGAATCAGATATCCTGCAGGTGAGCAAAACCTGCCCATGGCCATAGCTGTGTGTGTTTGTGTGTGACAGATCTGTTGAAGAGGAGGATGGAGAGGCAGGTCTTCATCCTTCAGTCCATCAAACAGCTCTTGACAGCTCTCTCTGGACAGAGAGAGAGAGAGAGAGAGAGAGAGAGAGAGAGAGAGAGAGAGAGAGAGAGAGAGAGAGAGAGAGAGAGAGAGAGAGTGTGCATGTTATATGTGAGTGTGTGTCTCTGATAAGGGCCAGTGGGCTGCTTTGTCCTCTGGAGATAAAAGACCTGAAATGAAATCTGAAGACTGAAAGGACGCTGGCCCGCCCCCAGAGCTTAGAGCGAGAGTGAAGGAGAGAGGAAAAGAGGAAATGGTCTACTAGAGAAAAAGAGAGAGAGAGAATGCACAAGTATGTGAAAAAGGAAACGAGAAAAAAAAGACAGTCTCAGGTACTTGTGGAGAGTTTCAGAGCTTTTCAAAGGTCTATTGAACAGCAGGACCAGAGGCTTCCTGTTGAGTAGATCTGGATTAAACAACTGCTACATGAATTTCTCTCAAGCCTAATGACAACACACACTAGGGGTGTAACGCTACACGTATTCGTATTGAACCGTTTCGGTACAGGGTTTTCGGTTCGGTCCACGCGTGTACCGAACGGTTATGAATGTAATCTTTAACAGTTAACAGTCGGCTTGTTGTAAGCGCGGAACACACTTCAATCCGAGTTCCCACACGAACATATTAAGTATTCAGTCCATTTTCTCACGAAATTAAAACCATAAATTACATTTTGATGCTCTTTAATGTGCGTGACTGATCAGTGATCACTGAACACAGTTCAAGTGGCCGCGCGGCGCGCGCGCGTGAACTCGATCATTTGTGAACGTGCGCGCGTTATCGAACGGTTATGAATGTAATCTTTAACAGTTAACAGTCGGCTTGCTGCAAGCGCGGAACACACTTCAATCCGAGTTCCCACACAAACATATTAAGTATTCAGTTCATTTTATCACGAAATTCAAACGATAAATGCCGTTTTGACGCTCTATGTGGCGCGACTGGTCACTGATCACAGTTCAAGAGGCCGCGCGACGCGACGCGCACGTGCGTGAACGCAATCATCTGTGAAGGCGATCGATCATCTCTTACTAAAGAATAAACATGAATGACGATCTGAAGGTATGCTGAGGATATATTACAACTTACTGTCATGTATATATGTGGTGTATTCGCTATATCAGTGTTTCAACGGCGGAAAGACATCAATATAACTGCTTGTGAACTAAATGTCATGTAACGTTAGCATCACATTTACCTCAGGCAGTCATTCAGTGTCCACAGACTTTTATTCACTAGAGAAATCAACTCTTTCACTAAATATATGCTCTATATTAGCCGTTATATTCATTATATTCTACTTAACCTGTCTTGATTATTTCATGCATGTTAAATAAACATTGTATATAAATTATTACATTTCAACAACGATTTGGAGAAAAAAAACTATTTTATAATTAGATTTAGGAGTTAATGCAAAAACTGCCTTATGTGAAGTTTACATATTTGCACACAATGTGTTATTTGAGTGTTGATTATTATACTTAAAAATAAATAGCAACTGAATTTAGGCTAATAGTTTGGGCTCTGTTGTTAACCTTTAATATTAATGTACAAGTAAGGGATCCCTATATAATTTACTGAAATCTCTTAAATAAACTTTTAGATATAATTTATTTCATTCAAGGACAGACACTTTTTTCCCCAGTAAACCACTGTTAAATATAAAAAATAAATAAAAAGCAATTTTGTAAATCTGCTGTACCGAACTCGTACCGAACCGTGACTTCAAAACCGAGGTACGTACCGAACAGTCAGTTTTGTGTACCGTTACACCCCTAACACACACACATATATATAATATATATTTACATATACAATCAGTTATAAAATGACCGATTAGACATTTACTGCAATTCTATACCAGGGCTGATTTGAGAATGTCTTTTAAATTACAATATTCACTTTAAATTTAATATAAATTATGCAGCAAATTTGATCTGCCATTCAAATTTGAATGTAGAATTAAAGAACATTTTACAAAAAAACCCTTTTTGAATTGAAAAGCAAAGCTTGTCAAGATAATCTTTGAATGGAAACTTGAATGGAAGCATTGCTTGAAAGGGCTGAAAAAGATGGAGAACAATAGTATGATAAATGGAAAGAACCGTGAGAGAGAACGATAAAAAGAACAACAGAGAGAGAATGATAGAACAATATATATATATAGAGATAGAAAGAGAGAAAGATCGAACAAATGAGAGAACGAGCGAATAATCGATTGATTGATAGAAAACAATATTAAGAGAACAACAGCACAATAAATAGATGGAACAATAGAAAAACATACAGTGACAGAGAGAGAACCTCTGAATGAGAGATACTGTACAAAGCAGGGATAGGTAACGTTGGTCCTGGAGTGCCGCTGTCCTGCAGAGTTTAGCTCTAATCTGGGAAAAAAAACCTCACCTGCCTGTAGCTTTAGTAATCCTGAAGACATTGATTAGCTTGTTCAGTGTGATTAGGGTTGAAGCTAAACTCTGCAGGACAGCAGCACTCCAAGGACTGACGTTGCCTATCCCTGGTACAGAGAATGATAAAACAGGACAAAATATTGAAAGATAGAGAACAATAAATATAGATAGAGAGAGAGTATGATAAAACAAGGGAATGATAGATCACTCAATGAAAGAGTAGACCAATCGAAAGAAACAATAGAAATTGAATAATCAAATGTAAAAATAAAACACTTATTAGTATTCATTGTATGGATTAAATACTGATTCTTATTAAAAGATACAAAAGTTATTCAGTCAAGAGCAGTGAGTGATTTTCTTTGTCATTAAGCACACAGATGGATAGGGATGGGTATTAAGGTTTTAACGGTATTACTATTGTTGAAGTTGGAAACAGGGTCTCTTGCGCAGATTATTGTGCTTTTAAAGGGCTCATGAACTGGCTTTTTAAATGTTTTTATATTGTTGTCTGAGGTCAACTTATAACGTCCGCATGGTTTTTCAAAAACATCATAATGAATAAGTAATAGGCTATTTTCTACCCAGGTTTTGAGCCTCTCACATGGAACGCTCGGTTTTTATGGGCGTGCCGCACTGAAGACTTGGAAGTAAACGGCCACTGCTATGATTGGATGAGATTTGCATATTATAATGAGCTTCTGCTCCCCGTCTGTACATGTGGGAATTGTTTTGAAAGCATGTGGGAAAACGGCAACCGGAATGATTCGCCCACAGCAGGGCTCGCAAAATGTCTATCAAACAAACACAATGATTAATCTTCTCATCCACCTGCAATTGATTGGAATGTTATTTTTTATTACTTGGCCTGCCCGATCGGTGAATATAACCGCGAACCATGCATCACTAACACACACACGCACGCACAAGCCTCATCAGACAAATCAGCATAATCAAAACTTCCGCAATTGTATTTTTCCTTCAAATATTCCTATAATAAGAGAGTGAACAACGCACGCACATCAAGAAAGGAATGTTATTTCACTATTTAAGATACGTGATACGTTTTGGTAGCCCGTCTGGAAAACACATAGACCCGGGACGTTGGACTTGGCGAGCCCTGGCCCATAGTCTGATCACGAATCGCAATGAACCAACAACACCTCAAATAAAGGATTCTCTAGCCTGTGACAGCGTGCTAAGTTATGTTCAGTTAGACACGTAAACATAATCAATATATATCAAACGTAACAATGCAATACTGTCAAAAAATTTTTTTTACTCACATAAGCGTGTCGCTTCATTCATTCATGTAATCTCATCCTGTCTGCAAATCCAGAATCTTGTTTACAAACGAATCCGTGGTGAAATGAAGGAACAAACGCGCAATGTCTTCCCCACGTGAGTTGGATATTCATTAAAAATAAAGTTCATCCATGCATTCATAATATTGGAATCCGAATGAAGCTTGTGTAGCCTGTTTATTGCTTGGAAGTTTGATCCGGTTTAGCTCTACGTAGGCCTATGTTATTTATCTATAACATGTCAGGCACGAGTCGGTGGGTGGGGCTACAGAATCAGGCGTTCTTCTTCTGTTGAGGAGGTGTTTCACCACACTCTGACGTCACATTTAAACACATTCTGAGATCTCTCGTTTGCTGGGCCAGGTGTCAATAAAAGCTTTTCTTTGACTAACAAGGATTATTCTTACAGGATATTCTTATATGACCCTGACCTTTTATATATCAAAAGCTCAAGGGAAAGTTGATTTCTCAATTCTTGACCCCTTTAATAGCTCTAATTATCAAACACGTCCCGCTAAATTAAGTAAGTTTGGGTTTTAGGGAGGAACCTATGTACCACTATTAAGAAGGAAGTTGGACTAGTTTTTAATAGTTTCACCTCATTTCTTCTTTTTATAATCCTTGTAAGCCAAAATCAAAAATAAAATTAGATTAACATCACAGGCCTAAAGTGTAACCAGACTAAACTTTTGTTTAATTCTCTTAATCCATCGTCACTCATTAAGCAGGGACTGTCGTGCACACTACAGCTCCGTGTGAGATCTCGCTCTCTCTCGCTCTTCTGGATAGCAAATAGCAAAAATGCACCACATGGTTTAATATTATCGCATATAGAAACAGCTGGCAAGATAGAATTTTGCAAGATAATGTCTATATATCAATAATAAAAAGTAAGTGCATTTTATTAATTTCTCCAGTACCGAGAGCAGAACAGATAGTGTCAGAGCTTATCGATAATGCAGTCTTTCATAATTTAGCACCCGGGCTTATTTAATACCGGGTTTCGGAAGGGAAGCGGGTTTATTAGGCTGCTGTCACTTTAATTCAGTTCTTCACTGAATACTCCCCAAAGACGGGCATTTTGACATAATTTTGTGTGTATTCTGCCACATAAGCTACGGAAGAGAACTGAATTCGGGATAACGCGCTGTCCGAGATTACCAAGTTTATTGCGTTTAATAACATTGAGCATGTAAGACGTATATAACAGTCATGTGTCAAACTAAAACTTGGACTTTTTGCAATGTTTTGGAGTATTAAAATCATGGTTCTTCACAAGCCATTGTAATATGCATATTGCGATATGACAGACAAACAGACAGACAGACAAATAGCCACCCTACATCCATCCACACAAACACAATGGTGGGAAAATTAGTTGAAAAGGAATGGATGGATGGATGGATGGAAGGATATAGAATGAAATGAGAACAAAGGAGCAGAGAGAACAAAAAATGGGTTTGTACAGGGACAGAGAAGAGATGTGACATTTACAGAAATAAAAAATGAAACGAGGATGAGGAAACCAAGTCTCCTGGGAACACTTCTCTAGAAAATACGAGGGGTGGAGCTCTTTGGGAAAAAAGGGTTACAGAGAGAAAAAGAGAATTGTGTGTCTGTGTGTGTGTTGTACTGATATATAAAAGCCGTTTCTTCAACTTTGACAGTGGTGAAGAGCCCAGCAACTGAGACCTCCCCACTTTCAAAGACCTCTTCCTCTCCATTCTCACAGCACACACGCGTATCAAAGAGTCTCTGTGATCTGATGTGATTCCTGCCACAAAGAGAGACAGAGAGTAGGAACGTTCAGACAGAGACAGGTGGATGGACACATTTGTGCAGCCACACTGACTCTTGAACGCATGGTAAAACATGCCCTGCTGCTCCGAGATCAGCTTGAGACAAAGTCTTCCTCACCTGTGATTCAATATTCATGATATTCTCCGCCTCTTCGTCACTGCATACAGTCAAGCCACTTAATAGCTGCTGTGACTCAATTTCGCTTTGCGAAATGATTGATTTTCTCTGAATCGCTCTTACATGAAAAACAGACTGAGTAGAGAGCATCCTCGTAAAAATGTAAATGACACCGAAGGGGATCCCAGAGACCACACATGCATATATAAGGCCCACAAACCCGTCAATCTAATTCAAACCTCTGACAAGCGTGCGACAGACGCAATCACGCAGGAGAAACTAGATTCACGTTCAGCTCAATTAGCAGTGCGTCACCATCCCCATGCCAACAGCACTCACTGCACCGATAAGAGATAAAATGTTAGAATGATTGACAGCCTGTCAGCTCAGCTCATCTTTACAAAATATTACTGTTATCAATGAGACAGTTTTAACTCTCTTCAAAAGAGTCGTACGAGTTAGTCTAAAGATGCAATTATGGATCCAGAATTAGATTCCTAGGCAAATCAAGACAGTTTAATGTTAAATGAATATAAGTGAGAAAATCTATTAGTTAGTGATAGTCTGACGGCTATGAGCAGAATGGCAGATCTTTACTTGATGGAATGAGCGAAACTCCTGACGTCTGGATCTGATCGAAATTGTCTGTCAGAGTTCAGATCCAGATGAGCTGATGAGTGCTGTCCAATCTTCCAGATTCACATTCAGACACGCCTGTCTCACTGAAGGCCTCAGTGATACAGCTCTCTCTGAACCACTCAGAGATATCCAGCTCTTATTGTGGGATTGAGATAAACGTTAAATATTAATTTATTGTTCTAAGAGAGATTTTTTTTTTTGGACTGGACAAACATGAGAATCAAAAAGAAAATAGGTCTGTCAAAGTTTAAAGTAACTACACTCACCTAAAGGATTATTAGGAACATCATACTAATACTGTGTTTGACCCCCCTTTCGTCTTCAGAACTGCCTTAATTCTACGTGGCATTGATTCAACAAGGTGCTGAAAGCATTCTTTAGAAACGTTGGCCCATATTGATAGAATAGCATCTTGCACTTGATGGAGAATGGTGGGATGCACATCCAGGGCACGAAGCTCCCGTTCCACCACATCCCAAAGATGCTCTATTGGGTTGAGATCTGGTGACTGTGGGGGCCATTGTAGTACAGTGAACTCATTGTCATGTTCAAGAAACCAATTTGAAATGATTCAAGCTTTGTGACATGGTGCATTATCCTGCTGGAAGTAGCCATCAGAAGATGGGTACATGGTGGTCATAAAGGGATGGACATGGTCAGAAACAATGCTCAGGTAGGCAGTGGCATATAAACGATGCACAATTGGCACTAAAGGGCCTAAAGTGTGCCAAGAAAACATCCCCCACACCATTACACAACCACCACCAGCCTGCACAGTGGTAACAAGGCATGATGGATCCATGTTGTCATTCTGTTTACGCCAAATTCTGACTCTACCATCTGAATGTCTCAACAGAAATCGAGACTCATCAGACCAGGCAACATTTTTCCAGTCTTCAACTGTCCAATTTTGGTGAGCTTGTGCAAATTGTAGCCTCTTTTTCCTATTTGTAGTGGAGATGAGTGGTACCCGGTGGGGTCTTCTGCTGTTGTAGCCCATCTGCCTCAAGGTTGTGCATGTTGTGGCTTCACAAATGCTTTTCTGCATACCTCGGTTGTAACGAGTGGTTATTTCAGTCAAAGTTGCTCTTCTATCAGCTTGAATCAGTCTGCCCATTCTCCTCTGACCTCTAGCATCAACAAGGCATTTTCGCCCACAGGACTGCTGCATAATGGATGTTTTTCCCATTCTTTGTAAACCCTAGAAATGGTTGTTCGTGAAAATCCCAGTAACTGAGCAGATTGTGAAATACTCAGACCGGCCCGTCTGGCACCAACAACCATGCCACGCTCAAAATTGCTTAAATTACCTTTCTTTCCCATTCTGACATTCAGTTTGGAGTTCATGAGATTGTCTTGACCAGGACCACACTCCTAAATGCATTGAAGCAACTGCCATGTGATTGGTTGATTAGATAATTGCATTAATGAGAAATTGAACAGGTGTTCCTAATAATCCTTTAGGTGAGTGTATATACACATTTTTTTAATATACATGCATACATATTTTTATATAAAAAAGGTCTTGCACTAGACATATATGTATATGAGCAGAATGGCAGATCTTTAACAGGGGAATTGATAATAGGTGAGGGTATCGTGTTTGGGTATAAAAGGAGCATCCACGAAAGGCTCAGTGTTTGCAAGCAAAAATGAGTCATGGCTCATCACTTTTTTGCCATATTTCATGAGAGAATTGTCAAACAATTTAAAAATCACAATTCTCAATGCAAGATTACAAAGTATTTAGGTCTTGCCCCATCTACCATACATAAGATTGTGTAAAGATTCTAACAACCAAACTAACGATCAATTACTTCAGATTTTAGCCTAGGATCAGAGGAATCTTTTAGGATTTTAAAAATATGTCTTTTCGTGGCCAAAATCGTACAGTGTGAACCCGGCTTAAGGCAAGGCAGGAAACCTCTGTTGAATGTGTGTGACCTTCAAGCCCTCAGATGGCATTTCATGAAGAACTAAAATGCTACTGTGTTAAAAATAGCTACATGGGCTCGGGAGTACTTTAGAAAACCGTTGTCATTTAACAATCTGCCTCTGCATCAAGAAATGCAACTTGAATCTCTGTTACACAAGGAGAAGGCTATACATCAATTTCATGCAGAGATGTCGCTGAGGTCTTTGGGCCCTGAGTTCATCTCAAATGATCTAAAAGAAATGTGTGCTGGAAATATCTGCTGTAATCAGATAAGTCCAAGTTTCAGCTTGTTTTGGGTTTTATCAGTCCCAAAGACGAAAGGGACCATCCAGACTTTCATCAGCAACCAATGCAAAAGCAAAAATCTGTCATGGTATAGGGGTGCATCAATGCAAAAGTTATTGGTTACTTGCATATGTGTGAAGGTACCATTGACGTGGAGACGTATACTGGGATTCTACAAAGACATTTATTGCCATCAAGATGACATTTTTCCTGGGAAGCAAGACAATGCCAGGCCTTATTCTACACGTGCTACATCAGAGTGGTTTTGTAGACACTCTACACTGTAGAGTGGATGTGCTTGACTGGCCTGCCTGCAGTTTAAGCTTTATCAATAAACAATGAAGAAAGATCTTATGATTAAATATAGTCCATGCTTTGGTGAGTCGCGCTATTTTGGCAGCATGCGGAGGACCAACAAAATATTAGGCAGGTGTTCAATGTTTTGACTCATCTGTGTATATTATATACACATATACAATTTTTTTTACTTTGAGGCAAATAATCTAATCAAATTTTTATTTTTGTCATATTTCATGATACTTTGGCAATATTGTACTTTAAGTCATGCCAAAGAAGTCAAGGAATCAGATGCTGGCAGGAGTGTGTAGCTCCTCTCTCTTGGCTGCTGGAGGGAAACAGCTGTTAGTGACGCTCACTGCATTAGAAATGTATAAGACTCATCACGAGAAGCTGCCAGCACTTGTTTAATAAGAAAACAGTTCCCCAACAGACTAAATGCACATTTCCACTGCCTAATATTTACAGACTCCTTGATCAACAAACGGACAATAGGTTTGCACTCAAAACAGACAAACATGATTTATAATTAGGCAGCTGTGTAGCAATGTCACAACCACTGTCCCTCCCAATACTAAGGACATTCATTTAAGTAGAGACAGCATGCTTGATAAAACTTTTCGGAGAACAATCTGTGATCTAAAAGCCACTGGCTTTTCCAAAAATAAATCCTTGCAAAGTCTAGCTCATGTTGAACAATAATAAAGAAGGAAGTGGAATCTTTTCCAGGCTGCTCATTGTAAAATTCAATGCAATAACGAAGGAGCAGATTTCCTAGATGTGTCAGGAAAAATAAAATACACTCGTTTTTCTAAGCTAACCCAGATCGCATGCGTGTAGATCAACACATAGCCTGAACATTTCATTTGTGTCTGTTAATATAATGTATTTCCTCCCAAGAACATGCAAAGTAAATCATTCTGATGGCATATCTGGATTTCAGCAGACAGGGATTTGACAGGGCATATTGGACGGGTCAGTAAGCTATTAGAAGATAGAGCACACATATACAGAATAAGCCAGGAATGTAATATGTTTGCACTAGGATGTATTTGATAAACCAAACACACTGTGGACTCAGCATTTCTCACCACTGGCCTCAATCTGAGAGAGTTTAACCTGTGTTAAGGTCCCTGATTCCCTCCCACAAGTTTGTATATTTACAGCATATACATTAGCTCCAGGAGATTAAAAGGTTAAAGGTTGCATACTTTGACAATTGAGAGGCAGTATTTTCATTTCCTAGAGGAGGTGGCTCCCCGAAACAGCTCTTCTGCCTCTCTTCCTCTCAGGTCTCCATAAACACCCAGTTTAAACGTAACTGGGCTCCAGAGGAACTGTTTAGGGATACAAAAATACTTCATGCTGATGTAAAGCTAAATTAAGTCTAGTTTTATCGCTTTCATTTCAGGGTCTATACCACTTCAAAAATAGCATTTTATACAGTTGCAATCAAAGTTATTCAACCCCCAGATACTGTAATTATACTAATTATTATTGTAAAGATACAGAGTTTTCTTTTTTACTATAACAGTTTAGTGGCAAATTAAATGTGATAATACATAATGTAATGTTTTGGAGCTACAGGATTTTTTTGCAATACAGCAATAATTATTCAACCCCTATTCAACGCTGCTGTTTTTAAGTCACCTATTTGTATGGTATGGTACAAAATTATGTTAAAACACAGATAAGCCTTTGGAAACTCTATAACAAAACTGAATTAGCTTGTGCTGTTACATATACATACATTTAACTCATGCATGTGCTAAAGTTCAGTAGCAAATACAGCCAAGTCAAAAGAGTTCTCACAAAAGCTATAGAGAACAATTTTTTTATTACATTAGAAAGTCTATTGCTACAAGAAGATTTCCAAAACACTAAAAGATCCTAGAGACTCAGCTGGCAGCCTTATTCATAAGTTTAAAATTTGTCGTACCAGAAAACCATTGATGGCTTTGAGAGGAAAAAGTACAATATCATTGGGGAATAAAATATTGGATCAGAGCAACTGAAAAAAACCCTCAATTTACTGCCAAAGACTTCCAAAATGACCTGATGAAAGGAGGAAAACACCTTTCAGTGCAGAGTTGAAGAACAACACTAGAAAGGCATCGCCTTCATGTTGGGACATCTTGCCAAATGCCACTCTTGACCAAGAAGAACATACCCCGACTTGAATATGCAAAAATTAATTTGGATAGACCTGTAGAGTTCTGGAACAATGTTTTATGGAGTGTCAGGTAATCAGGTAATATTGTTTTTATTAGATTTTTTTTTTTCCTTTAAAAGTTTTCCTACTTGTTTTTTATATGAATTTTGTTGTTTTCAATATTACATTAACCCTCTGGTGCTCATCGTTTAGGGGTTGCATTGGTTGTCATAAGTGACCGGACACCTAAAAATTAAACTTCCTCCACCCCAGTAAAACCAATGCAATTTATTTTTCTTCAATAATATTTTTTCTTTTTAATTTTGTATTTTGAGATGTTTAATTGTATTTTTGTAATATTTATGCAATAATTATTGTCTATTTTTGCCATTTGAATATATATTTAAAAAATCTCAAAGACTATTTATTATAAAGTTTTAGATATTTTTTGGTTTGTTTGAAATATAGATTTATTTCTGTGAATTTGTGTTTTTGCCGATTTCCAATTAAAGGTCCCGTTCTTCGTGATCCCACTGTTCAAACTTTAGTTAGTGTGTAATGTTGCTGTTAGAGCATAAATAATACCTGTAAAATTATAAAGCTCAAAGTTCAATGCCAAGCGAGATATTTTATTTAACAGAAGTTCCCTTTCAAAGCCTACAGCGAACGGCTGGCTTGGACTACATCCTGGTACTTCCTACATAAATGACGTCGGTAGAACAGTAGAACAGACTAACCTCCGCCCACAAGACTACGTGAAAAAAGGGGGCGTGGTCTTGTTGCTGTCCCACGTGGAGAAGAGGACGTGTCGCGTGGAGAAAAGGAAGTGTTGCGTTTCAGTGTGTTTGTCGCCATGTCGTCGAGACGCTGTTATTTTCATCCCGGACTCAAATCACCTTTGTTTGGCTTTCCCAGGGACGCTGTAGAGATCATTAAGCGCGCATATATCTCCCGTTAAGAGGCGTGACCTTTCCACGTGCGCTAAGCTGCTGTCGAATCACAACACAGGAACCGGGCCACGTTCGCTAAGCTGCTGTCCAATCACAACACTGGAACCGCTGGCACAATCAGAACTCGTTACGTATTTCTGAAGGAGGGACTTCATAGAATAAAGGAAGTCATCAGCCGTTTTCAGGACAGTGAATACAGCGGTATACAGATAAGTACATTGTGTTAAAAATACTGTTTTTTTTCACACGTGAAACATGAACACATGTTATATTGCACACTGTAAACACAATCAAAGCTTCAAAAAGACACGAAGAACGGGACCTTTAATTTCCTATGGTGGTCATTTTTGACAGAAGAGCACAAGTGGGAGTATTTTTTTAACGTCCACTTAGCATGATTTTTAAAAATTCAAAATGTGGTTCATAGGTTCAGTTCTTCCTAGGTGTGTGTGTATAAGTGTGCGTGTGTGCCTGTGTGTGTGAGTGGATGTGTCAATATCACACTCAATGTTTTAGAGTGTCACCCCTTTACTGCTGTGTACTTTTTTTCAGCATCGTGGCCGATTTGTAGATTGTACACAACAATATTCTGAGAATTTTTATGTTTTTGCCGATTTCCCATTCATTTCCTATGGTCGGTCATTTATGACCGAAGACAATGAACACTACTTTTTTTCCCAACCAATTAGCATGCTCGAATCATGACCCCAATTTTTTGGTGTGTTTACATACATAATGCTAGAAAAGTCACCAAGTTTCATATCCCGATGAAGCAGTGATTTTTAAAATTTCAAAACAGAAAATTTTCCGGTCAGAAATGACCGAAGAGCACCAGAGGGTTAAAGGTGGAAAAAGACCTGCCTTTTTTTTTCTTTTCTTTTTTTTTACAAATCTCCAATTTTGTGTGTGTAGACTTGAAACAAACAATTTAACAGGAATATAAACAAAAACAAATTCAAGTTTAAACGTTCTGAACAGAAAAGCTTCTTTGAAATTACCATAAACCAGTTAATAATGTGATTTTACTGTTTAAGATTTTAAAGGTCCCGTTTTTCGTGTTTTTTTGAAGCTTTGATTGTGTTTACAGTGTGCAATATAACATGTGTTCATGTTTTGTGTGTTAAAAAACAGTATTTTTCACACAATTTACTTATCTGTATACCGCTGTTTTCACTGTCCTAAAAACGGGCTGATGAGTTCCTTGTTCTATGAAGTCCCTCCTTCAGAAATACGTAACGAGTTCTGATTGTGCCAGCGGTTCCTGTGTTGTGATTTGACCGCAGCTTAGCGCACGTTGCACGGAAAGGTCACGCCTCTTAACGGGGGAGATGTATGCGCTCAATGATCTCTACAGCGTCCCTGGGAAAGCCAAACAAAGGTGATTTGACTCCGGGATGAAAATAACAGCGTCTCAACGACATGGCAACAAACACACTCAAACGCAACACTTCCTCTTCTCCAAGCAACACTTCCTCTTCTCCACGTGGGAGAGCAACAAGACCACGCCTCCTTTTTCGTGTATTCTTGTGGACGGAGGTTAGTCAACAAACTGTTCTACTGACGTAATTAAAGCAGGCTGTACCAGGATGTAGTCCAAGCTGGCCGTTCGCTGTAGGCTTTGAAAGGGAACTTCTGTTAAATAAAATATCGCGCTTGGCATTGAACTTTGAGCTTTATAAATGTACAGGTATTATTTATGCTCTAACAGCAACATTACACACTAACTAAAGTTTGAACAGTGGGATCACGAAGAACGGGACCTGTAATATGGCAGTCAATCATGAATTCAAATAGTACAGCCTATGCAAATGTGACATTGACGCATCCAATGTGAGTGAAATGCCAGTGCTCAGCTGTCAAGTCATCCTATGTAAGACGCAGGGCAATGTGCTGGCAATTAGCTGTTGGATCGCAGAGTTTGCCCATGGATGTGTTACCATGGCAGGTTATATCCAGTTTTTATGTACCCTTGCACTGCAAACAAGCAGAGACAGACTCCAAAATTTGTGCAGAACTAAATTCAAGATTGAGGCGGGTGGAGCTTCTGTATTTATTTATTTATTTTTTATTTTTTTAAATGAAACCATTTTCGGAACTATAATGTTACAGAAGGAACGCATGAACAAAAATATTAAAATACTGATTCTGCTCAAATTTTTTTGAGCCCTGATATATAAGAATATATATATATATATGTGTGTTGGTAAGAGAGCGGAGAAATGAATAGATAACGAGAGGGAGTGTTTCTTATAAATGACAGCTGAAAATGCCCTGCTCTTGATTGTGGATCTGACCATCTTGTTCTTTACAATCAGTCTGAATGAAAGCAGAATATCAATGACACACCTAACAAAGCACTCACACACAAATAAATACTGTAATATGCCACAAAGTTATCAGACTCAAACAGACAGCCACACACTCACACACACATACACACAGGCTGGGGACGGCGTTGAGTCCAGGGAACGCTGATTCAGGTAAGCAGATTACAGACTCACACAATACCACCTTCTGTTCGTCTTCCAGGAACAATCCTGTCCTCTGGAGCATCCAGGAAACACACAAAACAAAACCTCATCCATGGCCAAAAATTCCTAACTCAGCCCAACACCTGCTCCTCTTTCTCTCCTTTTCTTTTCTCTATGCAGCTCAACAATAAAAGTCATAATTCATGCTCTCTGTTGATCAAACCGAGACGCTGTTACTTTTACTTACATCATATGAAAATCACAAAGTTCCAGCTGTAATCAGACGCTCGTTCGGAAGCCTGTTGAGCAGGACCATCATCATCCGTGACGTTACACCAGCTTTCATCATCCCAGCAGACTTTTATATTCAGGGAAATTGGGTGAGCAAAAGAAGCAGAACTTTTGCCATGGGAATTACAGGTGTGAATGTGCTACTGCGTCTTTTATTGCAATGAGAAAAAAATGTGTTCTTTGGGAAAAATGCACTTGAGACAGATGAACAAAGGTAGCAGCAATGTACTGTAGAGGAAACGTTAATGCGTGCAGCATTTAATGCAGAATGATGGGAAGGGAACTGCACTTCCGCCTTCAGCACTGCATTTAAAGTGCCCTCCTACACAAACAGCCAAAATAAAAATCTAGACTAAACCACCTCTTGCCAACATCATGTCAAAACCACCTTCTGTCAGACACTAGCAGGGTGTTTGACAGGGAAATGAGGGTTTGGATTGCACAAGTGTTTTAGATGTCACACTGAAATATGTGAATAACTGCAGTAAATAGAGGACAAGAGAGATGCTGGATTCAAGTCCTCAAATAAAAAATAATGATCTATCATCTATCTATCCATCCATCCATCCATCCACACGTCGACATGATCCTTTCAATCTTCCAACATGTCTGTCCGCCTATTTTTCTGTCTATCCATTTGTCTATCCATCTATTTGTCTACCTATCCATCTACCCATCCATCCATTCGTCCATCTACTGTTCGACCTGAAAGAGAAACCTGTCTGTAGAAGGAGACTGTTTATGCTAATGCCCACTACAGCCCCTAATGGACATGCCAAGAACACAACGTGTACTTGATGCACTGCACTGTGAATTGTGTTCTGAAATATTTTAAAACAACATGCAAACCAGGTTTAGGGATTACAATATTTGCCACAATGCAAGTCTCAAAATCCCCATTTCAAGATTTAAAAGACATCTGAGAATGTCAGGTAAAAATATATTCAAAAACACATGGCTTTAAGATGTTTTGTCATCACTAGCTGTCGTACATTTGCTCACATGTAATGACACAAGTCTCACGATTACTGTTAAACATAACTGAAAAAGTATGTTTGAACATTACACCCTGAATAAGAAAAAATGCTAGCCTAGAAATTTAGACGCACCCTAGTGGCAGAAAATTTATTTTGCCGCGAGTGTAGTCTAGCAACTCTCGGTAGACCTGAAAGCAGGAAAATCCAAACTCTGGTCAGGCCAATCACAGCGTGTAGGGCTTAACATAATGACGGCAATTCACGGCAGAGTTGCGGAGGTTCTGCGTGCTACTCGTAAATAAAGAAGCTGACAAACAGCGGCCTTTTGAATCGGCTTTGTACGCAACTCTGGAAGACTTGGAGTTAAGCTTTTCTTTGAGAAAAGAACGGCACTGAAGTCATTCTAAAGAAAACAAGATATGTTCGAAGTTTTGCCTACCGGATACGGCGAAAGTCTATCAACTAACGTTAGCTCGGCTTCACCTCCTTCTTTGCTCTGGTTGGTTGTGGCGCTCATGGCTCTATCCAATTGCTTGCAGAGGGAATTTGAAAGACAACCGTTTATCCCGCCCCTCGGATTGAGCCCTGTCAATGGTGAGTTTCCAGACCCAACATTTCGATGTGGGTCTGGCTTGTCAGGCTAAAAAAATGCAACAATTCAACCAAAACATTCATTGTTTCACAATGTGAACAATATATACAATTAAAAACAAGAACATGCTATAAACGTTGGTTTGAATGACGTCATGTTATTGCAAACACAGTGTGTGTTCTGGCAGAGCGAGGGCTGTATGGCCTTTGGGTATTCACTGTAACGGCACACAAACGGCTCACAAAAGCAACCAGCAGAGCCCTGATGAAAATCACACCATTACATCTGTAATTAACAGCATGAAATCCTGCCACAAAACCCCTTCAATGTCTGAATAACATCCCTGATCCATGTGCCCACAGGAGAGCCAATGCATGTTCCCACAATGCACTGGGGCAGCAGGACTGATGGAGCTTTGGAGCTCAATTTCCAACACAATCATCCTCATTTCAGACTGAAAATGCCAGAGAGATTCTGCGGCAGTCTCTTTAGTGAAAGGAGGATGGGGGGGGGGGGGGGCGGACAAAGAGCGTCTTTTAACAGCAGTTTAACAGTCACCTGGAGGGCATGAAGGACACAGGAGAGAAAGGAGACAGTATGTGTGAAATAATGTGTGTGAAGGATATGCGCTCTCACAATCTAAAATCACACATTTACTGGCTGTTTTATACACATTCACTCTCTTAATCCAGCTCGCTTTTTCACACACCTTCCTTTACATGCACATTACCTTTTAATGACATCCCATTCTTAATCCATAGGGTTTAATATGGAGTTGGCCCACCCTTTGCAGCTATAACAGCTTCAACTCTTCCCTCTCTGAAATGTTCTGTACTGTACAGTTCTCTTTTTTCAATGAAATACAAATTGCAGTATTAATAACAGTATTTGTCATCATGCTTTAGGCATAGTGCACTGCCAAATCATTTGCAAGGACTACAAAACTAGAACAAACAGAACTGACAATGAAATATAGATAAACATAATGTAGAGCTCTACATGGTGGAAGTGCTATACATGTGTTTTTGTTTGTGGATTTATTGACTCAACCACCTTTTTGTGACAGACATCTACGTAAAATGAGTGGAGGTGAGGATTTCCTTTATCTGCTAAGTAATTAAATGAGTTGATAAAGAAAATGTATTAGATGAAAACACAGGAATGTACACTACCATTCATAAGTTTGCGGTTAAGATTTTAAATTGAAATAATATTTGCAGACTTGGTGAGCATAAGAGTGCAAAGAAAAGTGTGCAAAATAGACCATTAGACATGTGCCGGTAAACAGTAATACGATATACCGCAATAATGAACATGCACAATATTGTTATCGTGGGCACTTCAAAATACCGTGAATAATTATTTATTACGAATTATTCTGATTTTTAGAATGCATTTTAAGAATACTTTACCCATCAACCGTTTAAAATGAACAACAAGTTAAAGAGGAACGCGCAATGCGTAAACAGACCATGCATGAGCCGAGCACATGGCGGAACTAGTGAAGGAGACACGCTGAAGTGCACATTCACTCTTTGACAGCAGAGGGCGCTGACAGTAACCCTTGTAAACAAAATGATATGGTGAAAAGACTTAAGGCTATTCATTTTCGAACTTAAACATTTTATATTATAATCTGGACTAAATTTCATGCCCTAGATATTGTTTGAATATGTTCTGACTGTTGTTCAGTCACACACTTTACAATAAAGGCTCTATTATTTAATATTAGTTAATTCATTAACAAACTGACAATGAAAATACTTCTAAAGCATGTATTAATCTTAGTTAAATGTACATTTCAGCATTTAATAACACATTAATAAAATCAAAAGTTGTAACTATTATTTAATGAACCGGAGCTTACACTAACAGTTGCTTTTTTAAACTAACATTATCAAAGAAGAATAACTTCTGTAAAAATGTATCTATTCATTCTTTGTTAATGTTAATGCATTAACTGGTAAGACATTATTGTAAAGTGTTACCTATTGTTCTTTATAATTATTTTGCACGTAATCGGTTTTAAATATTTGTTTACTTTATACATTTGTGTGTATTGCTTTATTGTATTTAAATGTTTGGTTCTTTTGTTATAAGAAAGTTATTAAACCTGTTATAGTATGACAACACTTTTTTAGCAATTTATTTCATTATCGTGATAATACCGTATACCGTGATAAAAGCTTCAGCAATTAACCGCAACATGAAAATTTGATACCGGCACATGCCTATAGACCATTCATTTAAAAAAAAAAAAAAGGTCAGTGACTGTCTCTCACACAGCTCTGTGTGTCCTCCACAACATTAAATGGTTCTCAAATATATATTTTGCAGTATTACTTAAAGAAGTTTAATGGTCTTACCTCTATGTCTGTTTGTAGTTTTATCAAACATTAGCATGGCATCCTCTACCTGAAAAAACAAACAAACACACTCATGAGTCAAAGACCATACAAAGTGTATGGTACTAAAATGTATCAAGAGATGATCATTTTGCTAATTTTGGTACTTGACAAGGATGACAGTGTGCTGCTATTCACCACAGGTAAGAAATTCTTATTCAGGCAAGTTAATGTTGACGTGTGAAATTCATTCAGTGTTTTAAACACACTGAAAATTTACAAAATATAAATTGCATTATCTAACATATCTATAAATCAAACCCAGATGGGATGTTTAACAAAAGTAAAGTCATTTGAACCCTTTATATGATGGAATGTAGTTATTGCCCACGCTCATCAAGATAAAAATATCAGAATTTTGTTCAAATATAAGAATAAGAATACCAGATCAGAGATCAGATTTCAAACAGCACCTTTGTATAACAAACATTTCCGTCATAACAAATGTACTTCTTTTACAACTACAAAGTTTCTGTAGAGTGGCACTGATGCCTTGCTGCATTATCAGTTTCCTTGCTAACAGGACAATTGCATGACAAGAAACCTCTGAATGATGCAGGCAGATTCTTAAAACAATACACAGAATCCTGCAGAGACACCAGAGTCTAGAGTAATTTGCCCTTCATGACTCACACACACACAGAGAGAGAGAGAGAGAGAGAGGAGAGGAGAGAGAGAGAGAGAGAGAGAGAGAGAGAGAGAGAGAGAGAGAGAGAGAGAGAGAGAGAGAGAGATAGAGAATAATAGAGACTCTGCAGACCGAGCTGTGCAAAATCTTGCTGCGAGTTCAGCGCAAAACCCCCAAATAATGCCTGTAGAGCAGAATTAGGACTATACCCCCTTGTGATAACCATTCAAAAAAGAGCCATTAAATTCCATGCCCACTTAAAAAATAGCGATGAACAGACCCTCCATCACAAAGCCCTGACCTACCAAGAGCTGAAGCCAGAGAACAACGCCCCTCGGCCGATTGGTCTCAGAGCTGACGTCACAAACTGACAATAAAAACACAGCCAGACCAAACCAAATAATTCAAACACAAAAAGAAAAATACCTCAAACATTGGACAGACGCAACAGACAAACAGAGTAAACTGGAATGCTATTTGGCCCTAAACAGAAAATATGAATTGGCAGGATACCTGAGTAAAGTAAGTGACCCTAAACTGAGGAAAGTCCTGAGCATGTACAGACTCAGTGAACACAGTCTGAGCATAGAGACAGGCAGACACAGACAGACCTGGCTGCCCAAGGAAGAGCGACTGTGTCCTCACTGCACAGAGAAGCACCTGGAAACAGAGCTACACTTCTTGACATTCTGCCCCAATTATAAAAACATTAGGGACACTTTCTATCCCCTTTTCACAACCCACCAGAAAGACTTCCTTCAAAAATCAAATATGGACAAACTCCCACTCCTGCTAGGAGAAAGCCCAGCGAACGCACACCTGGCTGCCCGGTACGTGATGTCCTGCCACGACAAAAGAGCCTCCAGCAGCAGGACAGAGATACAGACTGTGGAAATATTAGAAGATTAGACTTTATTATTTCATTTCTATTTTATTTATTTATTTATTTTTATCGTATAGTGTTATGAATGCTTTGGCAATGTAAAGATTTCTTTCACCATGCCAATAAAGCTATTTGAATCTTGAATCTTGAGAGAGAGAGAGAGAGAGAGAGAGAGAGAGAGAGAGAGAGAGAGAGAGAGAGAGAGAGAGAGAGAGAGAGAGAGAGAGAGAGAGAGAGAGAGAGAGAGAGAGAGAGAGAGAGAGAGAGAGAGAGAGAGAGAGAGAGAGAGAGAGAGTCAGTCTCAGGGGGAGACAAAGCGGTCCATGTGTCGGTGCACTGCCTGCCTCCTGGATACGGTCGCTAGGTAACATGAGGAGTTGTCTGAGTGTAAGAGACAGACTGTCCAGCACAGTGGGGGACCCCAGTATGAGGCCGGTGGGTAGAAACAAACACACACACACACACACACACACACAGGGGTCACGGTGTGTGTTTAATAGAGGAGTATTAAAATATCACAGCAGCTGGAGTCAAACCTGCACAGCCCACACAAGTCCCATGGCTAACCAATACACACATTCAAATGGACCTACATTACAGCGGTTCCACCTGAAACAATGCAGGGTTAAACACTTTGATCATGGACAAAATGAGAACAGACATTTCTGAAACTATGGGTTAACAGCTGGAAGCAAACCTGAGTCTGCTGCTCTCAGAGGAAACCAGAACAGACAACAGCAGACCAGACCCTGCTATACCCGTCTAGTCTATTCTACTTCATATCATATCATATCACATTATATAAGACCAGTTCATCACATCAGACGAGACCAGCTCATATCATATTGTTTCATACTATACCAGTCTATAGACGTGCCTATTGTAGTTCATTTCACATAATATATCAAATCAGACGAGTCCATTCTATATCCTATCAGACCAGATCATATCATACTATACCAGTCTAGTCTATTCTAATTCATATCATAACACATCATATATCAGACCAAATCAATCCAGTCCAGACCATATTATATATCAGACCAGATAAGTAGTCTAATGCAGTACCATAACAGTCAGCCCAGATTAGTCTAGATAGTCCATACAATACCATACCAGTCCAGATCATAGCTGTCATATCAGATCAGACCAATCCAGTCAAGTCTATTGTAGTTCATATCATTTCAGAACATATATGAGACCAGACAAGACCACAACATACCATAACAGACCAGACCAGTCCAGTCCAGTGCATTCCGTACCATACCCTATATTGCCAAAAGTATTGGGACACCCCTTCAAACCATTCAATTCAGGTGTTCCAATCACTTCCATGGCCACTGATGTATAAAATCAAGCACCCAGGCATGCAGACTGCTTATACAAACATTTGTGAAAAAATGGGTCGCCCTCAGGAGCTCAGTGAATTCAAGCGTGGTACCGTGATAGGTTGCCACCTGTGCAATAAGTCGAAACTATTAGTGAAATTTTCTCACTATTAAATATTCCACGGCCAACTGTTAGTAGTATTATAACAAAGTGGAAGTAATTGGGAACAGCAGCAACTCAGCCACGTAAAATCACAGAGCGGGGTCAGCACATGCTGAGGTGCACAGTGCACAGAAGTGGCCAACTTTCTGCAGAGTCAATAGCTAGAGACCTCCAAACTTCATGTGGCCTTCAGATTAGCATAAGAACAGTGCGTAGAGAGCTTCATGGAATGGGTTTTCCATGGCCAAATAGCTGCATCTGAGCCTTACATCACCAAGTGTAATGCAGTGATGGAGTGAAGAATCACGCTTCTCTGTCTGGCAATCCAATGGACGAGTCTGGGTTTGGTGGTTGCCAGGAGAACGGTACTTGCCTGACTACATTGTGCCAAATGTAAAGTTTGGTGGAGGGGGGATTGTGGTGTGGCGTTGTTTTAAAGGGTTGGGCTTGGCCCCTTAGTTTCAGTGAAAGGGTCTCCTAATGCTTCAAGACATTTTGGACAATGTCATGCTTCCAACTTTGTGGGAACAGTTTGGGGATGGCCTCTTCCTGTTCCAACATAACTGCACACCAGTGCACAAAGCAAGGTCCATAAAGACATGGATGAGCGAGGTTGGTGTGGAGACTGGCCTGCACAGAGTCCTGACCTCTACCCGATAGAACACCTTTGGGATGAATTAGAGTGGGCACTGAGAGCTAGGCCTTCTCATTCAACATCAGTGCCTGACTTTAAGATTGGTCAAAAATTCCCATAAACACACTCCTAAACCTTGTGGAAAGCCTTCCCAGAAGAGTTGAAGCTGTTATAGTTGCAAAGGGTGGGCCAACTCCATATTAAACCCTATGGATTAAGAATGGGATGTCATTAAAAGTTAATGTGCACGTAAGGCGTCCCAAAACCTTTGGCAATATAGTGTACATCACGTCATGTCATACCAGATTTTGTAGTCCACACTCTAAAAAAAAAGGTTCTATATGGCACTAAAAGTGGTTATTTGTCGTAATCATAGAGGAGCTATATAGCACCGTATCCTAACACGTTCTGTATATGGTAGCGGTGCTATATAGCACCTTAGCAGAAGAACCGCCGAAGAACCGCTGAAGAACCACTGAAGAACCACTGAAGCACCAAAATTGGTGCTATACAGCACTTAAAAAGGTTCCCCTATGATTACGAGACAAGAACCAATTTTAGTGCCATATAGAACCTTTTTTTTTTTTTTTTAGAGTGCATACAGTACCAGTCCGGTTAATTTAATATCATATAATACTTCCCAGTCTAAGTCTACACCAGCTATATAGGAATTTTAAATGTGTGCAAACAAACATTTGAAAGACCTCATCTGAAAGACCATGCTCATGGAGTTTAAGTGTGCTTTTATAACGTCCTTTACACACACAGGACAGCAGTGAAGTCATGAGAAGATCAGAAATGCGACACACACCAGTAACGCACATTGAGCTTGTGAAATCAGTGTAGCACTGCAAGTCTTTTTTAAAAGTGTCTGTCACTGGACTGCTGAAATGCCTCTCTGCCTCTATCTGATGGGTGGTTAAGGACCTCTTTACACACACACACACACACACACACTTCTCTGTGCTCCAGAAAGGAAAGCTGAAGAGGTAGACAGAGCTCTTATCATTCTTAAAGGAGAAGTGAAACTCTGCTGGACTCTCTGGACTTCCTTTTGTAGAAAAGTCCACTACTAGCAGCTAAAGGTTAGAGGAGATGCTTCCCTCACACAGGGGTAAAAACAGCCTATGTTCCTGTCAGAAATGTCAATATGATTTTAAAAATCTCTAAAAGGGCAAGCACATTCATACAGGTGAGATCACATATAAAACACCATAAAGACAGAAATTATGAATAATTAATCAGAGAAACTGCAGCATTAATAAAAGAGCAGGGGAGAACGAGAACTTGATTTTACAGGCCAGGAAACACATCCTGACAGCTGTATGATCAACCACTTTCAGAGTTCCCACACCTTTTGACCAATGAATTTCCATGATTCTACCATGACTTTTCCGGTCATTTGTGATTACCGGAGAAGCATTTTTAATCATTTTATAAATACTACACTAGGATATTAAGAGCTGCGCATAATTAGAAATTCTAGCATAACTACACTTTTTAGGATATTATTAGACAATTTAAACTAATAATTAGAATTCACTGATATTTCCAGCTTCTCTGTGACTGTGGGAACCTTGAATTACACACACAATCTCACATGAATGTCTTTGAAAAGGGAATGACAGAGAATAACCGTTGAGTCACATGCAACCTGAAAATGTCAACTCTCTTTTCTGTGTCCCACAATCTTTCATGAAACTTTCAATTATCAAAAGTGAAGCATGTGTTCAGCATAAATAGCACACATCGATGATCATTTCTGAATAGCGAAACCAAATATTTAGAAGGATTTCAACTCAAATAATCAAAACCTGAAAGACAAATACTAGTGATAATATATGTACGCGTGTGCTAGGTTGTATCAGGAAATCCAATTTGATTTGGATTTATTGATTTGTTCACTTCAAAATGTTTTCAGGTCCCTGTGCAGGAATATCAAATGTTACAGCAATTCCAATTTGTCATGTACCTCATAGTTTTACAATCTCATTTACAGTCAAGGAATATACAAATGCTTTTGCAAATCAGTTCAACAGAATCTTCTAAAAGAATTGGTTCAAAAGAAAAATGTGTTAAATAAACAGTTGAATTTGTTGAACGCTGAGCCAGAGAGAGCAGTTGTCATGTATAAAGTTTACTCAATCAAAATAGAGTAAATGACCTTTTGAACGTAACTTGACTCTTCAAATAAAGATTGCATCATTTACATCGTTAAACCAATAGGTGAGACAAGTGACTGTCAAAAAATGCATTCGTCATTGAATTGTTCATTCAAGAGATTTGTTCAAAAATGCAGATTCGGATAATGAAACAAGTGAAGTCTTTGAAACACTCATTCAAGCCTATTTTTAGAAACTTTAGTAAATTACATTGTTGTTTTTAGTTGTCTCAGAATAGTGAGAACATCAAGATTCTCAAATTATCCAGAATCATACAGCTCTATAGTTAACTAAGGGCGTTTTCACACCTGAAAGTCCGCACCAAGGTCCAAACCGAAGTTCATGTTTTGATACATTTTATACATTTGGTTAGTTTTGGTTTGGTTTCATATTGCAATTATGTGAGCGCACTAAAAAACTTTATATGACACACTTGCGTCCACTCGTCATCATCTATGTGGGCTGCATCTGGACATTGTTTGTTTTGTAAACGGACGAGCGTCTGACGTCAGTGTCTTTGACAAAAATGAATGAACGGACGCATATCGTTGCCACTATTGAACAGTGCGCATTGCTTGACTATTTTCTTTTCATTACGTTTAAAAGTGGACATTTCAAGCTTTATATACACATATTTCTCATGTTTGTGAGACAAGTAGTAGCCTGCTGAGTTTCGGTTTATTTGAGACGCGCTTCAGTTCATGTGCAAAGCATGTGATCGCTCCCATGATTATTGTCTGCTATAGACTATTTGCTTCTTATTTATTAAATCCAGGCAATCATCTGATTAAAAGTTTATTAAAATTAAGATACAATTTATACAAAACAAAATTTACATTAAAGAAAGGCTTTCTAAGCAAAATCATTCAAAATTTTGTTCAAAATTATTTCTGACCTTCTGTCTTCTGACATATTGTGCATCTTTCACTTTTCATAATCAATGCATCCTAGATTGAATTTAAAAATAACATTATAATATTTAAACATAAACAGGAACTTCCTGTAAATGGTCTGAAAGTACGAACCATACAGAAAATGCTTTCACAATAGAAACAAACCGAACCTTTGTTCAGTTTGATCCGGACCGAGACTACCTCTTTTCGTCGGACCAAATTTCGTCTGTTTGGTCCGGACCGTGGTACGGGGGAGGTTTCACACCTGTAATTTTGATTTGGACCAAACTGAAAAGGACCAAACAAGGTAGGTGTGAAAACTCCCTAAAACTATTATTTAGTTAATTAAAATATGGCTAAAAAAATGTTGTTGAAAACTTAAATGTATAAAATTTGAAATGTTGCCTTGGCGACTAATTGAAATAAAATATGTTTAAGTTAAATACTAAAATGACTAAAACTGAAATTAATAAGTTAAAGATAAACAGAAATATTTTTGGAAAATAAAATTACAGAAGTACATAAAAATCTGGCACCCTTTTATCTTTCAACTTGATGGAAAACCTGTAGACTAATACAATGTTATTAATGTAATGTTTTAACATTTCTTCATCATACTTTTCAATTCAATGCAAACAGATCTGGTATGGGATAGTTTGTGATATTTGTGGGTTATTTTTTAATTCTTTTTTTCTTTGTATTTGTATAAGTAATAGAGACAATCTGTAAGATTGCAAATTCATTTCTAAATGTTTTGTCTTCCAATAAAACTTAATTGACACAAAAAAAAGAAAACTGCAAATATTGTTGATATAGCTGAAAACAAAAGCTAATTCAATATATTAATAAATAGAAAATACTATAATATAATATATGTTATATACAAGTAAAATTAAGTTACAAGTATATAAATAATACTACAATAACAGTGCCTAATGCTAGAGACTGAAAGCTGAGACCACACACATGCATTTCTACTTCAGTTTGCATTAAATGTAGATTAAGTACATGTGTAGAGAGAAAACCCTCGCTCTCCTCTTCCTCTAAAACTCATGAGCTCTCTCCACGGATTGCAGCTCACGGATTGCAGTATCAATAATTCACCTTTCTGAAAGAGAAACACATTTATGATTTGTATTTGAAATGGGAGGTACGGGACATATAATCCAGCCTGACTGGGCAAGATTTCGGAGAGGCCCAGGAGATGAGCGCTGTGGAATTCCCCGTCTTACTGGCTCAGGGCGAGTGTGTAAACGCATGAGCGAATGATCTCTCATCTGATCCGGGATCAGGTCGCATCACAACTCTGCAGAGAGCACACCACATGCATCGGAGACACACAGAATGCGCTTCCTGAGAGTGTTTGTACTGAAGGCTATACAGGTGGAAATCAAAGCTCATTAGAATACTTGCACAGAACATTCCCAAGCTTTCCAGAATATAAATAAAGAGGAAAAAAGAGAGATGAGTGAATGAATCTGACTGAGAGAACACAAACAGATTCAGTATCTCTCAATGTACTACAACCATGGGGAGCGATTCATAGCTCTCTTTCTTTCATGCACTTTAATTCCATTTGTCTATTCAGTATTTCTATTGTTTATTGCTTTCGGTTTCTGTCCATTTCGTTATGGAGAATGATCAGACATTTTATTATTAACTTGTGTGCAACGTCACTACACGTATTCTACCAGCACGGTTCAGCATGGTTGACTGGCTTGTAATCGTGCCGTGCTGAACCAAGCTCGAGTGAAAATTTAACTGGAACCATTCCTTGGCGGTCTTAGAACCGTTCAGCCTGAAGATGGAAAAGTGCCTTTTGAATCACTTTTTCATATATGGCCTGTTCAAAAGTTTGGGTCTGCAATATTTTTGAAAGTCGTCTCTGTTGCAATTTCAGAATTAAAGCGGTTTTGTATCTCTTGGCATACACACGATATTGCCAAAAATTTTGGGACACCAGCCTTTACATGAAGCTCTCCACGCACTGTTCTTGAGCTAATCTGAAGGCCACACGAAGTTTGGAGGTCTGTAGCTATTGACTCTGCAGAAAGTTGGCCACTTCTGCGCACTGTGCGCCTCAGCATGCGCTGACCCCGCTCTGTCTGTGCGTTCACACCGCCGCCGGCGAGAGCATCAAAGTGGCCGGAAGTCATTCATTTTCAATTGGAGACGGTGGCAAGCTCCGGCACGGCGCGTCTTGAACGATTTGGGCATCGCGGAGAGTTGAAATCAGTTCAACTTTATAATAATGAGCTATGACGCGGTTCAGCGGCAACCGGCAGCAACCAATGGGAATGTAGAAGTGCTCCACTTGAGATGATTCCAGAGAACGCAGTGCTGTAAACTTTCTGACCACATTAGTTCCCAAGCAACAAATGGAGGAGAGTTTGATCATTGCTGCGGCGGGTTTGATGAGAAGGCACGCAACATTATTTATAGACAACATTTTCGCTCTAGAACGCTTGTTTTTCAGTGGGAATACAATTAAAATATATATTTTTTAACTTTCACATTTAAATGGTTTCATGAGGTTATCTTATACGGTTATACCCTACCTGTGGTCAGTCTGCACAGATGCCGATCAACATGATTGTTTGCTTTCCAGCCCCTTTAAATACAGTTTTAAAAAAGACCAAGCCTTCGAACTACGTCGTCCACTAATATTTCTACAGCGTCGATGGGCGGCCAGAGCGAAGTTTGACGCTCTCGCCGGCGGCGGTGTGAACGCACAGTGTGATTTTACGTGGCTGAGTTGCTGTTGTTCCCAATTGCTTCCACTTTGTTACAATACCACTAACAGTTGACCATGGAATATTTAGCAGTGAGGAAATTTCACAAATAGAAATATTGCACAGGTGGCAACCAATCACGGTACCACACTTGAATTCACTGAGCTTCCTAGAGCGACCGATTCTTTCACAAATGTTTGCAGAAGCATCTACATACCTAGTGCTTGATTTATACACCTGTGGCCAAGGAAGTGCTTGGAACACCTGAATTCAATGATTTGGAGGGGTGTCCCAATACTTTTGGCAATATAGTGTATGTTGTCTAGACGTTCACTTCAATTCTGTGTGCATGCATTTTCAAATACTGTTGATTTTTACCGCTTGCTAGAGAAAGACTAATGGTGCATCACAAAATGGGCATTGCAAATGTTTTCTGTCTCTTGCCTGTAATCAATATAGAGACACTGGAGACTGATTCTCTAAAAAAAAAAAAAATTCTGCTGACCATTTTATCCGCCAAGTCAGACGAGATAGAAATTACAGTCCTCCGAACAGACCCTCAAAAACATAGATGAGACAGATTACATTCAGACTACGGCTGCTGCAATCAGTTATTATAACTATTTTTTCTTTCTAAAAAAAATAATTAAACAAATTACAGAAAAAAGAGGCTGATTTCAAGACTCAAATCTACATTTTCTTTCACAGTGTTAAGAAACATCTGCGCTTCTGTAACTGTCATGTAAATATTCATGAGCCCTTGGCTCCTCAACCAACCAGGGCAGAGATGAACTGATGCATATTCTATAGGAGACCTTGGCATGTCCACTGTTACCACGGCGCCGAGAGGCTGCAGAAGGGCAGGGATGCTCAGGGCGTGGGTGTGTTTGACAGGAGCGGTGGGGGGTTGGGGGGCCACTTAGACACGCCACTTAGAAGGGGCCATAAGGGACAGAACTGTAGGCAACTGTAGGCAAAGAACTACGGCAACATCCATCAGAATGCTTTTTTAGAGGCAAAGCTGCCATGGAGGACAATTATGGGTGATTTTATTAAAAGGACTTTAACTCTTTCCCGGCTACTGACAAAAATTCCCGGCTTTCTGTGTTTTCACTGTTATATGAAAGGGGATGCTATGACATCTTCTGAAAGAGTACTGAATTTCCTGATCAAAAGACATGTGAAGAAGATACAGAAACAAGCGATAGCATTTGTAAGTAGATGCATATGTAAAATAACAATCATCAACACCAAACAGCATATAAATCAATAGGGGTTATGGGGTGATGATGGACTCGATCTACTCCATCTATATTTTGACCATTCTGTTCATTCGTTCTGAATTCGATCTGGATGTAGCTTTGACAAAAACGCATTTTACCCAGTGTTGATAAAAAAAAGAGTGCATGAAGCTAAAATAAAACAAGTTTTTTTGTTTAAAAGCAGAGGGTCTGTTCTTTCTTTTGATATATTGCACGTTCAGATATTCATACTACAAAATATTCTGGGGGCTGTGGCTGTCAACTTTTTAAAGAAACACTGGCAGGGAAATAGTTAATTTATTCAAGCCATACAGAAACTCACATACACTGTAATAAAGGTGAAAATACTGTCTTTCTGGGAACAAAAACATACTTGAAGAAATGAGAAATACCTTCATAAAAGAGGAAATGTTTTAACGTAGGTGACTGCTTCGTTTTTATGCTTCACTAATCAGGATTTCTTTTTTTTCCTTTTTATAAAAAGCCCACCGCCACCACCAGCCCTGCCATTCTCTCATTCACTTATCTGCACGCTAATTATATTAATCAACAGCAAAAACGCTTAATAAACCTGCTAATTGGTATGTAAATAAGATCCTCCTGACATTAACTGTGCCACAACAACTTTAATTTAAATAAATATAAATATGTCAGTATTCATTTAGCTCCATGACGACTGCCAGCGAACAGCCGATTTCTCCCCTCCCCTCTCCCTCCTCCCTCCGGCCCCGGCAATCTATTCATCTCATTTTTCTTCATTCCTTTGCGAAAGCGTCTGACAGCATCCAAGAGCCTAAACCGTCTCCACCAGCAGCAGCCAGTAAAAGCACATTTCCATCAGAGCTGACCGATCGATAGCAGAACGAAGAAACAGGGGGGAGACAGACAGAGAGAGAAAGAGAGACAGACAGGAAGAGGGTAGTGGAAATTTAAACCAAAAATGCTAATTTTCTTCTAATATCATTTTAATTATTTATTATATTATTTTAATTGGCATCCCTAACATAACAATTAAGCTCCAAAAGCTTTATAAAATAGCATTAAACATTTTTCACAAATATTTTAATAATCAAATATAAATAATTACTAATTAGATTTGTATAAATAAAACATTCAATATAAAATATAAAAATAAAGATAATTAAAATATTTAACACTTGTAGAAAAAGTTGGTAACCACTTCTCTTTTATAAATACACTGAGAAGACAAAGGGTGGCATGAAGCTTTAATGCACAACTAGGTAATGCAAATACAAACAAACAAATTTGCAAATGCATTTGAATTTTGACTGAAAAATTAAGCGAGCGCTGTGCTGTTGCGCCTGTCTGTTTGGATTTCTTCATGAGTCTCACCACACATACAGAGAGGGTGCATGTGTCTCTGTTCATTTATCATCCATCATCATTTACATTTAGCTACATTAGATCCAATTAAACCTGGATCGTTCCACATCGGATGTTTAAGTAATGGCTTCTGGTCTGTTTGTATGTTGATGACAGGCAAACGGGAGAACCAAAAGTATGTTTGAATTTTTGAAAATCTGGTTTAAACACAATGGATGATTGACAGATGGAGTAGGCGGTTTTTACTGTTGGCAGGGATGCATCAAAGTTTAAACCTTGAATTTTAGTTTAGTACCTTGAAATGTGTTTTGTCAAAAAGGATAATACTGGGTGTAAACCGGATCAAATGGATGTATAAAAGGACCGAGTGAGATATGCAGAGATAGTCAGGTAGATGGGGAATGGGACAGACAGAGATAGAATCAGTGGAAAGAGCGACGGACAGAAAGAAAACTAAAGACAGAGAGAAACAGAAAGGGAGAGACAGACATATGGAGAAAAAGAAAGATGAATGGGGAAGACAAGCCGATGGAAAGAAAGAAAGAAAAAGACAGACAAACATAGAAAGCAGTGAGGAAAAGAGAGGGAGAGAGGGCTTTCTGTCATTTTCAATGTAATGAGAAAAGTAATGGCATTTTGACTCTTTTCTCTCCAGACTGTGATTGGCGGTGAGGGACACACAGAAATTCACATCAATCCTCTTTCCCTCTCTGGCTCTGGTCAAAAACCAACAGAGCTACCTATTTAGGAAAAATTTTCAGCCAACTTAAGTAAGCACTTGATGAAGAGTGCTCAAGGTGAGAAGCACAATATGCTGCCCCATGCATTTCAAATAAATACTTTAAAATCAATCAAAAAATCCTTTAAAAAAGGATCAGTTTATTAACCAATATGCGTTTTAAAAAATAATTGCGCAATTTGCTGTCTCCAGTCTGTTTCCATCCAATTGGCCTCTTACCGATAAAATGGTGTGCGTAATGACGTCATCCCTAACAAAATTGAATAAGTTTTGTTGTATCACCAAAAAATCTGCCTTCAAGTCATTTCCAAATACAATTTAGCGTACATCACAAATTATATAATATATTTTGCATCCCAAATATTTGCAGAAATGCAGAGAGTAATGAGACGATTGAAATTTGCCTCTCCAAAAGCCAAAGCCATGTTTGTTTTTTTTGTTAGTTTTTTACGAGCTGCCGAGAAAACTTTCATACATTAAATACATTAAATTGCAGGCTCTATACACAACATTTTTTTATTAACAAGTGTCATGTTTTTTGTACTTCATTATAACGACAATCTAACAAACAATAAGGACGAATGATGTTTGAGAGGTAACATCTTATTCTTTCCAATAGTAATAAAAAAATGTAATTGACATTTAATAAAATGAATATAATAGATTTAATGCGCCTTTGAACTACAGAGAAAGTGCTTTAACGGGAACAACTCCAAGAAGGCGGGCGCTGTAGGCTAATTCTGTCATGTGACACCACATTTATTTGCGTTAAAGGCCTTTTCTCGACAAAAACTGTAGTTTTCCACGACATTTAAAGTATCGATATAGAATTTATACACTAAAGTTACACAGAAAAAGATTGTGTCGACCGACATTTGCAAAAAATTATCGATTGGCATTTCCATCAGTCATATCAGTAAACATTTTAATGCACCAAACTTTTTTTCACCAAAAAATCCTTGGATGGAAACCTGACTATTGATAATAAAAATGTTACTTGAAAATCAGCATATTAGAATAGACTGGAGTAACGATGCTGAAAATTCAGTTTTGCCATCACATGAATAAATTGCATTTTAAAACATATTAAAATAAATCATAATACATATATATGTATAATATATAATATAGTATTCAAATAATAAACGCAGCCTGGGTGAGCATAAGAGACTTTGAAAAACATTACAAATTATTATTGACCCTAAACATTTGAATGGTAGTGTATACACACAAGTACTAAAAAGTTTAAACAGAAAACAGTTCCATTCCATCACAATGTTTTACTTTTACTAATAACTGGAAATGACAAAAACATTGAGATGCAATGCAGCAGCCAAAGACTTCCATCTGGCATATGTGCACATTCAGAACAACAACACTATGCTGTACGACATGGCTCACTAGGGTTTAAAACAGAGCTTCTCTCCATAAAACAGACCTGCGACGAGTGGAATCCCTCTCCACCTGTCTACTTAAACAGCTCGGATCCTTCAAGACCTTTAAGAGGATCTCCATTTTATCAGCGAGACCATTGATACACTGCATAATATGGTTCCAGACAAAGCAAAAATAAACTGAATCTCTATTGTGTCAGTCTGATAATCTGCTCTAAAATGGAAATGCATAAAGAGCTTAAGAAGAAAAGAACTGAATCAATTGTATCTGCTTAATTACGTTCATCTCCAGTGTTTTCTTTTAGATTAAGTCCTAATCTTTTTTAAATGCCCTTTCAATAATAATATGACACATTCCATCACGATGGAAAAGAATAGCTAAATGTCAGTCAAATCATTTCTTTGCCGTCTCTCAGAAGTAGGGAAACCGTGGCAGCTGTTTTTTAATAACACGTCCTTTTTTGTCACGGCAGACACGGGAGTTCTTATTTGAATCCGACACGACATTACTGTATTCATTTCATCTTGAATTAACATGACAGCTAGTTTTGTCAGGGGGGTCTTTAATACGACGGAGAGAAGCTGTTTGTGCCACTGTAATTCACACCACTAATATACGAGAGAGATGGTGCTTTCTCTCCCTTATAGAGCAGAGCGGCAGAGGATAAACACAGAGGGAAACCTCTTTCTCTGTCTGTCTTCAGTAGAGTTTTTTACTCAGCTCCTGAGGCGGTATGTAGTTTTCAGATCTGTCTGTATGTTAAACTGACAACTTCCTTGTTAAAGTCTACTTCTGTGACTACAGCATACATTTATATAGGTTCAACGGATCAAACACTCGTATGTTGTTGTACTGCATAGAATCTGCACATTTCCAGATTTTATTAACACCACCACAACCTGCACACACACACACACACACACACACACACACACACACACACACACACTGGGTTTGCATGTTGTATGGAGACATTCTATAAACATAATGATTTTTATACTATACAAACTGTATATTCTAGCCCCTAATGCCGAGTTCGGATCACTGCTCTTTTCACACTGCATGACTATCTGGGCCAGCATTCAGTCACTGCTGTGTTCACACTGCACGATGGATCGGCGACAGGGGGTTTCACACTGCATGACTGTACAAGAGGAAGAATCACCGACAGCTCTGTCCCTTTCGCAAATTACGTTTCACAACAAAACACACGCGAGAAGTAAGAAGAAAACAACACGAGATCACACATGCGTTGGAAATGGTTGGGGAGACACAGGGAGCAATGATAGTGTTCTGCAAAGATAGTTGGAGGTACATACATAGTTTTGCAATGTGCTACTGTTGCGGCTGGTCCAGCAAATGTTTGTGCTTTGTTTATGTTTGATAGAATTGTAAATATATCTATTAAAATACTGATATTCTGGTCTATAACTCCTCTCTGATCGCGTTTTTGATCATTCACACTGCGTGATTGTCACTCGCATGCACGAGCACTGATTTGCCAATGATTTCAGGCATTTGTCGGCGATTTCGCAAAACCTGTCTGAACTAGGCATAACCAGACCTATCCATGGTAGGGAATACCTGAACCACACACACATGCACAAATCCTACACCAATTTTACCCCCAGTGTATTCATTTATATATGTTTTTTTTTTTTTATTCTCACTGACCCAACTTTTGAACATTAGTATTTGTGATTAATAGTCAATGGGTTAGGGTTAGTTTGTACTGTGTCTGTGTCTGTGTGTGTGTGTGTGTGTGTGTGTGTGTGTGTGTGTGTGTGTGTGTGTGTGTGTGTGTGTGTGTGTGTGTGTGTGTGTGTGTGTGTGTGTGTGTGTGTGTGTGTGTGTGTGTGTGTGTGTGTGTGTGTGTGTGTGTGTGTGTGTGTGTGTGTGTGTGTGTGTGTGTGTGTGTGTGTGTGTGTGTGTCCTATTATTTATTAGTACACCTTATATATATGCAAATGTTTTTTGTTTTTACCAAAAATACTAGGGATGCACAATATTATCAGCACAACATCAGAATCAGTCATTAAAGGCTTAAAGTATAATAATCTGCAATATGAAAAAATTATGCCGATATGTCTTGCCGATATGACAACATGTTGAAAGGAGTGCTAGCGATAATCACTTTAGCAGTGTGGTCATTCTTGAAGTGAACTTTTGCATGTACACAAAAAAAAAATGGTGCACTAAAAAGTAAAAGTGGTTCTTGGCTAATAAACATAGGAACACCCATTTTGGTGCTATATAGTACCATATCTTTAAAAGTGCTCTACAACACCTACTATGGCGCTATGTAGAAACCACAAATAGATGCCATATTTGATTTATTTAACAAAAGCAGTGCTAAACTAGCCTGACGTCGTCATACTCAATTCTAGTCAGAATTTGAGTCTGATACTGCTCCGTTGGGCTGTGATTATGGGGCGTTTAAACCGAACCAGGAAAGACCTCAATTGGATAGACCTACAACCAATCAGAGCAATGGAGCGACGCATAACGTTAGTTGTCAAATGTCAACAGAACTCAACTGCACTGTGTTGCCAAGTCCGCAGGTTAAAGCGACCCCAATTATGTGATATACAGACCCAGGAATGCGAAATTTAGCAGGCAGTCCAGCCAAAATAACACATATTTTACCCCCCAAATGCCATTTTTCCCGGAGAACCCCCCTGGAAAGCTATTGGGCTTGTTTTTGGCTAGTTTTGAGTAGCAATTGGGCGAGTTTTGCTGTAAAAACTTGGCAACCCTGTCTGCCCGCACGCTAGAATAAGTCACGTTAGAAGAAGAAGATGAGTGTAAACGATCTTTGCCGGTGTTGTAAAAAAATAATTTAAGGATACACAGAGTACTTACCAACACGATCATCATGTCTGAGAGAAATAGTAAAGGTGAATGCATATACGAACAAGTTCTCCGTTTAGGATTAGAACAAATTCAACCCAAGCGCCTTTGATGACGTGGATGATTACGTTACTGTTTATCATCTGTCCATCATCGTCTAAAGCCCGCCCTGACAATTTCATTGGTCCGAACAGTTTCTGTTCGGGCATAATTACTTCTCTATGGATCAAGTTCAGACCGAACTGCCCGTGCAAAAAAATGTGTGGGCGGGGCTAAGTTCGTCTGGCATCCAGGCTAGTGCTAAACAGCACCAACAGTGGTTCTTTGGCTCACAAAGAACCTTTAAAGGGGCCTAACATGTTCTTTGTACGGCAGTGGTGCTATATAGCACCCAAAAGAACCACTGAAGAACTGCTAAAGAACCATACAGGGGCTTAACAGGTTCTGTATATGGTAGCGTGCTATATAGCACCTCAGTCATCCAAAAGAACAACTGAAGAACCGTTAAAGAACCACTGAAGCACCAGGATTTGGTGCTATACAGCACTTAGTGTGGTTCCCCTATAATTACAAGCCAAATAACTACTTTTAGTAGTATATAGCACCTTTTTTTTTTTTTTTTTTTGAGTGTATGGTGATTAGATTGACAGTTTTTTCGAATGCTGCCTTGAATTTGTGAATGCAAATAGAGAAGGACGTGTCCATTGTGCTATACCCATCTACTCTCTAGTGCAGGGGTGTCCAATCCTGATCCTGGAGGGCCACAGTCCTGCAAAGTTTAGCTTTGGACCGAGTTTGGACACCCCTGCTCTAGTGCATGCAACAGCCTCCACAGCAGCAGAAGCCTCCAGGTCCTAGTGCCTGGCCGGTAGAATGTTATATTTATTTAGTAGGGCGTTGTTGTTATACTAATAAAATGAAAAGTAGAATATACAAATAACTTGAAGTTACTTCTGTTTCTGCATAAATAAAGCAGTAATTGATGTCATAAATCATAAGCATGACACTTTGAATTTGATATAATGTTTATTAATCTGTGATAAAATTGTATCAAATGGTTGATGAAAATAACTTGAATCCAAGGAGCTTTTTTTTTTTTTTTTTTTTGAAGCTAAAGACAGCATCAACTAAAGTATTGGTCAAAATTAGTTGAAAAATATTGTCAAAAATCCAATACTGTGCATCCCTACAAAAACACCATCTACACAAAAAAATAGAGGAAAAAAAGCTAAATATCACAAAGCTAAATATCCAAAATCAGCCAACATTTACACATTCAAACCTTTTGGTATCAGAGCACCATTGATAACAGAATCTATCAAATCAGATTCTCACACATACACAGGATGTGAGGTCACACTCTGTACAGGTGTTGAAGGAAATGCAGGACAGTGATGCGTCTCCCTCCACAGGTTTGTGCTGTGGTGAGTGTGGGAGTGTGGCGTCTCTGTACTCGTCCTGATAAGATGTAATTCACACCCACTCGGAGTCCACCATGAGAAGGTTTATCATCCTCTAACACCCCCAATTACCATGACAACATTACAATTCTCCCGCCAGACGACAACTGTTTTAACCTGTGTCATTTTCTCTTCATTTTACACACAATGTAAGACTGAAGACGTGTGTGTGTGTGTGTGTGTGTGTGTGTGTGTGTGTGTGTGTGTGTGTGTGTGTGTGTGTGTGTGTGTGTGTGTGTGTGTGTGTGTGTGTGTGTGTGTGTGTGTGTGTGTGTGTGTGTGTGTGTGTGTGTGTGTGTGTGTGTGTGTGTGTGTGTGTGTGTGTGTTTCCTCAGGCCCACCCACTGCTGGCTGTAACTGAATGGGATGTCTTTCATCCAAGATTTATAAAAACACCACAACAACAAAAAAAACACGGTTTACTGGCAGGACAGACATTCAGAAAAATGACTGTGGCAATGTGAGGATTATATTGTTCTTTGAAGCCCGGAAGCTTCCACCTCTAGATGCCAGTAAATCATGAATCTGTTTTTATTCAGAAGGTAGAGAGTTTCTAATAATGATGACAGACTTCTAAGGAAAGTTTGATTTTAAGAAAGAAAGAAAGCAAGAAAGAAAGAAAGAAAGAAAGAAAGAAAGATGGTCACTCAGGAACTACAATCAGCAGGTGATGTCACTTGGGGGTGGGCACAGCAGGTAGCCAATCATGCATAGCAGGAGAGTTGTCAATCAAAACATCCAACTGTGCACAATACCAGAGGGACTACGAGAACCCCCCTTGCGTAAGGCTATGCAGACAGCCACCGAGCGCCACAGAAGCTACCTTTTAGAATACCTCCTGAACTAAAACTACAAGATTTTGCTGCATTCACGCCACATTCCCATGACGTTCTATGTAGGGATGGAACCATTACCGGTTTCACGATAAACCACGATAAAATGTACTGACGGTTAGTAATATTGTTTAAAATTTAATAATCATTAAAACCGTGTGTGATTATCACGATTTTGAAAACTTGCGGTAAATCTTGTCCAGTCAGCGTCAGTCTGGTGCAGGCGCAGCCAACACTGTTTTTTAAATGAGAAGAAATAGCAGATGGCAGTGACAGCGCCGGGAGATTTTCCAGCCTTCTAAAAGGACCAAATCTGAGGTGTGCTCATATTTTGGCTTTTACAAAACTTAATCGAAGATGGTCACCCTGTCTGCAGAACATGCCAGAAGAAAGTCGCTGTAATAGGGGAAACACTTCTGCAAACGCAAAGCAAGTGGACTTTGACCTCAATACCAAAACTAAATCTGGGAAATAATTACGTGAAGCTTGAGCCAAAGCCAAAGACCAATCACACGTGTTTCTATTGTGTTTATAAATGCAACGTCTAATAATCAGAGGTGTTGAGATTAGCCAGAGTTTTGTTCAGAGCGAGCTCTCACTCACTGAAATCTGCACTCAAAGCAGAGTTGAACCTGCGATGTACAGAGGAGATTCATTCGTCATACAGTGGTTGACCGTTTTTGTTCTATTTCAGCAGCGAAAATAGTTTCAAACAAACACTGCAGAACCTCAGCGCATCTGATATGACTGACATAAAGTTGGCTTGACGTTCGAGATTCACGAATTTAGGGACCGTCTCTAAAGTCACATACATTGGTATTAACGTTTCTAACTTCAATAGCATTTGAAGAGAAAAAAACTGACTGTAAAGTGTTCATCTAGATGTCAGGTATGATGCACACCTTTTGGATTTTTGATATTTACTAAAATAAACTGTCAAATCATATGAAAATATGGATATGTATTATACTAGGATACTGTTTGGGCTCTTACACAAAATATGCTATATTTAAATGCGTCATAGCTGATAGAACACCGATGAGAATATTGCTTGATAATATATTTACAGAGATAATATTAGAGATTATATTTACACCAAATTATTATTATTATTTATGCGTTGCTATTGACGACGGTCATTAAGAAGGAAATCCCACAGAATAGAATCTAGCTTAAAAAGTGCATAGAGCTGCTTGATTTATTTGTTTTTTTGTTGATTTTCAAATATAAAACTTGCTGAAATGTTTTAATTGTGTGCATCTGTTCTTTTTGAACACTTTCATCTCATTTCAACAAAACCGTGATAATATTGATAACCGTGATAATTTGGGTCACTATAATCGTGGTCTGAAATCTCCATACCGTTTCATCCATAGTTCTATACAGAGCTCAGGCTTGGATTTATGTTTATGTTTCTCTGGCAACACTACCAAAACGGAAATTAATCTGCAGCTGTCAGGTTGTACAAGTCAGAGCTCTGCAAGTTGTTTACGTTCATTATTTTTGAGACATGAGGTAATTTACTGCCGTCTCTCATGACGCGTGTGCGACCTGCACCTGTGCATTTTGTTTTGAAGGAGGCATGGCTTTGGAGACACTCAGAAGGGAGGGTGGGATCTAATGCTTTCAAAACTAGCTTGCGATTGCTAGCTGCTCCAAAATTGCCTACCCTACCTTTAATTATGGATACACCGATACCATTTTTTCAGAACCGCTTCGATACCAAAAATTCTGAGTATCAGCCGATACCGATATCAATCTGATACCAGCACAGTTTTGTTTAAAAATTCAAAGTAGAATGTCTACCTCAGTGTGTTGAAGTGATAATCACTATTTTGTGTCTACTAAATACAGACAACTTCATTATAAAGAAAAACAACAAATTAAAATTATATATATATATATATAAAATCACAATATACTGTATGACAAAAATACTACTATAAACTAGATTAGTGGACAATTCAGCAGCAAAAGTTACTCTAGAAAAATCTGCACAATAATTGTGGGAAAAAAACATTTAGTGGGGCGCTTTCACATTTGGCTCCTAAACTCTGGAATAGCCTTCCTGATAATGTTCGGGGCTCAGACTCTAGATTAACTACATTAAAGACGCATCTCTTTAGCCAAGCATTCACATAATGCAGCTCATAACCTTGTACTCCAGTTATATCAGTACACATGATTGTCTTTGCTTAATGTTTTGAACAGCAGCTACACTAATTATTTTCCTGTTCTGTTTTATCTCGGGACACCCACCCCGGGTAACTAGAGAGTTCGTCAGATCCAGTCTGGATCCAGCCTCTCATGAAGACTTCAGATAACCAACACCTGTGAAGAGACGACTCCAGCTCTACCACCAACAAACCTTTTCTATATACCCTAATCATTGTTAACAACATGTATTCTTTACTTCAATGAGCCCATTGTTTCTGCTCTTAAATTATTACATTGTTTATTAATACGATACATTGCTAACTGTGAGATTGTACATTTTCTGAAATCCATAACTTGGTCACTCTAAATTGTAATGCAGACGCATGCATTTTCTGTAAAGCTGCTTTGAGACGATATGTATTGTGAAAAGCGCTATACCAATAAATGTGAATTGAATTGAATATTAACGCTTTTAATGCACCCCGCCCTGGCCCAGACCTTCATGTCATCTTAATTTGCGTGTAAAATGGGCTTTTATGAAAACACTCCTTCGGATTTACAAACACTTCATATACCATGGATTCGGTAGTTAAACGTGTGTATATTAATTAATTCCAAACATTCGTAAATAGGGAGCATGTGCACACTAATTCATAATTAGCATAATCCCCGTCCATGAGTTACAACTACGCAAATTACGTGTCCAGGAATGCTCAGGAATCTTCTTTCTGGTTTGGCTCCAGTATATTGCATAAATACTAAAGAGACCAATTGGCCATATGCCTAGCAACGGATATCATTTATCGTGTGTCCACCAAAGCATTTTTAGCCAGCTAAAAAAATGCCTGGTGCTCTTCTGAAAATGGACAGCTGGTGGCGTTTTTCCAGCTAAGATACTTTGGTTGCCATGGATATTCTGTATTTGGTTGCTATACAGAAGATCCATGGCAGTAACTGGTACTGTACGTTACTGGTATCTCATTTTTAAGAATATTCCTGAATATAAAAATGCAGTAACCAGCAATATTAACTTATCCACTGTTGTTCAGTCGTTGTACAAGTAGGATGATTGGTCGGTGTAGTATTTGTCCCGCCCCTCCTCCAATGTAAAAAGTGACCGTGACGAGCGCTGCCTATTACCCAAAGTTGAACAGTAAAACAACAACAACAACAACAAAAAAAACTGGCAAATCAACTCATGAAATATTATTATGGTACAAAAACATGATATACACCTCATGTACCATCTTCAAGATAACATTGAATTTTTAAAAAAAACCTTTAAAACAGATTTTTGTTATTTATTCACACATTCCCATGTAATTAGATGAAACTGCATGTCTCAGAACATCTAAGGGCAGCAGGTGTGTAAACGCTTTCCAGACATTTAAAGGTCAATTAACAAAGACCAAAGCAGAACATTTTTAAGCTCCATTGCCTCTCTGTTGGCTTCTTTTCTTTATAAAGAGAAGATCTCATCTCAAAAGGCACACGCTGAAAGTGTGCGAGTGTACGATTCGCTTACATCTGGCCCACTTCTGTTAACCTGCTATCAGAAGGGGCGGCTTTCAAAGAGAACGATCTGTGCTCTGAAGTTCCTCGCAGATTAATCTGAACCATTAAGCAAATGCTGCATAAATTGTCAGAGCAAAGCTGAGAGGAAGAAAACGAGAAGAGAACGGTGGCCCAGTGACCTGAGATTGGGAAGCACAAACCCCCAGAGGAGCATTCAGGCTTCAGAAAGCATAACGGCAAAAAAATGTGAGAAAGAGCAAGAAAGAAAATTAAACTCTTCTATCTGTCTCCGTGGAGTTCTAGGCAGATCTCAGTGTGTGTTTTAGATGTGCGTGTATTTTGGGAGCATGAAGTTGTGTGTATTTGAGGTTGTGTGCTCAATGTAAGTTCATAATAATAAGGCTCAGTGGAATCCGACAGCAAACATGTTAGCATCACCATTACAGCAGGCGCCAAGAACTTCTGTTTGGATAACCTGCCGAGAAGCAAACTCCCTCTGAAAGTAAGAGAGAGAGAGACAGGCTGGTTGCCAGCTTCATATTGCATTTGATCAGACATCCACAACACGTTGCCAATATGAATAAAACTCATCCAAGCTCATCCTTTCCTTACAGCATCAGATCAATCCTTCAACACACACCTCTGACAATAACTACAAATTCTAAAAAACTCAACAAAAAAAAAAGGTTCTTAATGGCACCAAAAATGGTTCTTCGTCGTAATCATAGAGGAACCACTTTTGGTGCTATATAGCACCATATCTTAACATGTTATGTATATGTTATCAGTGCTATATAGCACCATAGTTAGCGGTGCTATATAGCACCTTAGTCAAAGAACCGGTGAAGAACCTCTGAAGAACCGCTGAAGAACCACTGAAGCACCAAAATTGGTGCTATATAGCACTTAAAAAGGTTCCCCTATGATTACGAGCAAAGAACCATTTTTGGTGCCATATAGAACCTTTTTTTTTTAGAATGTACACATGAGCCATGGGCAGAAGAAAGGATAACAATATTCTGAGATTAAAGCTGCTTTTACTTAAGGAAATCCAAAGTGGTATCACTAAAATCACAGGGTTTTCTAGGAATCAAAAATATTTTTTTATTTTTTATTATTATTATTTTTTTTTAATAGGAAAGATGACATCAAATTCCAGCAGAGACTCAATCCTGCACCAAGGCTCATACCAAACCATGTTTTTCTTCGGCAGAGAAAAATATGCTCCACAGCATTTCGAAAATAAACCAAGAACTAAACTAACACTCAAACAAAGAGAGAAAGGGAGCGGGAAGATTAGCGTGACATGAGATTCTTTAATGAAAAATAAACCGTACAGTCCTGATCGAAGGGACTAATGGCTTTTATTGATCAGCGGCACAGATTTTCTCTCTCATCTCCATTCGTAACTGACATCAGTTTAATTCAACTCAATTAAAACAACCTGCACTCAGGATTTCTCTAACACCACTGAACCGGCTCCACCCACCATCTGGCTGAGCTCCACATCATTACCTCCTCTCCAGTCCAGTGACACCCGTCAACACCCGATGACGCATCCAGGGAGGACACAGGTGAGACACTGACACTCCAGCGACAACTCTGAATTCAAGTAGTGACCCTCTTCACACAGGTCTGATCTGCATATCAAATTCTTTTGAAAATACATTAAGGGAGAATCTTTAAAGGGGTGGTAAACCACAATTTCACTTTTCTAACTTTAGTGCGTAATGTTGCTGTTTGAGCATAAACAACATCTGCAAAGTTACAACGTTCAAAGTTTAAAGCAAAGGGAGATATTTGCTTTTAAAGAAATCAATTTCTAAGGACTACAGCAAACTCAGGGCTACTAGACATTCCTCCAGGGTCTCTGACATCACCAGCCCCAATATTTACATAAACCCCTCCTCCGAGAATATTAAATAAGGGGGGGCGAGGCCATTTGTATCGCCGCGGGGAAGCGTTATTGTGGTTAGTAGGCTGGAGTGTTGTTGCCGCAATGCCGACGAAACGCTGTTATTTCCATCCGGATTGCAGGTCCACTTTGTTCAGCCTTCCTAGGGACGGGGGTGCGTTGCAGTGCTTTTAACATACATCATGTTATATGCATGTGTGTATGAGACAGAGGGGAATTTGCAGTAGATTTATGCTGCCCATCATAAATCAAAGCACGAAACAGACAGGGGTCGGAGGAGAATGACTAATAATGGACAATATTAGTCTGAATTTTCAATACACGAGCTGCGCGAGACAAACAGTGTGAATGCACAGCGGGCGCATGCGGCTCCCGCTGCACATTTAACGGAGGAAAGCTTCCACAATCTTCGTGAGTTCAATGAAGGATTCGCACAACGGCTTGTCCTGAAAGATGGATTTAAAAACAGAAGCTGTTTACGGGCCACAACCTGTAAGTATGATTTATTTTTCGTCTATGTGTTTTCGTGTAATAGTTCGTATTGTTAATTGTACGTTGTAGCAAGGAAGTACACAGACGACAACGCTCATTTGGCTCTGCAAACCAGTTTGTAAATGCTCATTCATAGCCTATTTAACGTTATCCGACAAACACCTAACGTTACAAACTTTTTTTAAAATCTCAGCAGCGAACTTGGCATTAGTGTAAATCATTCTTTGATTAGATCTTTTATGTATTGTTTATCTACAGGCATGCTAAACATGGTTCTGTGTTTGATATGGCTACTAGTAAAGCCAATAAGTAGTGTTTGTTTTGGGTTAATAGTTCTTGCGACAAATATTTGGCTATAATCATTCTAAAAATACAAAAGTAACAGTGCCATTCAGTAGCGATCACTATAGATCCGCAGTCAGGTTCTGCTCGATCATCTTCACTAAAATTGTCTGGGTCTGATTCGGGCTCAAATTGGTATGGTTTTATTGACGCCATTGTTTCTAATACTACCAAAGCACAGTCTACCGGTAAAGGTAAGGGATGTGACGTTTCCGACAAACGTGCACTAGGCGGTTAGCGAATCACAACACACTGGGCCAGCTAACCAATCTGAGCCCATTGCGTAATTTTGAGGGACTGGCTTCATACAACCCGGAAACCATCAGACCGTTTTTACAAGGAGGGACAGAGCAGTGTAGAATAAAGGTAAAATATATGAAAAATAATGCAATTTTTTAAAAACGAAGCATGAACACGTTACCCAACAAACACAATCAAGCCTTTGAAAGAATGTGTTTTACCACCCCTTTAATATCATCTATATGCATTATTTGTAAAAAAAAAAAATTTAAAAAGTAATGTTTGCACAGAAATAAAATGCACGTTTTAATATTATGTTTTTAATGTTTTATTATATACTGTATATAGTAGTGTGACAATATCTCACAATATTAAAATGTGATTTCTCATCTCAAGATATCGCCATGATGGAACGTGAGGGTGAAATTAGCATAGAATATGCCTCCACTACATTTATATTTACGATGCCCACCGTGGCACCACCTCCACTGTTGTTTTGCTTTTTTTATAGAAATAAAATACATTTAATTCAGTTGGATAATGGTTGCTTCAATTGTAAACTTCTGCTCTGCTCATCCAGCACGAGCTGCAGAGTCACACACAGTACAGAAGGAATCACGTTCTCTGATCACCTAATGAGTAATGCGAGATGACTGACAAGACCATGGCAGAGGATTTGTTGTGCAACAGAGCCCCAAGCGTCTGATAAATGTCTTGTAGAATGCATGCTCAGCACCTCCGAGAGTACATGCAATTGTGAATTCGAAAACGAAAGTAAAACACGGGCTCCCTGATGTGCGCAAATTACGCTACATACACTAGCCTGTCGCCCAATATCAAAACCTATCTTAGGCTGGGCTGTGTAGTAGCAACGACTTCTTAAAGGGGTCATGAATTGAGAAATCAACTTTTCCTTGAGCTTTTGATATATAAAAGGTCATCTTAATATAAGAATATCCTTATATTAATCCTTAGAATATCCTCAGAGCTGAAAACGTCCTTGTTAGTCAAAGAAAACTTTCATTGACAGCTGGATCAGCAAATGATCGTTCTGCGAATGTGCTTTCCTGTGACTTCAGAGTGGAGTGAAACGCCACCTTAACCGAAGAAGAACGCCTAAATCTGTAGCCCGCCCACCAACTCGTGCCTGACAGGTTATAGATAAATAACATAGACCTAGTATTACTGTATATAATGTTACTGTATATACTGTAACTATTGCATTGTTACAGATTGTTTGATATCTACTGATGATGTTTATGTGTCTAACTAAACATAACTTCCATGCTGTCACAGGCTGGAGTATCCTTTGTATTTGAGGTGTTGTTGGTTCATTGTGCTGCGATTCGTGATCAAACTCGGACATGTATGGGCCAAGGCTCGCACCATCTTAAACAGTTAAATAACATTTCTTTCTTGATGTGCGTTGTTCACTCTCGACATTTGAAGAAAAAAATACAATCGTGGAAGTTTTGAACATACTGATTTGTCTGCAGTGAAGTTTTGCTGGTGCACGTACTTGGCTTGTGGGTGCACGGAGTGTGTGCGTGTTAGTTATGCACGGTTTGCGGTTATATCCACCAATCGGGCCAGCCAAGTAATAAAAAATAACATTCCAATTAATTGCTGGTGGATGAGAGATAAATCATTGTGTTTGTTTGATAAAGACATTTTGCGAGCCCTGCTGTGGGCAAATCATTCCGGTTGCCGTTTCTCCACAGTGGAAGTTTTCAAAACAATTCCTCACGTGTACTGAAGGGGGAGCCGAAGCTCATTATAATATGCAAAACTGTTATCCAATCATAGCAGTGGGCGTTTATTTCCAAGTCTTCAATGCGGCACACCCAATAAAAGAGTGTTTCAGGAGCCAAGCTCAAAACCAAGGTAGAAAAAAGCCTATTACTTATTCATTATGATATATTTGACATCATACAAACATCATAAGTTGACTTCAGACAACAGTATAAAAATTTTTAAAAAGTCAGTTTAACTGTCTCTGTTTTGGTCTCTGTTTGTCACATGAGAACAGCTCTAAGACGCTTCTTTAGGTCAAGGGGTTGAAGTCATATCTCACTCTCTTCCTCTGTCCATCAGGAAGCGCTTCAACCCCTCTTCTCATTGCCTACGCTTGTTGAAAAGTGTACCTTGGGCGGGTGGCCATCTGTTCTCTCACACAGACACAGAGGACATATGAAACTCCCACAGCTGTCTGGCCTGATTAAAGTACAGCACAGCATCTGCACACAGAGATCAGATTCATATACACCATTCGTCTGCTCTGCGGCACGTCCCTGACTGTTATACTGTGAAATATCAGCTCGTTGAGGAGTCGGAGCAGTGAGCTATCAGATTCTGATGGAATCGGGCCTCCGCTGAGAAAGAAAAGACTCTTCGTCACACTTCCTTGTCAACCCAGAGAAGCAGGGCATTGTGGGACTGCTGACATGAACACACCAAATCCATAATTCATGAGTCATGCTGAACAGCCTGGCAAACATGCTGCTCGCAGCAACGACAACCCACCGATGAACTGTGTTTCCCAGCGAGAACGTTTCCCCGTGTCGGAAGCAAAGCGGGAATTGCGGCGTGTGTCGAGAGAATGAATGAATGTAAGGATGGTTGTTGTAAACTTGAGATCTCTTCCTCTGCAGCTGCCTCCGTTGACTTGCGAAAATCACACTGCTAAATGAAAGCGGACAGAGCGCGACTTACAACTTTTTTACCTCTGCTCTTCTCTGCGATTGCACTTTTTACAGACCTGTGAATGATCAAGAGCATCAATACAAAGAAAAAGACTTTCATCTCCTGACAGACACAGAGAGAAAGCGCATTGTATCATCAGCACACGGTAATTGTACAAAGCCTCCCTCTCTTCTCTTTGATTTCCGCCCGCTCTGACCGCTCTAACAATCTCTCTATCTCTCTCTCTCTCATTCTGTGCTGGAGCTCAGAATCTGAGCTGCACAGCTTTACCTTAGTACACTACCGTTATTACGAGCAAAGTCGGGCGCCTCCATAAAGGATGTGACCAACTCCAGCCTCAAACACAGCTGGGGAGACACGAGACGTCAGCTGCAAACCAGCCCAGGATACATCAGAAATAATCCGCTGAGATCAATGACTTGCTTTAATCCAGATCCTCTCCGCTGAGGTCTGATCTTCACCTGACATCTGTAACACTGAGAATATCAGAGAGAAACTACAGAAAAGCGTGTATATCATTCTCTGTTGCATCATCATGGACCAGATCCCACCTAGTCTCAGCCTCAGACAACATGCCCATAGACCACCAATGCTCATAAACAAATAGATCAATTTTGCACAAAATGAGCTGGATTAATTTGCCATTTTCAGTTAGGGCTGGGCTGTAAAGCTATTTAAAAGAAAATGAAAAGCGTGTTTGAAGGTTCCTGTGTGAGAAAAGGGCACTAGAGTGTGTAAACACTCAATGATGGGCTAGAGCCAGCCACCACAGCCAGCCACTCTGCAACCATGGCAATTAGGGCTATTAATAAGATGAGAATATTGCTGATAAGAATCAATTAGAGGCCTTTTAACTGAGGAAGAGCGGAGAAAGTCCCACTCAGATTCGATCAACATACTCTCAACTCTCACAGGAATGAATCCGGGATGATCTGTTTTCCTAGTTAAAAATATTGAATCACCTCAGGAGCCAATACATCAAAGAGTCTTAAACTAGCGGCCTGCATTTTGGTATTTTGGTACTGAGTATTTATGCATTTTGGTATTTAATATAATATTACAGGGATAAAAAACAAATGTAAAGGCACCATTTTCAAAAAAGTATGTAAAAGAACACAAACCTCTCCAAGCGCTGATCAGAGACAGATGAAGATGGAAAATCAGATGTTCACTTAAAATTTTATTGTCTAGTTCTAAAATTAAATAGTACTAGAGCAAGAAAATTTGTGTGACTGTGAATCTGCACCTAATCCTGAGCACATTCCCTCTAACATCTACATTTCTGTACTTTATTGATCACCACTAACACTCCAGCTGGCAAGACATGAAATATTCATATTTCAATTTTGGCAGCTGTTTTTAAGAAGACTTATAAATATCATCCAACAACTTGAATTAAGAAGACCATGCACAACAACTCTCTTATAACCACATTCACACTTGAAATTAACATCCATCTACACTAAATGTTACTGCATAAAAAAAAAAAAAAAGGATTTGAATCCTTGCCCTCGAGGTATGGCTTTATAAAACATGCCCTAGCTCAGTTACACCTCCTATGATAAACAAGGTTTATCCTTTTGATGCTCTTACGAAAGTTTGATATATGTCTGTCATAAATCAGAAAGACTGCAATTACAGTATCCGAAAACTGTTTGGTTGCTCCATGATTAGAGCAAGGCTTGTTTTTATCCAGTTCTTCAACTCCATAAAAGGCCCATATGTATCTTGAGATGGGTTGATTATGAGCAATTTTGTAGATGTTTTTATCTGAGGTGCAGACACAAAACAGTAGGGCTGGTCCGAATACCATTTTTTGAGCTTCAAAGCTTCGGTAGGAATCAACATCGAATATTTGAAGCTTCAGTGGGAAGGGGCTGAACATATTCTTCTCTCTAATAAAAGCAGGGCTTATATTCTCTGAGAACAGACACTGTACTAGTGATACAAAACACACAGGACTGTTACGTCCCAGTTTTGATATATTACAGTAGTAAAAATCATTTTGTTCAGTTAGAGAACAGATTAACTACAACGTGCCGCGTGTGCCGAACAGGAGTTGCCGCAGCAGCAGGAGTCAGATTTCATTCATCATGAGAGTGAGGAGCTGAATTACAAGACGATCGCGGAAAATTTGGTTTCAAAGCGAAATGTAAGATTGCCTATTTAAGGGAGTTTGTCATTGTACTGTTTTGTTGTTGTGTTTTTCATTAAGAATAATAGGCTAATGAACCCACAATTCAAGCAACCCGCCCCCAAATTGGCAAACCGAAAGTAAACTGCGCACGGCTGCATTCGTTCACAGCCGCTCAGTGCACAAGCACTGCAATGTGACGGTGAGGGAACATTTTCTCACCGTCACATCTAGAGATGTTCCGATACCCGTTTTCCCTTCCCGATACCGATTCCGATACCTGGGCTCAGGGTATCGGCCGATACTGAGTACTGATCCGATACCTGTGTGTATCTGTATATACAGCTGTATATACTACTAGCCCTGTATGAATTGCTAGAATTATTTTATGGTGTGCTTCAGACTTATCCCTTAATAAAACATGAACAAATACATGGTAAGCTACTGAATTTATTACAGTATTTTTATTATCTGAAATGCATTTGACAGTAATATTATTTATTTTTCTTAAGCGAAAAAGAACTTCAAATGCAGCCACAAATCTAACACTGCAAACTGAAAAAGGTATTTTAGTTGTACAATATAACTGTATACATATAGCGTTTAAAGATTAACAACAGAGCCCAAACTATTAGCCTAAATTCAGTTGCTATTTATTTTTAGATATAATAATCAACACTCGTAAGCTTCACATAAGGCAGTTTTTGCATTAACTTCTAAATCTAATTATTTTTATTTGTTGCTGAAATATAATCATTTAGTGGCTGTAATTTTCATGACAGGTTTATTTAAACATACATTAAATAAACAAGACATCACTAACAGGCTAAGTAGTATATAATGAATATATATAGGCTAATATAATGAATATAACGGCTAATATAGTGCATGTATTCAGTGAAAGAGTTGATTTCTCTAGTGAGCTAACAGCTGTGGACACTGAATGACTTCTGAGTAAACGTGATTCTGCATGACATTGTTTACAAGCAGTTTTATTCGCTTTCCGCGGTTGAAACACAGATGGAGCGATTACACGACATATGATACATTTCAGTAAGTTGTAATGTATCCTCAACATACCTTAAGATGAATTAATTTATGTTTATTCTTTAGGAAGAGATGATCGCATTGACTCGCACGCCGCGAATTTCGTGATAAAATGGACTGAATACTTAATATGTTCGTGTGGGAACTCGGATTGAAGTGTGTTCCGCGCTTACAACAAGCCGACTGTTAACTGTTAAAGATTACATTCATAACCGTTCGGTACACGCGTACACACTGTACCGAAAGCCCTGTACCGAAACGGTTCAATACGAATATGTGTACCGTTACACCCCTAATATATATATATATATATATATATATATATATATATATATATATATATATATATATATATATATATATATATATATATATATATATATATATATATATATATATATATATATTAATCAGAAAATAATCTCTACAACCAAACAAGTGAAAAATAAGCAACCATCTAGCCATTATTATTATTAGTAGAGACGTATTATTATTACATAGAGACGTAGCTAAATCTACTGTACAGCAGGAGCCTAATATATTCTGTCAATTTAAAATGTTTAAAACCGAACTTTTATTTTGACGGGTTGCCATGAAGATATTTCAGTGTCTGTGTTCCTTATATGACAGTTTTCCCAAATGAAACGGTAAATTCTCATGAAGTGACAGTTTATGCATTCGTGTCCTCATATAGTGACCATAGACTGTGAATATGGACGCAGAGACACTGGGGGAGGTTTCCGCTTGATAGTGACACACGGCAAGGATTACAAAACAGTGAGCGAGCGCGGGCGCCCACCATCCACACAGAGATGAAATACTGCTAAACAGCCAGTAAACAGCGGACATAGCCTATTGCTAACGCGTTTTCATTTCTTCTTCGCTGCTCTAAACAGTGGTTACTTGTGGCAAAACAGCACAACTTCCTGTGTTTGCAATGCATTCGGAGCACCGAAGAAGAACCGCGCAGTGGTTAGGCAAAGCTCGCAGGTCTTGTGAAGAAATTGCAGCTGTGCGCTCTAGACAGAGAATACTCAGTTGCCGGGGACATTAAGAAGCACATATATAATTATTAAGTATAACGAGGTTGGGTTCCTATTAAACTGTCCATCCTATTAAAAACAGCTAGGCTATAAAATAATTGTAAAAAAAAAAAAAAAAAAAAAAAAAAAAAAGATTCTTGTATTTCACCAGATTTTCTAGTGTAAATATATGCAAGCGTGAATGAGAACCATTTTGAGGGGGATGCCAGGTGTGCGTAAAAAACAAAAACAAAAAAAACGAATATTCAAATCCCAAATTTGAAAATCGAATACCAATTCATCGAACGAATATTCCCTATAAAACAGAACAGCCCACCCTAAAACCCTGATTATAAATGTTTTGAGCCATGACAAAATTTGCTTTGATGTCACCTAGAAATAGTTCAAAATCTTAAAGATGGGGTATCAATACATATTTTGAAACAATTTGATTCTGATTCACAAGATACCAATTTGATTCAATGATTTAGATTAAATTTGATTCAATGATTCAGTTTCGTTTAGGAATATTTCCGTTAAAATGTTCATGTTTATATACCATTACACGGTATCTGAAAATAAATTCTCTCACTGCTAATGTTTTAGTATCATGTAAACTGGTAACTAGCCTTTTAAGGTATTTATTCATAAAACAAAGAGTCATTTGTTTTGTAAATCAGGCAACACTGGTCCCAATGTGAATAAAACTTTCTGAAAGTTAACGAACAAATTATTTTAATGAGCCGGTTCTCTTTAGTCAAAAACATGACTAAAAAGAACCGGCTCATGACAACTTTCAGAAAGTTGTATTCGCCATCTATTTTAAAGGCCAATTTATTTGTATTTGTTATTATGTATTGCACACATTTGTGGCTGCCGTGTTTAGTTAAAGCAGTCTGGATACATTTATGGTAATTCTGATGAAGGCTATAATAGCTGCAGGCTGGAAGATGATGCTGTTAACAGCTCCGGTTTCTCTTTCCTTTCTGCATGCAAACATTAGACTGATGGAGATAATGCAGGGTATGCATTGCCTACGGTAGTTCACCCTGTCTCATCCTCATTCTCTCCCTGACTCTCATTGAACATACGCAAACCATCCACTTTACTCAGAAAAGTCTACTTAGAGCTGTCTGACACTGTTTCCTCTTCCTCCTGATTCCCTCAAACATATTGATTATAGTTATAAAAAAAAAAAAATCAAAGCATCTGAACATCCTCTGCGTCTATGTTGTGGAGTAGAGTGCCATGTGTCTCGCCTCTCCTCTGACTGCTCTTGAAGTGACTTGCTAAAGAGAAGCTGAGGGTTCTTCTTCCTGAGAGAGTAAGTGTTAAATCAAACCCTTTGAGGAATCTTACAACACCACCCACACTGCAAACAGTTTAACAGAACGACTCACGGCTGCCATTATTGACATGACTGTGTAGCATTCTGATTTAACGCTGCTGAGTTATAAGAGCGCACAGGACACAAAGTGAGAAACATTTCTCGCTCACACACACTTGTCAAACAGAGTTTTATACAGAGGACAGTAAGCGATGGCATTCACTTGTCTTATGTCTGTTTGTGTGTGTTGAACGGCAAATGTCTCTAAATCTCACACATGAAGACGCTATACACTCTAACACAAATGAAGCCTTCACCTTGTCACTCTTTAATGCTGCGTCAGATAGATAGAATGATAGATGACTATTAGACAAACAAATTGATAGACAGATAGAACGACATATGATATAGAACTATAAAACAAAATAAAGAGAGAGAGGTTAATAGAAAAATGTTTATAGAACAATAGAACGACTGAATTACGATATATATATATAGAACAATCAATGGATGGAACGATGGATAGAGAGAGCAATAGAATGATATTTAGATGATATATAAAGATAAGAGAGATGAAACAATAGATTAATGAAAAGGTACATAGATAGAGTGGTCGATTGAACGAGCGGTCAATCGGTCGATGGATAGAACGATCAATAGAATGATAGAACGATATAATGAATGATAGATAGAACGAGGGACAGACAAAATGATAGATAGAACGATATAACAATAGAAAGAACGATAGATAGATAGATAGATAGATAGATAGATAGATAGATAGATAGATAGATAGATAGATAGATAGATAGATAGATAGATAGATAGATAGATAGATAGATAGATAGATAGATAGATAGATAGATAGATAGATAGATAGAACGATAGAACGATAGATAGAACGATAGATAGAACGATAGATAGACAGATATAACGATATAACGATAGAACGATAGATAGATAGAACGATAGATAGAACGATAGATAGAACGATAGATAGAACGATAGATAGAACGATAGATAGATAGATAGATAGATAGATAGATAGATAGATAGATAGATAGATAGATAGATAGATAGATAGATAGATAGATAGATAGATAGATAGATAGATAGATAGATAGATAGATAGATAGATAGATAGATAGATAGATAGATAGATAGTTAGTTAGTTAGTTAGTAGGGGTGCACCGATCCGACTTTTTCAGTCCCGATACCGATACCGATGCCTGGGCTTTGTGTATCTGTCGATACCCGATACCAATCCGATACTATTGTTGAATTAATAATAAACTTTATATCTTCCACCTTATACCTTCCTTGAAGAGACTAAAGGCACCAGACTTTACTAACTAAACATAACTAAGACAAAATAACAGATGTATGTAAAGTGTTGAATTCGTATTTATTTAAAAAACAATTGTGCATTCAAACCTAAAATAGAATGTAATCAAACTTCTTTAAATAAATAAAATGTAGCAGTGGAAACAAAAAACAGTGTATTGGTCAAACATACAATAGTAATCTGACAGTTACCAAACATTTTTTACACTACAGATAATTGTTTTGGTATATAATCATATCAATATTAAAAAGTAGCATTACAAATTAACAAATAGTCAAATTTTCTGCCATATGCAATTTAATAAAAATTATTAGCTAGCTAATAACTTTGTTCTGGTTTCACCTCACTCCAGTCTAAATGATTGTAGGCTAGGCCTATTTATTTTACTACACATTGTCAACAGAAATAAGCTGAAATACTGATAATTAAAAATAATTCTTACTACCCACTCTTGCTAAATTGGGTAAGCACACTTGTGTTCTCATTTCAGATGCGTTCTGAGTAAATTAATAAACTGATTCATGAGTTCAGTGTTGGACAGATTAGTTGTTCTAACCAGTCGTTAAAATGATTCGGTTCAAAGGAGTCATTAGGTCACGAATCGGACATTAGCAGACGCGTTGTGTGCGAATCCCGTCTGTTAGAACATCGCGAAAGATGTCAACAAAAAGAAAACACTTCATAAATAAATATAATTTGTCTCCCGCTTATTGAAAGTATGCTTTATGTCAGCTGGTCAGAGAAGACTCAACATTTTTTGAGCGCAATTCACAACCAGCGATAATTCAAGGACAAAATTGTACGAATGTGTCACGTGCAACATGGTTTCGGTCTTCCGACCTTTTGATTTGGATTAATATGTGAAATATGAGAGAGCTAACAGCTAACACTGATTATTTTGAAGACCCAGAGAGTGTGCGCGGGAGAGGAGCTCTCTGATCGTCTCTGCTCAGTCACAAGCGCAGATAGATAGATAGATAGATAGATAGATAGATAGATAGATAGATAGATAGATAGATAGATAGATAGATAGATAGATAGATAGATAGATAGATAGATAGATAGATAGATAGATAGATAGATAGATAGATAGATAGATAGATAGATAGATAGATAGATAGATAGATAGATAGATAGATAGATAGATAGATAGATAGATAGATAGATAGATAGATAGATAGATAGATAGATAGATAGATAGATAGATAGATAGATAGATAGATAGATAGATAGATAGATAGATAGATAGATAGATAGATAGATAGATAGATAGATAGATAGATAGATAGATAGATAGATAGATAGATAGATAGATAGATAGATAGATAGATAGATAGATAGATAGATAGATAGATAGATAGATAGATAGATAGATTATATACAGTATCCCAAATTATATACAGTATCCCAACTGTATATGTTATTGGTAACAAACATTTCCTCACCCTGACATAGAACGATATGTATAGAGAGAGCCATAGAATGATATATAGATAGCACATTATATACGTAGAGAGAGATCAATCGAAGAAAGTCTATATTCCATTGAATTGCAGTAGATTTGCTTGGTCTTGGTTTTAGCAGGAGACAGACACAGATGAGAACATCTGATCTGCTGATGTGTGACTTGTGAGCATCTCTCTGTTCAGTCTGCGTGTCTGACCCCTGGCAAAGGTGCAGCTAACGGGACATTATGTCTGTGAATTGTGCAAAAAAAAAAATGGTGTCCTGTCTTACTCTGCCCCGTATTAAGGGGCGTCAGGAAGCTCTTGTCACCCGCTGATGTCACAAACAGGCCCAGTTCTCATTCCTGGCCATGTGATGATTTCATCTTCAGGCTGAGATGCATCATTCAGTGCCTCTCGGGGAGCAGATGGCAGGACGAGAGGGGAGGGGCCGTTTTCCCTAGGAACGAGAGGGCAGACCTCTCTCTCTCTCCCTCTCCAGAAAGTGAAAATCTTCATCTCCGCTCGGCTTGATGAGCCTTTAAGAGTCATAAATGGGTTTTTGGCTCTGTGGCTCCACAGGAAATGTCCCACCTCGGTCCCAAACAACTGTTCTTTTAAACAGCTTCTCTATTATCAGTGCTCAAGTCAAAGTTTGATGTGTGGATCATCTCGGGGTTCTTTTCACACTTTTCTCATTGGACAAGTTGAGGGTCTCTGAAGAGGCCCAAAGGGAATCTGACAACCTTCCCTTCTAGAACTCATTTTCACCTAATCACACACAAAACAGTGCCGCAGACACAGAGCTGGGCCTCTGTTAGTCTCACACGGCCAGATTTTTGACAATCTGCATAAAATCTGGTCTAGTTTACAGCTTCTTCTTGCCAAGAATTGCCTGATTAGACAAGAATTGGGCATCTAACCAACAAAGGACGTGGTTCTAGTATTTAAAATCTACTAAAGATTGAACAAACGTTAATACAATTATTGGGAAATGTGTGTAGTCTTTGTTGTCAGAATTTACATGCTTGTGGAAATCTCATTTGAATGTTTTCTTAAAGCCACAAACCTTGGTAAATTCAGCGCCCAAATTCTTCAGCCAATCAGACTTGATTTTGGAAAGCTCCTGCCATTTCCATGTGCATCAAAGGGGTCATTGAGTCTTTGAGAAGCTTCAATGAGCAGACGGAACTAAACACAACCATGTCTGAAAGCCAAATTGGGCTGCACATACAGTACACAGACCAAAAAAAAAAAGAATGAGGTCACATGAAGAGAGAGAGAGAGAGAGAGAGAGAGAGAGAGAGAGAGAGAGAGAGAGAGAGAGAGAGAGAGAGAGAGAGAGAGAGAGAGAGAGAGAGAGAGAGAGAGAGAGAGAGAGAGAGAAGGTGTGTGTAGGGCTGAGTGAGACATCAGTTTTTCCTCCACAGAACACAAATCTCTTTCCTTACAGGGCATCTCTGACTGACACTTGGCCAAAACAATTTGGTAATAAGACTTTAGCTTGCTGCGGTTGTCTGTGTTTCACGGTGTTCGGTCATACACAGATTACATTACTTGCCCACCGCAGCAACATTTTTATTTTTAGAAATACAAAATATTTAGTTCAGTTGGACAATGGACACTACGATTATAAACAGAAAGCGTCTGCTCCGCTCCATACAGAAAGAGCTGCAGGAGATTTACGTGACAAGAGTAAGGAGAGATGAGATGACTGACAGGAAGATAGCGGAGCACTTGGTGCGCAACAGATCCCGAGCGTCATTGACAAATATATTTTCTTGTAAAATGTGACCCTGGGGGCATATTACAGAGACATCTTACCTTTAGAATCCTATCTTATCTTTTTGGTAACCATGGCAATTTCAGTTAGGAGCGCATTTAGGATAAAAGCTATTACAGAATGACATTTCTTAAATGCATAATCTTATTTTAACTATGGATAGGAACAATAAAATCAACAAAAAAATCCTAATAGCTGTCTTAAAGGTCCCGTTCTTCGTGATCCCACTGTTCAAACTTTAGTTAGTGTGTAATGTTGCTGTTAGAGCATAAATAATACCTGTAAAATTATAAAGCTCAAAGTTGAATGCCAAGCGAGATATTTTATTTAACAGAAGTTCCCTTTCAAAGCCTACAGCGAACGGCTGGCTTGGACTACATCCTGGTACTTCCTTCATAAATTACGTTGATAGAACAGTAGAACGGACTAACCTCCGCCCACAAGAATACGCGCAAAAAGGGGGCGTGGTCTTGTTGCTGTCCCACGTGGAGAAGAGGACGTGTCGCGTGGAGAAAAGGAAGTGTTGCGTTTGTCGCCATGTCGTCGAGACGCTGTTATTTTCATCCCGGAGTCAAATCACCTTTGTTTGGCTTTCCCAGGGACGCTGTAGAGATCATTGAGCGCATACATCACCCCGTTAAGAGGCGTGACCTTTCCACGTGCGCTTAGCTTCTGTCGAATCACAACACAGGAACCGTGACGCGTTCGCTAAACTGCGGTCAAATCCCAACACGGGAACCACTGGTACAATCAGAACTCGTTACGTATTTCTGAAGGAGGGACTTCATAGAACAAGGAACTCATCAACCCGTTTTTAGGACAGTGAAAACAGCGGTGTACAGATAAGTAAATTGTGTTAAAAATACAGTTTTTTTTTTACACACGAAACATGAACACATGTTATATTGCACACTGTAAACACAATCAAAGCTTCAAAAAACACGAAGAACGGGACCTTTAACTTTAGGACAACCCCACTGGTGTCCTAATTTCAAAACTTTTTGAAATCCAACGGTAAAAAAAAAAAAAAAAAAAAAAAACAGTACACAAATCCTTTTTGGAGAGAGCGTTAAGCTTTAACCTTTCAACGGAGCTTATCAAAATTTCAATCTCTGCCGCACTGAAATTTAAAGCACACCGTTGTTTCTCCATTTTGATTTTAGGTTTACCTCAGAAGTTTGCAAGTTGCTGGTTGCTTGGTAACAGACCTGACAGTCGATTACCGAACTCGATGGTTTAAGATTTCCTAACTACAGATAAAATGAGATTGACTAAGTAAACAAGTGTATTACCTGCATCTGATATAGCATTTGATGTCCATAATATATCCATTATAAAAAATAAGCTTGAATGTCCACTGAGGAAAGCGATATCTTTGTCTTTTAAAAGATTTCCCAAGACAAAAACAATTTCCTCGTTTACAACCAGGCTACATTAATCCAGGTAGATTTGAAAACCACACTTAGCGCACTAGCGTTTTCCAAAAGTTTCTCATCCACACTGAAACGTCAATACGCGCCAAATTCAACTTACTGCGCATGCGTAAAACATAAAAGCTCACTGAGATGATACAGACATAAATTCTTCACAATTCTTCTGGCAGGATCATTTTATTTAGCAAAATATCTCACCATTCACTGATGCGTCCAGGTCACACTCGGTCAACCATTATTGTTTGGTCTAAAACGCAACTCCACTCGTGTTTTCCCACAGGACAGTAAATGCTAGTACGTTTTCGGTCATCCTTGCAGGACTGTGATATTAAGTGTGCAAAGTAACATATTTTAGCAACTGTGTGAATGTGAATAGCACATAACTGGCACAATACCGGTATAAACACACATATCTATTGGTAGGCTACAATGTGCGTCACACGATTAAACATGCTTCATCGCTTTCAAATACCTCCATCTTCACAGTCCACACTACGACGTGAAGACAGCGTTTTCAAATATATCCGCTTTGGAGAGCATTTTCAAAAAGCTACGTTTTCGTTAACTTAAAAAGCAGTCTCAGTGTGGACAGAAGGCCAAAACCGTGAGAAAAAGATGCGTTTTCAAACAAAAACTTATTAGTGTGGACATAGCCAAAGACCGTCTTTGCCACCATCTAATGGTTTAATAAGGTAACGTCACTTAAGTCAAAATCACAAATCACTAACGGACCCTTTGGCAATACCAAATACGTCATATATACCAAAAACAACCACAGAGAACTTCGCAAAACCAACATTTCCAAAAGAGCTGTAATGTTACAGCTAGAATGTAAAAACCAATGCTAAAATGTGAAAGTGTCATGATCATAAAACCCGGACAGTTGGAGCACCAAGCGGAACATCAGCATCTGCCCTGGCCAGCTCAATCACCTGACTTGAATATTATGAAATCACTGTGGATAGTTTTGGAGAGAAGTGTCAGATCCCCTCCAACCCCTTCTCTATAGGCCGCTGTGAGAACAGACTGCAAGCGTTCTACTGAGGAAAGAGAGAGAAGAGCATACTCAAAATGTTCTCCCATACAGGCCAAAGCCCAAATTCAGCCATGGACAAAAAGGACTGTGGAAACAGAAAAGAGCCGGTGCCGAATTTTAATTAGCCACTTAAAGAATAAAAGATTCTGCTCCCAGTTGCCCTTGCCTTCTTAATGACAAGGAACTTTGAGCAGCTTTCCCAGGCACTCCGCCAAAACATGCAGTCTATTCTTTTCTCTCTCTATCTATTCTTTAATTAATCTGCTTTTCTCATTTGTAAGGTTTTGTTCCAGCAGCTTCAATGTTTGTGCTCGGTGAAAGAGGGAACGACTCTTCAACAAGAGAAAAGTCCACAACTCTCTCTCTCTCTGCTCTATTGCCACTCATGGCATCTTCTCTGTCAAAACCATCTGTTCCTGGAGACAATGGTGTCATGTCTGTGAAAAACAGCCCAATTCAGGCTTTATTTCATTGGTCGTAAAGCTTAATGTGGCTGGAATGCTCTCGGATATCTGAGCAATGCTGCTCCTTAAACTATCTAGTACATACTAATGAGTATGTGTGTGTGTGTTAGGCTTATCCACACGAATACGTTTTCATCTTAAAAATGAAAACATATTAGTTTTGGCCTTCCATCCACATTGAGACAGCGTTTTTGTCAACGAAGAAGGAGCTTTTTGAAAATGCTCTGCCAGTGGATACATTTGAAAACACCATTTGTAGTGCATTTTAGACCATGTGATCTTGAGTGCAACCTGGACACTGAGAGGTCGAACATTTTTCTAATAAAATGATCGAGCCAGAAGAGTAGCGTGAGAACTTTATTATGTCTACTCTTTTGGTATCCTCTTGTGAACTTTTAGTATGTTTTACACAAGGTGATAAGCATTTTCAGAGCAACTTTTGAAAAGTGCTTAAAACGCTAGTGTGGACAGGGAAATCAAAATGCCATTTTTAAATATATTCGGATTAATGTAGATGTAACCATAATTTCATACTGGACATGTTGATCAAGGATTATTCTAACTAATATTGTACTAGAATTCCACGAGGCAAAAAAGCTCAAAATAGCTCAATATTTTTTATTACACAAAAACACTATCAGTGTTCAAGAGGACACAGCAGTTAGATTTACTTTTAATGACAATCGGCATAAACGAAACCAGAATCGTTAATATTAACGGATATCAAAATGCCCTGAACTGTCAGCCTCTCATTATCACTTTAATTAAAGCAGCTTCAAATCTAAAGAATTTCCTGTATCGCTAAAGGTCTCTGGAAATGAGGGGAAGTGTCTCCTGATGTCTGGAAGGAATGAAGCCGAGATCATTTACACAAGGATTTAACACTTTCTTTAGATTCATGCGTTCATGGGTTTAAATGTCAGGATTGTCCAAAGGGCTCAAACACACATTATTTTTGCATTTTCAAATTTTTATGTTAATATTAAGTTCAAATATATTTCTGCATATTGAAAAAAAAATAGTGATTTAAAAGCATATTTAAAAGCATTTTATCTGAAAATAATGTAAATGAATAACTTTTAATTAAATTATAAATTAAATTTAAATTAAATAAAAAAATTTAATACATTTAAATTTGCATTTAAAAATGTATATATAACTTTATATCTCAAATAAATAAAAAAAAGTCTTACTTTTGTGCCGATTTTTCAAAGCGAAATTGTATTGGATCACCCTGATCCAGATACACACTTTTTACCAAATCTGGATTACCAGTGCTCTATGGAGCCCCTAAAGGGACATGGTGATGGAAAAAAATATGAGATTGGGGGGGGGGTTATACTTTTACATTCTCTCAAGAAGGTTTCACGTAGCATTCACCCGAGAAACTGCATTTGCTCGCAAAGAACTTTTGACTGGGTCATCTCTTATGATTGTGCCAATGTAGTTTACATGTAGTTTTGTGCCAAGGGTGATTAAAAGAAAACACTTAAAATTATATATAATATTTTTGGTTTGATATTTACAGTTGATCTGGGATTTTAAAGCACCAAAATCTCTTATTTACTTTGCTGTATAGGCTACCAAAAGGCTTAATATGTAGCGTAATGTCTACTTCTAATTTATTACTTTAACAGTTAAACTAATCAAGAGAAAAATGTATGTGTGTATATAACATGTTACAAATTTTGCAAAGTTTTTTTAACAGTTTTACAGTTCTATTTTTGTTCCTGAAATCAACACTTTTGCTGGGATGAGTATAATCCTGATTTTTTTTAATCAAAGGTATCCCAATCTTACAAAAAAATTCTAAACAACACAAACTGATGATTTGATCCAGATCCAAACCAAGATTGGAATTTGTGATCTTATCTGATTTCAGAATCCTTTTTTTTTTTTTTTTTTTTGAACAACCCATTTTCAAGATTTGATCCAATCCGATAGCCGAAATCCAATCAGATTACTGTTGAACAACTGGCCCTAAATTAGTATGACTATTATTTACTATAACATTAAATTGTCAGTTAAGGTAATCTGAAAGTGTTTCTGGCCACTTTGTTCTGTACCTGTCCCTCTGAAGTGACTGCTTAATCGCTCATGCCAACTAGACTGATGATACATCTTTGCCGTCTGTCTTCCGGTCTGTCTCTTTCCCTGCAGCTGTGTTAGCTTGTGCCGTTAATGTGAGTGCAAGGTTCAAAACTTCCAGTATAAATCAATGTGGCCACTTCAGTCTCTTGTCTCAAAACAGGACACACAGTCCAGTCTCTGAGACGACGAATCCCACTAAATTATTGTTTCTGATGTGGGAGACGGATAAATGCAGGTTGCACATGACTCATCTCACTAAGCTGACATAACTGCAGCGCTAGACCTAAATTATATCAATTAAAAATCACCTGACTTCGAATTGGCACTTTTCTCAGACGAGTCTTGTGATATTTGCAGCTTGTGTAACATTGAACCACAGTCATGTCTGTTTTTCATGCAGTGTTTCCTGTGGGAAGAGAGAAGTTCTACTCTTTAGTCTTAAACCCTAAAGTCAGAACTCCATTGTCTAAGACTAGAGTAGACTAAGACTAGGGCTAGAGTAGCTCATTTTCAACTCATTTTGGCTGATGCCGATACCGATACTGATATGTGTTTATTTTTTTCCCTTTGTTTGGAAAAAACACCATTTTGACCAAAACCTTTTTTTTTTCCATTCTATTTTCAGATTTCTGAGGTCTCCTTACTAAAAGGATACTTGTTAAAGATAAATGAATGTTAATAAAGTTCTTTTTATAATAAAGTATATTTTCTCTAAAAATAACAATAATAAAGTCATCTTTATTCATCTTTTCACTTTTTCATCCCTGACAGATGCAGATGAAGTGGGGGTGGCATGGCATCAGTTGATGCTGTCTTTAGCTTTAAATAAAAAATATACAATTATTTTAGTGCTCCTTGGATTATTTTTCATCATCTAGTTCATAAAATTGTATTACAGATTAATAAACTATATAAAAGTATTTAATTAACGCTTGTGCTTTTACATCATTAATGCGTTATTTATTCAGAAAAAGTTCTATAAACTTCTATTTATTTGTGTATTCTACTTTTAATTGTAATACTATAACAACAGCGCCCCCACTAAATAGGCTATTTATAACATTCTACCGAGCAGGCACGAGGACCTGGAGGAGCTTCAGCTGCTGTGGAGGCTGCTGCGCACGCTGGAGAGTGGGGAGACGCGATTGTGCTTGTTTCGGGCTAGTTTTGTTGTGAAAACCTGGCAATCCTGCGTTGATTCACAAATTCAAGGCAGCATTTAAAAACTGTCAATATAAATCACCATACATGCAATGCATTTGCTTGTTTTTGCTTGTTTTCACTTCAAGAATGACCACACTGCTGACATGATCTTATCGCTATAGCAGTCCTTGCACATGTGAGTTATTGCCATAGACAGTAAAAGAAATGGACAAAGTGACCCCATAGACTTCAACGGAGATAATTGAAGTCAGATAGAAGCACTCACTTCCTGATGGCTGAGCATACTGCGCAGCCTCGGACTGTGCTTGACGACGTAGATGTGACGTGAGCAACCTGTCCGACAGTGGCAAGTCTTCTAGTAGTTGTGCAAAGTGAAATCTGAATCAACAAATCTTGCAGAGACAGGAGCAACTTTTGATGTATGAAGCAGGATCTGCAGCATCTCTATCTGCGTTTATGCCTCCACGTCCCCCCGATTGTCTCATAGACAGTAAAAGATTGCCTACGAGCTTCTCCTCGGGTCTATATGGTAATTTGCTCAACAGCGCGACACAGTCGCGTGGTCATGACGCAATCGTTAGCCTATATTTTACAAAAACAGCTTCAACAGGGCGATAGTGTAAGATACAAGGTAATGGAGCCTTTTATACATTGTTGTGTTTGTTTAGAAATAAACAATGGATGAATGGAGTCTTTAAACACCTCAAATGTAAAGATATTCACTGTCAAAGTGAGGCCAAAATGAATGGGAGTCAATGGGATGCTAACAGCAGGTGATGGCTTGGTTAGCAATGGCCGCGCCTATGGAAGGTACGGTTTCCGGGGGCTGGATTACCCCCTTGGTTATTGCAGGCTTATATCAACGGATATCAATTGGATCATATCGGCAAGGCATATCGGCATAATTTTTTCATATCTGCCGATGCCGATTTTTATATTTTAAGCGTTTATCGGCCGATTCCGATGTCGTGCCGATAATATCGTGCATCCCTATTATTAAGTTGCTTATTTTAAAACGTAAATTATGTAATTACAGAAGTTTCAAGAACTCAATTTTCTAGTAGTTTGTGATTACAATTTTTTTATTAACTAAAAGAAAATTCTTAATTTCTGATAAATCCTGAAAAATAATTTTACTCAACATAGCTAGAAAAATGTATATTAATTAAAGACCATGACTTTTTAATATTTATTCATTTCAATGACTTTACAGGTCCATAAATCCCACTTTTAAAACAAAAATCCGCTTTTGAGGTAACAAATTTACATCGTTTTGTAGCCCAGCCATTTACCTGGAATTGAGCTGAGGCCCCTTGGTTGAAAACCACTGGTCTGCATAGACAGCGACTTTCTAAGGCAGCAACCTAATCAAACTCACACATACATCACTGACCGTTCAAATCTACAACTGACCAATCAGAATTGAGTAGTTCAGAGAGCCGTGCAATACATGAATTTAATAATATGCACGACAAAACTGTGTAATTTACTCCCGTTTTCATGGTGTGCAAGTGTGTGTGTGTGTGTGCAGTGGCCAATTAGAGTAGCTCAAACAGCTGTGAATAAACTGACACACACAGTTTCACTCTGAAGGCCTTTCAATTACACTGGCTAGTGCTCACACACACACAAACACGCACACACGGTCATCTGGGAGCTCAAACCATGAACCATACTAGAGTCTCCAATATTCCTCTCTCAACACACACATCGTGCAAGTATGGATTGAGGATAATGGATGCTTGTGTCATGAGAGAAGCTGCCAGCATGTATGTGTGCACATTTATGTGTGGAGACACTAAGGTCAGCCTGGTTAATGAAGCAGTCTGTTAGTGCTAACGATGATTACCTCTCCCCGCCTAAACATTCATTCACTGTAATCACCCCCCCCCCCCCCCCCCAACCACACACACACACACACACACACACACACACAACTCCAACCTCACACAAAAAAACTTACTTATAGAAGTTCAAAAACATTACAGACTTGCACAAATAATCCCTGTGGAACAGGTCAGTGACTTTCTGGGCTGCTCTAACCGACTGGTTAAAGATTTGAGCTGGTAAGCAAGGAAGTTTTCCATTATCCATCTCCTTCTGATCCTTCTGTCACAGGAATAAATCTATTGAATCACATTTGTACGACATCTGTCAACACTTAAAGACGTAGCTGTTCTTTCTTGCTCTGTTAGCTGCTCGCCTGTACTCCCGGTTAGTGAATGTAGATCAGTGTCTTTCATCATTCATCGGCTCTGGGTACTGCTGGCAGTGATCAGCAAACTTGTCACTGAAGTGTGTGTATGATTGACTTTACTGAAGATCAGTACACGCAGTCGATAGAACAGAGCAAAACACAATGCACTCCAAAGACAGACAATTAAAACAACAGCTAATTAATACAGAGCACAGAAACAGCTGAAGATAGCATTATCATTATCTGCACACACATGCTAACGACGAGACAGGACAATGCAATGCAATAAAATATGCTACCATAGATGCCTCCAAAATTAAGTATGAGAGATTTGGCTAACTTTTAGGCAAGTTTCTTCACAAGTTCATCCCCATATTATGGCCATGTTAAAATCACACACAGTTAAAGTGTTATTTAGGAAGGCTGTTCTTTAAAGGTCACACAAGCACTTAGGCAGGAAAAAAGTCAGAAACTATCTTCTTGTTATTCTCTCTCAACACCAAAAGCTCCTTCAGGTCAAAGACAATCTAGAAGTTTCCCACTCTCTTAACACACACAAGCCAGTGTGATTAACTGTATGACTGACGAATTGAAGCAGAGAACAGAAAGCTGAAAATTCCCGAAATTATCCAATTGTGTTTGACATTAACCCTTGAGAGAGAGAGAGAGAGAGAGAGAGAGAGAGAGAGAGAGAGAGAGAGAGAGAGAGAGAGAGAGAGAGAGAGAGAGAGAGAGAGAGAGAGAGAGAGAGAGAGAGAGAGAGAGAGGGCACAGAACAGCATGGGGGAGGGGTTAATATAACAATAATAGCAAAAATGATTTTGAGCATGTCAGAGGACCCTGTAGTTCATCTTTTATCAATGAACTAAAGACCCAGATTGTGTGAACAGCTGTTACGGCATAAAACCTTGTGAAGAGCTAATTAAAGACGTGTTGAAACTTGTCTTCTCTGTCTAAATAAAGACAGCAATGGGGAAAGTTTTTAGACAGCGTGATTCTCAAAATCACAAATTTTAGGTGTGTGACGAGATCTTAAGCCACGAGATCTCACAAGATTAAAATGTGACAAGATTTCTTGTCGAGGTAAAAAGCTGTCTCACGATATTGCTAAGTTAGGATAGAATATGCCATCGCTTAAGGTTACATTACGCCTCCACTGACATTTCGCTTTTTATAGCAATAAAAACCATTTAATTCAGTTGGATAACTGTTGCTTCAATTCCAAAGTCAGTCGTAGTGTGCAGCAGGAATCAGTTCACTGATCACGTGACGAGATGATTTACAAGACCATTGCACAACAGAGCCTAATTTCAAGTTAAACCACACTTTGATTTTGAAGCATTGTTGTGAAGACTTTTGAATTTCTGTGTGTTTATGATATGGCGATATTTTTTCTCAAATTAAATGGTAAAATGCTCATGAAGTGGCTCTGGAGATTAAGTGTGTGCATTCATGTCTTCATGTAGTGAGAAGGTAGAGGCTAAAAAGACCACGAGCGTTGTGTGTGTGGTACATGAAACCATGTATCTGCAACATTCATTCACACGGAGACATGCAGGGTTAATATTTAAATCGTTTTTTTGCGGTTTAATATTCACAGACACTAGTATATATCTGCTACACAGCTCCTAGTAAACACGGAAACGACTGAAAGCAGCTGCCTATTAGTGGGTACCAAATATACTCTATTCTACAGAAATGCTGCTATCGTCGTTTTCAAAATATCAGAACCAACTTGGTACCGATTGTACTGATACTTGTGACATTCCTAGAGCCGAAGCGTCTGACAAATGTCTTATCTTGTAAAATGTGTGGTCCACAACGCCACTCACTATACACAGAGTACGGGCGATCGCGAAAGCGAAATGCAAGCATGCATTCAAATGTGATTTGAATTGAAAGCGGCTCCCTGACGCATGAGGATATCTCCCAATATGAAAGCTGTCTTAGGCTGGGCTCATGCTTGAAGAAATATTTGGTCTCTATTTGCACTTTGAATATTGAGAGACTACTTTGATTATGGTTGCACTTATTGTTTGCACTTAAGAGAAAACATTGTTATTCATTTTTATTTATACTGTTTTTATTTATTTGATCAATCTGTGGAAAGGAGTTCAGTTGTAGAAGCTCATAAATCATGTGCACTTCAAAGGTCTGAAGAGACAATCATACAGGAGAAAAGCCAGTCAGTTGAGTTTGTGGCAAAACCTTTTACAGTGCTTGAGTATTGTCGTCTTTTACTGTATATGTTAATTAGGGATGTTAACCGATGACCGTTTGACCGATGGTTGACCGTATCAACGTTAACCGATCAAAGTTGTCGGTTGTCGGTTAAAAAAAAAAAAAGTGATCTCTAAATTAGGCTATTTATAGACAGTGGACTAAACGCTACTACAGTTAGCCATCTCATTCCAAAATCTTTTTGTGTGAAGTGAACAAATCCCTCACACTCAATTTATCATAACTCGCCTGTTTGTACTTAATAAACCAATAAAAACATTTGGCGCGAAGTCACAGCGTTTGGGTTTGCGCGCTCACAAGGTTTGCAAAAAGTAAACAGGCTAAATAAAACACTCGAGGTTAGACGGCAGTATGAAGCGTGCAAAGAAAAGTAGTGTGTGGGACCATTTCACCAAAAAGAACGACACAGATGTAAGTTGCAACTTGTGTGATACAGTGCTTAAATACAGTAGTTGCACATCATCTAAATATATTACATCTACATTTCAGTGGTAACACATAAGGTGTTGATCATCATCTTTCTTTATTATTGTTAGCACTACCTCGAACTAAAGCGGCGTCTCTTCGGAGCTGTCATTATCTTAAATGAGTCGTGGCAATGTTTCAAATGAGCTTCTAACGCTAGACAATAGCCTTTATTTTCAACGCGATCACCTTGTGCCCAAACCATTTCGAAACTAAGGAGCCATTTGTCCTCCGATTACAAACAAGCTCCTCAGCGCCGCGTTTGCGGGACTCATGTTTCGCGCTGTAGGGGATTTTAAAAAATTGACGTGAGTGGAAGGCAGGCGGCGGCGCCTGGACAGTGTGTGTGCGTGTGTGTGTGCGTGTGTGTGAGAGCGGGAGGCAGAGAGATGCGACAGAGTTGCGAAATTGCAGGCGCGGCTCGCGAGTTGCGGCTGTTATTTCAAATAGCGCAGCATATTTTTTTAACTAATCGGTTAACCGGTTTCAACCGGCTAATGAGGCTCGGTGGTCGGTCAAGAAAATGTTTAGTTTTCGCCATCCCTAATGTTAATAAATACTCAGAAAGTAGAACTGAAATGACATTCATTACAAGATGATTAGTTAAAACATTTCAAATGCACCTGCAGACTATTTGTCCAGTCATGTATTTCGTTTTTGAGAATGTGTAAAAATCTCGTCTCGTTCTCGTGAGCTAAATGTCTCGTCACACCCCTACCAATAATTTTTTTTGTTTTTAACACAAACTAGTGGTCAGGTATACATATACCAGCTTTCTGCTCTGCTCCAAATCAAAAATTAATTACCCAGAATGCTACTGCTACTCACAGCTTCAGAAAAGCTTGTCGCAGGGGTCTGGGCGAGTGGAAGATATAGGCAGGGGTCAAGTTTGTTGATTAAAGCCAGATTCAGAGTCAAATCCTTCTCTTTTTGTCAGCCTCCTCGTTTCATTTGTCTGATGAATTAAATGATAAGAATCATCAAAATCATGATGATAACCACAGAAGTCACTTGAGAGAGAAGTGATGACTGTCATCTCTCTTTCTGACCAGGGAAATGGACATGAGGGGTCAGTAATCAGTAAAATGCTGCAAATCTTTACAACACAACAGAAAGGTGATGCGGAGAAATAATTAATTGTTACTTAAAGCATGCGCAAAATCACATCTTACAAATAGAAAATAAAAACATTTTAGTGGGGGTTCATGTCATGAGTAGAGGGAGTTATGAATTCTTCCCTCAGATTGCCTCTAGCTGGGCTGCATTAGTCACTCGCAAAATTCACTATAATTAAAACCTTTCCAAAGTCACAGGGCCACAGACATATTGAAGCTATCTGAAATGTATCCCTGGGCCAAGAGAGTGTGTTGCATCTGCAGATTCTACCTGAATAATTTGATCATAATTAAAAGATCATAAAAATTGAAGTGAAAGATGTACACTACCGTTTAAATGTTTGGGGTCAGTATCTATCGGATCTTATTTAAAAAAAAATATATATATACATTATTCAAAAAAGGATACATTAAAATAATCACAAGGGACAGTAGAGAGAGAGACATAAATGTCATAATTATATTTCTTATATGCAGTTCTATTAAACGTTCTATTCAAAGAATCCTGAAAAAAAGCATCAGTTTCCACAAAAATATTAAGCAGCACAAACGGTTTTAACATTGATGATAAATGTTTGAGCAGTACATCAGCATATCAGAATGATTTCTGAAAGATCGTCTGACTCTGAAGACTGGAGTAATGAAGCTAAAAATTCAGCTTTGCCATCAGGAATAAATTACATTTTAAAATATATTCAAATAAAAAAACTGTTATTTTAAATTGTAATAATATTTATTAAATATGACTGTTTTTATCAGTATTTTTACCTTAATGGGCATAAGCGACTTCTTTCAACAACAAACTTTTGAACTATAGTTTATAATTCACATAAAGATGAAAATCCTGTCATCACATGTAGTTTCAAAAATGTTCTTTCATCTCTGATCCAGAAAAGGAGATCATCAGTGAATTAAGACTTCAATTTTGATCTGGTCTTCACACAAAGTTATTGTACAATATGGCTTCAGAAGAAAATAATGCACCGATCTTATGGGCTAGTTTTAGGCAAGGCAAGTTAAGTTTATTTACATAGCACATTTCATACACAGTGGCAATTCAAAGTGCTTTACACAGAAATGGAATTAAAATATTATTAAGAGAATAAAATAAAATAAAAATACAGTATATGTAGTTTTATGGCGATTTTCAGATCAGCCCTTGGTCACTATGATGTCGAAATTTATGTTCGTTTTCCACATAAAAAAGTAAAATCATTTTTTCTTCCGGAACAACACAAGGGCGAGTAAACAATGGCAGGATTTTCATTTATGGTTGAACAAATCCTTTAATTTCTCCGTTCATCAGAGACATTCAAATAGCAGGAGATAAATGAAGCATGAATGAACTGGAACATATGAGGTTACTTAAGGCCAGATACCATTTCTGAGCTGTGTGTGTATGTATGTGAGGTCCTTCCTGAATTGTCTGAGATTACAAAGAAGAGCTTTGTTTACTCAGGATATTTACGCAAAAAAAAAAAAAAAAACAGCTTACACATACAAACACCAAAGCAAACAAGTGTGTTTGTTCAAGTGTGGGAAATAAGAGGCTTTAGACAAAAATCCTCCTAATCTGGAGCAAGATGTTAATTCATCCACTCTGGCTTAACGCTCTCTCTCCTGACACACACACATACATACACACAGGGCAGAGAAAAAGGAAAAACAAGGACATAACTCTTTGTCTTTTAAGAGGACAGGCTGTGGGCGGAAGTCATCTCAGGAGAGGTTGTGAGTTTATGTACCGAAGTACGTGAGCGATCAAACCGTAAAGGTAGAGAGAAAAAATCTGCGCACTCAGCACATACTCCGTCTGAGAGATTCACACTGATCTCAATTAGATTGTAGTACTGTCAGAGCGGTTCAGACCACCAGAGTTCATATACTAAAGACATAAAAACGCTAAACTTTGTAAGCTGAAGTTAAATCATAACTTTAAGGCACAAGTGGATTAGAGCAGGTTAAAAAAAATATTCTGGGTTAAATACACATTCAAGTCTATCGATAACATTTGTGACATTCTACGGTCTACTGGCAAAAAGAATAATTGTGACTAAAAAAAAAACAAAAAAAACAATAATAAATCACATTTACAGTAAATGTACAACAACATAAAGCAGGGGTCTCTAATACGTAGCTCGCCAAGACGTACTTTTCATCTAATCAGAGTGAGCTAATATAGACAGGTGTCCCAACCAAGTTGACATATTGGCCATGAGGTTTAGCCTAGAAATCTAGACGCACCCTAGCAGCAGCAAATGTAATTTGCAGCCAGGGTCGTCTAGCAACTCTCCTGTTGCCGTGCGAGCTTGAAAAACCAAACTCTAGTCAAGCCAATCACATCGTGTATAGAGTCGGTAGGTGGCCATAACATAATGACGGCAGAGTTGTGATGGTTCCGCGTGCTACTTGAAAACAAAGAAGTTGGCGAACAGCGGTCTTTCGAATCGGCTTTGGCCGCGACTCTGGAAGACTTGGAGTTAAGCTTTTCTTTGAGAAAAGAACAAAGAACGGCACTGAATTCAATCTTAAAAAAGGAAGATGTGTTCATAGTTTTGCCGACCGGATATGGCAAAATTTTAATCTATCAACTAGCTCCGCTTCACCTTTTTCGCTGCTCTGGTTGGTTGTAGTGCGATCCTATTGCATGCAGAGGGAATTTGAAAGACAACCGTTTATCCCGCCCCTCGGATTGAGCCCTGTCAATGGTGTGTGCCCAGACCCAACATCTTGATGTGGGTCTGGCTTGTCAGGCTACATGAGGTTATTATTATTTATTTATTTATGAACTTGAAAATGTAATTACATTATAACAAAAAACAACCAACAATAGAAAAAAATTGGTACATCAAAGTTTCAATCACGCAAGATTAAGCAAAGTTAGGAGTCTCACGGAGGCACAGCATGTAGCGTAGGTTTCGTTCTGTGTGAAAACATGACGGGAGGCAAATTGCTAAGATAAATTATTCGAAAGAATGTATAAATAAATTCATAATTTTAAAGTATCTTCTAAAGGTAACCAAATGTCTTTAGAAAAGTTTAGATGGCATTTGCTTCTCATCTTCCCTCTGTGTAAGGCCTAATAAATCAGTGTTTATAAGCACAGCACTGCCGTGTTTATAGAGGTTACCGGGGAAACGCTCTATTTCTGCTGCTCCATAAGCACCACCTACTGACAGAGAGTGGATTTACATTTTAATTTGGTTTATCTGCCTTTATTTTTCAGACAGTGCAAAAATTGGACTGAATTTCTATTTATAATTTTAAAAGACAGATGGAAAATAAGCTAATGTGCATTCTAAAAATCTTAACGCTTCGGATAATAATGTAGCCTTAGTTATGGAGCAGATAAAATGACAGTAATTTATCATTTTGACATCCTTTTTATAAAAAGTATTTGAAGGCTGAAATATAAAAATGTAAGGTTTATCTTTTCATAAAACTTTCTTGTCAAAACTTTATTTTAACATGTAGTACGTGATAGTAGATGACGTTATGTTGCAAGACACTCCTTTAAAATCTAAAATATTATTTTAAAATTACCTATTGATACAAATTTTATTTATTCAATATTAAATTTCAATTAAATTTTATACAGTTTCATCTCTAGTTATGATGCACTATAAAATCAAATATAGTTTTTACAGTAAAATATGCAAAGTACTACGTTCCATAAAGAACTGTATTCTTTGATTCTTTTCTCTGACATTAAAGGGTGATGGGGCCAAAAACTCTTTCAGGTGAAAAAATAGTTTGGATAGTTGTTAATAGAGTTATTATAGTTTATTTAAGAGATTTAAGTATTGTATTAACATGAATAGCTCTCGATAGCTCTCTTTTTTTTTAAAGTAGCTCTCAAATGAAAAAGGTTGGAGACCCCTAATGTAAAGTCATCCTCAATAGTATTAAAACAACACCAATTTACAAAGGTAAAAAATAAAACACACTAAAATAATAGTTTTAGTCAAATCAAAGATGCCTAAAGGGATAGTGAAATAATTGTTTGTACTAATTTACTAATACTAATTGTTGTTCCAAATGTGTATATTTTTAAGAAAGCTGGGTACCAAATAACACTGGACCCCTTTATCTTCCATTTTATGGCCTTAAAAACAAGTTAAAAAAAAAATCAATGGGGGTTGGGGGGTTCAAGAAATATTAAGTTAAAAAGTTAAAAACTGGTGCAAAACAATTAAATATCCAATATCACAATAAAAATTATTTTAAATACCATTAAAAAAAATTATATTAGTTAATAACCATTACACTTAATTTTTTATCAATATTAAATGAAATGAAAATATTTATTACTTTTAATTTACATTATAGAATTGCCTTCTCAGTGACTACCTTAGAATTTGCCTACTTTTTGGAGCAGCCCTCAAATCTTAAGCCTACTTATGAAGCCTCAAAATGCTTTAGAACAGAGTGTTTAAAAACACACCTAAAGCACAAAAGGCAGATGACTTCTCTTCTTTTCAGAAGAGCTGTCAAGAGCGCATGACAATATGACACTTGAATTTCATTGCTCTTTCGGTTGAAGAGCTGCTGTCAATCACAGGTTGGTCATAATTTTCTGAGATTCAGCTTGTCAGTGATGGCTCCACACATGGCCAGACCGATGCCGTTGGGTATCACGGATGCCTGAGGAGCACTGGCCTGTTTCAGGATCAGTATCAGAGCCAGACAAGATCACCACACAGACACACTCCATTTACAGAGGGATGAAGCCTAAATATCACACTAATGCTGCAGCGTTGGGTGTATTCGTGTAGTCCCTGTGGGCACACAGGCATCCAAGTGATCAGCTCCTGTAAATGTCAGCAAGGAGGACATCGTCCCATGCAAGTCTGCAAACCCCATCACATGAAAAGCCAGGATAATTCAGACTGTGTCCCACAGTGACAACAACTAGAAATTGCATCCAATCAGAGTCTGTCTATTTGAACATTATTCAACTCCCAACTCGCCTCAAACTGACCTCACTTGGAAATCAGTAATACCCCCATTGATGTTTTTGATAACAGACTTTCTAAAGAAGTTTCCACATGCTTAAAATTAATAAGACGATTAACCAGGAGTTCTCGCTTGTTTCTCCCATTTACGTTGACTAAGGGTGCTTTCACCCCTGCCTCATTTAGTTCGCTTGAATCGTACTAGAGTTCGTTTTCCCGCTTGGTGCGGTTCGTTTGGTCAGGTGTGAAAGCAGCAATCGCACTCAAATCGCACTTTGGGTGCGCACCAAAAGCAGACCAAACAAGCGTACCGAGACCTCCTTTAAGAGGTGGCCTCGGTACGCTTTCAAACAAACTCTAGAGCGGTTTGTTTGTGGTGAGAACGTGATCCGACCTCAAACTCAAAGCTTCATTATAGAAATGTATTGTTTGCATATTGTGGTCTATACAAACAATGTAATAGATTATGGCCAGGGACAAAACCAGCCCGCGCAGTCGCAGTTTAGGAAATACGCCATGGCCAATGAGTGATGTGGATGTTATATGTGACTATTTTGGTTAGTTTCAACTGGTTCGGATCAACTGGTAAGCAATCAGTGTGGTGTGGCATCTTTAGACGTTTTTTTTTTTTCACTGACCTGCGTCTCACAACTTTAAAAGGTCTTTGAACCTTGGGTACTGCAGTCCAAATTCAAAATATTGGAGAGCATTATTTCCCCCTCCTCCTCAGACTCGATGCTCACGCAGAATGCCAGCTTGAGGACACGAAACAGGAGCAAGTGCAAATGACAATGAAAGCCACACTTAGTTGATGAGTTGATTTATCCTTGTTTTAAAGGTCCCGTTCTTCGTGTCTTTTTGAAGCTTTGATTGTGTTTACAGTCTGCAATATAACATGTGTTCATGTTTCACGTGTAAAAAAAAACCCAGTATTTTTAACACAATGTACTTATCTGTACACCGCTGTTTTCACTGTCCTGAAAACGGCTGATGAGTTCCTTTATTCTATGAAGTCCCTCCTTCAGAAATACGTAACGAGTTCTGATTTTGCCAGCGGTTCCCGTGTTGTGATTTGACAGCAGCTTAGCGAACGTGGCCCGGTTCCTGTGTTGTGATTCGACAGCAGCTTAGCGCACGTGGAAAGGTCACGCCTCTTAACGGGAGAATAATATGCGCTTAATGATCTCTACAGCGTCCCTGGGAAAGCCAAACAAAGGTGATTTGAGTCCGGGATGAAAATAACAGCTTCTCGACGACATGGCGACAAACACACTGAAACGCAGCACTTCCTTTTCTCCACGCGACACGTCCTCTTCCCCACGTGGGACAGCAACAAGACCACGCCCCCTTTTTTCGCGTAGTCTTGTGGGCGGAGGTTAGTCTGTTCTACTGTTCTAATGACGTCATTTATGTAGGAAGTACCAGGATGTAGTCCAAGCCAGCCGTTCGCTGTAGGCTTTGAAAGGGAACTTCTGTTAAATAAAATATCTCGCTTGGCATTGAACTTTGAGCTTTATAATTTCACAGGTATTATTTATGCTCTAACAGCAACATTACACACTAACTAAAGTTTGAACAGTGGGATCACAAAGAACGGGACCTTTAATATGCTCTCGTTCATAGATAGTTTTAGATGGATGCTGAGAATCTGTGATCTCTGACCCGGTTTGTTTGCTTGTGTTTACAATGTGGTTTCCGCAAACTGGGGCCTGTACCATGAAGCCAGTTTCGCTGGCTAGCCAGGTAAGATTCAGTTTAGATTACCATGAAAGTGGTAACTTGGCTTTCAGCTGTGTTCATAATCATAGTAACTTAACCTGCCCCAGAGCAGGTTAGCTGTGGAGCTTATGTTCTGGATGGGAGATCTCAACCTGAAATTGGACCAATCAGCTATGAGCAAATTGACATGTTTGATACTATAAAGTCACTCCCCCAGTTTCTCTTGCTCCAAATTAAAGGTCACTATATGATTTAAAAAAATATTGTTTGGCTTTAATGATAATAACTTAACATTATATTTTTTATAACTTTATATTATTTATAATTTATTAAGCCTATGTAATGATATATATAATTGATATACCCTTTAAATATACCCATTTACCCTTCAAATGAATATTAAAGGTGCCCTAGAATGATTTGAAACAACATTTTAAATTGTTCTCTGGTATCTACATAGAGGGTATATGGCTTATTTAAAAGGTCAATAATTGTCCAGATACATATATAGGCATTCAACCTTATATGTTTGAGCCCGTTTCTGACGAAGATGCAGATTTTGAAGAACAACAACATGTTTTGAGATTGGAAATGGACGCTTCTGAATGGTAAGTTAAGTCTTTATTTTAATTAGGAACCTGCAAAATCATTACGTCCATACCAGAACTTCAGCCTAAACGATAACAAGCATATAGCATTAAATATACACATCAGCAGTCACAACTTTTCTAGCATTGTAAAAACATTTTAATTATTGTAATGTGTCCCTGTATGATTTTACAGTGATAGCTTCTTCACTTTGAATCACAAACTGAACTGGGTAGCACTTAACAGTAGAGTACTAATTTAAAAGTCGATTTATTTAGCCATTTAGTTATGTAAGCTACTTGGATTATCCTATTGTTATTGTACTAGCATCTTGCATTGGATCTAGACAACAACGGGGATATTATCGTTAATGTTGTCTCTCTAAGAAACTTTCAATTTAATCAGAAATGGTTTAGACAGTCAAGAAGTGGATAAAATCACTGCTTGCAGGTATATGGTTGGAATTGCCCCTTTCTTCAGTGTCGGATGCTGAGCAAAGCCTGCTTGATATTGTCCCAGGTTTGAAAATCTGTCCGTGGTGATATGGGCTGAGCAAACTAACAACTTTGAAATAAATTGTTGCGGTATCCGATTATAAATAAACATCAACCATGTCTGTTGACATGTTTTATCTGTGGGAAGAGTATGAAACGACTTCACATACCCATGTTACTTAAGACCAATACAAAGAAAGGATTTTTAGAAATCGTGGCCAACTGAAAAGTATGAACATGAAAAGTATGAGTATATATATATATATTTTAGGGGTGTAACAGTACACAAAACTGCCGGTTCGGTTACGGTACGTTCCTCGGTTTTGAAGTCACGTTTCATTACGGGTTCAGTACAGCAGTTTTACAAAATTGCTTTTTATTTATTTTTATTAAACAGTGGCTTACTGGGAAAAAAAATGTGTCTGTCCTAAAATTTATTAAATTATAACTATAAATGTATTGAAGATAATGCTGTAAACTATACAGAGAGCCCTTACTTGCACATTAATATAATTAAGTTAAGTTAACAAAAGAGCACAAACTATTAGAGCCTAAACTACTTTTCCGTGAAACACTGATTGAGTGATTACACAGCGTATGATGCACTTCAGTCAGTTGTAAGGTATCTTCAACATACCATAAGATATTAATTCCTGTTCATTCTTTAGGAAGAGAAGATTGATCGCGTTTGTGTTCCGCGCTTAAAACAAGCCGACCGTGAACTGTTAAAGATTGCATTCGGAAACCGTTCGGTACGCGTGCACCGAACCGAAAGCCCTGTACCAAAACGGTTCAGTGCGAATACCTGTACCGTTACACCCCTAATATTATAACCGTTTCCTTGATCTTACATATACATGCATATATATAGCTTCTAATATCAACTATATAAACTGATTTCACAACTTTCACTTGTACTCATAGCAAGATATTTTCTTCTATGTAAATGCCTTTAAAATCTTTACTTCAAGAGTTTTGAATCACGTTGTCTCGCTCGTGAGAAGTGAATCGCACTTTCTCAGTGTTGAAAGGCATGTGATTGGTTGTTCACTACTGATGTCACACTTTCATGTGCACGCGCTCCACGAACTCAGGATCAAAGCCTGAGTTGACAGAGAAAGCTGATGATCAGCATCATGGTACCAACTAAGCCGGATTGGATTGGTTTGGTTTTGTCAAACTCAAAACTAATCCGGTAACCCTGAGTTTGTTCAGCTACCATCATGGTACAGGCCCCTGGGGTGTCGAGATACTATTGGGTAAACTGGCGGCGTGTGCTGTATTTTTTTCTGTACTTTCTTACTTTCTTCCTGTGATGGCAATTCTGAACTGGCTCCCGCCTTCAGTGTCACATGACCCTTCAAAAATCATTCTAATGTGCTGAAATAGAAATCTTTTTACTTGAACCATTTAATGCATCCTTGCGAAAATAAAAATATTTATAAAAACAAAACAAAAAAACATACTGATCAAACTTTTTTTTAAATGAGTGTACAGTATCTAATCTTGTATATCATCTCCAAAGACAACACCACACACCTTACAAAGCCACAAAACTATGAGCAAGACCATGCTCATTTCTGAAACCCTTTAATGAAAATAAAAAATTATTTTCAAGGGAAGATGCTTTTATTTGACCCGTGTATGTGCACTTGCAGTAGGCAAATATATGACTAACATACACACTGAAAGCAGATGTGGTTTTATATAGGCCACAAAATGTAAAGTTATTCAAATGTGCACCTCTAACTAAAACTATCAGAATCATAGCTCACAGACACTAGATTTTCAGTGAAATAAATATGACAAATACAAAAAAATTCCCCCAAAAATTAGGACATCCTTGCACACTCATTTTTATTTTTTCCTTAGGCAGATTTAAGAAAAAAAACTGAAATAATAGATATAGATGCAGGAAGATTCTCAGTGTTTTTAAATGGAGCCTGTGAGTCGTTTTGCAATAGCTGGGGCAGTGAACATCTGCTAATGGTCATTAAATCCATTTGGCTGAAGTTATTACGCATTCATGTCACTAAATGAAGCGATACACTCAGACGCCACACAAACGGAAACAGTCATCTGCCTTTTTTTTTAATTACCGACCTGCTATTTAGAAAATCTCAATGCACACTAAACATCTGCCATGATATCAGAAACACATTTCCTGTCTCTGACCCCACCATCATTGTATCCTCTGAAAACAATTCTCTGTTTCCTCTGAGCGGAATAACACAAGCACCCTGAGGTGGCAGCAGTCTCTCTCTCTCTCTCTCTTTCTCTCTCTCTCTCCCTCATGTCTGCGGAGGGAGTTGTTCTGAGCGATGGCCAGCTGTGTCTCTGTGTGATGTTCAGAGCTGCACTTGAGTGAACTCTCTAGTACACACTCGTGTATGTTCCCTTCCCTGTATGGGCAAACACCTGCGTGAAGAACATCAGTGTTTGTGCTCAATAACGGCTGCTCCGCTTCTTTCCCTCATCACAGTGGACCACCGGTACTAAACCAAAAAGTGCAGGCTAATAAACCAGAACAGACACTAGATTTAATTAGATGTGAATGAAAAAGGCGCTGTGAGGGGCAGAAGTCAAAACAATTGAATGTTTTTCACCTTGGTGTCTTTTAGAGAAAGAAACCCTGAAAACACTGCAGTGTTTTCCCTGAGAGAGGTAAGAAAACTGTGAAAATCACCACCTGTTTCCTCATTTCAGTTCCTAACCAACCGCCACAACTACCCAAAAAACACGCTTACACAAAATTAGAAATGTATATAAACTCACGCTGATCACAGAAGCACATAAACCTCATTCATGCAGACAACTGAACTTTAACACACACAAACACACAAGAGATGGCATTTAAGCGCACTAAGAAATTCCAAACAGGTCCAGTCCAGACCACCGTCTCTCTCTAAGTCTCGGGTTTCCATCTGTGGAGTCTCGGTGCTGCACAGACACACAGAGATAATGGCAGGGTGCAGCGGATGGTCAGTTTATTTAATGTCAGGGATTTAAATGGGGGGGGGGGGGGTACTCTCCGATTCAATTTTATTTACATAAACAGGTAATTGTAACAGCCTGCAGTCTTTCATTCAGAGTTGAAATGTCCATAACTATGGCAACAATATAAAAATACAATCCAACTCCGTCCACCGTATCCCTAACCACAATCTAGCCATGCCCACGGTTCAAATCCCACCCCCTCCCAGCCCAAACAACACACCCAACTTTAACCCCACTCATCCTCAGCCATAAGGCATGTTGGATTTCAATGCGGCGCTGTGCAAACCAATCGGCATCTTTCTATGCTTTCTATTATTATTATTATAGTATTATTTTTAAATAAAGAGGGAATGGTCAAAAAAAAAACTTTTTTTTTTTTTAAATACATTTATAAAGCAATGAATAGTAAGTTCTGTCATATTCAATTACCAGTTTTTTTGCCATGGTATCGATTCAGTATCAGTCTCGTATCGAAGTCATAATTTTGGTATCGTGACAACACTAGTACATCCAGGCGCTACATAAAGCACTGAATGAAAACTTTTGAATTGTCTGTGTATTCGACAAATATTGCATCTACTTCATCGGACCTTCCCTCCTCCCCGACCTTCAAGCCACAAATCTCGCCAATCAGTTAAATCCAGCCAAAGTTGAACACAACTTAAAACTTTTCCTCCACACATTCCAGTCCCACCCCCAACATTAGCCACACACTTAAAGGCACAATAGGTAATTTTCGCCACTAGAGATTGCTTATTCAAAACAAAGTCGTAGCTTGATGACGCCATAGATTCATGGGAGTTGTTGCCTTCACCTCCACAGCCGATGGAAAGGAATCCAACGGATGCGGGCAGAAATCATGTTCATGGTTGAGCTAATGTGTTAAATTAGAGCTAAGCCATTGGAGCGAATGCTAATGAAAGACACCTGTGATACACACCAGTTTTGAGGCTAGCGGAGCTTTTATTAAGTACTGCAGCTTCCGCTCTTTTCGTTGCTTATGTGGGGTAAACGCATCGCTGTTTTACATTGGTTAAAATAATCATCCTTAAAACATTTGAGTGTTTTGAAAGTTATGTTATAATGTTGCGTTGACTCAGTGGCTGCTATGAGAGACTTGTTGCACTTTGCAGTAATCTAGATCAATATTAGAATATCATATATTAATAAAAACCTAATGACTTTTGTTGCTAAATTACATGCAATTAATTTTACAATATATTGTATGATGGAGAAAGCTTTCTCTAATTATTCTATGTTAGTCACTAGGGATGCACCAATCCGATACTCAGTATCGGTAACAGCTCCGATCCGGCAAATAATGGCGGTCAGACAGGACCGATCCAAATCCGATACTGTGCGTATAATATTCTGTGTTATTGTTAAGCCCCAGTGCCCCACAAAAAGCACAAAAACATTATAATGCATCATAAACTCTTCTTCGTGCACCATATAAAGTGTTCTGAAGCCATTCCATAGTTTAATGTGAGGTACAAATGAATATTTAATCATTAAATTCAACTTCACGCAAATGCTTCCCTCCGCTGCGTCTGTCAGTCATTCTCCATTCAGCTTTAAACGGTGTGTCACGTTCGGTTACGACAGTCAACACGATGAAACTCTCCAAGATGATTAAGTGTTTCTGTTATTACGCTTGATCTGTATATAATGCTCTATGGCTTTGCATAACTTGACTTTAACTTGCTGGAGTTTAATGCTGTAAATCGTATTAACATTACTTTCTACCGGGTGTCTGTTAGATCACAACACTGGACTAGATATTGTGTTGTTCTTCACACACGGTAACTGAAGCGTTAAACTGTTAGAAGAAACACCTCAGTAAAATATTGCATAGATAGATACACTACGCATAGATATATCTTCCCTGTGTTTTAAAGTTGAACTTTTCAATGCGGACGGAGCAGCGCGCTATGACTCTGTACGGGATGCGCATATGCGCCGCTCTCTATTGGAGCCGTTAGTATTATAATACCTTTACGCTATGAAAGATTATTAATAGCCTTTCTTGTTCTGTCCCATCTATAATATGTTGCTGCCTCATTAAAAAGCTTTGTTATACTTTAAAAATAAATGTCTACTAATTTCTTAGTATAGGCCCTATATCTAGTATACACTAATATATATAAACTAATCTAGTTTATCCACCATCTAGTTTATAGTAGTATTTTTGTCATAGATTGTGATTTATTTTTATAATTTGTTGTTTTTCTTTATAATGAAGTTGTCTGTATTTAGTAGATTGTGTTTAACTCACAAAAGAGTGATTATCAGTTCAACTGAGGTATAGAAATTCTACATAGATTTAAACAAAACTGCATTGTATCGGATTGGTGTCGGCCGATACTCAGAATTTTAAATATCAGATTGGATCGGTTCTGAAAAATGGTATCGGTGCATACTTATTTGTCACTTATTTGTGACAAAATTGTCACTGAGGCATGGTACAAACACGGTACTAGTGGTAAATCAAGAAAATAAGAGATTCAAAAAATAATACTAACCTTGTTGAGCTATATAAAAATTATTAGTTTTGGGTTGATAAATGTACCCAAACAGTTGCTCACCTGTCTAATAAAACACATAATAGATTAAAGTGCCCCTATCTGAATTTTCGAAAATTACCTTTCATGTAGTGTGCAACATGGTTCTAAGTGACTGAAAACATCCTACAAAGTTTTAAATCTGAAAGTGCACCGTATATATAAAGGTATTGTCTCTCAAAAGTAAGAGTCGACTCGGAGTCAATTAAACGAATAGTTTTTTAAACGAATCGCAAGCCGTTTCGTTGTGATGTCAAGATGAAACATTAGCATATTGCCCGTTTACTTATTGCGCACGCATTGAGTTTCATATTGTGCAGGTCTCTGGCTAACCGGCTAACTCTTTCATTACTGTCTTACTGAAATACTCTGTGGGCCACTATTACATAAAACTGTGTCTATTAATGCAGATTTTCTGTCATTCTTACTACTTTGAGTAAAGCTAAAGGATAGAGCAAGATTTGTTTTGCAAACTTTAATGTTACATCAGTCATTCACGTTAGTGCTCGGCTAACGTATGCACTGTTATTGATACAGTTCCCACATGTGCACCGCAATAAATAAATAAACAAAAAACACACACACACACACACGGGTTTGTTGATGGATGCACACTTGTTAATGCTGATGGTGAGGAATTACAGTTGAAATATCTCATAATGTACCTCAAACTGAGTAGCATCACTGAGAAACGTTCTGCTCAAGGTTCAGGTTGAATAACTAGTTTTCCCAAATGTTTCATCGTCGATTTGGACTCTCGCTGGGATCGATGTAAAATCGACATCATTGTTACAGTCTACAGTGTGTACAATCGCTGAGCTTTAAGAAGCCTCCAGACAGAGCTGGAGTTCATTTATGGTAATGGGCGTTTAGCTTCCGAAATACACGCTTTCGAAAGGAGGGATTTGAGAGAGACTGATTCAGACTGAGACGTTTGAGAATCAGTGAATATTTGGTGATGTGCTATGTATATTATGAGAAAATTAAACCTTTTTTGACATATGATGCATGTAAACCTGTTGTTGGAGACCACCAAAACTAAATTAGGAAACTTTAAAATAGTATAATAGGGGCACTTTAAAGTGTCTTAGGTGATTCCATGGTTCCCAGCAACATTGGAAACGTGGATATGACGTCATTGACAGGGGACGCATGGACAGTTGGACACGATTCGTGTTCTGGTTAAAATGGCTGATTTCTCTGGATTTAAACAGTGTTGGAAACATTTGGGATAATTTAAGTACACAAGTCAGCAAAATAAATAACATTGTTCCAGTGATTTTTTTGATATTTTAACGTGAAAATCTTGCATATTGTGCCTTTAAACCCCACCAACACACATTCTAGCTCTTAAACTCCACCCCCACACATTCCAGCTCCGTCCCCTCAACCTTGGACACTCCCCCAAAGTTATTCTAGCTCCACCCAAAAGGTTAACCACACACTCAAACCCCATCCCAGCCACAGACAGACTTTCAGGTTCTAATCTCATCAATGTCACTGAAAACACCAACAACAGTTTCCTGAATCAACCACACCACCTTCATACACCTGTGCCCTCATTTCTAGCCCTGCACTGTAACGAACACATCCGGAGCAGACATGAGCGAGTCTGTGTATAGGCATGGAAATCTAAAGATGTTCATACTGTAAATTACTTGGGGAGTGAAATTCTGGTCTTACCTTTCCAAATTGTTCAAAATACTGTTTCACGTCTTCAACGACTGTGCTCGCAGATAATCCACCCACAAATATTTTCTTTGTTCTTGTGACCATCTGGTGAGAAAGAGAGAAACAGAAGAAAAACATGAGCAAACCAAAACACTTCAGAACCAGTGGACACCTAGATCACAGACACGTCTATTCAGATCATCGCGTTCATTCGTTCGTTTGTTAAAATAGGTGTTATGACGTTTTTTTTTTACTGTACATTGTAATGCTCTCCACAAAACAAAAATAACACAGAGGAAAAGAGATGAATCATTAATTTGCCAATGTCTCAGTAGCAAACATTAAGATTTATCAAACACCAAGTAATAGATCAAGAAGTAGAGCAGACATTTTTATCAAACAGATGGTGGGAATGAGATATATATAGTTAGAAGAAAACTGTTTCTGTAGTTCCACTAAAAAAATTTATCTATGAACTGTATGTGAGAAGAGTGAAAGAATGGCTACTGTAAAATAACAGTGATAAAAAAATAAATCTATACAATCTTCGTATTGCATTGTCCAAGACGTGACAATAATCAGTTTACCAAATATTTAAAAGACAAAATACAATAAACTTTGTCAATTAATCTATTTAATGCTTTTCTATCACAATAATAGCGTCTTCAATTAACTTGGTTTGGGGACTTTTTCAGAAAATATACACTGATCAGGCATAACATTATGACCTAATATTGTGTTGGTCCCCCCTTTGCTGCATAAAAAGCCCTGTGTTATTCACTTCACCTGGTCATAATGTTATGCCTGTAAGCAACTATATAAACAACTTTCTTGTCTTAAGCGCATGTTAAGGTCAAGGTTTGACCTTAGGATACCAAATCTTCCTTAAAACAAACTCTTAATGAAAGCTTAAAATGGCACAGTGTTGATTCCAGTCTCTCCATATGCACCTTCTCAAGATTTCACAGCTAATAATGTTGTTACAAATCACTTTTTACTGATGCCACACACGTGTTTGGCCCCATTAGTGCAGCCTTCCATTCAGTTAAACCCCTGACATGTTTACTTCTGCTCTGACACACGTCCAGATGCTTTTCAGCTCAAGTCACACATAAAAACAATAACAGAGAAAAAAATCCTTACTTTCCCCATAAAACTCAATTAAGGGATAGAGGGAAGGAGGGGTGCATTAAAACACTGATTAATTCCCAGGCCGAGTAAATACAAAAGATTTCTACAGCACACAAGGAGAGGCGACAGGAGGATGAGCAAAAGTGCAGAGAGAGAGAGAGAGAGAGAGAGAGAGAGAGAGAGAGAGAGAGAGAGAGAGAGAGAGAGAGAGGAGAGAGAGAGAGAGAGAGAGAGAGGAGAGAGAGAGAGAGAGAGGGAGAGAGAGAGAGAGAGAGAGAGAGAGAGAGAGAGAGCAACAGAAAAGCAAGGGGGGGGGGGGGGGCATAAAAACAATAATAGCAAAAAGGATTTTGAGCATGTCAGAGGACCCTGTAGTTCATCTTTTATCAATGAACTAAAGACCCAGATTTCAAAATCCCTTTTATTACAATTCACATATCATAAATAAATAGCACAATTTAAAAAAATAAAATTTTCTAAAAGAAAGTAAAATACAACTCTTCTTCAACAACATCACAAAGAATTGTATTTAATCACCAAATTACCTTAAATGACGAAAGATCATGCATTCATCTATAATAATGATAATAAATCAAAATCCTAGATTTGACTACATTTTAAAAAAAAATTGCTTTCAAAATGTTGCAAACATTTTGCTCAATTTTTTCTTTTCTTGTGGTATAAATCAGCAATTTTGCTTGGTGCAACAAGACATTCAACAATTGGGACTTATGGTGATGTTTTTTCACATATTTAAACCCACAAATAAACACTTTCATTAAAAAGAATTACATCAAAGGAGGCAAAAAACTTCTTTAAAATATCAAATAAAGGTTTTTAACTTCTCAGTATATAAATGCATGAAAAATAGTCTCTTTTTGCAAACAAAAAGGACACCCTTCAGTAACATCAGAATTGATCAGAGACAAATGCATTAACTGCAATAGCGCCATGTAACACTCTCCACTGTAAATCGGCAGTTTTTTTGACTAATGGTGACTTATACAAGGCTCTCCATTCTGGTTTTTCATTGACCTCAAGATTAAGCACATTTCTCCATGGTGTATCACACTTATTATTCAACAATTTCTTATTAAAAGCTTTTACCCAGCACTTGTACAAATCTTTACCAAGTGAAACATTTGAACCCACAATCATTACTTCTTTACAATCTAATAACATACTGTTGTATTCTCCCAAAAAGTGTCTTTACAATCAGGGTTAATTGACCCCATCGAGTATTGATCCAACAGTTCTGTTTCTTCCTCAGTAAGGGCCGATCTCCATTTTTCAAGCACTTTTACCACTATTCGGGTCCTAAATGCTCAGCAAGCACGGTCACGTCCTTAAAAGCAGATCCCGCTATTTACATTTATGCATTTGGCAGACGCTTTTATCCAAAGCGACTTACAGTGCCTTTATTACAGGGACAATCCCCCTGGAGCAACATGGAGTAAAGTGCCTTGCTCAAGGACACACTGGTGGTGACTGCTGGGATCGAACCAGCAACCTTCTGCATATCAGTTCCATGGTTTAACCCACAGGACCACCATCTTACATCACTATTTAATGTAAATGACCGATTACTATCAACTTGGCATTAGGCATTAGGGCTGTAATCAACCAAAGAAAATCTTGGTCAACTTAAGTCCTGAAATTTTCGACTAAAAATCGACTAAAAATCGACTAAAAATGACGTTAGGGAAAAAAAACGTTAAATGAATTTGCTGCGCACTGTGCGCAGTACTTGGTGGCCTTGTAGTCTGCCTAAATTAATTATAAATAAACTTAAAAAACTAGTAGGCTATTTTCAGTATATTAAATCGTTTTTGACCTGATTATTTTGCACTGAAATGAGTCTGACACACGAGTCTGTCGGCTCTGACAGCGTTGCATCACGTGCACCTGCGCAATTTCATAGCCTATGACTTCCGAAAATATAGTACTATGTTGTCAACTAGTGATATCATAACAAGAACTTTTGAGGAATATGCAACATAATTTAGACAATTGTTTCTGTCATATATATTATAATAACTGACAGACACTATCATTTCAGCTGCTCTGTGCAGCTCGAACAGGAGCTCAAGCTCAGCTTCACGGCTGAGACACGAATAGACTATCAACTTAAAGCTTTTACTTTTAAACACAAAAGGCACATTCCACTTTAATAAAAAAGGAATATTTATTAAACAAGCCACATCAAGAGCAGAAAAAAACATTTTCACAATTAAATATATAATATACAGCAAACTAGCCTACCGGTACTTCAATCTGTCTCTCTTCTCCAGTGGGTTGGGCTAATCCAAAAGAAGTGAATACAAGGGGGTGTTCTGAAGACAGACTTTTACCTGTGAAACAGGGGTGCTCTGAAAACACCCCCATTAGCAATTAGTGCTTTCCACCTGATGAAAATGAACGCGGCAAAACTGACAGTACAGATCCATTTTTGTGGCACGACTGAAACGTGGTGTTGTGACGCTTCCCCTCATGTGTATGTTGATGGGCGTGCGTTTGAGCCAGCGGGGAATGAAAACCAAAGGACCAGCGAGAGACTTGAACACGCCCATAGCGGTAAACTCGAGGAACGCCCATTAACATACACATGAGGGGAAGCATCACAACACCATGCTTCAGTCGTGCCGCAAAAGTGGATCTGTACTGTCATGAAATGAGCGCGGCGGAAAAAAAATCGAGCAATCAGAATTTTGGTCGAGCCAGAACGTATCGACTAATAATCGACTGGGAGATTACAGCCCTACTTGGCATTACGCAAAGTCCTTTAGGGAATACAAAATGTCATCATGTGATAAGTCCAATTTTTTTTATATTCACAATAACTTAACATCTCAATTTTGTCAGATCTGCACTGTGAATGTTCATAATCATTATGCACTATAGGTCAAATAGGTTTTTTTTTTTTTTTTTTTTTAAAGAATCTCATGCTCATAAAGGCTGCATTTATTTGATCAGATACAGTAAAAACCACAATATTATGAAATATTACAATTTAAGTTAACTTGTCTATTTTAAAATATTTTAAACTAATTTATTTAAGCTGAATTTTCAGCAACTATTACTCCAGTTTTCAGTGGCTGATGAAAATTAATTTTAATAAGCTGATTTGGTGCAGAGTATTCTAGCAAAGAGAAATGCCACACTACACCTTTAAATACTTCAAAAGTTGTATTAAAGTTTTCCGTTTTTAGTTGAAAACGACTGTGTAAACAGCCCCCTAAATCTGTGTATTCTGTTACTGAATGTGTAATAACCACACCCACCAGCCAACGCACCAATCAAGAGTGATGTTGAAAGTTCACTTGCAGGGGCGTGAAGCATAGATGTGATTGTCTAGCTACCTGTCTATTTGCATTGGCACCAGGAGCTTGTATGTGACACTCATTCAGGATGCAAATCAAGCCAGTGGCCGGAGATCAGTGCCTAAAAACAAGAGCACATCCACCCGGCAGGCTTTCTGGGGTTATCAAGGTCATTCAGCCTGGATATTTACCAGCATCCCTGTTCTTATCAGCACAGATCTAGCTAATGGAAATAGCAGCTAGCCCTGTTCCTGCACTACCAGCAGTTGTTTCATCTGCTTCCTGTGACACCACGGCTCTCTGTGAGAGGCGTTTCCCTGTCTGCCGCCACTGCTGCCCTGTCTGTAGATGTTTAAGTTTTTAGCCAGCTCTTTATGCTCTGTGACAGGCCTGCCCACAGGGCTGATGGGATTTCTACAAGAACTGCAACAACGCAATTACTTTCTCTCCTGCTTTCTCTGTGGTGATAACCCGACACAACTGCCTAAATCCTCCTGGAGAAGATAGACAGCACGGTAAAAGACAGTGATACAGGAATAAAGTTAGCTTGCATATTATACAACTTGCATTATTCAGAGTAAAATTGTAAAACGCTGGTATCAGAGTTTTGTTTTCTGTCTGAGAGAAGAGTAATGTTTCCATTTGGCACATATAGGGACAGACTTGTGTGATAAATAATATGAGGTGGTTGCTGATTATTTGCGCAGAATCTGCTTCTGTCACTTATTAAAATGAGATCTGCGTTATGAAGATGTATTCCCAGCTCAGCTCGAACAGGCAGGAACACTGACGACGGGCTCCAGGGAGGAGCCGGAGAAATGGAAGAGAAGAGTAACTTTCCCACCAATCTGCTCGCACACCTGCTGGTGTTTTAGAGCAGTAGCGCTGAAGGAGAATCCAACAGCATGGACGAGGACACACTCAGACACTGAATGACCTCTCTCTGGTTCCCAGAAGGACACGGTCTCCTCTCTCTCCTTCTCTCTGCAGCAGTTAGTGTCTGAGTGTGTGAGATCTGTCACAGAGTCATGGCTGTTTCTCAAGGACATCTTTCACTCGTTAGAATCTCTAAACTCGATAGAATTAAATACAATGGACCAGAATGTTGTCTTTTTTTGCTGGCAGATTTTAAGTCACATTACAGTACGCAACATCATCATAGAAAAGCGGCATATTAAAGGGGCCATATGGAAAACAAGATATCCAACCTCATTTGAAATAAAGAGCTTGATATCTAACATGGAGGTCATTTATATAAAGAATTCGTAAAGATACAGTTGAAAAACAGCCCGTTTCAGAGGGTCAGAAAAGTAAGATAACTTTGTTATAAGAAGTAAATAATTATAGGATTTTAAAGATTAACAAACGACATCACAACTTCAGGGAAAAATATACCTCTAAAAGAGGTTAAACGGTAAAGAGTAAGTTCTCTAAAAGGGATAGTACACCCAAAAATGAAAATTCTGTCATCATTTACCCTCAAGTCATTCCAAACATGTATATGACTTGCTTTCTTCTGTGGAACGAAGATATTTAGTGAAATGTTTCTCAAAATGGGTGTTTTTCTTTTTGTTCATGGGTAGTTGACAAATAATATTTTGTAAAACACCACTTTTGAAGAAAACAATGCATAATATGTAGTGTGAAGTCTGATGTTTGAGAAAATATAAGGAGTCACTAATGTTGTCAATTCTTTCACTGTTTTTCTACCCTGGTTTTCGAGCCTGAAGACTCGGAAGTAAACGCCCACTGCTATGATTGGATAAGCTTTGCATATTACAATGAGCTTTGGCTCTCCAGTGAGTACACGTAAGGAATTGTTTTGAAAGTGTGGGAAAACGGCAACCAGAATGATTCGCCCACAGGGCTCGCAAAATGTCTTTATCAAATAAACACAAGGATTTATCTCTCATCCACCCGCAATTAATTGGAATGTTATTTTTTATTACTTATAACCATGAACCGTGCATCACTAACACACAGACACGCACGCACAAGCCTCACTGCAGAGTCAGACAAATCAGCATAATCAAAACTTCCGCTATTGTATTTTTCCTTCAAATATCAAGTCAAGAGCGTGAACAACGCACATCAAAAAAGGAATGTTATTTCACTATTTAAGATAGCCCGTCGGCAGGCCGGTAATACATTTTGGTAGCCTGTCTGAAAAACACATAGCCCCGGGACGTCAGGCTTTGCGAGCCCTGGCCCACACATGTCAGAGTCTGATCACGAATCACAGCACAATGAACCAACAACAGCTCAAATAAAGGATTCTCCAGCCTGTGACAGCATGCTAAGTTATGTTCAGTTGGACACGTACACATAATCAATATATATCAAACAATCTGTAACAATGCAATACTGTCACATATACAAAACATTTTACTCACATAAGTGTGTCGCTTCATTCATCCTGTAATCTCATCCTGTCTGCAAATCCAGTCTCTTGTTTACAAACGAATCCGTGGTGAAATGAAGGAACAAACGCGCAATGTCTTCCCCACGTGAGCTGGATATTCATTAAAAATAAAGTTCATCCATGTATTCATAATATTGGAATCTGAATGAAGCTTAAGCAGCATGTTTATTGCTTGGAAGTTCGATCCGGTTTAGCTCCACATAGGCCTATGTTATTGATCTATAAAATGTCATGCACAAAATCGGTGGGTGGAGCTACAGAATCAGGCGTTTGTCTTCTTCACCATTAAGGCGGTGTTTCACCACACTCTGACGTCACAGGGAGGCACATTCCCAGATCAAGCGTTTGCTGAGCCAGCTGTCAATAAAAGGGTTTCTTTGACTAACAAGGAAGTTTTCAGCTCTGAAACTTACAGGATATTCTTATAATACCATGACCTTTTATATATCAAAAGCTCAAGGGAAAGTTGATTTCTCAATTCATGACCCCTTTAAAACAGTGTATTTAACAAGGGGAAAAGAGAGAGAGAACCAAATCATAAGCTCCTACATCCAAGTTTTGCAGTAGAGCCAGAGCTGAAAATACATTCTCTGACACTCACACACACACACGCACTTCCTCCATGACAAGAATGAGAGCCCCTCTCTCACACACACACGCACATACTCTCTTATCCTCCATGGCCCCTGATTTAGTGAATGACAGTATTTGTGGACAGCTGATTACAGTTGTCTGACTTTGGCTTCGTCTTTCGAACAAGGCCACTTGAACCAGAGGGGATCCGTTCAAGCAGACCTCTTTCCTGTGAGGAGCTTTTCTTCATCCTGCTCCCAATCAGAGCACTTTCTCCCTCAGCTTTTCTGCCTTCTGTTCATTTTCAAAAAGGAGTGATTAGAATGTGGCCGTAGCCATCAGCGATCCACAGCGGCTCTCACTTTCCCAACGGTGATTACAGGGTGAGACATCCACCCGCCCCTGACACCAGATCAGCACACACACAGAGGAAATTTTAAATCATTTGTGGTAATTCAACACATCCTTCCAGTCTAAAATTGAAGTGTATATAATATGCTTCTGCTATGCTTTTTTTTATAAAAACAAGCCAGTGTTGTGTGAACTTGAGTTATAGCCTACATGAATGAATAGAGGGAGGAAGTGTCCACATAAACAGCTCAGTAAGATTCTCTCAGTTAACACCCTTCAGATCAACAGAGAGAGACCTGCTCACATTTATGAACATGGCGCTGACATCTGCGCACTAGGTGAGTTTCCTATGCAAAATTAATATCCACAGGAAATGTGAAAATGCCACATAGATTCAGTAAGTGTGTCACTGGTGTCACAGAGTGATAACTCTTGTGTTATCAGTGGCAGCTTAACTAAAAATACTCTCAGACAGTGAAAAACAGAGCGTGAGATCTGTCAGGATCATTCCTGCAAAATAAACTCTCATATAAGGAAGAAAAATCACAAACGAGATCTCTTATATACCTCTAATTGCTTCTCCAAGACAGAAATGGCATTCAATGGAGAATCTGTTTTTGTTTTAGACTTGTCTTCCCTAGAGCTGCACTAAAAAGTCATAGATTGCAAGTAAAGACATATAGCTTGCCACTTAAAGGGACAGTTCGTCAAAAAATTTAAATTCTGTCAACGAAGGTCTTACTGGTTTGGAACGACGTGAGGGTGAGTAATTAATAATAGAATTTTCATTTCTGGGTGAACTAACCATTTAAACTTGTAGCTTTGTACCGGTACTGTACAGGTGCTGGCCATATAATTAGAATATCATCAAAAATTTAATTAATTTCACTAATTCCATTCAAAAAGTGAAACTTGTATATTATATTCATTCATTACACACAGACTGATATATTTCAAACATTTATTTCTTTTAATTTTGATGATTATAACAGACAACTAAGAAAAATCCCAAATTCAGTATTCACCTGGTGCCACACTCTAATCAGCTAATTAACTCAAAACACCTGCAAAGGCCTTTAAATGGTCTCTCAGTCTAGTTCTGTAGGCTACACAATCATGGGGAAGACTGCTGACTTGACAGTTGTCCAAAAGACGACAATTGACACCTTGCACAAGGAGGGCAAGACACAAAAGATCATTGCAAAAGAGGCTGGCTGTTAACAGAGCTCTGTGTCCAAGTCCAAGCACATTAATAGAGAGGCTAAGGGAAGGAAAAGATGTGGTAGAAAAAAAGTGTACAAGCAATAGAGATAACCGCACCCTGGAGAGGATTGTGAAACAAACCCCATTCAAAAATGTGGGGGAGATTCACAAAAAGTGGACTGGAGCTGGAGTCAGTGCTCCAAGAACCACTACGCACAGACGCATGCAAGACATGGGTTTCAGTGGTCACATTCCTTGTGTCAAGCCACTCTTGAACAACAGACAGAAGCGTCTCGCCTGTGCTAAAGACAAAAAGGAAAAAAAGTAGTCCAAAGTTATGTTCTCTGGTGAAAGTAAATTTTGCATTTCCTTTGGAAATCAAGGTCCCAGAGTCTGGAGGAAGAGAGGAGAGGCACACACTCCACGTTGCTTGAGGTCCAGTGTAAAGTTTCCACAGTCAGTGATGGTTTGGGGTGCCATGTCATCTGCTTGTGTTGGTCCACTGTGTTTTCTGAGGTCCAAGGTCAATGCAGCCGTATACCAGGAAGTTTTAGAGGACTTCATGCTTCCTGCTGCTGACCAACTTTATGGAGATGCAGATTTCATTTTCCAACAGGACTTGGCACCTGCACACAGTCCAAAGCAACCAGTACCTGGTTTAAGGACCATGGTATCCCTGTTCTTAATTGGCCAGCAAACTCGCCTGACCTTAACCCCATAGAAAATCTATGTGGTATTGTAAAGAGGAAGATGCGATATGCCAGACCCAACAATGCAGAAGAACTGAAGACCACTATCAGAGCAACCTGGGCTCTCATAACACCTGAGCAGGGGTGTGTGTGTGTGTGTGTGTGTGTGTACATACAGTAAAATAAAGTAAAAGTGGAGTGTGTGTGTGTGTGTGTGTGTGTGTGTGTGTGTGTGTGTGTGTGTGTGTGTGTGTGTGTGTGTGTGTGTGTGTGTGTGTGTGTGTGTGTGTGTGTGTGTGTGTGTGTGTGTGTGTGTGTGTGTGTGTGTGTGTGTGTGTGTGTGTACATACAGTAAAATAAAGTAAAAGTGTAGTGCTGCAAGTCACGTCACGTGTAGAAATGCAAGTGGGAGAGATAAGGAAGGCTGCCCGGAGTTGGAGGATGTGCCAGCGACGTATAGCAGGCAGGGCAGATGCAGTCGGTATGGAGAGCGGGAGCAGCGTGCCCGTTGTGCATTGCTGAACCGCGGCTCGTGTTTTGCAAATACAGACAAATATTGTCCATTCTGTCACATTTTCCGGTGTTCTCCTTCCTGTCTGTCTCATGCTTTGATTTATGATGGGCAGCATAACGTTATATCTGCTGCAAATGCAACCGTGTTCCCCTCTGTCTCATACACACATGCATATAACATGTTGTATATAAGTAGTTCACATGATAAATGTAACATTTAAAAGTTAAGATATGCTTCTAGTTTTAATCATTTAAACATGCCTTTGAAGTTTGGGCAAAAACTTCTGGCAGTGTTGTGTTTTCGTGTTTTTTTCTTTTCTTTTCACAGCGCTGGATGTCATATGGTGATTTTGAAACACACGGAACACTTCATGGTGAAATTTGTTAATCAGGTCAGCTGAATTAAAGCCACGGTGCATTGTTCTGATCAAAATTGCCATGATTAACATGAAAAATGTTACGCCAATGTGTCGGACTCGGTAGACAGACAGTTAGGAAACAACTTCTAAATTATATAACAGATTTGTGGGATGCACATCCAGGGCGCGAAGCTCCTGTTCCACCACATCCCAAAGATGCTCTATTGGGTTGAGATCTGGTGACTGTGGGGGCCATTTTAGTACATTGAACTCATTGTCATGTTCAAGAAACCAATTTGAAATGATTCGAGCTTTGTGACATGGTGCATTATCCTGCTGGAAGTAGCCATCAGCAATGCTCAGGTAGGCCATGGCATTTAAACGATGCCCAATTGGCACTAAGGGGCCTAAAGTGTGCCAAGAACCATCCCCCACACCATTACACCACCACCACCAGCCTGCACAGTGGTAACAAGGCATGATGGATCCATGTTCCATTCTGTTTACGCCAAATTCTGACTCTACCATCTGAATGTCTCAACAGAAATCGAGACTCATCAGACCAGGCAACATTTTTCCAGTCTTCAACTGTCCAATTTTGGTGAGCTTGTGCAAATTGCAGCCTCTTTTTCCTATTTGTAGTGGAGATGAGTGGTACCCGGTGGGGTCTTCTGCTGTTGTAGCCCATCCGCCTCAAGGTTGTGCGTGTTGTGGCTTCACAAATGCTTTTCTGCATACCTTGGTTGTAACGAGTGGTTATTTCAGTCAAAGTTGTTCTTCTATCAGCTTGAATCAGTCGGCCCATTCTCCTCTGACCTCTAGCATCAACAAGGCATTTCGCCCACAGGACTGCCGCATACTGGATGTTTTATCCTTTTCACACCATTCTTTGTAAACCCTAGAAATGGTTGTGAGTGAAAATCCCAGTAACTGAGCAGATTGTGAAAAACTCAGACCGGCCCGTCTGGCACCAACAACCATGCCAAGCTCAAAATTGCTTAAATCACCTTTCTTTCCCATTCTGACATTCAGTTTGGAGTTCAGGAGATTGTCTTGACCAGGACCACACCCTTAAATGCATTGAAGCAACTGCCATGTGATTGGTTGATTAGATAATTGCGTTAATGAGAAATTGAACAGGTGTTCCTAATAATCCTTTAGGTGAGCGTATGCGGAAGTAAATTTCTGGAGTGTTAACGATAAAAAAACAACAACAACAAGAACCATACAGAACCGAAAACCGTGACCCTAAAACCGTGATACGAACTGAACCGTGGGTTTTGTGAACCGTGCCACCCCTAGTACATGCTCATACTTTCATGTTCATACTTTTCAGTTGGCCAAGATTTCTAAAAATCCTTTATTTGTATTGGTCTTACGTAATATTCTGAGATACTGAATTTGGGATTTTCCTTAGTTGTCAGTTATAAATCATCAAAATTAAAAGAAATACACATTTAAAAATATCAGTCTGTGAGTAATGAATGAATATAATATATAAGTTTCACTTTTTGAATGGAATTAGTTAAATAAATCAACTTTTAGATGATATTCTAAATATATGACCAGCACCAAAAATCAAATCAAATCAGATCAATCAAATCAAAATGTAATCAAAAAGCATGTCTAATTAATAGAAATCATGAAACTTATTTAACATTAATTTATTAATTTAACAGAAATGTATTAAACGTTTAACAATCTATCTATCTATCTATCTATCTATCTATCTATCTATCTATCTATCTATCTATCTATCTATCTATCTATCTATCTATCTATCTATCTATCTATCTATCTATCTATCTATCTATCTATCTATCTATCTATCTATATAAATATATATATATATATATATAAATATATATATATATATATATATATATATATATATATATATATATATATATATATATATATATATATTTATATAGATAGATAGATAGATAGATAGATATATATATATATATACATACAGTGAGGAAAATAAGTATTCGAACTCCCTGCTATTTTGCAAGTTCTCCCATTTAGAAATCATGGAGGGGTCTGAAATTGTCATCGTAGGTGCATGTCCACTGTGAGAGACATAATCCAGAAATCACAATGTATGATTTTTTTACTATTTATTTGTATGATACAGCTGCAAATAAGTATTTGAACACCTGAGAAAATCAATGTTCATATTTGGTACAGTAGCATTTGTTTGCAATTACAGAGGTCAAACGTTTCCTGTAGTTTTTCACCAGGTTTGCCCACACTGCAGGAGGGATTTTGACCCACTCCTCCACACAGATCTTCTCTAGATCGCTGAGAAACACAGAGTTTGAGCTCCCTCCAAAGATTCACTATTGGGTTTAGGTCTGGAGACTGGCTAGGCCACACCAGAACCTTGATATGCTTCTTACAGAGCCACTGCTTGGTTATCCTGGCTGTGTGCTTCGGGTCATTGTCATGTTGGAAGACCCAGCCTCGACCCATCTTCAATGCTCTAACTGAGGGAAGGAGGTTGTTCCCCAAAATCTTGCAATACATGGCCCCGGTCATCCTCTCCTTAATACAGTGCAGTCGCCCTGTCCCATGTGCAGAAAAACACCCCCAAAGCATGATGCTACCACCCCCATGCTTCACAGTAGGGATGGTGTTCTTGGGATGGTACTCATCATTCTTCTTCCTCCAAACACGTTTAGTGGAATTATGACCAAAAAGTTCTATTTTGGTCTCATCTGACCACATGACTTTCTCCCATGACTCCTCTGGATCATCCAAATGGTCATTGGCAAACTTAAGACGGGCCTTGACATGTGCTGGTTTAAGCAGGGGAACCTTCCATGCCATGCATGATTTCAAACCATGACGTCTTAGTGTATTACCAACAGTAACCTTGGAAATGGTGGTCCCAGCTCTTTTGAGGTCATTGACCAGCTCATCCCGTGTAGTTCTGGGATGATTTCTCACCTTTCTTAGGATCACTGAGACCCCACGAGGTGAGATCTTGCATGGAGCCCCAGTCCGAGGGAGATTGACAGTCATGTTTAGCTTCTTCCATTTTCTAATGATTGCTCCAACAATTGATCTTTTTTCACCAAGCTGCTTGGCAATATCCCCATAGCCCTTTCCAGCCTTGTGGAGGTATACAATTTTGTCTCTAGTGTCTTTGGACAGCTCTTTGGTCTTGGCCATGTTAGTAGTTGGATTCTTACTGATTGTATGGGGTGGACAGGTGTCTATGCAGCTAACGACCTCAAACAGGTGCATCTAATTTAGGATAATAAATGGAGTGGAGGTGGACATTTTAAAGGCAGACTAACAGGTCTTTGAGGGTCAAAATTCTAGCTGATAGACAGGTGTTCAAATACTTATTTGCAGCTGTATCATACAAATAAATAGTTTAAAAATCATATATTGTGATTTCTGGAATTTGTTTTAGATTATGTCTCTCACAGTGGACATGCACCTACGATGACAATTTCAGACCCCTCCATGATTTACAAGTGGGAGAACTGGCAAAATAGCAGGGTGTTCAAATACTTTTTTTCCTCACTATATATATATATTTTATGCATTTACATTTTTCTGGTAATCAAATGAAGGCATACAACACTTATCTTTTATTCCAATGAAAATTAAACAAATCCTTTAATTTGTGTACATTCAAAGTGCTACACAACAGAGGTTTAGGCCTGTTAAAATTATTACATTAAGGCATAGGCTACGCTACACTGTCCAAACTTTTATTTTGACGGGTTGCCTTGAAGACATTTTCCTGTGTGTATGTGTTATGATGATAGTTTCTCTCAAATTAACAATGCTCATGAAGTGTAGGGCCCTATGATTTCCGCGATGCAGAAAACGCAGACGGAATCACGGAATCCAGTCATAAAAATGGAATTTACTGTTTAACACGGAATTTGTCACATTTTGAATGAATAAATCCAATGCAAGTCAGCACACTTCAACCAAATCGCGATATGGACTACTAGTGTATGTGAATATTAAACGGCAAATATAATGTCTCTGTGTGAATGAATTGTGAATGCGAGCGTCGCGCGTGCTGCAGTAGTAAACGAAATCTGCGCCCATAGATGGGCATAAATACATGGAAATGTATTTAAAATACAAATACAAAATACTGTGTGGTACTGGGTTTAACTTGATTATTTGGTTAGGGTTTAAGAAGTGTACTAAAAAACTTTCACGTGTCCTCAAAATGACCTACAACTTAATCAGTTTATATGTGAAGAAATACATTTATTCACAAACTTCTCACGAGACGAGTGTTTGACAAATTATTCGGCAAACTACTTCCTCTCATCGCTGCTTTTTGATGGTTTGGAGAACAATTACTCAGAGTCGCCCTCTGTCATTTCACAGAATTATACAACGGAGAGCACGTCAATCATTACTTTACTGAGGAGCGCGCGCAGTAAGCAGGTTCCGGCGTACAGAGCTATGCGAATTGCGAAAGTATAAACAAGACTTCAACCAGTGTTGCCAACTTAGCAATTTTGTTGCTAGATTTAGGAACTTTTCAGACTACCTTAGCAACTTTTGTTTCTAAAAGTTTTATTTAGCAACTTCTGGAAAATGACTCTAATCCAAACAACACACGTACAAACTAGCTCAATAGAACGAGCAGTTCATTCATAATTCCTTATGATCGCTGTGGAAATGTGAAAATCGCTGTAAAAAACGGAAGATCCTTTCGGCAGCATACTTATGGAGCCCTGCATATAACATGCAGGAAAAAAATGTGTAGGCTAAATTGTGCACACGATTTATAAATCGAGGGAACAAAAGAGTAAATCGTGTGGACGGTTTAGCAAATTGAGGGAACAAATTAGTAAACAACGTCATTTAGCAACTTTTAGCAACAACTCGATCTGCCTTTAGCAACTTCCCCTGAAAATTTGTTGGCAACAGTGGCTTCAATTGCATGAAGCTAAAGAGAAAGCAGCAACTGTGTGCTGATTCCACCGCTTGCCGCGTTAAAAAGGCCTTTAATTAAAAAATGTAGGCCTATATGTCAGCGTTCCACTCCATCTCTGAGCGTGCGCGCAAAAAAACTGCCTGCCAACGTGCAAGTGTGAATTTGAATTTCCTTTGCCGTTATAATAACACAAATCACATCACACCCAATAACTAATTCGCCCTTGCTTCTTTTTCCACTCCAACATTACAGCTATTCCTGCCCACTAAATGCTGCACAGATATATTTGCTTACCCCGATAGGCCTATCTATGCAAATGATTAGAAAAAGTTCCATCGATTCACAATTTATATCATCGTTACGAATCTACGATATGTATTTTCATACATCACCCATCCCTAACATGCAGTAACGTTAAAGGGTTAGTTCACCCAAAATTGAAAATAAAGTCAGTAATTACTTTTTGAGCGGAAAAACAACAAAAATAACGACTTTATCCCACTATTTATCCCACTATATACTCTCTGACGAGAGTTCGCGGGAGTGCCACGACGCATGCGCGAGTTCGCGGGAGTGCCACGACGCATGCGCGAGAACGTGGCACTCCCGCGAACTCTCGTCAGAGGCTCAAATTGAACAATAATAGTGGGATAAAGTCGTTATTTTTGTTGTTTTTCCGCTCAAAAAGTATTTTTGTCGCATGATAGACTTAATACAGAGCCACTGTAGTCATTTGGACTCCTTAAATGACGTTTTTACTTACTATTCTGGGCCATCAAGTTTCAGTCCCTCTGAAAGCCTATGGAGGAGTGAGACAGCTCTCAGATTTCATCAAAAATATACTAAATTATGTTCCGAAGATGAACGAAGGTCTTACATGGTTGGAACAACATGAGGGTGAGTAATTACTGACAGAATTTTCAATTTTGGGTGAACTAACCCTTTAATGCTTCAAACACATTTGACAAGCTACTTTAATCAACAAGTAGAATGAAGTGAAGTGAAGTGAAGTGAAGTGTGGCCAAGTATGGTGACCCATACTTGGAATTTGTGCTCTGCATTTAACCCATCCAAGTGCACACACACACAGTAGTGAACACACACCTTGAACACACACCCAGAGCAGTGGGCAGCCATATTGCTGCGGCGCCCGGGGAGCAGTCGGGGGTTCGGTGCCTTGCTCAAGGGTCTCACCTCAGTCGTGGTATTGAGGGTGGAGGAGGGCGCTGGTTATTCACTCCCCCCACCGACAATTCCTGCCGGACCTGAGACTCGAACCCGAAACCTTCTGGTTACAAGTCCGACTCTCTAACCATTAGGCCACGACTGCCCCACCATGTATTGACCATGACATCCGTATTCCAGAAAAGTTGTGCATGAATGTTGGGGTTGGAGGGAGGGGCATGTCTGGTCTGAACTAGTTGATGCATGAACACAGCACCCTGATAAAGAGGTTGACTGGCTCAAAGTATTTTGAAAATACAAAAATACTTAAATGTATTTAAATACAAATTACATTAGATTTTTTCCAAAGGCTTTAAAATACAAAATACAAAATAGTATTTTGTATTTCAAATACGTATTTTAAATACATGTATCTGAAATACTGCCCATCCCTGTCTGTGCCATTCATTCCATGACATTCCGTTTGTTTTTATGAATGGATTCTGTAATCCTGTACGCGTTTTTGGAATCGCGGAAATCATAAGGCCCTACACCCCTACACTTTCTACAAGATGCACGTTCAACGCGGACGCAAAGGGAGTTGTCGTGGTAATGAACACCACAGCAACTGCTTGTGCATTCGCGTTGAACGCGTATCGTATAAAACAAGCATTTTAGGGGGCCCTTGAATTTCGAGGGCCCCAGGCAGTCGCCTACCTTTGCCTAATGGCAAGTCCGTCACTGCTTATAATGACCATCATCAATAGTGAAAGACTGGGAAAACTTGCCTAATACCAAAATGTCTGATGGAGGAAAATTACTTCAAGATATTTGATATTTGAAATTGAACAAAGACTGGCTGGACGGGATTTACCGCGAGTTTTCAAAATTGACAAGACATTTTTCCAAGAACATAGAACATAGTAATACAAATTCTAAGAATAAAAATATGAAAATAGTATAATAAATATAACACGGTTATATTTTTACAAATCAAACATGGTTTTAATGATAATGCTGTTTTACTTGAATATTAGGACACGAGTGAAGCACAAAGCTTTATTTACAAAATAAATATTAGGTTCTCAATTAAATTCATGCCGGAATGAGAGAGGTAGGCTTTGTGAGGTGAGCCAAATGTAAGCGTTGCGTTTTACGATCTGGTCACCCGATTTTCCACAAATTTGGCTTACTCCATTTTATTCAACTGGACATGGAATCTCTCATTTATTTTCCCAAAACTTAATTTACGTCTCTCACAGGGGTTTATAAACGTTTCTTCCTTTTGTTTGCTTTTAATTAGGAGTATATCCCCATCATTTACTGTGGTAAAGTAGAAAACGGTGTAGGACATACATTTCACTTCAAATTCTATTTAACACAGTTTGTGCTTGTTATTAGACTGTTAGTGCGTCAAGTTTATGTGTATAGCGCATTTCATACATGCCGGAGATTTTTAGTTTTGCTTTCTCTCGCAGCGCATAATCAAACAAAGCCTAAAGTTCTTGACCCTGCGAAAGATAAATTTGCTCTTCACACCTTTTACTACAATCCATTTTCTAATCCAGTTTTGGAACATTAGGAGAATTTGAGAAAACATGAAGATAATAGAAAAGCGATGCTTTCTTTCCTGCTTGTGTCCCACATCTGCTCATGAAATATTTTATATATATATATATATTCCCTCTGCATGCAATAGGATAGCGCTACAACCAACCAGAGCAACGAAGAAGGTGAAGCGGAGCAAGTTGATAGATGAAACTTTCGCCGTACCCGGTCGGCAAAACTCTACACATATCTTCCTTTCTTAAGAAAGACTTCGGTACCGTTCTTTGTTCTTTTCTCAAAGAAAAGCTTAACTCCAAGTCTTCCAGAGTCGCGGCCAAAGCCAATTCGAAAGGCCACTGATCGCCAGCTTCTTTTACGAGTAGCACGAGGAACCGCAGCAACTCTGCCGTCATTATGTTAAGCCTGCCCACCGACTCTATTCACGATGTGATTGACCTGACCAGAGTTTGGTTTTTCCAGCTCGCAAGCCAACGGAGAGTTGCTAGACTACCCTGGCTGCAAATTATATTTGCTGCCGCTAGGGTGTGTCTAGATTTCTAGGCTACAAGGATGCAATAATATGATCAAAAATGACATTAAAAGACATTTATAATGTTAAAAAATATTTCCATTTTAAATAAATGCTGTTCATTTGTACTTTATATTCAAAGTATCTTGAAACAACCATGGTTTCCACCAAAATATTAAGCAGCACAATTGTTTTAACATTGTAATAAGAAAAAGTGCTTCTTGATCAATATATCAGCACAATAATAAAAATAATATTTCACTATATTGCTGTTTTTAATGTATTTTTGCTAAAATAAATAAATGTTTTTTATTTTATTTTTTACATTATAAAAGCAAAAATTGCCTGTATTCACTTTCATTCTGCTCTCTAGGCATCAGTATTGGCCATTAAAAAACCTATAATAGTCAACCACTAATTACATTACAAAACCAACCTCAAAAACATTAAGAATTGTGATGAAAAATAAATGGGCTTTGGCAAAATCCAGAAGGATTTCTCATTGCTATTGAGGAATACTAATACTAACTTAGCCTCAGGCTGAATTTAGGCATTTGCGCTTGTGAGATGTTAGAGTTTAACAAAAATGACCTCAAATGTAATAATGCAGTTCTCTCTCTCTCTCCACTGTCCCGCTGAGTCACCAGAGAGAGAGAGAGAGAGAGAGAGAGAGAGAGAGAGAGAGAGAGAGAGAGAGAGAGAGAGAGAGAGAGAGAGAGAGAGAGAGAGAGAGAGAGAGAGAGAGAGAGAGAGAGAGAGAGAGAGAGAGAGAGAGAGACTTCTCTCCCCTCCTGACGCTGGACTCACAGATGACTGGGCACCAAGCTGGCACTGCCATCCTGCAGCTCTGGCCTGCGCTCTGTAGAGCACCTTCACAGCTGCCGGGTTCAGATCAGCTCTCTTCTGTACCGCAACCCTGTACGACTCCCGTAACCTCATCACCGCCAGCTTTTAAACAGGGGCCAATGAACAGACTCACCGACCCATCGAACCTGCCAGATCACGAGAACTCAAGTGCTGAATCACGTGGAAATGATTCCACACAAGCAGAGGACCAACCATCTGGGTTCTAAAAAGCCAAAAGTGTATGAATGTTTATTTTAAAGACCACATGAAATCAACATTGACCCTTTCGACTTTAAATAAATATTCCTGGTCTTACTGTGCACAACTGGCCTTATGAGAGATAAATGACTCACAGTCCAAATAAACAATCAAATCGCTGTGCTGATAAGCCTTGTTATTTGCAATTTTGTCTAACAAACTTACTGAACTTCCCAACATTATGGTTAAAAAAAAAAAGTGTTGTCATGGTAGTGACGTAATTCAGATATCCAGAAAAGGCTACCGAATGGAGTTTTATTCATTCTGTTCCCAAAACAGCCAGTAATTTTGAAGAAAATGCCAGCGTCAGACCAGACTGCGGTAGACCGTATGAACAACAAAACTAGCAAATTTGTAATGATCATCCAAAAGTAAAAAAATTCTGCATTTACCCAAAGGAAAGAAATAGTAGAATATACAATATGGTGGAAGTTTTTAGAAAGGGGAATTATTGATTTAAATAGCGCTTGTCATGCTTTATGACCTTGAACTTTTTCTACTTTTGTGATTTGTTTTCTCCAATACAAAAGTTTTTTTAAGACCAACACAAAAACACATTTAGACCCGGGTGTTTGCATCTGCAGAAAGCATCCATAACATATTTTGCCTTTGTGTTAATGTCAGTATTTAAGACATGTCGACTGTTTGACTTCTTGACCCTTGGATAGATTTCTTCATGTAATCTATTTTCTCATCTTCTAGCATTTAGTATCAACATAATCTTAAAGCTTCTGCTTTGTTTTTTTACACAATGATAAACTGCATTTCAAGTAATTTATTCCAAAACCATCAGCAAGAGAGTAACTCACAATTAGTGTTGCAAAATTCTGGGAATTTTCAAGGCTGAAAACTTTCCATGAGAATTGACGGGAATTAATGGGAATAAACTGAGAATTTGCACAATTTCAGGTTAGCCTATACCAGGGAACTTCAATGTAGTTGAAAAAAAAAATCTTGCAGCATAATCTTGGTTAAAACAACCACAATTAATGCAATTTCAGTTGAATTTCTACCCTACACATTGCTCAAATCACATGCACACAATACACTATTTACTGAATGGCTATTTAGGCCACACCCCCCTGCATGCACTGTGCATTCCTCCATAGCATATATGATCAAAATAAATATATTTTAAAAGTAATATGGACTATTGAGAATATTGAGAAATATTATTACAATCAGTGTTAATTTCGTTGACGAATAATTTGTGTCATAATTTTCGTCAACGACCTTATTTCACTGGCGAAAACGAGACGATAACTAAATAAAAACTAGTGTTAGATGACAAAAACTATGACGAAAATCAACTGTCATTTTCGTCAACAAATAAAAACGAGACGAAAATGTTAGGGAGGGACGATTAGGGAAGAGATCCAGTCAGAACTGATGTCCTGTGTAACAGATGCTGATCTAACCGCTGGAGAACACGGCGCTGTTGCGCGCTCTACAGGCTCACAAATCCCCAATCCAGCGCTCCAGAGCGGCTCACAATCAATGAATAACACACATTTATGCCAGGCAATTATTTATGAACTAATGCTGATGAATAATGACAATGTTTACTTTACGATGTTTATATAGTAATATGTTTTAGACGGTTGTAACAATGCATATTTTATCTCCTCATCTGAACTTGAATGAGCAGCTGCCACTGCTACAGAGGCGCAGACATTTCAAAATAAGAGTCGGGTGTATTTCGAGCTTGTTTATCATTAAAAGTCACGCATTATATATTGGTTTTTGCTTACACAATAAACTGTATTTAATTTAATTCCCATTTAATTCATATTCCGGAGGAAAGACCAGTATTTGACACATATTCAATAAAGTATCAGGGTTATAATAGTTTACTAAAACCATTAAAAAAATCTTCATTACTTGAAATTAAATAAATGTTAACCGAAATAAAAAAAATAAAATAAACAAACTTATTTGAAGCTTTAGCTTATCCTGATATGGCCTACTAACTAAAACAGAAATACAAAGTTATAAAAACTATATAGATGTTTTTAAAAAACAAACAAAAAAGTGAATTGAGCTCTTTCTTGTATTTTTAATGTCAAAAACAAAATGATGTCAAAATGTCAGTTCAAGTGACAGTCGGTTATGTAATACTTAAATGCTTAATGTATTACAATTTAACTAAACTCATTAGATTTTAGGAGACTAAATCTACTGTAGTTTTAGTCGACTAAAATCTTATGATATTTAGTCGACTAAAACTAGACTAAAACTAAAAACAATTCAGGTGACTAAAATATGACTAAAACTAAATGGCATTTTAGTCAAAAGACTATGACTAAAACTAAATCAAAATTTGCTGTCAAAATTAACACTGATTACAATATTACAAATAATGGTTTTCTATTTTAAATATATTTAAAAATATAATTTATTTCTGTGATGCAAAGCTGAATTTTCTGCATCATTACTCCAGTCTTCAGTATCGCATGATCCTTCAGAAATCATTCTAATATACTGATTTATTATCAATCTTGGCAACAGTTGTACTGCTTAATATTTTTTATAACCTCTGATATTTTTTTCAAAAAAGAACAGCATTTATTTAAAATAAAAATCTTTTGTAGCAACATACACTAAATATTTGTTTTTCTTTTTTGGAAAAATGTATACTTTTATTCAGCAAGGATATGTTAAATTGATAAAAAAGCGATAGTAAAGACTTTCAAGGAAAGATATCAATTTTAAATAAATGCTGTTTAACTTTTTTCCATCAATGAATCCTCATAAAAGAAAAATACAGGTTCCAAAAATATTAAGCAGCACTGTTTCCAACATTGATAACTGAATATCAAATCAGCATATTATTTCTAAAGGATAATAACACTGAAATGCATAATAACAATTACCGCAATAAAAATATATTTATTTTTCATTTTTAATAAATTAGAATTAATTGGAAAACACATGAATATTCCAAAAAAGCAACAACAACAAAAAAACAACATGTCCGCTTATATTTCCAATTAATTTCCATAGATTCCAAATTAGAATATTTCCAAAAAGCTCCCATAGAAAGTTTCTGGAAATTTACCGAAAACTTTCCGCCCTTTTGCAACCCTACTCACAATGTAATTTTATATGACCATAGTTGTAGTACATGCCCTTGAAAAGCACCTTATTTAATTAAATTTAAAATATACATGTACAATAACTGGACTAGCCTAAAAATATTGTTTGCCTGATTTAAAGAACTTGACGTTTCACTCTGAAATACGCCACAATACGGAAGTTAATTGAACACTAAACCCATCCCACAATAGCCCTTAACACTGTAAAGCTGTCATTTGCACTGTCTTTGTTCTCTCTTAGGTCCTCAAAAAGAAGCTGTTCATCTAAGCAAGAAACGCAGCATCTGGTCAGCCTCTGGGGGGTCCGAACCACTGAGTTACCCTAATACACACACACACACACAGACTAACCAAATCTCTTCATCTCATTTTCACTGACTCACTCGTTTCTCCCCTTCATCTCTCCTCCATTTCTGCTCTCCTCTCTCTATCTTCTGTAATTGCTCCCAGATCTCTCATTTCTCAGCCACGCTCCACTGCTAAGCTCTTAAAGATTTAGGCACCGCACATAAACCCAGTCCTGTCGCACACCTCGACAGAACCGTAGGACCTCTCCATCTCTCATCGCTATACTCTCTTCCCCGTACCCTATAGGTCCATAAGGCGATTAAAAATCGCAGTTCTTGCCAAATGGAGCCCGTGGGCTCGTAAAATTGTGGGTCACTTCAGACGAAAAACAGCTCTGTGCACTGTGTTCTTTTCAAAAGGAATTAAGATGTTTTAAAGCAGTACTATAAAAGAAAATAAACCCTTTAAAACACTCAGAGTCAAGCAGCACTCGAGCGGATGTCAGAAATGGGTAACAGTGAGTACCCATCACTGAAATGCCATCATAAGAACAGCAGTTGATTTATGTAACAAACAAGAATACATCAGGTTTACAGTACAAATGCATCTATCCATCCATCCATCCACCCACCCATCCCATAGATACAGTGCATACAGGGTACACCCTTAAATCAGGTTTGAAGTAATCAGACATGAGAGCGTTCCACCAATGATTACTTTATAGCAAACAACATGATAGTGTGTGAAAGCAAAACTATGATTACTCCTGACAGGTCTCCTTGACAGGGTCTGATGTGTCATATCTGTACTGGTCAGGAGAGTATGTAGGTATGCAAGTCTCAAAATTAAAAATCAATACACATTTTTTGATTTAAAAATTGAAACTGAAAATTCAGAGGAAATCTGAATGTTTTCCATGTTTCTTCAGGAACTTCAAAAGCACAAAAGCTTATTCAACCCAAATTGCTATTGAGGATGCTTCTATTTTTTGCGCACATACTTCTGTCATCAGAACTGCCTCATGAAACCGTCAAGCACGGCTTAGTTTGTAATGAATAAACATCCATAAGTGACACAAGGTGTTGGGTTTTGAATGTAAACTGCACATAGCTCTGTGTCCCTTTGATAAGGGCAATCACAACCCGTTTAGAGGCTCTGACAGAGCCTTTTGCCGAACACACAACTGCTCTAATATGCATTATACAACTAAATTAAATCCTGTGATTACAAACTGTCGAATGCAAGAATCAAATTCATAGTTTAAGAGTGTCACATTAAGCTGAATAACCAAGTCCAAGAAGACATTCTCTTCTCTGCTACTTTAAAGCCAAAAAAATATATATTTGTTGAGATGCAACCGGTTTTCCTTTCTCTACTAAACGTTCGCTAGTTACTGCACAGTATGTGCTGCAAGTTGATACAGTAACTGTTCTACCACATAACCAATTAAACTTTATCTTTACGTTGGTTAATAACATCAGCCGTCCATCACTCCCTTTCACTGCGCTCTGCGGTCACGTGACAGGGAGCTAACTAGCGTGTCACATGTAAAGAGATGAAGAGACAGGGCCGTTTTTAGGCATAAGCAAACTAGGCGGTCGCCTAGGGCGCCATCAGTAGGGGGGCGCCAATAAGCGCATATCTGGCACTAGATGTTTGTGTGTAAAGGGTGTCACGGCCACCCTAAAATGTTATTGCCGCCCCCACTAGTTCCCCCACACTACTGGATCAGAGAACTGTCAATCTGACGATTCCTATATGCCATCAGATCAGTATCAGTTTTGACTACTGTCAAAAAAGTTCGCGTTTGGAGCGCTGGCTCAGCAACACCATTAGATCAATGAACTCGGTCAATGCTTTGGCAAGATAACACTTTTTTTAACCATACAATAAAGCTAAATTCAAACTAAAGGCCAATTAAAATAACAGGTACAAATCTGTATTTTGTTAGGGCAGTATTTGTGGCAGTCTAGAAATCACGCTATGAATGGGCAGATAGCATTGCTCGGTGTGTATGTTAGAGGCAAAATATAACTGCACACTTACTTCAGCATTTCATGATTATCAGTTATATTTTGACTCTATAAAGCTTTCTTCTCTTAATTGCACCTCCAAAATGTTTTTGCGCCAATGCATTGTTAAAAGAATCAGTGTGTTTTGTAATTGTCCCATATAAAACTTTAGCGACCAATTTAAAAATGGTATAATAAAATGTGCAAATTCAAAACATGAATACATCCTTTATTAAATCACGTTGACGAATTTAACATATCTTTACGGATGGTGTTGAATGCTGAATCGATTAATTCAGTTCTAATAGCGCTTAACGCAAGCAGTGTCGTACACACAGAGGGCAAAGTGTTGCATTATTTAAAGGTGACGTTCACGCATCAATGAGTAACAAAAACCACACTGAATCAGTATTTATTCTTATTACTTTCATGTGAAATGTACTAATAACACATAATAATTATGTAGTTATGTCTGAGAACAATTTCTTAGCAACTAGGGACTGCACAAATATAGGTTATACAGGGAGTGCAGAATTATTAGGCAAATGAGTATTTTGACCACATCATCCTCGTTATGCATGTTGTCTTACTCCAAGCTGTATAGGCTGGAAAGCCTACTACCAATTAAGCATATTAGGTGATGTGCATCTCTGTAATGAGAAGGGGTGTGGTCTAATGACATCAACACCATATATCAGGTGTGCATAATTATTAGGCAACTTCCTTTCCTTTGGCAAAATGGGTCAAAAGAAGGACTTGACAGGCTCAGAAAAGTCAAAAATAGTGAGATATATTGCAGAGGGATGCAGCAGTCTTAAAATAGCCAATCTTCTGAAGCGTGATCATCGAACAATCAAGCGTTTCATTCAAAATAGTCAACAGGGTCGCAAGAAGCGTGTGGAAAAACCAAGGCGCAAAATAACTGCCCGTGAACTGAGAAAAGTCAAGCGTGCAGCTGCCAAGATGCCACTTGCCACCAGTTTGGCCATATTTCAGAGCTGCAACATCACTGGAGTGCCCAAAAGCACAAGGTTTGCAATACTCAGAGACATGGCCAAGGTAAGAAAGGCAGAAAGTCGACCACCACTGAACAAGACACACAAGCTGAAACGTCAAGACTGGGCCAAGAAATATCTCAAGACTGATTTTTCTAATGGTTTTATGGACTGATGAAATGAGAGTGAGTCTTGATGGGCCAGATGGATAGGCCCGTGGCTGGATTGGTAAAGGGCAGAGAGCTCCAGTCCGACTCAGACGCCAGCAAGGTGGAGGTGGAGTACTGGTTTGGGCTGGTATCATCAAAGATGAGCTTGTGGGGCCTTTTCGGGTTGAGGATGGAGTCAAGCTCAACTCCCAGTCCTACTGCCAGTTTCTGGAAGACACCTTCTTCAAGCAGTGGTACAGGAAGAAGTCTGCATCCTTCAAGAAAAACATGATTTTCATGCAGGACAATGCTCCATCACACGCGTCCAAGTACTCCACAGCGTGGCTGGCAAGAAAGGGTATAAAAGAAGAAAATCTAATGATATGGCCTCCTTGTTCACCTGATCTGAACCCCATTGAGAACCTGTGGTCCATCATCAAATGTGCGATTTACAAGGAGGGAAAACAGTACACCTCTCTGAACAGTGTCTGGGAGGCTGTGGTTGCTGCTGCACGCAATGTTGATGGTGAACAGATCAAAACACTGACAGAATCCATGGATGGCAGGCTTTTGAGTGTCCTTGCAAAGAAAGGTGGCTATATTGGTCACTCATTTGTTTTTGTTTGGTTTTTGAATGTCAGAAATGTATATTTGTGAATGTTGAGATGTTATATTGGTTTCACTGGTAAAAATAAATAATTGAAATGGGTATAAATTTGTTTTTTGTTAAGTTGCCTAATAATTATGCACAGTAATAGTCACCTGCACACACAGATATCCCCCTAAAATAGCTAAAACTAAAAACCACTTCCAAAAATATTCAGCTTTGATATTAATGAGTTGTTTGTGTTCATTGACAACATGGTTGTTGTTTAATTATTAATGTTGTAAAATTAATCCTCAAAAATACAACTTGCCTAATAATTCTGCACTCCCTGTATATTATAGGCCTAGGGCTATACAGGCATCTGGCTATTCATTTGAATCCTTATTAACAAATATATACAAATATAATTTGATATGTATGTATTTGTTAATTAATACCAGTAATACCAATGTTGCTTTTTAGAATTTGACTGGGGGCACCAATAAGGACTTCGCCTAGGGCAGAATGGCTAGAAACGGCCCTGTGAAGAGAGAAGGATTTTTATGATGGAGAAAGTGAAAGAGTTTTACTTACCCGACAGGACAAGTAGTCTGACGAAAACGTCAATAACGAAACAAAAAAAACTAAGAAATCACTAAAAACGTGAGAATGATTCACATTTTATTTCATTTTTTGTAAGTGGCGATTGATGGTGGATAATGTACGTACTTTAAATGTACTGACAGTAACAAGGTTGCTCTGTTGAGGCTCATGCAGCCTCTTGAGGAGAAAACAAAACAAATCAGCAGCAGCACACAAAGATTGAAAAAGTGACATTGATTACATACAATAGTTCAATAAACAGATAAAATCAAGTCACTTACATTTTAGACGCAATATTGACTGTTTTTGTTCTATTTCAGCAGCAAAAATATTTCCAAACAAAGACCACAGCAGAACCACAGCGCGTCTCACAGCAACACTCTTCCATAATGATTCAGAGAGTCAAAGATTCAATGACCCATTCATTAACTACTGCCTCATTCTTGAACGAATCAGTGATTTGAACAAATGGTTTGAATGAATGACTCAATGACTCAACTCATTAAGATGGTCACCTGCTGCCTTTATAAAAGGTTTTAAAAAAAAGCGCACTCTGGGTAAATCACAAATATGCAGATTTAAATATAGAACTGGTAGAACACTGGTGACAATATTTTTTTATTCTGACAATTGAATGACCGATTTACTAGCACATGACACACACACACACACACACACACACATTAAAACAATGTATAGACATTTAAGTTGTGGTGCTCCTAAATTTTTTCTGGTGCTCCTAACTTATTGAAGTTTGGAGAACCAGTGCTACTAAGTAAGAAAGTTAATTTTCGAGCCCTTTTTTTATTATTATTTTTTATTAGGGATGCAACAATACAGTTAGTCGGTTCGGTTCTGATGGCTTGTCACATTAGTTTTTTGCTATTCTATTCTTAGCCAACAGGAACAGCAAGAGGTAAAGGAGAAAATAAATACTATTTTTGTTGTTGCAATACTCTTTCTTTATTTAACTTAAAAGACTTACAACTTTAAACTTTACTTCAAAAACACTTGTACAAATGCCTAGTGTATTGTATAATATAAAATAAATATATATAAAGATTTACACTGGCAGCTCAGAGCTGTACAGCAGTATTTAAGTATGAGATTGAATGAATAAATGTAAAAAATAAAACACTACACTTCACTATAAAATATACATTGATCCTTATTAAAGCTACTGTATTAAAGTTTTTCAGTGAGTGATTTTCTCTTTGTCTTTTGTTGTTTTATTAACATTAAAGGGATAGTTCACTCAAAATGAAGATTCTATCGTTGATTACTCACACTCAAGTTGTTTTAAACCTGAATAAAGTTCTTTCTTCTGTTTGAAAATATATTTTGAAGTATTTTGGAAACCAAACAGTTGCTGGTCCCCATTGTAGGAAATAATAATATGGAAGTCAATGGCTACCATCAACTGTCTGGTATTCAACTGTCTGTGTTCAACAGAAGAAATTAACACAGGTTTGAACAATATTAGAGTGAGGAAATAATGACATAATTTTAGAGGTGAACAAATACAAATATAAGACACCCTACCAATATTGATGCTTACTCTCCGGCACTCGCTTACCCAAATTAAACATGCATTCACACACCTGAATTGTATATAAAGACATTTTGCAACACTGTTAAAAAGTTTGGGGTCGTACTTTTTTTTGTTTACATTTATTAATGCAAAAATACAGTAAAAACAGTAATATTAAATTGTATTAATTTAAAATTGCTGCTTTCTATTTAATACTTTTTTAACATTAAAAATGTCTTCAGTCACATTTGATCAATTTAATGCATCTTTGCTGAATAAAAACATTAATTTCTTTCAAAAAAAAAATCTTACAGTAGTGTATATGCACACCTGTACAGGTAAACAGCCATTAGCACATAATGCCATATGTCTACTTCCTGCCAGGCTTATATGGACTTACCAGAACTACACACAACATCCACATACAAAAGGAGGAATCATGGAATTGTCAAATACATTACAAAGCTCTCACACAAGACTACCCATAATTTCTCATAGCATCTTATAACCAACAGCAAGAGACATATTAATCAATATTGAAGGTGGTTTAGCAGACATACTCAACCGCAAGAAAATGTGGTTATCATATCTGAATGTCTTTCATGGAGAGTGTGTATAATTATCCTGAGAAAACCAGGAAGAGTTTCAAACCCTCAAATCAAAGTCTAAAATAAATGAGGAGACAAAACAAAGAGAGAGAGGAGGGGATCGTTTCCTCTCTCTTTCGCTCCTCTCTCTCTTCATCTCTCCTTCACCATGCACATCAGAGCAGCTCAGGCCTTCAACAAAACAGGTTCCCGAGTTTATTTACATAAACTTCAAAATGCCGCTCTGTTTAGGAGGAAACAAAGACAGCAGACATCAAAGTTCGTAAGATCTGGCCAGCAACTCCACGCTGCAGCCACCGCAGGCCTTGAGTAAACCTCTAAAAAGGATGTTTTCTTTATTCCCACCCAACAAACTCTTTCTTTTGCAATTCTCCACTGAGAACGGGAACATTAACCGATAACAATTTGTCAGTGCACAGAGGGTTTCCAGACCTCCATGCTGACAGAAAGAGCAGAACACATCGTCCTTAACTTTCCACTTGTTTTGACAAATATAAGGAAAGGGGACGGCCACTGGAAAAATTGCAGAAAATTGCTGAATAAATGTCCTCATCCAGATTTAGAGAACAATGGGTGGCTAGGGCTCACAATTTTGAGTTGTTCAAAAGTTACAGAAAGTTTTAGTCAATCGGAGGGTGAAGATTAAAGCGAGTTCTTTGGGTTTGACTGACTTTGCAGTGGTTAATTTCGATCATATTTAAATCACACTATTTAATCACGTAAAGACAACATACATTTTACTTTTAATTTATCCTTAAACTATAACATACACACACATTCATGTATTATACAGGTGCATCTCAATAAATTAGAATATCATGGAAAAGTTAATTTATTTCAGTAATTCAACTTAAAATGTGAACCTAATATATTATATAGACTCATTACATGCAAAGTGAGATATGTCAAGCCTTTATTTGTTATCATTTTGATGATTATGGCTTAAGGCTTATGAAAACCCAAATTCAAAATCTCAGAAAATTAGAATATTGTGAAAAGGTTCAGTATTGTAGGCTCAAAGTGTCACACTCTAATCAGCTAATTAATCAAAATCAGCTGCAAAGGGTTCCTGAGCCCTTAAATGGTCTCTCAGGCCCCGCCAATACGGAGACGCGTTTAGCTGTATACGTTTAAATTTTGTACCATATCAGCATTTTGTCCACAGTGGATAAATCTGAAAATGACACCCTTGCGTTTTCGTGTGTACAGCCAATCCGTATATTTTGTGAAACGGTGATGTCATCACACCACATCCTGAAAGACTAGAAAGGGATACAACTACGGGCACTGGGCATGCGCACATCAATATTGCGTCATTTAATTACTGTATTTGCATTATTGTAAGGGTAGGTTTAGGAGTTAATAAAACACATCTGGTTAGTAGCACATTTATTTATTGTTATTTTATTGTGAGACTTTGCCTCACTTCTTACCATTTAGGGCTGTGCAATATTGAAGAAAAATGTGATATGCGATAGCCTTGTTAAATAATGCGATATTCGATACGATATTGCTTTAAGTGTGTAAAATCTATTTCTTTCCCCAACTGATATTGTTCACTTAAAGCATAACCGACTGTGTTTACATGAATACTCATCAAGACATAACTACCCATTTTTTGACATAACTGTGTGTGTATTTAACACTTTGAGTGTGTAACAAGACACGAAAAAAAGAACGGCTTGTGCGCACGTTTCGGTGTGTGTGTCAGACAGCGCGAGACTGCAAGGAGTTGTTTTCACAAGTTATTGCATTTAATAACTCTTTTTAACATCAAGCAAGTCACATAAGTAACAGTCGTGTACCCAGTCTACTCTCTGCTATATGCACAACCTAAAATGTACACTTTTCACAATGTTGAAGTAGCCTTTTAAAATCCTTCAAATATTGCATACCCTTGCGATATGCATATTGCGATATGTACATTTGCGATATTGCGATAATTTCGATATATTGTGCAGCCCTACTACCATTGCTGTACCCCTTCTAGCCACAACTCTTCTCCGTTTTAAGTGCATTTCTGTGGCAGAATAACAGCGCCACATACTGGTCTTGCATGTATACTACATCGTTTTAAGTCGTTTTCATTGCTCTCGTTTGTACGCAGATATTTCTTGAAGCGAGGGGGAAAAAAAAGATTGGATAGGGAAAGCTCTGGCTTCGTGTGGTTCAGTAGAATTCACAATCATGGGGAAGACTGCTAACCTGACGTTGTGCAGAAAACCATCATTGACACCCTCCAAAAGGAGGGTAAGCCTCAAAAGGTAATTGCAAAAGAAGTTGGATGTTCTCAAAGTGCTGTATCAAAGCACATTAATAGAAAGTTAAGTGGAAGGGAAAAGTGTGGAAGAAAAAGGTGCACAAGCAGCAGGAATGACCACAGCCTGGAGAGGATTGTCCCACCCAATGAAAAGGCCATTTCAAATGTGTGTGGGAGCTTCACAAGGAGTGGACCAAGGCTGGAGTTACTGCATCAAGAGCCACTGCATCAAGAGCCATCACACACAGACGGATCCTGGACATGGGCTTCAAATGACGTCAGAAGCTTCTTTCCTGGGCTAAGGAAATAAAGAACTGGTCTGTTGCTCAGTGGTCCAGCCCTCTCTTCTGATGAGAGCAAATTTTGCATCTCATTTGGAAACCAAGGTCGCAGAGTCTGGAGGAAGAATGGAGAGGCACACAGTCCAAGATGCTTGAAGTCCAGTGTGAAGTTTCCACAGTCTTTGTTGGTTTGGGGAGTCATGTCATCGGCTGGTGTTGGTCCACTGCGCTTTATGAAGTCCAGAGTCAATTAACCCGTCTATCAGGACTTTTTAGAGCACTTCATGCTTCCTTCAGCAGACAAGCTTTATGGAGATGCTGACTTCAATTTCCAGCAGGACTTGGCACCTGCCCACACTGCCAAAAGTACCAAAACCTGGTTCAATGACCATGGAAATACTGTGCTGGATTGGCCAGCAAACTCGCTTGACCTGAACCCCATAGAGAATCTATGGGGCATTGCCAAGAGAAAGATGAGACATGAGACCGAACAATGCTGAAGGCCGCTATTGAAGCATCCTGGTCTTCCATAACACCTCAGCAGTGCCACAGGCTGATAGCATCCATGCCACACCGCATTGAGGCAGTAATTCATGCAAAAGGTAAATGAGTATATATGCATGCTTATACTTTTCAGAGGGCTGACATTTATGTATTTAAAATCCTTTTTTATTTAATATCATGTAATATTCTAATTTTCTGAGATTTTGAATTTGGGGTTTTCATAAGCTGTAAGCCACAATCATCAAAATATAACAAATTAAGGCTTGAAATATCTCACTTTGCATGTAATGAGTCTATATAAATAGACTATGTACATTTTAGTTTTGGCAAGAATACTTTTTAACATACAACATAAAAATGCTGTTCTTTTGAACTTTATATTCAAAGAATACTGAAAAAAATATTTACACAAAAATAAACAATGATTTCAACATTGCCAAAAAATTAATGTTTCTTGACTTAATGGTCTTATGTTGCATGATTCATCAGTGAATGTTATACTAAAGAAAAACTAGTTTTCATGATCTCTCATCAAAATGATACAATACTATATGTACTTCCAATAATGTAGCTTAACATAGCATTATTCAATTCAATCCCATAGGATAGTATTACCTACTAAATATTCGGTTTCATTATAGAATGCCACATTACAAATGCTAAATGCATTGTAAACGCGTCATAAATACTAAACTTGGCTGCATCTGAAGGGGGAGATTGGGAGGGGGGGTTTGAGAGAGCAGGACACGGCAAGAGGAAACTGAGATCAAGGCCTTTTGTCCCTGTTCATGCATGTCGTCTCTCTCTGAAGACCTCCAGCGTGCAGGCAGCAGGGTGGATGCCAGCAGAGTGAGCTGCATTCGTGCATGCCTGCGGACCGCTGTTGCTGGGCTCTGCTCTAGAGGGATTTCAGCTGACAGCTGTTATTAATAAACGAGTGTTGGAGGTCAGTTCATACCTCCGCCTCCTCTCCACCTGACTCCAGCACAGTTACACGTCCAGCATCTCACCAGCTGCTCTAAGCACCTCTGCAGGAGCCATGGACACAGAAATGGTCTTTAATCAACAGCTACACTGACTGGGCATGACATGTGGTAAAAACATCCAATATAATCAGGCAAGTGCCCAATAAGACATTTGTCAAAACAAAAGCGTGATAACCCTTTATTATACCCTTAATCATAGTAACTCTTTACTTAAAGTATACACCCACACATATTATATACCCCATTCAGTACGATCTTTAAAAGGGGTCCTATTATGCCCTTTTATGAAGTCTTGATTTTGTTTTTGGGGCGTACTAGAGTATACTTTCATGCTTGATTGCTCAAAAAAACATTATATTTCACATATTTTACATTACTACAGCACCTCTCTCCCCAGTCTGACTCTAAACCTCCATATAGTTCCTGTTTCAAAGAAACCCCTCCTTCCGAAATATGAAATATGCTGTGATTTGTTAGCTGACCCAGTGTGCTGTGATTGGCACCGTTTAATGCATGTTCGGGAAATGTCACTTCCCTTCATAACAGCGAGCTCTCCTCAAATGTAAATATTAAGGATGGCGTAATTTTTCAAACCAATTCAAGCCTGATTCAGACTTAAGAATGTTCAAGGCTCGAAATTGTGACTATTTTGGTCGCATATGCGCCCGAAATTTAATCTGTGCGATCTCAAAAAATATTTGGGAGCATTTGTGCAAATAATTGTTGAGGTGCGACCTGCTTTCATTTCTCTACAAAACGTTGGCTAATTACTACACAGAAGGTGCCTGCTGTGAGCTGATACAGTGACCGGTCCACCGTTCTATCACATAACCAATTAAACTTAACTTTAAAGCAGACTTTAGGTTGATTAATATCAATCACGTCAATCACTCCCTTTCCATTGCGCTTTGTCACATGACGGGTATCTATCTAGCACTCAACATGTAAAGAGCTGAAGAGAGGAGTTTTTGAAGTGGCAAGTGAAAGAGAATTTTAATAGCCTGATTAAATAATAACAAAAAAATACGTTTGGAACAAATTGGTTGAGTCAAAGATTCAATGATCCATTCATAAACAACTGCCTCATTCTTGAATGAATCAGCCATGTGAAAGAATCGTTTGAATAAATGACGAAAATGACTCATTAAAGACGGTCACCAGCCGCCACCTACTGACTGTTTAAACGTATTCTTTCCAACAATCGAAATCTAAATCCCTCTGGCGCAAGGACGATCCGTTTAGATCTGCTCTGACGGATAGATCTGTATAGCCTTGGTGGTGAGAGGAAGGACCGTGTAGATCAGCTCTGACGGTCAAACAAAGTATAGCCCTCCAGTTAGGCCAAGAAAATTTGTTTGTAAGGGTACGGTTTAAGCGCAGTTACCTTACAAATATTTTTAAAGTAAATCTTGGCTTGTTTTACACGGGGCTTGGCTTGTTTTTCAATCCGAGTTCCCACACGAACATTAAATATTCTGTCCATTTTATCACAAATTTCAAACGATTAGTTAGTTCACTAGAGAAATTAACTCTTTAAAGTTCCTGTAAAAGGCAATTCTGAGATGTGTTTCTAAACCAAGCGGCAACCTCCCGCAGTTTCTCTTGAAGCCAATACGGAAGTGGCATATACTGCAATTCATCGACTGGCCGCTAGGGACAGGCTCCAGAAGGGAGCAGAATCTCATTGAGCCCCATGTTAAAATGGCCAACTTTACAGCAGATTAAAACATGTTTACAGCCTGGTACAAATTGTGGTTTTGGTCTATAAGGCTAATTTTGCCCTTCATGACAACTGTGAGGGGGGTGAATTTTTTTATAACTCATTTGTTTATTTTTTATATAAAGCATTAAAGTTCTGCATAATTAAGGGCGTGGCCACTTCGAGTGACAGGTGGATAGCCATTTATCTGCTGTCTGTTAGTCATTGCGTCACTTCAGCTCCGCCCACGTCCCGCCTTTTTGCCCATTTTCTGTTATTCGGGAGTGACGCGAGATGACGCACTGCCAAGATGGCAACGGCCAGCTCGTCCATACTTTGCGCTTCAGAACGGCTCATCAGAATCCTATGGGTGACGTCACGGTCCATATTTTTTTACAGTCTATGTTCTAAACATATTATAAATGTTCAAAATGTATTGCTGAAACACGTTACAAAGACTGTGGCCGGTGTGGTACTGAATTGTGGAGTTAGACCGTTTCTCATCATTGCTGTGTTCAGGATTTTTTAGGCGGGGCTAAAACGGTGGCTCGATGACGCACTGGAGTCACTAAGCATATGGCCCCTCCCCCAACACTATCATAACTGTTGATGACGCACTGGAGCCACCGAGCCTGGCCCCTCCCCTAACACTATCATAACTAGAGCACATCCGCATCAGTTCGCCCGCTCGATTGCGAGTTACTGTCAGTACTGTTAGTTACTACAGCCTACAACTTACAAAACAAAAACGATGAAATCAAGAAGAGGTGGATTCATTTTGTGAACAGCTACCTTGATGGAGACCTGAGGATCAACACCAACACCTGCCTCTGCAGTGACTTTACACCGGATAGTTTTACAAACTTTCAACTGGGTACTGGGATTCACTGATAATCTGCTGCAGAATGGGGCCGAACCGAATATCTCCCACGCCGGCTTTCATCCTTCCGCCCCGCCAACATCTGGTGTTGTCGTGAGCTGTACGTGAGTATTGTCTTGTGTGCTCACGGCAGCTGAGAGCAGAGAATGCTGCTTATTTTTTCAAGATTTTGATAAGATAATTTATTTACTTGGCTGATTTTTTCATGATTCAAATTTGGCTGGGTGGTTAATAACTAGTGGTGGGCATAGATTATTTTTTTAATCTAGATTAATCTCACTGTAATCTTGGAATTAATCTAGATTATTTGAATTTGATTATTTGGCTGATTTGAATTCTGCCAAAGGCATTCAGAATATGTGCGCTCGTAATTGATCGTTTGTCTTTAAGACCTGACGCACGCATGGATCCCACTGTTCCTGTGAGCTGGTTACAACTGTGTTTACGTTAAAACCATAGGTTAAAACTCACAAGATGGGCATTGAGACATTTTTGAGTGTATTTGACCATTAATAAGCTGGAAAAAGGAGCTTTTGCACTTGTATGTCAGAGGCGGCTTAATTAGTATGTGTATGTGCGCTTCAGATATGAGCGCGAAATCTGCGGGAATTAGTAGAATTAACGTTATGTGCAACCCCGCACGAAATTCAGACCGGTCACACATGAGGAAAAATCCAACAGAACACCCGTTCGCAATGTTCAGAGGATTCAACGGACTGAATGAGAGGAGGCGGGTGCTAAAACTAATGCTGTAAACTATGGGAGTCAGTTGGTACATTAGCCTACTATAATGTTGAAGGTAAAAATTACCTGATTTGTATAAAAACACTTAAATTACACTCAATATTTTTTTTAATAATAATAAAGTTATAATACTAACTTTACATTTACATAATCATATTTCTACTCCAAATTTTTTTTTGAAATATAAACATTTAAATGTTGGCCGTCATAAAAACTTGCCAGATTTATTCAAACATGCATTCAATATTGAAAAACATTAAAAAAAAATTATAATGAATATGTAATATGGTGCATATATTTAGCAAAACACCCCTCCATAGAGTAAATTGTTCTAGCTGACTAACGAGTTGGTCAGGGAAACTGGATAGGGTCTATGGGTTTTTTTTTTTTAGCAAATGTGATGTTACATGACATTTGGTTACCAGCTGTTTTACTGACGTCTTTCCACGGTTGAAACACTGATTGAGCGATTCCATGAGACATAATACGGAATTTGGTAAGTTGTACTCTATCTTTTAACACACTTTCAGATGCTCATTCATGTTTATTTCGCCCTGTAAGTCGTATTAAGGCGGAAGAGAAGATCCGTTCATGTGCCTTTCAGCACTGCTGCTTCTCTTGAGCTGAGCTGCACCAGAGCGATCTCGTGTCACAGCACCAAAACGGCATTTATGTTTTTCGTAATAAAATGATCACACTAACTCAAACACATGCACGTCTTGTCTAAAAAGAGAGCGATTCAGCCTGCAGTGCCTTGAGCTCTGCATTAGACTTGCGTAAAGACTTTCCACTGGAATAACAGAGTGATTTTCCTGCCGTTTTCAAAAGCCAGAACTCATCTCAAGACAAACGCTCACTCTTCCTTCTCTAGTGCCCTCTTTTTCTCCTCCTCTGGTCCTGATGTTTAGCACCTTTAGCATTAAAGGGGTCATATCATAAGCAACCACTTTTTTTTTTATTAAAAAATCTTTATGTACAATGAAATGCACTGCAACTCTGAGAAGTTAGTACTTTCTCCCTAGGTCAAAAAAAGCATTTACTGAAATTAAAACTCAATCTTCAGATTAACCTTTTGGCCCCACTTTATATTAGGTGGCCTTAAGTACTATGTACTTACATCAAAAAAACAACTGTGTTTAAATTGTATTGCAAAACACCTTTGCTGATATTGAGGTGGGATACAGGTAGGGTTAGGGACAGGTGTGGGGGTATGGGTAAGTTTAAGAGTAGGGTTAGGTTTAAGGGAAGTGTCAACTGTGTAATTACAAATGTAACTACAGAAATTAATTACAAACGTAATTACATGCAGGTATTTTTAAAAATGTAAGTACAATGTAAAAACATGTATGTACACAATAAGTGCATTGTATCAAATGATTAATTAAAATGTTAGTACATAGTAGTTAAGGCCACCTAATATAAAGTGGGTCCAACCTTTTGTATTTCGTAATAAAATGGACGTAATGCAAAATCTGAGACTTTATTTCATATCAATAGTAACAAAGCACAAAGATTGTGATTTATTGGATGTGAGGCACGCTACATCGTTCCGTTACATTCATAAACTAAAAACAGGATGACTAATCGATTCTTGGGATTTAAGAATCAATATTGGTTTGTAAAAATGAGAATCGATTAAAATCAAGAAATCTATATTTTTTAACCAGCCCTATAATATAGTTAAATATACATTTATATAAACTTTGACTCTTTTACAGCTCCTGTGCTTTTGTGTAACTTGAGCACAATTCCATTACAGTGGGCACGCATTTACACTTCCTGTTTAAATTAAAGTGATAAACATCAGGGCATGTCCTGCATCAGGGCAACAGCATTAGAACCGCTGGCTTCCTTTCAACTCGCATCCCTTACGGTCAAGACTGTTCTAAGAGCACAGAGTGGCTGCTCCGTATCCGTTTCCCCACTCATTCTTACTAAACACTACTGCACTCATGCCATTGAGAGTTCATCCAGGGAATCCTCAAAACAAAATTTTGTGTACAAAGATTAAAGTCTCTGTGCTTCTACCTGTAAACCCACTCCACGAAATCTGATTCATCAATGTGACAAAAGAAGCATTCATTCAGTGTCAAACTGTTCCCCTGAGGAACAGTGACAAACCTGAACCCTAAACACACAACGTGTGACGAGTCTGGAGGTCTTCTAGAGCTTAAATCTTCGGTAACACACTCTAACTCACACACATGCACGTCTTGTCTACAAAGAGAGCGATTCAGCCTGCAGTGCCTTGAGCTCTGCACTAGACTTGCGTAAAGACTTTCCACTGGAATAACAGAGTGATTTTCCTGCCGTTTTCAAAAGCCAGCACTCATCCAAGACAAACGCTCACTCTTCCTTCTCTAGTGCCCTCTTTTTCTCCTCCTCTGGTCCTGATGTTATGCACTTTTATCATTAAAGGGGTCATTATAAGCAACCACATTTTTTTAGATTAAAAAATCTTGATGTACAATGAAAATTAAGCTGCAAAAGCAGTTCTGAACTAACAACTTAAAAGGACAGATGCTCATTTGCGTAACAATTTCAGGCCAGGTCACAGCATAAACTTCCTTTCAGCTGTTTCTGTTTTCGGTTAATAGATGACAGAGTGGGGTTTTTTTTTTCCTTTTTTTTCCACATTAACCTTCTCACTCTCACTCTCTCTTCTGCACCTAAAGAAATGTCCAGAGATGGTTAAAAATAACACAAAACACAAACAGTGGGCAAAGTCGTCATTGCCCTAACCTGCCCCATGCCACAATTAATCACACTTTCAGGTTTATAAAAAAAAGAGAGCCCCCAGACAGACACACACACACACACACAGACAGGTCTCCTGTGCCGTGACAATCAGTATCACCGTCAGCAACCACAGTTGTGCAATCCACCTGCATCCGCTGTCAACCATCTACAGCCCGTCAGACACATTGAGAGACCAGTCAATCACAATCCCCTCAGGCTTATAGGAGGCAGTATTGCGGCAATACGGTGCATAAATAATTATATCAAGCAGAGACATAATCAGGATATAAATGATGGGATTCACACACACAATCGGCTAGCATTTACTCATTCACTATGAGTAATGTGTATCAATTTAAGAGAAAGATTAAAAAAATGTGGATATCAAGGCTGCATCTGTAGGAAGATAATCTTCTCCACTTAGCTCTTTCACACATAGACCAAAATGTCATTTTCTATTGAAAATAAAAAGTAATTGTAGATGCATTAGTTCTATTCTGATCCAAAAGCTTCGAACCCAGACAGTATTTTGAGGCGTCAATTGTAGTTAATTGAAGGTTAATGAAGGCCTTCTGAAGTGAAGCGATGGGTTTTGTAAGAAAAATATCTATATTTAAAACTTTATAAACTATAACTACTAGCTTCCCACAAAAGGCTGTACACTTTGAGTTACGCGCGCAAAACACTGGTCACATATTAGAAGTCTAAAACGAGAATTTTTAAAGAGAAATGTCAGAGGATTTCTATATAAGAGAAGAGGAACTGTTTGAACCACAAGTTGCGTCTACGCTTGCGCTACTCCTACATCCTAAGTCGGGTCAGAGGTCACTCTTTGGCCATAACTCAATGCATACGGTCGTTTGCCGGAAGTTAGTTATTATCGTTTATAAAGTTTTAAATACGGATATTTTTCTTATAAAAACCCTTCACTTTGAAGGTCTGACACGATTGTTCGTCTGAAAGAAGAATGTCAAATACACCTAGGAAAACTTGAGGGTGAGTAAATCAAGGGATCATTTTCATTTTGGGGTGAAACTATCCCTTTAAAGAGTTTGAGCATTTATTTTGCATTAACCTTCTCTCTTTCTCTCTCTCTCACACCTAAGATGGTTAAAAAAATAAAAACAAACAAAAGATATAGTTAGCATTATAGATATTGTTGTTAGTATGAATGGACAGCAAGTTCATGTTACCTGCTAAGATGCCATCTAAGGTAGCATACTTTATAGAGAAGGTAATCCCAGAATGCACTGCGATTAGCCCATAAGTCCACCATTTCAATAGGAACCCACTCAATTGGGAGCTTTGCATGAGTTCGAAGAAGTTCACCACACAGATTTCACTTGTGTTCAAGCTGGTCACACAAATTTGCTGCATTGGCCAAGCTGCTTGGTTTGAAAGTGATTTCTGTGTGAGCAGTGCTTAATGCACGCTATTGACAATTGACTGTTTTTGGGACGTTTTTGCTCATGAAATTCCGCACTTGACCACATCTTAAGAGTCTTAACACTAGCAGACACTGTATAAAAATCCTAGCTTGCATGCCATTTTCAAAATTCACATAACACTTTCAATAACAGTTTTATGATTTTCTTTTTGTCAACTGAAAGTCTTTTGAAAAGATGTTTTGTCAGCTAAACAATTGACTGTTGTTAAATGAAAATGTCTAATGGATTGTACTGTTGATCTCTCACAACATCCTTTTCACTCCTGTCAAAAGCTAAATACTGTATAATTAATCCTCCTTGCACTATTTGTGAACTATGAAAAACATTTTAATTTGGTCATTTAACAGATTCTATTTGAGTTATGATTCTGCTTTAGAAGGAAGCTGTCTATGTAGGCAGCAGACAGCAAGGCAGCTCATTAGGTTTTGGAACAGAGCTATAGCCTAGAATTAGAGAACGATAATGAGGGTTAACTGCTTGTGACCGTGATGTTATGATTTTATTCTGGGACATAGTCACACATCTTCATGTAAAAGAGGAGTGTGGTCCCGGGTTGAGTGGAGACAAAGCGTTTCTCTCAGACACACACTTACACACTCAGTTGGTACGTCACACAGCACAAGAAAAAAAGCCATTTAAATAATAATTAACTGGGCCATTTAAAACCACTCTGCCCCACACAGCTAATTACCCCGGCCGACTTCTGCCCTCGCTTTCCCATTGTTCCCCAGAATAGCGGTGGATTCAATGATCTCAGTGGCTGCAACGTGGACCGACGTCATGCAAGAGCTCCTGTGTGCAATTCTCAGTGCTGGCCTGTGAGAACGACAGATTGAACACAGCTACCTGAACAGCTTGAATGCACGCACATTCTCTGCCACTTTATGATTCGACGTCTCGCGGATAAAGTGAATCTGCCATCGCAGGGCGACCAGCACTGAACAAAGTATTTCTGCTAAAACACTGAGACATGAGTGAGCGAAAAACACCTTGTTCAGTTCACGCAAAGTGAACATAAAATCAAAGCATCAGTGACTTTAAATACAGCAATGTAATGCACAAAAAGAAAGCATCTCCTCTAAACAGACCTCAATGGAGTGAGATTCCAAGTTTCTCCTGCTATGACGGCGGCTGATTCATTCCAGCCCCTCAGAGTCAAATACACACAATGAGTTAAAAATAGAGATCCTCACTTCCTGCTCCCATTAGCTCGGTCTTAGAATAGAAGCCCCACATTTATAGAAACGCCAACACAAAAAAGAAAGACTGAAAGAAATGAAGAAAGTGTTCTCTTCGGGCTGAAACTACAGAGCAGAACACTTAAAATACATGATTTTAAGATACTGTATGAAAACATCATACAAAACATCATAACTACTGAACAGTAGACTAGCATGAAGTACAAAAGTCAATCCAGTCACAACAATATTAGACAAGGCTAAAAACAGACTCTTGCCTGTAGGTCATGCCGTGGAATAGGAAACCATGAGTCAGAGCTGCATGAACTGAATGTAAAGGTCAGCGTCAGGTCAACAGGACACAGTCTTCACTGGAAGGCCGGTAACTGGCTCTAATTAAACTGATCTGGTTACTGATTCATGGCTAAGATACTCTACCCCACCTAAAGAAACCGATCAGGAAAGCTCAAACATATTAAATTGTCTTTTGTCTGGGCAAAGAAAATCCCATGCGTGAAGAATGGACGTGAACAACCCAGGAAGAGAGATAGCTAGGTGACCTCTGCCCTCTCCGGTGGGCACCGAAACAACTCACCCCGACCGGCCCGTCAGAACAAGCATCTGGATCACAGTGCCGGTCTAATCAGAACTGATGAATGTGGGTCGGCTTTAATCTTGCCGTGTTGAACTGATTGGAAGGCAGACTCTGCTTTGAAGTGAAGAATTCCATTAGCTTCCGGCGCTCTGATCCGACCAGTCCGGAAAAGCCATCTCACACACACATACACGCACTTACTCTTTTCCAACATCATGCTCCCCCCCAAAGGCAACTGTAGAAGCCCATTTCCACAGAAAACAGCAAATATCTTTTTGAAGAGCATCCGTATGAGAGATTCTCAGCCTGTCCTAGTCGTCTGGGCAGCGGTGTAGCATCCTAACCAACCTTCAAGGGCTCGCCTCCACTTTGATCCAGTCAAACACGACAACTGGCTGTTAAGGGATCACAGACAGAGGAGAAGAACTGAGCAAAGAGCCAGTGAAAAGAAGAAAGCGAGCCACCATCTGGGCTGACCACCAACTCTTTCTCCTGACACACAGGCAAACTGTCAGAACCGTCTGCTCTGTGCAACAAAACAGACTGTACCTGATGCAACAATCCACTAGGGATGAAATTAATCGTTGCCTCAATGCATCATAATGCGGATGTGGACTATTCTGCATCGATGCAGTAAAAGACCATAATTGATTATAGCCTACTGAGGTTTTCTCTGACAACATTCGTCACATAAGCGATTCTCACGCAAGTGTAAAATGGCGGAGGGAGGCAAAACACAAAAGCGAGTAATAAAAAAAATGCACCCACCAATTTAACATTTACAGCGTAAATATGTGTGAGGCTGTATGCGTGAGTGAAGCTGCATGCATGTACATGCAAATTTATGACCGTTATTGTAAATTAAAGGGATTGTTCACCCAAAAATGAAAATTATATCATCATTTAGTCACCCTCAAGTTGTTCCAAACCTGTATGAATTTCTTACTTCTGCTGAACACAATGGAAGGTATTTGGAAGAATGTTTGTAACCAAGCAGATCTCGGCAGCCGTTGACATCCACAGTATGGTACTATGGTAGTCAATGGCTGCCGAGATCTGCTACTTGAAAGTTTCATGCACTTTTAGCATTTCCTAGAGCTTGTCAGTTTCTAAATGGTCCTGCTGTCTGCTGTATTCAGACTTAAGTTGTGTTTGATGTTTGCTTCATTCAGGAAGTGTACTTTCATGCCGTAGATAAAATAAATCTGACTGCTTGTATTCATTGATTCATTGTGCAGTAATATTGAAAATTAAGGATGCAACATATTGTGAAGACATGATAATCGTAATCAAATTTAATTGTGAGACCAGTGACAGTACCGACTTCTGTACTGAAATGTAAAAAATGTAAAAAATGTGACGCTTTGAGCGCTGTTGAGCGGAAACGTAAACACCTCTGACTGGCCGTTGTGCTCATCGGATGTGTCTGTGTTTGGCTACAATGCTCAACACACGGGAGCGTTTGAAAGCACACAGAAGTGTTTGAAAGGGTTTTGAAAGCGGGAGTGTTTGAAAGCACAAGCAGGCGCCGATCAGCTGACTGGTCACCTGCATTTAAACGCTCCTGTGCGTATCTGTGCAAGCGATCGGTCGAACGGTCACATTCCATTAGTGGATGCTTTTGACAACACTACCTACAAGCGAAAACCACTAATTTCTCAATTTCTTTGCTTCTGACTGCATGATTCAATAATTTAAAATCAATGTTTACATTGACAAATACGTTACAGTTCAAAAGCATTTATTTGATCAAAAATACAGTAAAAGCAAAGCAAATAACTTAGCAAAGCAAAGCATTACTGACAGTAGTGTCAGTAATGTCATTGTTTTAATTGTTTAAATTTAAATTAATACAGTTCTATTTTAAATTCAGAAGTGTTCAAAAGAATATTAATAATTGTTGTGGTATAGAAATTGGTATCAAGAATTGTGAACAATCACTGGCAATGGTGCTGAATTGTGGCAACAGGTGCCTAAAACTTGGAACCATCCTCCTAGGCATCTGTTCATAAAAATCAGAGTTTAATACAATAAAAAAAGGGGTTGCAAAAGGTAACTGTTACAGAGCTTCCCATCCTCTGTGAAGAATGAGATTGAGAGAGAAAGAGAAGCATAATCAAACACTGAGATCTCATTTTGTTGCAACTTGTATTCAAACAGAATGAAGAGCAGCAATCAGACGGCGCAGTCGAGTAAACAAAGCCTGCATCATTTTGTCTTATATTACCACAGGGCAAGTCTTGAAGAGAGAGACGATAAATTAGGACACAAAACTGCAAGGAAAGCAAACCTAAGCGGTCACCTCTGGTGCTACAATCCAGCTGAGAGCCATTTATATTCCCCGACATGATTTTAATTTTAATATAACAGCCAAACAAAACCAAACAGGGTTGGATTATACAGCACTCCACGGAATCTCTCCTCCTTACAGCCCGGAGAGCACTGAAGCTGGCAAACCTCAGGAAAACCGCTTCGGTTTGTTCTTCTTGTTGTTTTAGGGAACTGTCAAGGCTCAAGGGAGAAAGACAGTGCTGAGAGCAGGAGAGAGAGAGAGAGAGAGAGAGACAGCTCTGAAATAAAGAGAGAGAGAGAGAGAGAGAGAGAGAGAGAGAGAGAGAGAGAGAGAGAGAGAGAGAGAGAGAGAGAGAGAGAGAGAGAGAGAGAGAGAGAGAGAGAGAGAGAGAGAGAGAGAGAGAGAGAGAGAGAGAGAGAGAGAGAGAGAGAGAGAGAGAGAGAGAGAGAGAGAGAGAGAGAGAGAGAGAGAGGAGAGAGAGAGAGAGAGAGAGAGAGAGAGAGAGTGTGTGTGTGTGTGTGTGTGTGTGTGTGTGTGTGTGTGTGTGTGTGTGTGTGTGTGTGTGTGTGTGTGTGTGTGTGTGTGTGTGTGTGTGTGTGTGTGTGTGTGTGTGTGTGTGTGTGTGTGTGTGTGTGTGTGTGTGTGTGTGTGTGTGTGTGTGTGTGTGTGTGTGTGTGTGTGTGTGTGTGTGTGTGTGTGTGTGTGTGTGTGTGTTGAAGGGCAGAAGAGAAGCAGGACTGAAAGGAGGAGAAAGAGAGAGACAATGACAGGACTGAGATCAGGAGAGAGAGACTATTTCTATTGTACACAGCTATGCTTGTAAATGCTTTGGTGAGACAAATGCACCGTTTTCAGTCATGACACTAAAGCACAGTAAAAATTTAAGATTTGAAAGACAGTGCTGAGATCAGAAGAAACTACCCTGGAGTCAGGACAGAGAGCGACAGGACTGAGGATCGGAGAGAGAAAAGACAGTGTTGGGATCAGTAGACAAAGAGACTGAACTGAGATGAGAGAAAGACAGTGGAATCAGGAAAGGATAGAGCGACAGGACTAAGGGCAGGAGAGTGAGGGGGTGGGACAGCTAGAAGCATTGTCCTACACTGTGTATTACGGCTGAAGAGAGAGATAAAGCAAGCGAACCCAGAAGAGTGCAGCAAGGAGTCTGGCTGCTTTATTGCAAGATATTGGGTCATGCCTCTGTACACATGCGGGAGCGCGTTTGCAAGAGACAGACACGTGTGTTTCAGCCCCGGCAGTTCCAGTGTCTCCATCAGCCGTGGGCTCTAACTCCAGGCTGCTTTGAATTAGCAGTTTCATTTTGGTCGGGCTTCTCAATGACAAAAGAACTTGTTAAAGAACATTTGATCCCAGGACCACAACGCTATTATAATACCGACCGACCGACTGCCTTCTCTGGTCACCAAAAGACATAAATTATTGAAGGCAAATTTCACAACCCGTGTTCGCGGAAACTTGCAAAATCAAAGCGCTAGAGTCAGCGCCCCAGGCGGAACCAAACAAAACTAATACTACCAATTAAACCGAACGCATCAAATTAAACAATGACCTTCAAACATCCCTGATTACACAAATGGCGGTCCGACAAATTTCCCAGGGTAATTATCTGTTTTTATATATAATTGGCAGGTAAAAGCAGTAATTCATTAAATCGTTTGATGACATTAAGATTTTAATAGTTGCTTCTCTGTAATTCTAAGGTGAGGCTCATGGATTCTAATAACTGGGTTCTATTGTTCACTTTTTTGTCATCATTGCTTTTTATTCCACTGTTTAATGATTGAAATAAAGGCCAAGAAGATGGGCTACAATCAAAATGAAATGTCCAGCTTAGTGTATAGTAGGAGTGGCACGGTTCACAAAACCCACGGTTAGGTTCGTATCACGGTTTTAGGGCACGGTTTTCGGTTCTGTACGGTTATTGTTGTTTTTTATCGTAAAACTCCAGAAATTTACTTCAGCATATGATATATAGATAATCATCCACAATTTAGGATACAGTATTAAATAATTGTTATATCATGTAGAACAGGGGTCGCCAACTAGCAGACTCCGGTCCGAATCCGGACCACGAGATGCGTCCGTCCGGACCGCGAAGCCTTTTGACGTAATGAAATAATGCCATTTAAGAAATTAATTTAAAAAAAAAATAAAAAAAATTCACATTTATATCAGGCAGCTCAGTAGAACCGTTTGAGTCCTGCGGTTGTCAATTAACAGTGGAAACATTAAATAAAATGTTTCTTGCACTTTTTAATATTTCCAACACTGGTGGCACTTTATTTTTGCCTGTTTGTGCTTCTGAATGATATTGCTAATGATATTTTACCAGTGCAATTTGAAGCACAGAAGAGAGCAGTGTTCAATATTAGATACATTTAGTTAAGTAGAGACTATACATGTGAATGAACATAAAATGTGTTATGAGATTTCTGATTTTTTTTTTAACCAGGGGGGTTTGCTTTCATTGATTGTAATTATTTATCTCATTCAGCAGGGAAAAATCACTTTAGTTGCTAGTAATGTTGAAATGAATGTATTTTCAGTGCAGATTTAGAGATGAAGGCATTTTTAGTTCATCATATTGTTGTCAGACATGGTTACTGGTTGAATTTAGATATTTTGTACGAAAGCAACTTAAAGGACTTAACAGAACAACAACAAAATGAGATACATTTTGTGAAGGATTACCCATGTTTGCTTTAACAATATGAACAGACATGTTTTGTCCATATGAGAACATATTATATTTTGTTCAATTAAGAACAAATGCTATCTACACTAATTTCTTTAGTCTGGCAATAAACATAAATTATTGTTTTTAGGTATATAATTGTCTGGACCTCGGCCGGTGACCAGCGTTCATTTACTGGACCTCAAGCAATTTTAGTTGAAGACCCCTGATGTAGAAGTTGTTTCCTAACTGGCTGTCTACCGAGTCCGACACATTGGCGTAACATTTTTCATGTTAATCATGTCAATTTTGATCAGAACAATGCACTGTGGCTTTAATTCAGCTGACCTGATTAACAAATTTCACCATGAAGTGTTCTGTGTGTTTCAAAATCACCATATGACATCCAGCGCTGTGAAAAGAAAAGAAAAAAACACACGAAAACACAACACTGCCAGAAGTTTTTGCCTAAACTTCAAAGGCATGTTTAAATTATTAAAACTAGAAGCATATCTTAACTTTTAAATGTTACATTTATCATGTTAACTACTTATATACAACATGTTATATGCATGTGTGTATGAGACAGAGGGGAACACGGTCGCATTTGCAGCAGATATAACGTTATGCTGCCCATCATAAATCAAAATCGGAAAATGTGACAGAATGGACAATATTTGTCTGTATTTGCAATACACGAGCCGCGGTTCAGCAATGCACAACGGGCACACGCTGCTCCCGATCTCCATACCGACTGCAGCTGCCCTGCCTGCTATACATCGCTGGCGCATCCTCCAACTCCGGGCAGCCTTCCTTATCTCTCCCACTTGCATTTCTACATGTGACGTGACCACTTTTACTTTATTTTACTGTATGTCCACACACACACACACACACACACACCTCTTATTTTGCGTGAAAAGGACACCCACTGTTTGAGGTAACATACGGGCACGAGGATACATTGCACGTGTCGAAACCGTGCGACGCACACGCTCCGAACCGAGACAAGCGAACCGAACGGTTCAGGTTTTTTTCAGGTACCGTGCCACCCCTAGTGTATAAGTGCACAGTATACTGACTCCTTTTTATTAAAGTGTGAGAATCAGTATGGAACATAAAACAATAAACATTTAAAATGGTAGCTAACCACATTGATGACCACTATTGTTTAATTAAGTGTCAGTTATGCAGCATTTAAGCAATGTGCATTAAAGGCATTTGGTAAATAATAAGGTGTATTACTGAACTTTTCACCTCACTGTTTTAGTACATTTATGCACAAACAGATGGAAAATTGACAGTCCTGTTCTGCAGTTCTATGGATGTTTTGCCTTCCAGGTCTCTGTGCCAGTCATGTGACTGATTTGGTGCTCAAGAAATATTGTTAAAAAAGTTGTGCTGCTTAAAATTTGTGGTATTGTTGTCAAAAATATTGTTATTTCAATAGGTCTCGATACTAAAATATCTGAAATGGTTCCAAAACTCCTTTTCTGCAGTATTGATACACCGATACCAGCTGTGCGTTCTCACACTCGAATTGACACACACCCGTCTCCTGTCACTCATCTCATTCGCTCTGGTTAAATAGTGCTTGTATTGAGCATTTTACTCATTCCCGCAGGTTTTGCACTCACACCAAAAGTGTGCGCACCACTGAAACTTAAAGCCATGTTTATTTCATTTACTACCATTTCAGTAGTAACGTAAAGTAGTATGCAATTATAGTAACGTAAAGTAGTATGCAATTCGGAACATAGCCAGAGAGAATCTGAGAGACAGGCAATGACAGTGGAAGCATTTATAATTTATATTTCCACAAGAGCTTATCAGTCTCTTTGGATGGTGGTGGTGGCGGCATCTCCACCATGATTAACCCCTGAGAGACAGACAGAGAGAGAAAGAGAGATATGGAAGAGTGTGGAGCTGGAGGTTGGATTGACAGGCAGAGTCAGACAGTGACAGCGGCAGTGAGACTGACACCCTAAAGAAAGAGAGAGACAGACAAAAGAAGAGAAAAAAATAGAGTGTAAACTCAATCACACAGGAGGAGGCACAACACAACGGCTGATTCTGCTTTCCAACAGAGACAAAAAAACATAAATTATCAAAATAAACCATGAAACAGACAGAAATGAGTCTGAAAAAGAGGAAACAAAAAGTGACATTCAAACACTGAAACAACAACAGACTCTCTCATACACACACACTTCATCCTGTTTACTGCAGCGCTTGTTTAAAAAGTGCTTATATCTCAGGAGTTTTAGCTGTGGAAGACACAGAAAGATGGAGATGAGACAATCTTTCTCTCTCTCCAGTATATTTGACGCTGTGCTGGTGTAATTACTAGAGATGCCTCACCACAAACACACACACATAGCTGACAAGTGCAGATGTAGACTCAATTACTAACAAAACTGTCCTGTTTTTCACTGAGCACAAAAACTGAATCGTACACGTGTGATAGTCACAGAATGAAGTGTAACGACGCAGGCATAGCCTAAAAGTGACGTCTCAGCATCTGCAAAGTTTCATGCCAGATTTAAAAAGGAGAGAGAGAGAGAGAGAGAGAGAGAGAGAGAGAGAGAGAGAAGGAGAGAGAGAGAGAGAGAGAGAGAGAGGGAGAGAGAGAGGAGAGAGAGAGAGAGAGAGAGAGAGAGAGAGAGAGAGAGAGAGAGAGAGAGAGAATGTAATATATCAGCACTATTTATCAGAAAGAGACTTTAAGCCATAGTTTAAACTTGTCTATTATTTATTAGAGTTAGAATAAACGACAGTGCATAACAATTACATCATTTTATATATGAATCATGTGCGAAACTACAAATAAACTTGGGACACTATGGGAATCAGTTTCAAACTCACTTTTGTCCAGTGCCGTGGATCAGTTTGCATTAAGAAAAGCTAGATGAGAGCCCATTTTTTGCTAGCCATCACCACATTTTGTAAACAAAATAATAGCATTTTTGGAGAATGTTAAACTTTTTGTCAATATTGTAATATTGACAAAATATTGTAATATTGTATTTTAACCATGCTAATAAAGCTTTGCTGACATACAGCGAGAGAGAGAGACAGAAAATGCTAAAATTATGCAGCCGGCAAAGACAATACAGACACAGCAGAAACACACAAACCCATTTACACAGAGCACATAAAACAAACAGCGATGACATCCAGAATCAATTCAAAACACACACACACACGCGTGAACATGACTATCGCTGAACGGGGCAGCAGAATCAATAGATCCCCTCACAGAGGGCTGCGTCTCACATCCGTCCTGAAACGGCAGCAAACAAACAGCTCATGCACACACATGAATCAGAGATCTCCCTGTTTGGGTTTTATTGCTCTTTTAAAATTATATTGTTCCCATTGTTAAATCATGTGATTAATTAAAAAAAAAAGACTCAGGAAAAAAGAGAGTAAAATCCATTCACAAGCAAATAAACACTTCCTACAAAGGGATAAGTATCCACCTGAAACAAATGTTTCTTGAGGACCAAATCAGCATATTAGAATGATTTCTGGAGATTCATGGTGACACTGAAGACTGGAGTAAATTACATTTCAAAATACATTAAAATAGAAAAAAATAATTCTAAATTGTAATACAGTGCCTGACATTTATTTAGGGAAATGGGGGAGGGGGAATTTTAGTCAACTCTTAAAGGGCATATTGCAGGTTGAATTTTTTCCAAAATGAATCTTGTATGCAAATGCCATATGAAAAGGTAATGCAGGATTTAAAATGTTTTAAAAAGATATAAGAGCACAAATTTAGTAGATAAAGTGGCCGTTTCGTTGACTGTTTGTAAAAAACATTTCTTTTTTTTTTCTTTTTTTTTCTCAACATCATCATATTACATCACGAGAGGGAGTCGTTTGCCAGGCTCTGCGTTGGCTCAGTGCACAATAGGTTGGTATTCAGTAGGAGTCTGTATTTTTGGTAGTTTTTCTAATTCAATTTATCATTTTCAGGTTACGTCACTTCCAGTTTTGGCATTTTTAGATGCGGAAACATCTCTAAAACATCAAGAGTGCAAAACAGATTAAAAAAAAACTCACACACACACACACACACACACACACACAGCCACCAAGGTTGCAAAATAGACACACTATGAGACTGGTGAAACTGTAACAGAGAAATGTGAAAATGTTAAATAAAATCAATGAATCAAATAAAACAATTAATTTGTTCTCTTTCTAATGCAATGTTCAGATTTGACTGTATTATAAAGTAAAACTGGCACTGTTTCACCAGTCTCATATTTCCGTGTGTGTGTGTGTGTGTGTGTGTGTGTGTGTGTGTGTCTATTTTGCAACCTTGATGGCTTACAGTCTCATGCTTTCATTGCTGTGCACTTTATTTCTTACATTGATGAATAATTGCTTTTATTTCACACATTTCCCAAAATTGTTCCCAAAAGAGTTTTTTTGTCTGTTTTGCACTCTTGATGTTTTAGAGATTCACCCCTTCACTGTTGAGTCCTTTTTTTCTGCATCCTGGCTGATTTGTAGATTGCATGCACAAAAAAACTCTGTATTTTCATATATTTGTCAATTTCCCATTCATTTCCTATGGGGGTCATTTTTGACCCGAAGGTCCTGAGTGTGACAATTTTTTTTTTACGACCACTTAGTCTTTTCAAATCCTGTCCCCAATTTTTTTGGGTGTTCATATACCAAGTACCAATAAAGTCACCAAGTTTCGGACCATTCCGATGAAGCTACAATTTTTTTTTTTTTATTATAAAACGCTTCGGGTCATTTTTGACCCCCAGAGTACCCCAGAGGGTCTGCTGATGACACGGATCCGACGAGCTGTCACGCACATCTCATTTTCTCAGCTCTTTAAGTTAATTTTAGACTGTTCTTTTGAGAATACTGGATAAAACAGGCATCTTGGCACAATTGTGTGTGTTCGTTCAAGCGCAAAAGAGAACTTGAGGAAAAAGCAATAGTTATCTCCATCCCAACAGTGCAGCTGACTCTTGTCTTTTCCGACAGCATGTTTATTCCTGTGCACATACCATGAGCTAAAGATCAACCTCGGTGCATTAAAGAACACATGAATCCCTGCCCTGTTAGCCAAACTCATAAGGCACCAGACCTGTTTGTGTGTAACCCAAGAATACATGTACCTGAGGACACAGCTGTTTCCTGTGACTAAATAAACCCTCTGATCGGCAGCTCTCCTCATTGCTGGAACACAGACCTCAGCTTGGCTCTTTTTGCCTTACTGTCTCTCTCCATGAAACTCCTCATCTCTCAGTCTGCGCATGGGGATAGGAACCGTTGGGAGCTCATTCAGAAGATTTGTTCACCTGAGGTTCACAGCTGCAGTTCACAGCGAGTCCTCACACCCACAGTGTTCCTTTATTTATGTAAAAGGTTAAGCATTAATGCTTTTTATCTGTTTTGTACTGTACTAAGAAAAAATATTTTATGTTTTAAGCAATATCACTGTAATGCCCAACCTCAAGTGGCTATGCTATATGCAAATGTGACGAGACAAAACTAGAATGCACACATAGTCAGGGAAGCGGCCTACACTTTAAACAAAGCAACATCAACATGGTGTACTGGTTAAATCTCAATTGAAACCCTGACGGCATCTACACTAACTACAATAGCAGAAAGCATTAAAAAATATGACAGTTCAGACAGAGATTTGCATTGATTTGCAACCTAAACCTGTTAAACGCACAGAAAGAGTGTGAGCGAATCACTCTTGAGTTTGCAGAGGGCTAGAGACGACCTGATTCCACATCGATCATTCAGCCAAAGTTCTCCAATTCTCCCAGGACCGAGTGAGCAAATGTCCAGCCAGACTAATTAATCCGTTAGACCAACTGATTTAATTAAGGCAGCACTTCTGTGAGACGGGAAAACTGAATCTAGTCGAGGGAGAGACTTTAACAGCAGGTACAACACAGGAAAGAACAGAAAGTTGGTAATTTAGGTTTGCACAAAGGCTCACACAGAAGTTACTCAAAGCTAGCAGCTTTATGTCAAAGAGGTGGATTTGCGTGTCCAACTTGAACCTGATGTGAAATTGGCATGGGGACATCCTTTGGCTTCAAGCAAAATTCCCAATTGCATGGAATCCTACTGAAAGGACTTGATTTTGACCATGACAATTCACATACAGTAAATGGGACACCTAAGAAATTCAGTGATTGACAAAATACCCCGAAGCTCATCCATTTAAAGTTTTTTTTCTCACTTGATAGCGACACAGACTTAGTGTGATAGAGCCTTAATCATGGTTATGAGAAGCCTGTCCTTCATGTGAAAGCAGAAATAACAGTTTATTTCAAAAATGCAGCACCATTCGCTTAACAAAAAAAAGAGGCAAAAAACAAAACCAGAACTATGGTAAAACAGTTGAATGGGGTAAAACTTGTCCTTCTCAACAGGCCTCCATGAATTTGAGAGCTGCGATAAGAAATGGGAACACAGCAATGACTTTTCTTTTGATTTGACAGGGGACTTGTCAAAGACAATCACCCTGTGGCTCTGCCCAGAGCAGCCTGCAATCTATTCCTGTCTCTCATAGCACAAATAAAAGCCTCTGAACAACAGAAATCCCCTCAGAAAAGAAAGAAGTCTACAGTGAGCACAGAACAAAAGCATAAAGAGAGAGAGTCTCCAGTTGTTTGTTCAGTCCCATGGTCCATCACCTTGATCTGGGCTGATCGAGCAGCTGTGTATTGGACAAAATCTTGGCTTAAACCCCCGTCTCCATCTAATAAACCCAAATCCAGCAGCCAGATATCAGCCTCTCTCTGTGTGCCCTCCTGCTGTTGTGGAAATGTCCTGTTATTGCTGCTCTCTCTCTATTGATCGGGGTTTAATTGCTTTAAAACTCTGTTTGGAGGCACTTCCTCTTTCCATGTGGTGTTGGGGGCATATTGGGGTTTCTCAAACCACAAGCCACAGTCTTTCCCAGAGATATCAAAGCCCTAGACTGGTTCTCTGCACGATACCACCTCTTAGAGCACAATGACTTCTGAAAAGTGTCTTTGAGCACACGTATCCAAGTCAGTGGATCATCGAACACAAACAAGTCAGTTTTATGAAATCAGCTCCAGGGTGAGCCTTTTTATGTGTGAAGGCTGTTCCTGTGCCAGCATAGCCTTAAAGTGATAGTTCACCCAAAACTGTGAATTCTGTCATCATTTACCCAACCTCATGTCATTCCCAAACCTGTATGCCTTGCTTTCTTCTGCAGAACATACAATAAGATATTTTGAGAAATGTTTGTTTTATTTTGGTTTTTTGTGCATACAAAAGCAACACTTTGGTTACCAACAATCTTCAAAATATCTTCTTTGTTCTGCAGAAGAAAGAAATTCACACAGGTTTGGAACACCATGATGGGGAGGAACCCTCTTTCCACACCTTGGCAATAGAATCACCATTGGCTAGTCATTTTTTCAGTTTACTTGCCAGAATTGCCTGTCTGTCAGTCTGCTCATTGGCATAAAATGTTTTTTTAAATATCTGAACGTACACTCTTAAAAAAGGTCAAACAAGCATATTATATTATTTTATATTATATGATAATGAAGCTCTATTTAATTGTAGAACTTTAGAAATTAGAACTAAAACTTGGTAACATGTATGAATGCATTTTTATAATTTTAACTGAATATTAAAATAAATATTAAATTCATGTTGTTGGCTGTCGGTCAAACGGATTTGCTGAAATCAAAACGGATGGTAATAGATGAGCGCCAGCCAATTGGATTGCCATTTGCGCATTAGTTCCGCCCACTACCTGAGAAACCGGCATCTCTCCTGCTTGTTCTTAAAAGCTGAATAATTCCAAATGAACTTATTTTGACAGGAAAATACAACAAAGAATATTGTTTACATGTCAATTCTGCGTGGTATGCAAGACTCTCTTGCTCTCGCTCTTATTATTTATATTATTTAGTCGCATATGCAAGGGATTTTCCCATATCATAGAGGGAGTAAATAATGACAATTTATTTTTGGGTGAACTCTCCCTTTAAGATGACTGCATCAGAAGAACTAATTCAAATACAAACACATCACAATGAGAAAGACGGACAGAGTCATGTACATCATGAGTCACGTTCAGACAGTTCCAAAATACATCTCCACTAAAATAGCACAACACACTGACACACACATACAAGATGAAAAGGCCCACAGCAAGATCACAATAGAGGAGATGACTACTGAAATAAAAACGAGAGACAGACCGAGAGAGAGAAGAAAATGAGAGAGTAACCATACAGGCAAATCATCTCTGTCTCTCTGGTTTGCTGATTTTACATTGCATGAAAATGTTTGTATGGCATGATGACAACTATAACTCAACCCAGTTCAAGAGTGGGACAGCACTGTAGTATTATTACATGCCTGAATGAGTGTGAAAAGTCAACTGTCCTTCACTTTTATCTCGTCTAGATTCATTGCACACCTGTTTTCATTGCATCATCTGAACGGCCTTTATCGTCCTGGTGCAGCAGCGACACTGAACTGTAGCATGATAGCATCATATTACAGCAGAATGTACATTTGAACACAGAGGAAGAACAGTGTACGCTCTCATATATGCATCTTATGATATTGATAAGGTATGAAAAACTTCCTACATGCATTAATTAGCGCATATCGACAAATGTGAATTTTTTTCACTTATTACATTTTCTGCGCTTACTATAATGAAAACCTGCACAGTTCTGTGCAATTTAGTAAGGATAATATCTGTAACAAATGTTGCTGCAATTTGTTATAACAGCTTAATTTGTTGAGAACTTGGATATTTAACTTCACCAAACGTACAATTTTAAGTCAAGCATGAACACTTTTAAGATGAAACCACACATTATTACTTATTCGAATGTTGAATTTTAAGTATATAGATAAAATAATTGCAGCAATCATTTTTTTACAGTACTAAAAGTGCCCCTATTATGTTTTTTTGAATATTCCCTTACATGCAGTGTGAAATACAGCTGTTTGTGAATGTAAAGGTTCCGCAAAGTTGTAAAGTCACCCAAAAGAAAGAATCGACCGCTGCATCACTAGAAAAGACATTTGACAAAAGACAAAAGAAAAAAATTTAACTAATGCATGGATGTAAAATTCACGGATGGATGCATTTAGACATTCAATGAACTTCCATTTCAACTGTATGGGTGAACCCGACTTTCAGCCTCCATGTCAAAAATTCTCATCAAAAGTGCGGAGTCCTCCACAATTGCTTGCAAACTTTAGACATTTAGGTCTGACTCCCATTAAAAATAAGAATTATTGATATCCTGTTTCCCATTTTACATTGCAGGATTAAAATTGGCTGCAAATTCTGATAATCAAAAATAAATTGAGGCCAGGGGATGTGTGGGACTTTGTGAAAGTCAGCCTTGAATTCTGCTGAACTTTCTGCAGATTGTATGCTGGCCTGAGCATGATTCATCAGCACAATGAGTCCAGGCAGACTGATTAGCAGACATCATGTTCTCTGTAGGAATAGTTTTAAGCAGTAGAGAACTCGTACACCGTCTTAAGCCAAGTTTTACCAGAAATCCGTAACAGGTGCACCCACAAACTATAAAAAAAGACCCTCAAGACGGGGTGAACGATCACACAGATGTGAGAATCACTACAGGAAGAGTGACAGGGCACTCTCGTTTAAATTCTTAAAAGTGATTGTGGCAAACAGGGCGGGGATAAGAGCCGTGTGAACGGAGAGAGGCCAGTGGTTAGGGTGTTAGTTTTAGGGTGTATTCACACCAGGAAAGTCCACTAGTTCACTTGCTTTGATCAGGATAAAATACAATGTTTATTATTTAATTTTTTTTGGTGTGGTTCGCTTTCACAATGCCCTTTTTGCAAGTGAACCAAAATTTGTCAACAAAACCACGTGTGCTAAGGTCATCCATTCATAAGACAGAAATTCTCAAGCAGGAAGTGCAAAAACAGGCTAATCATGGAGATCTTGGCGCACTTTTTATTTTTTACTAATTTTGTGTAATCAGCAAACACAATATGAAGAAACTTATGAGCATCATATTATACAATGTCATCTATACCAGAGGTTCTCAACTGGTGTGCGTGATTTATTATATTATGTATATATAGTTGCAAGAAAAAGTATGTGAACCACTTGCAGAATCTGTGAAAATGTGAATAATGTTAACAAAATAAGAGATCACAAAATGTTTTTATTTTTATTTAGTGCTGTCCTGAATAAGATATTTTACATTAAAAAAATGTGTTAAACATTTAGTCCTTTTTTTAAAAAAAAAAGCTGAATTTATTCAAACTACACTGTTCAAAAGTTTATGAACCATTGATGCTTACTACTGTGTGTGTCGTTCCCTGGATGATCCACGGCTGCTTTTTTTGTTTTGTGATGGTTGTTCAAGAGTCCCATGTTTGTGCTGAGCAGTTAAACTGACAAATATTCTTCAGAAAAATCTTACAGGTCCTGCAAATTCTTCCGTTTTCCAGCATCCTTTGCATTTTTGAACCCATTCCAGCAGTGACTGTAGGAGATCATCTTTTCACACTGAGGACAATCGAGGGACTCAAACATAACTATTAAAAAAAGGTTTAAAGGGCATATTGCAGGTTAAAGTTTTTTCAAAATGAATATATAACCTTGTATGAAAATACCATTTGATGTTAAAATGTTTTTAAAAGACATAGGAGCACAAATTTAGTCGATAAAGTGGCTTTTTTTTTCAACAGCATCATATTACATCGCGAGAGGGAGTCGTTTGCCGGGCTCTGCGTAGGCTCAGTGCACAATAGGTTGGTATTCACATTCAGTAGGAGTCAGTGTATTTTCGGTAGTTTTTATATTTCAATTCATCATTGTCATGGTAAATTATTGTGTCCGGCCTGTCAGGTCATCAAGTCCAAAGGTTTCCTAAAAAAAAAAAAACAGTTGAAATGGTGGCGTTTTGTGCAGGTGAAGAGACGGGACTTCACTTCTGCATCTGCTTCAAAACACATGGTGGTGTATAGCGTTCACTTTAGACCTGAGGATAATCATCCCGGCAATATGATGGAGTTCAACATTGCAATACACATGCAAAGGATTATATTAAATGAATAAACATCACACGCAATGATTCTTGATGATTTTCATGAGTCAATTTCAACATTGATGAATGCAAAGTATGTACATTAACACAAATGCATACAATGTGATGGTAATATTTTATATAATGGCCTCAGAAGTGGCCAAAGGTTTATTTAACATGAAACTACAGAAAAACGCAGACTAAGGATAATCAGGTCAAAGACCTTGTAGACTTATCCAAAAAGGTACCAAACACACATAGAACAGTCATACCATTACCTTTATAAACCAATCACCAGAACCAACCACAGTGAAGAAGGCTTGTGACATTGATTTTCAATCAACTGTAGAAACATAAATGTACATGCATCTTTCTGTTCAGGAGACTCATTTGGTTGTTGCGACCAGTGATCTCCCGGCCATGAATAAAACTTAATTTCAGCAAAGAGCAACTTTGGAGTTGTGTCAGGTATATATGCTGCACAGCTGAGGAATAGAAGTACTAAAGATTCTACGCTCAAAAGATCACAGCAGAGACATTGATAGTGTTGGAAGACTAAAGAGCCGTTCTCGGGGTGAGGCTGTAATACGTTAGTAGTAAGGATTCTGCAGAGACCAGCGTACACATATATATATATATACACACACACGTTCTTTTTTTTTTCTTTTTTACAAGCAAATTTATTTTTCACAAAAAAATTCACACACACACGTACTGTCCCAGTTTACTTAACATACACAAGTTATATGAATATGATTAATACTGATGAATAAATAAGCCTATAAAAAGGTATAGCAGTCTTAAACTATACACACACACACAAGCCATCACATTAATTAAAAAAAATATACAAAATAACTGAAGTGAAAATAAAGTGACATTTTGGGGTTATGGAAACAACAGTTACCATGGTGAATACACAATACCAACATGAAGTGTTAATGAAACATGAAAACTGCTCCTGATGAACAGAATGAACATTATACCTGCATGCAAATCTTTCCCAGCTAACACACGCCGTACTAGTTACGGGACTTATTGGTACTTTACTTTTATTTCATTAACTTTTTCATGACTAAATTTACAAAAGCAACGTTGGATGCTCGAAGTTTCTCTTGCACTTTATATATGAAGTGATATACAGCGCGTGCCGCCACATTTGCGCATGCAATTGAAGAGCACAGTATAACGGCTGACAGGACAGGACAGTTTGATTCAATCGAACCAAACAAGAAAGGTGTGAATACAACCTTAAATGACCGTCACCTGCGTGCCACAACTGTCTCAAGCCCTACAGAGAAGCTATAGGAGGATAAGAGAAGGAGGGACAACAGTGGAAGACAAGAGAGGACCAGGCCTGGGACTTTATGTTGTAGTTTTGGTTTAGTAAATACGACAGTCGTCCCTGAGGGGCTGCCGCTTGCTTTACTTTCATTTTGTTGTGTTTGTTTATTTGGTCATTACAATCAATGATTTACAATCATCGTTTGCCAGTTCCCGCCTCCTCCTCCTCTGAGCCTTTAACATTGTTACAGTGACATGTTAACCCAAAAATAAAAATTCTGTGATTTTGGTCTGTCATGGCCAACTTTTCCATTTCTTTTTTTTTTTTAACTATCACTTAAACACATCACATCTCCAAACTGTTTTTATTACACGCCTTTTGCCACTTTTATTGACAGAGGAATGATGATCAGGAAAGTAAATGTATTGCACCGATTGCATAAACACCACAGACAGGCTAACCACTAGGCCACGGCCCCAACTGAGCTCATCCACTAAATTTACATTCTCCTATACAATCTACAATCTGCAATCCCTCTTCCACAGGCCATTTCACATCAGAACCTACTACACCCTCCCCCCACTGCTTGTTTGCAGCCGTTACGATCTTTTTTTGCTATGAGGTGAGAGTGAGGTGTCCTGATACCGCGATCCCATCAACTCAGCGCTGATTGATTGACTTTTCCCTCTCGATGATCCTGGCTGCCTTTGCCAGATATCGGATTGTTTCTTGTTGTCTGTGAAAAAGTCGATGGGCGTCCTGTCTGCTTTGCAGGGCCATTTTTAAAGTGCATTTCTTTTCTTAACCAAAACCCACACGAGCCAGACACAAGCACTGCTGGAGGGCTGTGTTTACACTTCAGGGTGTTTTCTGCCTTTTTAGATGGAAACAGAACTGAGAGTTTCACTTGAAAAACTGTAACATCATGCATGCAACAACTGCAGCTGCTGGAGTCCCGTTCCGTGACAGATCTAACCAAAAAAATGACTCAAAGAGAGAAAGAGTAAAAGCATTGATGAGAGAAATAGAGGTCAGCAGTCATTTCCTGCTGCCTTTATTGGTTATAAGGGGGGGGCAGGAAGAATGGAAAGTTCATGAACAACTTTTTACACCATGTCCTAACCAGACGCAATGCCATGCCACAGGGTAAAACGTATCTTCATGTTTTTGCCACACACACACACAGTTCACAAAACCCACGGTTCGGTTCGTATCACGGTTTTAGGGTCACGGTTTTCGGTTCTGTACGGTTCTTGTTGTTGTTGTTTTAAATCGTTAACACTCCAGAAATTTACTTCAGCATATGGTATATAGCTTAATCATCCACAATTTAGGATACAGTATTAAAAATTGTTATATCAAGTTGTTTCCTAACTGGCTGTCTACCGAGTCTGACACATCGGCGTAACATTTTTCATGTTAATCATATCAATTTTGATCAGAACAATGCACTGTGGCTTTAATTCAGCTGACCTGATGAACAAATTTCACCATGAAGTGTCCGGTGTGTTTCACAATCACCATATGACATCCAGCGCTGTGAAAAAAATAACATAAAATACACGAAAACAACACTGCCAGAAGTTTTTGCCCAAACTTCAAAGGCATGTTTAAATTATTAGAACTAGAAGCACATCTTAACTTTTAAATGTTACATTTATCATGTGAACTACTTATATACAACATATGCATCGCATTTGCATATATGTTGCCCATCATAAATCAAAGCATGAGACAGACAGGGGTCGGAGTAGAACACCAGAAAATATGACAGAATAGACAATATTTGCCTGTTTTTGCAATCTACGAGCCGCGGTTCAGCTGTGCGACTCGCGAGACAAACACTGTATGCGCAACGGGCACGCGCGGCGCGACTCCCACTCTCCATACTGCATCTGCCCTGCTATACGATGCTAGCGCATCCTCCAACTCCGGGCAGCCTTCCTTATCTCTCCCACTTTCATTTCTACATGTGACGTGACCTGCAGCACTCCACTTTTACTTTACTGTATGTCCACACACACGCACCACACGCACGCACGCACGCACGCACGCCTAAAGGATTATTAGGAACACCATACTAATACTGTGTTTGACCCCCTTTCGCCTTCAGAACTGCCTTAATTCTACGTGGCATTAATTCAACAAGGTGATGAAAGCATTCTTTAGAAATGTTAGCATCTTGCAATTGATGGAGATTTGTGGGATGCACATCCAGGGCACAAAGCTCTCGATCCACCACATCCCAAAGATGCTCTATTGGGTTGAGATCTGGTGACTGTGGGGGCCATTGTAGTACAGTGAACTCATTGTCATGTTCAAGAAACCAATTTGAAATTATTCGAGCTTTGTGACATGGTGCATTATCCTGCTGGAAGTAGCCATCAGAGGATGGGTACATGGTAGGGGTGGCATGGTACATGAAAAAAAAAACGAACCGTTCAGTTCTCTTGTCTCGGTTCGGAGTGTGTGCGTCGCACGGTTTCGACGCATGCGCAATGTATCCTCGTGCCCGTATGTTCCCTCAGACAGTGGGTGTCCTTTTCGCGTGAAATAAGAGAGGTGTGTGTGTGTGTGTGTGTGTGTGTGTGTGGACATGCAGTAAAATAAAGTAAAAGTGGAGTGCTGCAGGTCACGTCATGTGTAGAAATGCAAGTGGGAGAGATAAGGAAGGCTGCCCGGAGTTGGAGGATGCGCCAGCGACGTATAGCAGGCAGGGCAGATGCAGTGCATAAGAACCGTACAGAACCGAAAACCGTGACACGAACCGAACCGTGGGTTTTGTGAACCGTGCCACCCCTAGTACATGGTGGTCATAAAGGGATGGACATGGTCAGAAACAATGCTCAGGTAGGCCGTGGCATTTAAACGATGCCCAATTGGCACTAAGGGGCCTAAAGTGTGCCAAGAAAACATCCCCCACACCATTACACCACCACCAGCCTGCACAGTGGTAACAAGGCATGATGGATCCATGTTCTCATTCTGTTTACGCCAAATTCTGACTCTACCATCTGAATGTCTCAACAGAAATTGAGACTCATCAGACCAGGCAACATTTTTCCAGTCTTCAACTGTCCAATTTTGGTGAGCTTGTGCAAATTGTAGCCTCTTTTTCCTATTTGTAGTGGAGATGAGTGGTACCCGGTGGGGTCTTCTGCTGTTGTAGCCCATCCGCCTCAAGGTTGTGCGTGTTGTTGCTTCACAAATGCTTTGCTGCATACCTCGGTTGTAGCGAGTGGTTATTTCAGTCAAAGTTGCTCTTCTATCAGCTTGAATCAGTCGGCCCATTCTCCTCTGACCTCTAGCATCAACAAGGCATTTTCGCCCACAGGACTGCCTGGATGTTTTTCCCTTTTCACACCATTCTTTGTAAACACTAGAAATGGTTGTGCGTGAAAATCCCAGTAACTGAGCAGATTGTGAAATACTCAGACCAGCCCGTCTGGCACCAACAACCATGCCACGCTCAAAATTGCTTAAAATCACCTTTCTTTCCCATTCTGACATTCCGTTTGGAGTTCAGGAGATTGTCCTGACCAGGACCACACCCCTAAATGCATTGAAGCAACTGCCATGTGATTGGTTGATTAGATAATTTCATTCATGAGAAATTGAACAGGTGTTCTTAATAATCCTTTAGGTGAGTGTATAATATACTAAAAGCGACAATAGATTTAAATTCTTGAAAAAAATTAAGAAAACAAAAGTTTGTGATATCGATTCAAACACCCACCCAATCTCACTCCTAAATGACAAACTATTTGCCTGTGCCTATTAAACCTTTAACAAAGCTACCCCAGAACATTCAGATCTGCATTGGCACTGCCGCTAACCCAGAGAGAGCAGCTAACATGTATAGATATGAAACCGCTTCATAAAATATTTTCAACCACACAGTATCCTTATTTCTGTTACAAATATTCACATTACAGGGCTCCAGACTGTGACTAAATGGTTGCTTTTTGCGACCTTTTTTCCTGCTGGTGCGACAAAATTGTGTTAGAGGTCGCACTGGTGCCCAACTGATAAGAGCTGCCATTTCTGTTACATTGTGAGAAACATTCAATAATAAGTATGTATTTTCAATAATAATAAATTGGTTTAATTATCATGTTATGTGCTTATCTACTTCTTAGCAAGTGTGTCATAGAGAAGTGCACATACTTCTGATTGGCTGTTATTTGGATTGATTTTGTTGTGTCTAAGCCATGCCGCATCTGGTGTGGACAGATACATTGGTTGTCGCTGGAATCTTATTGCATTGCGTCTGGTTAGGACATAATGCAAGAATACAAGATTCAAAATCTGCTAAGGGGTAATTAAATGTAACAAATCATGTAAAAATGTGCCATCTTTTATTGGAAAATTAAACATTCAATTAAATTAAACAAAACATACAGAACAAAAGTGTTTCAGCTCAAGCAGAGCGAACAGGAAAGAAACATGAATAAAGCAGACTGCGGCAATTATTGTACAGAAAGTAAATATATATACACTTGAGTCTGCATATGGTTATTGTGTTTATATTGTTTCACATGTTCATGTTGAGGACAAACAAGAATATCCTCTTGCTCGGGTGAAAGTTGGCTGCTCAGACTGATAACAATAAGGCCAGCCTCAGAGAAAACGTGCTCCGCCGACACAGACATTGCTTAGCACACCATATTTGTGTCCCTGCAAAGTTTCTTAAAGCGCTTTGTGTTTTCTGCTCTTTAACCGGTCTCCCTCGATGGAACTTAAAGGAAGTAAATCTCAAGACGTCTTCATATGATTTTTTTTACACAAATCTCAATGTACAAGTGTACTGCATGTTAACTAGAATAAAAGTATCTGCTCACTTACTAAATCAGATCAAACAAACACAGTAACTACAACCACATTTAATTCAAGCTGCAAGCACACAACTATGCTAAAACTCAATAAAAATGAATGATTCTAATGAGTCTTTATTTTAATGAATTGGTCAACAACAACAAAAAGTAAGTCTCGAAGTTACGTTCATAATCATATGTATATGCGCAGTTAATGATACACATTCGAAATGTTTATCATCTAGTAAGAAACACTGGACTTTTCTGGACCAATTCAATTCTCAATTAAAAAGGCAAGAATGAGCCTAAAATGAAACGACTTAAAAATAGACGTCTTGATGACCATCTCACACAAGTTCTAGTAATCAGGGACAACTTAAACCTGAGTGGCGGTTCTCAGGGAGCACATGCTAATGAGGAAGACAGGAAAACGTTAATCATGCTGGTCACCTCATCTGAAGAGACTCGTGACTAGCTTCCATTTCCATAACAAGCTTTCAAAGCTCTTTTAACGACACAAGAGGCCACAGTCCCAGTGGCAATTAAAATCATGTCGGGACACGCCATAATCTGTTGTGATATCACAGTGTGAGACAACGGCGGCAACAAATGTTGGCTAGGAAAAATCTCAGGAGACAACGGTCACTTTGGCTACGAAAGAGAAGCCCATTTCTGAGACACTAATGTCTGCAGGAGAAGAGAGAACAGCCAGTCTTCCATGATACGCAAAAACTATCAGACAGCTAGGAAAAACTCACCTGCAAGTGTAAATGACATCACTGATGACATCACAAGGGAATTACAACACCAAAGCAGAAATGACCTAACGGTAAGCCCCTCCCCTCAAACGCAGATGAGCCAATGGCAGTTGAGTATCAGCTGCATGGGGACCGGAACTCGGACATCTTTAGGTTTCAGCGCCATAAAGAAACATTGGAAGATCCGAAGCTCTCATCGGTTTGATGAGGTTTATGGTATAAAAAAGGTAAAACGATGTGTCTGGGGTACTGTAACACTGATTCCAAGTATCTTGAGAGGATTTTGTGGTTGTCACACTCTCATTAAGTTACGATTAAAGTGAGTCCATGCTAACGTACAAACCTAAATAGCTAACTGTTCTCACGGCATGTAACCGTGTAACGTTAGGTCGAAAACACCAATGAAGGTCTACATTTCAGTGCCTCTCCGTATTAAACTGGTAATACGACAATATTTGCAATGATCCGACCACATGATGGCGCGCTTGATACTGTTGTTGTTCTCTCTTATTTCTTTTTTTTTTCTTTAATTTTAAGCTTAACAACATTTGGCAAAGGGACTACCAATGAAAACTAGCCTTTGGGCTAATTTGGGTACATTTACATTCATGAATGTTGATTAATGTACACAGTCCTTTTTTGAAATAAATTTATAAAAAAATTAACCGCTCTCGTGTGACACGCTCTATGAACGTAGAACACATAGTTCACCCAAAAATGAAAATTAGCCCATGATTTACTACAATATATGACATTCTTCTTTCAGAGGAATACAATCTGAGTAATGTTTAAAAAGCCCAGGCTAATCCAAGCATTATTATAGCAGTAATAGTTGCTCTGTTTTTGAAGTCCATAAAAAAAAAAAAAAAATTGCATCTGTCCGTCAAATAACGTGCTCCACACGTTAATAAAGGCCTTTCTCAAGTGAATCGATGCATTTGTGTAAGAAAAATATCCATATTTAAAACTTTATAAAGTAAAGTTTTGGCCGTTCACCTTCCGTGGAAAAGTGTTGAAAGTGCGATCTCGCGATTCAAGATGCGTACATGACATCATGTACCTGGTCGCGTTTGTCTTTCAATCGGCAGAGGCACTTTTTCTTACACAAACGCATCGATTCGCTTCAGAAGGCCTTTATTAACACCACAGAGCCGCATGAGCACGTTATTCGATGGACAGATGTATTTTTTATGGACTTCGAAAACAGTTTGTTAACACCCCCCGAAAAGGCATAAGGTCTGTATAGGTTGGTTTACTGTTAGTTGTATGAGTGTTTTTTTTTTTTAAGTAATTTGCTGTGTATGTTAGTGATAATGCAACGGAGAGAGAGAGAGTTTGTGAATGAGACGTTAATGCACACTTCTTATGCTTTGTTTGTTCAGCTCTTACAGTGATTTTTCAGTGAAAAAAGCAATAAACTTCAGTAAAGTTTGGCCATCATTCAGATGGTGTCCGCTAAATTCTGTGTCCAAAAACATATTGGGAGAAGGTTTTCACACTGACAGCTGTCATTGTTAAGACAGTTAGCAACTCCGCTTGTTTTTCAGAGTTAAAAACAGTAACTAAGGGGGCGGGCTTACTGCTCATCATTTCCATTGATTAAAAAAAAAATCTCATTAACGTCACCACACCCATCCCTAACTCAAACCTAAACAGCGCAGATGATAACATTTCTCTTAGACCAAAAAATACAAACCTCTCAAACTTCAAACTGCAATAACACAGGACAACTATAAAAGGGTCCATAAACAACAGGAGAACTGCAATCATGTATAAAAAAAAAATTAAAAAAAAGTCTCGGTCTCCAGCGGACATGGACCTCACACTGAGAAATAAACACAAGCACTACTGTTCAGGCAGAGTGCAGGCAAGATGTGTGACAAGAACGATTAGCTGCTTGCGGTCTAAAATCAATTTTACATGTACAAAAAAGCCAGTGCAATGCCAATAGATCTGCCTTAATCCTATTGCCTTAAGATCCCTTAAAATGGATGAAAACGGTGTTCTCTGCTACAACCTAAAATAAATACAGTTCTTTCTGCACTTATGTACTCAGCTTTATGTTTACATAAAAAAAAAAAAAAAAACAGCACTACTCTATATCTATCTTTATGTTATAAGAAAAAAGACATGGTAGAAATGATGCTAGGGTACAAGAGAGAGAGAGACCAGTCCATGTCTCCCTGAAATTGACAATTCAGTTCTCATAACCTGCTGTCTGCAGGGGAGTTCATATTGTTTAGGGGGTCCAAAAAAATAAATAACAGTGCTGCCTTGGAGCAAAATATATTTTCTTTGTTTCAACAGGAATCCAGGGATCTGAGGAGGGGGGGAAATGTGTGAGCCGTCCTTGATGTTGCAAAAGAAAAGGTTAAGAGACCAAAACTGGCAAATAAAGAAGGGGAAAGAACAGCCTGGAAATTTTGGAAATGCATGCCAACAGACTTCGAAGACATGCCCTGGATCATTCTGAGCATTTTCCTCCTGTCTGAAACCTGAGCCGATCAGCAAAGAAAAAACGAATCTGTGAGGCACTCAAAACCAAGAAAAAAAAATCCATTATCGATCAATGTTTGTTGTGGGACAAAAAAAAAAAAAAAAAAAAAAAAAAAAAGCTGCCAGAATAGACGGCACTTGGCCGGAGACTTTGAGCTCCAGACCAATTTACAGAGTAAAGAGGAAGAACTGCATTAGCACAAAAGAGACGGACACACTGACAACTAGGAACACTACCCACAAATCCCTGCAAATCACTTCAGATGGACACTTGCATCAATGTCCGACCACATAATTGATATCCCACACTATAATACACAGGTCTGCACCAGCAAAAGCAAAAAAGGCAATGTCAGCGTCAAGCAAAATGTATAAAATTCTGACCTTGGGTTGGGCGCGTCGAGGAAAGGCAACCTTGGGATCAATCTGTACACAAACAGAGAAAGAGAGAAATGGCGATTAGAAAAGCAAAGTCATATCTGAATGCAGTTATCCAGACCTAAATTTAACACTCTTTCATACTTGAAGAAATCATCAACACCATCAGGTTTTGGAATGAAACATTTGGAGCATGGAGGGGGTCATACTGGAACAAAGCCGTTAACTCTTTGGCTTGTCATCTTGTTAATTTCAGTTTGTGTTCCATCTGCTGAAGGTGTGCAGACAGAAAGAATTATCAGAGAAACCATTTCATGCTCCAATGTCACACCGCCTTGCCTCAGCCTTAATACGGCCTCTTATAAAGAGGAGTTTCAAACAATCTCATACAGGCAGGCAGACATAGTCAAGAGGAAAAACATAAACAGATCGAAATTGGGCTCTTGCAGGAAATTACTTGTCCATGTTCAGCAAGGCAAAGGCTTTAGATTGTAGCAAAACTCCTAGTGTAGATTTGAACGTTTGCCTGAGGGCTCTGCAGCATATAACTGTATCATTACAGACACAGAGCCTTTCTAAATAAAACACACACGGCTGCTTGCTGGATAGAATCTTAGGAGTCATTTTTTTTGCCTTATATATATAGACAACACACATATAGACATGTTGACCATTTTAAATAGATAACAAAATTAACTGTGCTACTCACGGGGGTAATTATTCTCTGAAATGACACATTGGTGTCCACTGAACTAAACCTTTTATTTTCCCAAAATTACATTTGACTGAGCTGTGATTGTTATCTCCCCAAATCAGGTCAATTAGAGAGATGGATTTTGTAACACCTGGGTATGGAAACCTTCTCTGTGATGAATTTCATGTAGCGATTCGTTTTAGCAATTAGCCTGAGGCTTAACCAATTCAACCTCAATTACTCCATTGAAACAAGCCTGTGTGAGCAGAAACAATATTACGCTTTGAATTTCAAATCAGTAGAAATTAGGAGTCTTTTTCCATACAGCCTGAGAGCAAACATGCCATTCTGATAAATGCACAGATAAATTGAGCAACATTCGTGTGTATACTGGGACTATAAACAAAGGCTCCAAAACAATCTCATGTAGGCTCTTGAGTTTTCATGCATTTGCAAATGGTTCAGCTGTCTGATCAGATATCGATTGAAATCAATGCTGCATCTATGGGGTCAGGACCTTAGAAGCCATTATAGGTCTAATTAGGCCTATTAGTACAAAACCTTTATGCTACCACTGCTGATACTGAAACAGTCAAAACAAGACCAAAACCATTGCAGTTCCAGCCATTCCGTCTGACAAACAAAATCAGACATTAAAAAAAAAAAAAAAATCTTAAAACCTAGTGATAATCTAAATCAAACAGCAGACAGCAGTTATTAAGCCAATATGTAATTTAGACTCGAGCACACATTGTGTAAATAAAGTCCTGTGTATTTCCAGATGAAGCAATTACTGAGCTTCTCCCATCTCAGCAGTAGCAGTTTAATGTGCTAGTAGCCTTTTATAGCTTTCAGATAGTGGTTTACATCTGGTATTAACATCCTTTTTGGCTGACCCAATCACAAGCGGTCAGCGACAAGTATAAAAAGGCTCAAAGCATTTTGCGATTGGATTACTAAAACCACTTTAGCTGGAAGTTAAAAACTACCACATCGCATTTGTAAAGTACTCTGAGCTGGTTACATGCTTAAAATAACCATACAGTCATGAAGATTTCTAAAAGTCCTAACGTATACATGCACAGTTTCAGTTCACATGAAGCACAGGCAAAGTTCAATTATGCAACCGATTTCTCCCCTTCCAACAGTCCGATTATCTTGATGGTTCTACAGATTATCTTATCAGATTTTCCTGTGGTGTGAAGTGTGTTAAGAGTGACTGAACCAGCTAAAAAGAACGGAGCCAGATCGCGAATCTACAATCAGAAATCCTGTTGTTTGAACCCCAAGGACAAACGCGTGCACGCTCTGGAGATTATCACGTGAAACGAAACGATACCCAATTGAAGCGAGCTGACGGAAGACTCACCTCTAGCTCGCACTGTAACGTAACATGTAAAGTCCATTTTCACACTGTCTCCATGACTTAAAGGGGGAGTGAAATGCGGTTTCATGCATAGTGAGCTTTTTACACTGTTAAAGACTTGGATTCCCATGCTAAACATGGACAAAGTTTCAACAAAAAAAAAAAAGTTGGACGTTTGATGGCGTATTTCTGAGCCAAAAATACTCCTTCCGGTTTCTCATAAGTTTCAGAAAGTTTTTTCAGAGTATGGGCCAAAGTGACGTCAACAAGGGCGGAATGTCCTTGTACGGGGCCGTACAGGCTCTACTCCCGGAAGGGTGCGCGCAACTAGAGCAAGAGAGCAAATGCACGCCCATTAACACGCTGTGCTCTGCTTTAGGGAAGCCGGCTGCGCTGCAGTCACAGGTCTTCACGAAATGAACAATGTCACCAAAGATGTACAAGTGTTTTTGTTTGTTCCGTGCATTTCGGCGACGCTGATATAAACAAGGCCCAGTTCAACTTTTGTAGCTCGTCTAATGCTGAAAGATGGAGCGGTCCCAACGATAAAGGTTCATGGTCGTGCGTTGGAAACAGGCGGTGAGAAAAACTGCTTCAAATGTCTTTGTGTTGTTAGCTATCGACTCATTCAAATGCGCACTAGTCTGACATGCAAAACCGTTCCGCTTGCTACTGCTAACATTAAATCGCATACAATAATCCACAAACCAAATTATGTCCTCATAAACCATGAGTAAACTATTTTTTTTTTTGTAAAACTCACGCATGACAAGCCGTTAAGCAAATATATAGTTACAGTACATACCACAGAGATGTCCTGCTGTAGTAGTTGCTGCTGCTTCTCCTGTTCAATTTCAGCCTCTAGATCTGATTCTGGATTATATATGTATGGCTGATATATATGTAATATATAGATTACTATATATGTAATCTGATTGATCACCATGGTGTATTTAGCATAACGTTTTTTCCACGTTTAACGATGTCACAGCTTTCAGACGCTCTCAATGCAATAGCTGTGCGCTTGTGATTCAACACGCCTCCAGCCGCTCTGTTTTTTTTCCAGAAAGACTCGGTACAGCCTATCTTTCTTTTATAAATATAATAAAACTAAAAGACTATTCGGAGATATGAAGGATGCAATACTACTCTATAGACACTCAAGATTGACATGAGATTGACTGAAACTGAGTGTTACAACCCCCTTTAACCTAAACATTTCTTTATTTTTTCCCTTTTTCCAAGGGAATTATCTGTAAAAAGCAGTCCATGTCGTCCGCCATGTTTGTTTACTTTATCCCATTGTGGCACTCCACACACTAGAGGAACAAAGCAGTTAAATCTATGATTTCTTATGGTCATGTTGTGGTCTCTTACATTTTTTAAAACCTTTTAGAGTGGCCCCAGCTTTACAAAAAATCTAAACCAGCTTTCAACCAAAAACTTCCAAAACTGCTTACTGTATTCTGAAAAACAGTGATTGTCTACCTAGACAGCATTTTTAGGAGCAGACAAAGTTGAGACAGAGCCTATGATTTTCAAATGCGCCTGGTAGATGCATCCTCCACCTAAAGTTCCTCTTTAAAAAGACATCACTCAAAGTGTTTACCGTTCCTGTACACTGTACAAAACTCAGCACTGATTGCAGGAGACGAGATAACAACCCCCCGCTGTGATAAAAAGCTCACAGAAATCTGATTTCAGCTGAATACGAGCGACACAGCACTGCCCTGAAACCTCACTGCCAGTCGTAATTATTCATTACCGTCAGAATTACAGACAGCATCAGACACGCAAGCATTTCTGGAGCATTGAACACTTGGAGAATGAAGACGGCGTGTGGTGTAGTCACTCCAGGTGTTCAGCATAGTTTGTCTGACATTTAAGTTCTTGTTTTTTTTCCCCACAAACTAAACATACTAAAGGAATCAACGCACAGCAGAGATGTATCATTTTCAGAATGCCAGCACACTGACTTTTTTGCAGCATCTTCATTGTTCAGTAGTGAACGGATTCAAAATCAAACAGAAATTGAGCAGAGTGAACTTTAATTTAATAATATGAAGGGAAAGGGAACTGGATGCAAAGGGAAACATCCAGTCCATGTGGGTGGGAACTGGGAAGTGCATGTCCATGAGTCTCAGGTGACTCAAAGGAAAGAAAGGGGAAATCCAGAGGTGTCCCTTCAGTTCAGAATGACATCAGATGAGTTTATAACAGTTGAGAGTCATTTCCCAGATGAACAAGGAAAGGACACATTTTGGCTCAGAGTCCTTGAATGAATGTCAGTCTAAACATCATCTACACAGATGCCAAATTCATTTTAACACACAGCATTCACTTTTATGGCTGATTCTACTGCATATGCAGGACTAAAAGAAAATAGATGGATTCTGATTGGCGGTCAATGTTTTTATCATTCATCAGCTGAATAAATCGTTCTGGACTAGTGTTGTCAAAAGTACCGACCGCTATACCAAGTCGGTAATGAAATTAAAAAAATGTGACGCTTTGAGTACTGTTGAACTGGAATTAGGGATGAAACGGTATGGAAATTTCTCATCACGATTATAGTGACCCAAATTATCACGGTTATCAATATTATCACGGTTTTGTTCAAATGAGATGAAAGTGTTCAAAAAAAACAGATGCACACACTCAAAACATTTCAAGAAGTTTTATATTTGAAAAATCAACAAACAACAAATAAATAAAGCAGCTCTATGCACTTTAAGGTAGATTCTATTCTTTGGGATTTCCTTATAATAGCGTCGTCAATAGCAACACATAACTCATAACAATAATTTGGTGTAACTATAATCTCTCATATTATCTCTGTAAATATATTCTCAAGAAATATTCTCATCGGTGTTCAGCTATGATGCATTTAAATCTAGCATATTTTGTGTAAAATCCCAAACAGTATTTTAGTGAAATAATGCATATTCCCATTTTCATACGATTTGATTTTAGAGCAACTATGCCATTTTAGATTTGGTTTATTGTGTGCATCATACCTGACACCTAGATGCAGTCACACTTTACAGTCAGTTTATGCTATTGAAGTTTGAAACATGTATGTTACCAATGTTGTATGTAACTTTAGAGACAGTCCCTAAATTCGCCAACTTTATGCCAGTCATATCAGATGCGCTGTGGTTCTGCTGTGTTTGTTTGAAACTAATTTCGCACCTCTGACTGGCCATTATGCTCACGCGCTCATCGGATGTGCCTGTGATTCGCTACAATGATCAACGCACAGGAGTGTTTAAAAGTGTTTTGAAAGCTGGAGCAGGAGCGTTTAAACGCACAAGCAGGCGTCGACCAGCGGACCGGTAGGCTGATAGGCGCCTGCAATCAAACGCCCCCGTGTGAATCTGTGCAAGTGCTCTGTGAAAAGCATCATTGATGTACATTTATAACATGGTTTTGAAGCGCTGGTCATTGAGCCAATCACAGACATATTTGATGAGCGTGTGAGCACAATGCGCAATCAGAGTCATACTTTTGACAACACTATTTTGACCATGATTCCAATACTATTATTTCTCAGTGCCGTTATCGTTATAGCTGTGGTGTGAACTCTGCTATTCTTTAATACGGAGAACGATTTTATCGTTATCTTTATAGTTATCGTGCTTAGTATGAACGAGCCTTAACAGTAGTATTCAGGTACAGAAATGTATAGTGTATAGTGTTCACTGTATTTAATGAAATCTAGATTAATCTAAAGCTATGTTTAGTTGCTTGATTAACATTAAATGATGGCTGCTGTCACTTTAAGAACCAATGCACGAATCCAATAAAATGATACACATCCAATTTCTTTCTCAACTGTTTAGACATAACTGACTTGTGTTTACAAGACGGGTATTTTGTAGGGATGTGCGCAACAACTAATTTCATAACCATTTAAACATCAATTTTGTAACTGACTAGTCTAACCCCGCCTTCAAAGAGACCCATTTAAAAGAAAACTTAATCTATGAACAGTCAAATCCCATACTGAATGCAGCTAAGAATAGATACATGCGACATACTTGCCTTGCATTATGATCATTGTAGGGGTGACACGGTACATGGAAAAAAACCGAACCATTCGGTTCGCTTGTCTCGGTTCGGAGTGTGTGCGTCGCACGGTTCGCGCATGCGCAATGTATCATCGTGCCCGTATGTTACCTCAGACAGTGGGTATCCTTTTCGCGCGAAATAAGAGGTGTGTGTGGACATACAGTAAAGTAAAAGTGGAGTGCTGCAGGTCACGACACATGTAGAAATGAAAGTGGGAGAGATAAGGAAGGCTGCCCGGAGTTGGAGGATGCTGCAAATGCGACCGTGTTCCCCTCTGTCTCATACACACATGCATATGTTGTATATTAGTAGTTCACATGATAAATGTAACATTTAAAAGTTAAGATATGCTTCTAATTCTAATAATTTAAACATGCCTTTGAAATTTGGGCAAAAACTTCTGGCAGTGTTGTGTTTTCGTTTATTTTATGTTCTTTTTTTCACAGCGCTGGATGTCATATGGTGATTGTGAAACACACGGGACACTTCATGGTGAAATTTGTTAATCAGGTCAGCTGAATTAAAGCCACAGTGCATTGTTCTGATTGATATGATTAACATGAAAAATGTTACGCCAATGTGTCGGACTCGGTAGACAGTCAGTTAGAAAACAACTTGATATAACAATTTTTAATACTGTATCCTAAATTGTGGATGATTAAGCCATATATACCATATGCTGAAGTAAATTTCTGGAGTGTTAACGATTAAAAAAAAGCAACAACAAGAACCGAAAACCGTGACCCTAAAACCGTGATACGAACCGAACCGTGCCACCCCTAGATCATTGTATTAAACTTGTGTTCACTTAAGCAACGTCAACCATTGTAGACATATTTATTCAAATCAATAGGCAGCACAGGACCAAGAAGTTCAAACCTAATAGCCTATTATAAACAGATTTCCTCCAATAAAAGTTAGTCCACATAAGTCAGCATGTTAAGGTGTTGTTGTTCATTACCATGGCAACCACTTGCGCGTCTGGGTTTGAACGCAGTGTATAAAAATTATCCATGACAGGTGGCAAATATCGCAAGAAAAGCTTGACGTGTAGTGACAACTATATATTATTTAACCATATTTTCTTATCGTTAGTACGTTGATATAGCAACTGCTCAAGTGTAAAGCATGTTTTAGTCATAATATTTCTCCTTAAATCCTATAAAATTTCATACCATATCGTTCCTCATAACCTATAGTATAAGCCTAAGCAAGCTTAATTGTTTTACTAGTTTGACATGAGAGAAGAAAACGGAAAAGTTGTGCAAGCTTTCCCTCCCTCACCTTGCTCATCTTCCGAGTGGACGTTTCTCTGAACCCGAAGTAAGCGGCAGAGAAAACCAACATTAAAAATTAAATGATTTTGTTTTGCAGCAGATATACACATTTCAAAATATATACTACTTTCAAGATGTAATATTAACATGACGGCAATTTAAACGTAGCCTTTGTAAAAATATGAAGCAAAACATTAAATGTTTAAATGTGCAAAAATTATTAGTATTTTCTAAGGCGACTAGCAACAGCAGTATCATTTAATCGGCTAGTCTCGCACATCCCTAGTATATTTCGACAATTTTGTGTGTGTCCATTCAAGCACAAGGAGACACTAAAGAGTAATCAATTCGGTGAAACTCAGCCCGAATTGCCGAGCGTCATATGACCTAGCATCGCTTCACTGCCATTCATAAATCCTCTCCGGTCACTGGTGGTGCCAGATTTACTAAACAGGGCAAATTAGCGAGAGCGCAATTCCAAAAAAGCGCCGATGGGAGTGGAAATTTCTGTGTGTGATCGACTGACAACACCAACTAAAGAACACAGACGCAGCCATCATTTCCATAATGACCAACGCAAACTATCAGTTAGCATCAGGTTTAAGTTCAGCCGCAAAACTAACCCTGTCCACGCCTTTTCAGCGCAAATTTTTCACTGTGTGTCTTTAGTAAATCCTGACAGCTGTTTTTTAACACCAAAAGAGGGTTTGCGCTGAAGCAAGCTGTTACTAAATCTGCCATTCAGACATACTACTCTTTTGGTGTACCGTTTCTTGCATACTATAGACGTTTCATCGGAAGCACGCGCCTAGCCCGAAGTTAACTTCCGGTGTTTGTTTATCGGTCTGGCTAGTGGCTAGTATGGCACACTACTCAGTAGAAACACATTTATGACATACTATTCTTGGATAATATTATATAAATATTAAAGATCAAGCAGAGAGAATATGGACTGGGAGATGTTCCGGTCGGCCTCTGATGACGACATCGAGGTTTACACTGATAGCGTAACGTGTTTCATCAGTAAGTGCGTAGAAGACGTTGTTCCGACCAAAACAATTCGGCTGTACCCTAACCAGAAGCCGTGGCTAAATGGGGATGTTCGCGCGGCACTCAATGCGCGGACCTCCACTTTTAACTCCGGTAATGCGGAGGAGCATAAACAAGCAAGTTATGCCCTCCAGAAAACCATCAGAGCAGCAAAACGCCAGTACAGGGACAAGATTGAAGGACAGTTCAACACCACCGACTCAAGAAGCATGTGGAGGGGAATTAACACCATCACGGACTATAAAGGGAACACAAACTCAACCGTGAACACCGCTGCCTCTCTCCCGGACGAGCTAAACACCTTCTATGCTCGCTTTGAGGGAACTAACACCGCCCTCGCGGAGAGAGAGCTCGCGGCTGAAGATACAGAGGTTAGTGCACTCTCCGTATCTGTCGCGGATGTAACCCGATCCTTCCGGCGGGTGAACGTCCGTAAAGCAGCGGGTCCAGACGGCATTCCCGGCCGTGTGATCAGAGCGTGCGCGCACCAACTGGCTGGAGTCTTCACGGACATTTTTAACCTGTCCCTCTCCCTGTCTGTGGTCCCCACATGCTTTAAAACGTCCACTATTGTTCCTGTACCTAAGCAGTCAAAAACCACCTGCTTAAACGACTGGCGTCCTGTTGCTCTGACCCCCATCATCAGCAAATGCTTTGAGAGAATAATCAGAAACTACATCTGCTCTGTTCTCCCCCCCTCACTGGACCCACTGCAGTTTGCATACCGCACAAACCGCTCCACTGATGATGCCATTTCATCCACTATACACACTGCTCTCTCCCACCTGGAAAAGAGGAACACATATGTGAGAATGCTGTTTGTAGACTACAGCTCAGCATTCAACACCATTGTGCCCTCCATACTTGACACTAAGCTCCGGGCTCTAGGCTTAAACAGCTTGTTATGCAGCTGGATCCTGGACTTCCTGTCAAACAGACGCCAGGTGGTCAGAATGGGCAGTAACATCTCACCACTGACTCTCAACACTGGAGCCCCTCAGGGCTGCGTTCTCAGCCCACTCCTGTACTCCTTGTACACACATGACTGTGTGGCAACCCACAGCTCCAACACCATCATCAAGTTTGCTGACGATACGACGGTGGTAGGTCTTATCACCGACAATGATGAAACGGCCTACAGAGAGGAGGTGCACACTCTGACACGGTGGTGTCAGGAGCACAACCTCTCCCTCAACGTCAGCAAGACCAAGGAGCTGGTGGTCGACTTCAGGAGGAATGAGAGAGAACACCGCCCCATCACCATCGATGGAGCACCGGTGGAGAGAGTCAGCAGCTTCAAGTTCTTCGGTGTCCACATCACAGAGGAACTCTCATGGTCCGTCCACTCCGAGGCCGTTGTGAAGAAGGCTCATCAGCGCCTTTTCTTCCTGCGACGGCTGAGGAGGTTTGGAATGAACCGCCACATCCTCACACGCTTCTACAGCAGCACCATAGAGAGCCTGCTGACTGGCTGCATCACCACCTGGTACGGCAACAGTACCGCCCGCAGCCGCAAGGCCCTGCAAAGGGTAGTGCGCACGGCCAGCTGCATCATCGGAGGTGAGCTTCCCTCCCTCCAGGACATTTACGCCAGGCGGTGTGTGAAGAGAGCTCAGAGGATCATCAGAGACTCTAGCCACCCGAACCATGGGCTGCTCTCACTGCTCCCATCAGGCAGACGGTACCGCAGCATCAGAACACGCACCAGCCGACTCCAGAACAGCTTCTTCCCACAAGCAATTAGACTACTTAACTCCTGATCCATCAGTATCATAACACACTCTGGACAGAATATCACTCAGCACAACCCACTGTAGATACACACACATTATATACACACATTTATTTATCATACAGCATCTATTGCACTTTGGATTTCAATTTTTCAATCTGTGAATAATATTTATACTATACATTGTATATTATTATTATTATAGCGTAATGTATATTGTTTAGTGTATGTTTAGTGTATATTGTTTAAAGTATATGTATATTGTAAGTATGTGTATATTGTTTAAAGCTGTGAGAACTACACTCACATTGTGTAAATTATTTATTGTTTATTGTAGTGTATACTGTGCTGTGAGTAATTGTGTGCGCATCAGATGTGTAATCTGTTGTTGCTTAAATGTTGTACATGTCATGACTACTATGTTGCTCGGAACTGCACCTAAGAATTTCACCTACTGTTGCACTTGTGCATATGGTAGAGTGACAAATAAAGTGATTTGATTTGATTTGACACCAGTGCAAAAACAGTGTGACTCACCAAAAAGCCTTGAAAGCTTCATAAATATCCAGTCTGACTGCATACAAGAGCAGCGTTGTGTCTTATCTAATGTAATTTACTTATTTATGTTGCTTGTTATCAGAAATAATCTACTTTAGAGGGACTTCTGGCTGTTGCACTTGGCATAAACATGCGATCACTGTGTCAGATCTGATCAAACAGATGATCTGGACAGGGTTCGTTTACATTTGTTCCACATCAAGTGGTCGCTGTATCTGGATAAGTTGGATTTAGTTTATTTATATAGCACAATAAAACAACAGTCGCTGCCCATTGTGCTGTACAAACATTTTAAAAACAATATAAATATAAGAACACTAATCAAAACAATAAAAAAAAAACATACAAAGACAATTATACATACAGAGAAACTAGCTCAGAAAGACATGCATATTTCTTAATTTACTAGTTTAAGTTTCCCAACATTAATCCTCTATGATGAAACTAAGAAACATTTTATTCCGACGCATTGCATGATTCAAAGGCATTAATTATTTAAAATACACAAAAGCATTTATAGGCTGTGTAACAAGCAGAAAACACCATTACACAGTCCTTAATGTATACAGAAATGGGTGATTATTTATATTAAACCTGCTGAAACAATAGAAACATATACAATTAAGATGTTGCACAATTAAAATAAAAGATAATAACGCAGCCTGTGTTGTATTGATTCTTTGCGGACACCTACTGGAAGTTACATTTGGGCCACAAAAGCATGCATGTGCAGTAACCTTTGTTTATGTTGTTGCCGTTGAAACCGTCTATACAGTAGGGAAGCATTTGATTTCAGACACAGCGACTGTCTTTATGAATGGGTCATTGAATCATTGACTTAACCGATTCGTTCAAAATGTTAAACTCGTTCAAAAACAAAACACTCAGCTGTGAGTCTGTGACTGATGAAATAGAGCAAAATCAGAAAATATTGTGCCTAAAATGTAAGTCACTTTATATTAAATTGTTTATCAAACTGTTGTACAAAATCAACAGTACATTTGCAAACGTGCTGGTATTTGGGGTACAACAGCAGTTTTGCATTCATTCACCATTACCCAAGTTAGTCCACTTATACAGTTCACTTGAAGGAGTGAATGAAAACGATTGCGTGAAGTCGGACAGCCGTTGAGTGTACATGTGGGAATGTGGGATTGAATGAGTGCACTCAATAACGTCCACTGTGGTTTCGGAAACCGCTAAATGACCGTCTCCTCAAATAATGCACTATTTGAGGGTATAGGGGGAGATTTCGGATTCAGCCCCTATGAACATCATACTATCGGTGAACTAAATAAACAGACATGACTAAATGCTTCTCATGTTTGGAAAGATGTTAGACGCGTGTTGCCTTTTCAAGTTATAAGCAACTCTAACTGGCAGTGATTTCAGATGGAGCAGCATTTACTACTGATCACAGAGCCGCCCTGCACTGACAAACTGCACATTAAAAAAAAAATTTAAATTATAAAATTTCAACGCGTTAATTTCATGTTAATTGCGATTTATTGTGCAGCTCTATTATAAATATTAAAAACCAAGTAAGTGGACGTTTGGTCCCCTTAGTAGGACAAAGAACAAAACTTTTATTCAAATGAATGAATTATATATAGCCTAGAAAGCACACAAAGAGCCCTTCCTTTATTATCACCAATATCTCCACCAATCAGCTGGTGTGTGGTGGGCGTTCTGGCACAATATGGCTGCCGTCGCATCATCCAGGTGGATGCTGCACATTGGTGGTGGTTGAGGAGATTCCCCACTTCTATGTAAAGCACTTTGAGTGCCTAGAAAAGCACTATATAAAATGTAACAAATTATTATTATTATCACAACAAAGCTGTCACTCATCTCAGTTCATCGTGATCTCACAAACTTCCGGTATAATCTATGAAGTTGTCTACACTGCACAATGAATCTCTTATTTACATTGTGTCTACACTTTGTGTGTTATAATGAGAGGATTAGAACTCAGCACTGGACAAAAACTCAGGTGCTTTGAGTGGATTCTGACTAACCTAAACACCTCTAATTGGCCATTGCGTGAATGGTTACATTGCTTAGTTTCAGCTGAGGGTGCACTCTCTAGATCCCCTGATAGAACCGGGCCTGATTGGATCAGTGCATTAGCGCTCCTAAATATTTTTTCAGTCGCACCGACTGTCACACAGTAATTTTCAGTAGCCGATGCGACAGAAATGGTCGCACTGTAGAGCCCAGTGGCCCTAAATAGCAAGTGCCGATTCCAATTTCTTTCACACAGGCCCTAGGCCATCCATATTGTTAAGCCCTGATATATGCAAGTACGTAAAACTCGCAGTCCACTCAAGCAAAAAAAACTTTTTAATAAAGAAGCAGGAAATAAACAGAGATTGGAAAGGAAATGAAAAACTCTGTGGGAAAGAACCATCTGAATGACATCTGTTTCGATGCACACTCTCTATTCTCACAGTTACAGAAACCAAACATTATGAAGTGATACATACCGTCTTGGAGTCTAATTCGTGGTGTGGTTGAGCTAAGACTTTATCTACACTGGAAACATCTGCAAACGTGATGAAGCCAAATCCTCTTCAAACAAAAACAAAAACACAAAACACAGTGAAGGTCAGGAGATAACTTCACAGGAGAGGCAGAACAATTGAGACAGCATAACAAAGCGCTTGTGTCTACGCTCAGTGAAGGCAGGGGTGTAGCAATCATGACAGATTTAGAAATTTCCACTTGTGATAGAATCCTAACTATTCAATGCCTTAATATGTCGCTGCTACAATTTTCAAATTGTTCCAATGCCCTTGAATAATGTATACACATGTGACCCTGGACCACAAAACCAGTCAGAAGTTGCAAGGGTATATTTGTGGCAATAACCAACAATACATTGTATGGGTCAAAATGATCGATTTTTCTTTTATGCCAAAAATCATTAGGATATAAGATCATGATCCATGAAAATATTTTGCAAATGTCCTACCATAAATATATCAAATGTACTTCATTTGAACAACGTTAAAGGTGATTTCTCAATATTTAGATTTTTTTTTTGCACTCTCAGATTACAGATTTTCAAATAGTTGCATCTCAGCCAAATATTGTCCTATCCTAACAAAATGTATAAATGGTTTGTAAAAAATTTTTTTTTAAATGACCCTTATGACTGGTCTTGTGGTCCAGGGTCACATTTAGTATATATACTGGTACAAAATACAATAGCGTGTCTGAATATATCAGCCGGTCTGCTCAGTAATTTATACAGGAGAAGTGACCCTTTAAGCCCAACCAAATCTAAATTTAAAGATTATTACATTTATTAAACATCAGAAACTGACAAAATTAAGTTTAAGACATTTTTTTTCAGCACCGATTTAACTTTATACAAACATATTTCTTAGCTAAAGCAGCAAGCTTGTGAGGCCTTATAGCTGTATTTTATTTTTCTCAGTTGGATAAAGTTTACGAATTGTGTTATGAGCACAGTGGATTTAGTTGATGCCTTTTATATGAGACTGAATGGGTTCTTAGCTTATGCAGGTTTAATAGGAAGAGGTCAACTGTAGCATTCCTAAGGAGTGCGGTTTGACAAAAATAAAAGTTTTGATATGACTTCTACAGTGTCCGATAGAAACAACGAATCCTAAATAACTGAACATTCAATCTGCTAAGTCAAAAATGTTTACATTTTCTATGAAACAACTTCTCTCATGCTTTGCATTTCAAAATATAACAAATGGGCTTATATGGTTTGTGGGCTTATTCGGGTCACTTCTCCAATATAAAGAGATCATGGATTCCCCCCTGCAGAATTAGGTAGAAAAGACTGATATACACTTTTATAATATAATGTGCATTGCCTGGCTGCGTCTTATATTTGCAAATGTACTTTGTCTTTTGTAATATAATTTAGAAAACAGGGAATCGCTTTCTCGAGGTACAGTCCTAGCTCAATGTCAAATTGCATTATGAATCGGCTTTCCGTCCTGCTCTTCTTGATCTGCCCTTAACGCATCATAAAACAGCAGAATATAGAGACAGCGAAAATTAGAGAAATTGAAGCACGTGTGTTTACCTGGAGCGTTTGGTGGTGGGGTCGCGCATCACCATACATTCTCTTATCTCCCCGAATTTACTGAAATAGTCTCTAAGGCTGTCTGAACACAAAACACAAGGACACAAAAGGGTTACACCATGTCTACACTTCAAGTGAGCGACGCGATTAATCCTGAACGCTGCCGTTATAATCACCGAAGGTCGCGCGCTTCACACTTCGTTGATTATAATGAGAGCGTTCAAGTTTTGTCTTGTCGCTCGCTTTAGTGTCAGATTACTGAAAAACACAATAACCTTGTGCGCAGTGACACACATACACACAAACAGCTTGCAGCGTGTGCAATGGATAAATATGAAGCAAAACAACTCCAAAACAGAAGAAATTATCCTTACCTGGTGAGGTTTGCCAGCTGAGGCCACCGACAAACATTTTACTGTAAGGAGAAAAAATGGTATAAGTGACTCCAGATGTCAAAACGGCCATTTTCCTTGTAAATACCTCATAAAGAGCGCCCTACGAACAGCTTGACCTGTGTACCGGCTGAAATGACCCTTAGAAATGACCTGTCAATCAAAACATCAGCAGAACTGCGCGAGGAAGGACACGCGCTCGCTCGCGCTGAAAACAGAATCAAACTCCAAACACACACAAGGGCGCGCGCGCACATGTCCTGTCTTCTTACCCCGGGTCGTGTTGCGAATCACTCGGGCTTCCAGAGGTGACTTGACTCGCGTCCGCTTCCATAGCTCAAAGCCCAACCAACTCCAAACACACGCATACACACACACACGGGCACTGCAGCCCCAGCTCAAGGAATATTACCGAACCGGGAGCGCTAGCGTCACACGTGGGATCAGAGCGCGCTCCCGCCCCTCTCAGCAGGGGGCGTGACTGAAATCCTCAGCCAACCAATCCGGCTGGGATCTGCGCCTACCTATCTAAGGAAACCACGCCCCCTGTTGGTTAGCAGCGTTTGACAGGAATCACGAGAGTACATTCAGTTCTTCAGTAGGCTCTTTAAACCCTATAAAGTTTACATTTGCGCCACCTTCTGAATAATAAATACAACTAAGAGGCTTTCTGGAAAAGAAAATTAATATTTAAAGCTAAAATTAAGTACAATTGTTCACAAAATTTAACTAAAATCTAGTGTTTTCTTGGTGGCACTGGAGCATATGTCATGTTTACCATTTTGGTTTGACAATTTATTATTAGTGCCAATGTCATAAATGTCATAGTGCACAGAGATTTATAAATGATCAGGTTTGTTTGGAATTATGTTTTTTCTCTTAAAAGTCCTTTCATTCTATTGGCACCTTTCAGTACTGAGCTTGGCTATTGTTGTTAACTAAAAATAAACTATAGAAAAACATTTTCATTGAAATAAAATCAAATAAAAAGACTTCATTTTTGTTTACTTCAGATAGTTGCCAAGGTGACATTTCTCATTTTAATTTAGTTTAAATTAAATAAACTAAACCCTAATAAAAACTATTTTTTTCAAAACACATAACACAATTTACTTAACTAAAATTAAAATGGAAGCAGACATTATAAATAAATAAAAATAATTCAAATAATTATTACTAACATAATACTAAAATAACACTGGAGCTTAGCCTATATAAAACACTGGGAATACGTCTGCTTTTCTATCACCGTGGGGACTTCCCAGTTATTTCTATTGTTTTTATACTGAACTAATAATATTTATCCCTAAACATAGTCTATAAGACATCATTTGGTATGTATGTTAATTTTCCTGATGGGTTCTTAAAAACCTGACACTCTCACGCATGAAAGCAATACATTTCTGAGCCTTTTTCCGCTTTGCTGAGTGAGCATGCAGAATGGATAGATCAGTGTTAGTGTGACATCTGCTGACTTCATTGATATGGAAATGCTCAAATAGGAAGTTTATCAAATGACTGCAGCTCTAGTTTCACAGAGATTACAGTGGCAAACAAGAGCATTGCTTCTCCCACCATGGCCAAATGAGCACTCTTGAACCAGCCAATAATTTCTTACCTCACTTTAATAAACACACAGGCCATTCATACAGTAGATCATGCTGCTACTGTTCTAATAAACTTTCCCAAACCCACGCAGTCCCAAAATGCAGTCTTACATTTATTTTCAACTCTGATATTTGATATTAAAATGGCTTCCGCTAGTAAAGGGGACATTGTGGAGAGCTTTTGATATTTGGAGCATAAAGAGTGTTTCCCTATGAAGAAAAGTGAACTGCATCATGTTTTACGAGTCCAATCTGTGATGGAGACCCACAGTCACAGTGGCATCTGTGTTTGATTAATGAGTGGATCTTCTACTTACTGAAAGTCTAATTTTTTAATGCTGTGCATATGTTAGCTGCCTAACAGATCACTGCGCCTCTTTAGGATAATATGCATTCATCAGGCCACTCTGGAAATGAAATAATTTTCTGCTTAGATAAATAGAAATCTCAAAGTTAAGACTGGAGAATGAGACTATACATGCAACAGAATCAGCAGTGGCATTCTGTTTCCAAACCAATCAGACCCCCTGCGGCGGGCAGATATGAGATAGATATTTCTGCATGTTTATTGAAGAATGTCACTGCTCACTTTAAATATTCAGCCCATTTCAGCACACTTTCCCATGATATTTCATGCAAATTATTGCAATACAAGTCACCTTTTCCCGACAAAGTGCTTTGATGTGGTATCTTTCACATGGCTGCACAACCATGTGACATTTATTCAAGTCAGCTAGATGCATGTCTCTGTTGATCACCAGAGGGATAGTTGGGATAGTGTTCATTTTTGTAGAAGCAAGAATATAAATTGATAATTTTCTAATATTATGTTAAAAAAAATATATATAAATGTATATTTACTGCATTTGTATATGCATGTTGATCCTATCTAGTAACTGTGGTAAATACATTATACAGCAGAAAACATATATATATATATTAATATTATACACACGTTTTTCTGCTACATAATGTACTTATTTACACTAGTAGACATACGCAGTATAAAAATAAGAATAATAATTTTCCACAATAAGAATATTATCAATTTATAACATTGCTCCTATAGAAACAAACATTATCTCGACCACCTACTCATAACCAGCCATTAAAAGCTTTACACTGAGTGACATCTGTTGGCCAGAAGTAGCAGGTGCACATCATTTGTTCAAAGACAGCCAGAGTATGGGGACTTGAACTCTTTTTAACTATTAGGGAGAGATCACAACATTTTAAAGAAATGAGACATGGTTTAAAACGGGTGTCCAATCCTGCTCCTGGAGGGCCACTCACACCTGAACCAGCTAATCAAGGGCTGCAGGTGTGAGTGGCCCTTCAGGAGCAGGATTGGACACCCGTTTTAAACCATGTCTCATTTCTTTAAAATGTTGTAATGCAGCCTGCATCCAAAATCGCACACGCACCCGGCCATCCACGTGATGTAAAAGAAAAGGTGATTCATCAGACCAGGCCACCTTCTTCCATTGCTCCGTGGTCCAGTTCTGATGCTCACGTGCCCACTGTTGGCGCTTTCGTCGGTGGACAAGGGTCAGCATGCAGGGCACCCCGACTGGTCTGCGGCTACGGAGCCCCATACGCAAACAAACTGCAATGCACTGTGTATTCTGACACCTTTCTATCAGAACCAGCATTAACTTCTTGAGCAATTTGAGCTACAGTAGCTCGTCTGTTTAATCAGACCACTAGGGCCAGCCTTCGCTCCCCACGTGCATCAATGAGCCTTGGCCGCCCATGGCCCTATCTCCGGTTCACCACTGTTCCTTCCTTGGACTACTTTGGCTAGCTACTGACCACTGCGGACCGGGAACACCCCACAAGAGCCGCAGTTTTGGAGATGCTCTGACCCAGTCATCTAGCCATCACAATTTGGCCCTTGTCAAACTTGCTCAAATCCTTAAGCTTGCCCATTTTTCCTAGTTTCTAACACATCAACTTTGAGGACAAAATGTTCACTTGCTGCCTTACATATCCCACCCACTAACAGGTGCTGTGATGAAGAGATAATCAGTGTTATTCACTTCACCTGTCAGTGGTCATAATGTTATGCCTGATCGGTGTATAGTAGGCAAAAAAAATAGTATGGGACAAAAGTAGTATGTCCAAATTCACAGTATTCATAAAACAGTGCCCGGATGACCTACTTCTTCTGGTGCAATTCTGAAAATTCTTTACTATCCCATGGGAGAGAATTTATGAATGACAGTGAAGCGACGTAACTGACGCTGGTAGGTTACATGATAATGACAACGAATGTAGTACATCCAGATTACATTCATACTACAAACATTCATACTATCAGGGGCGCCACTAGCAATTTTGGACCCTATTGTAACGATCCGAGCGCATGGTCTGAAGCTCATGGTGCAGGTGCACTTAGGGTGTGTCCGAATCCGCTTTTGCTAGTTTAACGATGGAAGAAATTGTCCCCTGAATTGGCACATGGTCCAAAACGGTTGTCCCTAGTCTCTTAACGAGTCATGGGTGTGTTTTGGGTGTAACGTGCAATAAACCAGAGTCTCATCTCCCTTTCCCTTTAGAAGCCAATTGGCTTTATGCCCAGCTGCACTACTTCCTGAACTTCAGCCAGCTCCTTTGTTTCCTGTTTGCCATTATTGGACAAACTGATTAATCCAGGTGTGTCTGATTATTGTTGTTGTGACTACATAGGTCAGGCACACCTGGATTAATCAGTTTGTCCAATAATAGCAGACAGGAAACAAAGGAGCTGGCTGAAGTTCAGGAAGTAGTGCAGCTGGGCATAAAGCCAATTGCGCTTGCGCCATGGTGGATTCATATTTACATGGCGGAGTTTGCGGAAAGACTCTACCCCTTTTCCACCAAGGCAGTGCTGGTGCTGGTGCTGGTTCGGAGCCAGAGCCTACTGTCAAATCGGTTCTTTGTCTTTCCACACCCAAAGCACCAGCTCCGAACCAGGAAAAGTGGTTCTTAAATAGCACCAAAACATTGCTGGTCTAGAAGAACCGCTTGCTTCAGGGGCTGGGGGCGGGGTTTCTGTGACCAACAAGACGAAAACCAACTTGAGATCTGCCATTTTTTAAATAGCAGCTAATCGAGCTAATAGCTATTCAAATTACAGCGAGCTGCACGAATGCGTTGGATTCGCCATTGTTTATGGAAGGCTTGTTCGAGATGCATCAGTCTGCGCAGCGCCGATGCTTCTCGAACAAGCCTGGTGTGTTTGTGTTTCCCGCTGCCTCGCTAGCGTTGCTGAGAAAGATGAGACGTATACAGTGACGTAAGACCTGGCTCTGTGGTGGCTCTAGCATGTGGAAAGGCAAACCGGTTCTTAGAAGGCTTGTCAGTCGAACCAACTCCGAACTGGCACTAGCACTGGCTCTGAACTAGCACCCGGTTAATTCTGGTGGATAAGGGGTATGAATTATTAAATATAATTTAATAATATTGACCTATTTTTGCCAGCAATGCCAAAATAAGACATAATTTTGTTTTATTTGTAACTCTTTGGTAGATTATACATTTATAATTTCTATTCCATTACTACTAGTACTGTTACTACTAATAAAACCGATCTCTGGGGTTCCCAAAAGTGCATGGGCCATTAGAATCGTACTGACTGTTTTAAAGCGGTCGTGAAGTAATTACTTACTAAAAATAAGTATCTACTCAAGAGAGTATGCGATTTTGGACACAGCCAAGGGCTTACTAGGCATGCTAGAAACTTCCAGACAGGTGTGTTAAGGAAAGTTGGAACTAAACTGCAGATTGGCCCTCAAGGGCCGAGTTTGGACATCCCCAGTTTAAAACAACAAAGTATCCTTTGGTTTCACAGACAAGGCTTAAGCTAGTCCCAGACTAAAATGCATGTATGAGCTGTTTTAACTGAAAGCAACTTGCACAGAAATATCTTATGTCAGTGCCATTGTTTTGTCTCAAGATGTTTTTTTCTAAGGCAAGTTTATAAAAGTTACTTAAATGCACTAAATGAACTAAGGCCTAATCCTAGCTTAGTCTAAGCCCTGTCTGTGAAACTGGGCCATTATTGCTCTGGACTGGAACTTAATTACTTACAAAAAGTGCTACAAGTGGTTTGTAAACTTTTAAGCTCTATATTAATTCAACTGCAAGGCAAAGTCAGCATCAGCACAAGGGAGAGAAAAGCACAGCATGTTTATGATATCCATAGATCTTTTACTCTAGCAGCAGTGATATGTTTAGCAGTGTCACAGAGCAGTGAACCGTACAAGTTCATTTCAGCAGGGGTTCATGATGCTTCACTGCCGGAGTTCTTCAAGGCTTTAGTCAAAGAGCACCACACTGTCCCCACCCTTATCTTACAGAAAGAAAACAAAATACAAAGACCAAGAAAAGAACAAATGTGTGTAAATTACTACAAAAAAAGAAATCTATACTTCATTATCAAAATACCTGAGCACAACACAATCTTTCAAACCATCAGCATTCAAGAGACAATCTTAGAAAACAGTACAATATTAGCAACTGTTCACATAAGCAGCTTTGGTTTACCATATCAAATGTACTCCGCAATGCATTCTGGGAAAATAACTTAATTCAATTATCCTTTAAATAACAACAAATAGCATAATATTAACAATTTAAAGAGAATTTTTCAAATATCCAACAAATGAATCTCCATACAACAAACAATTGTACAAAAAGTGAAAAACAAATGTACTGTGTGAAAGGGTGTTCAGGAGAGGATAAGTGATTAGCTGTGACATCACTGCATCTCAAACCAGGTGCAAAACCCTCGGTCAGCCAATAATCTGTTCAGCAGGACCACCTGCAGACACACAGAGCACACACACAAGTTAAAGCTGAAATTTAAGGATCTAGTAAAGAAAAATTTGCCATACACACCTCGTCTCCCATCTGTTTCCACATGTGCACCAGAGGAAGGCCGTCTTGACTGCCTGTCACCTGACCACAGACAACAACATCTGTCACATTCAGAATTTTTTTCCTCTGAGCTGTTTTTGATCGCCCAGTACAGAGTTTCTCAAACTGTCAACTGCGACTTGATGAAAAGCTATTTTAAATATTTTATTTGTTTACCTGCATGTCATGTGACCATAAATTGACTGTGAAAATGCAAATGTGTGGTTAAATTTCTGAAATATTAACTTAATCATAGGGGGTATTTCAAGTAAATATTTATCTCAAAGGGGTTCAGCTGACAAAGAAGTTTGAGAATCCCCTGCCAAGTGAGATGATGCAATACTGTGGAAATAATCTACATATAGAATATACAGGAATAACTGACAGAAATTTTTTGTTTGTTATAACCTTGATGATTAAGGCCATATTTGCAGTTAATTCCTCCAGTACTGCTTTGGCCTCCAGGGAAAACTCCTCCTCTCCTATCAAAGCAAATAAATAGCTTCGTATTTTGATCATAATTCAGTATGATTTGATTAATCTGACAGATATTTTTTTAATGAGCAGCAGCACACAGAATGTAACAGACTTGTGTTTTACCTGGCAAAAGCGTGATATTGTCTAACAGCACCTCTGCTGCCTGGAACGGTAACGTCACAAAGTCCGACCTGTGAAAAAAAAAAATCTTCAAATATCAGATTCAGATCAACAATCACAGATGAAGAATCAAACCAAACTTGAGCCATCAGACCTGATCTGCCTGAGGGTGACGCTGTTTACGGTCTCATAACCTCCAATATCTACATATCTGATATGAGCCATGCCAGACTCTCTGTCATACTGGATGACCTGGGCTCTCTGCCAGCCACTTCCTGGCACTGGGGCGGCACAGACCACCCCCACTGACAGAGAAAAACAGAAAATTGACAGACTTCCTCAAAACTAGATGACAACAAGCAATTCAAATTATTTTGGGAGATGATCTCACAGCCTTTATAACAATTATAATTCATCTTGCCACAATTTTAGAAACAATTTATTACACACAGCACATATACTATCTCTGTGTGTGTGTGTGTGTGTGTGTGTACTTGAGGACTAAGCAGCCCTGATCTGTCGAGGCATGGACTCTACTAGACCCCTGAAGGTGTGCTGTGGTATCTGGCATACCAAGATGTTAGCAGCAGATCCTTTAAGTCCTGTAAGTTGCAAGCTGGGGCCTCAATGGATCGGACTTGTTTGTTCAGCACATCCCACAGATGCTCGATTGGATTGAGATATGGGGAATTTGGAGGCCAAGTCAACACCTCAAACTCGTTGTGCTCCTCAAACCATTCCTGAACCATTTTTGCTTGGTGGCAGGGCACATTTTCCAGCTGAAAGAGGCCACAGCCACCAGGGAATACCGTTTCCATGAAAGGGTGTACATGGTCTGCAACAATGCTTAGGTAGTTGGTACGTGTCAAAGTAACATCCATGGCAGGACCCAAGATTACCCAGAAGAACATTTCCCAAAGCATCACACTGCCTCCGTCTGCTTGACTTCGTCCTATAGTGCATCCTGGTGCCATGTGTTCCCCGGCCATCCACGTGATGTAAAAGAAAACCTGATTCATCAGACCAGGCCACCTTCTTCCATTGCTCTGTGGTCCAGTTCTGATGCTCACATGCCACTGCTGGCACTTTCGGAGGTGGACAGGGGTCAGCATGGGCACCCTGATGCATTTTTCCTGCTTCTAACACCACAACTTTGAGGACAAAATGTCCTTCCTAATATTTACCACCCACTAACAATGAAGAGATAATCAGTTATTTACGGTTATGCCTGATCAGTGTATGGTAAGTGGTAAAAATAATGAAATTAAAATTCATTTTAAAAATCATGCCAATAAAGTTGTGCTGGTTCTAAAAGAGAGAATAAGCAAAAGGAAGACATTGATAGAGAATAAAAGACAAGCTATCAAGAAAAAAGCAAACCATACTACTCTATGATAGAGAGAGACAGATGTTGTGTTGTTCCTAGCTAAATTAATAAATGTCAATGTAAAACATTTACACGTCAACATGGAGATTTGTGTGTGTAGGTAGGGGTCTATATACCTTCGACGGGGGTGGGCAGGCTGGGACATCCCGGCTGAGAGTAACAGAGCTGCATGTGCTGAGTGAGTGTGGGAAGGGCCTGATAAGATGGATGCTTGTGCTGCTGAACGAATAGATGAAGACCCACCTCCACCTGCGACACAGTCACCTCCACAAACACATCATGAGGCAGCAGCAGCTACAGAGACAACAGAAAAACACACACAGTTGTTACTGGTGTCAAACTTGGTGTGATGAGCCTGGGATAGTTACTTACTCACCCTCAAGTTGTTCCAAACCTGTACGAGTACACATTTTAAAGAATTTTGGTAACCAGGCAGTTGACAGCACCCACTGACTTCCAAAGTAGGGTAAAATATACTATGGAAGACAATGGGTGCTGTCAACTGTCGGGTTTCCAACATTCCTTAAAATATCTTCTTTTGTGTTCAGCCGAAGAAAGAAACTCATAGAGGTTTGGAACAACATGAGGGTGCGTAAATGACAACATTTTCATATTTGGGTGAACCATCCCTTAATTTTCCACTTAAATGTCAGTCTGTTCCTCACACAAAGGTTGGAATATACAAAACTGAGCCTCACACACACATTTTTTTTTTTAAATAGCACAAATTAACTTATGAGGCTCCTCCTGTCATACTTTTATGTTTTTGTGTTCCACAGAAGAAAGTCACATAGATTTGGAATAATGTCAAGATTTTAAGAGTCCTCACCCAGGATGTGATGGGCAGGCAGGGCAGAGGGACACAATTACTCAGATCCAGATCTTTAAACTTCTTCCTGATGAGTGAGAGAGCATCATCCACCTGCTGCTGGGAGCCTGGATGAACACAAACACACATGAATTCAGCGCTGGGCTTTAGCACTGATAAGGTAGCCATCATCATGGGAAAACTCACCCTGGATGTGGCAGATCTGAATCTCATGAGTGAACGGCAAGGTGGAGACGTAGATCTTTGCTCCAGAGCTCTGCTTCAGGAAGTTCACGAATTTCCCCTGCTTCCCGATCAATCGACCAACCAGATGCTGCAAAGACAGAACTTGTTTTAAATCTAGGACAATTCTTCCTCATACACAAAACAAGTTTTCCTGTCACCCTCCTTATATCAGTAATACAATCCTCAATGCAAACACACAGTATAGAGTCGTTCATATGTCCTGTAACTTGAGCTCCTCTGTAGCGATTCTAGTACTTCAAGATCACGTACAGTGAGAAAAATAAGTATTTGAACACCCTGTTATTTTGCAAGTTCTCCCACTTGGAAATCATGGAGGGGTCTGAAATTGTCATCGTAGGTGCATGTCCACTGTGAGAGACATAATCTAAAAAAATAAAAAAATCCAGAAATCACAATATATGATTTTTTAACTATTTATTTGTATGATACAGCTGCAAATAAGTATTTGAACACCTGTCTATCAGCTAGAATTCTGACCCTCAAAGACCTGTTAGTCTGCCTTTAAAATGTCCACCTCCACTCCATTTATTATCCTAAATTAGATGCACCTGTTTGAGGTCGTTAGCTGCATAAAGACACCTGTCCACCCCATACAATCAGTAAGAATCCAACTACTAACATGGCCAAAACCAAAGAGCTGTCCAAAGACACTAGAGACAAAATTGTACACCTCCACAAGGCTGGAAAGGGCTACGGGGAAATTGCCAAGCAGCTTGGTGAAAAAAGCTCCACTGTTGGAGCAATCATTAGAAAATGGAAGAAGCTAAACATGACTGTTAATCTCCCTCGGACTGGGGCTCCATGCAAGATCTCACCTCGTGGGGTCTCAAACGATCCTAAGAAAGGTGAGAAATCAGCCCAGAACTACACGGGAGGAGCTGGTCAATGACCTGAAAAGAACTGGGACCACCGTTTCCAAGGTTACTGTTGGTAATACACTAAAACGTCATGGTTTGAAATCATGCATGGCACGGAAGGTTCCCCTGCTTAAACCAACACATGTTAAGGCCCATCTTAAGTTTGCCAATGACCATTTGGATGATCCAGGGGAGTCATGGGAAAAAGTCATGTGGTCAGATGAGACCAAAATAGAACTTTTTGGTCATAATTCCACTAAACGTGTTTGGAGGAAGAAGAATGATGAGTACCATCCCAAGAACACCATCCCTACTGTGAAGCATGGGGGTGGTAGCATCATGCTTTGGGGGTGTTTTTCTGCACATGGGACAGGGCGACTGCACTGTATTAAGGAGAGGATGACCGGGGACATGTATTGCGAGATTTTGGGGAACAACCTCCTTCCCTCAGTTAGAGCATTGAAGATGGGTCGAGGCTGGGTCTTCCAACATGACAATGACCCGAAGCACACAGCCAGGATAACCAAGGAGTGGCTCTGTAGGAAGCATATCAAGGTTCTGGCGTGGCCTAGCCAGTCTCCAGACCTAAACCCAATAGAGAATCTTTGGAGGGAGCTCAAACTCCATGTTTCTCAGTGACAGGCCAGAAACCTGACTGATCTAGAGAAGATCTGTGTGGAGGAGTGGGCCAAAATCCCTCCTGCAGTGTGTGCAAACCTGGTGAAAAACTACAGGAAACGTTTGACCTCTGTAATTGCAAACAAAGGCTACTGTACCAAATATTAACATTGATTTTCTCAGGTGTTCAAATACTTATTTGCAGCTGTATCATACAAATAAATAGTTTAAAAAATCATACATTGTGATTTCTGTATTTCTTTTTTAGATTATGTCTCTCACAGTGGACATGCACCTACGATGACAATTTCAGACCCCTCCATGATTTCTAAGTGGGAGAACTTGCAAAATAGAAGGGTGTTCAAATACTTATTTTCCTCAGTGTATCTTTTCTGCTGTGGTGCATCCTCAAGCACGTTCATAACTTCATACACAAGTTCCATCAATATCAGTATGTGGGTGTGTCTGTGGATGTGACTCACCGCTGGCACCTCTATGTCCCAGAGAATGATGGGCTGGGCTGGAGGTGGAGCCAAGCTGCATGCCTGAGTATCGCCATTAACACAGCTTAAAATTTTAACACCCGAACCTGGAGACGAGATCCATATGAATGTCACACACTAAGATATTTTTACTGTTTTGTAATGGAAGCAACTTAAATATATTTATTTTGATTTTTTCAGACAGATAGCTGTAACAGGCAAATAATGTCATATATATCAAAAAGTTGATCAAAAGTTTGGTTTAAATAAGATTTTATAAAATGCAAGTATCCTTTGTTTGTATGCAAGTAACAATTTGAAGGGGACATATTATGCAAAATTCACTTTGAACATAAATGTGTGTCAGCATTGTGTGTACAAAAACACTAGCCTGACGTCGTCATACTCAATTCTAGTCAGAATTTGAGTCTCATACTGCTCCGTTGGGCTGTGATTATGGGGCGTGTTTAAACCGAAACAGGAAAGACCTCAATTGGATAGACCTACAACCAATCAGAGCAACGGAGCGACGCATAACGTTAGTTGTCAAATGTCAACAGAACTCAACTGCACTGTGTTAAGTCCTCGGGTTGAAGCGACCCCAATTATGTGATATACAGAGCCAGGAATGCTAAATTTAGCAGGCAGTCCAGCCAAATTAACACATATTTACCCCCCAAATGCAATTATTCCCGGAGAACCCGTTTTTCTTTTGTTGTCTGATTCATATTAACAGCATATTTAGTAGGAGGTATTGTATTTTACACTGCTTTCCCTTTAATACACAGATCTAATGTACACATGCAATTGCTTTTCCTACTGTTTACATTCACAGACATAACCGATTGTGTTTATCTGAACTTTGAGTGTTTTTTTAAAATAACCTTGCGTGTATTTGACAGTTTAAGCGCAATAAGACGTAAAAGAGAACTTAGTTTAATTCTCATGGGACATGCCGTCTGACATCCAGCTCTCTGTGCACGTGCTTCGGATGTGTGCACTAAGAAAACCATATATCAGAAGTGTGGATTTATATGGCTTTGGTAAAACTTTACAACAAGGTTTCATTAGTTAACATTAGTTAATGTATTAACTAACATGAACTAACCATGAGAAGTACATTTGTTACTGCATTTGTTAAGCTTTATTAACGTTAGTTAATAAAAATACAGCTGTTCATGGTTTGTTCATGTTAGTTCACAGCACATTAACTAATGTTAACAAGATTTTAATAATGTATTAGTAAATGTTGAAATTAACATTTAAAGATAAATAAATGCTTTATAAGTGCAGTTCATTATTAGCTCATGTTAACTACTGTAGTTAACTAATGTTAACTAATGAATCTTATTGTAAAGTGTTACCATGGCTTTAAAATGCATTCAAATAATGATAAAGAACTGCAATGTCACGCGAGATGATATTCAAATATTGGCAGAGTACCAGAGGCATAAGCTGTACAGGCTCCACCCCCTTCTGGAAAGCAGCAGCTCATTTGCATTTAAAGATACATGTACGAAACCAGCATGTTTCCTTCCACTCAAAATGGGCATTTACAACATGGTATAATAAATGATCCGTGGGGTATTTTGACCTGAAACTTTCTAGGGACAACAGAGAGTTGTATTACATCTTGTAAGAAGGGGCATTATAGGTCCAGTTTAAAATAACTGTTTTCAGTATATATTACAAGATCATTTATTCCTGTGATTACAAAGTTGAATTTTCAGCATCATTACTCTAGTCTTCAGTGTCACATGATCCTTCAGAAATCATTCTAATATGCTGATTTGCTGCTCAAGAAACAATTATTACATTGAAAACGGTTTTTGATCTTTAATTTAAAAATGTAATATTAACATTTTTAAAACCTGTTAATTTATTTTACAATTATCAAACAGGAGCAGAATTTCATGAGTTTAAAAGTAAATGTCTCACGTACCCCTCCAGGCATCCTCTTCTCCCTCTGCCACTCCGTGGATGTTTGGAATAATAATCCTCTCAATGCTGACTGTGTCCGCTTCTGTGGGGGTCATCAAAAAGCCTCTGCCCTGCTCAGACAGCTCTGCACTAGATGCATCCTCTGAGAAGCAAGAAGCACATCCAGAATCATCTCCAACAGAAGCTCCTAAATTGCAGAGTAGCTTTTCCCTGAATGAGACGGCACCCTGAAGAGATACTCTGTTGTTGTCATCACCGCTGATGCTTTGCTGCTCAAATGCTTCTTGAGCAGCAGACTGAAATTCACCCTCCGGAGGTCTTGAAACACCGGCAAGCTCATATGAATCAATGGATTCCTGGTCTTTCCAGTCCTCTGCCGCTGTTTCTATAATCTGTTTGGCTAGAACAGAACTGATCTTTTCTATGTTCTCTGGGTTCAGGCCTCTATCAGCGGAGAAATCAGACAGACTGCTGCTATCATGACTGTCCAAGTGGACAGGACCTGGCTGTTGCCCCGTTGAAGGGTGAGAATCGTTGGAAAGGCAGTTTGAAGAGAGACAAACCAGATCAGACTCAAGCCCAGAGTCATCTTCACTAACTTCTCTGCAGTCTGGATGAACTTCACCAGCAATGTTGTCCTTTTCTTGCCCAGTTTGGAGAGTCTCAGGGAAACGAAAAGATACTTCTCCTTCTGGCTCGGGTCGAACTCCTTTGGTGAGACCTGTCATGGGAGAGGTGCAGGTAAGGTTGCACATGTCCAGAACTGGTGAAGAATCTGTAAAGTTGCTGATTTCAGAGGATCCTGAGATGTTGTGGTCCATTTTCAGGTCACTGTAAGAGAAGAAAAATAGAAACACTCCAGGCTCTGTCTTCACTCTGGAAAAAGCTAATCTGTCCATTCTCTGAAGGTGACTTACTTTGACATGTCAGGATTACTTGGCATAAACCAAGATTTTCCATTCTTCAACAATGTAAATATTAGTCAAACTGCTAAAAGGGTGATTTAGACCAGAGGTTTTTGAAACATTTTGCTGGAAAGGTCCCCAAATATAATCCCTTGCAAACCCCTTTTCCACAATAAAAAGGCAGCCTTGCATTTTCTTGAATAAAACAACAATTCAAGGCTAACAAAGGCCTTCTGTAGCGAATCGATGGGTTTTTGTAAGAAAAATATCCATATTTAAAACTTTATAAAGTATCCAGCAGACCGCCTTCCGTATTCAATTTACAGAAAAAGCATAAATATCGTGATGTATGATGTCGGACGTAGCATAAGCGGTTTGAACTGCGAGAGGCATTACACTTTTTTTGGGGATATTTATTAATATAACTCCGATTGTGTTCATCAGAAAGAAGAAAGTCACATACACCTAGGATGGCTTGAGAGTGAGTAAATCATGGGGTAATTTTAAAGTGAACTAATCCTTTCAAAGACAACAAAATGAAGTATCTGCTTTCAAAATTAAATACTATATAGATTTTTTAAATTAAGTTAACATCATATCTGAGATGATCATTGTCTATGCTAAACATCTAGCTGTTTTGGAATAATGTGTATTGTAAATACATAAATAGAATAAACTGACTAGATTAGAAAAATTAATGAAATAATCACAATAAATCTCATGATTTCAGACTAGTCTTCAGAAAGCAGAATGAAATTGTACTATTATTAAATTTGGGAAATGTATAAAATACATTATTTTAAATATACTTAATATCTTAAGTGAACACTTTTCCTAAAAATATATTTTGTACAAAAAAGAAAAGCCTGGTCTGTGAAACTGGATGGAGTTCAATTACTTAAAACAGTGGCTAACCATCAAAACCATCACCACACAACCTTCGAAAATGAACACTCTGCTACTGACCTTTCCCCTAAAATACTGGAGTCCGCAGGGGAGGAGTTAACAGGTCTGCTTCTGTCTGAAAAACACACCTCCTCTTCAGTCCAGAGAGGTACTGCCGTCCTCCTCCTCCTCCTAAAGCTGTACCAGCACCAGCCCAGCAGAGTCAACACAGAGACGGAGACCAGTGGCCTAAACGACAGCAGCATCCTCTTTCCACTGATCCCACTGAGAGAGAGAGGGAGAGAGAGGTCAGCTACATCTAATAAGACCATCCCTGGTCTTGGGTGGCACTAGTCTGTAAGGAGAGACGTCTGAGCTCAGAGGGGGAGTGAGTCTTGACACCAACACTTCTGCAATAGAAGACTGAACCAGAGCAATCTCATTACCAGCTCAAATATCCCAGCAACACATAAACATGAGGCCCTCTTAAATACAGCTGTCACCATGACATTCACCACATCTCATTTTCTGATTGTCTATGTGTATCAATATATAACATGACAATGTGCTTGCAGTGTAAAGGTGCCAAAAAAGAAAACCAACAATCACAACCCAAAAAGCAAATAAATGCAAACCAATAACAATTTTTGTTCGGTTTCTTTTTAAAGTCAACATGTCAATAAGAGAAAAAGAAAACGGATTTTAGTAGCACTAATTAGGTGCCACCTTTAAATGTCAATATAGAAATCACAATATTATGATAAAACTCGAGCCTTCTAATCTCTAAATGAACCTTTTACTCGATCAGTGACATCAGTCATGGAAGCAAAGAGAAGTAGTTTATGGGTTGCAAAAAAATGAATGTCAACAAGTCCCTCCCTCCCTCACACTCACACACACACACACACACACACACACACACACACACACACACACAGTGTGGCGCGCCATCTTTCTGGGGACCATCCATGGTTTTTATAGGCTACATCGTATATTCTATTCCCACACTAACCCTACCCCTACAGTTAGCCTACCAATCACAGATTCACCACACTTTTTGCATTTTTAAAATAACTCATTCTGTATGATTTATCAGCTTTTATACCCATGGGGACCTCAATTAAGGTCTCCACGGTGAATCCCCATGAGTCTGTGTGCATTCAGGTTTAAGTCCCCACCGGGTAAAAAAAAACATGTTTTTTTTGTGTGTGTGGAAGCATGTAAAAAATCAATTGATGCATTTAAATCACGAGCGAATAAATCCACAAGAAAGAGACCTTCATTCCACTTAAAAGAAGCCAGTGTTTGATGTCTCTCAGCTCACCGTGAAGCTCAGCAGCGCTGGTGTGTGGATGTGTATGACGTCACGGGAGTGCACGTGTGTTCGTGCAGTAATCATAGGTGAGACATCGGCTGCGGCTGGATTCAACTGATCAGCGAGAGTAGCCGCGTGCAGGCGGGGAGGAGCTGCAAGGAGACGTGAAGTCGGACACTTTCTGCTTCCCGCAGTGACGCTCGCGCTGTGTTTGCATACTTTATCAACTGAAGTGAAATAAATGCAATATTTGGCAATACACAGATGTTTCAGCTAGACATTATTGTCATGTAATACTTTATGTACTGCTTAATACAGCGTGTGTTTGTACAAGAATAAAGTTCAACATATAAACTATCAATGAAGTGGGGTCTACATTTTTTATCAGTTTTATTTTGCTAAACATGACAACATAACATCACAACTACATGAAAGGAGGTTTTACTGTTATAAAAAACAGACTTGTACGCATTAGTAGAGCTGAAGGTTTTAGAATAAACACGAAACACGCGTGAACGCTGTCATGCGGAGAATCTGGCCAATCGTGGAACAGCTGTGTCTTCATCAGAGTGTAGCCTCCTGCAGCTGCTCTAGAGAAACTGCACCGGCTGTATTAAAGGTCCTGTTCTTCGTGTTTTTTTGAAGCTTTGATTGTGTTTACAGTGTGCAATATAACATGTGTTCATGTTTCGCGTGTAAAAAAACCAGTATTTTTAACACAATTTACTTATCTGTACACCGCTGTTTTCACTGTCCTAAAAATGGCTGATGACTTCCTTTATTCTATGAAGTCCCTCCTTCAGAAATACGTAACGAGTTCTGATTGTGCCAGCGGTTCCTGTGTTGTGATACGACAGCAGCTTAGCGCACGTGGAAAGGTCACGCCTCTTAACGGGAGATAAATGCGCTTAATGATCTCTACAGCGTCCCTGGGAAAGCCAAACAAAGGTGATTTGACTCCGGGATGAAAATAACAGCGTCTCGACGACATGGCGACAAACACAGTCAAACGCAACACTTCCTTTTCTCCACGCGACACGTCCTCTTCTCCACGTGGGACAGCAACAAGACCACGCCCCCTTTTTTCACGTATTCTTGTGGGCGGAGGTTAGTCTGTTCTACTGTTCTACTGACGTAATTAATGAAGGAAGTACCAGGATGTAGTCCAAGCCAGCCGTTCGCTGTAGGCTTTGAAAGGGAACTTCTGTTAAATAAAATATCTCGCTTGGCATTGAACTTTGAGCTTTATAATTTTACAGGTATTATTTATGCTCTAACAGCAACATTACACACTAACTAAAGTTTGAACAATGGGATCACGAAGAACGGGACCTTTAAGCTGTGTCTCATTTCGAAAGGCTGCATCCTCCGGAGGTCGTATTTGAAGGCTGCATGCGTCTGAAGGCTGTCTCATTTCAAAAAAGTAAGTAGGATACTCCGAATGCGACCTTCAAATGCGCCCTTCTTTTCAGGAATTCGGAGTGTGCATGAGATGTATCCTTCGTTGCAGCAGATAACCCACAATTCTTTGCGTCGCCATTAACTACCGTCATATGTTTCTTTTTTTGTATTTGAAAAAATGGCGGCACCGGCTGATAACAACGTTACACATGCAAGCGAAGATGTTCATTCTTAATATTTACCATTGTGTTTAATCATGTTAATAAACAACTTTATTGTATAGTATCTCTTTTTTGCTTTAGTTTTTCTTAAAATTATCTAAAAATCCTGAACACTGGGTTAAATTATGTAATTTGTAGCAGTTTCACAGACATTGCTCATCTATAATAATATTGTATTTGACCTAAATAGTAATATTATGTATAGATAAATGTATTTGTAATTATCGCCTCACTACCCTACAACTTACTTGAAACGTCCTCTGGTAAAAACGGATAAACTTTGTTCTTCTTAATATATCCTCCTCCTTTGTCTCTGTAACAGATATCTGTTGTACGTATGGCACAGCTCCTCAAGTATTGAACAAAAAACAACAACAAATGAACACATCTTTTAAAAATGACTTTCCAAAGTTATAAATAATTTTCATTCATTTAACTGGGGTGAGTGAGAGAGCGCTGTGAACGTGTTGGCATAGCAACGTGATACTTCCGGTTTCCTTTTCTGCCCATGCGTCATACGAAGGACGTCTCGTTTAAATTCTGATTCCTCTGGAAGACGCAGCCTGCGAAATTAATGAAATGAGACACATCAATAGTTCTTTTACGAGAGGTTCTCTCGTATTGCGTAAGTTTCTTATGCTTCGGGAAAGCATTCTTTCTTCGAGATTTCTGAAAAACCCCAAATTATCCTTAATTTTGTAACATTGTCAATCAAGTCAAGTCAATCAAGTTTTATTTATATAGTTTTATTGTCAACGCAGTGCGGCAGCCTGGCAGACCATAGCAGGCTATTCCAGCGTGACTATTGGCTGCTCTGCTGGCATCTGCAACAGCCTATCGGTGAGCCCGCGTGACGTGGCAACCAATGAGGGCGCTTCGCGCCCTTCACGCCTCATTTACCTACAGGTAGGGCGTGGCCACGTGTATATAAGCAGGGCTCGCAGGCTGTATATTCGATTTTATTTTCTTCAGCGAAGCCCTGCGCATCGCTGGATCTCTGGAACCCGCCGCCGTCGAATCGAGCAGACCAGCAAGCAGAGGACAGCGTCTGGAGAAGCCGGCTGTATTCGCCACCTTCAGCCTTCCGTGCCTGCTCTGCTATCCGGCAGCATATATCCTTTATTGCTAATAGTGTTGTTGCCGCTGCGTCACACTATTCCAAAAAGAGCCGAGCGTTTGTTTCAAAATGTCTCGATCCACCTGCGGCTCGTGCCACTTGCTGCTCAGCTCCGGAGACCGCCACGTGATCTGCTCTCTCTGCCTGGGCCGTGACCACGCCGCCGCCGCACTCCTCGCCGGCGGATGCCCTGAGTGCGAGGAACTGACGATATCGACCCTGCGGGCTCGACTCGAACAGTTCGATGACGACATCCCTCCAGTCCCTGTCAGTCCGCGCAAGAAAAAGCGCCGCTCGCAGCGGACACCGGAGTTTGTAGAGAAAAGCTCGCCGGAACCTCTCCCGCCAGCTTCTCTCTCGCCTTCCCCGCCCCCACCCCAGGCCGCCATGTCTGTCGCCGCCTCCGGGGATGAGGCGGATGCGGCCGCTGAACTCGCTGAAAGCTGCTCCATCATGGCCTCCGACAGCGAGGACTGGTCCTCCGCGGCCTCTTCCGTCCGGGCCTCCGGACGCTCTCGAACGGGTGAGGACGCGGAGCTCATGCGCCTTCTCACCCGAGCTGTTGAGCAGCTAGGCCTCGAATGGTCTCCAACCAAGGTGGCAGCGCCGAACCGGCTCGACGGATGCTTCTTGAACAGTCGCCGCCGCGCGCCCACCTACAGGACTTCACCCCTTCTGCCAGAGCTTCACGAGGAGCTCGCGAAGTCCTGGAACGCGCCTTTTTCCGCGAGGGTCTCGTCTCAAGCTTCTTCAACGCTCTCACAAGTTGACGGCGCTGCTGAGAAAGGCTACAACGCTATCCCTCCGGTGGAAGAGGCGGTCGCAGCGCACCTTTGCCCGCCCTCTGGCTGGCGCTCAAAGGCTGCTCTCCCGTCCAAGGCCTGCAGAATGACGTCATCGCTGATCGGCCGCGCTTTCGCTGCCGCCGGTCAGGCGGCGTCCGCTCTTCACTCTATGGGTGTGCTACAAATCCTCCAAGCTAATCTCCTCCGTGACTTGGACGAGAAAAGCAAGGACGCAGAGTTGGTCACGGATTTGAGAAGAGCGACGGATCTCTCCCTTCGCGCTACCAAGACCGCAGCACAAGCCCTCGGACGCTCCATGGCCTCCCTCACAGTCGCAGAGAGGCACCTCTGGCTCACGCTCGCTGACATGAGAGAAACGGAGCGAGCGGCTTTTCTCAACGCCCCGCTCTCCCCATCCGGCCTTTTCGGCCCAGCGGTCAACGGGATCGTCGACCGCTTCCCTGAGGTACAGAAGACGACTCAGGCTATGAACCTCTTCCTGCCTCGACGCCCTGACGCTAGCACTAGCTCTGCTGCTCGCCGTCGCCGCGACCAGCCGGCACGGAGCCCCGCGCGGCGTCCAGCGCGGCCCCCTTCATCTCAGCGAAGACAGAGCGGCCGCCCCAGATCGCGCTCTTCCAGTCGAGGCAAGCCGCCTCCCCCTCGGGGGCCCCGGCCTAGGATCGCGCTGAAGCCCGAGCCTCCAAAGACCTCCTAGCCAGAGGGGAGAAACGACGGTTAAGTCCCGCCGCGGCCGGACCACCGTCAAAACTCTTTTTCCTGTCAGCCCCCACCATTGTGGCTGCTGCAGATGGATCTCACGCAGCCAACGAGCCGGCAAAACTGCCTTCTCGCCTGTCTACAACCGCCGTTTTTACGGCGAACCAGAGAAATCACAAAAGTTGCATTATTTCTGGTTGCACGGCTCACGCCGTATGTGTTTCAAATGCAGTAAATGTGCCCACTTTTCTGTGTTCACCCCTGCACCCAAGCACTATAAATCCCGTGTCTCTCACTCACATAAAGCGGCCACCGGCCGCTCGAGTGCTAGAGTTAGGTCATGTGTCCGCCTGTTTGCGCCCACACCTAACCACCACATGCGCTGTCACACAGCCCCTCTTAACCGATCATGTTCCACGCATAAGAGATGTGCCCACTCAAACGCGTTCACACATTTTCGCGAACATTCTGCCCCCGGCGCCATACGCCGCGCCACACACCATTTGTTCCCCGCCCATGGTGGCCGGGACGCTGAGTGTAGGGCCACACACGAAGCGCTCCCCGCTCGAAGCGGCAGAGACACAGTGTGTAGGGCGGCCAGCCATCGTAAGCGATTAGCACCGCGCCCGCCCCTCCCAGTCAGGCCATAGAACCCGCGAATCGCGGCGTTCAGAGCCCGGAGGCCGTTCTGCCCCGAGTGGCACACGCGAGAGCGTGGGAAGCCATCTCGGGTGTATCAAAATGGGTGCTAAAAACAGTGAAGCAAGGCTATGCTCTGCAGTTCGCTCGCCGCCCTCTGCGCTTTTCTGCGCGTACAGAGACGAGAGTGAGCGAGGAAGTAGCACATCTACTTCGAGCAGAGATAGCGACGCTGCTGTGCAAAGGGGCTATAGAACCGGTTCCCCATTCTATGAGCGAGTTGGGCTTTTACAGCCGGTATTTTCTCGTTCCGAAGAGGAATGGGTCGCTCAGACCGATTCTGGATCTGAGGCGTCTGAACAAAGCTCTTATGAGAAGATCGTTCAAGATGCTCACGACCAAGCAGATCCTCGCGCATGTTCGTCCGAGAGACTGGCTGATTTCCCTGGACTTGAAAGATGCATACTTTCAAATCAAGATAATACCGCGCCACAGGCCATTCTTGCGATTCGCCTTCGACGGCCAGGTTTATCAATACACCGTCCTTCCATTCGGCCTGTCACTAGCACCCCGTACATTTACGAAGTGCATGGACGCAGCCCTCGCTCCCCTGAGAGGGCAGGGGATGCGAATTCTCAATTATTTGGACGATTGGCTCATTCTGGCGCAGTCAGAGGCCGAGCTCCTTGCCCACAGGGCAGTGCTGCTCAGCCATCTGGACAGCCTGGGGCTCAAGGTCAATTGGACCAAGAGCTCATTGGTGCCCACGCAGTCAACCTCATTTCTGGGTTTGAATCTGGACACCGTGGCAATGTCAGCCCGCTTGTCAGCCCCACGCGCGCGTCGAATCCGACGCATGGCCGCGTCCTTCCAGCCGGGCAGCACCGCACCTCTCAAAGCTTTTCAGAGGATGCTGGGATGTATGGCCTCAGCTGCAGCAGTGCTCCAGCTGGGTCTACTGCGTATGCGCCCGCTGCAATGCTGGTTAAATGCCCGAGTGCCTCACAGAGCCTGGGCGTCCGGAGGCTTCCGGATCAGGGTGACTCAGAGCTGCGCTTCAGCGCTCAAGCCCTGGTTAGTAGCCGACTGGTACCAGTGGGGAGTGACGATGGTAGCCATCTCACACCGCAAGGTTATCTCGACGGATGCTTCCACCTCAGGTTGGGGCGCTGTTTTCGAGGGCACACCGGCCTTTGGCCTCTGGTCAAGCCAGGAAAAGCTCCTACACATAAACTGTTTGGAGATGATGGCGGTCGAGAACGCGCTCAAGCAGTTTCTCCCTCTCATACGGGGACACCACGTGCTGGTCCGTTCGGACAATACCACGGTGGTGTCGCACGTGAACCGGCAGGGCGGTGTCAGGTCCAGATGTCTGGGCACTCTGACAGAACGCCTGATCGTGTGGGCACACAGCTCGTTGCGCTCGCTAAGGGCCGCGCACGTGCCGGGCCACCTCAATGTCGGCCCGGACAAGCTGTCCAGGGGCCTCATTCTTCCAGGGGAATGGTCCCTGCACCACCAGACAGTCCAGCTGTTATGGCGCCTATTCGGCAGAGCGGAGCTTGACCTCTTTGCGACGAAAGAGAACACCCGCTGCCCGATGTTCCTGTCCAAATGCGAGGATGCGCTGTCCCAGCCTTGGCCCAGCCTCCCGCTATATGCTTTCCCGCCGGTTTCCCTATTACCTCAGGTCATAGCGAAAATCAGGGAGACGTGCCGCCCGGTGCTCCTCATAGCGCCGTGCTGGGAGAACCAGGTTTGGTACCCAGAGCTGGTGAGACTGTCGCACTCACCCCCCTGGCCAGTCCCGCTGAGAGCAGACCTCCTCTCTCAAGCCGGAGGGTCGGTTTGGCATCTCCATCCAGAGCGATGGTCTCTGCATGTATGGGTGAACAACGGATACCCGTTGACCTGCCCGAAGGGGTTGTGAACACGATCACACACTCTAGAGCCCCCTCGACGAGGCGGCTATATAGTTCCAAGTGGTCTGTGTTTACTAAGTGGTGTGTTACCAAGGGGTTGGATCCACAAGAATGTGGGGTCCAGCGGGTGCTCTCCTTCCTCCAAGAGCTTTTGGAACTGGGCAGGTCCCCTTCCACGCTCAAGGTGTATGTGGCGGCTATAGCAGCGTTCGCTCAGACGACGCTAGGCAGCGCGCTAGGAAGGAACGAGCTCATTATCCGTTTCCTCAGAGGAGCTAGACGGATGAATCCCCCGCGACCCCCCTCGGTTCCTATTTGGGATTTGTCCTTGGTCCTGGAGGCCCTGAAGGCTCATCCCTTTGAACCGCTCGAAGCCGTGGAACCAAGGTTCCTTTCACTCAAAACCGCGTTCCTGATAGCCCTGGCTTCAGTGAAATGCGTGGGGGATCTACACGCGCTCTCAGTGAGCCCGGCGTGTATGGAGTTCGGTCCGAATGACTCCAAGGTCATTTTCAGACCGAGGCATGGTTATGTCCCCAAAGTGATCGGCACTCCCTTCAGGGTGCAAATGATCTCCCTCTCGGCTCTGCCAGCACCCGACGAGGGGGATGGTGGCAATGTCCTCTGCCCTGTCAGGGCATTGAAGGTTTATGTCACACGCTCCGCCGCCTTCAGGCATTCTGAGCAGCTCTTTGTTTCGTTTGGCGGGCGCACTAAAGGTCTCGCCGCCTCGAAACAGAGCCTGTCCAGGTGGATAGTGGACGCGATTGCAGCAGCTTACGCCTCCAAGCACCTGCAGTGCCCGCTAGGTGTGAGAGCCCACTCCACTAGAGGCATGGCCTCTTCGTGGGCCTGGGCCAGAGGGATTTCCATCCATGATATCTGTATGGCGGCAGGCTCCGTCTACATTCGTGAGATTTTACAATCTGGAAGTTCCTGCCTTGCAGGCAAAAGTGTTATCAGTTTAATGGGGCTGTTAGCTCTGCCCAGTGACTCTGTGCAGACAACGCTCACGTACTGGTCGTAAGTTCGGTATTGTACTTATGTGAATTTGTAGGAGACCGGCGGTGCCGCTCCCTCATTCATGAGATAGGGTGTTGTTTCAGCCGTCAGTACTGCGAAGTGTCTGTATATGTGTTGGCCCGTTTCTTTACCGGCCACCTGCCCTAGCTGTGTTTTTCCCCGGTTCCCTGGGATACATATGCTGTATGCGAGGCACGCACGGCGTTGACAATATGTTCCCGAAGCGTAAGAAACTTACGCAATACGAGAGAACCTCTCGTAAGAGGGAACGAGTCAAACCTGGTAAAAATGACTAGCGGCCAATGGAGGAGAGCTTTATTTTGCCGTGGGCGTTCCTATAAGTGTGTGATGACACGTGAAAACTGCCGAGTTGATGAGCTACTGAATGCAAAATTTAGCGAGCAAGATTAAAAACTTGACAAAAATGAAAAACAATGTATTTCAAGGCAAATGCATGATATAACATTCACAGCAGTTATTACATAATTACAAAAAACTAAATTATACATTTACAATACCAGTCAGATACTTACAATACCCATCATCAGACGAGTGTAAAAGCGGGTTTAATCCCAAATTTGTCCCAGAGATGACATATATAAGAATTTGTATGGTATTTGTAAGGATATTAAACAGCAATTTCAATTATGTAAAAAAATGGTCCATGAACAAATAGGCACAATTAATCAAATAAAAACGATGACAAAATGAAATAAATGATAGGAAACCGGAAGGTAATTATTATAAACCATTATAAACTGAAACAAAACAAAAAATAAGGACAGATAGATAGATAGATAGATAGATAGATGATAGATAGATAGATAGATAGATAGATAGATAGATAGATAGATAGATAGATAGATAGATAGATAGATAGATAGATAGATATTCAAAAATTAAGCTTTGACGTCATCATTGTATCAGGAAATAAATGTGTGTGGTCACATGACCAAACCCAACAATAGGCTTGTTTGACTGGTTTGACTTAACCCAGCGATGTGCAGATCGATTGACTTGAAACAGTGCATGCCGGTTAGACATTTTGTCCGACTTGAGGCAGCGCCGATGCCACCTGACAGTGATGTATGGCAACAAAGTGCTGCGAGAGCGATTCGAGAGCAGCCGGCTAATACAGCCGGTGCAGTTTCTCTAGAGCGGCTGCACAAAGCTGCATGACGATACAGCTGTTCCACAATTGGCCAGATTCACCGCATTACAGCAATCACGTGTGTTTCGTGTTTATTCTAAAATCTTCAGCTCCACTAATGTGCACAAATCATTTTTTTATAACAGTAAAACCGCCTTTCATGTAGTTGCGATGTTATATTGTCATGTTTATCAAAATAAACTGATTAAAATGTAGACCCCACTTCATTGATAGTGTAGGCTTATATGTTGAACTTTATTCTTGTACAAACACACGCTGTATTAAGCAGTGCATAAAGTATTACATGACAATAATGTCTCTGAAACCTCTGCGCATTGCCAAATATTGCATTTATTTCACTTCAGCTGATAACGTATGCAAACACAGCGCGAGTGTCACTACGGGGACGCAGAAAGTGTCCGACTTCGCAGCTCTTCCCCGCCTACACACAACATCCAGCCGCAGCCGATGTCGAACACACCTAAAGTTAGACCTGCCCAGAGCTCATGTAGACATCTTAAATTTGCATTAAATGAACATTTGCTGCAAAATAGAAGTTGCTTTTTTAATACCAATAAAATATGTGAGGTCAAAATTGTGACCGGTGGGATTAAATGGGTTTTAGTTTGTCTGAAGTGATTGAGAAAGAGTGTCACCTGTTGTCAAGCGATCTCCCGCTCAAACTGATTGGCGGGAAACTATAGAACACTCGTGAGATTAATGTATCGTCGAAGGTGACCTTTTTTTTGTTGCAGAGTTTAATTAACATTTTAATTTCATATGTAAACAGAAGGAAAACTTTAGGCTATGTAACTGTTTTATCCATATGAATAATTCAATTCACATTTGTATAGCACTTTTCACAATACACATAGTCTCAAAGAAGCTTTACAGAATATGCATGCTTCCAATTTAGAGTGATTTGTTATCAGAGGAGACTGTGTCCAAGTTATGAATTTCAGAAAATATACAATCACGCAGTTAGCTAACAATGTATTAATAAACCATGTAATAAAAACAATGGGCTCATTGAAGTAAAGAATACATGTTGTTAACAATGATTAGGGTATATAGAAAAGGTTTGTTGGTGGTAGAGCTGGAGTCGTCTCTTGACAGGTGATGGTCATCTGAAGTCTTCATGAGAGGCTGGATCCATAGGCTACTGGAGCTGACAGACTCTCTAGTTACCTCGGGGTGGGTGTCCCGAGATAAAACAGAACAGGAAAATAATTAGTGTAGCTGCTGTTCAAAACATTAAGCAAAGACAATCATGTGTACTGATATAACTGGAGTACAAGGTTATGAGCTGCATTATGTGAATGCTTGGCTAAAGAGATGCGTCTTTAATGTAGTTAATCTAGAGTCTGAGCCCCGAACATTATCAGGAAGGCTATTCCAGAGTTTAGGAGCCAACTGTGAAAGCGCTCTCCCTCCTTTAGTGGACTTGGATATCTTAGGTACTAGCCTACCAGAAGCCCAGAGTTTTCTGATCTTATAGAGCGTGATTGATTGTAGGGCAATAGAAGTTTAGTTAAATACACAGTAGCTAAACTGTTTAGGGCCTTATTTATAGGTCAGTAGCAATACTTTATAATTGATACGGAACTTAATAGGTAAACAGTGTAGAGATGATAAATTTGATGTTATCTGATCATATTTTCTTGACCTAGTAAGAACTCTAGCAGCTGCATTTTGGACAAATTGTAACTTGCTTATTGAGGAAGCAGGACAACCAGCTAGTAGTGCATTACAGTAATCTAGTCTAGAGGTCATGAATGCATAAACTAACCAGAAAAGGATAACATGTTGCTTAGCAATGTTTCTGAGGTGGAAGAAGGCTGTTTTTGTAACATATGTAATATGATTTTCGAAAGACAAGTTGCTGTCTAATATAACATCCAGGTATTTAACTATATCCTTCTAGATGCAAATTGTATTCCAAGATATTCTGTGTACAGGTTTATGGTCCAATACGTAATACCTCAGTCTTATCTGAATTGGAGAATATTACTAATCATTTAATATTGTATATCTTTAACACACTGTCAACTTGGATAATTTTGAGATTTCATCTGGTCGTGCTGAAATATATATAACAGTGGAAACTAATTCCATGTTTTCTTATAATACCAAGTGGCAGCATATATATTGAGAATAACAGAGGGCCTAACACAGATCCTTGCAGCACTCCATAATTTACAGACGTTATTCGTAGAATTTTCCCCGTTTAAATAGACAAAATGGTAACGTCTGTTAGGTACGATCTAAACCACTAATTATGAATATTTACTATAAATACCAAAACGACCCTGTCGGAATTTTTTTTTTTTAAATCTATAGAAATGACAGGTATTAAAATTACTGAGCATTTTAGTATATTGTTTTTGAAAACATTTTAATGTAAAATTAATGTATAGCTCCGCATTCTACTTATTTACTTTATCGTAAATAAGTCAGGAATCTCGAGTGAAGTCTTCAGATGCGATCTGTGAGTTTTTTACCAGCAAAACAAAAACAAGTTTAGCCATAAAACATACACAGTGATGGACAGAAATGGACTTTATTAGTGTTACATCTGTAAATATGAAATCAGATGATAACAATAATGCATTATAAAGAGGGTCCAGGACACAAAGATTTCGATCTTCAGTGCAACCCTCAAAATGTCCTCCATGTTAATTGACATAATGCAGTGAACATGATCGATAGACAACAATTCATATTTTAAGTTGTACATATTCAGTAATTAACTGCTTTACAAAAAGCAAAATAATACAATGTCATAGTAACTTGTATTTACAGTGTAGTAAATATACTTTTTCTATTTTTACACAAAAAAATATTTACAGAGGTGAAGCTCTCAGCATAAAAAAAGAAACTAAAGAGAACAATTATGTAAAATTTTGCATAACCTCAAGTGCCAAAAAACGTAGTGTTTGAAACATCCATCAGTCTGCCATTACTAAACCCATTCGACACTTGACCTTTCTGACATTAAGACGTACCGATGTGAAAGCAACTCACGAGTAGAAGAACAAAAAATAAAATTGCCCCCAATACACACATTTCAACATGTCCAAGAGTCAAAATGGCACCATTGTATATGGGGTACGGATAAAAGTTAGATTTCAAGCTTGGATTTAATTTGAGAGAAAACTAAAACACAAACATCAGCCACATATGGCATAACATTTACACGACCAGAAAAGAAAATCTGTTGCAATCCCACAAACTCATAACTGGATGGTACAGTCTTGCGGAACCCTGAATGTTACAGTTCACCGACCAAAAGGTGAAAGTAAACTTTGAAAAGAGCTTGAGAATTGTCCCTAAAACAGCATGTTCTTGAATCTTCCATTTTGTTAGAGTTGTCATAACATAGAGCCTAATGAGAGCTTGGTTGCCTCTCTCAGTTCTTTATATCTCAGTGCTTTTACAGCTGATTGTTATTTTTCCTGTAAAACTGAAATGACATTTGATCAAACCTTTCCCTCTAATCCAAAACTGACAGATTATCACCACCACAAGAGTCATCACTGATTGAAGCCAATCAGAACTCAGAAATTAATTTGGCAAAGTAAGTGGGGTTTTGGAAAGGCAGTCCACACTGAGAGATCACAGTTTGGATGGATTGGCAACTTAATGTTTCTCTTCTATGCATGTTTTTCTTGTACTATAAAGTCTAAAAGGGTCAATTCTTGAAATACTACATGAACGATTGTACATTTTTGTTTTAGGGGACAGCTCGCAAATGTTTCCTTATTAGTGTTGACTCATCAGGAAGAAAAATCATTCCTGCCCTAAAGGAAATGACCACAAAAAAGTAAGCATAATATGTAACATAATATGTAACAAACATAATAAGTAAATAAGATCAAATACAACTGAACAAAGGAATGGCACTTGGTTAATACTTTCAATCTATTACATTTAAGAAGGAAATTAGTGCTTTTAAACATAATATACTTTGTATATCACCTTCAGGCAAAGTCTGTGATTCCACCAACAACAAAAAAAGTTAATGTTCTATTATGCATAAACAAAAAAAAGTAGACTTCCTCCCATCCGGTGTCAAACAGTGACTGGTTTAAACAGAGGTGTTCAGTTTATTTTGATCCTGGTAAACACGGCTGGACAGTTTTAGAAGAACCTAAAGATTACCGTAAACGCTGGGTTTAGCAGGAGTGGAGGGAAACTGCATAAAGTGCAGCACAATGCATGTCAGAGGTCCAGCAGGGGCTAAACCCTGCTGTGCTGCAGTTCTCATACAATCTTTTTGATGCTAGGTCTTTTAAAACTGCCAGTGCTGCGTTGTTTCTGGACTTGGCTGGCCGAGCCGTGGCGTGTGCGTCCGCTGGATGCCAGAACCGTGGTAGGGGACAGGTCCACCTTCTCTTTGTCGATTCCTGCTCAAAGCAAAAACATCCATGCATGATTAAACAAAGCTGCAAGTGTGAATATATATAGCCTATATTTTAACAGTCATTCAAAGCTTCCGCTCTTGAGGTTATTAGTATAATGGTTAAATTGAAGAGGACGAATGACCTTTTCTAGGACCTCATAGGGCCCTATCATACACCCAATGCAATGTGACGCAAGTGTTTTTCGTTAGTTCTGTTCGCCCATGGGCGTGCTGGTCTGAAAATGAGGTGTGTTCAGGCGCATTGTTGGCGTGCTGCTATTTTGAGGCAACTGAAATAGACTGCGCGCCATTGACCAACAAAAACCTGGTCTAAAGTCAATAGCACAGTATTTTTTGTGTTATTTAAAGGGAGCATTAGTAATATGCGCCTATAGGCGGGTGCACACTGCTTATTACACACACAGAGACGTGGAGCAGCACACAAACATTTTTTAAATATAATAAATAAAAGGATTCCTCTCTGGAGAGCGTTCCGTCTTTCCGTTTTCCACCATGGTGCAAGTGCAACTGGCTTTTAAAGGGAATGGGAGATGAGATAATTTTTTCCTCTCATGTGGCACAGATCGGATATGACATGTGAACGTGTAAGCAGGAAAAAAAACGCATGAATTCCGATATCCTCAGGCATATGTGGTAATAAATCCGTGCGGTAATAAATATGTTTCGGATACGTGCATTTGTGTCTGTCATGTAAGCGGTCAAATCGGATATTCCCCAGTAAATGCGCATCGTACGTCATTTAAAAAAGGACGGAGGCGAATGACGTCAACTAAGGTGGACACAAACTACCTGCGACCAGTGGCGCAAAAAGTGGGTATGCGCTATATGCGGCGCATAGGGGCGCCAAAGCGATGGGAATAATAATTTAAAAAAAGTCTATATGTAGGTGCTGTTGTGCGTTTCTAAATAATTTCTGTATTTCCTCAATATTATATAACATTTTCGAGGACTAACAGGCTAGAGTAGGCGCCCTCATAAGATTCCATAATAGAATTTTGGATAATAATGGAATATCGTGAGTGGGCGGCGCCTGGCAGGGGCGCCGGCGATTTGACAACGGCGAATTTTGTCCTTGACGCGTGATTTACCACAAAAACTTAAACGTGCGCTTTGGGGTCAAGGAAAATGCGCGTTTCCGACGTTAAGAACACGTGCTTATATGGTAAATCACGCATCAGGGACGCGCGCTATGAGTCGGACAAAACGCATGTCAACGTGTAGGCTAAACAGGTAAACCAAACAGGCAGTGCAAACTTGTGTTTGAAGTATCCAAACAAAAAGAATGTGCCCTTTCCTTGGTGTTCTCAAGATTGCATGCTCACTTTTTAGGGCACACCACTGTTGACCATCTTTTTAAATAATTACACTATTTACCATGATACACTATGGCTGTTATAAGAATTAAATGAGATCAGTATCAACAAAATCCATCTTACCATTTATCAAAATCCACTTACACTGTAATTACAATTGCCTAAATAATGTAATGAGAATTTTAGATTTATGTTCTAAATATAATTTTTGAATTATAGAAATATGAAATGTTGGGAAAAGGTAATTATTCCAGGCCTATGAAACTATAAAACTGCCAGTAGCCTATAGTTGGCGGCGTGAATTATACGAGAATGAAACATATACTTTGTTTGAATCTATTTTTGTTGGAAAAATAGAGAAAAACTGTAAAAAAACTGTTGTATAAAATTAATATCGCATTTTGCAATCGTGCTGATATAGGCTATTCTGGAAAATAGCACTCATGCTCGCATGATATTGCTTAACTCATAATTTCCTCTTTAATTACTTTCAAACAAATGTTTAATTTTTTGTTCTTTATTAGCCTATTTTTATTGAAAATACAACAACAATAAAATAGTACAATAAAAAAATCAACTTGTGTATATTAAACTTTTGTTAAAAAAACCAATAAGACATAAACATAAAATTGCTATACCTGAATTAAAACAAATAAATAAAAGATATTTGGAAATTCCCCTTTAAAACTCAGTTTGTGGTTTGTTTGTTTTTATTAACAAAAGTGATCTTGCGCTTGTGCCTCTGCTATCGTCCTGTCAATCATCTCACGCCTATGATTACAGTTACAGTAAAATTTAAATTTTACTGTACCCACCATCATCGGTTCCCATCCTCAGCCGATCTGCATGATACAATACTAGATTAATGGGCAAGTGAAAACGCACGCCATGTCACAATTTAGTAGGAACTAAAGAGCGCTCTAGAATGTTTGGTACTCCGATTCTTTTCTTTCTTTTGGTTTCTTTATTGGAATCCGATCATAATGTTAATGTTTGTCAATTTGTGACTGTTTTTTTATTTGTTAACATTGTTAATAATATACATGTACATAATTATGGTAGACCTTCAGTGGCTGATATACTTTAAAATAAACCTTTATTATTTACAGCCCATACATAATGATGTCTGGCTCACACGCACGCACGCACGCACGCACGCACGCACGCACGCACGCACGCACGCACGCACGCACGCACGCACTCTCACACACACACACACACACACACACACACACACACACACACACACACACACACACACACACACACACACACACACACACACACACACACACACACACACACACACACACACACACACACACACACACACACACACACAGAGGAAAATAAGTATTTGAACACCCTGCTATTTTGCAAGTTCTCCCACTTAGAAATCATGGAGGGGTCTGAAATTGTCATCGTAGGTGCATGTCCACTGTGAGAGACATAATCTAAAAAAAAAAATCCAGAAATCACAATATATGATTTTTTTACTATTTATTTGTATGATACAGCTGCAAATAAGTATTTGAACACCTGAGAAAATCAATGTTAATATTTGTTACAGTAGCCTTTGTTTGCAATTACAGAGGTCAAACGTTTCCTGTAGTTTTTCAGCAGGTTTGCACACACTGCAGGAGTGATTTTGGCCCACTCCTCCACACAGATCTTCTCTAGATCAGTCAGGTTTCTGGCCTGTCACTGAGAAACATGGAGTTTGAGCTCCCTCCAAAGATTCACTATTGGGTTTAGGTCTGGAGACTGGCTAGGCCACGCCAGAACCTTGATATGCTTCTTACAGAGCCACTCCTTGGTTATCCTAGTTGTGTACTTCGGGTCATTGTCATGTTGGAAGACCCAGCCTCGACCCATCTTCAATGCTCTAACTGAGGGAAGGAGGTTGTTCAACAAAATCTCGCAATACATGGCCCCGGTCATCCTCTCCTTAATACAGTGCAGTCGCCCTGTCCAGGGGTTAAAGCAAAAAAAGAAATCCTGTGCCTGAACTTTTTTTTTCTGTGGGGTTGGGGGCTGGGTGAGTGAAAAAATACGTTATTTGGCAAACAAAAGAAAAAAACAACAGTATAATAATGTATCTGCCAGGGGCGGAGCCAGACATTTTAAAGATTCGGGGCTTAGCCCAAATCTAGTTTGTTCAATGACATTTTAATTTGGCTTTATCGACTTTAAGGAACATTGTTATACTAGACTGGAGTAAAGTTCATAATGATCATGATCAGTTTAAAGCTATGTAGGCTGGACATCTGTCCCTCTACGGGGATTCGGGGGAAGCCCATTGTGTGTTGGAGAGCGCCAAAAAATGTTGATGACAAACAAACAAAAAAATCTCAGGAAATTGGATTTAAACAGGGCAAATACATTAAAGAGAATTAGCAAATATGACTAAAATGCCCAGGTGGAAACTGTCAAAACGGCAAATCAAGAAATTAATTGACTTAACCCTCAGAAAAACATAATTTTCAATGTCAACAGTAAGAATAAGCCAATTTATGTGCAAAAAGTACAAATATAAGAGATCCGAAAAACTATGTAATTCGCAGGCATTTCACACCAGGGCCATAGCCACAAGCCCCCTCATTTACATGTCCGGCCCCCCAGATTACGGATTGCTTAAAATAAAATAAAGGATTGAGTGCACAACGGCAAACAGAGGTGAGAGCTTGTCAAGCACACATCCCTTTTTCACAGACATCGCTGGAAGTTTGAAGTTCAGTCGGATATTTTAAACATAATTGCTTTGATGTCGTGCCTGTGGAAGCCGTTTAGCCCTTCACAGAGGAGCAGCAGACATGCACGGAAGCATATTAAATTATTATTATGATTAGGCTACTTTTATTATTAAATTAATATTAGCTAGGCCTACTACAATTCATAAGCCCCACAATATTTCACAGCGCATCAACGCAACCGACATCCTGCTACTCTGAGTCTGCTACTCATTTCAAAAACAACTTGTTTAATACTTCTCGATTCACGAAAAAAAAAAAAATCCCCCACAATAGGCCACTAGTGAAATATTAAAAAATAAATGTTATTAATCTCTCATCACCTCTAATAGAATATGCGCCCGTAATGCAGCGTCAGATAAACAGTTTTTTTACTTTCACTTTGAATAGGCAAGGCAAGTTGATTTGTATAGCACATTTCATACACAGTGGCAATTCAAAGTGCTTTACACAGAAATTAAGTTAAAATATTCGTAAGTGAATTAAATAAAAAATATATATAGTATAACAGTTATAATAGGAATTAAAAGAAATAAAAAATAAAGATGAAATCCCTATCTGGGGTGGAAGAAAATGGAGAGTCAGGTTTACTTTAAAAATATTTGTCAGGTAACTGTGCGTTTAGACAGTACCCTTGCAGACAAAGCTTCTTGGCCTAACTTGAGGGCGTTCTCTAGATGTTTTACCCGTCAGAGCAGATCTAAACGGGTCTTCCTCGCATTGGAGGGAGTAAAAAAAAAAAAAATTTGTCAGGTAACTGTGCATTTAAACATTACCCTTACAGACAAATCTTCCTGGACAGGAACACCAGGGCTATCTCGACTTTGTTTGACCGTCAGAGCGGATCTACACGGTCCTTCCTCTCACCACCAAGGCTATACAGATCTATCCGTCAGAGCAGATCTAAACGGATCGTCCTCGCGCCGGAGGGATTTCGATTTATCGCTCCCCTGTCTCTCAACCTCTTCCACCCAGACAGCCTTAACAAAAAAATAAAAATAATAAAAAAATAAAATAAAGTATAATTAAAACAAATTAAAAACAGGGTTAAATTGAAACATAATTAAAAGTGCACTAAAAATAAAAACCGGGTTAAATTGATACATAATTAAAGTGCAAGCAGTTCGGACAGAGCACAGAGCTCATTCAGTAAAAGCATAAGATAAGGTGCAATCAGTCGGATGTACAGTGGCACAGTGCTCATTCAGTAAATGCACAGCTGAACAGATGTGTTTTGAGTCTGGATTTGAAAGTGGCTACTGTCGGAGCACATCTGATCTGTTCAGGAAGCTGGTTCCAGCTGCGGCTGGCATAATAGCTAAAAGCAGACTCTCCTTGCTTTGAGTGAACCCTTGGTATTTCTAATAATAATAATTGACTGGCGTTTGAGACCTTCACCGGCATAACTATCGCGCTAAGTTTGCACATTGCGATATGATATCCACTAGCCTGCCCTCATGGTTTAAGATGCAAACATCTTCAATATTGACGTGGCATCTTTCTTTATGGTCATGCAAAATGATGGACAGACAATGATTCACATTTCGAACGCATCATTTCCCGTGATAACAAAATAATTAATTAGGCTAAATTATTGAATTTATAATATATAGCGGTCCCCTATTTTTTAGATGGGACCCTTCAAAAATAAAATTATGGCTAAGCCACTGTTTCACACATGTTAATTCACACACCACTGCCAAAATGCGTCATGCATTGATCAGTCAAAACTAAAAAATCGTTGATTCAAACCTCTTTCAGCAACTGTGGGGGATGAGTACAGCGCAGTCTACGGTTTAAAACTTGCAGATGTCCTGGTCAGTGTGCACACGATGATGGACAGGAGTCACTTATTCGCCATTCAATTAAAGCCATTCAACTGTGCTCTCAGAGTTGGTTATTTTTATAAAGAGGTGTAATCCACGCTGGATCACTCTCCCACTCTTTACTCTAATACAGATACAACTTCTTTATGCAGATAAAACTGTATATTTATGCCACTTTAGCATTGCGATCACTTGAATATACAGCTACAAGATATCGCGATAAAAACCCTTCAGTCATGAATGAGCGCGTCTGCCTGTTGATCGCTGATTGGCTGGAAGTGTCTGCTCGTCGGCGACGTCAACACCAATGCCAGATGACTCTGCATGTTACTCTCAAACCATTGGTAGGCGAAATCATGAACTCGAACGTGATATCAACACAGTTTTTTATTTATAGAATTTTTCTCTGCAGCCAAATGCTGAACGCCGGAAATCCGGCACGGTGCCCTGCCTGTCCCATGTGCAGAAAAACACCCCAAAGCATGATGCTACCACCCCCATGCTTCACAGTAGGGATGGTGTTCTTGGGATGGTACTCATTATTCTTCTTCCTCCAAACACGTTTAGTGGAATTATGACCAAAAAGTTCTATTTTGGTCTCATCTGACCACATGACTTTCTCCCATGACTCCTCTGGATCATCCAAATGGTCATTGGCAAACTTAAGATGGGCCTTGACATGTGCTGATTTAAGCAGGGGAACCTTCCGTGCCATGCATGATTTCAAACCATGACGTCTTAGTGTATTACCAACAGTAACCTTGGAAACGGTGGTCCCAGCTCTTTTCAGGTCATTGACCAGCTCCTCCCGTGTAGTTCTGGGCTGATTTATCAGGTTTCAAACTTTCTTAGGATCATTGAGACCCCACGAGGTGAGATCTCGCATGGAGCCCCAGTCCGAGGGAGATTAACAGTCATGTTTAGTTTCTTCCATTTTCTAATGATTGCTCCAACAGTGGACCTTTTTTCACCAAGCTGCTTGGCAATTTCCCCGTAGCCCTTTCCAGCCTTGTGGAGGTGTACAATTTTGTCTCTAGTGTCTTTGGTAAGCTCTTTGGTCTTGGCCATGTTAGTAGTTGGATTCTTACTGATTGTATGGGGTGGACAGGTGTCTTTATGCAGCTAACGACCTCAAACAGGTGCATCTAATTTAGGATAATAAATGGAGTGGAGGTGGACATTTTAAAGGCAGACTAACAGGTCTTTGAGGGTCAGAATTCTAGCTGATAGACATGTGTTCAAATACTTATTTGCAGCTGTATCATACAAATAAATAGTTAAAAAAATCATATATTGTGATTTCTGGATTTTTTTTTTAGATTATGTCTCTCACAGTGGTACATGCACCTACGATGACAATTTCAGACCCCTCCATGATTTCTAAGTGGGAGAACTTGCAAAATAGCAGGGTGTTCAAATACTTATTTTCCTCACTGTATATATATATATATATATATATATATATATTTATTAGGGGTGGCAAGGTTCACAAAACCCACGGTTCGGTTCGTATCACGGTTTTAGGGTCACAGTTTTCGGTTCTGTACGGTTCTTGTTGTTGTTTTTTTTTAATTTACTTCAGCATATGATATATAACTTAATCATCCACAATTAGGATACAGTATTAAAAATTGTTATATCAAGTTGTTTCCTAACTGGCTGTCTCCCGAGTCCGACACATTGGCGTAACATTTTTCATGTTAATCATATAAATTTTGATCAGAACAATGCACTGTGGCTTTAATTCAGCTGACCTGATTAACACATTTCACCATGAAGTGTCCGGTGTGTTTCACAATCACCATATGACATCCAGCGCTGTGAGAAAATAACATAAAATACACGAAAACACAACACTGCCAGAAGTTTTTGCCCAAACTTCAAAGGCATGTTTAAATTATTAGAACTAGAAGCATATCTTAACTTTTAAATGTTACATTTATCATGTGAATTACTTATATACAACATATGAATGTGTGTATGAGACAGAGGGGAACACGGTCTTGCAGCAGATGTTGCCCATCATAAATCAAAGCACGAGACAGACAGGGGTCGGAGGAGAACACCGGAAAATGTGACAGAATGGACAATATTTGCAATACACGAGCCGCGGTTCAGATGCGCGACTCGCGAGACAAACACTGCCAGTGTGTGTATGCGCCGCGGGCATGCGTCGCGCGGCACCCGCTCTCGCACTGCATCTGTCCTGCTATACGATGCTAGCGCATCCTCCAACTCCGGGCAGCCTTCCTTATCTCTCCCACTTTCATTTCTATATGTGACGTGACCTGCAGCACTCCACTTTTACTTTACTGTATGTCCACACACACCTCTTATTTCCGAACGGTTCGTTTTTTTTCCATGTACCGTGCCACCCCTAATATATATATATATATATATATATATATATATATATATATATATATATATATATATATATATATATATATAGTCAAAAAAATCGGATGTAGTCACCAAATCGGAATTGTGCATCAAGAGCTGCCGTGTAAATGCGGCCTAAGAGACTTGGTACAACACTTTAAGAACATGTGCTTGACGCGCCAACTGTTTTTTCCGTCGTTAAACCAGCAAAAGTGTTGACACCCTAAGTGCACCTGCGGCATGCACTTCAGACCATTCAAATTGTTAAAATAGGGCCCATAGAGACCAACCAGATAGATACCAATTAGATACTGTATATCACGCTCAGATGATATAAAAATTATATAAAGCACACACGAAAGGTGGCAAAGCTGTTGCTTCACACATTGTGAGTGTGTACTGTCTAATATTGGTCAAACTTTACATTTAGAGCATACATACACCATTGCCTGGTTTCATAAGGAGGGCTTCGGTTAAGCCAGAATTAGGCCTTAGTTCAATTGGGACATTTAAGTTGCTTTTATAAACGTGCCTTAGAAAAAAACATAACTGGTGTGCATCGAGTGTGCCAAAAAATGTCACAGATATATTTTAAGATTCGTCAGTGCAAGTTGCTTTTGTTAAAACAGCGCAAACATGCATTTTAGTCTAAGACTAGGCTTAAGCATTGCCTGTGCAACCGGGCACAAAATAGAATAAAAGACTGGTGTAACCATACTAGCCCCCCCCCCCCCCCCCCCCAAAAAAAACCCAAAGTGTGAAAGCCTGACAGGAAACAACTTGAAACAATTAACAAACGCTCTTTGATCCATAACTGTACATGTAAAAAAGTAGTGCAAGATGTCATAAATTAGATTTATAATTAAAACATTGCTTTTAAATGTTTGTCTCTTTAAGTTAATCTCTTCCAAACCAACCACAACTGACACTGTGTAGACCAGTATATTAAGTCCTGGTTTCACAGAGAGGGCTTAGATTAAGTCAGGATTAGATCTTAGTTCAATTAGGACATTTAAGTAACTTTTATAAACATGCCTTAGAAAAGTATTATTGCTCAATAACATTGCTGGTGTGCGTCTTGAGACCAAACAATGGCACTGACATATTATAGGTGCAAGTTTCTTTCAGTTAAAATGGCTCAAACATGCACTTTAGTCAACACTTGAACAGATATTTTTCATTAGACAGCATGCCAGTTGTGACAGAAAGACAGACAGCAGGAAAGCAAGAGTGAGAGACAAATTAAAATAAATAGTCTCAGGTACTTCAGGACAGACCTGGTGCATGCTGGGAGGTGGCCAGTGAGGTCATTGAATTCGAGAGGTTGAGGTTGGCAGTGATGGTGAGCTGGCTCTGGACAGGTGGAGGGTATGGAGAGGTGGGTGTCCGCAGACCCTCCTCGTTCGTTTCCTCATCGATACCGGGCAAATAGGTGTCAATCAATGCATCAAGAAACTTGACAATCAGCTCTGCATAGTCTGGGAACTGACTTTGCTGAAGGGAACAGAGAGCAGCTCAAGTTTATGCAGATATACAACTAAAATACATATATACACAAACATAACCACACACTACCGGTCAAAAGTTTAGAAAAGGTGTTTTAATGGTTTTGAAAGAAGTCTCCTAATTTTACCAAGGCTGCATTCATTTGATCAAAATATAGTAAAAAGAGAAATACTGTGATATTATATTATTACTATTTAAATAATCTGGGCTGCATTTCCCGATAACGTTGTCTCTTAGCGCGCTACGAAGACTCTAAAGGTATAACTTAACTAAAGGTATACCATTTCTAGGTGTGTTCCTCGAACTATATCTTAGGAGGTTGCTTAAGGTAAACCTTCTTAAGTGCGACGTTAGCAGGTGCTGTCCGTGGTGGCGGTGCTGAAGTGGCTTATATCGATAGCTCAAGAATCGATTATTTACTCTATGCAGAGGCTGTTTCACTGCTTTATGCAGAATTTTTTTTTTTCTTTATTAAAGAAGCACTTGCAAACTAAATTTTTTATAATTCTGACATGAGTACGCGAACCAGCAATCTCATGCTCAACCGCATAATGCGTCAACCCGCTACACTAACTGGCAGTATGCCTTCACTGGCATTTGAAAGAGTCATTTATATTATTACAATATATTTTCCATAGTGTGTTAATTTACTCAAATTATTTCATTACATTACAGATGAACAATCAACAACCCAGTGACTGCAGACGCAAGCACTCTTTCCATGCAGTTTTTCATGTCCGTGGCGGCGCCAAGCAAGTCGGTAACAGCGCCACCTGCTGTCGTGGAGTGCGAATTACATGACCGTTTACTAGCATGCGTGTGGATCTGAAGGCATTTGCGTGTGGATCAGCAAGGCGAAAAATTAGTGCCAAAAGTCACGTGACAGTTTTTCGTACTTGTAGAATTTTGTTTTGTACTTGAAGGATTTTGTTTTGTACTTGTAGAATTTTGTTTTGCACTTGAAGGTTCTTTTTTTTACTCGAAAGATTTTAGTTTGTACTTGAGGGTATTTTTTGTCATTGAAGAAATACGTTTCTTTGTATATGTAAAACGTACTGTATTTTTGATAGGTACGTTTTTTTTATTTGCAGAACAAAATGCATTAGTTTGTGAGTGATGTTTTGCATTTGCAAACCATGCTGAGTTTGTTTGTGAATCGTTGGGTGTGAGTAAAACACGTTGTGTGTGTGTGTGAGGTTTTGGCATGATTCTAACTCCATAACTTTGCTACCACGTCCACGAACCTCCCCCTGTGGTCCACCACCACCTGGACATTGATGGCCGCAAAGCCCTTACAGCAAATGAAGGCCTGGTCTAGTGCAGAAGGGTTGGTGATGGGTATAAGTGTCCCGTCGACAAGGCCTATTATTTGAGGGATACCAGCAATGGCATGGAAGCCTTGGTGCACCTCCATCACTTTGTGCCTGGCGGAAGGCATGCGGATATACTCCTCATTTTCCGCACCTCCAGAAAACTCCCCACGGCATAAAAACAGAGAGCCGCCAGCAGCTGGATTTCAGGGCTGAGAGGGTAGCTCCGTCCAGTTTGTCTCGACAAAGTTGGACCAACAAGATCTAAAAGCTGCCCAATTTGCTGTCGTGTAATTTATTTTGAATAGTGGCTTCTGACATGGTAGCCAGGGGACTAAAGTTTTAACGCATGAAATAGTGCACATACACTAAATGGCTCCACGGATGGCGCCGTCTTTGATTTACCACAACTATTCTCTGTCTCGCTGCCATAGTTTGACCAAACTCCCCTCCACAATCATTCCCTTTATAGGCTCCTAAGCTTTTCCTGTCTAATGGTTTGCCAGCTGATGTACCTTTGGATAATATAATTTAAAAGCTAACAACCATTAGTGTAATGACAATTGTAATCCTTGCATTAAAAAAATTAGCCTGATTGAACATTGGGTGTATATTACAACTTCAGAATTATATTCGTATAGACGGACATGTAAATAAGCTTTTTGCACAGTGGTGGCCACTAGTGGAATGAACTGTCAATAGTGATAAGGTATAGCTAAGAGTGGTCCAGACCAACCTTACGAAAGTAATACTTACAGAAGGTATTCTTAACTAAGATAGTTTCGGGAAACATGTATTAACGTTAAGGTACACCTTAAGGTATAACTTAAGAACGACGTAGTGTTAAGAAGGTTTCGGGAAATGCAGCCCTGGTTTCTGTTGCAATACATTTTAAGCATCCATTACCTCAGTCTTCAGTGTCACATGATCTTTCAGAAATCATTCTAAGATCATTTCTTATTAGCAATGTTGAAAACTTTCAAAAGTTTGGGGTAAGATTAAAAAAAAAGAAAAAAAGAAAAAAGAATAAATACATTTAAGCAAATGCACAATAAATTGACAAAGACAGTATAAACTTATGTAAATAATTAACTAACTTAACTAAATTACAAAAAAGTTATATTGATAATAAATGCTGTACTTTTGAACTTTCTATTCATTAAAGAATCCTGAAAAAAAAAAAATGTTGGGCCAAAATGTTGGCCATGTTGGGTGGCCATTTTGAATTTTGTATTTTACAAACACATTAGCGTATCGTTATCGAGCCAGCGCCATCTAGTGGTAAAATTAAATATTCACATGCTTATAAAAGTTTGGATGTGGTTGACTTATTTTCACGGGAGTCATATGTAGTGATTGAGGTGATTCAGACACTTAATTGCCTGTTACATTTAACAAATATGTTTTAAATACTTTGGGCTGAATAACAGACCTTCCCCCAACACAACAGAGAAGGATCCTCCGTTACCAGGGAAACCAGCTGATAAGGTGTTTTACGGCCCCAAAGGAATGTGGCCACATGGAAAGTTCCCAACTAAAGACACAAATCCTGTAAAACACACATTGTGGCCTCAAGTTATAGACAAATCGTCTATAAATGAACATGCACCCCAGGACATTGTATGTACACATACAACTCTCCTGTAATGTGTGCCCTATCATTGCATTCCCTATGTATCCAAGTCCTATGAACGACTTACTATTTCATGTAACCTCATATATGTCATGTCTCCTATCAAATTAATGCACACTTCATAACTTACACTTCCACGTATGTCATGTCCTTGTACGAAGCAATATGTGTTTGTTGCATTAATTAGAGTATGCCTGAGCACATCAATTTCAGGCTTGGAACAAAGAGCAATAAAATTCTCCAGAGGAATTTCCCGCTTGGAAATCTCAACAATCTCATTGGTCAAGCCTGCCTCTAGAGGGTGGAACTATTTCCTGACCTTAAAAAGAGAGCTCTCAGAGATCCTTCCCGCTCTTCTTCTCCTGCTAACACAGACACAACACGCTGTGTCTGGGGGGCTCTCACCCAGCAGGGTGCCCACATGGCAGGCCTCCACAAACACCGAGCCAAAGGCCTCACAAGGCCATGGACCAGAAGGCCCAAACTCTGCATGCCATGTGCAACTTCCTCTATGGATTCGAAGCAACCACGCAAGCTCATCATCTCTTCTTCATCCAATGCAGAAGAACTTGATCGCCACGTCAAAGCCATCGGACGGAACCCACTAACTTTCTCCTGCGATTTCACCTCGGACGGCCTTCTACAGCTCAAGCTAAATGCAAGTAAAGTACGAACCAGAAATCACGGTGTAGTTAGTAAAACTGTAAACCCCTTTGTTACAACAAAGGAGTTTATTGAGAATGGTTCTTTACAAGGTTTAGACTCTCTGCATAGTTGCATCCATCTATTCTGACGCTTTCCCTTCCAACCACTTTAACCTTAACTCTTGCCATGTATGTTTGTGTATGTGTATGTTTGTATGTTTCATGTTAGTTGTAGTCTTGTTCCGTGATTTAGTTATTAAAGTTTGTGCACAACATATGTTTGGTCCTGACTCCCTGCCTGCAAACAAACTGTCCCTTAAATGATCGATCTTGCTACGTGCTCTATATGCGCGTACATAAATTAAGAGACATTTTTCTGTAGCCATGGAAAACATCCTTTTCTAAGAATTAATTAATAATCAATACTGAACGTCCATAGGACTAACTGATTGATTGTAATGTTAACGTAGCCACGTCAAGTTAATATATTTAACTGATTTGAATATTCATAATTAATCATAAGGAATAATCATAATGAGTTATGAGTAATTATTAATATTTCCCCTCAGAGCTAATTCGCTACACATATCCTTAGATTCCTGAATCCTTGCCAAGTCCAACGTTACCAAACATGCTAGGTTTCACCTTATGGTTAGTGCAACGTTGCGATTTAGCGCTTAAACAACTTTCACAAATATCTTTGAAACTGTTAGTCCGATCGAGAAGAAACCACTGTAGGAAAATCGGAATCATAGCGGGTTACCTATATGTTAATGGCCAAATGTCAAAATTTTGATAGTACATTTATTACATTTACATTTATGCATTTGGCAGGCGTTTTTTATCCAAGCGACTTACATTGCATTCAAGGTACATATTTTACATTTTGTCAGTTCTTACAGTTTGTAAGTGGCAAAAAAATGCAATCAAAGTCGGGTGTGGGTAATTTTTTTTATTTGCTCATACATACAAATGTCTATAACCTAAACAAAATGATATATTTTCACCAAATTTGACACACCCTGGGCGCACTCTGAGGACATAAAAAATGTGATTGTGTCACTTGGTGGCACTATAATTAAACAAAACATGAATATGCCACTAATTTCAATACAGTATTATGTAAATTGCTATATTTTACAAATGCATTGATGTATCATTACTAAACTCAGTGTGTGCTATCGAAACCATGCCCTGAAGGTACTCAAAACGTTTCAAGACAACGCCACCTTGTGGTCAAAAGTTATAATGAATTAAAAAAAACATTATAATAGCTTTTGATTTATTTAGCCTATTGTCATGAAACCTGCCTTAATATATTTCCTGGGTCACGACGAGAACATGGATACCAAGTTTGCCATATTTCGTATATAGATACGTAAAGTTATGCCAGAAACATCAATCTGTATGCTATATCCCTAGCTGACCCATTAAACCTTTAGCTATGAACTCTTTAGGGTCATGCATTGGTCTCTCACCCTTGCTCTCAACAACAAGTGTGCCAAAATGTTGCAGATGCTCAGCCTATCCTCCCCGATGGGAGACCTAAGGGACCAACTGGCCATTGCAAGGAACACCGTTCCACCCAGGGTTACTGAAAGCCTATAGCACCAGAGCCAACGCAACTGGACAATGAGAGAAGAGGACTAACAATACATGACCTAAGCCAGAGTTGCAGCCACACATTTGACCAAGGGTCTCACCTCCTTAGCTCCTACCTCATGGATCTGAAACAGAAGGTAAACAACCTCACACAACAGATCAGAGACCAGCACGGAGCAGACACATGCTCAAAGCCTCACAGACCAGCTAGACACTGAGGCTCAAACCAGAATCAAAAAGACCTTAAACGGCTCAGACAGCTGCTGAAAAATGAGAGCAGCTGGACAGAGCAAGCACAGGACAAGTGCAGAACTGTCACTATGGCAACAGCCCAGGTACCAGACAAGCCACTGGGAGAAGCCATGGAAGACAGCACCCTCAACCTGCACACACCACAGGACGTCCCACAGCCGTCAACGACAACATCCTCCTCCAAGCCCTTCACACGGGTGTCAAGTGGAGGCTGCACAAGGACAGCTGGACAGACCTGCCTCAGAGATACAGGAGCTGCTGACACAAGCAAAATAGTTCCTTGAACAGTACTCACCTGAGTAGAGTACTGCGAAGGACAAACTTCCAACTCCTTGCCCAACACAGCTCAGGCAAGCTCACGTCAGCACCCACACAAGAGCAGAGCAAAACTCCAATCCTTCAGACTTCTCGCGACTGAGAGGCTAACAACCACCTGCTGCCCTCCTGCCACCAACACTAGGTCGGCCTAAAACCCTCTTGATGCCACACAGACCCTTAACCACTTCCTGCAACCATAAGCAGACACACCTGCCCCACACAAAATTACTTCAGGATGACAGGTGACACACTGTCAGGGCACCTGCTGCCTCAACACCTACTGCACAAGCTCAGAGATCTGAACTTGGCTACTTCTACGCTTGGAAGATTTGGCCTCTCTCATTGGTCAAGTCAACCCTAAGAGGAGTGACCGTTCACAGACTTTAAAGAGAGACGCACAGATCCGCCTCCCTCTCTTGCACCTACGACTGATACGCTGCATCTGCTGGCACCCACCAGGCCAAGCCTGCCAGGCTGGCAGGCCTAAAACACTTCAAGCCATGTGCAGCTTCCTCGACCATGACCAAGAGTCAAACTAACCATGCAAGTTCATCATATCTTCTTCAGTCAACACAGAAGAAACTGCAACTTCAACACCATCGGACCGAACTATCAAGGCTTTCTCCTGCTACTGTATATCCAGACGCTCTTCAACCGCTCAGGCAAATGCAAGTAACATACGATATACTAAATTGCTATTTAGCTTAAGTAGTGAACCCCTTTGTTACCAAAGGAGCTTTGAAGATAACAAACTGATTAGGGATGCTCATTTGGGTTAATTTTCCCGCCGCTCATTTCTGACAACAGAGAAAAACGGAATAAAATATAAATAAAAAGCATAAAATAAATAGGCCTACACTAAATATTTTTCACTTAAATAATTACCAAATTAAGATGACAAAACGAAAATACACTGAATCCGTTTGAAGATTTGAAGAACCGGAATATTTTTTTCCATCAGAGTTTTTTTCGTCAAATAAAAATAGCAGGCCTACCTCAATCCACACCTTGTATTTTTTTTTTATTTTTTTTTTAAAGTAACATGTCTAAGTGATGTGGATTACTCTGGAGCGCAGCCTGTTAGACCCGTGGCAGAAAACACCCTCTCAAGCCTTGTTTATACTTTCGTCTGGCTCCGCAGCGCACACCTCCGATGACTGCACGCGCGCCTTGTCCGTTTAGGGAGGTGTTTATACTCAACACGCTCACCGTTGTGCTATTCTTTGAAACGACAGAGGGCGACACAGAATAATTGTTCTATAAACCATCAGGAAAAAGCGACGAGAAGAAAATATGCGACAATAAGCAAACCTTACACTTGGCACAATGCAGTCAGGCAAGTACCGTTCTCCTGGTAACTGCCAAACCCAGACAGAGAAGTGTGATTTGTCACTCTAGAGTCCAGTGGCGACATGCTTTACATGCATCTGACGCTTTGCAGCTTGGATGCAGCTGCTCGGCTATAGAAACCCATTCCATGAAGCTCTCTATGCACTGTTCTTGAGCTAATCTGAAGGACACACGAAGTTTGGAGGTCTGTAGCTATTGACTCTGCAGAAATTTGGCAAATTTTGCACACTGTGCACCTCAGCATGCGCTGACCCCGCTCTGTGATTTTACGTGGCCTACCACTTCTTAGCTGAGTTGCTGTTGTTTCCAATTACTTCCCCTTTGTTATAATACCACTAACAGTTGACCGTGGAATATTTAGAAGTGAAGAAATTTCACAAATGGACTTAATGCACAGGTGGCAACCTACCAAGGTACCACGCTTGAATTCACTAAGCTCCTGAGAGCAACCCATTCTTTGACAGATGTTAGTAGAAGCAGCCTGCATGCCTAGGTGCTTGATTTTATACACCTGTGCCCAAAGAAATGATTGGAAAACCTGAATTCAATGATTTGGAGGGGGGTCCCAATACTTTTGTCAATATAGTGTATATACAAAAGATTATTGTTAATGTTTTTCTCTTGCATTTTGAGAACAAATTTAGTGTCACTTACCTTAGAGAAAGGACCAGCAAACCTCCAGAGTCCATTAAACCCAAAAGCTGTGGAGGCAAGTAAAAATGTTATAGATTCTGAGTACTCACTCACTAGACCCGGTGTACCCACTCAGTCACTCATTCATTGATAACAGGATGATTTTCACAGCTTCTCATTGGACTCTAGCAATCATAGATCCTTCATCTGCCCATCAGACTCTGACATTTACAGTTCAGACTCTCATATCTAAATATCAGACTCTGGCATTCACAGATCAGACTCTCACATCCACCTATCAGATTCTCACATTTACGGATCAGACTCACATCCACTGATCCTGCATTGCTCAAACTGAGTATCCTCTCAATCTTTAATCAGATTAAAAATGAAACTAGTTTTATATGTGTGCATGTATACGAGAGATGTGAGATACTTTACTTTGCAGGTAGGATGTTTGGTACTGAGGTGGGGACTCTTCATGATAAACTACACTCTGCACAATTCCATGGACTGGGTTCAGAAGATTTGGGTCCTGACACAGTGACAACAAAGTATTAATCTTTGAATCCAGGAGGTTGTGACTGAAATAAAAAGCAAAACACAATGAGAGAGTCTAATTTCATCATTCAATGTCATATATACTGAAGAGCAGGTACAGGGTTTCTGCAGGGTTTAATCAGTCAAATTTAAGACTTTTTAAGACCTTTTTTTGACCATTATGATTTGAATTTATGACCTACACGAATTACGATAAATAACTTCAGTCATTAAAATTCCTTTCAAAAGTCTTTATTATTGACTTTCATTGAAAGTAACAAGTTATTATTTAAAGAGTAATTCTATTATTTCTTACTTAAGATTAAGAAACTGAAGCCTTTGCCTTCTTTTTCTTGAGTATCAAGAACACAGGAACACTTAACAATTGTAACATTGTAAAGTAACATTGTAAATTAACAATTATTTATGGCATTACTTTCCAAAATAACAAGTCAGTCAGTCAGTCAGTGTCTGTCTACATTTTTGTATTTACATTTGTACATACATTTGTGATGCACATAAATTTCCCGCACATAAATGTTTTGGCTATGTCAGAGTCTGGTAACATTGTTCGGAAAAGTTCGGCAATATCCTCGTTCCCGTTGTACGATTGGTGTTTGGTCACAGTATTCAACACCCACAGGACCTCCGCTTTCAGTGTGGAGGTTGATCCGAAACCACTGTGTGTGGCACTGGATGCGACAGAAACAGAATCCCGCGCTGTACTTGGACCGGGTAATGTTAGTGACGGAGCCGAACAAAACTGACGGATCGCCTGCACCCGCTGCAGGCCTTTTACAGCAACGATATGCTTTTCTGACTTTGCATGCGACTTCAATGCTTTAATGCCTAAACTAGACAGCTCCAACGTCTTCTTAAACAGAGTGCAATAGGCTTGATACCGATTGTTAGCGGCGGGCTTGAGCCAGCTACTAAACACACCGTCTTCGAGCCATAGATCGTTAAAGGTACATTTTCCCATTGTGATAGCCAGGATGATTTCAATTAAACCAAGCACTGACTCAGTATGATACAGTATGTTCGGAGTTCGCGAGGGTTTCTGTGAAAGTCCTTCCGACAAGTCTGTATGCTGCCGCATGGACCTTGTAGTTCTGGAACGCTGTGATACCAGTGTGATACCACCCAGATTCCTCATACAGAACTACAACAGGCGAAACAAATGAATGCCATTGCCGCCGCGAGCGCATTTTGATGGAAGTTAACGGTCGAGCATATCAATTTTAGACGTGGCTAAATGTTTTTTATGACCTTGTATGGAAAATCTGGACGTTTTTATGACTTTTTATGGCCTTAAATTCTTATTGTTAAATTTATGACTTTTTATGACCCCGCGGAAACCCTGAGGTACATTTGGACTTACACAACAGGAAAGACCTTTGGGAAGACAACACTGGCCTCAGCTAGAAACTCATACAGGACCCTCTGCTCAAATTCATCCGATGTGTTTTTCACCTGAGTGGCCTGAAAATCATTCAATAATACAGATGTGTCAAAATTCAGAGGATGAATGAATGTTAAAAGGAAATGGTGGGTAGGGGGGCAGGAAGTAACACGAAAGACTTCAGAGGAACTGAAAATTATAGAAAAAGTAACAAATATTTAAATCATAAATGCAAATTGATCTGTGAATGAGGAACTGAAAAAATATGTATTTATTTCGAGAAAGAAAGAGATTACCAGCACAGTCAGAAGCAGCGCCTGGATTTTGGGATCTGTGAGAACTTCCTCATTAAGCAGAACATTGGACTCAGACACAGAGACCTTCCGCAAGTGGTGATGAGAGATTCTTGGGGTTTCTTTCAACAGAAAACAAAAAGTTATAAATGGATGCAAACATTGAGAATCATTCACATCTTTGTGATCCTCACCAATTTCATATTCATTTTCAGCAACTCTCCTCATCTTGGGCGGCGTTGTGATACCCGACTCTATTTCAGGCCTCTTCGGTGCTTTGCTGTCTGATATCAGGTGGTCAAAGCTTTTCCTGGTGCCTAAGGAAAACATTTTAAGAAAATTAAAATCACTATAACAAACTAATCTAAAAGTTAAAAGCATTAAGGTATACAACGATTAGGCATAACATTATGACCACCTTCCTAATATTGTGTTGGTCCCCTTTTTGCTGCCAAAACAGCCCTGAACCATTTTTGCTTTGTGGCAGGGCATATTGTTCTGATGAAAGAGGCCACAGCCACCAGGGAATACCGTTTCCATGAAAGGGTGTACATGGTCTGCAACAATGCTTAGGTAGGTTTCAAAGTAACATCCACATGGATGGCAGGACCCAGTCGTCTAGCCATCACAATTTGGCCCTTGTGAAACTCGCTCAAATCCTTATGCTTGCCCATTTTTCCTGCTTCTAATACATCAACTTTGAGGACAAAGTGTTCACTTGCAGCCTAATATGTCCCACCCACTAACAAGTGCAGTGATCAGTGTTATTCACTTCACCGGTCATTATGTTATGCCTGATCGGTGTACATACATATCCTGTAAATGAAATTGTTTTCTTAATAAATTACCCAGAAGCTTCTTTGTGTTGACCTGGGAGGGTTGCCCCATGTCCAGGCTCATGGATTTGCGTGTTCGTGGGCTGATCTGGCCCACTATGGGGTACTGGGCCACCAAGTACCGCTCTGAGACCTTCGGGGATGCCCACAGCTGGCATTCTCGCAGCATTCTGAATGACAAAGTTCATGATTAATGAACTAGTATGTAAAAAGTTAGCATTTCACAAAAGGTGATAGGTGTGAAGTTACCCTGATCTTCTGTCTAGGTGGTACCTGCAGGTGGAATCCTCATGATGTATAGAGTACATATCCATGGGAACATTCTCCATGGTAACATCAGAGAGTAGCAACAACTTCCTGTGTTTCAGGCTGCAGCGGCTTCGCACTTCTTCTGACACTGGGAGGAGAGCTATACAAGTGCGCAACATTACTCACTATACTGGACCCTAAATAACCAACGTGAAGACAACCCAGAGAAGGAAAGGCGAGATAGCAGTGGTTTCCTTACCTGCCAGATATGCCACACTCTGTGTGTTCACCTCAAACTTGTCACAGTTCAGGTGCTTTCCTACCAAGGCCAACAGCATGTGCAGGATACGGATGGTCCGTGCCACTGTGGTGGGGGAGGGGTGGCGGAACCCTGCCAAAACAAAACAGAAATGTGATAGTTTCCAACCAACACACAAAGTATTTGAATATTTTTTGCATAACACCCATTTATTTACCTTTCAATAGGTGTCCGACCAAAGCAAAATTAAAGTTAGAGTTGAAGTTGAGACCAACAAAATGGTCCATCTGTTTGCAGTGCCATTCTAAAGGCTGACGAATCTCCATAAACACCTCCTCAGGACTCTGAGAGATAGACAGGAGAAATCCTTTCACCAGTTCTTTTTTGTTTCAAGTTGTTTCAATCACAAATCAACAAAATGTTGTTTGAAATGGTTTTAGATGGAGAATAGCATGCTACAATGTAAACTACAAAATGCCAACTTCCCAAAAATCTTTATTTTCAAGTACCCAAAAGCACATTTTTGGTTACTATTGCCACTTTAGAACTACCCTATTTGGAAGTGTACTTTTCATCCACGATTCATTTATTCTGCAACTGCTAATAAGAGGTGGTTTCCGATATAGTGTCGTCCTACATATGTTTGTATATGTGCTGCAATTTGACATGTAAGAGTGTTATATTAGAACCTTGTCGTTGAAGACTCGCAGACTATCGAGTGTGTGTAGGTTCTGTTCCAGCAAAGCGGTTCCAGCAGAGTACAGATTCACCTCGTCCAACTGCAGCACAGCCACAGCCACCCAGAAGAGCGCTTTGTGCATCGGTGAGTCCTGAACGACACGCACACAGTTAAACAAGTCACACTGTCTCTCTTTCTCACACTTACACATTTTTAGAAAAGCACTGAAATGTAATACCTTGTTTAGTAGAGGCTGTAGTTTAGTGAGGGCAATGACGGTGGCTTCGATCAGCACCTGGCTATTACAGTTATCAGGACTCTTCAGGCAGCTCTCCAAACCCTGAGAATGAAAAACAACAACAGTTCTTCTTAAATGAAAGAAAACATCAAAGATAGATGGCAACTGAGATGATGGGGACAGGATCATTTAATACTTTCCAAATCAGAGCAAAAACAGTACACAGGACAGCTTATGGATTGACTGTTTGCTTTAAAGGAAGACAGACAGTTTAGACAGGTTCTGACCCGGTCGATGCTGAGGAGAGGGCTGGCCTTGCTCAGGATCCGTATGATTTGTTTCATTTGGGTATGTGTGACCCGTTTACTGATGCAGCCAAATACCACAAGAGCCCGTGGCTGCAAGGATGGATTATATTGAAAGGCAAACCTGCACATTAAACACACACATACATGTTCATCATGAATCTTCATTGAAAAGTAGACTTTTTATTAATTATTAATAAATAATTTCATGATTCATCTGTATAGAGCAGTTTGCATACTTCTGTGCAAGATCGGTCCACTGGTCCAGCCATTTACAGCCTGGAATGTCCCTCATACATGCCTAAAACACAAAGGGAAAAACCCAGTCAAACCCTGTGACGTACTTTTAACCAGTACGTAATGCTTACCAACACAGAAAAAAATAGAGAAATGAAACCGGCAGATGCACAACATTGGATCTTTATTATGTCTTCCAGTAACTAAACAACTCTATCCTGTGAACATGCAAAAGTTAAAAAGTTACTTCTAACAGATTGCTCCTGCCTGATCGATTGCTCCTGTCTCCTGTCTGCCTTGTCTGTAGCTCTGTACAGCCTTGCTTACGTTTGAATCTTTATTTTGATATTTCCTCTTTATTCTACTGCTAAATATAACTTACTCATCACCATAAATTGTTTAAAAATTGCCTATCACGTTAAATTTGGCATCGCTAGCTTTTAATCTAAATCACCATCACACGTTAGCATTTCGCTAGCCTGTTAGCTTGTCATCTCTGCACCCGGGTCTCTCTTTTTCTGAGTTCATTAGTTGGATTAGTAAATAGTGTCCAGCAAACGATTGTGGTAAGTGGTATATTGGATTAATCAACAAACACGGTAAGTCATGTTTTCTCCTGTCATTATCACTTGCACCACATGCCGCATGTTTAATATAGGCTTCTCCGCTGGCGAACAGGGCTTCACATGTGATAAATGTAAGGAGATAGTTAGGCTGACGGAGAAGATTTCAGAATTAGAAACACGCATCCATACTTTATCTGAGAGTAGTGAGGATGTAACAGCTTTAGACACTGATTTGGATGCGAATAGCTTAGTGAACTCTGTACATTCTTCGGTTCCGGCTGCAGGCCCCGTGCAGCAGGGAAACTGGGTGACAGTGAGGCAGCATAGTCGCAGACCAAAGAACCGCTTTTCCGTTCTGGTTAGAACATCAAACAGGTTCTCCCCTCTCAGTGAAGCACCCACTGAGTATCCTGTTGAAAGTGCCCTAGTCATTGGCGATTCTATTACACGGAACATTAAAATAGAGACACCGGCCACCATAGTCACTTGTTTACCGGGAGCCAGAGCGCCTGACATCAAAGCAAATTTAAAAGTGCTGGATAAAGCTAATCGTAAATTCTCTAAGATTATTATTCACGTCGGCACTAATGATGTTCGACTTCGCCAGTCGGAGATCACCAAAATTAACATTAAAGAGGTGTGTGAACTCGCTAGTACGATGTCAGAGGCTGTTTATTGTTCTGGTCCGCTCCCTGTTAGGCGGAGTGATGAGATAGTTAGCAGACTATCATCACTCAATGGCTGGTTGTCTAAGTGGTGTCTGCAAAATAGCATAGGGTTCATAGACAATTGGAAAAGTTTTTGGGGCAGACCTGACCTGTTGAAGAAGGATGGCATCCATCCCTCCTGGGGTGGTGCCGCTCTTCTCTCTAGTAATTTGGCACATAGTAGAGTTAAACCATGACTCACTAGGGCCCATGTCAGGAAGCAGACAAACTGGCTAAACCGACCGTCTGCTAGCCGTCTCACATCACCGGAGTCAGATAAATCCCAGCACATAGAGACTCTTTCACCTATATATTATCATATACAGACTGTGTCTGTTCCCCGAATTAGTAAATACAAAAAAACCATTCAACAGTAAAAATTTAATTGATGTCCAACAAATAAACAAAATATATAATACAGATGAACAATTGATAAAGCTTGGGTTGCTGAATATTAGATCCCTTTCCCCAAAAGCGCTTATTGTTAATGATATTATTAAGGATAATAATCTAGATGTGCTCTGTTTGACAGAAACCTGGCTAAAACCTGACGACTACATTACCTAAATGAGTCCACCCCCCAAGATTTTTGTTATAACATGAGCCGCGTCTTAAAGGTAAAGGGGGAGGGGTTGCTGTAATTTATAATAATATCTTCAGTATTACTCAGAAGTCTAGTTTCAAATATAATTCCTTCGAAGTTTTGGTGCTTTATGTAACGCTATGTAGTGTACATGACAAAACCCGTTCAACATTTGTGTTAGCTACTGTATACAGGCCACCAGGGCATAATACAGACTTTATCAAAGAACTTGCTGACTTTATATCAGAATTAGTACTGGCCGTAGATAAAGTACTAATTGTTGGTGATTTTAATATCCATGTAGACAACGAAAAAGACGCATTGGGATTAGCATTTAAAGATACACTAAACTCTATTGGAGTTAGGCAACACGTGTCAGGACCCATTCATCGCCATAATCATACTTTAGACCTAATATTGTCACATGGAATAAATGTTGATACCATTGAAATTCTGCAGCAGAGCGATGACATCTCAGATCATTACTTAGTATCATGTATACTTAATTTAGCTAAGGTTGCAAAGCCGCCCCCTCGCTTCAAAAATGGCAGGACAATCACTGCCGCTACTAAAGATTGCTTTTTAAATAATCTTCCTCATCAGTATCATCTCCTCAGCATCCCAGATAGCATAGAAGAACTCGATGTTGCAACAGAAACTATTGACTCTCTCTTTTCCAGTACTTTAGACACAGTTGCTCCTCTGCGCTTAAAGAAGATTAAAGAAAATAGTCCAACGCCGTGGTACAACGAGCACACCCGGGCCCTTAAAACAGCAGCCAGAAAAATGGAGCGCAGCTGGAAGAAAACAAAACTAGAGGTATTTCGTAATTCGTATTCGTGGAAAGAGCACATGATCACATACAGAAAGGCCGTAAGAACTGCTAGATCTGCTTATTTCTCAACTCTCTTGGAAGAAAACAAACACAACCCAAGGTATTTATTCGATACAGTGTCTAAATTAACCAAAAATAAAGCTTCAACTTCTGATGATTGTAAACAGCACAGCAGTAATGACTTTATGAACTTCTTCACATGTAAGATTGATAATATTAGGAAGAAAATTTTAACCATGCAGCCGTCTACTGCAGTATCACGTCAGACAGAGAATTGTAGTGTCACTGAGGAAAAATTACAATCATTCACTGCTATAGGAGAAGAAGAATTGGCTAAGCTTGTTAAATCATCAAAATCAACAACATGTATGCTTGACCCTGTACCGACTAGGCTATTAAAAGAGATGCTACCAGAGGTCATAGATCCTCTTCTTAATATCATTAATTCATCTTTGCCATTAGGATATGTACCGAAAACTTTTAAGTTGGCTATTATTAAACCACTTATTAAAAAAACGCAACTTGATCCTACAGAATTAGTCAATTATAGACCAATCTCAAATCTACCCTTTCTGTCAAAAATACTTGAAAAGGCAGTGTCTTCACAATTATGTTCCTTTTTAGAAAGAAATGGTATCTGTGAGGATTTAGACCGTATCATAACACTGAGACTGCTCTCATCAGAGTTACAAATGATTTACTCTTATCATCCGATCGTGGCTGTATCTCTCTATTAGTGTTACTCGATCTTAGCGCTGCATTTGATACCATCGACCACAACATTCTTTTGAATAGACTCGAAAATTGTGTAGGTATTAGTGGAATTGCTTTATCATGGTTTAAATCATACCTATGCGACCGTTATCAGTTTGTAGCAGTAAATTAAGAGATGTCACACCGATCGCAAGTTCAGTATGGAGTACCACAAGGCTCAGTGCTAGGACCACTCTTCACCCTGTACATGCTACCACTGGGAGATATTATTAGGAAGCATGGCGTTAGTTTTCATTGTTATGCTGATGATACTCAGCTCTATATTTCTTCACGCCCTGAAGAAACTTACCAATTCACAAGATTAACGGAATGCATAGCTGATATAAAACATTGGATGACCGGTAATTTCCTGCAACTCAATTCAGAAAAAAATGAATTTTTAATTATTGGACAAAAAAGCTCCACAAGTAGTAACCTATAATACTGTCTAACACTTGATGGCTGCTCTGTCAAGTCTTCGTCGTCAGTGAGGAACCTGGGTGTGCTCTTTAATACCAATCTTTCGTTTGAAAGCCACGTTTCTAGCATCTGTAAAACTGCATTCTACCATCTTAAAAATATATCTAAATTACGGCACATGCTCTCAATGCAAAATGCTGAACAGTTAGTTCATGCGTTCATGACCTCAAGGCTAGATTATTGTAATGCTCTACTGGGTGGTTGCCCTGCTCGCTTAATAAATAAACTCCAGCTGGTCCAAAACGCAGCAGCTCGAGTACTTACTAGAACCAGGAAGTATGACCATATTAGCCCAGTTCTGTCAACATTGCACTGGCTGCCTATTAAACATTGCATACATTTTAAAATCTTGCTTATTACTTACAAAGCACTAAATGGTTTAGCTCCCCAATACTTGAGCGAGCTCTTAACACATTATACTCCATCACGTCTACTGCGGTCTCAAAATTCTGGCCAGTTGATAATACCGAGAATATCCAAATCAACTGCAGGCGGTCGATCCTTTTCCTATTTAGCTCCTAAACTCTGGAACAGTCTTCCTAACATTGTTCGGGAAGCAGACACACTCTGTCAGTTTAAATCTAGACTAAAAACACATCTCTTTACTGTGGCATACACATAAAACACTTTTTCAATTAAATGATTGTTAGGCTGCATTAACTAGGTCAGCCGGAACCCGGGAACACTTCCCATAACACCTGATGTACTCGTTACATCATCAGAAGAATGGCATCTACGCTAATGATAGTCTCTCTGTTTTATCCCGAGGTTTACTGCAGTCAGCCGGATCCGGGCCGTATCCAGATCAGATGGTGGACCTGCGCCCAGAGAAGACCAACACAGGACCCCGAAGTGTCTGCAGAGACCGTGTCAATTAGCCTCCCCCTGCAACTGCCTCATCGACACGGCATCTCAATAAACCCGTCTCCAGCGTGATGACTCCGATTGTTTGAATATTACAATTAAATAATACTTAAATCGATATGTCATCCGCAATAAACCCGTCTCCAGCGTGTTGACTCCGATTGTTTGAATATTACAATTAAATAATACTTAAATCGGTATGTCATCCGCAATAAACCCTTCTCCAGCGTGTTGCCTCCGATCATTAGAATATTGCAATTTAATAATTATTTAATCAACATCATCCTCAATAAACCTGTCTCCAGCGTGTTGCCTCCGGTCCTTCGAATATTCCGATCTATTATGACCTCTGACCTGTAAAGCTGCCAGAATAATAATAATAATAATAATAATAATAATAATAATAATAATAAGCTGTTTGTTAATTGGCCAGAGGAGAACTGGCACCCCGACTGAGCCTGGTTTCTCCCAAGGTTTATTTTTCTCCATTAGGTCACCTAATGGGGTTTTGGTTTCCTTGCCACTGTTGCCTCTGGCTTGGCGTGCTCAGTTGGGGACACTAAATTTTTCAACTAAACATCGAAATAAATCTAATTAATAAACTAAATTAACCATATAAACTAAATTACTTATCTAATTATTGATCTAAAGCCCACACTGTCACCGTATGGGAATTGAAATGAACTGATGACATCAAATGGCTATACAGCTTAATAAAATTATGCTGCATTATTTTCCTGTTTAACATTGTAAAGCTGCTTTGAAACAATCTACATTGTTAAAAGCGCTATATAAATAAAGTTGACTTGACTTGAGACCTGCTAGCCCTTTGTTGAAATAACATTGCACTATGTTACATCTTAACTATGGAAGTAAAATAAAGCCAAATGTTGTTGAAACAAAAAAGCTTGTTGAATTGCACTACTTGAAGAAATATGCATTGCATTAACCATGCTTGCATTTTAATGCATTGTATTTTTAGGGCTTGCATTTTTATGGGCTGAAATTCAACATGGTTGTATATTTAAGATGTGAAAATTTCCATTCAAAACATTTCACACACATTTTCATGATTAAAAATTCAATAATCCATATTCACCTCTCAGATTTCACTTCCAAAATGCAAAAATACAACCTATAAGATTCATTTTATTTCGCTTTACAAATTCGGTGGTTCAAATTTGACAGAAAATTCAACAGTTCACATCCGGGAACTGCAGGAATAGCTGTAGATTACGGAGCATAATCTCCATCTGTTAGTCAACCTCACCAGCAGGTGGTGCAAGCGGCTGTTGACGAAGACCAGAGCAACGTGTAGAGAGTCATTTATTCATTAAATGGATTTACAGAAATGGAGCAAGCGATACGTATTTGTGATGATTATCAGGGCCGGTATATATATGGAAAAGCTGTTAAAGACACAAAAGCTGTGTTTACATTTAAGTCTTCGCGGTTACTTTTGTACATGTAAGCAGATTTTTCTACCGCACATAGATAGTCACACATTTAGGGACTGTCTCTAAAGTTTCTAAGTATACACGTTTCTAACTTCACTAGCATTTGAAGAGAATGACTTTCAGTCATAAAACCAACTGTAAAGTGTTCATGTAGGTATCAGGCATGATGCACACCTTTTACATTTTTGGAATTAGAAACGTGTATACACTTTAGAGACGGTCCCTAAATGTGCGACTTTCCAATGTCATTATCATGCCAGTATATCACTGGGAAATGCTTACCGTGAAACTTTGTGTTATGTTCATATTCTGAGTCCACCTGCTTGCTTGTAGCCTATGTAGTATAGCCTACATCCCCAATAAGGTGCGAGTTTGGTCTTTTATATCACTGTATTAAGCTATGTTAATAGTCCCGATGGCAGGGGAATCCTGGAGTATGACACCTAGTACTGCAGCACATCGCTGCGATAAAGTTAAGGAAACTAAACAACCAAGAGAAATATATGACTTAAATTAGGTAAAGAATCCTAAAAAATTACCCCCACTAAATAAGAATCACAAGCTGAAGTGTTGTAAAATACATAAAGTTTTTTTTTATAGGCTTTATAGACAGATAGGTTGAGAATGACTCTTGAAGGACCAGCACCACATCCTCTAGTACCAAAATTTATCTTCCAGAATCTGGCAGTAAGTTTTGGGAGTTCATTTTAGTCCCTCCTGAAGTCCGTTTTACAGAGATGGACTAAAAATTAACTCCCAAAACGTACTGCCAGATTCTGGAAGATTAATTCTTCAAACAGTGGTGCAAGAGGATGTGGAGCTGGTCCTTCGAGAGTCACTCTCAACCTATCTGTCCATAAAGCCTATAAAAAAAACTTCTTCATGTATTTTACAACACTTCAGCTTGTGATTCTTATTTAGTGGGGGTCATTTTTTAGGATTCTTTACCTAATTTAAGTCTCTGAGATCCTGACACCTTGCACTTCTGGAGACTCCAGGTAGGTTGCAGCTCTGGAAAATGGTGGCGCTGGAGACTAAAGGGTTCCTGATGGTTTCACACGTAATTCTTCACCTTAATTCTTTTGCGGTTAACAGGTGTCTTTTCTCTGCCACATGTTTTTGTCTGACCCTGCTGACCCAACAAGCATTTCACTGTCCAAGGGTCATGCCTTAACTGCAATGTCTAGTATTGCATCCTTCTCATGGGCATTTAATAATTTTTGACTTTTCAGTCTAAGTTAAATCTCTTTTTTGGCTCAATTTATCTGTAAAAGAAAACATGCCTAATAATTCTGCCCACCTGAATATAAGGTGTTTTTCATTTCCAGCCTTCATGAACAATTATATATCACTTCTACATTATTAAATACTAAATTAATAGTAGTTATTAGGATTACTGTGGTTTGGAATTGGTCAAATGTGCCTGGAAAAAAAATATGATCAGAAAATCAACGTGCCTAATAATTCTGCACACAGTGTAGAGCAGGATTTTGTATCAATATGATGTTTAAAAGTCTTTCCGTCTACTTAAGAAGGAAGAGATATGATTTATCGCTTGATGCTTTATGAGGTATAACGTACCTCCATGATCTCCAGCAATGCTTCGGTAACCGTCTCCAGGGATGACAGAGCAAAGGTCTCTCTCTCATAGGAGCCTGGAGAGAAAGAACGATCCCTGTAGCTGGAACGAAAGGCAATGACCGCAGCCGATTTGACCTTGCTGATGCCGAACAGCAGGTAGAACTTTGGCAGGGAGAACTCTGTCAGACTTAGTCGCAACACCTGCTTGGTCTCCTCTGCACAGGAGAAAAACAAGACGTTTCAGTAATCAATAACTCACTGATGCATGAAAACATCTCTCTAGGGCATTGACATCCTCTTACCACTGAAGCACAGCTGGGAACATGTGCAGAGGGAATGGATGATGTTGATAACCAAGCCATGCGTGGATGCCCGCAGGGACAGAGGCCCCGTGGCCACCAGCAGGGTCACAACATGGAAGAGGTAGGGCAGGTGGGCGGCTACATCCAGAGAGTTGTTGAAGGACAGCATGAGCATGTACCTGGCCAGGATGGCGATGTCATCCCACATCAGGTGCTGCTCCAACGTTGGTGTGGGTGATAGACACGTCTTATCGATGATTTTACACATCCGAATGATCACCTGTGGGTAAGTGCGACGACATAATTAATAAATAATAATAATTTAGAAGAGAGAACAGTTGTTACCACAGACTAAAACTATTAAAAATAGGCTTCAGTAAATGGAAAAAAAGTTAAAATAAAACAAGTTGAAAAACGTAAACTTCAACTAAACTAAAACAGAAATAAAAAACAAGCACTGAAAAAAATGACAAAAGCACATAAAATTACTAAAACTAATATTGAAATGAAATTTTGAAATATAAAAATAAAAGCTAATTCAAATGATTAATAAATACTATAATAGAATATATAAATAATACTACATAACAACCGACAGCTTAATATATATACAAGAACACTGAAGAAATTAGAAATCCTGTTTCCCATTAACAGGAAAACCAGCAGTCAGGAAATTGTTCTGCTTGAGAATGAAGAAGTTGTTTCAATTAAATATTCATATGTGAATTCTGTCTGGTTCCCAGCTGAGCTCAATGAGCCAACATCAAGTCCATGACCTGAGCGCCATCAACTATCTCTCATGACAAAGAGAGAGAGAAATAGAGACAGGCCGACCAGAGTGGTTAGAGAGCAAGAACAACGGCGAGAGAGAAAGAAACCACCCAAACCACATCTGTGAGTCACACTGTGCTCATAGAATTACAGCTGTTGTTCAGGGATGCAAACGGGTGAGAGGTAAAAAAGGTGAGAACATTGCATGGGTAGAGAAATTGTCAGAGGTCAGGACACCTTTTTTTTATAAATATATTTATTTTTCATTCTAATTTCTAGACACTATTAAGTATCTTTGCATCTACCTGAAAACTAATTCTAGCAGGTAATGGTGCCTTCACACCAGACGCAAATGAAGCGTTTCACGCGAGTGATTTACATGTTAAGTCCATGTTAAGTTACATGTTAAGTCGCATGTTAAGTCAATGCAAAGACGCGAATAGACATTCTGTGGCGCGAATTGAGCGTTTTTGACACGTGATTCGCACGAATGGCGCAGATCGGGCAAGTTGAAAAATCTGAACTTTGGTGGATAGGAGCTTGCTCTAGTAGTGACAGAATCAATATGTGGACAGAATCAATATGTGGATCCCCGGAGCTGTACGATACATCTTCATACTTTATAGAAACAGGAATAAAAAGGATTGTGCTTGGAAGAAAGTGAGTGAGGAGGTCGGACAGTCTGTTGAGTTGTAAAAAACGCTCTTTACTCAATTTGAGCTATATATACAGACTACAAGCAAATTGTGCTTATTCGCCGTATTTTAAAACAATCCATGTCAGCCATTTCACAACGAGATGAGCCGGCTGGCAGAAGCCCCTCCCATGATGTGAATTCCGTGATGTGGCTTCTGCCCCTCCCTCTTCTGCAGAAGCCCCTCCCATGATGTGAATTCATTCTGTTGTGAAGTGAATGTCACACGTGAATGAAGCGAGTAAACTCAAAATTTTCAAGCGTCCAACTACACGCGAATACCACGATTTATTCGTTTCATTCGTGTCTGGTGTGAATGCACAGTAAGAGGTAAAAAAGTTTTTGTGTTTTATGTATGGCAAAACAACCCTTTATAAAACACACAAAAAGTATTCAATAGATGTGGGAGCTGAATACATAAACAAAACAAAAACAAGAAGACAACAACCAGATAAAATGTATGTTCAGGGTTCCTACACAATTTTAATTTCAAAATTCCATACTTTTCCAGACTCTAATTTCCAGACTTCCTACAGATTTTTCCGACCATATTTAACTTGTTCTGATAAAATGTTTTCAAATTCAAATACTAACAAGTGTTACATTCTAAAGATTTAGTATTGGCATTTTTGCCTTTTATTAGGATAGGAAAGTAGCTAGACAGGAGGTAAGGTGGGAGAGAGAGGGGGGCGGGATTGGGAAAAGTCCATGAGGCAGGACTCGAACTCGGGTCTCCCGAAGCTCAACAGCACTTCATGGTGACGCACTTACCCACAATGCTATCGGCACCGACAAAGTATGTTACACTCTGAGTCAAAACTTCTATGTAGGCTATCTAATATTTAGAAATCCTATATTAAAATATTGCCTTTTGTGACCTTAACGATCAAAATGCTAAATCAGTCACAATTTTTTTAAAGGGTTATTAATTTACCCAAAAATTTAATTTCTATCATAATTTACTTACCCTCATGTCATTCTAAACTAATAAGACTTTTGTTAATCTTGGACACATGAAGATATTTAAAGGATTAGTTCACCTCAAAATGAAAATGTCCTAATCATTTACTCACCCCAATGCCATCCAAAATGGCAACCAACTCAGTTGGTCGCTCAAAAACTTAATTTATCTTTCACTGAAGAAAGTAAGTCATGGATATCTTGGATGGCATTGAGGTGAGTAAATGATTAGGACATTTTCATTTTGGGGTGAACAAGTCCTTTAATAAAGGGACTGAAATCTCTCAGATTTAAAATATTAAAAATGTTAATATAATAAAGTCTTATGGTTTTGAAAGACATGGGGGTGAATAAATGACAAATTTTCATTTTGGGTGTACTATTCCTTTAAGGACTCCACCATCGACTACTGTTTTATCCTCAAACCCAACTTGCTTTCTCAAACTACAAAGTGCTGTGTTGTTAACCACTGTTGAACTGTGAAAAGGAAGGAACACACGTCTGACCTTTACTGCCATTGCTAGGCTACAAGTTTTTCATTAATTGAAAAAAACGATTGTGTATATATTTATTATATACATTTAGAAATTCTTAATTTTATATTTAGAAAATGAAATGGGGACAATAGTCTGGAAACATAAATATTTTTCCATACTCTGATTTATTTTTTCCATACTTTTCCAGACCTGGAAATTACTCAAATCAAATTCCATACTTTTCCATACTTTTCCAAACCACGTAGGAACCCTGTATGTTGGAAATCATCTTAGCTTCTTTATTAACACTCAAAACTGAAAACTGAAGATCCCACTGTTTACAAATGCATCAATATGGGATACTTTGTACACCATCGTAAGTTAAACCCAATTTTTTCTGATGTTTAGCCACCAGAATTTCAAGGGCCTGCTTCCTTTTTTTGCTGCATGTCTTGCCCGTTTTTCTTCGACGCATTTATTTTTATTTTTATTTATTTTATTACCTTGTAATGTCACAAAAAAAGATCAGCCTGAACGGACCCCCCCTCCCCTCCCCCAAAACACTTTCTCATCGGATCTACGCAAATCTTGTAGGTGACCTATTTCGATCTCAAAAAGGTGAATTCTCACCTAAAGGTGCGGAGTTTGCATCTAAGCTTGTTACAGCATCATATGTTGCAGTTTTACATGTTCAGAAGCATTCTCAAAATTTGGTCCTTGTTAAGAAACTTTATACTTCTTAGACAATTTGCACTTAAAAAAGCTTAACTTTTCAGCTACCATTTATATTCACTCTCACAAAGTGTGTGTGTATATGAACATCACCTTGCTAGACACCAGTTTGACGTTGCCAGAGGCCAAAGCGACTGCGGTGTCTGCCATTACTTCAGCTTTGATGGATCCGAGACCTCCCGTCGCACTGGTTTTTATAAAACTGTCCAGAACTACATCAAGTAGATCTGTTATCTGTAGACACAGGAAGCTGCCATCAGCTCAACATTGGCATGAGTAATGCTCTCTAAAGTCAAATTAATTGCAAACAACAATGCAAGTAAAAATATTTATGGAAGTGCATGCTACATGAACACGACTGGGAAACCACAAATAGCAATGTGTGGACGTGGTTTCACCATGCAGCTATTCATAAGCCTTAACACCTCCCCAGCAAAACCCTAAATAAGATGCCGTCAATTCTGTTACATTAATATATTATTTTAAGATTATTTGTGTTACCTGTCCCAAGCTCCCCCAAATCTTGGCCTGAATAGATGGATACATCTGCTTTTCATTGATCGTCATGGTAATGAGTTTGTCCAGAATTGCAGTAACTCGTTGGCGCTTGGCATCGTCACTGTGCTTGCAGAAGCGTACCAGGTTCAGCAGCCAAGGAGTCATGTACTCCAAACACAGGTGCTTTAGTTCTATACCTGCATACATGGAGGAAAGTCATTGGTTAGCAGAAAACTTCCATACTTGAGTGTTCCTGGACCCTGTTGTGCTAAATACTCTTCATCCTTATCTCTAAACAAACCGTTCATTCTTGTAGACATAACTGAAAAAAAGTAAATACACAGTTGGTATAAACATTTGTGGACTAATGATGCCTTTAAGTAGCAGTTGAAAGTAGGAACTTCCTATTAGGAATTCAAGGCGAAACAGAATGCGAATAATGATCCGAAACAGCTGGGGGATCACCAGGGTCTTCTAAAAGTTTAATTAAGGGCTTAATGGGGCACTAACTGGACTTGCTGAAACCAGAGATACACTCCTCCAGGAACTCCAGGGTCAGGTGTGGCTCATTAGCTGCTAGAGTCTTGCTAATGGACACGATGAAAAGGGTGTTATTGGCAGGGATGCAAAGGCCAGAGGTCTCCAAAAGTTGGCCTTCAATCTTCAGGTTAAAGGTGCAAGTTAAGGCACACAGGAGGTTATAAGCGGCAGACCTTTTAACAAAGCAGAGAGGAACATAAATATTCAGGAATACACTGGTAAATATCAGACCGCTGTTGTAGAAATGGTATAATTCATCACCTTAAACTGGGGTCAGAGCTGCCCAGGTTGAGGAGGGCGATGTTGAGAAGGGTCCCCGGCACATCTTTGGGCCTGATCTTGGTGTGCTGGGGGATGGAGTCGGGCTGGGAGAGCTCCCAGCGCGTACGGATGTGGATAATCGAGTGAACTATGCTCTCACACTCCTGGTGCATGAAGGTCAACGGCGTACCCTGGTTAGCGATGGTTAGCGTGAACTGATTTTCATCCACTAGGCAGATCTCTTCAATCTCTGAGGCGTAGTAGATGTCGTTGAGGAAGACAGACTGACCCAAGACTCGTGTTCGTTCGGCTGAGGTCACCTGCACTGCCGTACTGCCCACCTGGAGAAGAGAGAATCAAAACTATTGAAATAAAACATAAAAAGGGAAACCGAGCTAAGTATTCATGTATTCGTCTTCACACACCTTAATGGACACTTTGGTGTCTTTGTGGGCCAGTTTTAGGGCATTGTGAAAGACCTTCAGGTCTTCTTCTAGTGCAAGAGTAGCTGCCGGAAGCTTCTGTTCCTCTGGTTCCACATGCTCAGCCAGCCGTGCGGGTGAGTCAATGAACAGTAACTTCTTACTGCCCTTGAGGCCCGTCAACAGTCTCTCATGGTATTTGGTGTATTCTCGTACCCATGTGTTACAGTTATAGATGTAGATGGCGGCCACGTTCTCGTAAGCAAAACCCGGAAAGACAACAAACCATTTGGAGAGGAAGTCGGTCTTGAAGCGATTGCTAGGGCCAGCATGCGTCAAGTCCACCACTAGCTCGTAGGGTTTGGCGTAGTAAGGTTTGAGGGTAAGAAGCACGTGATATATGAGCAAGTCCCCATTTATCTGGCCCGTCTTGAACCTGTGAGGGAGATGAAAACAGACAGTCAATGTAACAGAAATAAAGGCCTGCAAACCCACTGAACGCTGTTATTTTTAGATGAATAACTAGAAAAAGGAAAACAAACTTTGATGCTTGCTTGATAAAGCCAGAGTGTTTTCAATGGTCATATAAACTTGCATTTTCAAGGTAATAAAAAAACAACAAAACTTCTAGACTAAACTCATGGGCAAATCACCTATGACATGCACTGGTTCATTATTAAAAAAAGAAACGCTGTGAAATGTCTTTACTAGGAGTGTACAATACATACAGTTGTTGTCAGAATTATTGGCCCTCTTGGTAAATATGAACAAAGTAGCCTGTAAAAATACATCTGCATTGTTAATCCTTTTGATCTTTTATTAAAATAATTAACAAAAATCTAAACTTTTATTGAAGTAAAAGAATTGAAAATGTTGGGAAAATCTCTTTATGAAAAAAATGTTTTTCTCCAAACACGGACATAATTATTGGCACTCTTTTTAACCTCCTTTTCCCAAGATAACAGCTCTGAGTTTTCTCCTATAATGCCTGATGAGTTTGGAGAACACCTGGCAAGAGATCAGAGACAATTCCTTCATACAGAATCTCTCCAGATCCTTCAGAATCCCAGATCCATGTTGGTGCTTCTTCTCTTCTGTTCAGACTACTCATTTTCTATAGGGTTCAGGTCAGCGAACTGGGACGGCCATGGTAGAAGCTTCATTTTGTGCTCAGTGACATTTTTGTGTTGATTTTGGATCATTTGCCTGATGGAAGATCCAACCATGGCCCATTATAAGATTTTTGCGGTCAGGTTTTGTATTCTAGTATTTACTAGAATCCATGATGCCATGAATCTGAACAAGATGTCCACGACCTCCAGCAAAAAAATAGGCCAATTTCACAGATCCAGCAGTATATCTAACCGTGGGTATGGAGTACTTTTTATCGTGTGTCTGACAACTGAATGCTGGAGTTTCTGGATGAGCGAGAAGGATTTTTCTTGAAACTCTCCCGAACAACTTGTGGTAATGTAGGGGTTGTTTCATAATTTTTTTTTGTCTTTCTGACCCCATTCTCCATCTGTGATCCTTTGAGAGTCTTTGGCCACTCAAACTTTCCTACGAACATTAGGACGATATAGACACATCCTCTTCCAGGCAGATTCGTAACAACTTTAGAAATCTTATAATGGGCCGTGATTGCATCTTCCATCAGGCCAATGTTCCAAAACAAACATCAAAATCAGCACAAAAATGTCACTGAGCACAAAATGAAGCTTCTGCCATGGCCGTCCCAGTTCCCTGACCTGAACCCTATAGAAAATGGTGCTCGCCTACAAAAGCAACCATCGGCTCTGCACCAATATACCTAAACTCGCTTGCGTTCTGCAAGTGAACGACGCCTCGTGGTGCCATCCCAAAGAGGCATGAAATCACTCTCACTGACCTTTTCCTGGACCGTTCCCACCAGGTGGAACGACCTGCCCATCTCAATTCGAGCAGCCAAGTCTGTAGCCATTTTCAAAAAACTTCTAAAGACACATCTTTTCCAGCAGCACCTGACCAATAAAGACTAGCACTTAACTATTCTATTATTTGTTCTGTTTGTGTTTAAAAAATAAATACAAAATCTGTACTGTACTATGTGTACTCCGCTAGATTAATTGAGACTTGTTACAGCACTTGCATGCTGTTGCCCCTTGTTTGTTTAGTTGCTTCTATTGCTCTCCTCATTTGTAATTCGCTTTGGATAAAAGCATCTGCTAAATGATTAAATGTAATGTAATGTAGTTGCTTGGAACTTCTTAATTATTGCCCTGATGGTGGAAATGGGGATTTTCAATGCTTTAGCTATTTTCATACGTGTGAACAAAATGATCAACCATCTTAAGCTGCACATCAGCATATTCTTTGGTTTTACTCATTGTGATGGATGATTAAGGGAATTTGGCCTTTGTGTTTCCTCATATTTATACTCCCGTGGAACAGGAAGTCATGGCTGGACAATTTCATGTTCCAAGTCACCCTGGTATGCTAAAAAAATAAAAAAAATTTATGGGAATATACTTCAGAGATATTTTACTCATAAAAAAATTCTAGGGGTGCCAATTATTGTGTCCAACGTGTTTTGGAGAAAAACATTTATTTCATAATGTGATTTTCCCTCCCTCTTTTATTACAAATGAAAAGTTAGATTTTTGAGAATTTTTTAAATGAAAGATCAAAAGGAGAAAACAATGCAATTTACTTTTACATCCACATCTAGAGAGTGGATACACTCTGTGACGTAGCCTTTTCAGTTTAGGTTGGACTACCGCATGTATGCATATAGAGTGTATGCACTCACTGTGTGATTTATTCTATTATGATGCAGTAAAAATGCCCCTTTATGACCATGAGTATTTGCCTTCTAGACTATATATCATATGATATAGGTAAGTAATCACACAAAGAGTGCCGTTTTTCCACAAATATCAGCACGACTGCAAATGTGATATCGAATTTATACAACTGTTATATAAACAATTAAGTGACTTACATTTTAGACACAATTTTGTCAATAGGTTTAGTCACGATAGTGTCTGTTTTGTTCTATTTCACTGATGAAAATAATTCCAAACGAAGCCACAGCAGAACTGTTTTTGTCTCTGAGTACCACACAGAGGTGTTTCGTTACTGAATGAATAAGTTCATTTTAACGAATCGGTTGAATGAATGATTCAATGACACACTTATTAAGAAAGTCAAATGCTTCCTGAAACGATGAGCCAATTGAACAAATTGGTTGAATTAATGACTCATTGATTCGCTCATTAACACTGACTTGCCGGTTACCTACTGGCTGTTTTAGTTTCATATTTAAAGTCTCTTTTCAATTTTAAAATAATTTCTTATATCATCGTTTTATTTTTAAAACATCACAACATTATTTATGCATTTGTAACTGCAGGTTAAATGCATTTATGTCACCTCTGAGCTGCATTAAACAGTCCGTGTAAATACATCTAAATGACACTTCAGATTCATCTTCCATGTTTCCTGTATGTAATTAATAATTTGACATAATAAAGGATGCATAGGCTACATTTAATTAGGCAAGAAAAAAAAGCCCTTATACATGTAAAATAAAAAAATAATGTAGAAGATTTAAACTTATTGGAAAATTTTGTTTCCAATAAAACTTTAGCAGTCAGCCGTCCATGGCAGTCCTAAACCTGCCAAGGTACCAGTACAATAACACACTCAGCAAAATATTGTCTGATCATTGTTACCGCCAAAATCCCAGAACATATTGAGATATCATTTTTGTCAATAGCGCACACCCCTCGTCTTTACACCTATTATTAGCCTTGAATAGATGTGACTAAAGCCACAATGACCTGAGCCACACATTGGTTAATGTGCATGTCTAATATAAGAGCCGAAGCAGAAGTGAAAGTAAAGGCAGGAAACTTGTCGCTGGTTAATGAGTGTGTGTGCACCTGCAGGCTCGGCTTTAAAATGACCACTTCTCAAAAATAGTGCACACTTCTCTAGTGCTCAAATTTACACCGTGAACACATTCACACAGAGTTATTGAAGCCTCTTCAGATAACAGAACCTCAGCATAAACCGAAAAGGTAAGAAACCATTTACTTTGAAATTGAGGAGCTTGAAGCTCATAAATAAAACAATTAGTCATTTTATTAAAAAAGGCTCACAAAAACTAATGAAAATGTGTAGATTTAAGTGATAAATAGTATATAAATGTATATATATATAATAATATACTAAGTAACATACACTTGTTTTTGAATGAAAATGTGTAGATTTAAGATTTATCAATAATATACAATAGTGGCCTAAAGTGATGTAAAGTGATATTTGATATATGACCCTCCAAGTTCGATTAACCCATCACAATATGAGGAAAATGCTTTATTATTATTAATAAAAAATTAATATGAGGGAATAATAACTTAATAACTAAAGGTTAAGGTATTTATCTAACAAAATTTTGTTAAAAAAGGCAAACTTCACCTACATAGATTTTATTTTAGTATGCAAATAATAGCAATAATAATAAAAATAGTAATAAGAATAATAAGAATAATAATAATGTGTAGAAAAAACTAAAGATTACCGGAAAAAAGCATACATTGACTACAACATAATCAGTCGTTAATATTTAGTTAGGTCTTTTTACATCACTTTTGGGCACTACTAAATATTTTATATATATAAAAATGTATACACTTGTTTTTGACACTGTATGTTCCATTATGTCACCAATAGTCAATGTTTTAATTGGTAGAAAAAGTGGGTTAAAGTATTAAGAAACACATTCATTTAATTTTGAAAATGAATTTTCTTGCAGCAACTGATTTTGACAGAACAATTCAAGTATATATAAATGATTAATATGGTGTATAGCTTATTTATAAGAAATTTAACAGAAAATTAAATAACAGAACTTCTCCTTTTACTTATATTTCACAGAACCATGATAAGCCCCAGAATCACTTGTTTTGTGTACTTTGCATTGCTCTTCAGAACAGCACATGCTAACAACATAACTATCACCAGCACAAACCATTTAGTCACACAAAATTACAGTTCAACTATGATAGAAGCCAGTACTCACAACATACCAGCATCCATCAAAACTTTAGTGGACATGACACCAACATCTGTACCAACAAAGCCTCAACAATCAGTCTGCACACCAGCCACTCCTGAACCCATTAAAGGACAGTGTATCTTCTCACTGCCAACTGGAGATAGTCTGATACTGGTTCTGGTTGCTCTCACAGTGGGCTGCTTCACATTGCTACTGACCACACTGATATGCGCCTGCCAGGTTTGTCACCTGAGAGGACTCATCTCTAGTCTCCATCTTCGTCACAACAGCGTTGACCTATATGCCATAAGAGAAAAGAATGAATCACGATACAGGAATGAAGGCCAAGTGGACGGGCAGCCAACTGAGACCTGCATCATGCTATCAGAGGTCACCACAGCACAAGAGGAGAGTAGAGAGGATGAGGAGAGAGTTCTGGGGAACAAGACAGAGGAGAAGAAAGACACAGAGCAGCCCAGTACCATGAAGGACCCGAATGGAGACGTCACCCAGGAGAACAGTCATGAGCCTGATGCAAAAGCACCAGAGAGCTCCGACACAGGGGTGTGATCACGATCGGACACTTAATAAACCGGTGTCACACAACTCCCCCTGCTGGCATTCAATGTCTGCACCTGCTTAAAATGTAACTTATCTTCTGCATGAGACTCAAAAAAAGGTCTGAAATCTGAAAGTACTTTTCTAAGACTGTTAATAGAAACTTATATAAAAAAGACTAAAATGTCAGCACTGAAAATCCTGCTAATAAGCCTTTGTCACTCTCAACATTGTATGACCATGTTTCACCAGCCAAAAGCATTTATGTTGTCTGTATTTTTAAATAATAAAATCTGTATTTTGTTCATACTGCCAAAAATCTTTTTTTAATAAGTCTAAACATCCTTAAATGAGATATATATATAGTTTTTGGAGAATGTATCTATTTATTGAGCATATTTTATTATTCTGAAAGGGTACATAACACAGTTTCTGCCAGTCTCATGTTAATCTTGAGTACCTATAGAATAGTATTGCATCCTTTATATACCTGAAGTCTTTAGTTTTATAACATTTAAAAAAGACACATACGCTGTACCGATTCTTTATGAAAATAGCCAAACTCATTCGAGGAGTGCAGTGGGCGGAGCTAAAGAATATCAAGTGTGCACACACACTCCCTACATAACTTTTCATTTACTATACGTTCGTGTTCCGCACTGATTGCCAACAAAACAGACATTTGATGCAGTTTCGCTCACCGCCTTGTAACAGGGAATAAACAACTGAACTCCGTTGCTGCTCCGGAAAAACAAACTGCATCCACTGTTTTCTTAATGCGGAGTTATTTGGGAAGCTGGGAAGGTTATCTTTACCTCACAACCAGAAACACACTTCTTTAGTGACATTGTTGATTTTGTGGTCTAAAAACAAAAATGACAGCGCTGCCATAACCCAAACGTAGCTCGTTGTTGGCTCTCTTGCTCTAGTTCTGGTTGATGTGCGCACACGCTCATCCGGGAAAAGTGCTCATACAAGCAATTCCGCCCTTTATGACTTCATAAAGGGCCAAACTCTGGAAAAAACTTTCCAAAACTTTCCAAAAAACTTGTCCATGTTTCACATGAGAATCCAACTCTTTAACAGTGTAAATAAGTCAGAATCATTGACTGTAAAAAATCCACCTGTCGGCAAAATATTATAAATAAAATACCTCACGGCCACACCCTTAATTATGCATAACTTTAAGGCTTTATAATTTAAATGGATGAGTTATTAAAAAAAATAGTCCCCTCGCTAATAGTGGTCACGAAAGGTAAAATTTGCTTTTTCGACCAAAACTTGAATTATGGCCCGAACACCAATGGTGTGAAGACCCTATTGGAATTGCTGTCTATTATTCTTCTTCTTCTTCTCCGAAATGAATGGCATTTTTGAGGGCCTAAACATGCTCGAAAACTCATGAAACTTCGCACACGCGTCAGAAGTGGTGAAAATGTACGTCTGATGTGGGTTTTAGAATTAGGTGTTGCAAAATGGTTCAATAGCACCACCTACAAAATTTCAATTAAGAACTGTTCGGTAGACACATGTAACAGCCCAAAACCTACAAAAACGTCTCAAGGAGAAAAATCTGAAAACCCAACAGGAAGTGAGATATTTTGAATTTTCTCTGCAAAATCTTTGCAGCTTTTGCCCTTTCCAGACGTTGTACTTTAACAAACTCCTCCTAGAGATTTAACCAGAACATCATATTTGCACAGTCTAATCTAAAGGCCTTTGTGACGTTAAATTGGAGTTTTCCCTGAAGGGCATGTCCCTGGCGGCCTCACAAAGTTCAATGTTTTGCCACAAAACAGGAAGTTGTTGTAACTCGGGCATACATTGTCTGATCTGCCCCAAACTTCACGTTTTATTAGAGTCCTGGCCTGAAGACATCTACATTCAGTTAAAGTCATAAGTTGTAAAAGTTGACCAGTTGGCAACAGGAAACGGCATGTTTTACACTGTGATTAGCTTCTGGTTAAAGCTGATAGATTTAACCAGATCAACATCATATTTGGTCAGTCTAATCTTAAGGCCTCGGTGATGTTAAATTGCAAAGATCTTGAGTTTTCGCTGAAGGGCGTGTCAGTGGTGGCCTGACAAAGTCTGATGTTTCGCCACGAAACAGGAAGCTGTTGTAATTCATGTATATACAATGTCTGATCTGCCCCAAACTTCATATGTTTGATAAGAGTCCTGACCTGAAGACATCTACATGCCAATATTCAGTTAGTCATAGTGCCACCTGCTGGCAACAGGAAATAGCATGCTTTACATTGTAATTCACTCCCTGAAACACATTTAAATATGCTACAAAGTACCAAACATGCTAGAAACACGTTAAATCATGCAAAACTTGGCTAAGTACTAATGTATGCAATTAAGCAAATAAACAAAATTTAGGCTCTCGCATTGAGACAAACGCTTTCAGGCTCAGTCTCACTCTGCCCAACTTAATCTCACGCCAAATTGCCAAACCTGATATTAAACAAAGTCTAAGCTTTTACATTTTTTTTTTAAGTTTTAAAGGTCCCGTTCTTCGTGATCCCATTGTTCAAACTTTAGTTAGTGTGTAATGTTGCTGTTAGAGCATAAATAATACCTGTAAAATTATAAAGCTCAAAGTTCAATGCCAAGCGAGATATTTTATTTAACAGAAGTTCCCTTTCAAAGCCTACAGCGAACAGCTGGCTTGGACTACATCCTGGTACTTCCTTCATAAATGACATCAGTAGAACAGTAGAACAGACTAACCTCCGCCCACAAGACTACGCGGAAAAAGGGGGCGTGGTCTTGTTGCTGTCCCACGTGGAGAAGAGGACGTGTCGCGTGGAGAAAAGGAAGTGTTGCGTTTGACTGTGTTTGTCGCCATGTCGTCGAGACGCTGTTATTTTCATCCCGGAGTCAAATCACCTTTGTTTGGCTTTCCCAGGGACGCTGTAGAGATCATTAAGCTCGCATATATCTCCCGTTAAGAGGCGTGACCTTTCCACGTGCGCTAAGCTACTGTCGAATCACAACACAGGACCGTGCCACGTTCGCTAAGCTGCTGTCCAATCACAACACGGGAAGCGCTGGCACAATCAGAACTCGTATTTCTGATGGAGGGACTTCATAGAATAAAGGAAGTCATCAGCTGTTTTTAGGACAGTGAAAACAGCGGTATACAGATAAGTACATTGTGTTAAAAATACTTTTTTTTTTTTTTACACGCGAAACATGAACACGTTATATTGCACACTGTAAACACAATCAAAGCTTCAAAAAGACATGAAGAACGGGACCTTTAATATGAAATCCAAACTATAAATACCGCTTTGGCGCACTTAATGTGGCATAACAGTTAAAGCCAGAGCAGAGTTGAGATATGCTTTCATCTCGCGGTGGCGCGCGCACGGTCACGTGGTTCATGGAACTCTCAATACTTTTAGCGCTGTGTCAATACATTTGAATGGCTTAAGCAGATAGATTCATGATACAGGTGTTTGCAGCTAGTTTTGGTAAACAGTACAGCATAGTGTGCTGTGTGCATTGATTATTACGTCAACCATATTTACAGGATCATTCTACTATGGAGAGTGATGGAGATCCAACATTGTTAACATTAATGTTAATGTTTTTGTATTTAGCCCTCAGGTACTAATTGGTCACACTCATACTCATTGGTGGTCAAATGTGACTATTCACCTTAACTATTTTTCAATTAAATACATGTTCTATATTTTAGTTCAGTAATATTTATTGAATATTTTGAGGAGAATTTTTGGTACTAAATAGTATTTGTGCAATAATTATTGTCAATTAATGACCACTTAAAATATTTTTCTTCTAATATTTGTATTATTTATATTACAATTAGTGTAGTAATTAAAGTTAAAATAGAGAATTCCAATTCAAAGAGGCAAATTAGAGTCCTTTTGTGGCTAGAAAAATAATATTTATTATATTACCCACTAGGTGCTTGTATGGCTCTTTAATAAATATTCATGTATCTAGTCTAGTTGCTCAAAAAAAAGTATTGCAGATCATAACTGCTTACTTATTTTTAGGTTTTGCATTTTAATAAATACATTAGATATGATCAAACACTAGATTTCTTTAAATGTGAATATTTAAAACGTTAATAACTTACATCCTAATTAGGGCTGTCACGATATTAGGTTTTTCACATCACGGTTATTGTGGCCAAAAAACAAAACAAAAAAAAATTCACGATATCGATATATATCGTAATATCTATAGAAACCTTGGGGGGGGAAAGCTATCGAATTAATTTTTACTTTGTTTATTTAGTTTTTCTTTTTTACCCAACACATATAATTGGTTACTGATAAACACAGGGTAATACTCTGTTACTGATAAAGCTTCTTTGAAGCTCCCTATGAAATAACAAGAGAGAAAATACTGTCACGTTCAACAGTATGATGAATAAATATTAACAAAAATGTTATTGGCCATGACTAGATTGCAAATACAAATACAAGAATAGACATTATGTAAATAAACATTAATTAATGAAAAGAAACTATTAGATGTGCTGCACTGGTGGAAATAACACGAGCCCATACCGCGATCGTCAGACTGGCTCTGACTGGTTTTTAGAGTTCCCATCAGCAGCCAATAGCGTTCCTTCAGCGCAGCTGCAAGAGTTATGGCCCTTTTACACCTGTTCACTTCATTTGTTTTCTCAGATCAGATATCTATAATATTGTGAAGAAATCAGGAGTAAATGTCTTCCGAGATTCTTTCGAGGCGGATTTAAATCCGATCACTCAGAGCCGCCGCTCCCATCATGCGTTGTGCGTAGGGCACCAAGTGCTGAGGGGGGCACCACAAGAAAATGCAAGAAAAACACGGCCGCCAGTGAAACTGAAAGTAGCCTAAGTCTCAGATGCCTAAAAACACAATCATCTTAACTAATGAGACTAAATGCTCTTGTAGTGCTTAGGTCGCTCTCTCATATAGCGGCATTTGATCTTTAAATGAGCTGATGACAAATAAAATACAGCTCGAATATTTTGCTTTCGTTGATGTGAACTGAATTTGCATAGCCGGCGTGGGAATTGAAGATCGGATTTAGATTCATTTTGCAGAGAGGTGTAAGGTAAGACACCCTGCATGTTTATTTTATTTTATTTTGTTAGTTTAGATTGTATAGCCCGTACTGTGGTGGTGATTGTAAACATTTAAACTAACATTGTGATATGCTTGAAGTGTTTTATATCTATGGATTTTATTATAGGCAAGACAAGTCAAGTGTTGATTTGAGAGGATAAATTGATCAAACATGTGGTTAACTCACTGTCGGCCGCTGGCCGCTTGGCCGTTACTTTAAAAATTGCTCCAAACATTTTTTCTAAATTAACTTTATAAATAAACAAAACTAAATATAACTACTTTGACATTACAAACAAAGCTTAACTATTTTTATGGCTGCAACAGTGTGTAATAGGGAAGGAGAACCATTCGGACTCGGGACACTGGAGTATTTACGTGTCATGTTATCATAAGAGTCCTATTCATTTTCAATATTGGGGTTATTGCCAATACCGGTATATTGTCACACCCTAAATTAACACAATGTCGATATTTCGTGCTTTGAATATCACGGTTATCGCCAATACCGGTATATTGCGACACCCCTAATCCTAATATTTTTAACGATACTTGTATAAGCACACACAAGTGCATATTAATGAATGCGAGCACATATAATTTAACCCAAGAAACATTTAAAATAGTGCTAAGGCAAACTTATTTTTCCTTTTATGTACAGTAGGCTATATACATATAAATTGATACTGAATCAAGATCGAAAGCGATATTTGTGCCAATCACCCCCACTGCCCAAAAACAAAAATCTCACTCCAACCTGAACTTGAAAGTTGGCAACCCTGGTTATAGTCATAGCGGCACCAGCTGGTAGCAGGAATTGTGGCAAATATAAATGACTGATGTAGTCCTCCTATATTTACATACTTATGCATATTTTCCACCGTGTTATGTTTTCCTAAAGCCACCAGGCGGAGGTGGCACGGGTGCGAGGGCCCTTTCATCGCTGCTTGCAGCTTTAATTCAAGTTATATTCTCTGAAATCAATCAGATTCATATAGCTTTGCTTCCGGAGTAAACTCAATTTGAAGTCAAAAACTGATTAAGAAATTGACTGTGCAGTTTTGTGTTTTTGAATAAATAAAAAAAAAGTCTTTATACCTGTACAAGACTTGGGTGTTTATCCTCTTATTCAACTTTGGTAACAATAAAATCAATTAAATCCACAAAATGTCATTTTTGCAGCATCACAGCACTGTGATAACATACATCATTTTACAGCCACACCCAATATTTCTGCTTTTCATTCACACTTAGTATGTTATCACGTGATCTAGCAGAATATATTCTCAGCCTGTTATAAAAAGAAAAGCAGCAACCCATCCAGGACAGTTGATGAATGGATCGCCTCCTCTGTAGACACAGGAACAGCCTTGAAATGGTAAGACCCATTTTGTCAGAGAAACTTTAATATTTAAGAGTAATTTGTTCAGGTTAGAAAACTTTGCATGCAGCACTGAAGTCAACACATTGTTCAGTAGTATTAAAAAAAAAAAAAAAAATGTAATCATTATACTACATAAATATAATGCTGGGAGCTTAACAGTGCTTCACTGAAGTATTTGCAACATTGACGACGGTTAAAATAAAATAAAAATAAAAATAATTATAAATTATAAAGGTAGCACTTTATTTTACAGTCCCGCTCCTCATGTACTATGCATACTATGAACTTATTATAGTAATTGCAATAACTGGGTAATAACTAGGTACTAACCCTGAACCTACCCCTAAACCTAACCAACACCCATGTAGTTACCTTATATTACCCAGTACTATTACCCAGACGCAAGTGCAAGTACTGTAAAGTCAAATGCAAACAATATAACATGCACAGTAGTAATTAAACTAAAGCACAGTTGTTTGAACTTATGTGAATGGACAAAGCTATTGTATACATACTGTATTACAGGGATAATCTCCCAGATAAACAATATTTTATTTGAAATATAAACTCTTTCAAACATCTAACAATATAATGCAAACGTTAAAAAAAATTCCCTTTCTGTAAAGTGATAAAATGTAAAATATTAAACATGGAGCTACTCAGAATTTATATGTTGGCCATTTTGTTGTCACTGAGTTTACACACACATACAGTAGTAAACTAATTAAACTAAAGCAAAGTTGTACAAAGTTTAATGGTTAAGTGAATGGACAAAGTTATTGTATATGTACTGTATTACAGGGACAATCTCCTGGAGAAACAATGTTTTATATAAAATATAAACCATTTAAAATATCCAAGATATAATGTAACTACATTACAACTTACAACTGTTTTTCTCTCTTTACAGTGATAAAATATCATATTTAACATGAAGCTATTCGGACCTTGTTTGTTAATTTTGCTGTCATTAAGTATCTCTTCGACCACAAACTCTGACCACACCAACGCAGAAGAAGAACTTAAGAGGAAGGGTGGAGATGGTGCGAAAAGGTCACGAGTGAGAAGGCAGAACTTACACCTACCAGATGCATTACATTTACAAGAAAAGGCTTATGCTTTATATGTTTTATGGAGACTTTTGAATGAAGTTTCCAACAATACAAATGCCATTAGAACATCAACAATGAGACCAGACAAACTAGAATCTATGACATCGGAAGGGCCAAAGAACACGGAGATCGTCTTCAAAGCAAAGGACAAACCATCTTCAGCTCCAACACAGGAACAGAGCACTCACTCCACTGGCATTACTGGTACAAATGACTCTACAGCTATGGCGTCTTTCCCCACTGACCCATCATCACCAGATTCACAGAAAACAACTCAATCAGGAGATTCACGACTAGTCAAACAATCAACTCAACGACTCCAGACCACAATACAGAAAATACCAGAACCCAGTCAAGTTACAGATCAACACAAGCCTGATTCCACAATATTCAAAACCGTTGAGGAACCCTCCTCAGATATCATGCATGAAGAAAGCACTCGTTCTACAGGTACAAATGATTCTACAGCTGTAACATCTTACCCCACTGAACTGCCATCACAAGAGTCACAAAAATACACTCAGTCAGGAGCCCCACTATTCACACAACAATCAACTCAACATCTCCAGCGCTCCAAGCAGGACATTTCAGAATCTAGTCAAGTCACAGAGCAACACATACCTGATTCACCAACATTGACGATAAAAATCTCCTCCAAAGCAGTGGAGGAACCTTCTTCAACTCTCATTCATGAACAAATTGATAATTTCACTGGTATTACTGATACAAAAGACTCTACAGTTATGGCATACTTCCCAACACACTTACCGGACTCACAGAAGACAACTCAATCAGGAGATTCCCTCCTAGTTGAACAATCAACCATGGCAAAACAGAAAATCATTGAATCCAGTCAATTTACAGAGCAACACATCTCTCATTCCAAAATATCTACAATCAAAATTTCATCCGCAGCAGTTGAGGAACCCTCTTCAGATATCAAGCATGAAGAAAGCACTCGTTCTACAGGTACAAATGATTCTACAGCTGTAACGTCTTACCCCACTGAACTGCCACCACAAGAGTCACAAAAATACACTCAGTCAGGAGCCCCACTATTCACACAACAATCAACTCAACATCTCCAGAACTCCAAGCAGGAAATTTCAGAACCTAGACAAGTCACAGATCAACACATCCCTGATTCACCAACATTGACAATACAAATGCCCTCCGAAACAGTGGCGGCACCTTCTTCAACTCTCATTCATGAACAAATTGATAATTTCACTGGTTTTACTGATACAAAAGACTCTACAGTTATGGCATACTTCCCAACACACTTACCGGACACACAGAAGACAACTCAATCAGAAGAGTCCCTCCTAGTTGAACAATCAACCATGGCAAAACAGAAAATCATTGAATCCAGTCAATTTACAGAGCAACACATCTCTCATTCCAAAATATCTACAATCAAAATGTCAACCGAAGCAGTCAAGGAACCCTCCTCAGATATCATGCATGAAGAAAGCACTCGTTCTACAGGTACAAATGATTCTACAGCTGTAACGTCTTACCCCACCGAACTGCCACCACAAGAGTCACAAAAATACACTCAGTCAATAGCCCCACTATTCACACAACAATCAACTCAACATCTCCAGCGCTCCAAGCAGGAAATTTCAGAACCTAATTCCCAAGTCACAGATCAACACATCCCTGATTCCACAACATTGACCATCAAAATTCCTTCCAAAGCAGTGGAGGAACACTCTTCAACTACCATACATGACCAAATTGCACGTTTTACTGGTATGACTGGTACAACAGATTCTACAGCTACAATGCCTTTCCAAACAGATCTGCCATCACAAGAGTCACAAAAAAACACTCAGTCGGAAGCACCACGACTACTCAAACAATCAACACAACATTTACAGAGCCCTAAGAGCCCAAAAATTCCAAAACCTAGTCAAGAATCTCTGCAATCCACTGCACTTATGTCCATCCCAGTCTTAGCCACAGCATACAGAAATGAAAAGGAAACTCTACTACAGACTGCCATAAACTCACACTTTACAAACCATGGCATACCTGCATCAACAAGGGGAAACAACAGCCTGCTACCCACTTCATTTCCACAAACAATGAAGCGTGAACATCCAAGAAGAGACATCACTGGGATGGTGAAAGGCATTTCAAAACCAACTCTACCTGCAAGGACAAAAAACCCAATTTTAAGTTCATCAGCAGACAAGCTTGAAATTCTAGAAACTGCTACATACACACATTCTGTAACTTGGCAAAATGGGAAGCCCAACCAGTTTGTGGTGGCCACAAAAACTATGCCACCTGCATTCACATTGAAGCAACAAATCCAAGACTCCACTTCACTTCTGATAACAGAAGAGAGACCCATTTCACATCTCAATGGGTTCACGTCAGATACCGAACGCCACAAATCCACACCGGCAGAAGAGCCTACAAATCAACACACTGACCAAAATGCAAATAATACAGAAAAATCTTCTAGAGACAGTTTAATGCAACACTTTATGACAACAAAAACTCACATATTAATAAATAATTCATCAGTAAGCAGCAAAACAGCTTCCATATCACCTCTTAGTAGCCTGACTGAGGCCCGTCTAGTTGACTCAAAAGGACCGGTGGACATTTCTGTTTCCACATCATCTGCTGCACTATGCAGAACCTCTCAGATGAATCCAAAAACACAATCACAGAGCGCAACAAAGAAATATCCAATCCATGGCACAATAATGTCCCCTCCAAGTGTGCAATTGTCTCAAACTATTCCAGTCTCCACAGAAAAGCTCACTGTGACATTTGCTCCAAATCCAACACCTTCAGAAAAAGATACTCATACAACATCAGTTGTGAGACATGGATTTCGAACATTAAGAACACAGGAAATTCCATTCTGGATATCAACAAAACGGTTCAAATTACACCCCATTGAAACAAAAGAGCCTCAATCAGACTTGACAAATCAAGAACCAACAGCATACACAGTGGCAAAGGAAAATCACACCAATAATGGTCTGTTAACCGAGATGGACAAACCAACGCAAAGCACGATTGGGCACAAATTGAGTAAGACGACTCGTACAGCTACAACAAAATTGTCAAAAACACAAAAGGTCTCACAAAATCCTAAGAAATTACACAAATCATCTGATACTGCAATAAAAGATGACATACAAACAGGCAGAGGGATTTTTGGATTACTCTTCAGTCTTGGGTGCCTCATTTTGCTGATAATAATACTCTTGCTTTGGGTAGTATGGAGAAGTTGGCAGGCCTGGCACTGGAAGAACAACATTTGGGTGGCAGGTCCCCCTCTCCTGTGTGGAACATATCATTCAGTCTTGCAGAGCAGCAGTCCACACACTGCAATAGAGATGACGAAAGGGAACACCCAAAAGAATAAGCAGGAAAATCATGATGCTGATGAGAGTATCGCCCTCAAGCAACAACAAAAAGAGCTTCATTAAACACAAGGATGCCAGCGAACACAACAAGGCACACTGTCGAATACTTACCCTCAACTTTTTTAACTAAACAAATTCTGAATGAACAAATTCTACAGACTCCTCAGTGAGTCACAAATTTACAGACAACACCATCGTGTCTTGCATATGCAAACACTTAACTTTACATGACTTAAATGAACAAATGAGAGATCATATTACATTATATAGAGATTGAGTGATTGTACTTTTTGAGGTCATTTCAGTGTTTTTATTAAATGATTTTAATAAAAAGTTTTTTTTTTTTTTTGTATTTTAAGCAGTGGAAAGCGTAATAAAATGCCTTATGAATAAATGCTTTATTATAAGAAACTTTTTGTTTTGTTTATTAAAATTTCAATAAAACATGTCTAATCAACTAAATTCAATAAATGATTATGAAGTAGATTAAGCATTCTATTAAAGGTCCCGTTCTTCGTGATCCCATTGTTCAAACTTTAGTTAGTGTGTAATGTTGCTGTTAGAGCATAAATAATACCTGTAAAATTATAAAGCTCAAAGTTCAATGCCAAGCGAGATATTTTATTTAACAGAAGTTCCCTTTCAAAGCCTACAGCGAACGGCCGGCTTGGACTACATCCTGGTACTTTCTTCATAAATGACGTCAGTAGAACAGTAGAACAGACTAACCTCCGCCCACAAGACTACGCGGAAAAAGGGGGCGTGGTCTTGTTGCTGTCCCACGTGGAGAAGAGGACGTGTCGCGTGGAGAAAAGGAAGTGTTGCGTTTGACTGTGTTTGTCGCCATGTCGTCGAGACGCTGTTATTTTCATCCCGGAGTCAAATCACCTTTGTTTGGCTTTCCCAGGGACGCTGTAGAGATCATTAAGCGCGCATATATCTCCCGTTAAGAGGCGTGACCTTTCCACGTGCGCTAAGCTGCTGTCGAATCACAACACAGGACCGTGCTACGTTCGCTAAGCTGCGGTCAAATCACAACACGGGAACCGCTGGCACAATCAGAACTCGTTACGTATTTCTGAAGGAGGGACTTCATAGAATAAAGGAAGTCATCAGCCGTTTTCAGGACAGTGAAAACAGCGGTATACAGATAAGTACATTGTGTTAAAAATACAGTTTTTTTTTTACACGCGAAACATGAACACGTTATATTGCACACTGTAAACACAATCAAAGCTTCAAAAAGACACGAAGAACGGGACCTTTAAGAATAATTGAGTCCCATGCAATTTCTCTTTGTATGATTTAATACAAAAATATTATCAAAAAACGGTGGTAATCAAATAAAATGTAACAAACTTTTTTTCTATTTTTTCGCAAAGTGCTGCAAAACTGAGATTTAGCCATGGATAAACCATGGATTCAATATATTATACTGTCAATTCAATTTTCATGGATTCCGGGATTCCCTCTGCATCACAGAAATCATTCGGCCTTAAGTTATAAACATACCTTTATCTGCACAAGAGGGATGGTGTTCCCGATCATGTTCTTTATGTTTCCTCATTTTGGATATCCAGGACAACCACACGTTGTTATTTTTTTTCTATATCCAAAGTGTTTCCATACTAGCCAGGGGTTCACAACAGCGTTTCGCTTTCAGCTAGGTCTGTCTTGTCCGTCTCCATCTTTGTGATTTTAGCGCATTTGTTCTCCCGCCCTTCAATTCAAGATTTCCCCCCTTTGTATTATTTATTTATTTTTACTCAGTAACGGATATGGTATAAAATGTAGCAAAATACAATACCTCAAACAAGACATACAAGTAAAAGTATATAAAAGTAAAATTACAGATTTTTAAAACTACTTAAAAAGTAGAAGTACACAGAAAACTACTCAATTACAGTAACCCGAGTAAATGTAATTCATTACTTTCCACCTCTGATTTTAAGTAACGATAACCTGATTCATTAAAACAAACAAAAATTCTTGTTGAAAATGCTAACAGATTTTATTTATATACAATGGAAAGTTGATTACATGTGAAAAGATTATACTTCATGTGGCAATAACAATCTTTTTTTGCCTCCGGCTGACTTTCTTTTCACATCCAAATCTACCTGGCTAACATACAAAACAGCAACAACACTAAACAGTGTTAGATGAACATATCATTGAACTAAGGGAAGAATCTAAACAGCACATGTAAAATTAGAGGTGAGCGCAGATGGATTAAGCTAAACAGTCTGACTATGCCATTTCTGCATTATACACACAAACACAACATTCACTGACACAGCGAGCAAAGCTACATTAGTAGGCAGAGGATGTGGCATTACTGGGCAGCATTAGCAGGGTCGGAAAGAATGAAGCGATTGAGGAAGAAAGAGGGATAGAAGAGGAAAGAAAGATGGAGAGTGGCACTGAAAATGTTCTGTACCAGCGCTCTTTTGTTCAAAACGCACATACACACACACCTGCCAAAACATGATGGTGAGGGACTTTTAAATCAATTACCAAAAAGTGTGCTAAGAATTGTATTACACTTAACACTGTTATCTGATATCAGGGTTTTAAATTAGGAATTTTAAGTGCAGATTTTGTGGGAAAACCTGTATAGAATGGGTTTAAAAAGAGATTTTTCATCCAAAAAATGTTATTCTGTCATTAATTACTCAACTTCATGTCGTTCCAGAACCGTAAGACTTTTGTTCATCTTCGGAACACAAATTAACATATTTTTGATGAACTCTGATTGCTTTCTGTACTCTCTATTGACAGGTACGCAACTACCACTTTGACACTTCAAAAAGTTTATAAAGAGATTGTAAAACGAATCCATATGAATTGAGTGGTTTAGTCGAAAAAGAGACTTGATCGCTTTATATGATAAACTTTTATACACATTTAAACATTGATCAGCTAACATAAACAGAAGCTCAACTGAACCTGTTTGACGCTTGATAACAAACATCACAGGTTCTCGTGGAAGCTCAAACATGCTGCTTAACAAACGAGAACGAACCTCATTGGTTCTTGCGGAAGCTCAAATGTGCTGCATAACACGAGAATGAACCTCATTGGTTCTTGCGGAAGCTCAAACGTGCTGCATAACACACTAAAATGAACCTCATTGGTTCTTGCGGAAGCTCAAACGTGCTGCGTAACACGAGAATGAACCTCATTGGTTCTTGCAGAAGCTCATATGTGCTGCGTAACACATGAGAATGTACCTCACTGGTTCTCGCACATCAAGCGAACATGCTTGAGCTTTCATTTCCCACAACTGAGGTGTGAGTTGATTAAAGTTTATATGTGAATAAAAGCCTAAATTCAATCTGTTTATCATATAAAGTGATTAAGTCTCTTCAGAAAATTTGGACTAAACCGCTCAATTCATATGGATTTTTTTTACGATCTCTTTTATGAACTTTTTGAAGCGTCAAAGTGTCAGTTGCGTAGCTGTCAACGGAGGGACAGAAAGCTCTCAGATTTCATCGGATAGATCTTAATTTGTGTTCCGAAGATGAACGAAAGTCTTACGGGTTTGGAAAAACACAAGGGTGAGTAATTAATGACAGAATTTTCATTTTTGGGTAAACTATCCCTTTAAATGCAAATGATAGTACTGCACTTTTTGTGATAGCTGACAGCATAATCAGATTAACCTAATATAATATCAAATTTCATAAAAGCAAAACTGTGGAGATCGCAATAAATTATTGTGTTAATATTGAAGTTCAGTAGAGTTTATTCTAGTTGGAATTAGTATTTTTCATCAGACTCCATCCCAGGAATCTAAAACTCAAACAAAAACATCTTCAGATCCGAATTACAGGTTAAGTGTTGCTTAATGACTCAAGAAAGAAAGAAAGAAAGAAAGAAAGACAGAAAGAAAGAAAGAAAGAAAGAAAGCAGGAAGGAGAGTGGGGGAGTGAGGGGTTTGAGTGTAGAAAAGAAAAAAGAAAGCAGAGGAAATGGATGCTGAATGAGGGAATCCTAAAGAGGAAACAGAGATGTCAGCACTCTCTCTCTCTCTCTCTCTCTCTCTCTCTCTCTCTCTCTCTCTCTCTCTCTCTCTCTCTCTCTCTCTCTCTCTCTCTCTCTCTCTCTCTCTCTCTCTCTCTCGAGCAGACTCTACTACAGTCTCTCTCTCTCTCGCTCTCTCTCTCTCGAGCAGACTCTACTACAGTCTCTCTCTCTCTCGCTCTCTCTCTCTCTCGAGCAGACTCTACTACAGTTCTCTCTCTCTCTCTCTCTCTCTCTCTCTCTCTAGCAGACTCTACTACAGTCACCCCTCCACTATCTTAGTAATCCCGGAAAGGGACCTGCACAGAGAAAGACGGGATTTGGACTTTACTGCAGCATAAAGCACAGGAAAAATAGAAAATAAGCAATCAGAATCGTGCTGATCTAGGGACCAAGCAGACAAAAAAGAGGTGAGAGATGGAGAGAAACTGAAAGACAGAAAGAGGACAGGAGAAAGGAGCACAGAGTGATGACAAGGAGAAGGTAAGTAATTCACAATGCAGCACCGTTTACCTGAAGAAATATTATACTCACAATCAATTATTTAGAGGTTCTGTGGCATGACATGAACAAGCATGCAAGCACATTATATACAAATGCTGTTTTTTTGTCTAAGCACATGCTTAGTCGTGCAGAGCTAGGTGCAGGCAGATCTGCAGAGACACTGCATGAAGACCTTCAACATCTCTGCTGCATGTGTATCAGAATGCATGCAATGACTAGCCTCACAACTGCAAAACAAAAAAGGCAGAACACGTGCATACACTTTAAAAATGAAAACCCAGAGATTATAATGATAATGAATAAAGACTCACAGCCATATTATATAATTATAAGACTCACAGCCATCGCTAATGATAATCAGATTCATTAGCATCACTAACAATAATCAGTCACTGCTCTCTCACTCACATTGCTCTGATTAAACATTAATCACTACTATATTTAGATTCACTAAAGTTCAGATTTGCCATCATTACGTGGCATCAGACACATTGTCATCAGACTCCCTAAGGTCACTAACTTTCATTTACATAATAATCAGGCACAAAATCAGACCTAATCACCCAGTATTAATCACCTCAGACTGTGTTAAACTGTAATTAGGCACAAATTGTACTACTCAATATAGTCAGACTCGTTATCATCACTCACATTAATCGTATTTACTGTCATCAGACCCAATTTGTCACTCCAAGTTTGTACTCACGGTCATTACATAGATTCAGACTCACTAAAGTCACTAACTCTCATCTGCATTATAATGAGACTCATTACAGATTGCATCAGTCAAACTCGTTGCTATCATTCATTAATCATATTTCTGTAATCAAACTCAATCAGTATTATCAGACAGCGGTCATTCACAGTAATCAGACACAAAATGTCACATACTCATCATCACTTAAATTAATCTGAATTACTGTCATCAGACAAAATCAGTCACTCAATATAACCAGATTCAAACTATAATCATTACACACGGTCATCAGACTCATTGTCATTCACAGATTGCATCATCAGATTGCTATCGCTTGCTATAATCAGACACAAATGACTCGGTATAGTCAGATTCACTAAAACTTAGACTTATAATCATTATTATTTACACTCAATCATTGGTAATGTTGCCACGCTACTGGAATTTCTAACTTCAATACGATATCCTGAAAAATATCGATTTGAGATACCATTTTCGATACCACGCGGAAACTACCATATATACACTTGCATACAGATATCTCATAATTTTTTTGATAATTTGGGTAGTTTCGTTGCACTAGCTTTCACACAGCACAGGGAGGCTTATTTGAAACTGAACTTAATTTACAAAAAAGAGACAAACGGTGAGTAATAAAATAAGAACAAATAAACATCGCAAACGATAGCACAAATAAATGGATTGGAATAAAGAGACAAATGAAAATTCAGTTTTTCAGGTGGGTCTAACAGTAGGCTAGTATTCAGGTAAGAAAACTACAGAAATTAAATAAAGATTAATGCTTACAAGAGCAGCGAGTGATTTTCTTTTGTCTTTTTTATTTTATTAACATTAAAGACAGCGGCAGGTTTATTAGGCTGCTGTCACTTTAAGAGCTTATGCACGGATCCAATATAGATCCAATATACAGTTACACAACTTGCGCTATTTACGTACCCAAACGGGCTGTGTTTACCTGAATACTCACCAAGAAGAGCATTTTGACACAAAATTGTGTGTATTTTGATTTAAGCGAAATAAGCCACTAAAATTAAGTCAATTTGGTACGCGCACTGATCAGTAGTGCATGCATTTTAGGTGTAAGCGCGAAACCTGCAGGAATGAGTAAAATTATGCGCAATACAAGCACTATTCAACCGGAGCGATTGAGACGAGTTAGTGACAGGTGTGTGTCAAACTGTAAATTTGCCGTTGGAGAGAAGAGAGAGCGAGAACGGGCAGCTGGTATCGTTGTATCGATACTGCAGAAAAGAAGTATTAGAACCGTTTCAGGTATTTCAGTATCGATACATATCGAAATATCGATATTTTTGACAACACTAGTCATTGGTTTCTATTATCAGATCCTATCGATTTTAGATCACACACACACACACACACACACACACACACACACACACACACACACACACACACACACACACACACACACACACACACACACACACACACACACACACACACACACACACACACACACACACACACACACACACACTACTGCCAGTCATGGACACTAGTACAATACTATAAATACAAATAGATGCATTCTGCACGCATGTAACAAACAAATATGCATTCAGCAAACAAACCTCTTGCCGTTGTCCACAGGAACACCATGAAGATGCTCGTGTGTTCTGTGATGTCCTGCCTGCTCTTACTGTGGTATACGTGTACATGCGCACATGCAGAATGTCCCGCTGTTTGCACCTGTAGCGAGAGCCATCGGACAGTTGACTGTTCCTGGAGGGGGTTTAGACATCTGCCGATGGGCCTGCAGAGAAACATTCAATCCCTCAACCTGACCCACAATCGGCTATCTGATCTAGACCACCATCTAAACTCCTTCACACACCTGCGCATTCTGGACATCTCCTATAACCGTCTACTTAATTTCCCAGTCTCACTGCCACGGGCACTGTGGGAAATCAACATCTCAGGAAACCGCCTACGTGTACTTAACAAGGATGACACAGCATACCAGTGGAACCTCCGAGTTCTGGACCTGTCCGTCAATAAGCTGGAGCGTGTGGTCTTCATCAACAACACGCTCCCTAACCTGAAGGCTCTCAACCTCAGTCACAATAAATTCTGGACGGTGCCTACCAACATGCCCCATAACCTGGAGGTAGTGGATCTATCCCACAACTCTCTGGTCCAGATTCTGCCAGGGTCCCTGATCCGGCTACACAGGCTGACTCAGTTCTACCTGCATTCAAACCGCTTTACAATGGTCAGTGAAGGGGCATTCGAGCATCTGCAAGGTCTGAAGCTCATCACTCTAGGGGACAATCCGTGGGCTTGTGAAGAAACTGCCAACATCAGCCAACTGTTGGTGTGGACCAAACACACTTCCACCCGAGTGTTGGGTTGCCCCTGCCACACCTGGCACACCTGTGGAGAGGCACACCTGTCCAGGACAGGGAGCTGGCACTTTGGCACCTACACGCTGTCCCCATATGTCTTTGGAACAGAGGAGCCAAGCTATCCATACGTACAAGCGGTCACCACACTCTCCTGGACAGGGACGTCACTCCTAAACACCAGGGATGACGAAACAGGATCTAGAAGCACCAAGGAACAGGAGTCTTTCAGAAAGGGCCTTCTCTTTACCTCAACTTCAGAGGTTTCCGATTCAAATATTCATTCAACTAGAGAAGGCCCAATCACACCAGTCGACTTCTTCACCACCATCTCCACCACCCGCAGGACCACCACTCTCCGCACAAGGAGCGTGAAGAGACCCAATCAGAACCTCAGCAGAAACACAAGCCCAGGACGCAGTGCCAGCTCACTCTACACATCAGTCGGCTGTCTGCTCTTCCTGGTGGCCATGACACAACAGCTCTGAGTCGCATGGTCCTTGGATCATACTAAAAATCAGGTTAACAAATAGATATTATGCTTTGCATTTTCATTTCACTTTAATGTTCAACATATCATGAAAACTTCCAAAACTGAACGGTCTCACAGTGTAACCTCCATCTGCTGATGTAGAGCAGCAACAAGCAAGATCAGTGGACATACAAGTTTACATCCATGGATGCAGAAGCATTTCATAGGTTAATAAGATTAATGTTACTAACTAGATAAACTGACAATCCAATTAGTTTAAAAATGATTCTACTCATTTAAATGCATGAGTGTTATTAGTTAAATAAAACTAAAATAATAAACATGAACAAAAAGCATCTTGTTTATTGTGGGTTATATTATATTGGCATTTTTTCATTCAAACTAATAAACGAGTCACTGAAAGGTCCAGAAAGCTACCAACCACGTTCTAACAGCTACTGACAACCAGCAGGGACTCTTGATTAAAATGGTCTAGAAGGTCACAAACAGTTTCACAATCACCTTAAACCAGTTTGGAGAAGCTAGAAACCATCTGTCATGTTCTAAAAACACAGCTTAAGCTGATGTTAACAGGATTTTCCAGCTGGGAAAGCAAGTTTCTATCATGGCATACAACACAAGACATTTTGAAACTGATAAATGGTCAGGTTACCCAGCAATAGGAATCTAAACGTAAAAAACCCATCAAGTATATTTGGAAATCTTTTTGCAATAAAGACAGAAAACTCCAGCCAGTCTTCCGTGATTGTTACCATGATGCCTCATGAAAAGCAAACAAACAATTTGTTAAACAAAAAGAAATCTTGTCAACGTGATCTTTCCATCAATGACACACCTTTCTGACGCATCATGTGACTTTAAGCACAGGTGTCATTATTAAAAGCATCCGCAACAGTCTAGAGACACTGCACTTCATCACCACTCGCAGAGATAAAACGTTGATGCTGAAAACTGCTGGTGAGTATGCGGGGAAATATTTCTGCTTTACATGATTTCTCCGGACTAGTGTTCAAACATTCAATTCTGATTGATGCTTAAACTTTTATGAACATTATTAATTTTTTTATCTAAAAAAAAATTACATTTGATGATATTTTTGTGTTTTGGTATGTTGTTTTCAGATCAGAAAAAAAATGGCTTTAAGAGTGGACATCTGTGTGGCGCTGCTGGTTGTGATGTCTGGCTGTATGCTGGTCCAAATGCAGACTACCAATCGACTGAACAGTACAACTGCATTTAACAACACCAACAGCCCAAACCAAAACAAGACTACAACTACTTCACCCATTACCACCACTACAGTCACCATCAAGAACAACGCTAATCAGAACATGATCGGCGGCAGTTCAGCCGGTTCCCCCGGCAGCACAAACCAGACTGCTATAGGTGCAATAGCCAGCCAAATTGGTAGCAGTTCCTCCTCTTCCTCCATGACTAGCTGCTTCAAACTTCAGCTGCTTGTGTTCATGGCTCTGCGCTTTCTACAAATGATACAGTGACCATCAACCTCCTATGTGCTTTAAAGGTAGACAATCATGCAAGATTCTTCAGGGACTTAATAGAGTCTGTTTCTGAAATGCTACAAAGCTTTTGTAGATGTTGTCTCGCAACTTGTAACAAACTGCTTTTTGCTTAACATTATGGAAGATTATTTCGAATATGAAAAATATTGTTACTATTCACAACCATTATTCAGCAGGCAGTCAGGGTATTTTTAATTTATTGTTGTAAAGTGCTGTAATATCTTCATAGATTTCCCTTTGTTGATGAAATGATCTATCTGTTATTAGTTAATTGGTTGTTCTCAGAAGCAATAAAACTTTGAACAAAAGAACGTGTGCTTTTCTAATTCTTTTGCACCAGTTTGCACCATGTGGGTATTATGAAGGCTTACCTGCGAGTCACATAGTAAAACACAGGGTTTCCGTTCTTTGAGGTTCCCGCCTGGTAAAAGATGTTAAGAGTCTTCAACGCTTTAAACTCTTCTTTCTCATGCACCTGGTGTCTAAAGAAAAAGAAGAGTTCTGAACTGCATCCTTTACTTACACTGCAAGAAACTGCACCCTTTAAGAGAATTGTATATCAAATGTGCTATAATGGGCAACACAATCTGACTGTTCCACCAACTTTGGTGCAACTTTCAGTGCAAAAAATAAATAAAAATTATAGCAATATTATTATTATTGTTTTCTTGATGAGTTTTTTGGGTCTCATTTACCAATAAAAAAAAAAAAAAAAAAAAACCAAATCATCCTTATATCAAGATACATTAACAAAGCAAATTTTTTTTTTTTTTCCAGAAAATGTGTGTGTACTTTTTCTTACTCTATTGCCAAATAGTCATTTCTGGGGTTCAAGTATAAATGTAAAAATAAATAAATAAAATAAAGTCTTTCATCTGTTTTAAAAAACTTTTTAGATGGCATTTTTTTCACCGTAGAGCAATTTTTACCTGGTCATAAACTCCTCAAATTTGGAGCTGGTGAGATTCAGGCTTGACCAATGAGTATCTGCCACAGGTTTGTGTTCTGGGGGACCCAGGTAAGCAAGCAGGGTGGCCATCTTATCGAAGGGCCTCCTTCCAACTGCTTTATGATCCCTGAGGATTATGGAAAATGACACCCTGATTAGCTGAAACTTCTTTGTATTGCTTACATAATATTTTACTGATGGATAAATATAAATTATTACAGAAAACGTACAACCCAGTCAGTCAAAATAATGGATGACGATTATTTTGACAACAAAACAGCTGTCCTTTAAAGACAGCATCTTGCTAAAACAATCAGATCAGAGAGAAACAAGCTGAGGGAAAGTAAAATCAGTAAATCAATTCAGTAGCTGCGTTTCCATTACCCTTCAAACTGTGCAAATTGAAATTGTTAATTGAAATATTTTTATACAATTTATATTATATATATATATATATATAAATACACATTTTTCTAAAATATATACATGCATGTATATATAACATTATACACAGTACACACACATATTATGTAAACACAAATTTTTATTTTGGATGCGATTAATCGTTTGACAGTAATTATTTAGCAAAACTTTCACATTTACATGTCACCTGGAGTATGTAAAAGTCGGTATGTTTGGACAGAAGATGAGACTGAGTTCTATATTACAGGGATTGTTCACCCAAAAACGAAAATGTTTTTCTGCTTACCCCCAGGGCATCCAAGATGTAGGTGTCTTTGTTTCTTCAGTAGAACACAAATGAAGATTTTTAACTCCAACCGTTGCCGTCTGTCAGACGTATAATGCATGTGAATGGGGTCCAATTCTATTAGAGTAAAGAAAACATGCACAGACAACTTCAAATTAAACCCAGCGGCTCGTGACGACACATTGATGTCTTATGTATATATCTATGACCGCGCAGATATTTTGACCTTACTCACAGGAAGTTATGGCGGTCTGGAGAGCTGATGACATTCGTCTAATACGAGGTGAAATAATAGTATAAATACCGTTCGGTTTCTCGCAGAAACCGATCGTTTCATGTCTTAAGACATCAATGTGTCGCCACGAGCCACTGGGTATAATTTGAAGTTGTCTGTGCATGTTTTTTTTTTACTCTAATAGAATTAGACCCCATTCACATGCATTATACGTCTGACAGACGGCAACGGTTGGAGTTAAAAATCTTCATTTGTGTTCTACTGAAGAAACAAAGACACCTACATCTTGGATGCCCTAGGGGTAAGCATAAAAACAATCACATTTTCATTTTTGGGTGAACTATCCCTTTAAACTCATAAAAGACAAAATAATTACGGGAATACTGGATTCTAAACAACAAAGAAATGCCACAATTTATCAAGACCTCGATGCAGATAGATAGGAGAAACAGCCAGAAACACCTCATACGTGGCCAAGTATAAGGGTCTTTCCTTGCCATTAATGCTTGGATAACACGCCTACGTCTCCTTCGATTCAAAACAATGGCTAGAGCGGTGGTTTGTAACAGAAACAGGATTGAAATATGTACAGGTTTCCAGCCTGAGCCACAGGGCGAAATCAAATCGCCGGCAGATCGGGTTGGGTTTACCCAGTCTAAAGAAATGCCCAAACTGCATTTGCACTTCCAATAACGGTCTCTTGGACATTGGCCCCATGAGCTGGATGACAACACGGGTCATACACCGCCCTGCTCACCTGTTACTAGACAAATACTGGCCAATTTTCTCTTGGTTGTTCCACAGCAGCCTGTGCAGGGCCAAAACGTTCCCATCACTAATAAAGGACAGGCTGTGGTTGAGCGAGTCACTCGCTGGGCAGTCAGAGGCGATGTCGAGGAAAAATCTAGATGAAAATCCAAAGGTTAACCTAAGTGGTGACAGGAATCAAACCCTGAAGCTCACTGGTTGCTTTCTTACCTTCTGGCTGCATCAAAATTACTCTTCACAAAGTCATTAAAAGGCCTCATGTGCTCCTCTTTCGTGAACAAAACGTGGTTGGCAATACTTTGGAGGATCTGCAGACAGGTGAAAAATGAAATAAGATCAACTTTAACTTAATGACTCTTTATTAAAAAGTCCTAATCGTTTTGTTTTGTCTGCAACTTTATTGTACATTGATTTATTTCATCATAAGATCTTTCATCTTGCTTCTATAAAAGCAAAATGCAGTTAAGGCTGTGCATTACAGTGATTTTACAACAATTCAGTGGGTTTTAGGCATAATTTAAGTGGCTTAAATAAACCCTGCTGGATGGTTGATCAGTTGGCTTTCCCAATTATGGACATGGTTTTAACCTGGTAGATCCTTTTGGACCAGCATCAATGCAGCAAAGACCAGCTTGGCCAATAAAAGCTGGTACAATCGTTTTAGCATTATCTCATCTCTACGTCAAAAACGCTCACCTTTGACATGAGTTTGAGGCCTCTTTCTATCCTGGGCGGAGGCTTTTTGTCAAGAATTCCAGCCTCATATGGAGAGACTATAGCCGGGTTCACGAATCGCAGGAACATGGCACTACCTACAGCTCCAATACTGTTCTGAGGGAAACGCTGACTCACCACCTGAAACCAAGACACACAAACACACATAGGGACATATAAAGCGGGTAATAGGGTTGGGGTAACATGGCACCATTTCATGAAGATAGTTATAAACCAGAACCAAAACCTCTTACATTCATATAACTGAACTTAATTTAAAGTCAATTCACACTAAACTCTAGTTTAGTGGGGGTCTAGTTGATGATATGATGATATCTGTTGAGTAAGTTGATAACATGAGGTTCTGTGAGGGAACTATCTGAATGAAATGGCACCAGAGGCTTTAGAGTTAAAGTGTAGAAAGCAGTTTGAAGCCGTTAAACAGTTTAACGATGGCGGAGGTCTTCACCAGTGACCTTTAAGAGTGTTAGAAGAAAAAGGCAAAAGCAAAGCATATAAAATGGCACTACAGAGAACTGCCTTTTACTCAGAATTAACTTTTCAGGTCAAGCATAAAATCATTTTGGCATTTAAGAAGGGGTGGAGTTTGTTACCAAATTGCATACCCACAACGCACCACTGGATTCAACGGCATGATAATTTCCAACCCTCAGTCCTGAGAGTGACGGCCCATGCAAAGATGATGCCCAGAGCTACAGAGTTTGTTGTTTTTTCGTGGTGTTGGTGTTCTAAGTGGTACATTCAGTGAAACCTCAGCTTGCCAAAAATCAGGAAATTAGTAGATATGATTTGATGTAATGACAGTAATGCAGGCCAGAGGTGCAACAAAAGTCTCAGATTAATGAAGTGAAACGCGACAGGAAGCAGATACATCCGCCATTCACACTTACTGCTTTCCTCACTTCCTTTCTGTCTTTGACAGATGCTTTAGACAGGAGAGAGTGACAAGTAGCCTACAGGACAGAAATGAGCACAAACAAGTCACGGCACAAGCGAACACACACACACACACACACACACACACACACACACACACACACTTTCCCTTACTACCAGGCCTGCATGGAATGGGCGTCTCGAACTTGAACCGCTGGCAAAAAATTTGTTTTTTTAAATCATAATTGGAATTAAATAAACTATGCTTAAATAAATAGAATATTGTAAATAGTTTTAATAATTTAATAATGCTGTCAGCTATCAATGAGTATTTACACCACCATTCAAACGTTTGGGTTTGATCTGGAGTAAAAAAAAACTAAACAGTAATATATATTCAGGATTCTTTGATAAACAGAAATAGATTTTTTTTTATATCATAAATGTCTTTAAGGCCACTTTTGATTAATTTAACACATCCTTGCTGAATAAAAGTATTTATTATTAAAAAAAAATATACAATATTTTACTGGCCCTAAACGTTTGTGTATTTAACCATGTAACCATTTCAATTCATTCTGCAGAATTCCAGATTTTTCTGCACAACTGGCTTGATTTATGAAACATGTAGAATGAATTTCTTTATAAATAATTAAAAACTATATGTAAAACTATGCTTTCACACTTGAAGGCAAAAATTTATCTAAGAATGGATTTACAAAACACACAAATTCGTCACATATACTGGAAACTTATGTCACTTATGTATTTTAAGTCAACATGATTTGCCGTTCTCATTCCATTTTAAATAAGTTATTACACTTAATTAGATTACAAATGCTATTGGTCTTATTTGTGATAAATTGTGATACTTTTTGTGATACGTTTGGCTGAAAGAAGAAAGTCATATACACCTAGGATGAGGCTTGAGGGTGAGTAAATTATCGGATAATTTTCATTTTTGGGTGAAATAACCCTTTAAGAAAGTAAATTTTGATTTAAAGGGATAGTTCACCCAAAAATGAAAATTAGCCCATAATTTACTCACCCTCAAGTCATCCTAGGTGTATATGACATTCTTCATTCAGACGAATAAAATTGGAGTTATATTACAAAAGTCCAGGCTAATCCAAGCTTTAGATTTGGATTTATAGTTGCTCTGTTTTTGAAGTCCATAAAAAGTGCATCTGCCCATCAAATAACATGCTCCACTCGGCTCTGGGGTGTTAATAAAGGCCTTCTGAAGAGAATCGATGCGTTTGTGTAAGAAAAAAATCCATATTTAAAACTTTATAAAGTAAACTTTCGACCGACCGCCTTCCCTGTTCAATATATGGAAACATTTTTAGAAAATTCCCCTGCCAATCGAAAGACTAACGTGACCAGGCTCCTCATGACATCACGTATGCATCTTGAGTTGCATCACTTTCAACATTCAACACTTTTCCACAGAAGGCGGTCGGCCGAAAGTTTACTTGATAAAGTTTTAAATATGGATATTTTTCTTACACAAACGCGTCGACTCGCTTCAGAAGGCCTTTATTAACACCCCGGAGCCGCGTGGAGCATGTTATTTGATGGGCAGATGCACTTTTTATGGACTTCAAAAACAGAGCAACTATAAATCCAATTCTAATGCTTGGATTAGCCTGGACTTGTGTAATATAAAGAAGAATGTCATATACACTTAGGATGACTTGAGGGTGAGTAAATTATGGGCTAATTTAAATTTTTGGGTGAACTATCCCTTTAATGTTGAATTTAAACCGTTTAATTTAACAATCAGTCTTCACAGCTAAACTGAAGCATATTTGACAATAGTGATATCATCATACACATTGTGGATACAGACGTCCACAGAAAGTAACTCCACACTGGATTAATATCCTTCAGGCCTCTTTACAAAGAGAACAAACTCCTCATCAGTTTCTTCAGTCTCACCTGAAAGAGACAGTGACAGACGCTGCGGAGCTGAGGAGGGAACTCGCCAGATGAGCTGATTATGGCCTGAAAGAAGCGATCAGTCATCCGTAGCAGATTACGCTGGTTCTCCTCCAGATTCTCGCCGGTCTCGAGTCTGAGGGAAGAGGACAACTGTATCATCTCCAACCAGAAACTGAACATCTCGTTTGCAAATTTGCAGTATTTAAAAAGATAGTTTAAGTTGTTCCAAACAGCTGATGGGATTTGGAAAGGACTGGAACAACTTAAGGGTGAGTAAATGATAACAGAGGTTTCATTTTTGGATGAACTATCCCTTTAAGTGGCGACAATGCCAAAATACCAAAAAATACCAAATAGTCCCAAACACCAAAGTAGCAAAATACACTATATTGACAAAAGTTTTGGGACGCCTGCCTTTACATGCACATGAACTTTAATGACATCCCATTCTTAATCTGTAGGGTTTATTATGGAGTTGGCCCACCCTTTGCAGCTATAACAGCTTCAACTCTTCTGGGAAGGCTTTCCACAAGGTTTAGGAGTGTGTTTATGGGAATTTTTGACCATTCTTCTAAGAAGCTCATTTGTGAGGTCAGACACTGATGTTGGACGAAAAGGCCTGGCTCGCAGTCTCCGCTCTAATTCATCCCAAAGGTGTTCTATCGGGTTGAGGTCAGGACTCTGAGTAGGCCAGTCAAGTTCCCTCACACCAAACTTGCTCATCCATGTCTTTCATGGACCTTGCTTTGTGCACTGGTGTGCAGTCATGTTGGAACAGGAAGGGTTCATCCCCAAACTTTTCCCACAAAGTTGGGAGCATGAAATTGCCCAAAATGTCCTGGTATGCTGAAGCATTAGGAGTTATTTTCACTGAAACCAAGAGGCCAAACCCAACCCCTGAAAAACAACCCAACACCATAATCCCCCCTCCACTAAACTCTACACTTGACACAATGCAGTCAGGCAAGTACCGTTCTCCTGGCAACCGCCAAACACAGACTTGTCCATTGGATTGTCAGACAGAGAAACGTGATTCGTCACTCCAGAGAACATGTCTCCACTACTCTAGTGGTGGCGTACTTTACACCACTGCATCCAACGCTTTGCATTGCACGTGGTGATGTAAGGCTTGGATGCAGCTGCTTGGCCATGGAAACCCATTCCATGAAGCTCTCTATGCACTATTCTTGAGCTAATCTGAAGGCCACACAAAGTTGAGGTCTGTAGCTTTTGACTCTGCAGAAATTTGCCAACTTCTGCGCACTGTGCGCCTCAGCATGTGCTGACCCCGCTCTGTGATTTTACATGGCCTACCACTTCATGCCTGTGTTGCTGTTGTTCCCAATTGCTTCCACTTTGTTATAATCCCACTAACAGTTGAGTGTGGAATATTTAGTAGTGAGGAAATTTCACGAATGGACATATCGTACAGGTGGCAACACCTATCATGGTACCATGCTTGAATTCACTGAGCTCCTGAGTGACCCATTCTTTCACAAAGGTTTGTAGAAGCAGTCTGCATGCCTAGGTGCTTGATTTTATACACCTTTGGCCATGGAAGTGATTGGAACACGTGAATTCAATGATTTGGAGGGGTGTCCTAATACTTTTGGCAATACAGTGTAGTTTATCATATTAAAGGTCCCGTTCTTCGTGATCCCACTGTTCAAACTTTAGTTAGTGTGTAATGTTGCTGTTAGAGCATAAATAATACCTGTAAAATTATAAAGCTCAAAGTTCAATGCCAAGCGAGATATTTTAATTAACAGAAGTTCCCTTTCAAAGCCTACAGCGAACGGCTGGCTTGGACTACATCCTGGTACTTCCTTCATTAATTACGTCAGTAGAACAGACTAACCTCCGCCCACAAGAATACGCGAAAAAAGGGGGCGTGGTCTTGTTGCTGTCCCACGTGGAGAAGAGGACGGTCGCGTGGAGAAAAGGAAGTGCTGCGTTTGACTGTGTTTGTCGCCATGTCGTCGAGACGCTGTTATTTTCATCCCGGAGTCAAATCACCTTTGTTTGGCTTTCCCAGGGACGCTGTAGAGATCATTGAGCGCATAGCCGCATACATCTCCCGTTAAGAGGCGTGACCTTTCCGTACAACGTGCGCTAAGCTGCGGTCAAATCACAACACGGGACCGGCTGGCACAATCAGAACTCGTTACGTATTTCTGAAGGAGGGACTTCATAGAACAAGGAACATCAGCCGTTTTTAGGACAGTGAAAACAGCGGTATACAGATAAGTAAATTGTGTGAAAAATACTGTGTTTTTTTACACGCGAAACATGAACACGTTATATTGCACACTGTAAACACAATCAAAGCTTCAAAAAAACACGAAGAACGGGACCTTTAAAGTACACCAAATATTTCCTTAAAAATCAAACGTTAAAATATATGAATAATATGCTTAATTATTATCATGCTGACAGAGGGCTGAATAGTAAAATGTGTAGATTTCTAAATCAATGAATTTCAAGGATTTCTTGCCCTCGGCAGGCATTTATTAAACCACATAAAACACACTGTGGTCGGCACAAACCAGTTCATCGTCGCCACAAATGAACTTCTGATAAAATGAGTCTGGCTTGTTTTGTTCATGGTTTGAGGATGCCACCATGTTATGCAATCTGCCCATGATACCTCTGCCTAATTTGGCTAGCTTGTCTCAAAGTGACAGGTAAATTTGCACAAACACACCAGTTGAGAAGCACTGATGTAAAGGGTCAGTCGGACAGATACCTGGTGGGATCCACCTCAAAGCTCAGCATCTGCCACTCAGCACCAGTGATCACTCCCCTGAGCAACGGCTCCAATAACTTCTGCAGATACGTGGCCCCATACACCTGAAAAAAGGAATTACACAGAGGGAAATTCACAGCTAAACTTAATCCAGACCATTTGCCTCTGTGAGTGATTATTTGACTTCAGTGCATGCAAGGGAAAGTGTAGAGGCACCTTAAAGCAGAATGTCATGATTTTACTAGCCAGGCTGTTTCCGCGGAACAAAGTTTGCATGGAATCTGCCAACTCCACCTCCTTGGAGAACATATTCCACAGTAGCTGATACAACAGATGCCTCGAATCAAAGAGAGACACCAGAACACGTGCCAGTTCATCCTGAAAAGAGTTTACAGTAAAATCATAGACAGATTTTGACATAAATAAAAAAAAATCGTCAGTGTTAATAGTTAATGCATTTACAAACATTTTATATTTGGTAATACTTTAATTTTAATGGTCCATATTAGACAATCCATTAACTATAAGTAACTTTGCAACTCATTAATTAATTCATACTCAGTCATTAGAGTATTAGCAGACTGTTTGAGTAATATCTGATAACACTATGATGATTGTTCCCCAACAGACATTATACTGACTAGAAAAAACTTTGTCCTACCCCGAATACCTAATCCTACTAATACTGTAATAGAGTTAGTTGACATGTAGTTACTTATAGTCAGTGTTGGGCACGTTACTTTAAAAAAGTAATTAGTATATGAATAGTAAATGAGTTAGTAACTGAGTTACATCATTATAAAAGTAACTAATTACTAAAGTAACTAGTAAAAGTAACTACTGTGTTACATTTTTTTTTCTTCAAATGTTCAAATATGTCAAATAACTTGGATGCCCCCAATATTAGATATGTTAAATGAATGAATTGGACACTAAATAGAATAAATTACTATTATAAAACATTGTACATTAATGAACACTATTGTAATGTTGCTGTGGGACAATGTCAAATTCAAGACACCTATCAAATTCAATACATTATTGTAAATATTATCAGTAGACCTACTATAGTGTAAATATTGTGTAAATATTATCAGTACTATACTACTCCTTTGGTAGTGGAGCTCACGTTATCACCTGGGTTTTTAGCCACTAATTTTGTGGCGGCATGTGATGATGTGAGGAGCTTCATTAGATTAGAATTACTTGCCACAGACGTGGAGAGACTCTTTCTTCCTGGGCATAAGTTGCACGTTACATAAACATTCTTACCTTTCACCTCAACGAGGGAAAAGTAGCGCTTATACTTCCAGTTTGCGAAAGCTACCTTTGAAGTCCTTGGACTTGCCATCTCTGACTGTGCATATGCGTGTGCGTCATAGGTGTGTGTGTGTGAACCATAGACCGTAAAAAAATAGGTGTGAACTCAACCTATCAACCTCAACCTTGTCTCCCACCCAGCAATCATCATCAGTGATGTGTACCACCCCACCAACCCCCCAAACACGCATGGCAGGTGCGCGCGCACACGCACACACACACAATAGAGAGCCTATTCGGATGAAAACCGCTTCAGTGAGCTCAATTATAGTAACGCAACATTTTTTTTTCTCAGTAACACTAACGCCGTTGTAACAGGAGAAACAGTAATTAGTTTGATTACTCGTTACTGAAAAAAATTATTCCGTTAGTAACACCGTTTATCTATAACGCCGTTATTCCCATCACTGCTTATTGTTAGTAGAATGTCTGAAGTTGACCATCAAAATAAAGTGTAACCTTATTCCCCAGTTTCACAGAAAATGCTTAACCCTTGTCCCGGACTAAAATGAATGTTTTAACTGTAAGTAACTTGCACTGACATCTCTTAAAATATATCAATGTCATTGTTTTATCACAAGATGCACACCATTAATGTTTTTTCTAAGGCATGTTTCAAATATCTACTTAAACATTCTAATTGGGAATGAGGAAATTTCACAAATGGACTTATTGCACAGGTGGCATCCACGCTTGAATTCGCTGAGCTCCTGAGAGCGACCCATTCTTTCACAAATGTTTGTAGAAGCAGTCGGCATGCCTAGGTGCTTGATTTTATACATCTGTAGTCATGGGAAGTGATTGGAACACCTGAATTCAATGATTTGGAGCAATTCAATACTTTTGACTATATATATATATATATATATATATATATATATATATACACACATAGACAGAGTGATTAAGTCAATCAGTATATATAGAGATGATTAGGAGGCTGTGATGATGGACAGAGGCCAATGGGCAAATGATGGACATTTTTTAAGGACATCCAGGGATTTTAATGACCACAGAGAGTCGGGACTTAACTGTTTAATGTCTCATCTGAAGGACAGTACTTTTTTGACAGTATAGTGTCCCCATCACTATATCATTCTGGGGTGTTAGGACCCACACAGACAACAGGGTGAGCAAAATTACAGGTCAGTTGTTCTCAACCAGGGAATAACTTAAAATCCATTAAATAATATAAACAATAATGTAATCTAAATTAAAATGCTAAAAAAAACACATAAAATCAAGATGTAAACTGAAATTAATATTTCTTCCCTCCCACCCAAAGTAAGCATTGTTTATATTGAAGAACTTACATTTCATGAAACTTTTGGAATCAAAATGAATCATGGTTTTATCATTTATAATGAATATATTAGTACTACCAGTTTCTGTAATAAATATCTTAGCCTATATGGGTGAAATAAAAAAATAAACAAAGTTAAACCCAAACAATGATATATAGACAAAGAGAATGACAATAATATAGATGGATAAATAGAAGGGAAAAAAAGACATTTAATATGTAAATAGGTCTAAGAAAGAGATGACCATTGCCAAATCAGTATGCAAATAATCGTTTGATTTTGACTAGCAAACATCCTATAAATTTAAGTCACTGGGAGATTTTCTAACTTTAACGTTACGATTCTTAAAAGTAAAAAGTTGATTACATTTTTAAAGATGTTTATAAAAAATAAAAATATGTTGCATAGTGAATTGTGAAGAACATAGTTTGAATTGCAGCTGAATTAAATTACTCATCTTGCACTGTCCAAAAACTAAATAAATAAAATAATATACCCACCCACTGGGAACAAGGCACCACACTGGCCAGCGCCATGGCGATAGGTAACTCCCCCTGGTCGCCCATCATTGTGACAAGTTCCACAAGTCTCTCAAAGCGATCAGCCAGAGCAGTCTCTGCCAGCGTGTCAAACTCTGTGCCCTGCTGCAGGATCTTAGTGAGGACCTCCATGAAAGTAGCCCTGGTCTGAAGGTCCTTATGATAGCCCAGCCCTGCAAGAGAGCAGCAGACGCATTAAGTTTGATCATATGTGTGAGAAAGTGCTTACTATATGTTGTTAGAGATTTGTGACAAAAAGCCATTTTATGTCAGGTAGATCATAAGTGACATGACGTAAAGGCCAAGTATGGTAACCTATATATATATATATATATATATATATATATATATATATATATATATATATATATATATATATATATATATATATATATATATGACTGCCCCGAATATACACTGATCAGGCATAACCTTATGATCACTGACAGGTGAAGTGAATAACACTGATCATCTCTTCATCACGACACCTGTTAGTGGGTGGGATATATTAGGCAGCAAGTGAACATTTTGTCCTCAAAATTGATGTATGAAAAATGGGCAAGCGTAAAAGGTTTTGAGCAAGTTTGACAAGGGCCAAATTGTGATGGCTAGATGACTGGGTCAGAGCATCTCCAAAACGGCAGCTTTTCTGGGGTGTTACGGGTCTGCAGTGGTCAGTATCTATCAAAAGTGGTCCAAGGAAGGAACAGTGGTGAACCGGAGATAGGGTCATGGGCGGCCCAGGTTCATTGATGCACGTGGGGCTAGCCTGTTTGGTCCGATCAAACAGACAACCTACTGTAGCTCAAATTGCTCAAGAAGTTAATGCTGGTTCTGATAGAAAGGTGTCAGAATAAACAGTGAATTGCAGTTTGTTGCGTATGGGGCTGCATAGCCGCAGACCAGTCAGGGTGCCCATGCTGACCCCTGTCCACCACCGAAAACACCAACAGTGGAGCAATGGAAGAAGGTGGCTTGTTCTGATGAATCATGTTTTCTTTTACATCCCGTGGATGGCCTGGTGTGTGTGCGTTGCTTACCTGGGGAACACATGGCACCAGAATGCACTATGGGAAGAAGGCAAGTGGCAGAGGCAGTGTGATGCTTTGGGTAATGTTCTTCTGGGAAACCTTGGGTCCTGCCATCCATGTGGATGGTACTTTGACACGTACCACCTACCTAAGCATTTTTGCAGACCATGTACACCCTTTCAATGAAACGGTATTCTCTGGTGGCTGTGGCTTCTTTCAGCAGGATAATACACCCTGCCACAAAACATAAATGGTTCAGGAATGGTTTGAGGAGCACAACAACGACTTTGTTGACTTGGCCTCCACATTCCCCAGATGTCAATCCAATCGAGCCTCTGTGGGATATGGTGAAGAAACAAGTCCGATCCATGGAGGGCCCACCTCGCAACTTACAGGACTTAAAGGATCTGCTGCTAACATCTGGGTGCCAGATACCACAGCACACCTTCAGGGGTCTAGTGAAGTCCATGCCTCGACCGGTCAGGATGGTTTTGGCAGCAAAAAGGGGACCAACACAATATTGTCATAATGTTATGCCTAATTGGTGTACATTTACATATATTAATTTAGCAGACATCCAAAGCGACTTAAAAATGAGGAATACAACAAGCAATAAAACAAGAATTGTTAGCGATACAAAGTTTCAAAGATCATTCAGAATAGTACAAACTAGAACAGGGAGGAATTAAGAAACAGTGAAAGCATAGACAAAGATTTATTTCAGCAGGAGATTAACTGCAACTGCAAGTTTAACTAAAGATGAAATGTTTTATTTATGACACTTTTAAATAGTAAAAAAAAAAAAAAATATATATATATATAAAAGAAAAGAAAATACAAAATAAAAGCAAATAAAGAATAAAATTAAAAGTAAAACTAATTCAAATAAAATAAAAGGAAAAAATTTTATTCTTTGGGAATTATGAGTGGTTATTAGAGCTTGATATATATGTGAATGCTAACTTTTTTATATGTAAAAGTATCTAATTATGTACTTATCTAATTATGTGATGGCGGTGGGTATTATCACAAAAGAAAAAAAGGAAAGGAAAAGAAAGTAGAAGGATAAAAAAGGAACAATTATCAGGAAAAAATAAATCTAAAGAAAATGTTTATATGTACAATTGTGATAAATGATTTTGAATGGCATAGTAAACTATAAAAAGGAAAATTAAAATAAGGTTGGTATAATGTTTTATGAATTTAAAGTGTTAGTTGAGAGATTTGTGGCTTAATTGTCCCACCAATAGAGTGCATGAGGCCGCTGTCCACATTGGCATTGAGCAGGTTGGACATGGCCAAGACGGTGCAGTGCCGTAAAGACGCCAACCGCCTGGACATCCCCCGCTTGCGTCCGGCCACCTGCTGACCGTCGTCCTCCACCTCACTACAGTCGTTCAGCAGGTTCATGAACAGAGTAAAGTACCTGCGGAGGACAGCAGGGGGCAGGGTGAAGTAAAAACCCCATGGAGGGACAATATAGGGTGAAGGGTTTGATATGGCTTGAGAGTCTTACTTTAGAAAAAGCTGAGATTTGGCCTCCATCAATTCCACACCGTCCCCCTCCTCTGGCTGGAGTGGCAGCCCGGCCAGAAGAGACACCACCGCTTCCATACTCGCCTGATCCAGATCCCTGTCAATCAAAACCACAGGGCTCAGAGCCAAAAAAAATCCAACCACTAAAGGTCAGTTTCGATTTGTGCTACACTCATTTTAAAATCAAGGCTTCCCGAACCAAAAGTCCAGTGGAAATTGGTCTTTGTTGGGTAAACCAACTCAAACAATGTCGTTTGAATAAAAATCCTGTTACCTGGTGAGGCATTTGACATCATCATCAGTGGCCTGGTTGGATGTTCCCATCACCCAGTCCGTTAGATACTCCACCATCTTATTCCTTAGACAAAAACAAATCTGATACATCTCCAGAACAGGAATAAAACATGCCAGATGATCTGACAAACAAATAAATTTGTACCTGAACTTCATCTCTTGGCAGAAAGAAAGGTCATCTCTGCGCTCCATCATGACCTCGACCAGCTGACACAGTTTGGTTTTAATCTGGATGGCATGAACCATGTTGCCAAGAATACGTACATACCTGCCAACATACCAACAGGCACACAAATACTTACAGTTTAAGCAGACAGGAATCAACAATAAGGATAATATAGATGAGGTTGTGTCAAAATTAATCAGTAAAAGGTTTGCTTTGTATGCTATCATTTTCCAGCAAAAATGAATATATATTTTTGTAGTTTCCTGTATAATTATAATAGCATCATTTTCAGATATTATTTCACTTTTTTTCTTTAGTATATTAAAAGTATAATTAATTATTCTAAATAAATTTAATAATATTAAATTATAAATAATAAGTTAATAAATACATTTATACGATTTAAAAAGCATAATAAACGTATAACTACAAAAATATTTATAAAATGATATTTAATATATTATAATATTTATAATAATTATAAAAGTAAATATAAAAATTATATTAAATAAATACATACAGTACCATTCAAAAGTTCCCACAGGCATCACAGGAATAAATTAATTTTAAAATAGAAAACGGTTCTTTTATATTGTAATAGCATTTCACAATATTACTGTTTTACTGTATTTTGGGTCTAATAAATGCAGCCTTGGTAAGCATAAGAGACTTTCTTTGAATTAAATAATTATATAAAAAAAAAAATCAAATTAATTTATACAAGGGCAAGCACTGTCATTTTCTCAATTTCCTCTACTCAGTGAAGACAAATGTATCTGGAAACATTAATGAAGAGAATTATCTTCACAATAAAGCTGATACTAACAAGCAAGCAAATGACTTACCTGACCAGGTTGAGCATCATAGTCTCAATGCTGGCTTGACCTAGATGCTCCGAGCTTCCTTCTGTATGGTTGTCCAGAAGGTTCTTCATGATAGCGATGGTCTGCTCCACAAACTGTGTGTTGGTCTCATTAATTGGCACCTAAACATATTAGCACAGAGACATGAGTACCAATGACGTTTGATGCTGTTGATATCCAACTTGCTCATAAATTATTACCACAATTAACTGTGGCTACTAGCGATCTCACCGGCCCCTGGGCATCAAAAAACCTGCTGATGCTGTTCTTGAGTTTGTTGAACAGCATGGGGTAAAGCGCTGGACTGAGCTCCAGCCCCACCAGGTCTTTGACGTTGGTGCGGATCTGATGGCCCTTCTCATGACTGCACACCATCAGCGACAGAAGGCGGTCCAGGAACCTACTCAGGGGCGTCTCTGGGCTCCCCTCACACGAGGCCATGGACACCATGGAGCTCTTGCGATCATTTAATGTGCCCATGGGAGGACTGTAGGTGGCCAGAGCAGGCGTGTTCCTCTGCTGCAAACACACACCACCCAACGCACACAGGAAGCCAGTCATATTGATCCATTCCTGAGGGATGAGAGACAGGATTTAGGAGCTTATAAATGTAAACAGCCAACATTTTGTCATGTCATGTTTTTAAGTCAAAATTTATTTGACCTTTTTAAATATCTTTTCCTAATTTGTAGTGTTGACCAGTTTTAGGGGATAGTTGTTTTTCCCAAAAATGTGAGTACGGTTTTTTTGTAATTATTTAAGAAATTTTATTTAGAATTTTATTTCAGTTTAATTCAAACTATTGCTTTTTATTATAGTTTTTATATAGTTATTAATTTAAGTTAAATACATTATTTATACATAAAGTTTTAGCTAGTTTTTTTACTTAGTTAATTTTAACGGTATTTAAAGGTGCACTGTGTAAATTTTAGCGGCATCTAGTGGTGAGATTGCAAATTGCAACTGCCCACCTTTCACCCCTACCTACGAAGCACATAGAGAAGCTATGTTGTTTGACACAGGACAAGATGTCATCATCTGAGACAGCAGAGAGTAGCTAGCGCTCTGTTGAGCAGTTTGTCCATTTATGGCAACTGTAGAAACATGGTGGAGCGAAATGGTGACTTTACTGTAGGGGCCCAGATAGCATGTAGTAATCGGCCCGAGCTCGGCTGCCCCGCGGCGCCTGCGGCTCTGACTCGGCATCGGCGTGTGTTTACCGGGCCGATTCTGGCCCGCAGCTCGCTCTGGCACATGCAGTTTTGTTACGGCTGTAAAGCACTGGCCCGATTGCTGTTCACTGTAACTGGCCCGATTCTGGCTATAGAGATCTGGGCCACTTCTGTCAATGACTCGGCTTATGTTCAATCACTGATGGTTACATAATGAAGCAATAATTAACATAAAATTGTTTTAAAATTTACTTAATTTCCTGACAGGATCTGATAATGTGTTAGCTACTCATTTAATGTCATGAATTTGTACAAATCAAAATATCTAAGGTAAAACTTAATCAAAATGATAATAACAGTGATCGTTTTGCACAGAAGGATCAAATCTATTTAGTTATAGTAATAGTATTAGTAATAAAGCATGCAGGTCATTCTTTACGGTGTAATGCTTTTTAAACGTGCTAAATTATGCACGTGATCTCAGGTGACTCGTTCATCGTCACTTACAGTAGTGGGAGGGGTCTCAACTGTGGCGATTGTGGTTGTGTTTGGACGAAAACAAAACAATGGATTAAATACCACAAAATACGAATATGGTAAGAAAAAAATTGAAAACATTGATGCGCTTTTATTTCCAAGTATTCTATGAAGCAGACACGCTGAAAAGGACTAATGTTACAGACGTTAACAGCACGCGTGGGACTGCAGCTAACCCCATAACTGTTGCAGCTGCTAGCACGACTTTCTTGCATGGGAATTCGATGACCACGACCTAAATCAACCTAAAAAGTGATAGCAGTGCTCATTAATTAAAAAAGTTCTTTTAAAATTTGTTTTGAAAATTGTTACGATGGGCCATATGCAGATAAAACGGTTGCCATTCAGCGATTTGTTGTTGTTGTTGTTTTCTCTCAATGACGGCTTTAAAACGAACTCGGTAAGTGCCATATTATATTCTAACAGCTTGTGTTATTACCCATTTATTTAATATAAATATTTATTCAAGTTATAGGCCTACAGCATTTAGCTGAGCTTCGGCAAATTCAAATCTTGCGTAATAATGACGCATTTCCGTAGCCGTAGCGGATTGGATGACGATCATTGAATGGACAATAAAAGGTGATGCTAAGAGATTCGGTTTCACAACAGTTTGACAACATTTCGACGTTGGACTTCAATCGCAAAGGTAAGGTTTTTGCTACTTGATATGCTGTTGATACTGACTTGCTATTTTAAAACATTGTGAATGCTAAATTTAGTTTAGTTTAGGTCAAGTATATATTATTTTAAGAAACCATGCTGAACAAATTATTTGAAGTAATAAAATAGTCCATATACTATATGGCTCTGTTAACAACACTAGTAAAAGCCGTAAATGTTGTATTTCTGAGCTAACTTAAAGGAAATACGGTAGAGTGTTGACACTATGATTCTTGCTATTTTAAAACATTATTCACACTGTTAAATTGTAACTGTGTTTAACTTAAAAGTATTTTTAGGTCGTTATTTGGTAACACTTTACAATAAGGTTCATTTGTTAACATTACTTAATATATTAACTAACAATGAGCAATACATTTGTTAATCTTTGCTAACGTTAGTTAATACAAAATACAGCTGTTCATTATTTGTTCATGTTACTTCACATTGCATTAACTGATATTAACAAAACTTTTGTTTTGAATAATGCTTTAGTAAATGTTGAAATTATTATATTAACTAAGATTAATAAATGCTGTACAAGTGCAGTTCATTATTAGTATACAGTAGAATTTTGACTCTGTGAATAAGGTTTTAAGTAAGTCATAATGTTAAACAGTAACATTGTAATTTTCATTGTATGTTGTACAGACTGTTTTAAATGGGTTCCAAACACTTATCCATTTTCATTTAGTTATAGTTTTACGTTGGTGTCAATTGGTTGGTTTATTGGCCTCTGTTAACAGTCCTGAAAATATCTGTAGAACAGATCCTGGTTTACGTATAAAAAGATGCAAATGTAGGTATAAAGAAAACAAAAGTACACATTTTGGGCAATTTACAGCACATCAGTTGATCTGTTACTTCACATTGCATTAACTGATATTAACAAAACTTTTGTTTTGAATAATGCTTTAGTAAATGTTGAAATTATTATATTAACTAAGATTAATAAATGCTGTACAAGTGCAGTTCATTATTAGTATACAGTAGAATTTTGACTTTTTTTGATTTTGATTTGAAGCTTTGAATTTGAATTTAGATTTTTTGAAGATTTTTTGGGAAAATGTTCCATATTGTGGAGTTCATCGAGTCATCTGAAGTGGAAGTTGTGCCATCTTCATGGGTGCAGAATGGTACCTGTGCTTGGCCGACTTACAAATCTGTGGCTAAGATCCAGAAGGCTGTAACACTCCATGAATCTCCTAATCGTAGTTGGTCTGCCTTCAGGGTGCGAATTATTCACACCACAGGTACTAACATATTAAGAAAACTGTGACAATATTTCATGATTGTTACATTTTTGGGGAGGTTAACCACCATGTATGTTAACCCCAAAATGAAAAGTCTGTTAGCGACAACAGAATGAGGGAATAGATGATTGCAGAACTTTCATTTTGGGTTAACTGTCTTATATGTAAATTGTACATATATTGCATTGATACATTATAATCTGCAAGTTTTGCTACGGCACTATTTTAACGTTGTTGTTTTTTCCTCATGTACACGATCAGGGGAAATAAAAGAAACCACTCTAGTGAGGATGATGACGATAATTACTTTGCAAGCAAGAGACTGGAAAAAACTGTCAGAATAGAGGATCGTTCAGAAGTTTTTGCAGCACCTCAAATACCGTCACCACCACGGACTATGGTAGAACCTCTGAGAACTCCATCCAGACACACAGATGGTATTGCAAGTCCTACCACCTCTAGGAATAATTTACGTCTATGTACCAGTGCAGCTGGAGATGGAGACAGAACATGTTGCAGTTCATCATGTGTTTGTAAGTATGAACTTCATTTTAAAGGCCTAATTCAACAAGGGATTTAAGATTTAACTGACTACCTACCAAAACACTATACAAAAAATATACAAAAAACAAGCTTCAAGTGCATGTACGCTTATTTATGTTTTTTTTTTTTTTTTGCAGCCCTGCTGACTGAAGTTTTAAAAGCACAAGAGGTCATCAAGCAACAACTTGCCATCATTCTGAAGAATCAGCAGAAACAGAACAGTGCTCAGTCGCAGAGTGATGAACTTCCAGACATCACCACATTCAACCTTCCTTTGTCAGATTTACCTGATCTGGAAAGGCTTGAAAATCAAATAAAGGATCAGCCAGAACAAATGAAGAAGTTGGTAAGATGAAGTCCTTGAATTTTTCACACAATGTGTCTTGTCTTGTATGTATTATAATCACATTGATACTCCGTTACTGTTGTATATTTATTTTGTCTGTAATACCGTTTCATTTTTTTTTTTTTCTTCAAAGGTAACCTATTTAGGAACAATTGGTGGGTTTTCCACTAAAGAAGCTGTGTGGCATATCCTGGGAAAGCTTTTGGCGAACTCCTTTGCTAAAAGAATTAACTGGAGTGGTGCAAACCAAAAAGTGGCATTTCGTGCATTGGCCCTCAGGACTATTGTAGTCAGTAAGTTGATTTGATATACATTCCAGTACATATAGGCTGCTATACATCTGTCGTGTACGATTACTTTCATATAATTGTTAATGTATTGTTAGTGTATTTTTTGCTTGTTTTTTTTGTTGTTTTTTTACCAATATCTGTTCTTTGTTGCGCAAAATTGTGTAACTGTATAACTAACTATTTGTGAATATTGTTTGCCATTTACAGATGCAGTGAGGACAAATGCCCATACCAAGAGCTCCACTGATAAAGAGGTGGAAAGGTATATAACAAGATGGCTACAACTTGCTCCTGACAGAGATGGAGGAAGGAAGGAAAGAGCGAAGGCTAACGTGTTTAATGTGTAAATTACTTTGATCAATTCTTTTCTTTTTTTATATTTGTAATGACAGGTATAAAAATAGGTGTTTAAGTATTTCTTTCTTTTTTCTTTTTCTTTTTTTTTTGCACTATTTTATTTATATGCGTGTTATTTTAATTAGTATTATTGTGGGGGTTTTTTTTAGATTACATTTTCTTGACAAATAGGTGTTTAAAGATAGTTCTTGATACCATTTTAGTTTACCATTACCATATAACACATATACCTTTTTTTTATTTTTTCAATATAATCTAGTTTAAGTATTTATTTATTTACAATAGGTGTTTTAAGATGTTTCTTCATACTTGTATAATTTTAAATATATATATCCATTTTTTTTTATTATTTAAAATGTGTGCCTTTTTACAAAACTTTTGTATTCAAGTTTCTTTGAACTTATACTTGTGCACTTTAATATTTTTTTTTGGTTGTGTTTAAAGTTGTTTCTTGATAAATGTGCAATTTTCTAAATAAATATAGTTTCTTCATATTTCTGTCCTTTGTTTTTATATCATTTGCAATAATATTCGGATTAAAAATATGTTTTAAGTTATGTTTTCATTTTCTTCAAAAGTTTTATTATAGCCTAAATGTTTTGTATCACATTATCCATTTGCTGTCATATCAACACAAAAGTGGTATAAAGGTTATTTAACATTAATAAAGGTAGACATTTCATAATAACATGGCAAGAATTAATCGGGCCAGCTTTGGCGGGCAGTACGCATTAGTGACGGCCCGATTCCGGCTTGATTGCGGCAGCGTCGGCAAGTTAACGGCTGCCGCATCTGGTCCGATTGATTCGGGCCGGAATCGGGCAGTGAGTAAACATGCATACGGCCCGAGTGCGGCAGACGGAAGCGGGCCGACGGGTAAGTCTCCGGCAGTCGAGAATCAAACCGGAACTGGCCCGAGTGTATTTTGCTATCTGGGGGGACCCGCGGTGTATGTAGATAGAAATTACAAATTTTAAGGTAATAAAAAAAAACGGTTCATTATGTAAGGACTTTATACACCACTGAAAATATAGTTATGTATTTATATAGCATTTCTCTCAATTGTTCCTTATAAATACTACACACTGCACTTTTAAGTTTTTATATAATATATATTACTTATAAATAAAACGACAAAAATAAATAAATAAATAAATTCTCAAATAACCGATTTGATAATGACAACAAAAACCCTACTCTCACACTCACGTTTTTAGAAAAACAAATATTCCCTAAAATTTTGCAAAATTAGGAAAAGGTATTTGAAGAGATCAAATAAATTACATACTCTATATTTTATAATTAAAACAGAAAATACTTTTTTCTTTACAAATTAACCTAATGGACAGTAATGTCCCTTAAATTGAAGAATCAAGAATGTAGACTAAACTTTATTTTCTACTACTATAGGCCCTAAGTGTTTGTGCATCTGACCTGACCGTCTTCCAGTTTCGTTTTCGGGTGGCTTAAGATTAATTTGGTTGCATGTTCCCATTTAGCATGTGTGTCTTCCCAGGCCTGAAATGACCAAACAGAGAGCGGAAAAAAAGCAACAGAAAAAGCACACAAGTACTGAACAGTGGAAAAATCAAGTTTACATATGCTAAAAGAATCCGATTCAAAACAATGACGTTAAATAATACAATGGCTCACAATCAGAAAAATACAAATTTGTTCACCAACAACCAGAATGACTCTACTACTGTCCAATAGTATTAACAATGTAAATTTGTTACCTCTGTGTTTCCTGGGGTGGGCAGCTCAATCCTCCGAAGCAAAGCCATTACTCTCTTCTGTAGAGCCGAACGACCTAGAAAAATCAGAAAGATCTCATAGACTGTGCTACCTCCTTGTGGCACCCACACCTAAGACGCATGTCTGAATCTGAGCATTCAAACGAGTTTATCAGACAGACCTGTAATCATCATGTTACTGACAGATGCAAACTCCATGAATGTATTGTAATTTGGCAGAAGGGACTGCACAGGGATGTCTTCTGCACTGCAGCGGATGTCTGCCTCCTCACACAGGTAGCGGAAACAGGACATGGACACCAGAACTGCCTCCATGTCTGGACTCCACAGGAACATGTAGAGACAGACCTCCAGCTTGGTCTGGGCCTGCCGCCAGATGGCGATGTTGCTGCCTGCTGTGGCCCGATCCTGTAGGAGAAAAACAATAAATATTTTATATATATATATATATATATATATATATATATATATATATATATATATATATATATATATATATATATATAAAATTAAGTGATAATATATATTAAAATGTATTTAATCTTAAATAAAAAAATAAAATAAAATTGTTACCATTAGCTACAATGCATACGTTTACATACTATACTATTAAAAATACCATGTTAAATAGTATACATTATATAATAAATATTTATATAGTAAATATCTTGACCTTTTCGCTTGTATAATCAATTGAGTGGCATTAATTGTATCATATAACAAATAAATACAGTTATTTCACATTTTAATCTAATTTTGTGTACATTTCCTGGTTCTTTTGCTACACGGGAAGGTCAGGTTGAGCACATTGAATTGTGGGATACAGTACTCAGTACTCGCAGTACTCGAAGGATACATGCAGTTTAGTTAGGTTGTATACTTCACATTTTAGCAAATTAAATAACAATATAATAATATAATTTAGCAAATAAAATAAATATTCATTTAGATTTATTTTCAATATCTAAATTGTATTTTTAATTTTTATTTCAATTTGTATATTTTAGAATATAAAATCAAGACAAAATAAAAGTGGAAGAGTAAATAAAGAAAAATGCAAATTAATGTTTCTTTGAAATATCCAGATAATGTAGTCGAGGGTATACACATATTTTACCCATGATGCCCTGTGTGCAGTTTCGAGAGCCGACTCACCTTGTTTCTAAGGAGAAATTTATTTCTGCAGATGAGAATCTCTCGCAGCCACTTCAGAATCTCAGTGCTGTTGATCAACTGATGACCAAACAGCTTCTTACAGATGAAGTACAGCACCTGAGAACTGGACCAACAACAAATACACAATCAGACGGGCAGAGTTTAATTTCTGTCAGCACTAATTAACTGGAGTCGAGTCCACTGAGGAGCTACCTGATGTCCCAGAAAGTTTCCATAGGAGCGTCTGGGTTCCACAGCTCGATGCTTTCAGGCTGATGCAGAACCAAAAGAGCCTAATATAGAGATAGATTATGACCGATAACTCCCACAAAGGCTAACTAAACTCACACTGGTGACAACAGATAAAGAAAGAGATACAATGATCTCACCTCCATGGCTTCCAGGGAAATATCTCCCATGTTAGCAAGAGGCACAAGCTGCACCAGGCCTGTGATGAGTTCTGCTGTGCTGCTGTGGACCTCTAGACCCTGTTTACCTGGATTCTAATTCACAAACACACAAAAGTGACATTAAATGTACAGCAGCGAATCTTAAAAAGTATCACACTGAAGCCAGAGAGGGGTAAACGTCCTCACTCACATGTAGCATCAATTTGGGATCTGCATGGATGAGTTTCACCAAAGCCAAGAGCAGATACTTGTGAATCCTGGTGTCTAGATCAGTGGTTTTCTCTTTAAACTTCAGACTGCTCATTTTCTCCTTAAACGTCAAACTCTGAGAGGAAGACGAAGAGAAAGAAGTAGAAACGTGCATTGGGTTGGACATGCATTAAATTGAATCAAAATGATAATTTATAATGTTACAAAAGACATATTTCATTATAATATTTCACAATATTCACAAAATTAATAAGATACTTATTTTACATAATTTAGCATTTATGACATAAATGACATTTATGCATGACATACACATACATACATACACACATACATATATGAAAATGTCATAAATGCTCAATTATGTAAAATAAATATTTTCATAAATTGTATTTAATTTATTTATAGCCCCCTTTCTTTTTTAATATACATGTATTATTTGCATATATTTTTCTATCAGTCATTTTTTTCTCTTTTTCGAGAGTTTGAAATGTTTTTTTGAAAAGTTAAAAAAAACACACAAAACTTCTGCATTAATTTCTGAGATGACTGGTCGCCACTATGAATTATGAATTATGTTACAGCCAGGATTAAAGTCATGATTATATTCCTCAAAATTCTACAAACAATAACCCATAATGACAAGATGAAAGAAGTTTGTTTTAAATATTTGCTAATTTATAAAAAATAAAAAAACGAGAAAAAAAAAAAAATCACAAAAGGCGTAAAATAAATAAAGGTGACTTGACTAATTATACAGCGTAACTATTTTCAATTAAAACGGGATTAAAAAAATACTAAACTTGTGTATTAATTTCTGAAATGACTGGTCGCCACTCTGAATGAATTGTATATAAATAAAGTTGATATCTATAAAATATTATAAAGGCGCTATATAAATAAAGGTGATTTGACGACTAATTATACAACATACAGTAGTGGTTATGTCATGGACTGTCTGGAACATTTATTATAGCATGTATGCTGTTTCACATATGGTCTAAAAATAGTAGTCTGTATGAAATAAACTGTGCAGTATGCAAGTATTCTATTCCAAACATCGGCCTAAGACACTAGAGGCCGCATATCTAAGAAGTTTTGCAGGCGTCTCACCGGGGTCATACGGAGGGGGGCGTGACTGCTGCAGCCCTGCACAACTCTCCCCAGAGTCTCAGCAAACATGAGCCGCAGCTCTCCCGAGTAACCGTACACGGTATCGATTTTCGGCCACCAGTCCAGTGGGGACTAGATCATGACAGAAGACACACAGAGGACATTTGGACACCCTGGGAGTGAATCAGACATCCTATCTCTCTGAGGTGAACTAAGGACACCAGGAGCACTTACATTAGTGATGATTCGGTGGAGAGAATTCACCAGCACAAAATGAAAGGTAGGAGGTGAGGATGGGGCCAGACACACCTTACAAAATAAGAAAGAGATTTGGTGCATGTTCTTGGGACAGTGTATAAATATAACAAAACCTTACAGCTTTCATACTTCTCAATATCACCAGATAACATTTACATTTACATTTATGCATTTGGCAGACGCTTTTATCCAAAGCGACTTACAGTGCACTTATTACAGGGACAATCCCCCTGGAGCAATGTGGAGTAAAGTGCCTTGCTCAAGGACACACTGCTGGTGACCTCTGGGATCGAACCAGCAACCTTCTGCATATCAGTTCAGTGGTTTAACCCACTGGACCACCACTTCTCCAATGAATAACAAATGAATAACTCAAATTAATTAATGAATAAATAGCTAATTATACAACTACACTAAGTATATCATACTTTACCACATAGCACTATAAGGCTAGATACATATTATATCCAGCATAATCCGCATACATAAACTACACTTATGTAAAGCGATATGTAATATATAGAACATCTTAATTGCCTGATTTTTTATTTCAGTGCTAAATTTGATCTTTATCCGTATACATACAGTATTCCTGTGTAGGGCGTTATATTTTATATAGCATATCTCTGCTTGATGATTTATATAGTCTCAAAATGTAAACTATATTATCTCCCACCTCTAATCTAAATATAACTATAAGGCAATACGGTTTTAAGGAATTATAAACATTAACACCATGATTTTCTTTAAGGCTGCTTTGAAACAATGTTTATTGTGAAAAGTGCTGTATAAATTCATTTGAATTTGACCTGATTTGTCCACACACCTTAAACTGCTGATTGTTGTGCGGGTTGATTCTGAAACAGGAGACAAAACAGTCAATCATTAAGTCCACGTCTGCACTCTGGCTCCCTGTGCCTCTGGAAAACGGCTTAGTTGGATTAAACAGCAACCCCTGGAGACAAAGAGACAACCATCATTGAAAGGGACAGCATCAACAAGAAACATTCAGACACACTTGAGCCGCTTTGAGTTGAGCTGTGGTGTTTATGTAGGTGATGCAGGTTTAAGTCTTGCCTGCAACATTTCCCAAACTCCATTCTCCTTCTTATTGCCAGAGTTACTAACAGCTTGCACCAGCGCAAACCATCTTTTGACGCAAAATTTATGGGAGAAGAGTATTTAAATGAATCATGCAAGGTGATTTACTAAGGTTTGCACTCGTCAATTTACTGGTATTTGCGCCATTATTTACAGCCCCCAAAAAAGCATGTCTCTAATTTGCGCTGCTCTTGGTAGATTGCAGGACCGGACGATATGATCTAAAATCAAAACCTTGATTAATTGAACACTTTGCCTCGATTATGATTAATGAACAATTATTTTGTTGGGGGGGGGGGGGGGGTCCCCTCATAGTTCAATGACAAGGGTTGTACTGTAAATATGCTTGACTATTAGTAGGATATTTCTTTTTTAAATAAATTAGCACCGTGAGAGTGAGAATGAGACTGTGTACGTGAATTGAGTTGAATACGGAAGGCGTCGGCCGGAAGCTAGATCATTTACTTAAATATGGATATTTTTCTTACACAAAAGCATCGATTTGGCCTTTATTAACCCCCCCGGAGCCGTGTGGAGCACGTTATATGACGGACAGATGCACTTTTATGGACTTCAAAAACAGAGCAACAATCACTGCCATTATAAAGCTTGGATTAGCCAGGACTTTTTAATATAACGAAAGAAGAATGTCATATACACCTAGGATGACTTGAGGGTGAGTAAATCATGGGCTAATTTTCATTTTTAGGTGAACTAACCCTTTAACAGGATTAAAAACCGAAATAACCGACATGGGAAAGTTACAGTTCTGAATTTCGGTTTCGATTATTTTTTAATTAATCGTCCAGCCCTATTAGATTGCGTTGGTCATTATGAAAATGATCCCGCTGTGTCTGTCTTCTTTAATTTGCACGTCGTCAGTAGATCACGTGCAGAACTTTCGACTCCCATCAGTGCTTTTTTGGAATTGTGCTGTCATGCTAATTTGCCTTGTTTAGTAAATCTGGCCCTTGATGTGTAAATTTCTAAGGCCTCTTAATTATCAGCATGACTAAAACTTTGCTGAAAAACCTGTTGTACACATTACAATCTACTACATGCCTTCTGTCATCTGTTTGATAGTTTATACTTTTTTAACAAGTAAAAGGCCTTAGCGTAATCATAATAAATATTTTTTATCTGTGACTTTTTTTTTTATAAAGTAAATGTAACAATACATTTTGGTAACACTTTAGTTTAGGGTCATTCTCACTATTAAGTTGCTTATTAGCATACATATTACTAGGATATTGCCTGTTTATTAGTACTTATAAAGCACATATTAATGCCTTATTCTGCATGACCATATCCCTTAATCCTACCCAATTCCTAAACTTAAAGGTGCCCTAGAATGAAAAATTGAATTAACCTTGCCATAGTTAAATAACAGGAATTCAGTACATGTAAATCACATACAGTGAGTCTCAAACACCATTGCCTCCTCCTTCATATGTAAATCTCGTTTGTGAAAAACACCACGGAAAAATAGGCAAATCTCAACGTAACACCGAGAATGATGCAATCATCGGGATCATTAATATGTACTCCCCCCAACATTTGCATATGCAAGCACATGTTCACTGTCAGGCAAAACTGCGCAGCCGTATCATCTCTGCAGGTAAACAAGCGTCACGCGAGGATAGCGAAGATGACAGATCGTGGAAACAAATGTTATGTTCCAGGCTGTGCAGGGGATGTGAAGACGTTTCATACTCTTCCCACAGATAAAACATGTCAACAGGCATGGTTGATGTTTATTTATAATCGGATACCGCAACAATTTATTTCAAAGTTGTTAGTTTGCTCAGCCCATGTCACCACGGACAGTTTTTCAAACCTGGGACAATATCAAGCAGGCTTTGCTCAGCGTCCGACACTGAAGAAAGGGGCAATTCCAACCATATACCTGCAAGCAGTGATTTTATCCACTTCTTGACTGTCTAAACCATTTCTGATTAAATTGAAAGTTTCTTAGAGAGACAACATTAACGATAATATCCCCGTTGTTGTCTAGATCCAATGCAAGATGCTAGTACAATAACAATAGGATAATCCAAGTAGCTTACATAACTAAATGGCTAAATAAATCGACTTTTAAATCAGTACTCTACTGTTAAGTGCTACCCAGTTCAGTTTGTGATTCAAAGTGAAGAAGCTATCACTGTAAAATCATACAGGGACACATTACAATGATTAAAATGTTTTTACAATGCTAGAAAAGTTGTGACTGCTGATGTGTATATTTAATGCTATATGCTTGTTATCGTTTAGGCTGAAGTTCTGGTATGGACGTAATGATTTTGCAGGTTCCTAATTAAAATAAAGACTTAACTTACCATTCAGAAGCGTCCATTTCCAATCTCAAAACATGTTGTTGTTCCTCAAAATCTGCATCTTCGTCAGAAACAGGCTCAAACATATAAGGTTGAATGCCTAATCTCTCCATCGTCATGACGGTCAGTATAGATGTGCCTGCTATCATTGAGCCGCGCAGTGAAACAGCCAATCAGAGTAGAACTCTGCATTAATATTCATGACCCTTCCAAATAAGGCAAAAACAGACCATTTCATCCTGGGGAAGATTTCTAGAGTTGTAAATGGACCGTATCTGGACAATTATTGACCTTAAATAAGCCATATACCCTCTATGTAGATAACAGAACAATTTAAAATGTTGTTTCAAATCATTCTAGGGCACCTTTAACTACCTTACTAACTATTAATACGCAGTAATTAGACGTTTATTGAGGAAAAAATTAAAGTTAGGTAATAATGAGAATTGGACCCTAATCTAAAGTGTGACCTAACTTTTATATTGTTAGTAATATTTCAAGATAAACTCTTACTGGACTGAAGCAACTTAGGTTTACTTGATATTCCATACATCATTTTTATTTTTTTAACAGTGTTAAAATGAGAGTATCAAATATGATACATCAGACTTTTGTCTATCTCTCATCAGTCATCATTGTATTGCACTGCATTATATGTTTCTCCCCCATAATAAAAACTACTGCGCTTTGATCATAAATATAAGCATTTAAATATCATCTTATAAAGATATATTATTGAGAGATATAAAGGTGACAACTGATATTTATATGCATTATATGTTAGTCTCCTGATTTACAAGCTATTAGAATTTCATCTTACTTTTTAGCCATATATCAGTAACTACACCAAATTGCATGTTTTTGCTCAGTTTGGAGCATCTGAAACTAATTAAGGTGGGGTTTTTTTCTCCTTGAGTATGAGCTCCATATTCTCCTATATCTTACTATATGAGCCATAAACGCCTGATGTATCAAATACGATACTTAACAAAAACACATATGCACATATGATTTTTTTCTGACTCTATTTCATATGTCAAGCATTCCCTGACAATTCAAACTAGCCCAAAATAAAAAGTTGTAAACTCTGCCTGAGACACATATTTGCCCATACCTTCAGATCCATGACAATGGACTGCACCAGCAGGAAGATGACGGAGTGATCCTCCCAGTTGATATAGGTGGATGCTTTGCACAGTTTAACACAGGCAATGGCTGCGCTCTCCGTCAGCTGTTTGCTTCCACTGTGACCAGTCAAGGCTTTCCGTAGATTCTCCAAAAACAATTTCTACAGGGAGAAAAACACCACCACATGATTACACATATCTAAAGAAGAATCTAATTATGGTTACTAGTCTAATATTAATTTTACAAAAAGTATGGCCATCAAACGATTAACTGTGTGATGTAGTTGTCTAGGTTGAGCATGTGTGTGAGGGAGTGTGTACATGTTTTTAGAATATTAGTGAGGCTCAAATTCCTAATATGGGTTTTGTCAGTGGCTGATATAATGCCATAAATAATATTAACAAAAAAAATAAAAATAACATTAATTTATTAATTAATTTATTTCTATAGCATAAAATAAACATAAATAAATAACAAAAATCATTTAAAGGGGACAAAATTTACTTGTACACAATATATCACAATATTTAAAAATTACAATATTTTGCCTATTTAAATTTAAGAACAATAAAAAAGGAGAAGATCTTCATAAGTACATGTGCACAAATTTGTTTATGCTTGCCTTGTTGTCTTTAGAGTCATCTGACGTGTCTCTGGACATGTCTTGTGTGATGTCAGGACAAAGGATGAGGAGGATGATCTGCAGGGGCCAAACGGCTGCCTTCCTCTTTGTACTCTCAGCAAAACTATCCACCAGATCAAACAGCTTCTCAGCACAGTCTAAAAGGCACACACATCAGATTCACATATCCTCTCCAAAGCATACTGATACAGTAGTTACAGTCAGGTTTTCAGTTGACGCACCAGCCATGTCCGCCTGGGGCCTCTGGTACAGCCTGGTGAATTCATCAGGATAATTCTCCACCCAGTTCCAGAATGCCTATAAATACAATTGCATTTAAAAACACACACACACACACACACACACACACACACACACACACACACACACACACACACACACACACACACACACACACACACACACACACACACACACACACACACACACACACACACACACACACACACACACACACACACACACACACACACACACACACACACACACACACACACACACACACACACACACACACACACACACACACACACACACACACACACACACACACACACACACACACACACACACACACACACACACACACACACACACACACACACACACACACACACACGACAACACTAGGTGGCAGCAGAGTGAATTTCATACAAAACACCAAATAACAAATCACCACAGAACATGAATGTTAAACAAAACTTTTAAAAAGGTGCAAAAAGTGATTTGTGAGAAACAGAGTTCGTATTTGAAATCAACCCAAACAAATACACCACTCCCTTCATTGCTCCGCCGCAAAATGCACAAACACGCAATGCAAGTGGTTCTGAAATCAGAACCGCATACTAGTATACTACTCTTGATCATATCTTTCTATGGCAGAAATAGTAAGAGTAGAATGCTAGTATGCGGTTCCGAACTCAGCATGGGTGGCTCTGTATCATAGCTGAAGTGAATCAAAATAATGCTTTGAGAAAAATAAAGCGAAGATGATGGACAAATGACAAGGAAGAGCAAAAAATTAACATAGTACACAAAAGAATATATAAACAAGAGTTGCCAGCAGCAGCAGCAGCAGCACACAAGCTCCAGACAAACAATGACACTCAAAACTGTCCTGTTACCATAGCTAATATTACAACAACAGAATATCTATGCTCTGTGAAACAGCAAAACCAATGTTGCTCATCTATGGAGCAGAAACAACGCAACCGTGGTGTCCATGTCAGGCTTAGGTCTATCATTTCCACTGAGCGGTACGGTACAATACGATTACAATACAATAAGAAGTTGTGAATGGTACCAAAATGGTACCACTTTTTTGGGACCCTTCCATTGGGGTACCTAGCACAGTAGTCCGGTATTAAAGGGTGGAGCTAGTCTCACTGCACAACATTGATTGGTTGTCAGAGAATTGTCACTTTCGCATACTTTTTCGGCTGTGTTTTTCCTTGCAGCCTACAGCCTTGGGCCTGGCTCAAACAGAGCATGTCTTCTTGTGACAAACAGCCACAAGCAAGAACAAGATCTGCATGTCCTCCATTGCTGTTTACCGTGTCGCTTTCTTTGTGCGAGAATAATGTGGATTGCTACTAGGGGTTGCACAGACTAATCGGTTTTAATGCTCTGCCATGATGTTTATTGTCAACTTCGACTAGAGGGCGCAACAAGATAAGACATTTCCTGACACTCACGCTGATATATAAAAGTTGATATAAGAATATCCTGTACGTTTCGGAGCTGAAAACGTCCTTGTTAGTCAAAGAAAAGCTTTTATTGACACCAGACCCAGCAAACGATTGATCTCAGAATGTGCCTTCCTGTGATGTCAGAATGTGGTGAAACGCCGCCTCAACAGAAGAAGTACGCCTTATTCTGTAGCCCCGCCCACCGACTCGTGCAAGAACTGTAACATAACATATAGGCATATGTGGAGCTAAACCGGATCGAACTTACATTACATTTACATTTATGCATTTAGCAGACGCTTTTATCCAAAGCGACTTACAACTTGGGGGTACATGAAGCGATTGGTCATGAAGAGTCGAGAAGCGCAATAAGAGCCTGAAATCCTGAGACTGTGTACATTGCTCAGTGTAGCACAGGCTAGAGTAGGGAGGGAAGAAGGAAGAGAAAGAGGAAAGGGTTTTTGTTTTTGTTTTTTATTAGGTTAAGTGTTCACGGAAGAGCTGAGTTTTAAGTTGACTTTTGAATGTTTTCAATGATTCTGCGTTTCGGATGGTGTTGGGAAGATCGTTCCACCAGCTGGGAATGTTGAATGAAAATGTTCTGGAAAGGGATTTTTTCCCCCTCTGTGATGGTACCACAAGCCGTCGTTCCTTTGCTGAGCGAAGGCTTCTGGTGGGGGTGTGGATTTGTAGAATGGAGTCAAAGTAAGCAGGAGCAGAGCGCGTGGTGGCTCTGTATGCAAGCATCAGCGCCTTAAACTTGATGCGAGTAGTAGCCAGTGCAGGGAGATGAAGAGAGGTGTGACGTGGGTCCTTTGGGCTCGTTGAAGACAAGACGTGCTGCTGCATTCTAGATCATTCGAAGTGTTTGGATCGCACAAGAGGGGAGTCCAACCAGAAGCGCATTACAGTAGTCAAGTCTAGAAATAACCAGGGCCTGGACAAGAAGCTGTGTTGCGTGCTCTGTTAGGAACGGTCTAATCTTCCTGATGTTGTGGAGCTCAAACCGGCATGAGCGAGCTGTCTTAGAAATGTGTTCTCTGAAGGACAGCTGGTCATCAAATGTTACTCCAAGATTTCTGACTGACTTTGATGGGGAAATCAAGGATGTACCTAACTGGATGGTGAAGTCATGTTGTATGGTGGGACTGGCGGGGAAGATGAGAAACTCAGTCTTTGCCAGGTTGAGCTGCAGGTGATGATTTCTCATCCATGCAGAGATGTCAGCCAGACAGCTGGAGATTCGTGCAGCTACTGTGAGGTCATCTGGGTGAAATGAAAGGTAGAGCTGAGTGTCATCAGCATAGCAGTGGTATGAGAAGCCATGTGCCTGAATGATGGGTCCCAATGAAGTAGTGTAGATGGAGAAGAGGAGAGGACCAAGCACTGAGCCCTGGGGAACCCCAGTGGTCAGTGGATGTGCTTGGGATTCCTCTCCTCTCCAGGCAACCTTGAAAGACCTACCTGTGAGATAGGACTCAAACCAAAGGAGTGGAGTCCCTGTGATGCCCAGTGATGAGAGGGTGGACAGAAGAATCTGATGATTGACCGTGTCAAAGGCTGCAGATAGATCGAGCTTCCAAGCAACTTCCAAGCAATAAACATGTTGCATAAGCTTCATTCGGATTCCAATATTATGAATGCATGGATGAACTTTATTTTTAATGAAGAGCCAGCTCACGTGGGTAAGACATTGCGTTTGTTCCTTCATTTCACCACGGATTCATTTGTAAACAAGAGACTGGATTTGCATACAGGATGAGAACATGAATAAATGAAGCGACACTTATGTGAGTATTTTTTATTTTATATGTGACAGTATTGCATTGTTAAAGATTGTTTGATATCTATTGATTATGTGTACGTGTCTAACTGAACATAACTTAGCAAGCTGTCACAGGCTGAAGAATCCTTTATTTGAGCTGTTGTTGGTTCATTGTGCTGCGATTCGTGATCAGACTCGGACATGTATGGGCCAGGGCTCGCAAAGCCCAATGTCCCGGGGCTATGTGTTTTCCAGATGGGCTAAAGCGTATCACTGCATCATCTTAAATAGTGAAATAACATTCCTTTCTTGGTGTGCATTGTTCTTGATATTTGAAGGAAAAATACAATTGCGGAAGTTTTGATCATGCTGATTTGTCTGACTCTACAGTGAGGCTTGTGCGTGTGTGTGTGTTAGTGATGCACGGTTCACAGTTGTATCCACCAATCGGGGCGGGACAAGTGATAAAAAAATAACATTCCAATTAATTGCGGGTGGATGAGAGATAAATCATTGTGTTTATTTGATAAAGACATTTTGCGAGCCCTGTGGGCAATCATTCCAGTTGCTGTTTTCCCACACGCTTTCCAAACAATTCCCCATGTGTACTCACGGGGGAGCAGAAGCTCATTGTAATATGCAACGCTTATCCAATCATAGCAACGGCCGTTTACTGCCAAGTCTTCAATGCGGCCCACCCATTAAAACCAAGCGATCCATGAGAGAGGCTCAAAACCAGGGTAGAAAATAGCCTATTACTTATTCATTATGATGTTTTTGAAGGTAAAAACCATGCAAACGTCATAGGTTGACCTCAGACTACAGTATAAAAAAAATAAAAAGAGCCAGTTCATGACCCCTTTAAAATGACAAATAGATTCATACTCGAGATCTCTCCACAAGACATGTTTGATTATGCCATCTGGATGCTCAATTTATCGGGTGAATGCACGTTTTAAACAGCTTATTGTACAGGTAAGGTAATCACCATTCTAAACTAATGCGCTGCTGCATTGTAACGCTTACACATAGCTCGCACATCACGTAGCAATCGCGCAAGCCACAACTGCCCAATTATAATAGAATTTTAAATAATCATTATACTGTTATTAAAGAGTGACATAGCTGCAATGTGTTTTCATTTGTTATTAATAATAATAAAAATAGTAACAATAATTCCACCTACCTTCTCTAAATTATAAATGACACTCAACTGGGCTGGCTTCTTCAAGGTTTTAAATTTAAACCCAGTTTCTGCAAGGAGAAAATATTTACTCTTTAACTCTTTGACATATAAAAAGAGGGGGGAAACTGTTTTTTTTTTTTGTTTACTTTTTTTCCCCTATTCCCTTTAACATTTTATAGTATTAGAGCTTGAGTTTGAGTCTATCAAACCTTGCAGTAGGCGTTTGAGTTTGCAGCAGTCCACGTTGATGTACTGGATGAGCTCGATGTCATGCACGTCTACGTTATCCTCAGAGCAGACGGTCAACTCCTGCAACCTGCAGAGAACCAGACAGACAGACAGACAGACAGACAGAGCGAGTGAAATCAGAGAGATCAAATCCATTATGGATACATTCATTCCTTCATTTAGTCACAAGTATGCACCTGGTGGAGATACGACTGAAGACAGCATTGAAATTACTGCAGCTCAGAGAGAACAGAACCCCACAGGCTGAGTTCCTCAGCTCGGCTGCGTGCTGGTTTCCCTCACGGAACGTGTGGATGAAATGACAAATCTCGGGTAACAACTGCTTCACGAGCATCGTCTCGTCCAGACGCATGCTGTCCTTTGGTTGCTGATAGAGAAAGAGAGATTATAGAACTCATTTATGTGATTTATCAACATCTAGATGTGCTTCTCAGAACTTGAGAATGAAGAATGAAATTGAAAAAGCAGTAAATCACACAACGGTGACAGCTCAGAGATGAGACACAGTGAAAGGTCTGCAATCGTCTCTCACCCCTGCCAGGCATTTCTCTAGTGTGTCCATGATGATAAGCTGGGACAAGTAAAGGTTCTTCTCCGCAGTATCCCCAAATATTCGCTGTAAGAGAGCAAGAGAGATGACAAACTAAGCAAGAGAGAGATCCCAACATTCTCTGCCATAAAACTCCAGCTCACAGAACCATCTTCGGCAGTCTAAAAAATGTTGTTGTATAGGATCAATAAAGAATTCTAAAGAATTGATCTTTATTCTTTTTTTTTTAATTGCCAACAACCGCCAGGGTTTTTGATCATTTTCACAAAAATGGGCTCATAGAATATTTTATTGTATGAATATCTGAGCATGCAATATATCAAAAGAAAGACCCTCTCCTTTTTTTAAATATGGGTAAATTTCATAAAAAAAGCTACATTTTGAACAAAAAGCTGAGAAAATCACATTTTTGTCAAAGACTACATCCAGATCAGATTCATGAATGATGATCAAAACACAGATGGAGTAGATCGAGATTTTTGGATTAAAATATCCAAAAACCTCTAGAACTGTTATATATTTTGTTGACTTGTGTACTTACATTATCCCAAATGTTCCCAAGAATGTTTAAATCCAGAGAAATAAACCATTTTAACCAGGACACGGACCGTGTCCGTGCATCGCCTATCAATGACATCATACCCGCGTTACCCTCGATTTCCATGAAAATACCAAAGACGCTTTGATATATTATGTGTTTTATTAGACAGGTGAGCAACTGTTTGGATGCATTCATAAACAGAAAACTAACCATTGTTATATAGCTCAAAACAGTTATAGTCTCATCGTTTAAACCTTGTTTTCTTGATTTACAGTGAGTACCATGTTTTACCGTGCCTAATATCGATCTAGCTTACTGCAGTGTGCAACAAGTGTCTCATAGTAAATGCAGCACGAACACAGAGTAGCATTATGACATAACTTTCAACACACTGAAATAATGACAAAACAGCGCTGTGTTACCCCACATACGCATGACTGGAAGAAGTGGAAACGGTCGTCTGCAGCATAATAAAAGCTCAGCTAAATCATGGCGTCATCAAGCTACACCTGTGTTTTGAATAAGCGACCTCTAGCGGTGAAAAGTTACATATTGTGGCTTTAACATCACATAAATAAATTACATTTTAAAATATATCAAAACAGAAAACAGTTCCTTTTAAAAGGTGCACTATGTAACTTTTCCGTCTGCTAGAGGTCACCTATTCAAAACAAAGGCGTAGCTTGATGATGCCAAGTGTGAGTGCAGAATCTTGGGACATGTGGTCTTCACCTCACAGCCGGTGGAAAAGAATCAGGATAGGACTCGGGCAGAAATCATGTTCATGGATGCGATTATTAACGTTACAGTAGTATGAAGCAGAGCAGGTCTGTGTGTTGTGGGAGCTGAGCAAGGCCGCTGGAGCGATTGTTAATAAGAGATGAACGCAACACACGCCTCGCGAGCAGCGGGACTTTTATTATGCCACAGTCGCCGGCACCATTTCCGCAGCTCTTTTTATCATATGAGACAAATTTGAGTGTGCTGAAAATTATGTTATGACGATACTTTGTACGTTCGATCGGGGGCTGCTATGACACTTGTTGCACACTGCAGTAAGAGTAAAGCATTTCTGCACCAAAAAAATAACGAGGGTAACGCAGATATGACGCCATTGATAGGTGACTCCCTCACACATCCCGGTTCAATGGTTAAAATAGCAATTTTCTCACGATTAACAAATAGTTGGAAACATTTGTGATATTGTAAGTGCTCAATTGAACAAAATATATAACACTGGCCTAGTGGTTTTTGGATATTTTGCTGAAATTTTTTTACATAATGCACTTTTACTTTAACTTTAACTGCAATATTAATGTTTTACTGTATGTTTGACACCAAAATCTTTAACAGTAATGTACTTATTATAAAATATTATAAGTACACACTAAGCATGTTATTGTGTCTATGTACTCACCATGTTATTGACATTCTTCAGTATGTTGGTGAGTCCACTGATGACCAGAGAGAATTTGTACCTGGAGATGTTGATCAGACATTCCTTATTGTGTTCTGTGCTGATTTTAGTGTGTGTGTTCTGCAAGCCGACTTTCACAGGAAGCTAAAAAACAAACAAAATGCACAGTTAGGCTGTGTTCAGGAACAAACACATGCATTCGGAAACCATGTTCAGAAGCGGTTTCACTCCACAAACTGGATGAGATAGAGTGAATAATGACTTTAATTTATGGTCTTTTACATTACACAAACCTATTAAATGGCCTCAGAACATTTGAAATACAGTGCATGCGTCATATGAACCACTTTTAATGGTCATCTTTTGTCATTTTGGATCTTGACAGTACAGTCACCATTTATTTTCATTATACACCGGTAGTCAAAAGTTTGGAATAATTAAGATTTTGTTATGTTTTTGAAAAATGAGATTCTGTGCCACTGATTGGTTTTAGCAATTTTCCGACATGCTCTTTGAAATCGAGATGTTTGCAACCATTGTTGTAGCCCAGCAAGCAAGTTTTTAAAAAAGTTCTCTCATATTGTTTAAAGAAATAGTTCACCTTCTAAATGATTCTGTCATCATTCGTTCACTCTCATGTGAATGTTTGAAGAATATCCTGGCTACTCTTTTACATACACCAGACTAGAGGTCAAAAGTTTGGAATAATTATGTTTTAAAAGAAGTCTCTTCTGCTCACCAAGTCTGCATTTATTTAATCAAAAATACAGTAAAAACATTAATACTGTGAATTATTGTTATAATTTAAAACAACCGTTTTCTATTTTAATATATTTCAAAATGTAATTTATTCCTGTGAAGGCAAAATAGACATGAATACTTTTATTTAACAAGGATGCATTCAATTGATTCAAGTATAAGTAAAGACATTAAAAGGTCCCGTTCTTCGTGATCCCATTGTTCAAACTTTAGTTAGTGTGTAATGTTGCTGTTAGAGCATAAATAATACCTGTAAAATTATAAAGCTCAAAGTTCAATGCCAAGCGAGATATTTTATTTAACAGAAGTTCCCTTTCAAAGCCTACAGCGAACGGCTGGCTTGGACTACATCCTGGTACTTCCTTCATTAATTACATCAGTAGAACAGTAGAACAGACTAACCTCCGCCCACAAGAATACGCAAAAAAAGGGGGCGTGGTCTTGTTGCTGTCCCACGTGGAGAAGAGGACGTGTCGCGTGGAGAAAAGGAAGTGTTGCGTTTGACTGTGTTTGTCGCCATGTCGTCGAGATGCTGTTATTTTCATCCCGGAGTCAAATCACCTTTGTTTGGCTTTCCCAGGGACGCTGTAGAGATCATTAAGCGCATACATCTCCCGTTAAGAGGCGTGACCTTTCCGTGCGCTAAGCTGCTGTCGAATCACAACACAGGAACCCTGCCACGTTCGCTAAGCTGCGTTCAAATCACAACACAGGAACCGCTGGCACAATCAGAACTCGTTACGTATTTCTGAAGGAGGGACTTCATAGAACAAGGAACTCATCAGCCGTTTTTTAGGACAGTGAAAACAGCGGTACACAGATAAGTAAATTGTTCGTTTTTTTACACGCGAAACATGAACACATGTTATATTGCACACTGTAAACACAATCAAAGCTTCAAAAAAACACGAAGAACGGGACCTTTAATAATCTTACAAAAGATTTATATTTCAAATAAATGCTGTTCTTTTGAACTTTCTATTCATCAACAAATCCTGAAACGTTTCCACAAAAAGATGTTTTCAATATTGATAATAGTAAGACCCATTATTAATAAATGAGCAGCAATAATAATTGATAATAGTTGAGCACTAAATCTGCATGTTTGAATGATTTCTGAAGGATCGTGTGACTAAATACTGGAGTAATGATGCTGAAAATTCAGCTTTGCCATCACAAGAATAAATTAAAGAATACATTTAACAAAATAATAGAATAAATTAAAATATATTAAAATAGAAAACAGTTATTTAAACAGCAATAATATTTCACAATGTTACTGTTTTATATGTATTTCTGTATACCTGTATTTTTGATCAAATAAATGCAACCTTGGTGAGCAGAAGAAACTTCTTTTAAAACATAATTATTCCAAACTTTTGACCTCTAGTCTGGTGTATGTAAAAGAGTAGCCAGGATATTCTTCAAACATTCACATGAGAGTGAACGAATGATGACAGAATCATTTAGAAGGTGAACTATTTCTTTAAACAATATGAAAAAACTTTTTTAAAAACTTGCTTGCTGGGCTACAACAATGGTTGCAAACATCTCGATTTCAAAGAGCATGTCGGAAAATTGCTAAAACCAATCAGTGGCACAGAATCTCATTTTGGGATTATCCAGCGCTTAGGCCAAGTTTAGCATCATGAAACACCCCTAATCTCCGCTGAACTTCAATCAAACTGCAATGATCCCAACACAGCCCAGTGAGCCCACAAGCCACCCTTGACCCCTTCAACAAGCCCCTCTGTCTCCACCTGTTGGCTGGACACCCTCTGAACTGTGTCTATATACTCTACACCACTAAATCTGGTATTTACCACCAATAGTAATAAGGCTAATTTGGCTAAAGTCTAAGAATTTATCGTTTGTTGTTGCAGTACCTTTAGCAACCATTGGGGGGGCTTGCAGCCTGTACCTTCTAAACCGAATTTTTCTTCATGTGTTGCCAGTTTAACCTGCTCAAAACATAATATTTCCCCTGATACTCATAGACTTATGCTCTCAAAGAGTCAGTTCACCCCAAAATGTAAATTCTGTCAACATTTCCCCACAAGTTTTTAAAGAAAATCCTGTTAGAAACTCATCTTTTGTGAGCCACAGAAGAAAGTAAGCCATGTGGGTTTGGAACAGCTTGAGGGTGAGTAAATAATGACAGGATTTCTTTTCAAAATGACATCATTCTGTTTCAAAGATGGCGTTCTGTTAAGTCTGTCAATGTTTATTTGGTGTCTGGTCGAATTTTTGTCAAAAACTTCTAGACATTTAACACGTTTCTGCAGTTAAAACATTGTACACACAGAGGCCAATCGACTCAAATAAGATGAAAAGAAAACAGAGATAGTTTAACCATTGACAGGCTTTCACCAGTCTGTGGTAAACAACGGGTTATATTTCTATCTTATAACCTGTTTCATAAGTACAATTGCAGGTTTAAACCAGTAGAATCCACACTAAAGAGGGAGAGTCATCATTGCACAAGATAGTTATCATACTGAACACCACACAACATACCTCACTGAAACCATCTGAAGTAACCCAGTAACTCTGAAGAGATATTAAACTGATGATGCAGCTCTTAAATAAGAAAGTGAAGCTGTGTGGATCAATCAAGGGTCAGCTATGAGGTTGATTCACACAAAATATGAAGTGTAAGTAGTTGGAAGTAGCTAACCTTCATCTCACACATGATCATGTTCCTGGAGCAACAAAACAGGACATGTTCAAACCATCTTCGCTGTAATTTTACCCTCTAAAGGCAATATTATCTGACAAGAAATCTGTTTCATAAATGCTTTTTTGTAATGTTTGTGCAACATTAAATGGTCCCTGACTTATGAATCAACCTTATTCACATGTCATTTACTATTTATTATGGATGTGATTACACTGTTTTCAAGATGTTTGGGCAAAAATATGATGTTTAAAATTGAACAATATTTTCTAGGCTAAAAAGCTATCAAATGTTTCAAAGATACCAACGATAACTATTAACTATCAAAATTTACCTCCTGCTCTTTTTATGAAGCATTGTCTAAAATTATAAGTAAGAATGGTTCTCTATAAGCAAGAATTGAATTTGTATTTAGGCATAATCTCGATGTCTATTAATTAGAAAGCAATCAAAACATCTAGAAACTTATTTTCTTTCCTCTATTAGATTAAAGTCAACATGAAATCAAAATTCTTATTTTTTTATGGAATACTGCAGTATTAATGTATTCTTGTAATCTTTAATCGAAATCACTTGCCCTCCCTTTTGCAGTGATATCTCTTTTCTGATTATGTGTTTTTATGCGTTTTGGCCGTTCATTTTACATGACAACGACAATGGCGTTTTGGGGTCCTAAAACCAGTTTTCAAAGTGGACGTTTTTGAAAACGATACCGTTATTGTCTCTGTGCAAACTACAAAAATGTGAATTTGTGAAAACGTTGATGTCATGCACCTGCGTATTACGTTTTCAGTCTACAGGTGCTTAGAGTTTCTTTACAAAGTGACATCAACTACTGGCCTGTCATGAATAATACAGCATTTTTTGTCATTTTCGTGAATCCATGCGAACGTTTTTGACAACATTGTTAAAAACATTTAACACGTTTCTGCAGTAAAAACATTGTACACAGAGGCCAAACTACTCAAATAAGATGAAAAGAAAACAGACATAGTTTAACCATTGAGAGGCTTTCACCAGTCTGTGGTAAACAATGGGTTATATTTCTAGCTTATAACCTGAAACGCGAACTTTTGAAAACGGGTTTCAAAGTGGAAGTTTTTGAAAACGATACCGTTATTGTATGCACTTGCATATTACGTTTACAGGTGCTTAGAGTTTCTTTACATCACCAACTACTGGCCTGTCATGAATAGTACAGCATTTTATGTCCTTTTCGTGAATCCATGTGAACGTTTTTGACAACGTTGTTAAAAACATGTTTGTGTTGTCCGTACAACACAAAGGAAAAAACTTTTCTCTGTTCTTTAGTACATTGTTGTCGTGTAAACTTAGGCCTACCCTTAGATACAGACTACAATAAACTGCGAATTTTGGCTTGGCACATAGTCCAAGGCTAGTGATTGGTCAATAAGAATGTTCTTCCAATCATTGCTCTCTGATTTTTTCTATACATATATAATAATTGGTTGACAAGCACACAACTCTAACCCTAAAATCAGTGGTCAGTAATTGGCTGAAAGGAATGATATCCAAGATGAACCCTTGCCCTTTGATTTTATGTTAGTAGGAGTTGTTTAGGTTTAGGGTTGGCAAGATTGTGGTTCCAGGTTTAGTAAAGGATGCTGAGCAACATGTCCTACTAGATTATTCCCGTCCCGTCCCGTCCCCTTAACGTTGTTATGGGACAAAAACATGACAGCATCAGAATGAGATGATGCACGGATGCGCTGCGGCGGCGGCGGCTGCGTAACTGCGCATCCGTGCAGACGAAGCGTTCAGAGATGTTTAGATGAGCTCTGACCTGCTCGTCGAATCGGGTGATGACGGCCTGGACCCACTCCACGGGCTTTTGCGCCGCCATGGCCGCTCACGCCTGCACCTCCGCCACTGATGATGATGAAGATGATGATGAAGTGGAGGAGGAGAGAACGCCTTTTCCGCGGTCCGCGACCCCTGCGCTCCTCGGTCCGTGCCGCGCTGAGGGCGGAACGAGGGGCGGCTCGGTATTCGGTCTGGTCGGTGTCAGAAACAGCAGCATGCCGCCATGACAGTGCCGGAAGTTTGAATCCTCCGATCCAGCAAAGCAGCAGCAGCACAGCAGCGGTGCAGATGAGAGATGAGAACACGAGTGCGCATGCGCCAGCAGAGAGCGAGCGAACGAGAGAGATTTTGTATTTATGTTTTTCATTTATTTTACTCTTTAATATATATATATATATATATATATATATATAAAAATTCTGTATTTTATATAAAATAGTATTAGTATACTATAATAGTATAGTATAATATTGGACGTTTAATTAATTAAGAGAGAAAAAATACTTTAAAATTCATTAAAGCAAAAAAACTAAAATTCAGAGAGAGAGAGAGAGATTATATTTGTTTGTTATATTTATGTTTAGTTTCTATTTTTTTATTTAAATTGTATTTTGTATTTAAACTAAATTCAATACTGTTCATATAAAACTATATTCTATTAATATTATGTAATATATATATGTTTATTTAATTTATATGTATATTTTTATATAAAAATACAGAATTGTATATATATATATATATATATATATATATATATATTAAATTCTGTATTTTTATATAAAGATATTCTATTAATATTAATATTATACAGTATTATTCTTATTATAAACAATATTTATGGTATTGTCATGACTATTGTTTATAATAAGAATATTATTGGACATGAAATTAAAAGAGAAAAAAATTATACTAAATTCATTAAACTAATAAAAAAAATCTAAAATTCATAGAGAGAGATTATATTTGTTTTTTATATTTATGTTTATTTTTTTATTTAAATTATATTTTGTATTTAAACTAATTTCTATATGTTCATATAAAACTATATTCTATTAAATTATACAATATTATTGTTTAATATATTGAGCAATATATAATATAATATATAAAGCAATAGTCATTCCAATAAAGCTTCTTGGACATTAAATTAATTGAGAGAGAAAAAAAATATGAAAAGAAATTACATTAAATTCATTAAAACTGAAACTAATATTTGAGAGAGAGAGAGAGAGAGAGAGAGAGAGAGAGAGAGAGAGAGAGCAGTCACAAACCAGAAAATGACTATTATTTTTAATGATTATTTAAATATATATAACTATATATAACTCTAAATGTAACAACACCTCATGTCACACCTAATCCAACATATACAAAATAAGTAAACAATGATAATGTAACTTGTGAAGTTGTGTGAGTAATTTCTTTTTTGATGTTAACAATCAAGTAGGCCTAAATGTAAAAAAAACTAAACCATTTATAGGTCTAAATTAGGAAACTAAAGGATATTTTAGTTTGTGTAAAAGAATATAATTCAAGTCTCTATTCTATAGCCGCTTTCCAGTCACATGCTGTAAAGGAAACAGATTCATGAATCTAGGGAAATGCTGAGAGAGAGAGAGAGAGAGAGAGAGAGAGAGAGAGAGAGAGAGAGAGAGAGAGAGAGAGAGAGAGAGAGAGAGAGAGAGAGAGAGAGAGAGAGAGAGAGAGAGAGAGAGAGAGAGAGAGAGCGCAGAAGAAAGAGCAGCTTGTTGCAGGCAGTGCGAGGCGCTGTGTGAGTAAAACTCAAAGAGATGCCGGAAACAGCATGGTCGATGCAGAACAGTGAACGCTCTCAGACACAGAGAAATTAGAAGCTGCCTCGAGACACAAAGCAAACCTTTGTGAAGAGCCCTAGAGCTCAAACCTCCACAGTGGAAACAGTGAATGGACAGTTTCTCAAGAGTCTTCAGACCTAGTCATGGTATTCACAAGAATATGGACTGCTGACAGCAAGCTGCTGGGTTCACTGTGTTTTGTTTTTAACAGTTCATTTACTCACTGACAGTTGAATGCCCTGATATTAACATGCAGATTTCACTGTTCTTTAATGATAGGCCATATTCATTATTGAATAAAAACAAAATGGTCTTTTATTTATTAATCAGTATATAAAACGGCAGGGTTAGGCCTATATCTTTCATTGACACAGGGAGTTCTGTCACTCCAGTATTCAGATATCAATGGCAGAACTGTCTTAAACTGTTACAATTCACACAAACTCTGAATATATGCTTAGTTACAGTCTTGAATAATGTTTTTTAAAGAATTATCTAAGAACGTGTGCTATAAGGGCTTCACTGTTCATTTGTGTGAACCTGTGCATTGGTAACTTGACCCCGTTTCCAGTTATGGACTCCCTGAAGTGAGAAAGTGTAACACTGACCCCTAGAGGTCATTACGGGCATAAGCACTGAGAGAAACAGAATGATGAACTCGTGTTTGCCCCCCGCAAATGAAGTCTAAAATCTCCAAAGACACGAGTTATTTTCATCATTATAAATGTATATAAAACGCAACTGTGCTCCATGAGAAGGATTTTTGTCCTAATTATGCTTAGCTATGTGCTTACAAAAGACACTGGCAGTCTGTGAGGCAATTGTTGTATATTTCTATTTGTCCACCGTTCCCCGCTAAAAATTTCAGATTAGTGGTCGACTAATACAGGTTTTTGAATTATTAGGTTACACACCACATTCCAACAGGAATATTAATTTCACGTAGGTCTGGTTCGCATCTTTGTGGGTACTCTCCATAGCCGTAAAGATTTTTATAGGCCTACTGAACAAACTAGTATTTTCTATTCCCTATAGCACATGTAGGCCTACATCTCAGAGAGGTCTATTTGATATGCGTGTTTACATCTGGAAGATGTATTTTCTAGAGTGTTTGCTCATCTGCAATATGTATAGGCCTGCCCTACGTCTATAAGACTTTTCCTGTGTGATGTCAAATAGACGTTTAGAAAATGTTTATGATTTAGAATGTATGTAAAACTGACATCTTAAAGTGAGTCTTATTGCAGATGTATACACCCCTAAACCTCCCCATCACACAAATGTATAGACATTCAAATTGTCTAAAAACATAATTTAGTATGTTTATTAATCCATTTCCCTTGTGAGGACCACTGGCTAGTGCCCACAATGTAGGTGATTTCAGGTTTTACTATCCTTGTGTGGACATTTGGCCCCCACAGTGGAATATAAACCTGTACACACACACACACACACACACACGTGTAGGCTACACAAGTGTGTTTGTGTGTAGCCTACTTCAGGTTTAAGCATATTCTGTCTATTGCGATACGAGAAACAATTTAGATTTTTCATGTTTCTTCCTCTCTGTGACACTTCACAAGTCTCTGCAAATCACTGGGATCTTTAAAAAAAAGTTTCCAACATGTATAGATCTGAACACAGTCACGTGACAAGCTCGATTTTATTGTCTTTCAAGGATGAGAACAGACAGTGTGTACAGTAGCCACATGCAATACAAAAATATGACTGTACATGACATGTATCGACCCATTCTAAAAAAGTTTTCCATGTTTTTTGTTGTTTTGTTTTTTTACATGAAAAAATATAAAGAATATTTACATCTGGGATAGCACAGCAGTACCTATTCAAAATGTCATGATGTACAGTATATATATATATTTATTTATTTATATTTATATAAAATGTCCATATAAATATTAAAAGAATTCTGTTCATTGACTGTACAATAAATAAACCATATTTATACATAAATATTTTACATTGTCATTGATATTTCCAAACCACAAAGTCCAGTCTTTCACGAAACAAACAAACACACACCCTTCCACATACACAACGTTACAAACACGCACGTTACACACAAACACACAGTTCATGTTTACACAACTTATGGAACACTGTTCTGCTGGGTTCATCGAAATCTCATTTTAATGCAAGCGTTCAGCATCTTCGCTGTGGAAAATCAGGACCTATAGTCAGGTGAGAAGATGCACATGCTTCTCTTTGGCTCATTTTTGCAATCTGTTGCAATAACCCACACCACAGCTCAATAACTTACCATCAAGAACATTATCATTTGCGAAAACAAAATGTCTACTATCGGACACCATGGAGGAAGAGTGACAACTAAAGGTGTGTTAGCATGAACCAGACGAGCCAATCAGAGACAGAATCAGCGCATGTCACACAGGACTAAGAGGCACCAACACCACAAGAGAGGGAGGAAGAGGAAGAGAGAGAGAATGAGAACATCTTTGCAGTGTCATGGAATCCTGCGAATCCAACAGGAAATGTTTCACAAGATGTCACAAACCGGAGCAGGAGGGGAAGAGAGAACCAGTCGCACACTCCGAAAATAATAGTAGGAATCAGAATTTTAAAAAGGCAAAGCGTTTCATTTTACGCATCACCACGGCAGTCCCCCATCCCACCACCCACGGAACCAAAGAGAGATAGAGACGGAACAGCAGGCGATGTTAGTTTGTAAGTCCAGAAGACGTCAGGCTTTCAGCAGGCATGCAAGGCAGGGCCAGGAATTGTGTTTTGCATTGCTCATGTTTCAGGCACGCGGCTACAACCTACGACAACAAGAAATAAATGATAGACAAAAAAGAAAGAGAAGCAGATTAGAGAGACAAAGCGATAGTTTTAGAGTTTTCTTGAATTTACAGTAGGAGAGGAACATAGCAGTAAGACAGAATTTGATAAAGGTGCACTAAGTATGCTGGTCGGTACCAGGGGGGTTGGCTCCATGGGGGGGATTTACAAAAATAAACTAAATAGTATTTGGCTAGTCATCTGCTTTTAAAATGGCAGCTACATTGATGGACCTCCTTTATATACACAACAGATTCCAGATATGACTGGAGTCTCCATATCAAGCGAGCTTCATTTTAAGTGGAAATGGATTACTCAATGCACCTATAAGGAATATAATGAAAGGTTGGAAAGACTGCAAACATCTTCATAAACCAAACTGAAGAAATAATTCTATATGTAGTATGCAGGGCTGCCAACTTTTGAGTTCAGACAGGAGTGAAAATGCAGTGCTGTGGTATTGATGCAAATTTCACGATTAGATTCATAAGCTTTTCAATTTGATTTAGATAATGATTCAATATTAATTAATTTGCATATATACATAGATATATAGTAGGCTACATGTTAATTTTTCTCAAGCATTTCCCAACTAATGTTGTAAACTATGCAGGACACCGTATTCTGTCATTAATTACTTACCCTCATGTCGTTCGACACCCGTAAGACCTTCAGCGGTTTGGATCGCCAAAGTCACGTGATTTCAGCAGTTTGGCGGTTTGACACGCGATCCGAATCATGATTCGACTCTAGGTCAAAAATAGGTCATCACTAATAGGTCATTACTATATAAGTCGTTATTTAGGGGTTTTGCGCACAAAAACTATTCTCGTCGCTTTATAAAGTTTACAAATGCATCAAAGGCTGTTTTTATAAAATAAAAATATTATTATAATAATAACTTTTTAATAGTAGGTTATTAAAGTAACAATATAATGAATGTGTATAATCTTTCCAGATTAAATTTTTCTCGCTAACTAGTTAACGGACATTTAATGGCTTTTCTGAGGTAAATGTAACGTTACCCTCTGATGTTTATTTATGATTATTTTGTGCTGTAACTAGTAAAAAGGAAGATATGATCAGTTCACATGTTTCGTGCTTGAACTAAGGCACTACAGCAATCTTGTCACGTCAAAAAGATATTTATTGTTTGAATTTCGTAATAAAATGTACAAAATACAATAACTGAGGCTGTTTCATATAAAAAATAACCTACTCTGTCTTGTCTGTCAGCACATTGTCCATGTCCCCCGTAATGTTTTCTCACTGTGTGTGTGAGAGAGTATGGACGTGTGGCATGAGAGTGTGAAAATGGCGTAAATTGTGTGACTCTCAGGCTGAATGCATGAGAGTTGGCAGCCCTGGTAGTATTAGAAAGAACAGAAATGTATCATTTTTAGCAAACATTACTAGCAAAAGAGAAAGCAGGAATAATAATAATTATAACAATAAGTATTATTATTATTATTATTATTATTGACTGGCCATCCGTCCAGGGTGTTTCACTGCTTTCAGCCCGATAGGTTTCAGTATCTCTGTGACACTACATAGGACAAGCAGGACGGATGGATAGAAGGATTAATATTTTTGTTGCAATTCATTATTATAAATAATAATAATTTAGTATTGTTATTTAAATAATAATAATATTAATAATAATAATAATATCTTATTAGACATCCCACCTTGGAAAAAACTCATTTCCGGGAGATGGCACAACACCCCCCCCCTTCCCCCTTAATATAAAAATTATATTAATTTGCATAAGCTGCCTAACACAGGTTCGTTCATACAATAGTAGATATTAGTGCGCCGAAAGTGCAAGTGATGTAGTTGAGTGTGATGAAAAAAGAGGCGAGGGTCTCCACAAAATCCAAACACAAGTGGTCAAAGAAGATGCATTTGAAACACGTGATAATACCAAATGTGACCACTTGTGATCGGTTCACTGAAAACACATTAATACCAGGTGGAAACAGGCTTTCTCTCTCGATCTCTCTATTTCCGGGATGTTGTATATAATTTGCGAGTGTAAGGGAGCCGCTATCAATATGTGGGAGACTCCTGGACCCTCCGGGAGAGGTGGGATGTCTGTTTTATGATTATGGATAGATTTTTCCAATTGAAAAGTTACCAGTGCTGATCATCTGAACAGAGACAACTGAGACATTTACTGCCTGCTGATAAAAAATAATGAACTGAACCTAGTGAAGAGAAGACCAGGTAGGAAGTAACCAAACAAACAACACTTATAAATTGTGTCATCATTTCTGCAGACTGTGCAGGTTTCACCTGTTTGTCCTCTTTTTACAGTGTGCCACATTCTAGGATACATACTCTGCAGACTTCCAGAAGTGCCCAGGGTGAGAAAGACGGCGGTTGAGTTTGGGCAGTTTCTCCAGCATGTCAGCCAGCTGTGTGAATGTGGGCCGATTATGGGGGTCATATGACCAGCAGGCAGACAGAATCTCCTGTGGGACACAAAGGAATCCAGCAGTCAGCACTAACAGCTGAAGTTTGGTTGGTTTTAACAAGGATACCTCATTTTGTATCCTTTGTGGCTCACAGAGCGCTGATGTAACATGAAATTAAATGAAAATAATTTATGAAACACAGAACTATTTTCACAAGGGCTCGCAAGAAACAGGATTATGAATGTTAAACTAAATGTGACACTTTTTTTGTGTTTCAATATTATTTCGGATGCGATTTGCTACTCACTGTCAGAATAAATAAGCCAGTCTATTCAAATGGGAGGACTGAAGGGTGATATGTAAAATATTTTAGATTATTTATATAAACATAATGTCAAATAAATGTTATCCTTCATTAAGAAGAAACTATGAAACCATGAAAGTGTGATAAATTAACCTCAGTGATATTTTGCATTGATTGACACACAAAAACAAAACACTGTTTGATATTATTCTGTTATATATACTATTCCTTCATTTGTATTGCCGTATTTCTCCGTATTAAACTGATTAATTGTATTAATCTGACCGGTCAAGTTTCCTAGAGCTGTGGAAAGACACTAATTAAATAACTACATAAATAAATCAATAACAATAAATTATAAAAATAATAATGTATCATTTTTTAATAATAACAATAATACAACTATTTTATTATCATATAATATTATTATAAAACAATGTAATTATTAATTATTGTCATTTAATAATTTTTGCTTATAATTATCTATTATAATATTTATTGATTTATTATTTAACGCCATATCAGCAGCAATGTCTATATTCAGGGCAGTATTTCAATTTTTTTTTTTAAATAATTATGATTACAAATCACTTCAATACATTTACAATAATTTAACAATTTTGTCTTAAAAACAATCAATATACAAAAATCAGACACATATCCCAAAAACAACAGTAATAATAACAACAATTACATAGAATCTTTCAATTTAATAGTATAGTTTAGTTTATTGTTCTTTCGGAAAATCTTTTTGCATCTGTGGAAAAACATTTAACATTTGATAGAAATTCTAAAATTATTCCAGGAGAAGCCTTTAAAAAAATATCCATGAACATGTTTTCTTAATAAAAACACTGTCTAATATCATTTAAAAAAGAACATTCTATTAAAATATGTTTTGCAATGTTTTGAAATTCTTACACAAAATCACAAACTGGTTTTTCTTCATCTATTATAATATATTCATAATTATAATTATTATAATATATTATTATTACTATTATTATTAGTTCTATATGGTCTACCTGTTATGTCACCTTATTTTCACCCAGGCAGTCTTGGCGTGGAGTAGTGCAATTTCACTGCTATCCCACTGAGCATGTGTCAGACAATAAATAAACTTAAAACGTGGCACTCACTGTGACCTCTTTTCCTAAGTTGATCTCTGCCAGGACCCTCCTGATGCCCTCTCCGCTGCCCACCTGCCAGATGGTGGCCTCCACGGGCTGACAGGTGATGGGCCAGTCTCTCGCCTGCAGCTCGTACCAGATGGTGCTGAAAGAGTGCAGATAAAGGCCTCATGTCAAAGCTGCTCTGTTTGGGAGACATTTATGTCTAAAGTCAAGTATATTTCTCACCCAAAGGCATAAACATCAGCAGCATTAGAAAACGGAAGCCTGTCCTCATTGTTCCCGGGACTCATTTTACGCACGATCTCCGGAGCCAAGTAACAGATCCATCCGTGAGGAAGCTTCAACTCGTTTTCACGTCTAAAAACACAACAGATCGGTTAATCAACTGATTTATGATAACAATCCATGTGATCATGAGTAAAGGTGCAGCCACATTAGCACGCAATGAGCAATGAGCATAGCTCACACAGAAGTCATTTCTGTTAGTGGCACATTTGCGTGACCAACATCAGTGAAATGGTGAACTTTTTCACCCTCACATGAAACTCCGGAGCACCGGGTTTCTCTGAAATGACTCTATTTCGCCTGTGAAACTTCACCAAGCAAGTAAATGTGAATGCAGCTTTAACACTGTGACTTACCGGCCCTCCTGAACCACTCCAGAGATCCCAAAAAGGCCAAAGTCAGTAATGACAACTTTATTTGTGTCATGAAAGACATTTTTTGATTTAAGGTCTTTGTGAACGATGCCCTTAGCATGAAGGTAGCCCATCCCCTAAAATACAGGAAACACAAGCAAGACTTTAATCGTACGAAGCCATACAGATATACAACACATCCACCAATAAACACACAAACGCCACCTTCACAATCTCCTGTGCAATCTGCCGAGTTTTATTGATGTCCAGTGTGTTTTTCGTGTCCCTCACGACGGAATACAACGTCCGGCCTTTGCAGAAGCTATAGGGAAATTAAAGACATGCTTGTCAGAAATCAGTTGTCGACCGGTTTGCCACCTGCATGGAATGAGACTAGGGCTGTGTAATTAATCAAATAGACGCTACACCCCATTTTTATAGCGTCAAATAACTAACTAAAACCAAACTCAATGGACAAATTAACACTTGAACATACTTCTGCGTGATGAGAACTACCTAAAATGATAGAAACGATCTTTGGAAAAAAATTATTTGAAGTAGATTTTTTAGTTTGGCATCCAATTTGATTACCGGTATATGGAGAGGGTGGGGTTTATGACCTATACTGCAGCCAACCACCAGGGGGCGAACAAAATGCTTTGGTGTCACTTTTCAGGAATTTTGGGCACACTTGATCACTAAATTACTCCTATTAGGTTTTTGTCATATCATCCACTCATAGGGACAGATTTACTAAATGCTTGCACCAGTGCAAGAGATGTTTAAAAACCACTGTTAGTATTTACTAGCGTAGTGAAAAGCAGTGGATGGTTATTTTTGCAGCTGACCTTATTGCATTTGTAGGAGTTCCCCTTTCAAAAGATACATTTACGGGAGAGTATAAATAAATCACATTTATTTATCTATTTAAAACACAACATGATTCACTAAGGTTTGGTTAGCCAATTTACTGGTATTTTCGCCCCTTATTTAACGCTAATAAAAGAGTCTTAAAAAGTCTTAAAGAGATAGTTCACCTAAAAATTAAAATTGTGTCATTAATTACTCTCATATTGTTCCAAACCTGTAAGACGTTCGTCCATCTTCAGAACACAAATAAAGATCTTTTTGATGAAATCTGAGAGCTTTCTGTCCCTCGGTTGACAGCTACACAACTGACAATTGGACGCTTCAAAAAGTTCATAAAAGAGATCGTAAAACTAATCCATATGTATTGAGCGGTTTTGTCCAAATTTTCTGAAGAGACACGATCGCTTTAGATGATGAACAGATTGAATTTAGGTTTTTATTTGCATATAAACATTGATCAGTGAGAATAAACAGATCAAACGTGATGCGTAACACGAGAATGAACCTCATTGGTTCTTGCGGAAGCTCAAATGTGCTTTTCATTTTTGGGTGAACTATCCCTTAACATGGCTGCATCTGGCCTTTCATTTTCACATTGTGAGTAGATCACCCACAGAACTTTCCATTCCCATCGGCGCTTTTATGGGATTGCAGTCTCACACTAATTTGCCATTTTGTAAATCTTACCCATAATAGTGTTAAATAATCATGATTACAATACTGATCAAAATAATAGTGATTATGATTTTATCATGATCTAGCAGCCCCAAATGAGACGTTACCTGGTAATGATGGCAAGATGAGGTGGGGCCATGCAAGCTCCCATAAAGAGGACGACGTTCTCGTGGCGCGTCTGTCTGTAGTTCATCACCTCCTTTTTGAAGAGCTTCAGGTGGTCCTGGTTGTTTCCGTCAATCTCCAGGAGCCGGATGGCCACCTCTCCGTGCCAGCGGCCGCGATGAACCCTACCCCAGCGGCCCTTCCCGATGAGCTCGCCAAGATCCAGCTGCTCGAAGGGAATGTCCCACTCCTGCAGGTAGACGCTGGTCTGGCTGGCCTTACGGGAGATGGGACCCTTCCAGTGGGTTCCTCCTCGCGTGCTGGGCAGGTCGTCCAATTCGTCTCCTTCATAATCTCCTTCTGAGCCTGGGTTCAGCTCTTCCATATCCTCCTCCTCTTCATCCTCGAGCTCTTCCTCTTCCTCTTCCACTGCTACATATTCTTCCTCCTCTGCTTCTATTTCCTCTTCTTCCTCTTCCTCCAGTTCCTAGACAAGAGGAACCAACCACTATGAGTTTTCTCAGCAGTGATGGGAGCATTACCATATCAGTTCCACACGCGTCTCACCTCTCTGTCGTTTTCCTCATCTTGTTCTGCATGCATCTCCTCCACTGACGGCTCGATTTCATTACTGTGCACAAAATTAAACACTATGACTGAATGCAGAACATGCAGCAGTATAGTTAAACTTCTGAGAAGAAAATTAGCTTACACTGTGTCTGGGAGTCCATCTGAATGAAGGATGGTGGAATTGCACACGTCTGTGAAAATCATGAAAATATTGATAAACTGAAAGAACATAGACTGACTCTGTAAACTAATTATTTCTATTTGAATGGATACAGAATTTCTGATATTATTATTGCTCAGTGTAACAGTAATGTAATGTGCAGTGTCATAAATCACCAGCAGGGTGCAGCTCATCTCACAAACTACTCCTGAGCAAAAAAATCAAACCCCAGCATGCAAAACATGCAAAACACATTCCTTTAGACACTGCTCAGATTTGCTCAGAGTTTAGTGCAGACTATATGAAAAGACTCTGAGACTATGCTAGCCATTTTGGAGCTGAAAATCTGCTGAAATTCTTTGTTTCTCACTGGGAATTCACAAATTTATAGAAATAAGTATGAGGTACTTGATTTAGGCCTTACACCTGCAAATGTGGTGTTAATGGATCACCAGTAACTTTTCAGAATAATTTTAGCAGCATGTAGTGTTCAGTGTTAAGTATTATTTATATAATATTATAGTATTTGTTAATATTTTGAATTAGCTTTTATTTGAACATTTTCATTTTTCATTATCAATATTAAAGTTTTTGTAATTTTCTTAAGCCCTTTTCTTATTTTTAAATTTTCTTATTTTAAAAATGTGTCTGTTTTATATAGCTTACATTTTTAATTTTAGTTTTCAACTTATTTTACTTCAGTTAGTTGCTCATTTATTTGAGTTTTTCCATCTAATATGCATTTTATTTCATTTCAGCTTTATTTCAATTAACAAAAATGACTAATAGTCAACAATAACACTATTACTTTAAAATTGTAGCTAATTAATTTGAACAATATTGGGCAAAATATTCATTTATTTGTTGTATAATTGTATTTATTTAATGTTATTGGAATATGCTCTGATAGCGAAATTACACTGCAAGAATGGAAATATATAAGATACTGGATAGGTGCAAGACTGAATATTATATTCATATACACTTCATATACACTTGAATATTCATTATATTCATATACGCTTCATATACACTGATCAGGCATAACATTATGAACACTGACAGGTGAAGTGAATAACACAGATACCACAGCACACCTTCCGGGGTCTAGGGGAGTCCATGCCTCGATGGGTCAGGGCTGTTTTGGCAGCAAAAGACCAATACAATATTAGGTCATAATGTTATGCCTGATCGGTGTATGATACTAACGATGCATTTATATATTATGATATGACGATCCTTGATCACCATTTAAAGGGTAACTGCGCTGAAATATTTAACAACTGTTTATTGAATTTGCACCATTGAATCCTGGATGTCATTTTGAGTGCTGAAGAATTTTACACACTTTGTGTTTGTTAACTCACCAGGGAAGATAAACTGCTGTCGGTGCTGAAAATAACAGGCAGCTTTGCCACAGAGAAGGAAGACAGGAAGAGAGGAAGACAGGCAGGAAGCAGACAGAGAGACAATTTGAGGTTACAGTTGATGTCCCATTATGCTTTATGTTGAGTTAGAATGTTACATGCAGATACAGAGTCCTGAATATCAGCTTTCTCTTACCCAGGTTTAATGCCGATGTCTATTATGTATTAATCAATGTAGTAGTTGTTAATGTATTCGTTTTTTGCAGTTTCAGTGTTTACAGCTGCTTACCTGGAAAGTGGAAGCGGTTGTCACGGTGACCCTTTGGGGAAGGGTTTGGGGGCGGGGTTACACTGGGAGGGTTGCTCTGCTGGAAGGGGGCAGGAGAGGAAGGCGTAGAGGAAGTGGTGGAGGACGGATTACTGCTGGAGTCCAGTTGATTCAGCACCGGCGGTTGATCCTGACAGAAAGAAACCAACTGCTTGTAATGCTCTATTACAAGAATAACTGATGAAGGTATTAGGGGTGGCACGGTTCACAAAACCCACGGTTCGGTTCGTATCACGGTTTTAGGTTCACGGTTTTCGGTTCTCTACGGTTCTTGTTTTTTTAAATCGTTAACACTCCAGAAATTTACTTCAGCATATGGTGTATAGCTTAATCATCCACAATTTAGGATACAGTATTAAAAATTGTTATATCAAGTTGTTTCCTAACTGGCTGTCTACCGAGTCCGACACATTGGCGTAACATTTTTCATGTTAATCATATCAATTTTGATCAGAACAATGCACTGTGGCTTTAATTCAGCTGAGCTGATTAACACATTTCACCATGAAGTGTTCCGTGTGTTTCACAATCACCATATGACATCCAGCGCTGTGAAAAAATAACATAAAATACACGAAAACACAACACTGCCAGAAGTTTTTGCCCAAACTTCAAAGGCATGTTTAAATTATTAGAACTAGAAGCATATCTTAACTTTTAAATGTTACATTTATCATGTGAACTACTTATATACAACATATGCATGTGTGTAGACAGAGGGGAACACGGTCGCATTTGCAGCAGATGTTGCCCATCATAAATCAAAGCATGAGACAGACAGGGGTCGGAGGAGAACACCGGAAAATGTGACAGACTATATTTGCCTGTATTTAAATCCACGAGCCACGGTTCAGATGTGACGTGACCTGCAGCACTCCACTTTTACTTTACTGTATGTCCACACACACCTCTTATTTCGCGCGAAAAGGACACCCACTGTCTGAGGTAACATATGGGCACGAGGATACAATGCGCATGCGCGAACCGTGTTACGCACACACTCCGAACCGACACAAGCGAACCGAACGGTTCGTTTTTTTTCCATGTACCGTGCCACCCCTAGAAGGTATGGAATACTAGCATACTGCACACTGTGGAGTTTACAGTATACTGCATGCTATTTAAAAAAAAGTATGTGATGTTGTTTGCTGGTACGTCATTCTGTCACACAGGAATCAGTACCTTCTTTGTTATTGCCTTCGGTAGGGTCCCGAACTGAGGCGCTTCGGGTGGACGGTCCACGGGGTTGTTGATGTCTGAGGGTACAGACTCAGTCCTACGAATCTTTGTGACTGAGAGACACACATGAAATTGTTAGAAAAACATGTCTGTCATGATTGATATTCTTATATCCAAGCATCAAATAAGATAGACTTACTGGGCAGGAAGGAGATTCTGCAGGATGGAGCTTCTTTAGTGCATTTGTTGTGACACTTTAACCTACAAGTAGAAAAAATGACAGAATGAAGAATGAGTGTGTGATTTTTACATTTACATTCGTTCATTCATGAGTGTGGTTTCCTTGGGTGAATTTCACAAAACTTGTCAAGAACATATCTGGGTTATATATAAAAAATAAATCTTAAATTATAAAATAAAATAAAACTTAATTAACTTAAAACTTAAAAATAATAATAGTAATTGTAAAGAATTACATAATATATAATACTTTACAATATATTGTATTATATTTGTAAAGCATGTAGTATTTATTCAATAATGGTAACACTTTACAGTAAGGCAATACATTTACAATGAGCAATACATTTATTACTGCAAATAATTACTTAGTTAATAAAAATACAGTTGTTCATTGATTGTTCATGTTAGTTCACAGAGCAATTAATTAACATTAACAAATACAACTTTTGATTTTAATAATGCATTTAGAAATGTTTGAAATTAACATTTACTAAGATTAATAAATGCTGTAGAAGTGTTGTTCATTCTTAGTTCTTGTTAATTACTATTTTATTACTATTACTTTTTATTATACTGAATTTAATTTATGTTGCTTTTAATAAAAACAAGTCATTGCATTCAGACAGGATGATTTTCATTACTGTACAGTAAATACAATTATATTTATTGCACTACTTTAATGTGAATTTAGTTCTGATTTCTTTCATTGTCATTAAAGTCACCATGAAATCAAAATGGACAATTGTCATTTTTTATGGAATATTGCAGTATTTATTATAAATGATTTATCAGGGCACATCATTATTATTTTTCATTAATGTGCTCTCGTAATCTTTAATCAAAATAACTTGCAGCTCGTCTCTTCTCTTTTCTGATGACGTGTTTACTGGCGTGAGGGCAGGGCAACCTGTCACTCACATGAGATCGACCAATAGCAAACCACAACCATCCAATCAATTTCCAATTGTTTGTTGTTCGAGAATCCGTTTCACTTTCATATACATCACAATAAGAAAGAAAAGACTATCGCTTCATGGCAATGTAAAAAAAAAACATTATTATTGCATTATTTTTAATGCAAAATAAAGTAGTTCCTTTTTTCTTTTGAAATATGAAATATAACATGCTTGTTTTTACTCACCTGCAGTGTTTACATTTCACCCCAAAGATCATGTTTTTCTGGCACACTTGACATGTCTGGGAGAGCCAAGACTTTGTAGAGAACCTATAAACATAAAAACAAAAATCTTTATGTCTCCAGGACATAATTCTACAATAATTTCCATTCCGAGAGTTTTGATTGGTGACGTAAGCCCACAGGGGTGTGGTTACCTATGAGTGACAGCCAGACCGATGTCTCTCCGCAGGGCCTGAGGTGAATTGCGGTGGACAGTGACATTATCTAGAGAGAAACAGAACAGACAGAGACAGTTTGAATGAGAGACTTTAATTTGATTAAGTATTTCTAAACAATATGGTTTAAGGGCCTGTTTACACCTGGTATTAAGATGCGTTTTGGGCAATCGGATCACAAGTGGACGAGGGAGACACATACCCGTTTACAACGGGTGTTTTAATTCATCTCTTTTGTCCACTTTCAAACACTTCTGTCCTGATTTCTTCGAGGGGAGGGTCTATGGGTGGGTAAATGTATGGGTTTTTTTCAGATATTTTGATCTAATGGACAAAATAAGCTCCTGCAATTTACTTATGAACGTGTCCGGAAACAATGGAAAAACAGAGAGACTCAGCTTTCATTTTTGTTCTGACAGCCGCAAAACCATGCCGATCGCTTTGAGTGTGTGTTAGAAATCAGGAATGTTAGAGAGAGAACATGTGTTTGGTAAACTTGGGTCTCCAGCCAACAAAGTTTAAATCCTGTCTGACTAAAGCGTAAAACTTGATACATACTCCGAAAGAAAAACGAAATTTGTTTGTTTTATCGAGGTGCCAAGAACAAGAAGAAATCAGGGCTGCAGCCCTGGGAGCGAGAACTTTTCTCTCTAGTATGTAATGGCCTTAATGCGTTTCCCATAATATTTGGCGGAGAGTCTTTTGCAGCAGTTTGAACACATTCGACAACATGAGCGTTTACACTACAAAAGCAATCCAGTTGAATGCATTATAGACTACCTCAGGAAGTGGACAAGCTCAAAACGTTTTAGCACCCATTTACACCTGTATTTAGTGTCGTCCACTTGTGACCCGATCGACCAAAACGCATCTTAATACCAGGTGTAAACAGGGCTTTAGACATAACAGCCAGATATACTAGACCTCAAACACAACAAACACTCGTCTAGACTCAGCAGCAAACGCTCAGTAAACAGCTGTGCTTTTACAAAGTGCTGCTGGTGAATCATTTACTCCGCTCCCTGAAAACCGCCAGTGATTTGAGTGTGTAGAGCAGGTGAGAGCTTCCTCTTCACTCTGAGAGGTTGAACTGTGACCTCAGTCTGATCAGCATTCAGCAGGCACTTCACTGCAGTCTGGTCTATTGGAATTGAAGATCTTCTCCTCAGTCAAGAACTATACATGTGTCTGAAATGCTGTAATTGTGCTGTTGAACTCACTCCTCAGACCGCTGTGCTCTTCCTGTAGTGTGGGAGTACCAGGCAAGGTGTATGGGGCCGTGGCGGGTGCCGTCCCAGGGGTCCGTACAGAGAGAGTGGGCGAGCGTGATGGAGAGTCCTCACAACTGTTTCCATTAATTTGGACATTCAGAAACAGCTTATTCTTCTTCACACACCTAAGAACAAAAGTCAGTGTGACAAAGTGACCGAGCAATATACTGCCCAGACCGATTAATAAACTGATTCATTATATTATAAGCATAAGTAGTTTAGAAATTGATGTTTCCATGTATGCTGGACACTTGTTGGCTGATTTCCATTAGATATGTTACATGTACTTACCATAGTAATAACAGTAAATTATGCAGAATATGCAACTAACCCTCAACCAAACCCTAATCCTACCCTAACCCTATACTAAGTACATGTTGTTAATTAATATTATTCAGTACTTAAATATATAATTACACTGTAACAATGACACCGTAAAATAAAGTGTAACCCTATGTAGTAAAATTTGTATAATAATTAATTCATTATATTAATATAAAACACATTATAAACTATTACATTAATGAATTTTTATAATAAAGAAATTCATATGTAAGCATAATTTAATTAATTTAAATTGATCTAATACTAATGACTTATTTCCAGCTTTTAGCATAAGCATTCAGATCAAAAGGTTTTTTATGATCATTTAAGACATTTTAGTCAAATGTGTCCAAAATTTTGACTAATATATTGAACTATATTGAAATATCAGATTGGGCAAACACTAACATAAATTGTATGAAACATTTGTGAAAAAGATTGTCTTTATTCTATGGTCATATTGTTGGCGCAAGTGGTCATGACATAATCACAGATTGCTATTAGTCACTGCACAGAAACATGCATGACTCATGAAAAATAATAACAGTAAAATAATTCTAGTGATTTAACCCTGCAAAGTCTGACATGAAATAATAGCCTGAAAAATCCAAATTCTTTTTTTGTTAAGTATTATATTTGATACATTTTTTGTGGCTCGTACAGTACAATATAGGAGAATATGGAGCTCAACACCTCAATTTTATCCAGAGGCCAAAATGGAGCAGAAATATGCAATTTGGTGCAGTTGATGATATTTATATGGCCAAAAAGATGAAATTCTGATAGCTTGTAATGTAAACCAGTGAGATCTTTATAACAGTATAAGAGACTACTTACATAAAATGCATATAAATATAAGTACTCACTCTATATCTCCCAATAGTATGTCTTAGGAAGATGATATTTAAATCTGTAGTTTTATGATCAAAGCTCTGTAGTTTTTATTGTGCAATACAAAACCTTTAATGCAATACAATTCGATGATGATTGAGAGATGTACAAACAAATATTCCTTAAAAGCCTAATGTATCATATTTGATGCTCACATTTTAACATGATTTTTTTCTAAAAATGATGTATGAAATTAAGTAAACCAAAGTTTAATTCATATTTTAAAGGCCTTAGAAATGTGAGCGTCAAATATATGTCAAATATATGATAAAGTAGGCTTTATAGTGTTAAATACTTTTACAAAGTACATTTAATATCCCTATTTGTAGTATGCCAGTGTTTGTACTCTGGTTCATTTTCTCATGACCTACTTGTTTGTGGGCGTGTCTTCGATGCGGTGGCCGAGCTGACTCTCGTGGCTCTTGCTGCGGGTCATCGAGATGTTGGGGAGGAGGTGCAAAACTTTGCGGGACGGAGGAGGAGGGGTACAAGGAGGCTTGAGGCGGTGTCTCCTCCGTGAGGGGGGAGTTATGGGTGGGGTCGAGGTGTGTCCGGTGAGTCTGACAGGCCGGGAGGTGTAATACGGACTGGGATCGGTCAGACTCTCTGCGTAACCGTGGTAGATGTGAGCCTCACCGGCTGAAAGGATGTAACGGGGGTATGGGCAGGTGGTGAGGGGCGTGGAGGGTGTGGTCGGGGGTCGGGCCAGAGGGGAAGGGCTGTGGGGTCGCATGGAACCTCCTAGTAATGGAATCTGGTCTGCTGTAGTCAAGCCACCACTGTCCCGCCTCATGGGCTCGGAGAACCAACAGCCGCTGTCCTCTTTAAACTCCCCTAAAGGTAATAAAGTGACAGTCAATTCAGAGGAAATCTATTATTGAGATTAGGGCTGCACGATATGGTAAAATGGCAAATGGACTGCATTTATATAGCGCTTTCAACAAACCCATGGCCACCAAAGCGCTTTACATATTGCCTCACATTCACTCATACACCGACGGCGGTGTCAGCCATGCAAGGCGCCATCCAGCTCATCTGGAGCAGCTGGGGTTAAGTGTCTTGCTCATGGACACCTCGACACTTGGTCAGGTGGAACCGGGGATAGAACCACCAACCTTCCGGTTAGTAGGCAACCTACATAAAGCTATAAAGCCTACTGAGCCACTGCCAATATTGAGCCAATATTTCGACATGGCTTAGAGCAATTTTGAAATCATGCAGACTTTGATTTAATTAAATAAATATATGTGTTACCGACTTATCCACACACATCCAGTCCATGATACAGTGCCGGAACACAACTTTCACTCTGAAACTGAACATGCATCCATTGACTGGTAACCCATCAAAATAAAAGCTCAAAGTTTTAACATTTAAAAATAAAGAACTTAAGATATTATTAATATTAGTATTGTAATGTATACTTTACTGAATTGGTCAAAAACTGTGGGAATGAGCCCTATGCAAGTGGAGAGATATTAAAAAAAAAAAAACTCTGTTCACTTTTCAGCCCTAAAAATGGTTAAATTATATTTATTGTGCACTCCCCAACAAAATCCCCCCACTCATTCTAGAATGATTAATTCTTTACAAATATAGCTATTCAAGTAATTTGGTAAACATTCCTGTATTTTTCATATATTAGTATTTAGTATATTAATATATAGTATATAGAATATACAGTATTTATTATAAATGATTTATCTGTGCATTTAACTTTTTTTTTTTTTTTTATCATGTGCCCTCATAATCTTTAATCAAAATAACTTCCCCTTCCTCTAGGGTGGTCATACGTCCGGATTTTGGCCGGAGAGTCCGGATTTTAAGCCCCCGTCTGGCGCAGCCTCAAGCCGGACACTCATTTGTCTTATTTGTCATCTGCCTAATAAAAAAAACTTGCTATAGAATCTTTATTGGGATGCAGCAGCATAGCGTCTAATGCCGCAAGATCTCTGAAAAGCGGTGTCAAATAAATATTTGATACATCGTTGGTTAAAAGCATAAAACAAGCCTCCACGTCCACATGCTGGCTACATCATATCATAACGTTAACATGCCGAAACGTCAGACCTCATTTAATCCGGAATGGACAAAAGAGCACAAATTTATATCAAAAAGCAGTAGAGACACTTTTCATAGATTTTGCACACTGTGTTCCTGTGAAATGTTATGTTTTCTGGCACTGTGCCAGATTATTTGTTTACTTATGCATTTCTTTTATTTCTAGAAGTCCAGAAATGTTATTTTTTTCAGGCACTGTGCACTTTGCAAGACAGGTTCCTCTCAGTGGTCAGTTTTTGAAACAAACATCACAATATCTTGAATAAATACAAATACTGTGAACAAACCCTTTTTTGTCTCTTCTGTTACACATAAGTCTACATCAAGATATATCGTAGATCAAATTTGTCTGGCAATGAATAGAGTAGGCTATTTCAGAATCACTGTATCATGATCCCATCAATATAATGAACACAATTGTATTGTAGTTGCGAGTACATCAGAGTCCTATATACAATTATTCTTGCCTCACTAAATGCCGCAAAGTGTCCTCCGTTATGGAAATGGCCACCCTACCTCCCTCTTGCAGCTCATCTCTTCTCTTTTCTGTTGATGCTTTTACTGGTGCGAGGGCGGGGCAACCTGTCACTCACATGAGATCGACCAATAGCAAACCACAACCATCCAATCAATTCCCGATTGGACAAAATCAAGTGCTGCCATACATTTTTTCTTGTTCGAGAAGACGTTTCACTCGAATAAACGTCACAATAGGCAAAGGCGAGGTTGGGCGGGTGGAGCCAATGATTTTCTCTGAGGTATCAATAAATAAATTAAAAAATAATAATAATAGAATTCATATTTTCTAATTGTATTTGTCTTATCATTTTAGTGTAGAATGAGAAAAGCTGTTTGTTGTTAGGATGACAAAAAGTAAAATTTTTAGGCTGTTCTGCCTCAGCAATCTAAATGCGCTTGTCAGTCGTCAGTGTCAAAATGATTGTCAAAAATCCTTTAATTATTGAATTCCTTTATTATTTAATAATAACCCCCCGTAACTGGCATGACGTATCACTAGAACATACAGGGAGTGCAGAATTATTAGGCAAATGAGTATTTTGACCACATCATCCTCGTTATGCATGTTGTCTTACTCCAAGCTATATAGGCTCATTAGGCTGGAAAGCCTACTACCAATTAAGCATTATTAGGTGATGTGCATCTCTGTAATGAGAAGGGGTGTGGTCTAATGACATCAACACCCTATATCAGGTGTGCATAATTATTAGGCAACTTCCTTTCCTTTGGCAAAATGGGTCAAAAGAAGGACTTGACAGGCTCAGAAAAGTCAAAAATAGTGAGATATATTGCAGAGGGATGCAGCAGTCTTAAAATAGCCAAGCTTCTGAAGCGTGATCATCGAACAATCAAGCGTTTCATTCAAAATAGTCAACAGGGTCGCAAGAAGCGTGTGGAAAAACCAAGGCGCAAAATAACTGCCCGTGAACTGAGAAAAGTCAAGCGTGCAGCTGCCAAGATGCCACTTGCCACCAGTTTGGCCATATTTCAGAGCTGCAACATCACTGGAGTGCCCAAAAGCACAAGGTGTGCAATACTCAGAGACATGGCCAAGGTAAGAAAGGCAGAAAGTCGACCACCACTGAACAAGACACACAAGCTGAAACGTCAAGACTGGGCCAAGAAATATCTCAAGACTGATTTTTCTAAGGTTTTATGGACTGATGAAATGAGAGTGAGTCTTGATGGGCCAGATGGATGGGCCCGTGGCTGGATTGGTAAAGGGCAGAGAGCTCCAGTCCGACTCAGACGCCAGCAAGGTGGAGGTGGAGTACTGGTTTGGGCTGGTATCATCAAAGATGAGCTTGTGGGGCCTTTTCGGGTTGAGGATGGAGTCAAGCTCAACTCCCAGTCCTACTGCCAGTTTCTGGAAGACACCTTCTTCAAGCAGTGGTACAGGAAGAAGTCTGCATCCTTCAAGAAAAACATGATTTTCATGCAGGACAATGCTCCATCACACGCGTCCAAGTACTCCACAGCGTGGCTGGCAAGAAAGGGTATAAAAGAAGAAAATCTAATGATATGGCCTCCTTGTTCACCTGATCTGAACCCCATTGAGAACCTGTGGTCCATCATCAAATGTGCGATTTACAAGGAGGGAAAACAGTACACCTCTCTGAACAGTGTCTGGGAGGCTGTGGTTGCTGCTGCACGCAATGTTGATGGTGAACAGATCAAAACACTGACAGAATCCATGGATGGCAGGCTTTTGAGTGTCCTTGCAAAGAAAGGTGGCTATATTGGTCACTGATTTGTTTTTGTTTGGTTTTTGAATGTCAGAAATGTATATTTGTGAATGTTGAGATGTTATATTGGTTTCACTGGTAAAAATAAATAATTGAAATGGGTATAAATTTGTTTTTTGTTAAGTTGCCTAATAATTATGCACAGTAATAGTCACCTGCACACACAGATATCCCCCTAAAATAGCTAAAACTAAAAACCACTTCCAAAAATATTCAGCTTTGATATTAATAAGTTTTTTGTGTTCATTGACAACATGGTTGTTGTTTAATTATTAATGTTGTAAAATTAATCCTCAAAAATACAACTTGCCTAATAATTCTGCACTCCCTGTAGAGTAAGCATTTTGAACTGCGAGAGGCGTTACACTTTCTGTGTAAGTTGAATACAGAACGCGGTCTGGCAGAAGCTAGATATTTTAGTTTAGAAAGTTTTAAATATGGATATTTTTCTTACAACCCCATCGATTCACTTCAGAAGGCCTTTATTAAGGGCCCGGAGCCATGTAGAGTATGTTTATGATGGATGGATGGATGTGCTTTTTTGAGCTTCAAACTCAATGGACCACATCACTGCCATTTTAAAGCTTGGAAGCATCAGGATATTTATTAATATAACTCTGATTGTGTTCATTAGAAAGAAGAAAGCCATATACACCTAGGATGACTTAAAGGTGAGTAAAGCTTGGTACATACTCTGCAAGAACAAATACATTTTTGTTTTCTCGAGGTGGCAAGAACAAGAACAAAGTTCGTTCTGGCCAGTACATTCCATACTTCATGAGAAAAGCAGGTGCCGAACATCTCTGTTTCTCTGCATTAGCCACGCCCACTTTAAAATACTGACCAATCACACAATAGTTCTCGGACACCCACAAGAACGAGCTGTGAGAACTCCCAAACCAGGGCTCCGAGAACAAAATGATGTAATTTTGTTCTCGCAGCCCTGGGAGCAGGTTTTTTCTCTGGAGTATGTAGCGGCCTTAAATAATGGGGTCATTTTCAAAGTGAACTAATCTTTTAAGTGCGTGAATCTCAGGGAAAGAGCACCCACCTGACTCAGAGGCACTCTTTAAACAGTTGAGGGCCGCACACAGCCTGGTGCACTCCTCTGAACTGGAGCCCAGCCGTCTCATGGTTTCCTTCACCTGACTTCCGGGCATCTGCAGCAGACCATCCAATGACAGCTTCACGTTCACTGCCTGAAGAGAGCGTGAGGGAGAGAATGACAGTGAGTCCTGTCTGCAATGTGAAGAAAAACACTCTTAAAGCAATCAGCAAGATACTGGCATGATCCTAACAGACAGATGGTTATTCAACAGGTGATTCAGGGTCACATACACCACGCACTCGCAATATATTCTCTTGTGAATAAAGCTCTCCGTCTCTTCAAACTCCCAGGACACATGACCGCTTAGACTAATTAATCTGAGTGCCTAACTACAAACCTGTGTGATTGATTTGAAGTGAGAGACTCCTGAGACTTGACTGATATTAATATCATATTAGCCTAGAATTACTCACACAATCATACAGTAAATGTGTGATGAATCTCACAAACTGATATTTTTGGGGGGGCTTTTTGCCATGTTTAATGCCATTCATAATGGAGTGAGCACAGGATATGATGTTGTGGAGAAGTATGATGTATGATGTGTGATTGTGAAAAAACACAAGCCAGAACGCACTATTGCTAAATGTGTCAGATCATGTATGCTTATTTTTGTTTGATTATTATGAATCTGGCCTGTTATGTATGTGACATACAGTATCATGCTGCACATATGCAACTGATCTTGATGAGCAGGGGGAAAAAAATAGGCAAAGAGGAGAGTTCACTGTTGTCCGTGCGACTGGATGTAATGTAGGAGTAGAGCAGTGTCAGAGAGAGAGAGAGGGAGGGAGAGGCTGACTCAGCATCTTGGGTAATTGGAGTTGGTGTATCTTGGGTCTGCTGGGAAAGTGGCTGTGGCCAAACTGCCAAAACACAGCAGATTTTCTAATACCTCAGCTTTACTCAAAGATATTAAACTACAACGAATAAAAAAACAAAAAAACACACACACACACAAAAATCTCGCTCACACGTTATCAGTTCCCTGATTAAGTTTTTAAGTCGCTTATTCAAAACAAAGTTGTAGCTTTATGACGCTTTGATTTCTTTTTATCATGCTGCAGACGTCCGCTTCTTCCGCTCATGTGTATGTGAGGAAACGCAGAGCTGTTTTATCATATTAGATACATCTGAGTGTGTTGAAAGTTGTGATAATGCTACTCTGTGCTTTTGCTCGGCGGCTACTATGAGACACTTATTGCACACTGTAGTAAGCTAGATCGATATTAGGCATGGTAAAACATGGTACAGTAAATCAAGAAAACAACAGATTTAAACTATAAGACTAACTGTGTTGAGGGGTCTGAAATTGTCATCGTAGGTACATGTCCACTGTGAGAGACAATCTAAAAAAAAAAAATTCCAGAAATCACAATATATGATTTTTTAACTATTTATTTGTATGATACAGCTGCAAATAAGTATTTGAACACCTGTCTATCAGCTAGAATTCTGACCCTCAAAGACCAGTTAGTCTGCCTTTAAAATGTCCACCTCCACTCCATTTATTATCCTAAATTAGATGCACCTGTTTGAGGTCTTTAGCTGCATAAAGACACCTGTCCACCCCATACAATCAGTAAGAATCCAACTACTAACATGGCCAAGACCAAAGAGCTGTCCAAAGACACTAGAGACAAAATTGTACACCTCCACAAGGCTGGAAAGGGCTATGGGGAAATTGCCAAGCAGCTTGGTGAAAAAAGGTCCACTGTTGGAGCAATCATTAGAAAAAGGAAGAAGCTAAACATGACTGTCAATCTCCCTCGGACTGGGGCTCCATGCAAGATCTCACCTCGTGGGGTCTCAATGATCCTAAGAAATGTGAGAAATCAGCCCAGAACTACACGGGAGGAGCTGGTCAATGACCTGAAAAGAGCTGGGACAACCATTTCCAAGGTTACTGTTGGTAATACACTAAGGCGTCATGGTTTGAAATCATGCATGGCACGGAAGGTTCCCCAGCTTAAACCAGCACATGTCAAGGCCCGTCTTAAGTTTGCCAATGACCATTTGGATGAGCCAGAGGAGTCATGGGAGAAAGTCATGTGGTCAGATGAGACCAAAATATATATTTTTGGTCATAATTCCACTAAACGTGTTTGGAGGAAGAAGAATGATGAGTACCATCCCTACTGTGAAGCATGGGGGTGGTAGCATCATGCTTTGGGGGTGTTTTTCTGCACATGGGACAGGGTGACTGCACTGTATTAAGGAGAGGATGACCGGGGCCATGTATTGCAAGATTTTGGGGAACAACCTCCTTCCCTCAGTTAGAGCATTGAAGATGGATCGAGGCTGGGTCTTCCAACATGACAATGACCCGAAGCACACAGCCAGGATAACCAAGGAGTGGCTCTGTAAGAAGCATATCAAGGTTCTGGCGTGGCCTAGCCAGTCTCCAGACCTAAACCCAATAGAGAATCTTTGGAGGGAGCTCAAACTCCATGTTTCTCAGTGACAGGCCAGAAACCTGACTGATCTAGAGAAGATCTGTGTGGAGGAGTGGGCCAAAATCCCTCCTGCAGTGTGTGCAAACCTGGTGAAAAACTACAGGAAACGTTTGACCTCTGTAATTGCAAACAAAGGCTACTGTACCAAATATTAACATTGATTTTCTCAGGTGTTCAAATACTTATTTGCAGCTGTATCATACAAATCATACTGTATCATACATTGTGATTTTTTTTTTTAGATTACGTCTCTCACAGTGGACCATGCACCTACGATGACAATTTCAGACCCCTCCATGATTTCTAAGTGGGAGAACAAAATAGCAGGGTGTTCAAATGCTTATTTTCCTCACTGTTTATATCAAAATGTATTTTTTGATTTTGGTGTAAAATGTGATCCAGTCAAATATGACCATTGACTGGCTTTGTGAGAGTCATCTTGTTACATTCATAATTTGAATTTCTGGTAATCAGAAACATACATGATAGGTCACATTATATAAACACACAATATACCAGTCCTTCCAGAAAAATGCGGCTTTTTTTGTGATTGTTGCGGGCAAAAATCCTTGATTATGCGGCATGTTTTCTTAAAAAATGCGATGGAAAATGCAGGAAATTTATGCAATGTTATGCGATGAAATTGCGGGAACTTGCAAAAACTGAGGTTTGATGAAAAAGAGAAAAAAAGCAATACATCACAGAAAGTGCTGGGAATATTTAAGTTCTCATCTTGTTTTATTGAAGACCTTAATAAACACATGGCTCAAATTTACAAAACATTGAGTCAAACAAGTTCTGTAGCTTTACAAAAGGAATATGCTACAACTTGAAAAATGAATAAATAACTTCCTGTTTTACAGAGCTAGCTTTACAAAACAGACATTTGAGTGCTTCCAATGCACAAAGTGCAATCTCTTAAAGGGTTAATTCATCCAAAAATGTAAATTCTGTCATTAATGATGTCCCCTCATGTCGTTGGACACCGTTAGACCTCCGTTCATCTTCAGACACAAATGAAGATATTTTAGTTGAATTCCGATGGCTCAGAAAGCCCTCCATTGGCTCAATGTACACTCTCAAGACCCATAAAAGGCACTAAAGACGTCGTTACAAAATCCATCTCACTACAGTGGTTCTACAATAACTTTATGAAGCGACGATAATAGTTATTGTGCGCAAAAAAAACCTAAATAACGACTTATATAGTGATGACCGATTTCAAAACACAGCATCATGAAGCTATGAATCAGCGAGTTGATTCATGATTCGGATCGCGTGTCAAACTGCTGAAATGCGTGACTTTGGCGATCCAAACCGCTGAATCGACTCGTTGATTCATAACGCTTCAAAGCTTCATGATGCTGTGTTTTGAAATCGGTCAACACACCGGGAAACTGCTTTGCGCGTCTTTTGCTGTTATTTTTGTTGGCAAATGGGAATTTGCGTGCTTCATCATGGTTTCACCGATATCTATGGTTTCACCACGGGGTTTGTAGCTTTTCGATGACGGTCGCGTCGGGTAATTACGTCACTTCAAAACGTTCCCATGGCAATAGGGGGAAATCAAATCAAATCAAATCAAATCACTTTATTGTCACACAGCTATATGCACAAGACTTTTTTTGCAATGAAAATGCGGGGATTATGAAATATTGCTAGCCCGCATATTTTGCATGCGGAAATAGGCAATTTATGCGGCGAAAGTGCGGCGTATTTGAAAAAATGCGGCCCCCGCATAAATATGTGGACTTTGGCTGATTATGCGTTAAATCACGCGATCGCATAATCGCGTTTTTCTGGGGGGACTGATATACATTATTAGAGTACCTGATAGCACCTAATATGGATTTAGTTTTATTAAATTTTTTTGGGAACACTTTACAATAAAACATAATAATCAATAATGTTGAAATTAACATTAACTAAGATTAATACATGCTGTAGAAGTATTGCTCATTCTTAGTTCATATTAGCTAAAGTAGTTGCCTAATGTTAACTAAATGAAACCTTATTGTGAAGTGTTACCTATTGTTCTTTATACAAAATATAATTTTACATTTTTTAAATTCAGTTTTGGTGTGAAATATAATCCGGACGAATATGACATTCTTAAATTGTATTTTTAAATGTCACATTACCAAAGTCCTGAATATTTAAAAGCAAACCATTAAAAACACCGGTTATGAAAAAGATAAATAATTCCTTTTCAAAACACACACACACAAACACAAGCTACCTCTATGAGCTCCGCTCTGACGTTGATGGTGCGTAACCAGTCCTCCAGCCGCGGGTAGCTGTTCAGGGCCGGCAGCCTTTCTGTGTCTGGCAACTTCTGCTTACACTGCAGCTGTTTACAGATGTACTTCATGAGCTTGACCTGCAGGGGGCAGCAGAGCACAAAGCAGATAAGGGAGGGGCCGGTCAGAGTAGGGGCGGAGCCTAAGAGAGGCCTTTATTGCCTCTGCAGGTTTCACATTCTACCAAAGGACAATTTCACATACAGCTGCGTGAACTCAGATTTTTGAAGACAAACAAATGTTACATGAGCATGATAGATATCACATAGGACACCAAGACATGCAATCAAGTCAATTTAAATGTAATGACAGGCCCTAATGACGTGGGTGTGAAATCTCAAACAAGGCGTCATCTGTCAGGATGGAAGGTACGTCAATTAATCAAAGTCAGAGATAAGTCGAAATCAGCACTAATCCACAGCTTTGCATCACTGCAGTGTCTCTCATCAGCCAGATTTCAGCATCAGTCGCACCTGCAAGTCTGATAAATAACAGCATCAGAGCGCATGCAGTTTGAAATCTGACTGGATTTTCTCTCCCTCTCTCTTTTTTGTGCTCCCCTTCAGCACACAGGGCTGTCAGCTATAAATAACTGTTATTATATGGAAGGGAGCTGCAGCCCTCCTCATGGGGGCGACTGCACTGCTGGCATGGCAACCGAGTGTCATCGGAACACTGCGCTGACGGTGGGAGCGTTCTGACATCACAGTTCCACGAGACTAGGAGTTCACATGGAGGCTAAGACGGCAGTCCGTCTCGTCGAACGCAGACGTCGCCGTCTGCTCCCAGTCGCACATGCCGCAAAACGCACCGATATAGGGCTTCAGGATTTTCCCCCATTCCAGCCTGTAAGGATTAAAGGGATGTGTGAGACTAGTCGACTAAAGTATACGGCTAGTACTAGTCGACATTGGAAATACTAGTCTTATATTTATTTCTCTTTTTTGCACTTTTATGTTTTGCTCTATATTTTTTACAAAGGCTATGTTCAAATTACCCTAAGGTCCTACTTGTCCCACTCTACGCGGGACTCTGTGCAGGCCAGTCAAGTTCCTCCATGTCTTTATGGACCTTGCTTTGTGCACTGGTGCGCAGTCATGTTGGAACAGGAAGGGGCCATTCCCAAACTGTTCCCACAAAGTTGGGAGCATGAAATTGTCCAAAATGTCTTGGTATGCTGAAGCAAGCATTAAGAGTTCCTTTCACTGGAACTAAGGGGCCAAGCCCAACCCCTGAAAAACAACCCCACACCATAATCCCCCCTCCAATGCAGTCAGTTAAGTACTGTTCTCGTGGCAACAGGCAAATCCAGACTCGTCCATTGGATTGCCAGGCAGAGAAGCGTGATTCGTCACTCCAGAGAACACATCTCCCCTGCTCTAGAGTCCAGTGGCGGCGTGCTTTACACCACTGCATCCAATGCTTTGCATGGCACTTGGTGATGTAAGGCTTGGATGCAGCTACTCGGCCATGGAAACCCATTCCATGAAGCTCTCGCACTGTTCTTGAGCTAATCTGAAGGCCTCACAAAGGTCTGTAGCTATTGACTCTGCAGAAAGTTGGTGACTTCTGCGCACTGTGCACTTCCACTTTGTTATAAACTAAACACTAATAGTTGACTGTAGAATATTTAGTAGTGAGGAAATTTCACGAATGGACTTATTGCACATTCACGGTACCATGCTTGAATTCACTGAGCTCCCAAGAGCGACCCATTTTTTCACAAATGTTTGTAGAAGCATCTGCATGCCTAGGGGCTTGATTTTATACACCTTTGGCCATGGAAGTGATTGGAACACCTGAATTGGGTGTCCCAATACTTTTGGCAATATTGTGTACATGTATATTTTTTAGGAGCATTCATTTTTTACTTCTTCGGGCGGTTTCTTAGGCTAGTCGGTTACAACATTTCTGTTTAAGCGTTATGGAAATTTGTCTTGGCGCACATTCCTAGTAAGGATCGTTCTGGATAATAAACGCAGAGGGGAATGTTCCCAAATCTTGCACAAACAAACTGCACTGGCTAACGCAGGATGAATTTTCCAGCTCGGTGCAGAATGCTGACCCACTTCAAATTCACTGATGCACTCCAAAAATCCACACCTATTCCCTCAATCTCCCTGTATACAGCTTCCTGGATGGGCCGCACAGACACCTCAGCAGAACAGAAGCGCTGATGACGCAGTGAGACAGAAAGAAGGGAAGGGGGTAAAATAGTGGGAGATTGAGATTGAGAGAGAGAGAGAGAGAGAGAGAGAGAGAGAGAGAGAGAGAGAGAGAGAGAGAGAGAGAGAGAGAGAGGGTAGGGTGTGAGGAGGGCTCACCTGCTGTGACAGTTCAGGTCAGCGGCTCACTGACGCACAGAGGCCCGTTACCATGAGGCCGACGGCCATAAAACGAGTCATCCTTTCACACTTCCCCCTCCACCGCCCCCCATCCCACTGCTGCTGCCTGCAATCACTGCTTTAATGAGAACAGCACGCTTATGCATGCATTAAACAGACACACTTAATCCCTCTATCAACATTACCAGAAACACCAACAAATGCATATAGAATAAATAAATTGGTCCCTGCAAAATCAAACTGATTACTTGTCTATGTTCCAACTGACCTCTGCATGCATACTAATATCCACTGATCCCAAAATCATATCAAATTGAATGCTATAGATTTAATTTGCTCCCTCACACACTATATGTGCAAACTGATCCACACATACTGAAACTCTTCTTTATATTATACTTAAAATAATCCTTAATAAAAAAAAAGAAAAAAAAAGAGGATGGTGACCCACATACTTAACCTGATCACTATAAACTCAGATTGATCAACTCAAACAAATCCTTATATAATTTAAATGACGCCCAACTAGTCATTGAATCCAAAAACTCATACATATTTAATTCCAAAATAGTTGAACTTATTCCTTAATAGGCTACAGTGGGGCAAAAAAGTATTTAGTCAGCCACCAACTGTGCCAGTGTCCCCCTGCTTAAGCCAGTACATGTCTGGGCCCGTCTGAAGTTTGCTAGAGAGCATTTGGATGATCCAGAAGAGGATTGGGAGAATGTCATATGGTCAGATGAAACCAAAATAGAACTTTTTGGTAAAAACTCAACTTGTCGTGTTTGGAGGAGAAAGAATGCTGAGTTGCATCCAAAGAACACCATACCTACTGTGAAAGTATGGGGGTGGTAACATCATGCTTTGGGGCTGTTTTTCTGCAAAACGACCAGGACAACTGATCCGTGTAAAGGAAAGAATGGATGGGGCCATGTATTGTGAGATTTTGAGTAAAAACCTCCTTCCATCAGCAAGGGCATTGAGGATGGAGGACAGAGGAGCCTCTTAAAGAAGAAGTTACAGGTCTGTGAGAGCCAGAAATCTTGTTTTTTTGTGGGTGACCAAATACTTATTTTTCCACCATAATTTGCAAATATATTCTTTAAAAATCAGTCAATGTGATTTTCTGGATTTTTTTTCTCATGAACCTATGATGAAAATTACAGGCCTCTCGCATCTTTTTAAGTGGGAGAACTTGCACAATTGGTGGCTGACTAAATACTTTTTTGCCCCACTGTATATATGGAAACTGATTCCCACATATTCAAATTCATCCCATAATTATACTCAAACAGGAGCCAAATACTCATACTGATCCCTGCATACTCAAAATGATCCCACACAGACTGACAACTATCTACTCAAACTGACATTCATATTCTTTATGATACCCACAAAGTCAAACTGATCTTGGCATAATCGCACTAATGCCAAAAACTCTTATACATTTAATACTACTATGTAACCTATACATCCAAACGGATTAACAACAAAGTTGAACTGATCTCCACATCTTCAAATGATTCATACATACTCAAACCTTCAAATCATTATCTGTTTTTCCAAATGATCCCTACATTCTCAAACTGTTCCTTACATAACCGTTCCTTTGAAACCTTTTGCATTATGATCAGATCTTTGTACTGGGGAATTTCTGTCTGAAAGTTCTTGGTCTTTATCTCCATTACACACCTGCACCTCAACAGGTGAATCAGAGCTTCAATGACAACCTCTCAAGAGCAAACAGTCTCTCTTTTGTACACATACTAGCACACATACTTTAGCAAAAAAGAAAAAGACCTTGAGTACTGTCGTAGCTGAAGCCAACAAAAGGCCCGCGCACTGCAGGCAAGCATCTCGTAGCAGGCGGCAGAACAAACACCAGTCGGGGTCAGGGGTCAGACGCGTAGGAGGACAGGGAACCGAAAGCACCTTGAGGGAGGTCAGAGGCGATAAACAAGCAATTAAAGCTCTATTGCTAACAGCTAAATGCTAATTACACCGAGGACAGTGAGGACTCCACTCAATAAAGCTCAACTGCCATTCAAAAGCTTTTAGCCATTGCAGTCAATATGAAAATTTGTGTCAAGTGCTTGAGGTCTGAGAGTTTTCCACAGTGCTCAGATTTCAGCACAACTAAAAAGGCTCACAACGCAACTGTTTAAAAGTACAAGGTCTCATCTGATGCTCACATACAGCACACTTCACACAGGAAGAACTTGAACCATTTCACTAAGCTAAAGAGCTCTATTTTATAGCCATTATTAAGGTGAAACGTAAAACGTTCCCCTAACTTTTGCACAAGGGTTCCTGTTTAATTATTTTTTGGAAATATTCTGACAACCAAATAAGAACTGATACAGAACATTATATAATGGTTATTTTAAAGTTTGAGCTATTTTTTTTAACCAAAGAACTAGAAGCACATTTATTTGATACATTTTTTTGTTAACAATTCTACTTTTATTCAACAAGGACGCCTTAAATCGATCATTTATAATGTTACAAAAGATTTCCATTCCAAATAAATGCTGTTCTTTTGAACTTTCTATTAATCAAAGAATCCTGAAAAATGCATCACGGATTCCGCAATAAAGCCACACAACTGTTTTCGACATTGATAATAATAAGAAATGTTTCTTGAGCAGCAAATCAGCATATTAGAATGATTTATGTGACTCTCAAGACTGGAGTAATGGCTCCTGAAAATACAGCTTTGCCATTATGGGAATACATTATATTTTAAAATAATTTACAATGGAATACAGTTATTTTAAAGGAACACGCCGACTTTTTGGGCTTATTTACCGTATCCCCTAGAGTTAGATAAGTCCATACATACCATTCTCATCTCACAACACAACGAAATCAAGCCACAACACAACGGAAATGCTTCCAACCACTCGGAGTGCTGTAAAGTTGCCACTGTTCTATAGTCGGCAATCTTACAAAGAAATCAATACCACAATTAGTTTTAACAGTATGTAGGCTAACCATTGTTTATTGATATGAAATATTAATTTAAAATCACCTACATGCATTATAACTGCATATTTATGCTCGAGAATGCTTTGACCCGATACCATGGAGCTAAGGGAATGTCTGCCAATTCCACCAATTGGTTGAAACGTATAATTTGTATGAATTAAAATTGCTTTTAACATTTAAAAAGACGCGTTAAAATTCCACAGCTTGATTGTATTGGTAAAACTGACTTAATAATGAACAACACAACATTGGAATTTGAAAATTAAAAAAAAGCTAATTTAAAGGTCCCGTTCTTCGTGATCCCATTGTTCAAACTTTAGTTAGTGTGTAATGTTGCTGTTAGAGCATAAATAATACCTGTAAAATTATAAAGCTCAAAGTTCAATGCCAAGCGAGATATTTTATTTAACAGAAGATCCCTTTCAAAGCCTACAGCGAACGGCTGGCTTGGACTACATCCTGGTACTTCCTACATAAATGACGTCAGTAGAACAGTAGAACAGACTAACCTCCGCCCACAAGAATACGCGAAAAAGGGGGCGTGGTCTTGTTGCTGTCCCACGTGGAGAAGAGGACGTGTCGCGTGGAGAAAAGGAACTGTTGCGTTTGAGTGTGTTTGTCGCCATGTCGTCGAGACGCTGTTATTTTCATCCCGGAGTCAAATCACCTTTGTTTGGCTTTCCCAGGGACGCTGTAGAGATCATTGAGCACATACATCACCCCGTTAAGAGGCGTGACCTTTCCACGTGCGCTAAGCTGCTGTCGAATCACAACACAGGACCGTGCTACGTTCGCTAAGCTGCTGTCAAATCGCAACACGGGAACCGCTGGCACAATCAGAACTCGTTACGCATTTCTGAAGGAGGGACTTCATAGAATAAAGGAAGTCATCAGCCGTTTTTAGGACAGTGAAAACAGCGGTATACAGATAAGTACATTGTGTTAAAAATACAGGTTTTTTTTACACGCGAAACATGAACTCATGTTATATTGCACACTGTAAGCACAATCAAAGCTTCAAAAAGACACGAAGAACGGGACCTTTAATTCATACAAATTATATGTTTCAACTTGGTGGGATTGGCAGACACTGCCTTAGCGCCGTGGCAGCGGGTCAAAGCGTTCTTGAGTATAAATATGCAGCTATTATGCACATAGGTGATTTTGAATTATATATTTAATGTTGATAACTGCACACTTAAAACTGATGTAGTGTTTAAATATTTGTAATATTGGCATTTCCGTTGTGTTGTGGCTATTCCGTTGTGTTGTGGATTTTTCGTTGTGTTGTGGCTTGATTTCGTTGTGTTGTGGATTTTTCGTTGTGTTGTGGCTTCATTCCGTTGTGTTGTGGATTTATTTCGTTGTGTTGTGAACTTATTTATGCTTTTTAAATTTCGTTGTGTTGTGCACTACTGGGCCACCATAGTTATGGCATGCACGGAGATGAAAATGGTATGTATGGACTTATCTAACTCTGGGGGATACGGTGAATAAGGTAGTCCAAAAAAGTCGGTTCATTCCTTTAAACAGTAACATTTCACAATTATACTGTTTTTACTGTATTTTTGATCAAATAAATGCAGCCTTGGTGAGCATCAGAGACAAACTGACCCCAAACCTTTGTTTTGAACAGTAGTGTATATGGAGAGTGATGAATATATTACTTATTGAGCCTCTTTTTTTCTATAACAAATACCATAGATTGCTGCTTAATAGAAATCATAGTTATATTGATCTAACCATGGTAATGAGGAGCCATCCCCCTATAAGAATATTCAGGTCAAACCAGCTTCTGGCGGTTTTCGTGTGGCCTCTAGCTGGCCACCTTGGTTAAGGTGGTTAGAACTGGTAAATCACATCAACAAAACAACCACCACATCCTGCAAAACCGCCTGATCACCTTAAGTTGCAATGGCTTAGTTTGTCCTGCAGTGTTACCCGTCACTAAACTATAGTTAAAAGGGTAATCACAATAAGAGAAGGCTATGGCCATTTTCTGATAAGATCTTCACAATGCTGGAACTAATCGTGGTGTCCACCATAATGGCCACAGCACTGGCATGATTCCTGGTTTTCTAGTCTCACAGCTCTGAGGAAAGCAGAGAAACACCCACTTTCATGTTCCTTTGTTAGTTTGTCTCTGTGAACATTGATTTTGGGGCTTGGCCAAAGCTAGACAGAGATGAACAGGACAATTCTCTGCTGTTGGTGTGAAAGTTAAGGCCGCAGTGGTTTAAAGCCTGCAGAGACATACCAACAGCCCATTTTTCTCAGACCAAACAACAAAGCCCACCATCTCAACTGCTCTCATCTTATAATGCGAGATCATAACAATGGGGGGGGGGGGGGGGGTTGGGAAGGGGGGGTGGGGGGAAGGGGGGTACTACAGAATCAGGCACTTATTCTTCTGTTGAGGCGGCGTTTCACCAAACGCTGACGTCAAGGGTCGACATATTCTGAGATCGAGCATTTGCTGGGCCTGATGTCAATAAAAGCTTGACTTTGACTAACAAGGAAGTTTGATTGTAAGATATAGCAACTCCGTTTGTTTGTCTGAGTTAGCAACAGTAACTAAGGGGGGCGGGGCTTACCGATAGGTCAATTGTCTAGCAGGATAAAATCTCTCTATTTCATTCTCTTCAATTTAATTTCTCAGATTCATTGCACATGCGTGCATGACCCAGATTAAAGGGGTGGTAAACCACGATTTCACTTTTCTAACTTTAGCTAGTGTGTAATGTTGCTGTTTGACCATAAACAACATCTGCAAAGTTACAACGTTCAAAGTTTAAAGCAAAGGGAGATATTTGCTTTTAAAGAAATCAATTTCTAAGGACTACAGCAAACGGCCAGTAGGGCTACTAGACATTCCTCCAGGGTCTCTGACATCACCAGCCCCAATATTTACATAAACCCCTCCTCCGAGAATATTAAATAAGGAGGGGAGAGGCCATTTTGTATCGCAGCAGGGAAGCGTTGTTGTGGTATAGTTAGTAGGCTCAGGGCCGGATTAACATAAGGGCTAGGTGGGGCTGAAGCCCCAGGGCCCGAGCACGGAGGGGGCCCGTGATTGGCCGAGGAAATGATTGACAATCGATCGGGAGCACCTAAAGTTTTCCTTTTGGGCCGTTCGCCAAACCACACCACGCCCCACATATTAAGCGCTGTTATTTAGGCTACTGGAGTGCTGCGAGTGCATAGGAAAATCAAAAGCCAGGTGAAAAAACGGCGCTACCTGAATAAACTGCGCGCGCATCCAGCAGTCGCAGCGCGAGAGCAGCTGGGTCGTCTCACGCACAGCACTGACGAACTCGTTCGGCGCTTTCACCACTCTATTAAACTCATAACGAGTGCCAGGCAGTCGCTTTGTCGATTTTAATTTGAAACAAGCTCAACATCATGTGTACAGTAAAGGCTCTGTGGTGAAACTGGCTGAACCAGACTGAAAAGCTCCAACCATATCTGAAGTGTTGAGGTAAATATAGGCTGCCTACACGATGGCCGTAGCCAGATATGAGGTCTCCGAGGTCCGGACCTCTGTATTTTTCCGAGGTGTAGGCTAATAAATGTTGTGAAATAATTGACCAATAGAGTGCTTTATGTACACAGAAGCTGCTGCGCGAGTCACGCGACGCTTCAGTAAGCGGTGTAAGATGTAAGTAGCTAAAGTAAACATTTCATATTTGACAGCTGTTTTAGGATAGAAATGTTAAACAATGAAAATACTATCAGCCAGAGCTCAGCTTTAGGAGGGGAAGAGACAGGGCAAGAGAAGGAGACTAAGAGAAAAAGTGAGCGAAAGAGTGATGGAAATGAGAATGAGAGAGTGATGAAATGAAGAGAGAGCAGGTATGACCAGTGTTGCCAACTCTCGCAAGACAGCTTCAAAAACAAGCCCAATATTATCATATTATTTATTATCATCAATATCATTTATTATCAATTATTTTTTTATCAGTAAATGAGCCTGCAACATATTAAACTGAAACCTCTCAGAGTTTGAAAAGCAAAAACAGATGTGATTTTACAAAAATCATCAAATTGCAATAAAGGGCACGAAATATCCTCTGATCAGCAGTGAACAGAAGAGGTTTAGAGATGGAAAAAGTGACGTGAAGGCCAATTTAGTCGTAGTTAGTGCACACATATTAGGAGCAGAGTAGTGACCACACACTGCAAACCGTGAAAAGACAAGCCCTGCATCTCAATGTGCACACTATCTGCCCTAATTAGTATTGAAAATGACTAATGTCACATGCTATTTAGGATGGATAGTATGCAAATTGGGATGCATGCAAGCACTAAGGGATTGCTGCAATATAGCCACATATTTATAATAAAATAATTTGTTACCATACCTACTGTTAGTATACTTGTTTTATTTTTATTATAGCCTGTAATGATAAATATGTTTTACAAATATTTTTAAAATTAAATTAGGTGCCTGTCCTCCCTGTTTCCTCTCCATCTCTGTACATCTCTGCTGGTGGCATTGTTTGTGGAAATGTATACGTCTATTTACGTCTACTAACTATCATTACGTGCATTTATAACGTCACATTCCTGCACGTTGAATGCAATTTTTCTTCAATGAGGGGGAGAAGGAGGCGTGATGTGAGGACAAATTACTACAGCATTTGTATCATAGCACTGATTGGCTATTAGCTGTGAGAAAACAGTGTCAGTCAATGTATTGGACAAAACAGCAACCATAAATATAAAGAAACGAAGTTGCTTGTCATATTTTCATAATATGCAACCACATTTTTTAAAATAAGCCCAAAAACTGCAACACGTGATTTTTTTACGCGACCTGCCAAAAAAAAGAAGGCCAAAGTCGCACATTATACGCAGACTTGGCAACTATGGGTATGACAGATAATCTACTGCCCACTAACATGGTTTTGAAAGCTATTTATTATTACATTTTTTAGCCTTCAAACATCTTAAGATGCACATATATAGATCAGAGAAATCAAAATTTTCTTGGGGGAACATGCCCCCCAAACCCCCCAAAATACCTCAAATTTGGGACCTCACAGGTTTTAAAACTCCTTAATGCAGTTGTATATACTCAAACGTTGTTGCTTTTTCTGGTTTGCTTTGACCTCATATCTGGAGTTAATGCATTTATGCTGTTAATGTGTTGCAGCCTGGAATATTTATATATATATATATAGGTCAACTGAATATTAAAATGGAAAATTCAGACAGTATATACTCATTGTATATACTCATTTACTCATTAAAAATACTAATTATTTCTGTGGTAGAAATCGTTGCGGCACTAAGATCAGCTACTATGGGGGCCCTCTGGTTTGTCATAGCCCCAGGGCCCTACATGATCTTAATCCGGGCCTGAGTAGGCTGGAGTGTTGTTGCCGCAATGCCGACAAAACACTGATATTTTCATCCGGATTGCAGGTTTACTTTGTTCAGCCTTCCTAGGGACGGGGGTGCGTTGCAGTGCGTTTAACATACAACATGTTATATGCATGTGTGTATGAGACAGAGGGGAACACGTCGCATTTGCAGCAGATATATGCTGCCCATCATAAATCAAAGCACGAGACAGACAGGGGTCGGAGGAGAAGACCGGAAAATGTGACATAATGGACAATATTCGTCTGTATTTGCAATACACGAGCAGCGGTTCAGCTGTGCGAGACAAACGCTGCCAGTGTGTGAATGCACGACGGGCGCGCGCAGCTCCCGCTGCACATTTAACGGAGGAAAGCTTCCACAATCTTCGCGAGTTCAATGAAGGATTTTCACAATGGTTTGTCCTGAAAGATGGATTTAAAAACAGAAGCTGTTTACGGGCCACAACCTGTAAGTATGATTTTTTTTCGTCGATGCATTTTCCTGTAATAGTTCGTATTGTTAATTGTACGTTGTAGCAAGGAAGTACACAGACGACAACGCTCATTTGGCTCTGCAAACCAGTTTGTTAAATGCTCATTCATACTTAACCGACAAACACCTAACGTTACAAACTTTTTTTAAAATCTCAACAGCGAACTTGGCATTAGTGTAAATTATTCTTTGATTAGGGCTTTTATGTATTGTTTATCTACAGGCATGCTAAACATGGTTCTGTGTTTGATTTGGCTACTAGTAAAGCCAATGTTTAGTGTTCGTTCTTGAAACAGATATTTGGCTATAATCATTCTAACAATACAAAAGTAACGGTGCCATTCAGTAGCGATCACTATAGATCCGCAGTCTTTACTCTTGAGGACTGAACAGGTTCTGCTCGATCATCTTCACTAAAATTGTCTGGGTCTGATTCGGGCTCAAAATGGTATGGTTTTATTGACGCCATTGTTTCTAATACTACCCAAAGCACAGTCTACCGGTAAAGGTAAGGGGCGTGACGTTTCCGACAAACGTGCACTAGGCGGTTAGCGAATCACAACACACTGGGCCAGCTAACCAATCTGAGCCCATTGCGTATTTTTGAGGGACTGGCTTCATACAACCCGGAAACCATCAGACCGTTTTTACAAGGAGGGAGGGAGCAGTGTAGAATAAAGGTAAAATATATGAAAAATAATGCAATTTTTAAAAAACGAAGCATGAACACATGTTACAGTGCACCCCACAAACACAATCAAGCCTTCGAAAGAATGTGTTTTACCACCCCTTTAAATATACTGGTTCTGCTTGATGACTGGACCAGGTCCTGAGCCTGCACTGCTGTCTCTGCACACACACAAACACACATCACTGACAACAATACACTGGTGAAAGTGTGACGTCAGGTTTCCTAGCAACTACACTCCTGGGTCGTCAGTAATGTTTTTTCAGAGTGGGATTTTCCCATAGACAGAAAACATGGTGAAACCTAGACATCTTTACACAGCATGGTCATCTGTCTGTAGTCATAATCTACAAATCTGTGTTCACAACATTCTCAGAAATTTGTTTCATCATCAACTTGTTGCATCATCACATATAAACTGACAATATTTTTAGCTTATTGAAGAATAAGCAACCTGTTCCTTCTTTTTAGACATCCCTGAAGAAAATCTTGCTCAGATGTTGCACATGGTTTAGAAGACTTAAAGGGCAAGTAATTCATTTTTTGTTCAAATATCCCTTTATATCATATCAAACCTGAGTGTCTTTCTTCAGTGGAACACAAACATAGATCTTTTGAAGAGCTGTTTTTGTCCAAACAATGAAAGTCCAAACAATGGGGTCCAAAACAACACTGACCCTCATTGACTTTCATTGTATGGACAAAACAAAAAACTTTGACATCTTTCAAAACATCTTCTATATGTATCAATTTTCTATACGAAAAGGTATAGATATAGGTAACTATCAAGATATTCTCAGATATTTTAAAATTTCTTTGTAGAAAAAAGAGCAACAATTGAGATATCAAAGAGACTGATTTATATATGTTAACAATATAATTCAAATATAGTTATATTTTTTAAATACCTTGGTATCATGTGAATATATTAATTCATTAATATAAATTAAATTACTAGTAGTAATAATTTCAAAGTACCATGGTAATACTTACAGCATCTGCACCATGCTACCAGACTTTTTATTGGATAGTTGCTAAAAATATTAGGTTTTTTAATCGTACTGAGGAATATCTGGGGCAACCTGTTCTCAGACAGCAACACAACATTAGGGAAGAACTAAAATGGAGCCACACTTGAATGTGTCATTCACATGTAAAATAAACCAAAACACTATAATTTAATGATTTAAATGGTATGGTAAGCAACACTGGTGGTATTTGGTCACACCTGCTTGACTGCAGATGAGGGTAAACACAGGGACGAGGCTGCCATGACAACAGCTCAGTGAGGTCAGCAGGTGTGATTGCCAGCCAAAGGGCAGGAACACGCCCAGCTGCTCCGAGAACACAGAAAGATCTGCAGAAAAACGTCAAACAATAGGTGTGTTCGACATCGGCTGCGGCCGGATTCAACTGATCGGCGAGAGTAGCCGCGTGCAGGCGGGGAGGAGCTGCAAACGGAGACGTGAAGTCGGACACTTTCTGCTTCCCGCAGTGACGCTCGCGCTGTGTTTGCATACTTTATCAGCTGAAGTGAAATAAATGCAATATTTGGCAATGCACAGATGTTTCAGAGACATTATTGTCATGTAATACTTTATGTACTGCTTATACAGCGTGTGTTTGTACAAGAATAAAGTTCAACATATAAGCCTACACTATCAATGAAGTGGGGTTTACGTTTTTAATCAGTTTTATTTTGATAAACATGACAATATAACATCGTGACTACATGAAAAGAGGTTTTTTTCAGTTATAAAAAAACTGATTTGTGCGCATGAGCTGAAGGTTTTAGAATAAACACGAAACACACGTGATCGCGGTCATGCGGAGAATCCAGCCAATCGAGGAACAGCTGTGTCGTCATCAGAGTCCGTGTAGCCTCTTGCAGCTGCTCTGTAGAAACTGCACCGGCTGTATCAGCCGGCTGCTCTAGAATCGCTCTCGTGGCACTTTGTTGACATACGTCACTGTCACGTGGCGTCGGCGCTGCCTCAAGTCGGACAAAATTTCTAACCGGCATGCACTGCTTCAAGCAGAGGCGTAAATCGCGGGGTGGGACAGGGGGGACAGGACCCCCCCAATCTGAGGGCTGCCCCCCCCTAAAAACCATGCTGAGTATTGTAAATAATATAACAATATATACTTAAAATAAATGTGTAAGTAGTAAAACAATACAAACACAAACGGGACAAAAAATGCGTTTTAAGTTTAGAAGCATTTTGAGTACCCCCTCCCCCTTGCCTCACAGTGGTTTGATCCACCGCGCACCTCAACTAACGTTACCTATAGACCGTAGAAAAACTACCACACAAGTTTGGGGAGAGAACAAGGCTCTTCAGACAGCAGTTGTGAAACACCAGTAAGTAGCTGTCAAGGCTATTTTATTCACTTTAAACGTCAGATGAAGTGATTCTTTTCTCTTTAATACAGATTAGGCAAAACACTGTTAACATCCCTTGCCCACCGCCGCACCGCCCCGCTCCGCTGTATAGTAATAAAATCATTTAGTTCAGTTAGAGAACGGACAAAACAATTAAAAACTGAACGTGTCTGCTCAATACAGCACGAGCCGAACGAGCAAACCGCTGACAGACAAGATTATCGAAGATTTGGTTTCAAAGCGTAAAAGCGCCTATTTAAGGGAGTGTGTCATTTTGTTGTTGTGTTTTTCATTACGAATAATAGGCTAATGAACCCAAAAATTCAAGCAACCCGCCCCCAAATTTTAAAAATTGGCTAATTCTAAACCGAAAGTTCAGTCAGAGGAGGACGCAAGATAAATTAATAATTATAACATGACTGCGTGGTGAACCTTAATCGTATTTAAACTACTATCGCTTTGTGTTGTTGGTCAGATAAAATGACAGAGAAAAGAAAAACGGACATTAGATAATTTTTCAGTACACCAAAACGCCAAATAAGTTCGAAATGTTTTTTTTTTGTTTTGTGGTACACATATCCTTACAAGTACAATTTTGGCTGTATTATTTGTGTCCCCTTCAAAAATTGCTCTTGAGAAATTTCATGTTTATTGTCCCCCCCAACTTTTAGATGAAATTTACGCCCCTGGCTTCAAGTCAGCCGCCGATCGGTCTGCGCATCGCTGGGTGAAGTCGAACAAGCCTAATGTGTCCACAGATACGAGCTGTGAGGTAACCACCTGATCCACATTGATTAGCATGTCTCACCTGCATGAGATTAGCATGCAATTTCACCTGTCACCCTGGTGTAATGTGCTTAACGCCAATCCCTTCATCTCTTCTTATGAGCTGCCCACCAGCCTCAACTACCTGCAGGACACACAGGAGTTTAATGCCGACCTCAGGCAATCCCCAACACTACACATACGAGAGATTTACTAAAACCTACAGCTAATCCCAGCATTGCTTCACAGACGTTTACTCATGTAAAGTGTCATGTCACGTGTGGGTCATGTGTCTGTGTACATGCTGACGCTGCCTCACCGATAATCTCATTTGATAAAGGAGTATTAATGAGTGTATGAGGGATTCATTCTAGAATATATAAACATAAATGGATCACCCATTCCCAGCTGCTTAATAATTATGATTATAAATACATAGAATTATAAAACAAGTAAAAAATATTATTATATGTATAAAATATATTCTGTAAATATTACAAATACATTGTTGCATTTTTGTATTGCAATATATTGTGACACAATATATTGTTACATCCCCAACACACACACACACACACACACACACACACACACACACACACTAGCTACACCTGTTTGTTAACGCAAATATCTAATCATCCAGTGACAGAAGCTGCATTTAGGGATGTAGACATGGGCTGTGTCCGAAATTGCCCCCAAACCCTTAAATAGGGCACTATTTAAGCCATTTGTAGTGGTGTCCGAAATCATAGTGGACGTTATCGAGTGCACTCATTCCATCCCTCAATGCACCACAATAACGAGTGTACAACCGATGTTCGGCTAGAGAATACCCAGCTGAATCATCCATCCATCCGTTTTCCAAACTGCTCTCTCGTTTTCATTCACTCCTTCAAGTGGGCTATATTAGTGGAGTAATGTATGGAACAGTGAATGAGGGTATAGGGGCTGATTTGAACACAGCCATGATCAAGATGATCTGCTGAAGTCTAAACTTATCATCAGAATGGGAAGAAAGGTGATTTAAGTGACTTTGAATGTGGCATGGTTGTTGGTGCCAGACAGGCTGGTCTGGGTATTTCAGGAACTGCTGATCTACAGGGATTTTCACACACAACCATCTCTAGGGTTTAAAGAGAATGGTCCAATATCCACTGAGCGGCAGTTCTGTAAGCGAAAATGCCTTGTTGAAGCCAGATTTCAGAGGAGAATGGCCAGACTGGTTTGTGCTGATAGAAAGGCAACAGTAACTCAAATAACCACTCTTTACAACCGAGGTATACAGTAGAGCAGGGATGGGCAACTCCAGTCCTCGAGGGCCACTGTCCTGCAAAGTTTAGCTCCAACCCTGATAAAACTCACCTGCCTGTAGCCTTCTAGTAATCCTGAAGACATTGATTAGCTGGTTCAGGTGTGTTTGATTAGGGTTGGAGCTAAACTCTGCAGGACAGTGGCCCTCGAGGACTGGAGTTGCCCATCCCTGCAGTAGAGCATTTCTGAATGCAAAACAGCCTTCAAGCAGGGCTACAGCAGTAGAAGACACACCAGGTGCCATTCCTGTCAAGAACAGGAAACGGAGGCTACAATTCACATGGGCTCACCAAAATTGGACAATAGAATATTGGAAAAGCAGTGCCTGGTCTGATGAGTCTCGATTCCTGCTACAACGTTAACATGGTACGATCAGAATTTGACAAACAACATGAAAGCATGGATCCATCCTGCCTTGTATCAACGGTTCAGGCTGGAGGTGGTAGTGGTTCTTGTCACAATTTGGGCCCCATAGTATCACTTGAGCATTGTTTAAAATGCCTACCTGAGTATTGTTGCTGCCCATGTCCACATCCCTTTTACTTCCAGCAGGATAGCACACCAAGCTCAAATCATCTCAAACTGGTTTCTTGAACATGACAATGAGTCCAGCATACGAAAATGGCCTCCACAGTCACCAGATCTCAATCTAATAGAGCACATTTGGGATGTGGTGGAAAGGGAGATTCGCATCATGGATGTGTAGCCGACAAATCTGCAGCAACTGCGTGATGCTACCATGTCAATATGGAACAAAATAAGGAATGTTTCGAGCACCTTGTCGAATCTTTGCATGAAGAATTAAGGCAAAAGGGAGTCCAACCCGGTACAAGTAAAGTGTATCCAATAAAGTGGCTGGTGATAGAGTTGACTAGAGTTCATGACTTGATCTCACCCTTTCAAAACTAGAGGAAATGAGGATGTTTTTTGTGTAAATGTGCCTCAGTAAACATATCTTTATAATTGAAAAAAATTGTAATCTGACATTCTGGCCATGAAAGAACGTTATTTAGACTAAATCTGATCATCGACTTCATATTACGTGATTGCTGCCAGACACGATGACAGCTCCTCATCAGGCCTTAGTGACGCAGCTCGGATGTGCTGGAGAATATCTAGGGAAAAGCTCAGCCCTGAGACAGCCACGAGTAATGATGGAACATCTCTTACCTGCTCTGCTTGGCTGAATCTGTCACCCCCCTCCCCATTCCCAGTCTATTGGGAGCCCTCAAACAGGCGCAAGCTGATTGGCTGGCACTCTCCCTCTCCCCTCCCCCCTCTCATCCTCTTCACGTCATTATTTTCTTATTTAACAACCAACCCTGAAAACGCGTAGGGAGGAAGACATCTAAATATAGCCACAGCCACAACAGCAAACGACACGAATGCACTGCAAAACTCTCTCAAACATCACTGCAGGGGGGGGTCCAGACTGACGAGGGCTTCAACAGCTGACCGCTTGAGTCCGCAGAACAGAAACCCTCTGGAGCAAAGCTAGCTCTCCTTTTTTACCTTCATCAAACGTGTTTATCCACAGAGAGATTGAAGATCTCTGCATATAAGTAGGTCACTGCTTTCCTGAGACGGCATCTCATGCTGTCGGAATCAAACATCACAGTTCATCCAAATCTGCACAATGAGAAGATGTGAGGAGACATAAGAAGCTCACTCTGGAGGACACGCGCAGTCCCACAGCAGCTGGGGAAACAACTGGTGCAGGAGTAACATTCCCAAATCTTGAAAAAAAAGACATAGGGTGCAAGCTGATTTGGCTTGATTAGTAAAGATGATTTGAATGATTTAGCAAGTTTTGCATACACAATTACTATCAACCAAGTGCCCTGAAACCAAACCGTTAACAAAGTATTATAAACATGTTGGTTAATTGAAATAAAGCTGAAATAAAATATGTAAATATTACACACTGTAAACCCTAATGCTCAAAATAATAGTTTATTGTAGGGTAAACTTAAAGTAAACAAATTAGTTCAAACTAATCAAATGAACTTTTATGAATATTTAGAACTTTCTTTTTCAGTTCACAAAACTGACATGTTAAGTAATCTGAATTGTTTCATTGTTTTGAGTTTTACAATTCAAACTTAAAGGGTTAGTTCACCCAAAATTGAAAATAAAGTCAGTAATTACTCACCTTCATGTTGTTCCAACCATGTAAGACCTTCGTTCATCTTCGGAACATAATTTAGTATATTTTTGATGAAATCTGAGAGCTGTCTCACTCCTCCATAGGCTTTCAGAGGAAATTAAACTTGATGGCCCAGAATAGTAAGTAAAAACGTCATTTAAGGAGTCCAAATGACTACAGTCGAGAGTTCGCGGGAGTGCCACGACGCATGCGCGAGAACTGAGATTAGTAGTAGTAGATTCTACCAGTGTTGCCAAGTCTGCGGTTTTTCCGCGGAATTGGGCTACTTCAACACTATTGCCGCGGGCTGTTTTTCATGTCCGCGGGTTGAAGCGACCCCAATTATATGATATTTAGCCCCGGGAATGCCAATTTTAGTAGGCAACCTTGCCCAAAAAACACATATTTAACCCCCCAAATGCGATTTTTCCTGGAGATGCCCCCCTGAAACGAGATTGGGCTTGTTTTGGGCTAGTTTTGAGTAGCAATTGGGCGGGTTTTGTTGTGAAAACCTGGCAACCCTGGATTCTACTACTACTAATCTCAGTTCTCGCGCATGCGTCGTGGCACTCCCGCGAACTCTCGTCAGAGGCTCAAATTGAACAACAATAATAGTGCGATAAAGTCGTTATTTTTGTTGTTTTTCCGCTCAAAAAGTATTTTCGTCGCATGATAGACTTAATACAGAGCCACTGTAGTCATTTGGACTCCTTAAATGAAGTTTTTACTTACTATTCTGGGCCATCAAGTTTCATTCCCTCTGAAAGCCTATGGAGGAGTGAGACAGCTCTCAGATTTCATCAAAAATATACTAAATTATGTTCCGAAGATGAACGAAGGTCTTACATGGTTGGAACAACATGAGGGTGAGTAATTACTGACTTTATTTTCAATTTTGGGTGAACTAACCCTTTAAATTGAACAAACTGGGCTAGGATTTTTTTTTTCCACAGCATGCTTTGCCATGACACTCGAAAGGGAGAGTAAATGCGAAAATTAAGTGTTATAGAAAGATTAATGGTAAGTGGGAGATGTTTTCTGTTATGTGGGTTTTTGGGGGGTTACCATCATGTTGACGAGTGGCGCATGAGCTTAGTTTGAGAACAGATATACGTTAAGGGTTTTAAATTGTCTTACTCATTTAGAAATTGCTATGCTATGCTAATGCTATCAAAGCATTGTGTTACCAATTAGCAAGTTAGCATTTACCGAATTAGCTAGTTAATGTTAGCCAAGTTTCCATTACTAAAAATATATAAATTAAGATTACATGATAATTTTAAGTTAAATGTTTGAATTAGCTTACTCACACATCTGAAGTCAAGCAATTCAAATGTACGATTACAAAATAAAAATCTGCCAGTTCTGCTTGCTTTAATTTTGTTAACTTACTTGGGTTTACAGTGCATGAAAACAAAACAAAAAATTATGAAATGTTACCTGAAATAAGTTGAAGCACTAAAAAAACTGGAAATAAATAAAAACAAATACTGAAATAAAAAGATGTGAAAAAAAAAATAAAAAATGACCAGATTTTTTTTTTTAAATAATAAAATAATCTATAAATAATACTATGCAGCCTAGGTCGACTCAAAAGGGATGTATGATATCTGTACCATATCGTTAATCAACCAGTATTCAGGAATATTTGTATTTATTTTTTACATATGCATTCGACTGTACACATACAGCATACGCCTAAAACAACGAAGTATACTTTGGGCTTAATGCTCACTTAAAACACAAGTTAAATGTAATCTTTAGAAAATCTAAATGAATATCAATATTCATTCTGTACATTATAATATTGTGATGGTTCAATTCACTTATTTTTCATATTCATATTTAGAAAATAATATCGAATTTTACATCAGCCATTTATCGGATATCAGGAATAACATGAACATTTTTGACGTATTGGTAGCCTACTGGTGAGAATTGTAACATTTGCGCATCCATAGCCTACTCATGACCCATTTAGTTATTTTTGTATTATTTATTTACCCTTATATTATTTATTAATTTATTGATATTTATATCCCCCATTTTTTCATGGAAAAATGTCTCATTATAGAAATGGAACACGATTGCATGCTGACTCTAACACTAAAATCTGGTTGATAGCAACGTTGTTCCAGTATCAACAATAATGTTTATCCAGGGTCCTACTTGCGCAAACCAGCGAACCAAAATCTATGCAAAATACGGATTGGAAAAAAGTGCCGATCAGCAAAACGACAGACGCAGGAGAGAGTGAGAACATTCGGTCAAACATAACCACACGGTACTTCAGCCGGAGAGACCGAGAATAATTATCTCCTGGCCAGAGTGGCGAGCTGTTAAAAAAAAAAAGACGTGAAGTGGTGTTATAAAGAGCTTTCAGTGAGAATGTAATGCGAGTTCAAGCGTCTCTTGATTGCACTGAAGTGTACGGGAAGTGGTGGGGGTCTGAATGTGACCACTTCAAATCTGTTGTTCTGTACAGGAATTAACAAGCATCCAGGGCCTGTAATACTGCCTGAGTATTGACGGGCTCCATCTGTCCCTCCGAACGACGCTCATAAGAGCACACTTACAATACATCAACCTGTTCAGCCGGGTTAAACAGGTAGTACTGGCTGCTGAGGGCTGCATACCTGAAATATGAGATTGACCACCTTGTATTTATTACAACTAATCAAAGACATGTATTAAATGCCCTGAAGGAGGGAGATGCAGTCAAAAAGTTCTGCAATACATAAAGAGGAAGCAGGCCAAGCAATCTCACCCCGGCTGTGACTCCACCATTTCCTGTAGACATAGGCCCAGTAGTGACTGATTTGGAACGCAGGTAGAACTTTCAACTTCCTACTAGTGCAGGAAGCAGAACTGAAGGAGTCCGTTTGCTGTTCTTTCACTAAATTGTTCTAGATTTTATCTTTGGTGGAAAAAATGGCCTACTCAATAGAGATGCACAATATATCTGTACCATATGTAATCAACCAATATTAGTTTTATATATAAATATTCTGCTAAAGCAGGAAGCAGAACTGAAGGAGTCGGTTTGCTGTTCTTTCACCAAATTGTTCTAGTTTTTAATAAAACTAACAAGATATCTGCACCATATTGGTTATCAACCAATTTTTGATCTGTATTTGATACTGTGCATGCTCATAGCCCCACATTTAGATTCACAGCCATCAAACACTAATTTAAAGGGACAGTTCACCCCCAAAAAATGACAATTCTGTCATCATTTACTCAGCCTCAAGTTGTTCTAAACCAGTAGGAGTTTCTTTCTTCTGCTGAAGAACACAAAAGAAGATATTTTGAAGAATGTCAGTAACCAACCATTTGATGGACCCCATTGACTTCCATAGTATTTTTTCCCATACTATGAAAGTCTATGGGGCCCATCAAATGTTTGGTTACCCATATTCTTCAAAATATATTATTTTATATTCAACACAATAAGTCATATAAGTTTGGACCAACTTTAGGGTGAGTCATTTTCATTTTTGGGTGAAAAGTCTGAAAATTTATATTTTTTTATACTGTACGTCATAATTGTGATAGCTCAATTCACTTAGCATTTAACGTTTTATTTTTACATTAATTTAGACAAAATATATCGAATTTTAATAATGTTATGCTCGCCAGTAATTATGGTTGACCAAAAATAATCAATTTAAATCGTCATGTCGTCAAGACTCTTCTTGAGCTTTTAACCTCAAATTAGTACTAATTTCCTTTTAGATCTTAAAACACAGATCCATAACACTTCATAAAACCTCTGAGGATCTCAAAAACAATCATTCTGGTGCATGCGGTCACATTCTCGCCCCAATACTCAAACTACAGGCCCTCTGGGGCTGTTTGCACACCATTCACCCCAGGGCTGTATTGATTCCCCATTAATTACCCCTACCAGTGGAGCAGTGGGGCACTTTCCAGGTGGAGCACACATCAATAATGACACCTAACCACCGTTGTTGTGGAAGTTAGGGTGAGACGTTATTGGCAAAACATCACACACAGTCCAGCGAAGGCCTTTACTGTCAAAATATCAGGACTGCTTCTGGAATAGAGTTGCTGTAGGAATGCTGTGCTTTATGCAGCATCTCACTGCCAAGAATATTTCACCTAGTCAACAGAACCAGGTCAAATAACCCCCCACTGGGTTAGTGTGCTGTGAACTCCATGCATAAGCCAATGCTCAATGTTTTCCCTTACAGAAATGCACCATGGTATTTGTGGTGTTGTTGTTTTTTACATTGTATTGACACACAGTAATGGACTTTTCAAACCTGTACAAAATGACGATTGTGTTTCCACAATAAAACTGTAGCTTTGCATGTGTCACTTTTAAGATACAACTTAAACCTCCTCACACTCGCGTAAAAAACTCGCACACTGTAGCTATCACGTGGTTTTACCATGGTACATTGCTATATGTGCTGCTATATGATTACCATATCCAAGCGTTGAGATATTTACATCTTAGCCTCCATGAACATGGTATTATTATCATGCTACATTGTCAGATACTACTGTCGGTTTTAAATTCCACCTGTGCGTTTCTAAAAAATATACATCATAGTAGTGTCTAAATTCCATTGTATTGCCGTGGTGCCCTGTGGAAACATGGTAATACCATAGTACTTTTTGTTAGGGATATTATAGCAAATTGCAATAAGGGGTTCGTTCCAAGCACTGTGCGCATCTATAATGCACCACAATAAACAGCTGCAGTGCAAAAATAGGAAGAAACGGATAAAGCGCGCGCGCGGGTCCGCTCTTTCATGACGCTGCACTTCGGCCCCTCTCGTCGTTATTACCTCTAAAGTGCGGATCTCCTGCTGTGTGAGATCGTTGGACGCCGCGCATTTGGTCCGGAGCCCTTGTAAACTGGAGATGGAGATGTCGATCATGTTCTGGATCAGTTCGCACTGGTGTAGCGCGGCCATCGCTGCGCCACCACCGCCGCCGCCGCTGCTGTCCCTCTGTTCATCACTCTCCTCCACCATCATCAGCCCCACTCTAACACCATCCATCCCACTGCATCGGGCTCGGCGTGGATGGAGAGATGAGTGCAACTACAAATAACAATACAATCCACATGCACAACTACAGACGCATGCCATCAGACTGTCCGAGCAGACAATAGATGAGGGCTATACTGGGATCCACAGGGGAGATGTGGTTCAAGGTAATCCCAAATCCAAGTGCGCTTTTGAAGCCCGTCGTGCGAGATGCGCGTTCTGCTGTGAGACTCTGCTCACTGTCTGTCAGCTGTGGGAAACATCGGACGACGCGATGCGCGCTGGGAAATGAAGTCCGTGCGCACATGTCTGTAGGCCAATTCACTAACGATAGATAGATAGATAGATAGATAGATAGATAGATAGATAGATAGATAGATAGATAGATAGATAGATAGATAGATAGATAGATAGATAGATAGATAGATAGATAGATAGATAGATAGATAGATAGATAGATAGATAGATAGATAGATAGATAGATAGATAGATAGATAGACAAAACGATAGAACGATAGACAAAACGATAGAACGATAGATAGATAGATAGATAGATAGACAAAACGATAGATAGACAAAACGATAGAACGATAGAACGATAGATAGATAGATAGATAGATAGATAGATAGATAGATAGATAGATAGATAGACAAAACGATAGATAGACAAAACGATAGAACGATAGATAGATAGAACGATAGAACGATAGAACGATAGAACGATAGAACGATAGAACGATAGATAGATAGATAGATAGATAGATAGATAGATAGATAGATAGATAGATAGATAGATAGATAGATAGATAGATAACTCTGATTCTGAACAGTTTTGTTGTAAGAAAAAAAAAACATTCATATATTATGAATAATATAACAGGAAAGATACTCAAGCCAATTATTATGTTTTTCCATTAACAAATCAAATTTTAGTTTTTTGACAGATATTACATTTGTAATTATTTTATTTATTTGTCCCTGATTCTGTGTAAACATAATAAAAAAATAGTGATGTATAATAATGTTTAAGGTAATGATAATATTTCATGTTAATAGTTTTTCATTTTAACCCTAATGGTTAAAATGAAAACAGATGCATTCTATATGTGCAGTCCATTACAGAGGACACTGAAAAAACGTGTCTTTGAAAACGTGCAAAATGTTTTTTGGTAGTTTATTTAAAAGAAACATTTGTAAACCAATCAAATACTAATGATGAACTGCAAAATAATCCAGCTAATGTTCCTCTTTCCAAAAAATGTGCTGAAACTTTAGATATTTTTTAAAACCAAGGATGGGCCAAAAAGTTCCCCATCTGAAACTTCCAGAAAGGTCCTAGGACTTCAAATTGTGTCATATATACAGTATGTGACCCTGGACCACAAAACCAGAATTTTTTAAATAAGCTTTCCATTGATGTATGGGGATAGGACAGTATTTGGCTGAGATAAAACTATTTAAAAAAAAAAATCGAAATATTGAGAAAACCACCTTTAAAGTTGTCAAAAAAAGTCATTAGAAATGCATATTAGTACTAATAATACATTTTTGATATATTTATTGTAGGAAATTTACAAAATATCTTAATGGAATATGATCTTTACTTAATATCCTAATGATTTTTGGCATAAAAGAAAAATCAATCATTTTGACCCATACAATATTGTTGGCTATTGCCACAAATATACCCATGTGACTTATGACTGGTTTTTGTGGTCCAGGGTCACAAATGGTCTCTGAGAAATCAAAAGGAGGATATTTAATATCTTGGCAAGTCTGGGCACAGTTTGAGACATCGTTGCGATCTCTTCTGAAACTCTAGATGTGAAAGATCACTAGGCTTTTTTTTCCCCCTCAGGAGAAGCATTTGTGAAGCATGAGACTTAAACAAAAAGCCACATTTGTTCTAATTTAACTTAATTACTGTTAAAGAGTTTTCATTTGTGGTTTTTCTTTCTTTAGGGCGTCGTCGACTCAAACAGGGGGCCTTTCACATCTTAGGGAATGTAACAAATATAAATTGAAATTCACTCCTTTGCCTTCTATTAAACTGTGTTTCTCTGTATGAGCACAATCATGTTTAATAACATTTATTTAAATAATTTGTGGGGGAGGGGGGGTTGTGTTAGAATGATTTCTCATCTCACTGAGGGTGTGATGTTCCCTCACATCAAACGCTCAATCTGACTGCTGAGTCACACTCCAAACCTCACCTCCTCATCCATCTGTCCTCCATCTCACTCTCTTTCTCTCTGTCCTTCCATCTGTCCTCCATCTCTCCATCTGGATGCTCCATAACACTATACATCCTCCCCAACACACATCTCAGTGACAGAACATTATTGCCCGCTGAGGTCCAGTTTGCAAGGACGGATTACAGTCCAAATTGTGTGAGGTAATATCCAAACAATGAGAAAGACTTATGAGATACAAAGTCGCAGTTGTAAAATAAGGAATCAAATTATACATCATGAATGTAATACATTGAAAAAGACACATCATGATATGTCCAGATATGTCATTCTTTTCTTTCACAAATTGTGACAGTAGTATGGATTGTATCCATAACAATTTCACATCAGCATAACTTATTTCCAGGTATTCATTCAGGTATCTGATACATTTGAGCATGCAACGTGTGCAGATTTTTTCCTCATCTCACATACAGCAGACGGACTCAAATAATTCGTTATGATGTATCAGGATTACACTTACTGATTTAGCAGGCGATTTGATCAAAAGCAACTTAGAAATGAGGACAAACACAAGTAATATTATAGAGTCAGACCAGTACAAATATTAAAGGGGCAGTTCTGCCAACATTTTTAATTCTATCATTTACTCATCTGTCATTTCAAACCTATATGACTTTCTATCATCTGTGAAACACAAAAGAAGATCATTTGAAGAATATCATTTTTTGTTCATAAAGTGCTGCTTTAGTATTAATAATATACTTTTATAGTATTTATTAATGCTTTTAATTAGCCTTTCATTTTTATGTTTTCAATATAAATATTTCATTTTTTTTAGTTTACTTTAACTTAAGTGTTACTAATTTTATGATGTGCTTTTGTCATTTTTATTAGTTTTTATAAATATTATTTATTTATACATTTTTATTTTATTATTATATTATTATTATCAGTTTTAGTAATTTTAGTATTTCAACTTAAACATAATTATTTCAGTTAGCTGCCAAGACAACATTTGTAATTTCCTTTAAAAAAAATTCTATATATATATATATATATATATATATATATATATATTAGCTTTTTTAATTTTTTTTTTAAACAACACCAATGCAATGAAAGACAATGGGTCCCAAAACAACATTTGACCTCTTTGATTTTCATTGTACGGGCTAAAATCATTTTGTTTGAGTTTTTTATTTTATTTTAAAGAAGAACATCTCCAAGTAAGTCATACAGGTTTGGAATTGGAACGATCATGAGGGTGAGTACCGGTAAATTATGATTTTTGGATGAACTGTCCCTTTAAGACTTTTCCAGAGTAGTACAAAGCTAGCAGACGTTTAAGTAGAGATCAAAATGAAAGGTATCTAAACGTATATATTTCTCTCACCAGTTAGAGAGTCAGGCGTACATCTGCTCCATGCTGACCACAGGAACCTCTTGTAGAAACTGGACCGTCCCATCCATAGAGAAGAATTATTACCGTGACCTCTTCCAAAGCTAGCATGGCAAGTTTAGTGTTTATCTTACAGCATTCTTAAGACTCTTTGGTCAACAAAAATTATATTAAAGCGAGTTCTAAACTAGGACAAGGTCATTTATGTGAGAAAGTTTCAGCGCACCAAGCCAAAAAAAAAAAGCTAACAAAAGTACTACAGACAAAGTGCAGCTTCCACCTGGCGACTGCTATGTCGTCAGATACTGACACTCTATTGGTCAGACTGAGGAATCCCTTCCTAGGATACAGCAGATTAAATTGGATTGTGGGGGATCTGATGGCAGAGATCATCCGTGACACGGGCTTTCAATAAGTACCTGACTAACATGTCTTTTCAGTCAGATTTCAGACTGTTTGTGTCTGTGGGGCAGGTGGTGGGATGTGTGCTTTTGTTCTATTTTTGTTGTGTGAGATAAGATTTGAGATTATTTTCGAGACCTAGGTAAAAAGGCCACCAGTTGCAGGATCTGGGAGTAGTGGTGCATTATGGGGCTTTGAGGTAGACAGGCATGGCTATAAATAAATCCCAATCTGCTGACACCAGACAATGAACAGAATCACTCGGACACGTGAACACCCACAGCTAGCTCTCTCTCCCAGGGGCCCTACAGGTATTTAGAGACAAATTAATAGTCATCTATCACAGGAATGTCAGATTGTGACTGAAAAGAAAAATCAGTTTGAGATGTGTTTGAGATGAACAAACATTAACCAGGAAAACTGGTCTGGAGCTCCATCTACTGGACAGCAATTTTCACAGCATAAGCTTGTTTATCATGTTCATTTATTATAGGCTACCTGATCTAGGTCAAGTATGATGGAGCGAAAATAAAGTGTCACAAAGCATCGAGTTCACCAATATACCAACATTAATTTTAGTATTTTAACTTAAACATATTTATTTCAGTTAGCTGCCAAGACAACATTTGTAATTTCCTTAAAAAATATATATATTTTAGCTTTTTTTTTTTTTTTTTTAAACAACACCGATGCAATGAAAGACAATGGGTCCCAAAACAACATTTGACCTCATTGATTTTCATTGTACTTGCTAAAATCATTTTGTTTGAGTTTTTTATTTTATTTTAAAGAAGAACATCTCCAAGTCATACAGGTTTGGAATTGGAACGATCATGAGGGTGAGTACCGGTAAATTATGATTTTTGGATGAACTGTCCCTTTAAGACTTTTCCAGAGTAATTTATAATAATATCTTCAGTATTACTCAGAAGTCTAGTTTCAAATATAATTCCTTCGAAGTTTTGGTGCTTTATGTAACGCTATGTAGTGTACATGACAAAACCCGTTCAACATTTGTGTTAGCTACTGTATACAGGCCACCAGGGCATAATACAGACTTTATCAAAGAATTTGCTGATTTTCTATCAGAGTTAGTACTGGCCGTAGACAAAGTACTAATTGTTGGTGATTTTAATATCCATGTAGACAACGAAAAAGACGCATTGGGATTAGCATTTAAAGACATACTAAACTCTATTGGAGTTAGGCAACACGTGTCAGGATCCACTCATCGCCATAATCATACTTTTGACCTAATATTGTCACATGGAATAAATGTTGATACCGTTGAAATTCTGCAGCAGAGCGATGACATCTCAGATCATTACTTAGTATCATGTATACTTAATTTAGCTAAGGTTGCAAAGCCGGCCCCTCGCTTCAAAAATGGCAGGACAATCACTGCCGCTACTAAAGATTGCTTTTTAAATAATCTTCCTCATCAGTATCATCTCCTCAGCATCCCAGATAGCATAGAAGAACTCGATGTTGCAACAGAAACTATTGACTCTCTCTTTTCCAGTACTTTAGACACAGTTGCTCCTCTGCGCTTAAAGAAGATAAAAGAAAATAGTCCAACGCCGTGGTACAACGAGCACACCCGGGCCCTAAAACAGCAGCCAGAAAAATGGAGCGCAGCTGGAAGAAAACAAAACTAGAGGTATTTCGTAATTCGTGGAAAGAGCACATGATCACATACAGAAAAGCTGTAAAAACTGCTAGATCTGCTTATTTCTCAACTCTCTTGGAAGAAAACAAACACAACCCAAGGTATTTATTCGATACAGTGTCTAAATTAACCGAAAATAAAGCTTCAACTTCTGATGATTGTAAACAGCACAGCAGTAATGACTTTATGAACTTCTTCACATGTAAGATTGATAATATTAGGAAGAAAATTTTAACCATGCAGCCGTCTACTACAGTATCATGTCAGACAGAGAATTGTAGTGTCACTGAGGAAAAATTACAATCATTCACTGCTATAGGAGAAGAAGAATTGGCTAAGCTTGTTAAATCATCAAAATCAACAACATGTATGCTTGACCCTGTACCGACTAGGCTATTAAAAGAGATGCTACCAGAGGTCATAGATCCTCTTCTTAATATCATTAATTCATCTTTGCCATTAGGATATGTACCGAAAACTTTTAAGTTGGCTATTATTAAACCACTTATTAAAAAAACGCAACTTGATCCTACAGAATTAGTCAATTATAGACCAATCTCAAATCTACCCTTTCTGTCAAAAATACTTGAAAAGGCATTATGTTCCTTTTTAGAAAGAAATGGTATCTGTGAGGATTTGCAGTCAGGATTTAGACTGTATCATAACACTGAGACTGCTCTCATCAGAGTTACAAATGATTTACTCTTATCATCCGATCGTGGCTGTATCTCTCTATTAGTGTTACTCGATCTTAGCGCTGCATTTGATACCATCGACCACAACATTCTTTTGAATAGACTCGAAAATTATGTAGGTATTAGTGGAATTGCTTTGTCATGGTTTAAATCATACCTATGCGACCGTTATCAGTTTGTAGCAGTAAATGAAGAGATGTCACACCGAACGCAAGTTCAGTATGGAGTACCACAAGGCTCAGTGCTAGGACTGCTACTCTTCACCCTGTACATGCTACCACTGGGAGATATTATTAGGGAGCATGGCGTTAGTTTTCATTGTTATGCTGACGATACTCAGCTCTATATTTCTTCACGCCCTGAAGAAACTTACCAATTCACAAGATTAACGAAATGCATTGCTGATATAAAACATTGGATGACCGGTAATTTCCTGCAACTCAATTCAGAAAAAAAATGAATTTTTAATTATTGGACAAAAAAACTCCACAAGTAGTAACCTAGAATACTGTCTAACACTTGATGGCTGCTCTGTCAAGTCTTCGTCGTCAGTGAGGAACCTGGGTGTGCTCTTTGATACCAATCTTTCGTTTGAAAGCCACGTTTCTAGCTTCTGTAAAATTGCATTCTACCATCTTAAAAATATATCTACATTACGGCACATGCTCTCAATGCAAAATGCTGAACAGTTAGTTCATGCGTTCATGACCTCAAGGCTAGATTATTGTAATGCTCTACTGGGTGGTTGCCCTGCTCGCTTAATAAATAAACTCCAGCTGGTCCAAAACGCAGCAGCTCGAGTACTTACTAGAACCAGGAATTATGACCATATTAGCCCAGTTCTGTCAACATTGCACTGGCTGCCTATTAAACATCGCATACATTTTAAAATCTTGCTTATTCATAACAAAGCACTAAATGGTTTAGCTCCCCAATACTTGAGCGAGCTCTTAACACATTATACTCCATCACGTCTACTGCGGTCTCAAAATTCTGGCCAGTTGATAATACAGAGAATATCCAAATCAACTGCAGGCGGTCAATCCTTTTCCTATTTAGCTCCTAAACTCTGGAACAGTCTTCCTAACATTGTTCGGGAAGCAGACACACTCTGTCAGTTTAAATCTAGACTAAAAACACATCTCTTTACTATGGCATACACATAAAACACTTTTTCAATGAAATGATTGTTAGGATGCATTAACTAGGTCAGCCGGAACCCGGGAACACTTCCCATAACACCTGATGTACTTGTTACATCATCAGAAGAATGGCATCTACGCTAATGATAGTCTCTCTGTTTTATCCCGAAGTTTACTGCAGTCAGCCGCATCCGGGCCGTATCCAGATCAGATGGTGGACCTGCGCCCAGACAAGACCAACGCATGACCCTGAAGTGTCTGCAGAGACCGTGTCAATTAGCCTCCCCCTGCAACTGCCTCATCAACACGGCATCTCAATAAACCCGTCTCCAGCGTGATGACTCCGATTGTTCGAATATTACCATTAAATAATACTTAAATCGATATGTCATCCGCAATAAACCCGTCTCCAGCGTGTTGACTCCGATTGTTTGAATATTACAATTAAATAATGCTTAAATCGATGTCATCCGCAATAAACCCGTCTCCAGCGTGTTGCCCCCGATCATTCGAATATTGCACTTTAATAATTATTTAATCAACATCATCCTCAATAAACCCGTCTCCAGCGTGTTGCCTCCGGTCCTTCGAATATTCCGATCTATTATGACCTCTGACCTGTAAAGTTGCCAGAATAATAATCATACGCTGTTTGTTAATTGGCCAGAGGAGAACTGGCACCCCGACTGAGCCTGGTTTCTCCCAAGGTTTATTTTTCTCCATTAGGTCACCTGATGGGGTTTTGGTTTCCTTGCCACTGTTGCCTCTGGCTTGGCGTGCTCAGTTGGGGACACAACATTTTTCAACTAAACATCGAAATAAATCTAATTAATAAACTAAATTGACCATATAAACTAAATTACTGATCTAATTATTGATCTAAAGCCCACACTGTCACTGTATGGAAATTGAAATGAACTGATGACATCAAATGGCTATACAGCTTAATAAAATGACATCAAATGGCTATACAGCTTAATAAAATTATGCTGCATTATTTTCCTGTTTAACACTGTAAAGCTGCTTTGAAACAATCTACATTGTTAAAAGCGCTATATAAATAAAGTTGACTTGACTTGACTTAATTTCAACCAAATTATGTACAGACGTTTCTATCAATAACTCTAGCCCTACACTGATCACATTATGGCCAACTTCTATTGTGTTGGTCCCCCTTTTTCTGCCAAAACAGCCCTGACCCGTCGAGACATGGACTCCACTAGACCCCTGAAGGTGTGCTGTGGTATCTGGCACCAAGATGTTAGCAGCAGATCCTTTAAGTCCTGCAAGTTGCGAGTTGGGGCCTCCATGGATCGGACTTGTTTGTTCAGCACATCCCACAGATGCTCGATTGGATTGAGATCTGGGGAATTTGGAGGCCAAGTCAACACCTCAAATTTGTTGTTGTGCTCCTCAAACCATTCCTGAACCATTTTTGCTTTGTGGCAGGGCACATTATCCTGCTGAAAGAGGCCACAGCCACCAGGGAATACCTTTTCCATGAAAGGGTGTACATGGTCTGCAACAATGCTTAGGAAGGTAGTACGTGTCATAGTAAGATCCACATGGATGGCAGGACCCAAGGTTTCCCAGCAGAACATTGCCCAAAGCATCACACTGCCTCCGCTGGCTTGCCTTCTTCCTGGTGCCATGTGTTCCCCAGGTAAGCGACACACACGCACCCAGCCATGCACGTGATGTAAAAGAAAACGTGATTCATCAGACCAGGCCACCTTCTTCCATTGCTCTGTGGTCCAGTTCTGATGCTCACGTGCCCACTGTTGGCGCTTTCGGTGGTGGACAGGGGTCAGCATGGGCACCCTGACTGGTCTGCAGCTATGCAGCCCCACACGCAACAAACTGAGATGCACTGTGTATTCTGTCACCTTTCTATGAGAACCAGCATTAACTTGAGCTACAGTAGCTCGTCTGTTTGATCGGATCAGACGGGCCAACCTAAACCCCCAACGTGCATCAATGAGCCTTGGCCGCCCATGACCCTGTTCCTGTGGAATAAATAATGACTTTTGGTAGATACTGACCACTGCAGACCGGGAACACCCCACAAGAGCTGCAGTTTTGGAGATGCTCTGCTCAAACAAAATGTTCACTTGCTATCTAATATATCCCACCCACTAATAGGTGCTGTGATGAAGAGATAATCAGTGTTATTCACTTCACCTGTCACAATGTTATGCCTGATCAGTGTATATATAATCTATGCATTATGTATACATTTACCGTGGTTTGTTACTGTTGATTTTTAAATAGGCTAGTCAATTTGATACGTTGTGCTAGCCTATATGGTAGACGACTGACCCCTCCTAGCTTGTGGATGCAAACTAAAGTTTTCATTTTTATTCATGCCATTGTAAAACCCTGCCAGTGGTGGAAAGAGTACTGAAAAAGCATACTCAAGTAAAAGTACTGTTACTTGTCAAAAAATGTAGTGCAAGTAGAGTAAAAGTACCTGTCCTAAATACTACTCAAAGTAGGAGTAAAAAGTAGCCCTTGTAAAAGTACTCAAGAGTAGTGAGTATTATGCTATGAATGTTATTCCACCTTATACCCTGCAAATAAAAATTTTTGAAAAATTCTCAGTAAGAACAAAAAACATGAGATCAACAGTATTTCAATATTTCTCCAAGTTTTATTTTTGACTGCTAGCACTAAAAATACAGCCATGTAATATTTGAGAAAGCAACCAATAATCTGGTAACATTTACGACAACCAGTCTGTAGAGGTTTTCTTGCGGTTAATTAAAAAGGGTTGCAAAGCGTTGTACATTAACAATTTTATGTAAAAAAAAAAAAAAGCAGTTATTTCTTTTCAAGACGCATTCATTGCACTGCTTTAATTTCAATGGATGTTTTCTCTGTTAAAATAGGCTACACTTCAGAAATCAGAATCGAGTAACTCATAATTTTCACCACTGATTATTTTTGCATCTAATTAAAAACATAAACCTGATTTAAATATAAATCTGATGTTTTATGAAAGTTATTTGCTATATACATGGTCTACAATTTTAAATCGCCATGAGAACACATTACATTAAAATATGCACTTGTAATGATGAGTGTAAAATCTACATTATAATTCAAAATTCACACTCAAAATCTTTTCTTTATTAAAAACTCTGATTCTCTTATTTTGAATATATTTTTTGATTTTCATTGGATTGTCTTTTGATTTAATTATGCTGGTATTTATATTTTTGGAGTTTTATGATTTGTAATGAAGTGTATGCCTACCGCCCCTTTAAGAAACACTTGGACGCGTTCTCTCCTCGCTTAGTTGATCAACTACGCTGAGATGAGGATGTATGTTGGCTCACGGAGCAATTTCACGATTTAAGTCATCTTACAGTAACCAGCAACAACCCCCTTTCATAAAGTTCGCGTGCTTCTCACTCTAGGCTGTTCGCGACTCCCTATGGTTGATATGACGGGAGTCACACGCGTGACGCTGGACAGGACTTTTTATTCGCCTTGGCCAATCACATTGACGGGACAAAAATAAACATAATGTAGCGACTGCAGGTTTAGGGAAAATAGCGCAGTAAGTAGGCCTACACTGTTTTTAAACTACTTAATAAAGTAGGCCTACAATTCCTGAGAAAAACTACTAAATTACAGTAACGAGAGTATTTGTAATTCGTTACTGCTATAGTCAGACATTATACATCTATTCCATGAGTGAAGGTGTTTAGAAATGATCAACATTGTGAGTATTCAGTTTGACATGTAATTAAAACATCTGCCCCCACGAGGCAACCTGCTCTAATAAAACAAATCCGCTTTTATGCGCTATCTGTTTTGAATGTAAGGCCTACACTCAGGATGTTGGGTTCTCCAGAGACCCCAGACAATAAAATGTGATTTTGTGACATGTATTTGTTTTTTAACAAATGTAATATCACTCACTTTATTAATGTTTTACTCTACATCTGTTCAGTGTTGGGGGATTGAAGGTATTTTTTTAATCTATATAAATAATTAAATAATATATATATTTGACTCTCAACACTGGAGCCCCTCAGGGCTGTGTTCTCAGCCCACTCCTGTACTCCTTGTACACACATGACTGTGTGGCAACCCACAGCTCCAACACCATCATCAAGTTTGCTGACGATACGACGGTGGTAGGTCTCATCACTGACAATGATGAAACGGCCTACAGAGAGGAGGTGCACACTCTGACACGGTGGTGTCAGGAGCACAACCTCTCCCTCAACGTCAGCAAGACCAAGGAGCTGGTGGTCGACTTCAGGAGGAATGAGAGAGAACACCGCCCCATCACCATCAATGGAGCACCGGTGGAGAGAGTCAGCAGCTTCAAGTTCCTCGGTGTCCACATCACAGAGGAACTCTCATGGTCCGTCCACACCGAGGCCGTTGTGAAGAAGGCTCATCAGCGCCTTTTCTTCCTGCGACGGCTGAGGAGGTTTGGAATGAACCGCCACATCCTCACACGCTTCTCCTTAACTCCTGATCCATCAGGATCATAACACACACTGACAGAATATCACTCAGCACAACCCACTGTAGATACACACACATTATATACACATTTATTTATTATTTATTATTTATCATTTATCATATAGCACCTATTGTACATTGGATCTCTACTGTGAATAATAATGTATACTGTACATTGTATATTATTATTATTATTATAGCGTAATGTATATTGTTTAGTGTATGTTTAGTGTATATTGTTTAAAGTATATGTATATTGTAAGTATGTGTATATTGTTTAAAGCTGTGAGAACTACACTCACATTGTGTAAATTATTTATTGTTTATTGTAGTGTATACTGTGCTGTGAGTAATTGTGTGCGCATCAGATGTGCAATCTGATGCTGCTTTAAATGTTGTACATGTCATGTCGTGACTGCTATGTTGCTCGGAACTGCACCTAAGAATTTCACCTACTGTTGCACTTGTGTATATGGCTGTGTGACAAATAAAGTGATTTGATTTGATTTGATTTGATATTTTAAAAGAGGTTTTTATATTAAAGGTCCCGTTCTTCGTGATCCCATTGTTCAAACTTTAGTTAGTGTGTAATGTTGCTGTTAGAGCATAAATAATACCTGTAAAATTATAAAGCTCAAAGTTCAATGCCAAGCGAGATATTTTATTTAACAGAAGTTCCCTTTCAAAGCCTACAGCGAACGGCTGGCTTGGACTACATCCTGGTACTTCCTTCATAAATGACGTCAGTAGAACAGTAGAACAGACTAACCTCCGCCCACAAGAATACACGAAAAAAGGGGGCGTGGTCTTGTTGCTGTCCCACGTGGAGAAGAGGGCGTGGAGAAAAGGAAGTGTTGTTTGAGTGTGTTTGTCGCCATGTCGTCGAGACACTGTTATTTTCATCCCGGAGTCAAATCACCTTTGTTTGGCTTTCCCAGGGACGCTGTAGAGATCATTAAGCGCATATATATCTCCCGTTAAGAGGCGTGACCTTTCCACGTGCGCTAAGCTGCTGTCGAATCACAACACAGGAACCGTACCACGTTTGCTAAGCTGCTGTCAAATCACAACACGGGAAGCGCTGGCATAATCACAACTTGTTACGTATTTCTGAAGGAGGGACTTCATAGAATAAAGGAAGTCATCAGCCGTTTTTAGGACAGTGAATACAGCGGTATACAGATAAGTACATTGTGTTAAAAATACTGTTTTTTTTTACACGCGAAACATGAACACATTATATTGCACACTGTAAACACAATCAAAGCTTCAAAAACACACGAAGAACGGGACCTTTAAAAAAAGTGTAGGCCTACATTTCTCTTAAAAGATCCACATTTCCCATTTTCTTTCATGGAGATAACATGGACAATGTGCCATGGTTTAATGGAAGATTGCTGCCATCATCTGGAGAACAAACACTTTTAAAATCGAAACAATATGAAATTTCAACTACAGCCAGATGGCTTCAAAGCATTACTCAATGGCTCATTTGCCATTTCTTCATTGGTATACATCAAGTTTTATTTAGTGTTATTTAGTTTATTTATGTTTAGACATTATAAAACAGGCCTGATTATTATAACAATTAAAATAATGACTTTTTCAAAGAATCAAAAACTCTTTTTTCAAAAAAATCATTTTTTGTACTGAAGTATCATTTTTGCAATTATAACACAGTATTAGTCAAACAGCAAAGAAAAGTATTCTGAAAGAGAGAAGAGAATATGTTGAGGTCTTGTGTGTGTTTACTCCATCAGGGATTTGTGGCATCGCCCCTTCATTATTTGTGTTATCTGTATTGTAAGTGATTTCTTGTTTTTGGCAACAAAAAAAAAAAAAAGTAATAAAAAGCTATTTTTATAGCCTTCCATTGATGTCTATGGGAAGTTTTGCCGTTTCATGCTAACATACAACCAGATATCATTCTTATTTTTTGTTTGTTTGTAGAGCTAGCAAGTGCCAACCACGACACAACCATTTAGATGAAGGGACAATATTTTTTTTTAGCAAACATCATTTGGGGTCAAATAGACCCCGAAATAGAACCCACATAAGGGTTAAAGCCACAATATGTAATTTTCACCACTAGAGGTCGCTTATTCAAAACAAAGGCGTAGCTTGATGACACCTTGATTTCGCTGAGCTTTTATTATGCCGCTTCTCCCGGTCATATGTGGGGTAATGCAGCGTTGTTTTATCATATTAGATACATTATTTGAGTATGTTGAAAGTTATGTTATAATGCTACTCTGTGCTTTTGCTCGGCAGCTACTATGAGACACTTGTTGCACACTGCAGTAAGCTAGATCGATATTAGGCATGGTAAAACATGGTACTCGCTGTAAATCAAGAAAACAAGATTTAAACAATAAGACTAACTGTGTTGAGCTATTTAACAGTGATTAGTTTTCTGTCAATGACTGTATCCAAACAGTTGCTCACCTGTCTAATAAAACACATAATATATTAAAGCATCTGGAAATCGAGGGTAACGCGGGACATGGTCAAATCAAATCAAATCACTTTATTTGTCACACAGCCATATACACAAGTGCAACAGCAGGTGAAATTCTTAGGTGCAGTTCCGAGCAACATAGTAGTCACGACATGACATGTACAACATTTAAGCAACAACAGATTACACATCTGATGCGCACACAATTACTCACAGCACAGTATACACTACAATAAACAATAAATAATTTACACAATGTGAGTGTAGTTCTCACAGCTTTAAACAATATACACATACTTACAATATACATATACTTTAAACAATATACACTAAACATACACTAAACAATATACATTACGCTATAATAATAATAATAATATACAATGTATAGTATAAAATATTATTCACAGATTGAAAAATTTAAATCCAAAGTGCAATAGATGCTGTATGATAAATAAATGTGTATATAATGTGTGTGTATCTACAGTGGGTTGTGCTGAGTGATATTCTGTCCAGAGTGTGTTATGATACTGATGGATCAGGAGTTAAGTAGTCTAATTGCTTGTGGGAAGAAGCTGTTCTGGAGTCGGCTGGTGCGTGTTCTGATGCTGCGGTACCGTCTGCCTGATGGCAGCAGTGAGAGCAGCCCATGGTTCGGGTGGCTAGAGTCTCTGATGATCCTCTGAGCTCTCTACACACACCGCCTGGCGTAAATGTCCTGGAGGGAGGGAAGCTCACCTCCGATGATGCAGCTGGCCGTGCGCACTACCCTTTGCAGGGCCTTGCGGCTGCGGGCGGTACTGTTGCCGTACCAGGTGGTGATGCAGCCAGTCAGCAGACTCTCTATGGTGCTGCTGTAGAAGCGTGTGAGGATGTGGCGGTTCATTCCAAACCTCCTCAGCCGTCGCAGGAAGAAAAGGCGCTGATGAGCCTTCTTCACAACGGCCTCGGAGTGGACGGACCATGAGAGTTCCTCTGTGATGTGGACACAGAGGAACTTGAAGCTGCTGACTCTCTCCACCGGTGCTCCATCGATGGTGATGGGGCGGTGTTCAAGTCTGTTCACGTGTTTTCAAGTCTGCTCACGTCTGTTCAGGTCTGGTCAAGTCCTTGTTTATTTTGTATCGTTTCTTGTTTTGGAATAAACGGCACTTGGGTTCATCTACACTTGCCTCCAGTGGACTCCGTGTCCTGTCCTGGTCCGTGTCCTGGTTAAAATTGCTTTCTTGGAAACATTTGGGATAATGTAAGTACACAAGTCAACAAAATATATAACATTGTTCTAGTGGTTGTTGGATATTTTAATCCAAAAACCTTACATATTGTGCCTTTTAAACTACTGGGTAACACTTTAGAATACGCTTCCGTCGTCATTGATGAATAACTACACAGGAACTGTAACGATGTGAGTCCACTGGAGGCAAGTGTAGATGAACCCAAGTGCCGTTTATTCCAAAACAAGAAACGATACAAAATAAACAAGGACTTGACCAGACCTGAACAGACGTGAGCAGACTTGAAAACACGTGAACAGACTTGAACACATGAACAGACGCTCACCATAGCGGATTATACAAACGATACTCAAATCGCTCCCTATACACTTAAATAGGGCACTATTTGAAGGGACAGCCATTTGTAGTGGTGTCCGAAACCAGAGAGGACGTTATTGAGTGCACTCATTCTATCCCACATTGCACTGCAATAACGAGTGTACAGCCGATGTACACACAGTGGCTGTCCGAATTCGCTCACTTGTTTTCATTCACTCCTTCAAGTCACTGAATTAGTAGACTAAAGTAGGGAATAGTGATTGAGGGTTTAGGGGGCGATTTCGGATTCAGCCAAGGACTGAAGACTGCACAAGATACACCTGAGAACAATCAAGACAATGCACCAATGAAAACATGACACAAGAGACTAGGGAAGCACGTGACACGATCACATGAGGGCACAATGGAATCACATGACAACCCAGGAAACATGTGATTAAACTCAAACAGAATATAAAACAAAACCAAGACACTAGACATTACAGGATCAAATGAGTCAAGCATTATTAACAATCTAGTAACTACTATTACCTAACAAGAAACTCTGATTAACGCATAAAGTAAGTGATAGTGCTTAGACAAATGTGGTAGTTCACTATTAGCTAATCCATAACTACAATTTTTTTCATCCCTCCCAGAGGACTACTAAGAACTAATATATACAGGTTCATATTGACATGAATAATGCATAATGTAGGCTATAATTCACTGATCCTTGAGATAAGGGACAAAACATGTTTAGTTTTTAAAATCTAGGATGTAGATTTTTTTTTTTTTTGGACAAAGATCTCAGATAATGAATCATGTAAGGGAACAGTCTTATTTTTAAATATTTTTCCCAAAAAATTAAATGTATTTAGTCCATAACTTAATTTGTGTTACTCCATCAGACACACTAAAAAGCAAGCTCATTTATTTGAATCCATCCAAAAACAGTGTTAAGTCTTCAGTTATGTAATATTGGTGTTCAGTAAAGTAATACATTCACTGTTTTTTTCTTTTTCACACAATTATGAACAACCCAGTTCTTAAATTCTCCTCAATCCTTTTAATATTAAACATATATCACCAATGATCTTAGGTAATTAAGACATAATATCATGATGTTTTAAAATTTTACACAATAAATTGAAAGAAAAAAAAAAAACCCAAGACATTTCTTTCAAAATTATCAAAAACCTTCACCTGACGGTGTAAAATACTGATGGAGTTGACAAAGGTCAAGCTGGGACCAAATATACAGTATACAGTGGCAAGAAAAAGGATGTGAACCACTTGCAGAATCTGTGAAAATGTGAATAATTTTAACTAAATAAGAGGGATCATACAAAATGCATGTTATTTTTTATTTAGTACTGTCCTGAATAAGATATTTTACATAAAAAATGTTTACATGTAGTCCACAAGACAAAGTAATAGCTGAATTTATTAAAATAACCCCGTTCAAAAGTTTATTAACCATTAATTCTCAATACTGTGTGTCATTCCCTGGATGATCCACGGCTGTTTTTTTTTGTTTTGTGATGGTTGTTCACAAGTCCCTTGTTTGTCCTGAGCAGTTAAACTGCTCAATGTTCTTCAGACAAATCCTCCAGGTCCTGCATATTCTTCAGTTTTCCAGCATCTTTTTCATATTTGAACCCTCTCCAGCAGAGGGGACTTCTGAACAGGATGAAGAGGACAAATTTTTTATTTTATTTTGTTCAAATATAAAATGTTTTCATTTAGTACTGCCCTTCAGAGGCAACAGAAGATACTTACATGTTTCCCAGAAGACAAATTAAGTACAATTTACCTTGATTCTCAAATTCAATATGTTTTTATAATTTTCACCCCCAACCACTTTTCTAACTTTAGCTAGTGTGTAATGTTGCTGTTTGAGCATAAACAACATCTGCAAAGTTACAACGTTCAAAGTTTAAAGCAAAGGGAGATATTTGCTTTTAAAGAAATCAATTTCTAAGGACTACAGCAAACGGCCAGTAGGGCTACTAGACATTCCTCCAGGGTCTCTGACATCACCAGCCCCAATATTTACATAAACCCCTCCGACCGAGAATATGAAATAAGGAGGGGCGAGGCCATTTTGTATCGCCGCGGGGAATAGTTGTTGTGGTAGGCTAGTTAGTAGGCTGGAGTGTTGTTGCCGCAATGCCGACGAAACGCTGTTATTTTCATCCGGATTGCAGGTCCACTTTGTTCAGCCTTCCTAGGGACGGGGGTGCGTTGCAGTGCATTTAACATACAACATGTTATATGCATGCGTGTATGAGACAGAGGGGAACACGGTCGCATTTGCAGCAGATATATGCTGCCCATCATAAATCAAAGCACGAGACAGACAGGGGTCGGAGGAGAAGACCGGAAAATGTGACATTATGGACAATATTCGTCTGTATTTGCAATACACGAGCAGCGGTTCAGCTGTGCGAGACAAACACTGCCAGTGTGTGAATGCACGACGGGCGCGCGCGGCTCCCGCTGCACATTTAACGGAGGAAAGCTTCCACAATCTTCGCGAGTTCAATGCAGGATTCGCACAACGGCTTGTCCTGAAAGATGGATTTAAAAACAGAAGCTGTTTACGTGCCACAACCTGTAAGTATGATTTTTTTTCGTCGATGCATTTTCCTGTAATAGTTCGTATTGTTAATTGTACTTTGTAGCAAGGAAGTAAACAGATGACAACGCTCATTTGGCTCTGCAAACCAGTTTGTTAAATGCTCATTCATACTTAGCGTTATCCGACAAACACCTAACGTTACAAACTTTTTAAAATCTCAACAGCGAACTTGGCATTAGTGTAAATGATTCTTTGATTAGGGCTTTTATGTATCGTTTATCTACAGGCATGCTAAACATGGTTCTGTGTTTGATTTGGATACTATAGTAAAGCCAATGTTTAGTGTTCGTTCTTGCGACAGATATTTGGCAAATCGTTCTAAAAATACAAAAGTAACGGTGCCATTCAGTAGCGATCACTATAGATCCGCAGTCTTTACTCTGGAGGACTGAACAGGTTCTGCTCGATCATCTTCACTAAAATTGTCTGGGTCTGATTCGGGCTCAAATTGGTATGGTTTTATTGACACCACTGTACTACTCAAAGCACAGCCTACCTGTAAAGGTAAGGGGCGTGATTCCGACCGTTTTTACAAGGAGGGACAGAGCAGTGTAGAATAAAGGTAAAATATATGAAAACTAATGCAATTTTTAAAAAAACGAAGCATGAACACATGTTACAGTGCACCCCACAAACAAAACAAAGCCTTCAAAAGAATGTGTTTTACCACCCCTTTAAAAGGCAATAACTTAAAGGTCCCGTTCTTCGTGTGTTTTTGAAGCTTTGATTGTGTTAACAGTGTGCAATATAACATGTGTTCATGTTTCGCGTGTAAAAAAACAGTATTTTTCACACGATTTACTTATCTGTACACCGCTGTTTTCACTCTCCTAAAAACGGGCTGACGAGTTCCTTGTTCTATGAAGTCCCTCCTTCAGAAATACGTAACGAGTTCTGATTGTGCCAGCGGTTCCTGTGTTGTGATTCGACAGCAGCTTAGCGCACGTGGAAAGGTCACGCCTCTTAACGGGGTGATGTATGATCTCTACAGCGTCCCTGGGAAAGCCAAACAAAGGTGATTTGACTCCGGGATGAAAATAACAGCATCTCGACGACATGGCGACAAACACACTGAAACGCAGCACTTCCTTTTCTCCACGCGACACGTCCTCTTCTCCACGTGGGACAGCAACAAGACCACGCCCCCTTTTTTCACGTTTCTTGTGGGCGGAGGTTAGTCTGTTCTACTGTTCTACTGACGTCATTTATGAAGGAAGTACCAGGATGTAGTCCAAGCCAGCCGTTCGCTGTAGGCTTTGAAAGGGAACTTCTGTTAAATAAAATATCTCGCTTGGCATTGAACTTTGAGCTTTATAATTTTACAGGTATTATTTATGCTCTAACAGCAACATTACACACTAACTAAAGTTTGAACAATGGGATCACGAAGAACCGGAATCGTCCCGTATTTGACACATAAAAGTCTTGTTCCGTATTGAACTGATACGGAACGCACTTTGTTCCGTATTTTTGAGAATCAATTCAGTGCAAATCCATGACAGACATTTTCACCGTTTTTTACCGTTAAAATCACAGTCATTTTTTGCAGTGTGCGGTAGATAGGCCAACTAATTTCTCCCCGTTTGTCTATGATCAGTAGTGATGGGGAGTCGACTCCAAAAGAGTCGATTCCTCGACTCTGAATAGCCCCAGCACAGGAATCGACTCTCGGTGTCGACTCTGTTGCTGTGTCCGAAATCACTCACTTGTTTAATAATTCTCTAATCCCTATAAAGTGCATGGCAGTTGAGTGCACTATAAGCAAGGAGTGAATTAAATGAAGCGAGGAATTCAGACACTGACGTAAAACATCGCGTCAGAGAGCTGTTGCGTCGCAGAAACTTCACACACATTTATTTGAGTGCTTACTTTAGAAATGGAAAACAGTCACAGCGACTTTAGTTTGTAATTATACATAACTTTTATACATTATACATTACTTTTTTTCCTGTGTAAAATTAGGTATCGGCAACAGCTAGGTAGAAATCCTGATAGCCTCATCAAGTCATCGCTAAATTGGACTTATTTGGACGATCACGCTAAAAGGAGCAAGGTTTTAATAAGGGGATTTTAAGGCTTTGTGTTGGGAGAGAAATAATTTAAGTGTGTAACAACTGCAATTTGTCTTATTTCTGACCCTGTTTTGATGTAACAGGGTCAGAAATAAGTGAAGACCTTAAGCTTTTTTTTTTTTTGAGTGAAGACCTTAAGCTATGATTAGTACAATGCATCTTTTTGCATGGGGATAATTATTTGTAAGTCCTTTATTGGGCCAATATGTAATGATCAATTTTCACAATTTTTTACAGTGCAGAAACTATACTGTGATGATGGAGTTGACATGTTAAGAGACTTCAATATTGTTTAAAATATTAAAATATACATAACTTCCAGTGTGTCCTACTGTGAGATCCACAATGAGCAGGAAAAAGTGAATGCTCCTCAGAGTTAAAGCTGCCCATGAAACTGCCTGATTTATTCAGAATTATAAAAAATCTTGTTGACGTTGACGCCATTTCAAAAGTGAGGACACAATTTTATAGCAATTTTTTAAATGGAAAATATAATTCAATATTTACTTTTTGTATTGTTTGATATCTTAAAGATCTCCGCCTTTTAATGTTACTGTGTATGTTTTAATTTGTTGCATTTTTAAACACTTTTTAACCACTTTTTACACTTTTTGTTTGGCAGTTTTACATTTGTGGGTTAAATTATACATGTATCCAAATATAATGTGTGTTTTTAAAATAATACTAAAGACATTATTTAAAAGTAGGCTATAAGCAATGGATGTCCTGAGTATACAATTTTCCCTTAGATGTAACTTTTTAAGTATTTTTTTATTGTGTTGATATTCTTACTTTTCACATTTAAATAGGGCTTTTGTGTTTGGGACATGTTTTGTCCCTTATCTCAAGAATCAGTTTAATTAATCAATTAATTCTAAAGGGAAGGTTATGGTAATCCACTAGTAATGACTCATATATTATCACCCTAACCCTTCAGAAGGAATTACTAATTATTTGGATCAGTATTCTAAATTGAAAAACATGATAACTCCCTAATATTGAAACCATTGTAAGCTTTTGTAATGTTTTGGATAGTAATGACTTAAGTGTTACTACATCCTTGCATCCCTACATCTTCAGTAAGGCTTTACTTAATGTCTTCTTAAACATTGGGTGTTTAAGAAGTGTTCTGTAGACAGTTAGGCAATATTTAGCCTTATGGTACAGGATGTTGCGTCCTCTACTGGTTCTTGCAGGAAATACAGCAGAATCATAATCAGCCATAACAAACACATACATGTTTAAAAATAATAATAATTTTACACCCTGAATATTTGACTCCGAGTTAATGTGTGCATATGAAAACTTTATACTGAAACGTTTAATGTTCTACTGTTTAATAATCAAGACAAACACGGACGTGTTGGTTTCAAAATGTAATTTATTTAATAACAAACAAAATGATCCTCTGAAAATCAATAGCAAATTACAGTGAGCTTACAGCCCTAAACTGTGAGAATTATTACAATTTAGTTTTAATATTTACTATCCCAGTGTAAATACACACAACCAGATCGTATTTCACACACTAATAAAATCATAAATGTTAATTCCAGGAATGAATGGTGAAAAGAAGTCTTGAAGCATGATTTTAGATTGCGAGTTGGTTGAAAACACATTTCAACATTGCAACTAAATATAATACATTTTTAATCAATCACCTAGATATCAAAGTAATATCTTATCTATCAAATAAGATCATGAGAAATGGAAAGAGCATTATCAGGAACTGAACATGGGCTCCAGGCCGTTTAAATTCTCCTGAGATAAACACAGATTTTCTTATCAAGCTGAGCAATGAGGTTTTGTGCTTGTGGATGTTCTGACTCCTGAGTCCCAGCACAGTGTGAGCACCGGCCCGACACAGCAGTCTTCTTAACACCACCTGATCTGCTACACCGCAAGCCAGTCAGAAACTACAAGAGACTGTTGAACCAGAATATTACAAACGATAAAGCTATGATGATTTCATGGCTCAGGTTTAATTAAGCATTGCAGGAAACTAATGAGTAAAATCTTCATCTTCACGATGCTTTCGTTTTTAAATGCAGAGACAATCGGTTGCTCCGGCCATTATTCATCTGTAAAAGAACATAAAAAACAATCAATTAATTAATTGTATATATATATACACACACACACACCGATCAGACATAACATTATGACATGTGAAGTGAATAGCACCGATTAGCTCTTCATCACAGCACCTGTTAGTGGGTGGGATATGTTAGGCAGCAAGTGAACATTTTATCCTCAAAGTTGATGTATTGGAAGCAGTAAAAATGGGCAAGCATAAGGATTTGAGTGAGTTTGACATGGGCCAAATTGTGATGGCTAGATGACTGGGTCAGTGCATCTCCAAAACTGCAGCTCTTGTGGGGTGTTCCCGGTCTGCAGTGGTCAGTATCTATCAAAAGTGGACCAAGGAAGTGTCCAATCCAGGGAGGCCCCACCTCGCAACTTACCGAAATGAAAGGATCTGCTGCTAACATCTTGGTGCGCGATACCACAGCACACTTTAAGGGATCTTCAACGGAGTCCATGCCTCGACAGGTCAGGGCTGTTTTGGCCCTGACCAGTTGCGAGGTGGGGACTCCATGGATCAGACTTGTTTTTTCAGCACATCCCATAGATGCTCGATTGGATTGAGATCTGGGGAATTTGGAGGCCAAGTCAACACCTCAAACTCATGCTCCTCAAACCATTCCTGAACCATTTTTGCTTTATGGCAGGGCGCATTATCCTGCTGAAATAGCCTACATCCACCAGGGAATACCGTTTCCATGAAAGGGTGTACACGGTCTGCAACAATGCTTAGGTAGGTGGTACGTGTCAAAGTAACATCCACATGGATGGCAGGACCCAAGGTTTCCCAGCAGAACATTGCCCAGAGCATCACACTGCCTCCACTGGCTTGCCTTCTTCCCATAGTGCATCCTGGTGCCATGTGTTCCCCAGGTAAGCGACACACACGCACCCAGCCATGCACGTGATGTAAAAGAAAACGTGATTCATCAGACCAGGCCACCTTCTTCCATTGCATATATATATATATACACACACACACTCACCTAAAGGATTATTTGGAACACCTGTTCAATTTCTCATCGCCCATGACCCTGTCGCCAGGTCATCACTGTTCCGTCATGGACCACTTTTGATAGATACTGACCACTGCAGACCGGAAACACCCAAGAAGAACTGAGGTTTTGGAGACCAGTCGTCCAGCCATCACAATTTGGCCCTTGTCAAACTCACTCAAATCCTTACGCTTGCCCATTTTTCCTGCTTCTAAAACAAGGATAAAATGTTCACTTGCTGCCTAATATATCCCACCCACTAACAGGTGCTGTGATGAAGAGATAATAAGTGTTATTCACTTCACCTGTCAGTGGTGGTAATGTTATGACTGATCGGTGTATATATACTTCATACACTTTCTATATATTAAAGAATCCTGACAAAATGAATCACCGTTTACACAATAAAATATTAATGAGCAAAACTGTTTTCAACATTTGTAACATGAAAACATCTGTAATATGAAATGTTATTTTGAGCAGCAAATCAGCACGTTAGAAAGATTATGTGACACTGAAGACTGGAGCAATGGAATAAATTACATTTTAAAATATATACAAATAGAAAAACAGTTTTTAAAATAACATTTCACAATGTTACAATTTTACTGTATTTTCGATCAAATAAATGCAGCTTTGGTGAGCATAAGAGACTTTCAAAAACATTACAAAATCTTACTGACCCCAAACTTCTGAAAAGTATAGAAAACATATTGTTATAAATTTAATAGCGATTTATCTAAATCTAAAGTGATGTGATCGGATCATCAAATAAAGGTTAAAATGAAAAACGTGTCAATACGTGTTAATAAAAATGTACATTATTTTCTGAGAATTTCAAAAGGGGTAAAGGAATAAAACCTTTTATTCTAGCTGTTATTTATGCTAAGGTGGACAATGGACATCATAAACATTTATATTGTACATTTGATATATTATACTTATTATATAACAATACATTTAATGCCATTTTTTTAGATCTTTGAGGGTGTTTAGTGTACACTTGCCATGATATCACTTCCTTTGATTCCTCCCCTTCCTCTCTTCCTGACAGCCTCTTGAGTTGGTTGTTGTCCTCAGCTTACAAACACATACACATATCCACTTTACAAGGTTTCACCAAATATTATACATCCATGCAGTGCCACTACATTGAGATAAAGAGAATATTTACCTGAGAGCGGCCCCTCTATTTCATCCAGCAGATTGATGGTGGAGTTTGCAGAGGCCAGACTGAGAGGAAGTCAAGGACCGAACACACTACAGGTTTAATACTACAACGGCATATAGCCAATTCTAGGATGAATTTTAAAATGAGCACTTTTAACTATTACAAGTTTAACTTTGGACATTCGTACAATAGGCTACATGATCAAATAATTAGATTTAGACACGAAGCTAACAGCTCCAGAAATAAAAATGTAAGAACTCTTCCTTTACACAACATACATAGATGCAAACTTTGGGCAGCGACTGTCTGGGCTGGACATATGAGGATATGACTGATGTTTGGGCAGAGCTCGCTTTTTGGACTTCTTCCTTCTGGTCTTCTCTGAGAATGACCTAGCAATTTCAAAAAGCTTCTTCCTTGTAGCTGTAGGTAATAATACAGTGGTCAGAATGGGGTGAGAGCTTAAGCCATTCAATAAAGTTGCTGTTAAGTTTTAAGCTTTAGGTCTGCGTTCTCTTACATTTGCCCATGTGCTTGAGTTTCTCCAGGAATAAGGCATCATCAGAGACAGATGAACAGGCCTCCTCGGACCCCGAGCCACAATTATCACCTACATCAAGTAAATGTAAATGATGACAGAATTTTGGGGTGAACTTAAGGTACAGCAGCAAAAACAACTAATATTAAAGAGGCCATTTTACAAAACAAAATGAGTCTACTAGAATAGGTGTTAATGTTCAAAAACAATTTTTTTTTTTTTTTTTACATATTTGACATAGTTGCAGCACCCCTCTTCCCAGTCTGTCAGTAACGCTCTGTTTAGTTCCTGTCTCTATAGAGTGCAACAGTCGGTTTCCTTTTTTTCATTTTCACATTCATTTTCTCCATAGGAAAATTGATTTTAAATGAGAACTTTTAAACCTTTAAAGACAGACCTATTTATTACTGTAAGATGGTATTTGCATCTAAGCTATCAAAATACTTAAATATTTGTATATGTGTGTGTATATTATATATATATATATATATATATATATATATATATATATATATATATATATATATATATATATATATATATATATATATATATATATATATATATATATATATATACACTCACCTAAAGGATTATTTGGAACACCTGTTCAATTTCTCATTAATGCAATTATCTAATCAACCAATCACATGGCAGTTGCTTCAATGCATTTAGGGGTGTGGTCCTGGTCAAGACAATCTCCTGAACTCCAAACTGAATGTCAGAATGGGAAAGAAAGGTGATTTAAGCAATTTTGAGCGTGGTATGGTTGTTGGTGCCAGACGGGCCGGTCTGAGTATTTCACAATCTGCTCAGTTACTGAGATTTTCATGAACAACCATTTCTAGGGTTTACAAAGAATGGTGTGAAAAGGGAAAAACATCCAGTATGCGGCAGTCCTGTGGGTGAAAATGCCTTGTTGATGCTAGAGGTCAGAGGAGAATGGGCCGACTGATTCAAGCTGATAGAAGAGCAACTTTGACTGAAATAACAGTCCCTCCAGAAAAACGCGATTATGCGATTGCATGATTTAATGCATAATCAGAGGAACAAAAAAGGAACACTTAGTGCTTCAGCATACCGAGACATTTTGGACAATATCATGCTCCCAACTTTGTGGGAACAGTTTGGGGATGGCCCCTTCCTGTTCCAACATGACTGCACACCAGTGCACAAAGCAAGGTCCATAAAGACATGGATGAGTGAGTCTGGTGTGGAGGAACTTAACTGGCCTACACAGAGTCCTGACCTCAACCCGATAGAACACCTTTGGGATTAATTAAATCAGAGACGAGCCAGGTCTTCTCGTCCAACATCAGTGCCTGACCACACAAATGCACTTCTAGAAGAATGGTCAAAAATTCCCATAAACACACTCCTAAACCTTGTGGAAAGCCTTCCCAGAAGAGTTGAAGCTGTTATAGCTGCAAACGGTGGGCCAACTCCATATTAAAATTTACGGATTAAGAAGTTATGCATGGAAAGGCAGGCGTCCCAAAACGTTTGATAATATAGTATATATACCGGTAATCAACATTTGTGCATTTTTTTTATTCGATTATGCTGTTCGCAATGCTTCATGGGATTGTAGTTCTTTCCCTTCACTAAAGCCGTTAAGTAAATAGTCTTGTACCTTTGTATTTTCGTCCGATTTTCAACAACTTTTTTGCTTCAAATCGTAGTTTGCAATGTTATGATTCACCTTGTAGCTGAGTGGCTTGGTTCATGGCTTATAACACTTTTTTTAAAATGCCTGTGGGAAAAATTAATGGTAAAATACCAGCACTGCTAAATAAAAGGGGCGGGAACTATTGAACTCTATGAAGCCCCTCCTTCCAAAAAGCACAATGTGATCTGATTGGTCAACTGTTTCTGTCGTGTTTTGGAAATGTCACACCCCTTACTATAACCACAAGTTTTAACTACTAACACAACTGAACCAGGCCTTGCCCCTTTTTATGCATATACCTTGGGTGAGAATTATTTAAATGAGGAATATTGTGACATGTATGTGGAGAATACGACCCATGTAGGCCATTATATGTGTGTTATGCTTTATGTGGCGGCACAAACAGGTTCAGATGAAGCTTCCTGTTAGTGTATGTGTGGCAGAGCAGCTCGCGCCGTGTGGCTGATGAATGAAGATGAAGGCAATCTACCTTCAGTGGAGTTCTCCGTGCAAGCGGATGAATGACCACACTGTGTTTTCTCGCACTTCTGACGATCTAAAACACAGCAGGCAACAGGGTCACTGAGGGCAGGTGAAGATCAGCCGCTCCAGAGTGAGTGGAGACAAGGGACTGAACAACACAACACTACAAACAGTGTGTTAGGAATGAAAGCTGTTCACACACACACACACACACACACACACACACACACACACACACACACACACACACACACACACACACACACACACACACACACACACACACACACACACACACACACACACACACACACACACACACACACACACACACACACACACACACCTCTGTGGTTAATTCAAAATGCATTTTAGCAGAATGACAGGAATGATGGTTTACAAATATGAGAATGAGAAACATTGCAAATCTTTTTGCAAATAGAAGGGAATAAAGTTTAAAATGTAGTACTTGATTAAAATGTATTTTAAATGTATTTGTACACCGCTTTTCATAATATAAATCATTCCAAAAAGCAGGTATAGTGAGGAAGAAATCTGAGAGGAACCAAGACTTCAAAAAGGTCCCAAATAATGGTAAAGACTGCAAAAAAGATGCTTGTCTGCAATGATGGTTTATGAATTCTTTACTATGAATGACAGGTTTTTTCACATGGAGAAATCCAAACATTATTTCATCCTAAGTGAAGTATGTTTGAAAAATGAGTGCCTGTGTGACAGTGTTTGCTCTTGTGTTCTTCTGACCTAGTTACACTACAGCTTTTGGGGAAATATCTGAAAAATGGCCTAATAGCAACTGGAATTGAATAAATAATACAAATAAAATAACCCACTTCCTTCAATTATGTATGTATTTAAATTTAAATATAAATAAATGAATATTAATATAGTAATATAAGTAAAATGCAACATTTAATTGTAATTTAAAGTCGACGTGAAATAGAAATTCATCCTATTGACCGTAAGCTGAGACTCAGATCTGCCTCCATCCAGTTAACAACTGTTGAATTGAACCAAGTCCCTGCCCTTCATTTTTTCCTTTTCGATAATCCGCGTAATTCGGAAGTTATGTCACAATATAGAAAAAAATCAGCTGCCACTTCCGTTACATTGTGACTTTAAGACAAAAGAAGGCAATATGAAATTCACATTGAGGTCCTCATATCATATATATATGTGTGTGTGTATGTATACCTATCTCCAGAGCTATGAGGAAGTCTCTGTTACGCTGTAGCTCTTTCATGAACTCCTGATTCTGCAGGAAAAGGGCGATTCTCTCGTCCTCCAAGTACTGTTTCAACTTCCTGTCCTGTTCAGATGACCAAACGCTACCTGACAGGGCACCACTGCTGGATGAGAGCTGTGTCAGGGATGACAAGGAGGAAGAGGAGGAGGAGGAAGGCTGAGACAAGCTGCTCTGAGAACGCTGTGGGGGAACAAAAACCACCAAAGACATTTTTACTAAAATGACAAAAAAAAAATCAAGCATGAGACAATTGATTTGCTTTGCCTGGCCTCAAATCTAGTGAATTTAGATATTAACAGAAGTCTTTGAATCAAGATGTAATGCTTGTTTTTGTAAACTCGTGATATTTGTGTGTATTATTGAAAGGACTTGTACCTCAAAATTCTACAAAAGTATATGTATATAATATTGCCACTGTATATGAATCAGTGAATCTGGACACAAAGCAGGGGGTGGGGGGTGTTGAATCTGCATCTTTGATATAGACCATTGTAAACACATGATATTTAGCCATGATTTGCATGCTAGTAATTTGTAAATCCACCTGAAGACTCTCTGACTGCTGAGGCAGGATCCGCAGGAAGTCATCGGGGAGGTTGCCTAGTAACGGTGGATTCCAGTTCCTGTATCTTCCGACCTGCTGATGCCCAGGAGGGGGATAATCATCGAACCTGGGAAAATGATGAGTATAAAATAAAAACACTCATTCTTCTTCTGAAACACACACCTTTAATCAGAAAGGCCTGATGGGATCCTCATCTTGTGATTTAAATAATTTATAAGACACTGTTGTTAATTGAGTTCACACACTAATAGTTTCCATCCATTAATTTTATCTGAATTTTGGGATATCGCATACAAAAAAAAAGCCAAGATGTGCATAAAATCTTAACTTGTGTGCTCAATTGAGGTGGATGCATTTTTACGCAATTAGAAGACATGCATAAATTACAACTGGAAACACATTTACCAAATAAATCCCTTGTGTGCAACAAAAAAATAGATTTTCTTTAGAATAGACCTAACGCATTGCACATGTTGTTTTAGTCATTCTGAAATGCCTGAGCCAAAGTCTATTATCAAAATGATTTAATTTGAAGATCAAGGTAAATTGTACTTAATTTGTCTTCTGGGAAACATGCAAGCATTTTCTGTTGCTTCTGAAGGGCAGTACTAAATGAAAAAATATATATATTTAAACAAAATAAGAAAAATGTGGACATCTTCATCCTGCTCAAATGTTTTCACCCCCCGGCTCTTAATGCGTTGTGTTTCCTTCTGGAGCATCAGTGAATGTTTCAATCTTTTTTTTTTTTAATAGTTGTGTTTGAGTCCCTCAATTGTCCTCAGTGTGAAAAGATGGATCTCAAAATCATACAGTCCCTGCTGGAGAGGCTTCAAATATGCAAAAGATGCTGGAAAACTGAAGAATATGCAGGACCTGGAGGATTTTTCTGAAGAACATTGAGCAGTTTAACTGCTCAGGACAAACAAGGGACTCATGAACAACCATCACAAAACAAAACAAAAAACAGCCGTGGATCATCCAGGGAATGACACACAGTATTGAGAATTAATGGTTCATAAACTTTTGAAAAGGTTTATTTGAATAAATTCAGCTATTATTTTGTCTTGTGGACTACATGCAAAAAAATGCATGTAAAATATCTTATTCAGGACAGTACTACATAAAAAATAATGCATTTTGTATGATGTCTTTTATTTTGTTAAAATTTTAGAAAAGTTTTAAAAAAGATTCTGCAAGTGGTTCACATACTTTTTCTTGCAACTGTACATTCTACCAATTTTAAAATTGCACTAGATTTTGAATTTTGAATGAAAGGGGCCTTTGAGTTCCCTTATGAAAACAGACTGTTTATGATTACTACTAGTGATTTTCAAGATGAAATTGTTTATAAAGCATAACAGGGACTGTAAAATATGTATTGTAGGTATGGGATTGGCATATGTTGAGTTTTGATATTAAAGGGTCACTGGGATTTTTTTGGGGATTTTTTTGATTGGCCTTTGGGTTAGTTTTGTTTCACAGATCTGGCACCCCTTGTCCTGTAGTGTGTTTTGGGCAATATTCCATTAGGATTTAATGGTTTTAACATGCCCCCAATAGAAGGCAACAAATTACCAGTAGAGATCCACAGGGACGTTACAGTTTCCATTAAATCCAATACAATTCCCCTTATAACCATTACAAATTCTATAAGGGTTTCTATTGTTTTTTTTTCAGCAGGGCGAGAATTCCACAAATCAGATCAGTTAGAAAATATATAGATTAGTGGTCATACAGCTTGAAAATTAAGTTTATAAATTTGGTCTCAGAAGAAGAAAAAAAGAGGCTTAAATAGTAGATCAGCCAAAACAACATAAGCAACAAAGTAAATGCAGACACAATATCTCTCACAGATTAAAGTCGTATTAAACTTATTATTAAACTATTATTAGTAGTAATTTCTTCCAACAGAAAACCCGGTTAGATGTTCTTCTTGCCTGGGTGGTGGTGTGGATGGAACATCTGCAGGATGTTTTCTGTCATAGATGTGCATGTCATAGGAGGGTGGAGCGTAGACGGGTGGAGGCTCCTCATCTGAGCTGTCCGGCTCCAGCGTTCTCTCCAGGATCTGCAGCGGAGGTTAGATGGAAAGATTATTTTGTGCATTAAGATGTAAAAAGACCAAACTTTTAGTCTCAACAAATCTAAATAGAAGTTTCTAGACTAACCTCTGGAGGAATGCTGTCCTCAGAATCCGAGCTGTCATCCGTGGCTTGGCTATCCAAGCTCATCTGCAGGAGCTGGTCAATGGTGGAGTCGACAGCACCTTGGTTAGCCCTCAAGACACACTCAATAACCTCATGCTCCATGCTGGGGAACATAGTCTTAAAGTCATCCATAGCCTGGCTAAACTCCAAACGCCGGACCTGACGTGGAGGCCTCCTGTTATTGAGCTCTCCTGAGGCAGCGTCGCTCCCTCGTGTACCGCTGCCATGGTTACTGTTCGTGTTACTCCGGCGGAAAAGGCTGGTCATCATTTACAGAACCTCCCTTCCACTCAAAACTGCCCATCCACTGCAGTGGCCCCACCCCTTGACCTATGCACCGCCTCCGGCCACGCACGTTATCCACTCATGATGCCCCTGGAGGTGAGCTTCAGTATATAGAGAAGCAGCATTGGGTAAAATTTTCTGCTGATAGCTAAGACTCAACCACATCCAGGACTGGCTGGGCTTCCTAGAATGCCTTGCTCTCGCTCTCACAGTCCCCTTCAAGTCAACGAACAGCGGCCCACTCCTGAAGACCTACATCAGAACAGCAAAATGTTAACTATTGATATGATAAAGTTAAAGTTGCATTAAGATTTTATATATGTACAGTTGAGGTCAGAATTATTGGCAACCTTGGTAAATATGAACAAAGATGGCTGTAAAAATGAGCCACTGTTTATCCTTTTGATCTTTCATTCAAAACATTTGCAAAAATCTAACCTTTCATGTAAGTTTCACAGGATGATAAATATGAGGAAACACAAAGGCCAAATTCCATTCATTCATCAAAAACCCAAGAATATAGTTCTGATGTGCAGCAGAAGATTGTTGAGCTTCACAAAATAGAAAGTAGCTGTAAGAAAATAGCTAAAGCATTGAAAATTCCCATTTTCACCCCCAGGGCAATAATTAAGAAGTTCCAATCAACTAAAGATGTTAAAAATCTTCCTGGAAGAGGACATGTGTCTATATTGTCCTAATGCACGGTTAGGAGAAGAGTTTGAGTGGCCAAAGACTCTCCAAGGATCACAGATGAGAATTGCAGAGATTAGTTGAGTCTTGGAGCCAAAAAGCCCCAAAAAACAACAACAACCCGGACATCACTACATGTTGTTTGGGAGGGTTTAAAGTAAAATCCTTCTTGCTCATCCAAAAACAAACTCCAGCATATTCAGTTGTCAGACACAACTGGAACTTCAAACGGGACCAGCATCGATGGTCAGATGAAACTAAAATAAGAGATTTTTGGCAGCAAACCCACCAGATTGGTTTGGTGCAAACAGGGATAAAAAGTATCCCATGCCCAGGGTTAAATATACCGCTGGATCTTTAATGTTGTGGGCCTATTTTTTTGCTGGAGGTCCTGGACAAACATTTGTGAAAGAATGGGTCACCATAGGAGCTCACTGAATTCAAGTGTGGTGCCGTGATAGGTTGTCAGCTGTGCAATACGTCCATTTGTGAAATTTCCTCACTAATAAATATTCCACGGTAAACTGTTAATGGTATTATAACAAAGTGCTACAGACCTCCAAACTTTGTGTGGCCTTCAGATTAGCTCAAGAACAGTGTGTAGAGAGCTTCATGGAATGGGTTTCCATGGCCGAGCAGCAGCATCGAAGCCTTACATCAAGTGCAATGCAAAGCGTCGGACGCAGTGGTGTAAAGTATGCCGCCACTGGACTCTAGAGCAGTGGAGATGGGTTCTCTGGAGTTTTCACTTCATGCTTGAATCACCCTTCTCTGTCTGGCAATCCGATGGATGAGTCTGGATTTGCCGGTTAGCAGGAGAACGGTACTTGCCTGACTGCAAGTTTGATGGGGTTATGATGTGGGGTTGTTTTCAAGGGTTAGGCTTGGCCCATTAGTTCCAGTGAAAGGAACTCTTAGCTTCAGACATTTTGGTTATTGAGTGTGTAATAATTTCATGCTTCCAACTTTGGGGATGGCCCCTTCCTGTTCCAACATGACTGCGCATCAGTGCACATACAAGGTCCATAAAGACATGGATGAGCGAGTTTGGAGTGGAGGAACTTAACTGGCCTGCACACTGAGTCCTGACCTCAAAACAATAGAACACCTTTGGGATGAGACTGCGAGCCAGGCCTTCTCGTCCAACATCAGTGCCTGACCTCATAAATGCGCTTCTAGAAGAATGGTCAAAAATCGCCACAAACCCACTCCTAAACCTTGTGGAAAGCCTTCCCCGAAGAGTTGAAGCAGTTATAGCTGCAAAGGTTGGGCCAACTCCATATTAAACCCTATGGATTAAGAATGGGATGTCATTAAAGTTCATGTGCATGTAAAGGCAGGTGTCCCAAAACTTTTGGCAATATAGTGTACATGGTATCAAAGATTGTAGCATATTCCAACAAATAAAAAATCAAAACCTGACAGCCTCTGCTAGAAATCTTATAATAGGCCGTGGTTGGATCTTCTATTAGGCCAATGTTCCAAAACAAACATCAAAATCAACACAAAAATGTCACTGAGCACAAAATGAAGCTTTGCCATGACCATCCCAGTCCAATGACCTGAACCCTATAAAATGAGTGGGGTGAACTGAAGAGAAGAAGCACCAACATTGAGATGGGAATCTGAAGGATCTGGAGAGAATCTGTATGAAGGAATGATCTCCCCAGGTATTATAGGAGAAAACTCAGAGCTGTTATCTTGGCAAAACGAGGTTGCAAAAAGTATTTAATAAAAGGGTGCCAATAATTGTGGCCAACGTGTTTTGGAGAAAAGCACTTATTTCATATTGTGATTTACCCCCTACTTTCAGTTCTTTTACTTCAATGAAAGGTTAGATTTTTGCAAATGAAAGATCAAATGGATAAACAATGCAGATTTATTTTTACAGCCTTTGTTCATATTTACCAGGGGTGCCAATAATTCTGACAACAATTGTAAATGCATTAGGGATAGTGCATATCCTGTAAAATGACATAATTTTATCAACATTTTCACAATTGTATTATCACATTTTTGTAAATGGTGCAGCATTGTGAAGTATAGTATAAATATTCCATAGTCTCATTTAATATGAGCCGGTGTTATTTCAGAAATGTTTTTATCCATATTTGAATTAGCTTGTATTTTTATATTTTCAGATTTAATTTGGTTTACGTTTTAGTAATGTGCTTTTGTCATTTTTATTCATTTTTTTAAAAATATTTCTATTTGATTAATTTAGTTTAATTTGAGTAATTTCAGTACTTCAACTTATTTATTTCAGTAAGTTGCCAAAACAACATTTCTATTTTCATTCTTTAAGTTTTCCGTTTTATTTTAGCGTTATTTCAGTTCAACACATTGTTTAGCATAGTTTTAGTTAACAATAAAATTGAATTTGATATGTACGTATATTTTTTATTTATTTACGTTTTGATAGATTCTACCGTATTCCTTGGTTTTAACATCACATCAGTGCAAGAGGGATTAACAATTGTCTTTGATTTTCAAATATAATTGTTTTAATTCATTCTCATAAAGGTTGAACAAATAATGCAGTCAACAGATGAAATATTGTCTCAAAATTCATACTAACCTCAAATTATTTCAAGGTAATATGAATTGTTTCTGAAACATTTTAATTAATGTAAGAAAATATATTATTTTAGATAATAAAGCATAGACACACACATATATATGCACACACATGAGCAGCATGAGTCATACAGTGGACGGCCCCCATTGGACATTAAATGGATCAGGGTCATTAACAAACAAGGCTTCCAAAAAAGACAGGGTAGATTTTTAAACTCTTTAAAGGGCACATTTCACCCTCACTCAATACATGGTCAGACGTACATCATATACATGCAGTGTGCTTCACGCTCCCAAATATGTATCGATTTCCTACCTACTGTCTTTCTGCAGAGGAGATGCAGGCTCACACCAAAAGATCCACCAGGAAGCGACTACAGCCAGCAAGATAAACCTTTAGCTCCCATCACAGGCTGCGGGCTCCTCTATAAAATCCATCATCGGAGAGGTTCGGATATCCCTCGCTCCCATTTTCATCTCTCCACATTAATCTCCACCTAAAACCAAACAGGCAGCACTAAATATAGCCACAGACTCTGGCACAGTTCGCCAGCGAGCACAGGAACAGTAGCAGCTTAGTGATGTCTCTAAAGAAGGGAGGATGTGCCCTTGTGAATAACATACAGCAGAGGGCTGACGTCATCCATAGTTAATACGCCTGCTGAGCTGATATCAGTTAAGCAGGGGTATGTGTGACCCACTGAGATGGATTAGAGCCGGAGGAATGCCACACAGTGCAAGATCTGATTGATAATTGTGAAAGATCTCAGCACGGCAGAGGTGTTATCATAATGGGGGCAATCATCTTCTAGCAACACAGGAACACTTGTTATTTGAAATTACGGCTATCATCAACAGTCAATGTGATCAGAGCCTGTTGGTCTTGTATCCATGGCAACCCCCATGACTATCAATCCCGCTGTTGTTGGACCCTCGGAGTAAGTGATTGGTTAAAGAAGCTCAGAATAAACAACAGCAGTATGTCGTCAAAACGACCGGCCCCTCAATGCCAAACCCAATTCAACGCTTCAATCAATCTTGCAGTTAGTCAGAAACACATAATACAAAATCAATAAAAGCTGCACTGTAAGTGTAAAGCTTTTCAGATATAAAACTGAAACCGAATTGAATCAGATGAAGGTCAAACCTGTGATCAAAACGTCATTCGCACTACAGGTCATTTAAAGAGGACCTATTATGCTTTACATTTTCAACTTTGTTTAGTGTGTAACGCCTCAATTGTAGTCTTCAGTTTTCTTCCGGGAACACAAAAAAGGGACAGAGCCTGGATGAGTTGCATTAATAGCGTTGACCAATCACAATACATTGGTCTAGCAAACACTGCGCTTTTCAGAAAGAGAAGGCTTCCCCTGAAGGCTTCCTGCTCTGTGGAAGCTGCAGGAAGCCGTCAGCCTCCAGGGCGGCGGCAGTTCAGGGTACCAGGTAGGTGGCGGTAGTTCAGGGGCCCAGGGTGAAGCCGGCAGTTCAGGGGCCAAGGGTGGATCAGCCTCCATGGCCTCCACCCTTGGTTTGGCCACTATGGCCGCAGACGTATAAATTCAAACTGTGACAGCTGTGTTTCCACCGCAGGAACTAGGGACTTTGGAGTGTGTTTCAACAGCAGGGGCCAGGGTCTAAATGGGTCTAAGTTCCGGGTAAAAATGTCCCCCTCAGAAAGTTTCTGTTCGCACTAGTACTTTTTCAAAGTTCAGGAACTTTCAAGGGTGGAACTTGGGCGCTGAACATGCTGATTGGTTGAGTTCACACAGCATTGTGATTGGTTGACGCTGCATTTTATTTCAACCACCATTCTTAAACGTCTGTTGCGATGCATGCAGTAAGAATTGTTTGCTATTCGAATCAACAATTGAGTTTAAAAAAATACGACCGATTGACCAACGACAAGGTTCAGGCTTTATTAAGCTTATATGCGGAAGACTAAATCCAGCAGAACTGGAAAGTCACGCACAGTCCTACATCACCGGACTAATTTGACTAATCTTCACAGTATTTTAGACTGCAAGGTCTGGGGGGAAAAGTTCCTGGGACAAATTTTTCTGGGTAATTACGGTGGAAACGCGGCTAAGATACCCTGATTGTCTTCTATTTCCAGGTAGTGCACACTCTAACGGCTAATATTGTCCACAACCCATTGTACGTTGTATGTGGATTTAATTAAAACTACAAACATGAATAAAAAGTGTTTAAAAAACTACAAACATGGTTGATGTGCCAGACCGACGGTTAAGTAGAGATGGGTTTTGACTTGTGATTGCGGTCTTCACGTGCTAATTTTAATTATAAAAAAGAAGTTTCCTAATCCTAATTCCTCAAGTCATAATTACACACATATGCACACATACGTATTCAAACGCGCTTGCCTATAGGCTAAACAGATAATATTTGCGTACATGCCGTCGCCGATTTCGCAGGGTGGTGTTTTTTTTTCGTGGTGGTGGTATAGCTTCAAAACTATTTCAAAACCTATTTCATGGTTTGCGTTCTCCGGTCACCAGATGCTGTTGCCGTGCGGATGGGCGTCTGCAACGCATCGGGGGTTTTCTGCTTTAGATGAGGATGGTGTTTAGTGTTGTTTAAGTAGCGCCAAATTAAATAACTAATCAGTTTTTACAACATTTATTATATTTATGCATTTAGCAGACGCTTTTATCCAAAGCGACTTACATTGCATTCAAGTGACACATTTTACATATTTGTCAGTTCTTGCTTTCCCTGGGAATCAAACCCATGACCTTGACGTTGCTAGCGCCATGCTCTACCGTTTGAGCTACAGGAAAGTTTAATCACTCAAAAACGTTAGCGTTTTTCTAAAGCAAAATGTATTTCCTTTTATCACTGTAAAGCAAGGCTGTAACCATGACTTGTAACCATGGGGGGAGAGTCTCCACAATGGCATTAAGCGATAGATTGACGCGCTCGTCTGTGTGAAGACTGTGCACTGCACGAGTCAAAAGAGAACGTAAACCCCGCCTACTTTGATTTAATTGGCCATCTCAATCATTTTGACATTGACAAGCGCCGTTAGACCAGGCTAAAAGTTATGGGGGGGACTTGTCCCCCTCAATGTTTATGGTGGTTATGGCCCTACTGTAAAGCCGCTTTGAAGCAATCTGTGTTGTAAAAAGCGCTATATAAATGAAGGTGACTTTTCTACAATCGCCTTGTCTTGTTGTAGTATAGTGCATGTTTACATAGGCCTACATCACATACATAATAATTTGAAGCATATTGTATGTTTTATACACAGCAAAAATAGCATGACAGAAAATGCTGTATTTGACAGAAATTCCAGATCTGTCAGCAAGCTAGATAGATAGCTTGTGAATGTTTATATGGTTGTCAACAAATGGGACACTAAATATCATGTTGGCTTTAATAACATTTTCCCAATAAATAGGCAAGAATAAACCTGGTGTCCTCCATGATTCCTGTTCATTCAGGCAACAAAGTACTTGATTGTGATGAGCTTCAGAAGTGGGAAGTAGGAAATCTTAACGAATCAGATCAACCTATTATGACTTGGAAAGACTTGATTACTTTTATGCTCTCCATTCATTGTTACTGAATGGGGGAAAAAACAATTAATTCTTCAACATTTCACATTTTGTGTTTATGAAAGAAAATCAGTCACACATGTTCAGTTCAACATAAGGGTGGAAAAAATAATTTCCGATGTTTCATTTTTGGATGAACTACTCCTTTAAAAGGATGAACAAATCGTATTTGACTCCTTTTGGCACAGGACGTAACTGTGAATCTGCCAAGATGGCATACATACAACAGCCCTGCCATTAATAACAAGCTATAAACAAAGTTTTTTTTAATGAAATTTAGAACATTGTCCCTGCCAAAATGATCTCAATCTCCCTTTCTGTATTATGCCAAATTCTGATGCTTTTCTGGCTGATTCAGCGTCCAAGAGGAGAGTGAAATCCAAGTGGACAGATTGTGGTGTCTGACAAGGAGAGCTGTTATCACCACAGGAGTCGTCTGTGGGTTAGTGCTTATGTCAGAACACACGCCTGCTGTCTATGTATAAAAGTAGCAGCATGTTCACTGGCACCTCTCTACACTATGCTATCATTAGCCCTAATTGGCCCAAACGCACAAGGATAATAAATTCTAGTAGTCGCTTACACATTTTTAATATTTAGTTTGAATTCATTTTATTAGAAGCATATTTTATTGCAAAGATGCATGCATTTTCTCCAAATATATAAAGTTTGACCCAAAGAAAAGGGGAACAGTTGCATAGTGTGCACTGAAACAAAAGCACGAGCAGGGCTTTGACATTGTCCTTGTTTCTGACCTGGTTCTGCTGAGACTGAAGGAGAAAAGAGAAGAAGAGAGGACAGGAAGGAACAGTGCAGAGGGGAGGTAAAAGTCCACTACTTTAACAATGCCATTTAAACTGAAGCAATCAAGTTGCAATGCACGTCACCTCAAATAAATACCACAACAGCAGAGACTTAATAGGATCTCTGATCTCAGCCGATCCGTGAAACTCAGCCCTAATTTAATGAGACTAAATCATGCCAGATATTAGAGGCATATGGTCAAACATTTGGAAGAAAACGGATCCTATCCCAGAATCCTTTGGGAGGTCAAACATCAGTCTGCTATCAGCTAATATGGCACCATAAGCAATATTAGGCTACTGTGGAAAATATTAACATATCACAGATAGAAGATTTCACCAAGTAGAACATGTTCCTGGATCAACATCATTAGATTTGAGGGATAGTTTTCTTATTTTTTAGTTAATATCCAATTTAAAGGAACATTCCACTATTTTTGAAAATAGGCTCATTTTTCAACTCCCTAGAGTTAAACTGTTGAGTTTTACCGTTTTCGAATCCATTCAGCCGAATTCCGGGTCTGGCCTTGGCACTTTTAGCATAGCTTAGCATAGATCATTGAATCTGATTAGACCGTTAGCATCTCGCTCAAAAAATGATCAAAGAGTTTAGATATTTTTCCTATTTAAAACCTGACTCTTCTGTAGTTACATTGTGTACTAAGACCAACGGGAAAAAAAAAAGTTTCTAAAAATTAGAAAAAAAAAATCTAGGCCGATATGGCTAGGAACTATGCTCTCATTTCTGCGTAATAATCAAGGAACTTTGATGCCATACCATGGGTGCAGCAGGCGCAATGATATTACGCAGCACCTGAAAATAGTCCCCAGCTAGGTAGCTTCCAACGTGACCGGCAGTTTGTGTACAGTATTTTGCGGACTCTAAGTCGCATCAGTCAAAAAATGCGTCATGAAGAGGAAAAAAACATATAAGTCGCACTGGACTATAAGTCGGATAGAGAGGCAGTTGCGTTGCATGAAGCGGTAACAACAAGAAGGCCCGCCTGCAAAGTCATTTATATTCATCTGCTTGGCAACTACCAGGGTGTGGAGACGTAACTGCACCGTTGACAAGCCTCTCCCGGCAGAGCGTTGTTCAAGCACCCATCTGTGGACTCGTTCCTCCAGCTCTGGCCATCTTGCTTTCAGTCGCGATTAGCCATCTTTGTTTTCTTCGCTACAGTTAAAGGGTAACTTCAGTGTTTTAGCATTAAGCTTTGTATTAAAACTGGGTCATTTACGCCAGTCCGGCACGGTTTCAGATCGCATATGGAAGCTAAACTATCACAGGAATTAATTGAAAAGTTGAAACACTCACTTTACTCTGTACCACGCTCCGTTATTATGATTGTCCGTGCGGCCGTCTGTGTCTTACATTCTGTGCGTGAGATCTCTCCCTTATGGGCGGGTTGATAACATGCGGAACAGCTCCATCTAGTGGCTGTAGTCTTTAGCCTCTGGCCAAAAAATTCTCCGATGACGCAAAATGACGATATCTGCGTCACCTGAGGATTTTTTCCAGAAATAAAATGCATAATTCTCTCGTCTCAGGGGGATATGAGGGGAGAAAGTACCATAATTTGAATATACTACCGGGTTTCTACTTATACAAAGCCTAATGCTAAATCACTGAAGTTACCCTTTAAAGTAACCTCTTCTTTTCGCCAGTCCCTCACAAGTTTCTCACTCACTCCAAACTTTCTTTCTGCTGCTTGATAACCGTTTTCGGCTGCTTATATAACTACCTGCAGTTTGTAATCTGCAGAATAGGATTTTCTTTTTGGGGGCATTTTGTTTGTGTTCAGTCTTTCTCATTTGATTTATATTTTAGTTAACAGTTTTTCAGTTTTCAGTAAATTTTTACAGGGGTAGACTACAGGAGCAGCATACAGCGCCCTCTCGTGGCTGTAGATGTAAATGTTTTCTCTTGTCAGTCAGTATGAATTAATTTTGACAAAAATTTATAGTCGCACCTGACTATAAGTCGCAGGACCAGCCAAACTATAAAAAAAAAGTGCGACTTATAGTCCGAAAAAAATACGGTAGTTGCAGGTATTCCAGTTTAAATAGATACGGTTCAGGATCTGCACGCACCAAAGTAAATATCTTCTGAATCGTCTCTCTCAAAAAAGTCTCCATGGTTACAAGGCACGCTCCTTGTGCAAGCAGATTGGTTATGTTGACAGTAGATAGCCTATTTTCAGGTGCTGCGTAATATCATTGCGCCTGCTGCACCCATGGTATGGCATCAAAGTTCCTTGATTAATACGCAGAAATGAGAGTATAGTTCCTAGCCATATCGGCCAAGAAAATAGCAACTTTTTATTTTCCATCGGTCTTAGTACACGATGTAACTACAGAAGAGTCAAGTTTTAAATAGGAAAAATATCGAAACTCTTTGGTCCTTTTTTGAGCAAGATGCTAACGATCTAATCAGATTCAATGATCTATGCTAAGCTATGCTAAAAGTGCTACCGCCACACCTGGAGATCAGTGTTTGGCAGTGTTTTATGTAACTTCAAAGGGTTTCCTGTAAAATGACACCAACATTTTTAATTTAGACCACTGTATGTGGGCATTGGAAGCTTTTCAATTTGGATAGGCCAAATCCAGGCGGAAATGGTACCAGAGTAATTTAGTGTAAATAAGTTACTTTGTGTAAAACAAATGCCAAAGTGATGCATATCTCCAGAAAGTAGAGCTAAGCTTTCAAATGGTACCACATATGAGGTCAGAGCTCCTCCACAGACATTTAAAATTGAAAGTCCGCAGAGTTTAAGTGGTCAACTGTTTAACTCTAGGGGACATGGAAAATGAGCCTATTTTCAAAAATAGTGGAGCGTTCCTTTAAGCTTACAACGGTTAGTGGCTTATTCACATATCCTCTGAAGATTAGGGATAGGGAACATTTAAAAAAAAAAAAAAAACATTGTAATGCCACATGGTTATCATTTTTATTATTTTACACTTAAAGAAATGGAAAAGATTTTTTAGCACGCTAAAGAAAACAAAAATGCTAAATGTTAGACAGCTAAAAGCTTTATCATATAATCATAATTATTTTTGAATAACATTTTAAAAGATCAAAATTCTGCCCTTTTATGATTTATTTGTTTGTTACGAATAGACATAAGTGGACCAGAGACACAGGTGAGTTTTAGCAAACTCTATCACATCATCATGTAGTAACATAACAGCACCCTGCTTTAAGAGACCTGCACTATATATGAGGTTATTATTAGAACATAACCGCAGGAAAGATTAATGAGGCCTGCATTAATAGAATTTTAACAGAACAGAGCTTCAGTAGTAAATGTATCTAAATAAACTCACACTCAAATCATCCGGCAAAGACACCAGCAGTAGAATGAGGATGAGATCTTACCAGCTGAAGCGATCGGCTCTGATCACATTACTCGATGCTACGTTCCTCCATGTTGTGTGGCCTATAAACAGTGATAACAGCAGACGGTGGCGTTCACAGCGCGTCAGATGATGAGTCTTTATCGGCTCTTGAGCGCTTGAGGTGTGGGCAGATTATCCTCCTCTCACCGCGCTCAAGAGCATCTAGTGGATACAGGTGAGTTAAGCGTCTCAGCATTTATTACAAAAGATATAATCAACTCCTGAGTTTGAAATAAAATATTATAGGTTTTCATACTTCAATTATGTTAAATTTCTTAAATATTAGGTTAAATGAATACTAAGTTAATACTAAAAATATAAACAATAGGCCCATATTGTCAATTTTTGAAAGAAATTAATATTAATGTTTTATTCATCAAGGATAAATAAAATGCATAAAATGATAAAAAAAAAAATAATAATGCTATTTTATGAACTTGCTATTCATCAAAGTATCCTGAAAAATCGGTATCAAGGTTTTAACTAAAAATATTAAAGCCCCACTGTGGTGAAAATCAAGTTTTTAAATGTTGTTTATATGTCTGTGGTGTTTTTAATATGCTTATAGACAAACCATGTGCAAATTCATAAGTCAACCACATTGCTGAGTATTTTCTTTTTAAAACTTCAGTGAACCAAAGACAGTCTCAAAAAGGCAAGATGTTTCTGACTTCACAAACTACCTTGTAACCAATCATGTCAACTTGGGGGTGGGCTTTAGCATATCATTACTATGCCATGAAACAGGGGAGTTTAAGAGAAGAGTTTTTTCTGTTGATATAAAAAAAATCGGGTAGAGTGAGTGTGTATATAACGATGATACAATGAACTATATGCTTTTCTCCACTGACGTTCTGAGTTGTTCAAAGCGTTTAGGATGCTGATTGTAATGCAATCAGAGTTCACACTGCCCGATTTTAGGCCCGATTTTGATTTGCCGACAGGTTTCGGGAAATCGCAGACAAATGCCCGAAATCACAGGCAAATCGGTGCCCGTGCACGTGAGTGACAACCACAGTGTTAATTATCAATGATGCGATCAGAGAGAATCGCAGACGAGCATGGGCGTCGGAAGCAAAAAAAAATGTGGGTGGGTTCTCTCCATAGACTGTAAAAAAAATATGGACGTAGTGCCTGTGACGTCACCCATAGGATTCTGAAGAGCAGTTCTGAAGCGTAAAGTAGGGTCGAGCTGGACGTTGCCATTTTGGCAGCGCGTCATCGTTCGTCACTCCCGGAAAACAGAAAATGGGCAAAGAGGCGGGACGTAGGCGGAGCTGAGGTGACGCGATGACTAACAGACAGCAGATAAATGGCTATCCACCTGTCACTCAAAGTGGCCACACCCTTAATTATGCAGAACCTTAAGGCTTTATATAATGTAAACGAATGAGTTATAAAAAAAACATTCACCCCCCTCACAGTTGTCATGAAGGGCAAAATTAACCGTATAGACCAAAACCACAATTTGTGTTAAAGGGTTAGTTCACCCAAAATTGAAAATAAAGTCAGTAATTACTCACCCTCATGTTGTTCCAACCATGTAAGACCTTCGTTCATCTTCGGAACATAATTTAGTATATTTTTGATGAAATCTGAGAGCTGTCTCACTCCTCCATAGGCTTTCAGAGGGTTGAAACTTGATGGCCCAGAATAGTAAGTAAAAACGTCATTTAAGGAGTCCAAATGACTACAGTGGCTCTGTATTAAGTCTATCATGCGACGAAAATACTTTTTGAGCGGAAAAACAACAAAAATAACGAATTTATCCCACTATATACTCTCTGACGAGAGTTCGCGGGAGTGCCGCGCATGCGTCGTGGCACTCCCGCGAACTCTTGTCAGAGGCTCAAATTGAACAATAATAGTGGGATAAAGTCGTTATTTTTGTTGTTTTTCCGCTCAAAAAGTATTTTCGTCGCATGATAGACTTAATACAGAGCCACTGTAGTCATTTGGACTCCTTAAATGACGTTTTTACTTACTATTCTGGGCCATCAAGTTTCAACCCTCTGAAAGCCTATGGAGGAGTGAGACAGCTCTCAGATTTCATCAAAAATATACTAAATTATGTTCCGAAGATGAACGAAGGTCTTACATGGTTGGAACAACATGAGGGTGAGTAATTACTGACTTTATTTTCAATTTTGGGTGAACTAACCCTTTAAGTTGGGCTTTTTAACATGGGGCTCAATGAGATTCTGCTCCCTTCTGGAGCCTGCCCTAACTCATTCGTTTACATTATATAAAGCATTAAAGTTCTGCATATTAAAGGGTGTGGCCACTTCGAGTGACAGGTGGATAGCCAATTATCTGCTGTCTGTTAGTTATCTTGTCACTTCAGCTGCGCCCAGCGCAAACTCTACTTTACGCTTCAGAACCCTATGGGTGACGTCATGACACTACGTCCATATTTTTTTACAGTATGCCCATGTGTTCTGACTGAAAATTACTTTGGCGGTGACCTACAGCCAATGAGAGAGCAAGATACAGGGCAGCGGGAGGTTCAGGGAGGAGTTATAGACCAGAATATCAGTACTTTAATAGATATATTTACAATTCTATCAAACAGTAACAAAGCACAAACATTTCCTTGACCAGCCGCAACAGCAGCACTTTGCAAAATTATTTACCTCAAACTCTCTTTGCAGAACACAATCTTTGCTCCCTGTGTCTCCCCAACCATTTTCTTTGCCATAATCTTTTTTTCTTTTTGCTGCAAATCAGCGCACAGACAATTTGGATCGCAAGCTTTCTGCAGTCTTTCATTTTTAATAACAATTCCAGTCTCGTGCGAGAACTCCGGTCTGACGCACGCGTGATCTCGCATTGTTTACTTGTGTTTGGTTGTGAAACGTAGTTTGCGCACTGGAGAAAGTTGCCAGCGATTCTTCCTATTGTAAAGTCATGCAGTGTGAAACCTCCTGTCGCCGATCCATCATGCAGTGTGAACACAGCAGCAACTGAATGCTGGCCTAGACAGTCATGCCGTGTGAAAAGAGCAGTGAACTTGGCATTAGAAGGCAGCCGTCTTAATCTGACTGGCAAACGGGAACACTGTTTGTGTAACATTAGCAACACATTATTAGCTGTTTGACAACACAGTCAGGTAAAAGGCTAATCATATTAATTACCGTTATGTGCCAGACGTTGTATATAGCAATACCATTGTGCAGCGTTTACTACAGTACAGTTGAGCGAGTGGATCTCTGAGCTTATCTGAGTGAGTGGAGGCGGGGCTAATTAGCATATTCATGGTTCCGCAAATGAAGCATTCAAGCTTTTTTAAGGCATGGAAACAGGAAAAAAAGGTTTAAATTGCAATTTTGTTGGGATAAGGAATCAAATTATCAAGGGATAAAATTGACAAGAAATGATTCTTGAGAAGCAAATCAGCATATTACAATTAATTCTGAAGAATCATGTGACACTGAAGAATGGAGTAGCCTAATGATGCTGAAAATCTGCCATCACATAAGATACATTTTAAAATATAAAACAATTATTTTAGATTGTAATATCTTTTAAATGGTTTAACTGTTGTTGCTGAAATAAACTTATTTGAAAAACTATAGAAATAAATATGGGCCTACTAATGCATCACAATATCATACGGTTTCGAACGCGGTTTATCCAATCAGGATTGAGATTTTGAATAAATATTTTGTCTCCACTTCCAAATGTTAGCTCCCAAAACCCCAGTCTTATTAACTTATATAGGTGCTGAATGTTGCTGAAACATCCAAATGAGATGTTTTCATGAATATGTATGAACGAAGAGGAATGCTCTTTAAATACTAATACAGCTGCCTGTACTTACAGACACGGGCAGATGGTGAACAGCGGCGCCCTGAAAAAAAAGCGCAATTGTTCTTTCAATGGTTCTCATTGTCTTTTATCCCCGTTGTGAGGCGACAGTGAGGGGTGAAACAAAAGACCTTGAACCCGAAGCACCTGCTCATGGACACGAGATTAAACCCAAGGCTGATTGTATTGGGATCCCAGGGGCGCGTCACGCCTGATCAAATGATGCGGCAAGCGTGAGGCCGTGAACGCGCACCAATAGAGCCAATGCACATGGAAATGAGTCCTAACGACTAATATGAGATTCCGCGAAGAAGAAAAAAAAGGCAGCATGTAAGATTAAGGAACTAGCGTGGGGGAGGGGAACATTTGAACAGGGCCAGATGGAGAGCCATGAATTAGAGATGAAAGAGGTTTTTTTTAATGGCGAAGATCATGGATTCAGAAAACTCTTGCCTATATGTGATGTGCAATGCCTGATGTTGAATTGGCACATTATCAAGTGTTGAGCCAAAATATCTGGCCCATTGCCTGAGCTGAGTGACCGATGGTCTTCTGCATTCCCATCGGCTGAACTCAGAATTCCTTGTGCAACTTGCAAAATATCTTACTCATGTAATTCTTAAATAAAACCAGAAACTACCAGAAAATATCTAGGCATAACTAAAAAATACTTCATTATGTTTAGAAATGTCCATGCCTAAAAATCTCAAAATTTCTTGGTTTTCCATGACTGCAGGAAACCTGTAAAACAAGGTACATTTGCTTCTTTTTTCATGGATCCGATTGTCGAATTGTGGATTACCGGTTTGCTTTCTTGGATGTTTTCTATATATGCGACCCTGGACCACAAAAGCAGTCATAACTCATAAGGGTCAATTTTTTGAAATCTGGAATTTGTGGGTGCAAAAAATTCTAAATATTGAGAAAATCACGTTTCAAGTTGTCCAAATGAAATCCTCCTTAGCAATGCATCTTAATACATTTTTGATATATGTATACTGTATGACCTTTACTTAAAGGAACTGTATGTAAGAAATGTATTTCAATTAATCATAAAATCGCCCTGATATGTCACTAGACATTAAGAAATCATGTTAATTTCAAATACTTATATCACTGACAACAGTAGTCTGGCCAGGATATTGTCATTTAAAAGTGAAGTTGCAGCCCTCAACTGATGTTGATGTTGACATGTTGTGTTTTGGCCTGAAGCGCCACCCTTCACCTATCTACCAATCACGAAGTCAGTAGTGTTTCGGCATCCGGGTTGCCAGCTCTGCTCTAGTTACCACTACAAACTTTTTGGATAAAAAATAAAACTTTATGAAACCTAAAAGACCTCGTTATGAATCAGAAAAACGTTGTGACAATGAAAAAAAACTTGCTGTGAAGGACTCGTCACTTGTCATTGGAAGCTCCTTGTAGCAGCCTACGTTCCTGCTGGATCCTGCAGCTTATCTGGCAACCTCGAGTCAGGGGGGAGGAGAGGGGATACACCGCTCTACAGTAATTTGAAAGTGATTGCAGTACCAGTTTTGGCCACAATCTTACATACATTTCCTTTAAAATTCTAATGGTTTTTGGCATAAAATAAAAAACTATCATTTTGACCCATACAATGTATGGTTGGTCATTGCCACAAATATACCCGTGCGACTTATGACTGGTTTTGTAGTCCAGGGTCACATATGTGCATTAACTTTGATTATGTTAGAAAAACAAAAAAATGTTGGTCACAAAAAATCTAGGTGGATCGCTTTCAATTTTACGTAATACATAATCGACAATAAACACTGATAGATCTCTCTCAAATGCACATACAGTAATCATGTTTTACAGTTTTTTATTTAGACAACCCAAATAAAAGGCACATAAAACATTGCGCATGTTTACATAATTTCTGACAAACTTACATAAAAAAAAAAATGTAGGAATGTTTTTCTTTCTGCTACTCAGAAAGCCTAGTCTTCATATATACAAAATTACCGTTGTTAATGTACTAATACAAAAGTTTTATAAAAGGTTATTTTGCTTTTCTTCGCTCACATGTCTATCTGTACTCTAAGATCTTCCGAGCTAAACACTTCTGTACAAACATATACATTCAACCGCTTTCACCGGGGCTCCAAAAATCATCCAGTCCATCAACTGAATCAAAACAACATTAGACTCAATTAAAAAAAATCTTCACTTCATTGAATTTCATAATTGGTTTAAATTTGGCAAATAAAAGGCAATTATAATGCATCTACTAATGAAATGCATAAACGCTCATTCTGACTCTCCCACAAACTAAACTATGGAAACATGCTTTTGTTTGTTCTAGTGTATCGGGAGAATCAAACGGCTCACACACACCCCACACACACACACACGGATCAGGGATTCATTGTGTCTGATCAGGATAAAGCATCCCCTTCCTGAGACTCAGTGCTGGGGTGGACGGCATCCATTCAGACACTCCAGATCATCACATCACAGGCTGTGGCGGGAAAACTACCCACAAAAATTGCATACAAGTCGAATAATTAGTGTTTTCACTACAGCAGTCTCTTCTCTCTGGCATCTGCTTCATCCACAGGAAGCATATCGAGGAAGTGGCCGACATAATGTACCTAAATTTCCATCACATTTGCGGCAGATCCATGTAGTGAGTGGCAGCTCACTCTTCCTACTTACTCCGTTAAGTGTGTTCTCATCAACACAAAATTATAAAACTCTTTAGTCCGAACAGATCGGCATGTAACCACCAACCACAGTGTAGAAATTTCCAGAAGCAGTCTGTAAACATTCTTCATCATTTCAGACCGAAGACGTGCTTTTACGCTAAATGGTGCTTCTGGGCTTTAGCTATAGCAAAATACTACCAACCTACAGAGTCCAAACCACTGGAGAAGATTCAATATTAATCACTGGAAGAAAAGAAAATGAGCAAGATGGTGCCACTGTCGCAATAACAGGTCAAATATACAACAAAAAACAAAACTAAAACATTAAAAAAATGAAATAAAACTTAAAACAAACAAAAAGATCAAACAAAAGAATCTAAAAACAAACAAAAAGCAAAATAAAACTTAGAACACAAAATACACAAAAACAAACAAACTGAGATAATAATAATAAAAAAACACAAAATAAAGCAAAAAAAAACAACAACAATATTTACAAACAAACATGAATAATTCAATTCAATTTCCTGGAATTATTCATGTTCATTTCCTATTCTCAGCCTATTTCTTTTGCAGAATTTTTTTCAAGAACAGGGATCTTGCAAAAAAAAAAAAAAGAAATCATAAAAATCATAAAAATACGAAAAACAAGGTTATAAAATACTTTTAACGCCAAACTCAGGCAAATTAAAGGGCGTCAATGCTGGACTCCAACCTCTAGATGGCCCTGTTGTAAATGAGCTAGCTATCTACAGCTCATATACCCTGCCCCAAATGGCGCACTTGGTCCTTATGCTCCTCCTCAGAATCCACACTTTGGTGAAGTAATGCTTCACAGACTTTTAAGCAGTAGTATGCTTGGAAGTCAGCACCTGTGTGCAAAGGGGGCGCTCTTGAGCTCAACCATAAAATGACAAATGGGACACCCTATGGTCTTGTGCTCAAATAAGCCCGCAGCGACCACATCAAGTGCGCAATTTTGGACAGGGCCATACTATAATGATATTTATATTTAGATAATACTGCCTCTTTAGACTAGGGATATGCGTTCAGTGCAAGACTCTCTCTTTCCTTCCTCCAAACGTTTCCTTTGTATGCAAAAGCTAACTGGCAACGTAAACAATAAGAAAAGGAGGCTGCCCTCCCCTCAGATAAACTAAAAAGTCGTAAACAGTGTCCTGCCGAACACTATTAATAAAGAAAACAAATTGTTCTCAACTGTACCTCTTCAAATTTTCTACACGTACGTACGCACGCACTCACACCCTGGCGCAAAATCAAAATAATACAAAAAATATTTTAAAAATCCTCCCTCCCAATGGAAGCAAAAGTCTCTTTTTCAAATGAATTTTCTTAAATACTGATTAGCAGGTTACACCTCATCATTGAAGAACCCATCGGCACTCTGTTTATTAAAAAAAGTGTTCGAAATGCACATCAATTATTGCATTTGTCCTTAAAAACATCCGTCAGGGTTTGAAGTGCTCAGAGGATCTTGTGTAATGCCCCGCTACCGAGCTGCTCACCTTGCGCGCAAAATGCAAACGTATCCAAAGGCCAGAGAGAGTTGGATCAACCTGTGCAAATCTTCCACCAGAGTTGCCACAGGATGGGTTTGTTCACGCCACACAGGTGTCAGTCGCACAGAGGTCAGGGCAAAAAGGCTGGTCAGGGGGCCGGTTCTACCAGGGAGAAGACGGCAAGACTTGGGACAGGAAGGACATGCTGTCCATTGATCTCATGGCGATGTTGAGTGGGCCGCCGAGGTTCATGGGCATTGGTGTTGTGATGGCCACCGGGTGGGCAATGTTCATGGGCGCTGAGGCTGGGATGTTGACGGAGGCGATGTTCACAGGGCCGGTGATGGTAACCGGGTGCTGCAGGCTGACGGGAGATGTGATATTGACCGTGTTGGTGGAGATGTTCATCTGGGCTGCTATGGTAACAGGGTTGCTGATGTTGCAACGGTTCATTGCAGTGGTGATGGGGGCTGAGGCCGTGACTGGCGTGGAAGAGGCAGAGTGGCAGACTTCAGTGTTGTCTGTAGAGCATAGAGAAAGATACAGGAGAAGCGTTAACGCGTGTGTTGAGGGTTTGTGTGTATTCTGCTCCCAAACTCCCTGGGTGTCAAATGACCTAAATGAACCTGTAGACACATGTGAGCATTTGTGATTGAACTTCCTGTTATCGTTTGGTAACAGCGGAGACAGAAGAGAGCAAACTGTTACTGTGTGTGTATCTGCTTTTCCACCTTCTTTTGTTTTGTTTCATTTTTACCTTTTCGGAGCCCTGAGTGGTTCCACTGCCAGTCTCCTATTTAGAAACAGACAGAGTGTTATGATGGGCAGGCAGCTGCCTGCAGTGATGCATTATGGGACTTTTAGCAACGCAGGGCTGCATTTATGCTCAGGGTGAATTCAGACATGAATATTTATAATCCGAGATATTTGTTCATTATCATCATAAACAGATTCAAGCCTTTTTGTTAATCAAATTCAACAGAAAGAAACTGAAATTCAATTTAATGTGAATGTTGCAGGTTCAAAACAGGTTAAACTTTGACAGCATGTTGACCTTTGCTCCTCAGATGTCCATTGTAAGGGCATTACAAACAATTACTTGCGATTTTAAATGGTGTAAATAATAATATAATTAACATAATATAATAAATAATTAATATAACATTACGTTTTTTTAAACTGAGGCAAGACTCATTTATATAATATATAAATTAATATAATAATAGAAATATAAATATCATATTCAAAAAATTGATTATAAAAATGAAGTGTGTGTATGTGTGTATGTATGTGTGTGTGTGTGTGTGTGTGTGTGTGTGTGTGTGTGTGTGTGTGTGTGTGTGTGTGTGTGTGTGTGTGTGTGTGTGTGTGTGTGTGTGTGTGTGTGTGTGTGTGTGTGTGTGTGTGTGTGTGTGTGTGTGTGTGTGTGTGTGTGTGTGTGTGTGTGTGTGTGTGTGTGTGTGTGTGTGTGTGTGTGTGTGTGTGTGTGTGTGTGTGTGTGTGTGTGTGTGTGTGTGTGTATGTATGTATGTATGTATGTATGTATATATATATATATATATATATATATATATATACATATATACACACACACACAGTGAGGTTCTCCCACTTGGAAATCATGGAGGGGTCTGAAATTGTCATCGTAGGTGCATGGTCCACTGTGAGACATAATCTAAAAAAAAAAATAAAAAATCCAGAAATCACAATATATGCTTTTTTTTATTATTTATTTGTATGATACAGCTGAAAATAAGTATTTGAACACCAGTCTATCAGCTAGAATTCTGACCCTCAAAGACCTGTTAGTCTGCCTTTAAAATGTCCACCTCCACTCCATTTATTATCCTAAATTAGATGCACCTGTTTGAGGTTGTTAGCTGCATAAAGACACCTGTCCACCCCATACAATCAGTAAGAATCCAACTACTAACATGGCCAAGACCAAAGAGCTGTGGAAAAAAGAGCTCCAGAGGAGTCATGGGAGAAAGTCATGTGGTCAGATGAGAACTTTTTGGTCATAATTCCACTAAACGTGTTTGGAGGAAGAAGAATGATGAGTGACATCCCAAGAACACCATCCCTACTGTGAAGCATGGGGGTGGTAGCATCATGCTTTGGGGGTGTTTTTCTGCACATGGGACAGGGCGACTGCACTGTATTAAGGAGAGGATGTCCGGGGCCATGTATTGCGAGATTTTGGGGAACAACCTCCTTCCCTCAGTTAGAGCATTGAAGATGGGTCGAGGCTGGGTCTTCCAACATGACAATGACCCGAAGCACACAGCCAGGATAACCAAGGAGTGGCTCTGTAAGAAGCATATCAAGGTTCTGGCGTGGCCTAGCCAGTCTCCAGACCTAAACCCAATAGAGAATCTTTGGAGGGAGCTCAAACTCTGTGTTTCTCAGCGACAGGCCAGAAACCTGACTGATCTAGAGAAGATGTGAGGAGGAGTGGGCCAAAATCCCTCCTGCAGTGTGTGCAAACCTGGTGAAAAACTACAGGAAACGTTTGACCTCTGTAATTGCAAACAAAGGCTACTGTACCAAATATTAACATTGATTTTCTCAGGTGTTCAAATACTTATTTGCAGCTGTATCATACAAATAAATAGTTAAAAAAATTTTTTTTTTATTTTTTAGATTATGTCTCTCACAGTGGACCATGCACCTACGATGACAATTTCAGACCCCTCCATGATTCTCTCTCTCTCATATATTTTTATATATATTTTTATATATATATATATATATATATATATATATTAAAAGAAATTTAAATATAAATTGGTTTTTTATTGAATTACAAAATACTCACAGATGCTGTCAATAAAAGTTGTTAATTTGTTTTGAAACCTGAACAAATAGTTTTGGCTATTAAAATATACAATAAAAAAAAAAAAAAAATTCACAATCAACAATAAACAAAACAAAAAATAGTTAATCACTTTCAAAGCAGACATAAATGTTTAACAAAAAAAACTAAACTACATGACAGAGATAGATCATGGAATGGGGATCAGCGGGTTAATTCATGAAAATATCCAAACAAACATATAATGGCACCTAGTACCGCTAAATAGCACAAGAGCTCTGAGACAAACAGACCATAAGTATGAATTTGAAGGAACTCCACTCATTAAATACTAATTAAAGTAAATGATAGTAATATAGATAGACATTTTCAGAGTACTGCTGACCGCTTTACATCTTTGCATTAGATCTAACCCTTGACCCTTTCCTGACCCTGTTGTCCTGAGAAAGGATCCGGTTCAGTCAGGGCAGTTTCTGCCTAAAGCAAAGCATTGGCCTCCTCCAATGCTATGCTTGACTAATTTAATCTCTGAGCACACAAATCAAATGCCATGACTAATGAAATATGATGGAATGCACAACCAAAGTTCAAACCAATTCACAGAAATAAACACAATATTACTGGGAAAGGGGTTCTGGCTCAAGAATTACAGCAGCCATGTTCAAGTATCATTCCAAACAGAAGTGCTCAAAAATAACTGCTTTAAAAACGGCCCTAATGCCCACTTTACAGAGACTTCACTCCAAAGATTCTTTGTGCTTCATCAGAAGACCATTTTCCAAACCTGAACCATTCCTCCATCTTAGAAAAAGCTCTGGGCTTAAAAATTGACTCTGCCCTAGCCCCTAAACCACGTTCTCAAACCAAACTCAAAAGTCAAAGGCTGGGGATGGGACCAAGTAAAAAAGTTTTTAGAATAACGGAATTAAATATACTTTGGATGTTAAAAAATGTTCTGGAAAAAAAAGTAGGACAATGGGATATAATTTATTGTAGGCACTATTGTAACAAATTGTTTTGTTGTCAATCTGCCTGGTTCTCAGAGAGGTTTTTAAAAAAAATCTCCCAACTGAGCAGGACTAAGTCACCTCTTATAAACTAGTGCATTCGAGTATGTGGAAGAGAGTTTGGGAGCTGAAGGGACAGCAAGGAGCTCGGAGAAGAGAAGAAAGGATGGAACAGAGTATTAATAGAAGGATGTTGGTGCTAGAACTACATGAGTCACCCAGAGAAGCTGGAAAGGTTTTCGTACAGACTACAGGCTGATTGGCTGTTGGGGCAGCCACTTACCTTTGTTACAGGTGTTGTTAAAGTTGCTCTGGCCATGTGTTTTTAAGTGGCTGGTGATGTAGGCAGCGCTCAGCATCTTTCCGCACACATTACACGTGACTTTCCCCTCGTGCCGAATCATATGTGACCGAAGTCTGTCTTTGGTGGCAAAGGCTGATGTACAGGCCTATTATGGACATAAGACATGTAGATTTACATAATTTACAGACAAAGGTTTTCCTTTAATTACTTATTACTAATTATCCAAACTGACATACGCTACGAAGTACCCTTTATGGAGTTTAAAGGGTTAGTTCACCTAAAAATTTAAATTCTGTTATTAATTACTCACCCATATGTCATTCCAAACCCGTAAGACCTTCATTCATCTTCGGAACACCAATTAAGATATTTTTGATGAAATCCGAGAGCTCTCTGACCCCTCTATAGAGAGCTATTTAATTAACACTTTCAAGTCCCAGAAAGGTTATAGTCCATGTGACTCCAGTGGTTCAACCTTAAATTTTATGAAGCGTTGAGAATACTTTTTGTGCGCAAAAAACTAAACAAATATAACTACTTTATTCAACAATTTCTTCTCGTCTGTGTCAGTCTGCTATGCAGTTTACGTTGGCCAGCTCCTGCATCAGCATCACACGCATGCGTCATGCTGCTCACGTGAACAGAAGCACTGCACTGTATTTACTACGTCAACAGCGTAGGAGAATGACACAGACGTGAAGAAATTGTTGAATAAAGAAGTTATTTTTGTTAGTTTTTTTGCCCACAAAAGGTATTCTCGACACTTCATAAAATGAAGGTTGAATTAAAAATATCTTCATTTGTGTTCCGAAGATGAACAAAAGTCTTACAGGTTTGGAACGACATGAGGGTGATTAATAATGACTAATAATAATTTCATATTTGGGTGAACTAACCCTTTTAAGCATACCATCTTTGCGTACCAGCAACTAGAGGTGGTGTATTATCATGAGGCACAACTGCATAAATGGGATGAATGGGTTCTGGTTCTTACCGTTACTTGGCATTTGAAAGGTCTCTCTGAGGAATGAACATGCTTTACATGGCAGCTGAGATGGTCAGGCCTGAGAAAAGAGGGAAAAATTAAAAATGGCAAGGAAGAAAACAGCATAGTGTCTCTGTAACAAAACCACTTGATTTTTGGTACCAGCTGTGTCCGTGTGAACTTCAGGAAAAAAAAACTGCTTTTTGCCTTCAGGCGCTGTACTTTGCCTCTGAGAGAAAGTTTTGACAAGTGTCTCCAAGTTGCAGAATCATCAACTGACATGACCTAGAAAACTTACTTGCAGACGTGGCTTACAGTAAACACTGGGCTACACCAGCACTACACAAACTGATGTTGCTTTCACACTAGAGGCTGTGGTTTGAATTCAGGTTTGATTGCCTATAACAGGGGTGTCCAAACTGAAAAATAAAAACTGATTTGTGGGGATACACTACAACTTTTGAGGTCAGGAAGATTTTTTTTAAAGAAATGAATAGTTTTGTTCAGCAAGGATGCATTAAAACTGAATTTTTCGTTATTTGTGAGAAAACGCTTCCGAGCCAAACACGGAATTTTCTGGGTTGTTAGACGCTAGGGGGTGTTATTACGCAACTTCTGAATGAGTACAGAATCTCCAGATCAAAACAAGATGGTAAAACAAGCAATCGTATGGAAGCAGATGCATATGTAAAATAACGTGATTATCAACATTAAACAGCATATATATCAAAACTGCCTAATATTACTGAATGAAATGTCGACCCACGACAGGCTATAGGACTGTGCAAGCATTAGGGGTGTTGATGGACTCGATCTACTCCATCTGTGTTTGATCATCGTTCTGAATCGGATCTGGATGTAGTCGTGATTTTCTCAGCTTTTTGTTCAAAATGTTGCTTTTTTATGAAATGTACCCATATTTAAGTGTTGGTAAAAAAGGAATGCATGAAGCCAGAATACATTTTTTGTTTATTTGTTTAAAAGCAGAGGGTCTTATTCATCTATATTCATACAACAAAATATTCTATGGGCCATTATATTTTCGTGAAAATGATCAAAAACCCTGGTGGTGGCTGTCAACTTTTTTTTTTTAAATGCTGGCGGGGAAAGAGTTAAAGGGTCATGAAACCCTAAAACAAATTTTTTGAGATGACAGATATGCTGTACATCAATGAAAACAAAGATCTGTAGTTTTTTTTTTCTTTAGTTTTTATGAGCCATTTCTTTCTTCCGATTTATAAGGCAAAGTTGAACCAACGTCACAAAGTGAGATATGCATTAATTTGGAGTGGTGATTGGCTGCCGTGGCTGGAGACTATTAGCCTGGATGCCAGACGAATTTAGCACCGCCCACAACATTTGAGTTCGGGAAATTCAGTCTGTACTTGATCCATTGGGGAGCAACTATGCCCGAACTGTTCGGACCAATGAAATTGTCAGGGCGGGCTTTATACGACGATGGACAGATGATAAACAGTAACTTAAACGTTTACGTCACCAAAGAGCGCTTGGGTTGAATTCATTCAATTCAATTCGTATATGCATTCACCTTTACTATTTCTCTAAAAAATGATGATCGTGTAGGCAAGTACTCCATGTATCCTTAAATTCTTTTACACTCATCTTCTTCTACTTCTTCCAGCGTGCGTGCAGTTGAGTTCTGTTGACAACTATGCGTAGCTCCGTTGCTCTGATTGTTTGTAGGTCTATCCAATTGAGGTCTTTCCTGGTTCGGTTGAAACACGACCCATAATCACAGCACAATGGCGCAGTATTAGACTAGTATGTATTCTGACTAGAATTGAGTATGACAACGTCAGGCTAGGAGACTGCGTTTACTTCATCCTTTTCTGAGCATTATTCATAAGAATGAACTTATTATGTATTGCGATTTTTATGAATTGCTATTCGATATTGCAATGTTATTTCTGTTTTTGTTTTTTTACACTAGACCATGGGAAAAGTTGAATCATACACTTATACAGACTGTACATGACGTATAAGAGAAGTCACATTTACTTTAGTTTAAATCTATTTGTGGCAGTCAATGTTGATAGTGACGGGCCAACAATATGGGAAGTGCTGGGTAGTCTCACATCGCTTCCTTGCATCCGGTTGAAAGGGATATTTACTTAACTTAACACTCATAGTTCACCCTCTGTTGGAACAAAAGTGGGTAACTTCAGTCCACCTCATCTATAAGCAATGACTAAAATAAAGCAATTTAATTTGAATTCATATTGATTCTGGAATGAAACCAAAAAAATTGCAATCATTTGGTGAATCGATTTTCTCACAGCCCTACTAAAAACAAAATATATATATTATTAATAATAAAAAAAAAAAAAAAATTATCTCAATGATACTAAAATAACATTGCTTCTGATGTTTAGATTTAAAGTTTTTAGCCACCTCAACTTTTTTCACAAGCATTTTTTTGCAATCACACTTTTGGAACAAAATAACAATGAAAGCAGATTAACGGGGGCATCCATTCGCGTTTACAAAACACACTAAATATGGACGTGACAACCTGCCAGAGAGACTAGGACATTTTGTTTCAGGTGGTGTTCTCAGGAACCGCTAGATCTAAAAACAGCTCTTTTCATCTCTGTGCTTTGACTTGTGTCAGTGCGTGATTAATAATCCGGGGATTAATTTCAGGGATAGTGAGGCCTCTCTGATGCTTTTCTGGATATTCAGAGACATTATAGATGAGACTCCCAAAGCCGCCGTGTGTCTGCGGCCCCTGAGTGACTCAAAGGAAACCCCAGCACTGATCCTCTAAGACAGAACAAACAGGAGGGAATAACAGAGGAATAAGAGCACCCCCTCCTCCTTCTGTTCACGCAGACCCTCGGCATGCTGGGCCCTACAAAGGAAGCCAGTCAGATCCATTCACAACAACTATAAATCAGCCAGCGGCAGCCAATAGGAACGAGACAAAATTAACATCATCAGAACAGCAGATGGTGGATTCAGCTCGAGCCTTGAACACATATTTCAACAGACAGTATTAAATGCACTGACATCATCAGAATCCACAAACAGCCTCATTTTACGTGGTATGCAAATTAGCTATTACTTTTAACATTTGATATTAATTTATACATTTAAGCATTTTGTGTTATTTGTAGAGATTTGAAACGAAAAAAGGTTCTAATTCAGAATCAAAAAAATTAAACCAATCATGTTTGGTTTCTTTATATATTATACTGAACTACTAAATCTACCATGGAAAATTATGGATTTTTAGCTCAGATCTGAGCTTGTAGTATAATTTAAATACTGGTTGAAATAATCCAAAAAGAATTAAAAAAAAAAAACCACCACATTTTTCTTAGAAAGCTATAGTGTGACCAGCAGCCCAATTCGCAAACAAATGACTCTGAGCTGGATCTTTTAAATGAATTGGAAAAAGACTCAAAAATTAGTCTCAAACCAAACCAGTTTATGGTTTAAATCAGCATTTAAAAATGTAATTTATTCCTTTGATGGCAAAGTTGTTAAATAGCAGTTGTTCTGCTTAATGCTTTAGTGGAAACCAAATTAGTTTGATGAACAGAAGGTTCAAAAGAACAACATTTATTTTAATTAGAAATGTATTTTCTTTCACTTTTAATCAATTTAATGCATCCTTGCTGGATAAAAGTATTAATTTATTTGAAAAAAATCTTACAAGACCATTAACTTTTGATTATCAAAAAAGGGAGGGGCTTCCTCAAAAGAATAATTAAAGAACCCAAATTGTTCATTGGAATCTGAACCATAATCATTCCATTCCTTATAATTCTGATCCCTAACTTCTACATCAAACACACTGATTAAATACTAGCCAATTTACAAGAAATGCAAAAGCCCCACATACCTTGAGAAGCCCTTTCCGCACACAGAACAGACGTAGGGTTTGTGGACGCCTCCGTCGTGGGAGCGCACATGGTACGTCATGCGATCTTTCCTCTTAAAGCGCTGCTGGCATATAGGACATTCGAAAGGCTTTTCGTCCGAGTGCGACAGCTTGTGGCGGTTCAGATGGTAAACGTCCCGGAAGGCTTTCCCGCACATTTCACAGCCATGGTTCTTTTTTACGGGCTTGGGTGGCTTTTTGGGAGCACTGTGATGGGTCACGTTGGACATGGACGACATAGACGTCGGGGACATGACAGTGGAAGCGGAGGATGTGGAAGTGGTCGCCGTGGAGAGGATGCCAGCGACGGTTGAGATGTAGGAAGGGTCACCCGTGGTCTCGCGGGGCATGGTGGAGATGAGCGGGACCATGGTGGGCGCCGCCTGCGCCGTCTTCTTGGGTCTGGACACCATTTTGATGCCGGTGTGGCAAGACTCATGGCGTCGAAGGTGGTAGCTGTCACGGAAGGCCTTGTTGCAGTAGCCACAGATGAATGGCGTCTTGCTCTTGTGCTCTTTCTTGACCACGGGCATCGGACCGCCCCCTCCAGCATTCCCACCCCCTCCTCCCCCCGTTCCGCTGGCTACATTGTCCTTGAGAAGCTCGGCTGCGCTGACAGGGGGCTTGTGGTCCAGTGGAATGGGCATCACAGGCTTCTGGTCCGGTGGCTCAGAGTTCAGCAGTGGCAGCAGGCTGTTTGGGGCCACCTGGTGCTGGTGGTGAAGGGCTTCATTAGCCTGCTGGAAAGAGAAGACAGAACCGGGGCAGGGAGGTTAAAGACTGTGATGTACTGACCAAAAAATAAATAAATTACAGTATTGGCCAAAATTATGGCGCTTGATAAAAATAATTAAAAATAAGTGCATAAAATACTACATCAAATAAAAATAATAATGAGATAAAAAATAAACATATGATTTTTTTTAAATTGCCATATCAGCATCTGTGGCTATTTTCATGGTAAGATCAATATATTAAAAAGAAATATATAAACAAAATTAACACAATTGTAGCAAAAAAAACAACAACAATTGATAACCATCTCACATAAATATAACAAACAACAATATACAAACATTAACAAACATTATATAAAGATTTTTCAATTCAATATTTGATAAAAAAAACGTAAGATTATTCCAGGTAAAACATAAAAAAAAAACATCCATTAAAGAACTTTCTGTGTAAAAGTGTTGCCTAGTGGCATTCAAAGCAGTACATTCTAACAAATGTGTTTGAAAAAAATTACATATTGGTGGTATATCACCTTTCAGTAAAAACAAATGAGTAAGTCTGGAATGACCAATTCGGCATCTTGAGTAAACAGTCTGATCATGTCTATTCTCAAAAATTACATTTGCAAAAACATTTTCATTTATGATTGGATTAAATTCATGTAACTTAACACAGCTATTCCTAATCATATGATAATAAAACATAATAAAAAATGTCATAAAATATAATGAGATAAAATAATAAAGAAAAAAAAATGTCAGATTAATAAAATAATAAAGAAAATATTAATTCAATCAAAATCACAACTGTCATGTGTGCCGAGTCCAACCCAAAAAAGAAAACATAAAATTGTGGTCTATCAAAGCGTTATGAATCAGTGAGTCGATTCAGCGGTTTGGATCGCCAAAGTCACGTGATTTCAGCAGTTTGGCGGTTTGACACGCGATCCGAATCATGATTCGACTCGCTGATTCATAACGCTTCGAAGCTTCATGATGCAATGTTTTGAAATTGGTCATCACTATACAAGTCATTATTTAAGGTTTTTTTGCACACAAAAACTATTCTCGTCGCTTCATAAAGTTATTGTAGAACCACTGTAGTTAGATGGACTTTGTAACGACGTCTTTAGTACCTTTTATGGGTCTTGAGAGTGTAAAGTACATTGTGCCAATGGAGGCCTTTCTGAGCCATCGGATTTCAACTAAAATATCTTAATTTGTGTTCCGAAGATGAACGGAGGTCTTACGGGTGTCCAACGACATGAGGGGAAGTCATTAATGACAGAATTTTCATTTTTGTGTGAACTAACCCTTTAAGCCTTTTCTGTGAAACCAGAGAAAAGAATTTGACATGCTTTAAGTGAAGTCAGCCAGCAAACATGGCATAATTTTTAAATTAGAAATACATACATAACACACATACTAGGATACACTATTACATAATAGGATACATATGCACACACACACAACCACATATTCACAATACAGATGCACAGATGTGAGAGCTTAGTCTCACACACCGGTCTTCACATTTATTTTTCCTCAGATATATAAAAAAGAAAAGAAAAAGGTAATTCTCATGAGATTTTAACTCTGGGGCTTCAGTACGTTTGAACAGAGATGCTCTGATCTCACGGATACAGATCATATAGCCTGAGCACATCCTGCACAGAGTTGCTGTGTGTGTGTTCTGTGTTCCCATTAGCACTTCCAGCAGCCTGTGGGGTGACTAACGATGAGCAGAAGTTCAGGAATGAACACACACGCTCACGTTACATACATACAAACACACACTGGACACGACAGCTGGCAGGAGGAAGAGACACTCCATTGAGAAACATCTCATTAAATCAAATGAGTCAAGTTTCCCCTCTTCAAACACAGAAATGCATGCTGGGCTAATGACTGGATTCAGAATTCCTGATTCAGAATGATTCACAGTGTTATCAAAAGTGTCATCTGGCCCCAAACTAATGACACAGATTACGCTGCAGTCGTGATAGAGCACATGCTGGCATGAACGCAGGGTACTGGACAGAGCCGGTGTGCTCTGATTAACTGAACTCAAAAACAACGTCGGGCCGCTGAGGAATCTAAATCTGTCTGGCGTAAACCGATCTGCCGAGATGCTCTCGGTTCTTCATGTGACTGCTAAATTAACCGTAACGCAAGAGATGGTACTGCGGGTCAGGAACAAACCAACTAAACCTGTGAATGAGATGAGATGACATGGACTTAACAGAGGAAACCAGAGACATACAGCATTTAAACAGCTCTGATTGACCGACAGGAATATGAAACATTTATATTTAGATATTGATAAGTGGCTGATATTAGATAGAAAACTCGTTTTGCATGACTGAAAGTTTTTTGTTTTTTGAATGAGAAGAAATGGCAGAAGGCATTGACAGTGCTCGGGAGATTTTTTTGCCTTCTAAAAGGACCAAATCTGAGGTGTGGCCATATTTTGTCTTTTACAAAAGTCCTGAGGGAAACTTAATTGAGGAAGCTCACCCTGTCTGCAGAACAGGCAGAAAGAAAGTCATTGCAAATTAGGGGGAAACACTTCAAATCTGCTGAGTCGTCTTTATGACATCACACACTGTTGTATAGCAAACGCAAGGCAAGTTAACTTTGACCTCAATACCAAAACTACGGCTGCGTCCGAAACCTGGAAAATGCTGCCTTCGGAGGACACATTTCAAGGCAGGAAGGCACGTCCGAATCTAATGTTAGCTTCACTTCCTGTCTCCTGAGATACTTTCATCTGATCGATTTTTGAAGGCAGCATATTTGCATCCTTCGCTGCCTTTGATATCCACAATCCTGTGCTTTCCATTCTGTGACAGCTAAGCAGGGGAAAAAAGATGGTGTCCGAAAGTTGCGTTTGCTGGTCAGATTGTGTGTAAATGTACGTTTTTTTTACCAACAATTTCCGCTTCTGATGTCATTTCTAGCGAGAAATTACTAATGTAGTAATTCACAAACGCTGCCTTACAAGCCATTGTCTGATAAGGCAGTGAGGCAACGAGTCAGCTGCCTAGGTTTACGGACGCAACCCACGTCTGGGAAATAATTGGACACAAAATGTTGTTTTGAGTTGAAATATTTTATCTCACTCACTTGAAATAAACATGAAGCTTCAGCAAAGAAAAGTTTGCAGTAAGTGGCTTTTAGCCAAAGAAAAACAAAGTTCAAATCACAATCAACACATCTCATTTTAACAAAACTGTGATAATTGATAATTTTGGTCACTATAATCGTGATATGAAATTTTCATATCGTCCCATCCCTAGTCTAAATCTGCATTTTGGCAAATATTACCCTTAAAGATGTATAAAAACAAGGAATGCAATCCAGAGTAGTTTATAAACATAAACAAATGATTAAATTTTATGACGTGCAATACTGATGTACTACACACTCAAAAAGTGCATACTTTCGCATTATGAGCAAATTATTTACTTTCACAGAGCAGAAGTATGTGAATTGGAATGCAGCCAACATGAACAACACACAGGGAAACCGACCTCGCAGGCCTGGAAACAGAGGTGGATGTTTGTTTGTTTACTGAGGCTTCTGGGAGGCTGGACGCACTCCTTCAGTTCTCCCTTACACACACACAGCAGCATGAGGGATTTGTTTACACAGCCCAGGGCAAAAGCTTACAGACACTTGCTGCTAACCTACATCACAACCACCTGCCCCAGCAGACACTGATCTCTGAGCCAAACGAGAGGGAAAAGAATACAGCAAATCACAAACACATAAATTGCCATGCCGGGACTTTGTGAACACCCAAATTAATCTATGAACAGTCCTAACGAACTGATTCGCTAAAATGATTCAGACTTTTCTACGCTACCACAGCCTGAGGCCCTTAAAAGACCCAATAAAGTGTGGCAAACGCCCTGTTCACCCACTATTGATGTTCAATGGAGCATCTAAAACAGGCACAGCCCCCAAGAACTAAGAAACAGCCCCAAACCAGCTCTGTTGAAAATACCCCTCACTGAACGCACACAACTAATGAGCGAAAACCGTATGTAGATTTTAAACAGGAACAAAGTCAGCAAAAGGTCAAAGGTGACATTATTAGGGCTCGGCCCCTGAGGGCACATCTTCCCCTGCCTTGATAAAACAACAAGGCCTGTCAGGCCAAGGAAACACACACATAGCCTGAGGGCATCAGGAAAGAGAATGGGTTGATTAGTCGTCCTACAAGCTAATTGATTAGTGAGGCAGACTAGTTAATTCATAAAAAAAGTCACTGCCCAAATGCTAAAACCTGTGCAGAGATGAGGTCTCAAATTTAAAAATCTTTATATTTCTGTGCAGAAGATATTTTGATATTTAGCATGTTTATTTGTTGAATATCTCTTTCAAAGCATTGCATGTTTTTGCATTTAGTACATGACATGTACACGTCAAGTAAAATAATATGTTAAAAAAAAACATCAGAATAATGTAATTATTTTGCCATGCTGTATGAATACCCCTAAGAAACTAATTTAATCACCCTTATGAACCCTTTTCACATATCCAAGGTTCTCCGAAGCGGAAGTCATCACAGTCATACTTCTATGACTTCTATAGTGGTGAATGGAAACTACAACAAAATTTGTTTGCGTTCCCATTTGCTAATAAACCTAATAGCAGCCTAATAAACCTGCTTCCGTCTGTGTGCTTAATATTAATCAAACAAACAACAAAAGAGAAAATCACTCCCTGCTCTTGACTGAATAACTTTTGTGGCTTTAATGGATGAATGCACTTTTTTGAGCTTCAAACTCAATGGTCCCCGTCACTGCCAATATAAAGCTTCGAAGCATCAGGATATTTATAAATATAACTTTGATTGAAGAAAGTCACATACACCTAGGATGGCTTGAGGGTGAGTAAATCATGGAGTAAAGTGAACTACTCCTTTAAAATGACACTTACTCTGTATGTAATGCTACAGTAAAACACTGCTGTTCACTTACAGAAGTTGAAGGGATGCTTTCTTTTCACAAAAATATTGTGAAACATGCATGTTGGTTATATAATTTTTAAATATATTTAAATATAATTTAAATTGTGTAGCCCTAGTAGAGACTGACTGCAAAAATGTCAAAATTGCCATCCACCGTAGTGCAGTTTAGTGTAATTTAATGGCAAGGAAATATAATACAAAGTATAGTGTTATAAATGTACACAACATTATATAATAATAAAAAAAAGCTAGATTTAAGATTATAACAGTCCGTGAGTAGGATCCATTAGTCGATTAAAAAAATTATTTCATTTTGCATGTGCTTATGAGATGCTGTTGGTCTCTGCAGACACGGTGGAAAGAGGACACCTCAATTAAGATGCGTGCTTTCCTGCAATCATGAAGAGGGCAGGGTTAAATACCTGACCTCTAGCATTCAGCGTCATCCATCCATCTCGCAAGGCTGACCGCGACGCAGGCAGACGCAGAACAAGAAAAATGAACGCTTCTTTCTGCTCCTTATTTCATCTGCTCTATTGTGATGGACACAAATCGGAGCGGGGATGCCCTCACGGATCCGCAGGGGGTCTTTGTGCGGGAGTCTTCTCCGATTTGGTTCCTCTATTCATGAGGAGAACTGCATATCCGCGCGCGCGCACACACACACACACACACACACACACACACACACACACACACACACACACACACACACACACACACACACACACACACACACACACACACACACACACCTGCTCGCTCACTTCCTATAGCATCCCAGTCATCATTTTACTGGCTACGTCTGGGGATGCGAGTCTAGACTAGGCCGCTACGTGTGTACGTGTGTGTGTGTGTGTGTGTGAACTTCACGAGTGTGTGACGCAGAATGACTGTAGCCCTGCTGCGTCTTCACGCCACTCTGACAATTTTGATACAAATCGGCTCTGAAGGCTGAGGTCAGTGTAACGTAAATAACAGAGAAAACGAGTTCAGCGAGAGAATAAGGAGTTTTGAAAAGCCAGCGGCTGCACAATGGAGATCCACAACGGGCCAGGGCTGGATGCTGAAACACATGGTAATTCATTTTTGAGTAAAGCTTTCTTAAATTTGAATTTGAAAAGAAACAGCAAAGAAGAAAGGTTGATTAAACGGGCAAAAAAACTGTACAAAAGGAACAGGGTGCTTGTGGGAAGGCAAACAGCTCATAACACCACACAACCCAGCTGTTTACAACTATTAGACCCTAAAGGACAAATCCCAATGCATAATCTCCCTGCAGTTCACACATTTTCACAGACACATGAAGGTTGCGTTTTACTGGGACTAGGGATGGGCAGTATGAGTAATTATCACGCTAGCTGTATACATTCAAAAATGTCTGCTAGAAATTCAGCCCCATAATATTGACTATATGACATAATCATACCATATTGCTGTTTTGTATAATATTTTACATATTATGATGTAATATATTCAAATTTACAGGATTGAACTTTTAAAATAACTATGATGTGTGTGTGTGTGTGCATACATACATATATATATATATATACACATATACATATACATATACATATACATATATATATATATATACACACACACGCATGTTTTAACCCTTTCCACACGTCAGAATGACGAAACTTAGTGTATTTACTAGTTGCCATATCAACATTATTTAGAGAAAAAATTGCTCCAAAATTTAAAAATCTCTGGAAGATGTTACTGAACATGTATTTAACCATAGCAAAAGTAAATTTCTTCCTTAAGTTAAGTTCTCATCTCTGTTTTTTGTGTTTATTTAAAATAAGACAAATCTGATATTATTGTAATCTTATATGTTATTTAACAGTTGAGATGTTTCTCTAATGCTGATCTAACCAGCAGAAGACACGAGCTGCTGTTTACATCCCAGTTGCGCAGCTGGGGTGTGTCGTAACACTGCGTTACAATGAGCCCCTATTAGAAATATGCCATTATATTCTATACTTTTATTAATTCTTTTGAGAAACCATGATGTTTTGAACTATGTTGTATAGCTGTATTTAGCGATGTATTTGTAGTCAAACTTTTTTTTTTTATGATAAAAAAAATGCCATTATTTTATTTTAAAAAGTTAATAATTGTATTTTATTGACAATTTTTTTTAGTTTGTCTTGTATATTTTTTTGATTATATCAGATAAGCTGTTATTTGGTCATGTTACATTGTGCCCCACCACATGTTACAATGTACCCCACCTATGGGGCATGTTGTCACATTTCACTTCCATTCTTTCGGGTTAAATCAAGAAAAAACTATACACTGTATTAATGAAACAAAACCACATAATTGTACTAGACGTGTGCAATTAATGTGGGAAAAAATAAATACTCTGAACCCCAATTGGATTTACACAAACTGAGAAAGTCAAAAAGCGTTAGGTTGTGCCCCGCTCCCCCTATTTATACATGTATATTAAAGTAGTGCTGTCAAAACGATTAATCGCATGTAAAATAAAATTTTATACGTATGTACTGTGTATAATTATATACAAGCATATATAAATACATATACACACACATGCATTTATATTTAAGAACATTTTTATATTAATATATATACAATTTTATACATTTCATTTTGTATAATATATATACAGTTTATACATGCAAATATTTAAATGTATACATGCATACGTGTGTATTTATACATAATTATACACATTATGAAAACACTTATTTTAAATGTGATTAAATCACAATTAACTGTTTTGACAGCACTAATATTAAGTCAATAGACTATTAAAAATATATAAATACATTTTTTATTGAAGGGGGAACAAAATTATATAAATAATAATGGTAAATCTTGTTTAGGGACCAATTCTCACTATTACCTACTATAACTATTTGCATATTAGCAATGCATATTACTAGAATATTGGCTGTTTATTAGTATTTATAAAGCACATATTAATGTTATTCTGCATGATCATATACTACATCCCTTAATCCAAATACCTAAATTTAACAACTACTTTACGAACTATTGATAAGCAGTAATTAGAAGTTTATTGAGGCAAAAGTTGTAGTTAATAGTTAAATGATAGTGAGAATTGCACCCTAATCTAAAGTGTGACCATAATAATAATAATAATAATAATAATAATAATATGATTATTAGAGATGCACTGATTACAATTTTCAGATTTCATTTTCTTTGTACCGTAAGTGTGACCTGCCGATACTGATTTTTACTGATTGCGATTTTCTTTCTAAAGACCTATAATTGACAGCATATACAAACAATATATACATATACTTTACTTTAATTTTATACAAATAAAATTAAGAACAAATAAACAAATTGCAAACAACAGCACAAATAAACGCAATATAATATTCAAGAGAGATATGAAATAAACACGGCTTTGAGTTTTTCAGGTGGGTCTAAAATTAGGTTAGTATTCAGGTAAGAAATTCTAAAAAAATTAAAGTAATTAGATTAGAATATAAATTATAATACTGGATAATCTTCATTGTGAAAATTAAACACAGATTAATGTTTACATGACAGACATGACAGAGGTTTATTAGGCTGCTGTCAGAGTTTATGCACCGATCCAATTTACTGTTACACAACATGTGTTACCTTTCTCAACTATTTACGTTCCAAATCTGACTGTACTTAACTGAATACTCGTCAAAATGGCCATTTTTCAATACTTTTGTGTGTATTTGCATCTTGGTACTTGTGACTCACAAGCAGTTTGAGAGGCGGCTTTATGTGCGCGCCACTTATAGATCTATGGTGCACTGCACGTGCTTTTGATGTGAGTGCGAAACTTGCGGGAATTTGTAAAATTATGCGTAATACAAACACTATTTAACCGGAGCAAATGAGACGAGTGAGAGGATGTGGGTGTGTGTCACTTCACTATCGGAGGAAAGAGCGAGAACACTCAGCTGACGTTATTGTCTGTCGCTGGCAACAAAATGGACCAGCTTGGAATCATAAAGAGTGGAAAATCGGCTGCTTCTGGTCATTGGCTGGCCAATCGGTGCATCTCTAATTGTTATTATTTTCAATATCTAGACTTAAAGTTGAACTGTGTAAAGTTTTGCAGCATCTAGCGATGAGGTTGTGAATTGCAACCGTCCACTGCTCACCCCTCCCTTTCGAAGCACTAGAGAAGCTACGGTGGCCAACACAGGAAAAAGATGTCATAAGCTGCGTTTCCACCGCAGGAACTTTCCCCAGGAACTAGGAACTTTGGGGTGGTACTTGGTGTGTTTCGACCGCAGGAACCGGGGTCTAAATGAAGTTCCGGGTAAATATTTCCCCCTCCGAACGTCCCTGCTCCCGAGGTAGTACTTTTTCAAAGTTCGTGAACTTTCGAGGGTGGGACTTGGGTGCTGAACATGCTGATTGGTTGAGCTAACGCAGCATTTTATTTCAACTGGCATTTTTAAAAATCTTTTGCGAGGTTCGTTCTGCATTCAGTAAATATCAGTCTTGCTCTTTCTGTCCGATGGCGCGCTATCGTCTCAGCAATCGCACGGCAATGTCCGTAATAGCTGATAATAACATACGTTGTCTTATTTTAAATCTAGCTTTACGAGCTTTCAGAATACGCTTTAGTATCAGTGCTCATCTCTTTTCTGCAGTTTTGTTAATGACCTCTTTAGTAAACCAATACATAACCAGCAAAAGCAGCGCTGCTTGCATCTCCTCCATACTTGTTATTGTTGCAGTGTCGAGCAAAAATTATTACTGTCCGTCGCTGACTGGGAGGAGCAGCCGCGCGCAGTCCTACATCACCGGACTAATTTGCCTAATCTTCACGGTACTTTGTGTGTGTGTGTACTTTAGACCACAGTGGAAACGCAGACAGTAGCAGGTCTGGGGGGAAAAAAGTTCCTGGTACAAATTGTTCCAGGTAATTTCGGTGGAAACGCGGCTATAGTCAGAGAGAGAGCAGAGAGTGACTAGCGCTGAGCAGTTTGTCCATTTAGGGCTACTGTAGAAACGTGACAGCGCAAAATGGTTTTGAATTTCACTGTAAGGGGACCCGTGGTGTATGTAGATAGAAAGTGTTTACATCAATACATTATTGAATAAATCATATATATAATTATTATTATTTATTTAATATAAAAATATATACAGTATATACATGCAAATATTTCTTAAATATATATATGGAGTGTGTATACATAATTATACACAGTGCACACACATTGTGTAAACGCACACTTATTTTGGATGCTATATATATATATATATATATATATAATATGTGTGTGATATCTATGTGGAACTGCTTTGCACTGATGGCAAAATTAAGTTTATTGAAGGGTAAAAAGTGTGTGTGTGTATACATATTATATACATGTGAATACTACACACACATACATATTCTTTTTACCCTTCAATAAACTTCAACATCAAAAGATGATGAATGATAAATTTGCCATCAGTGCAAAGGCAGTTTCACATCATGTTTCATAATTAAAAACAGAATACTGTAATACACTGTAAATATAAGCCACATTTAAAGTCTGATGCTGATTTTTAAAACCATGCCTTTGGATAAATACTCATATGAACAATATAACAGATTGGCGAGTTGACACATTTAAACCATTTGACGATATAGCAGCATCATACCGCCCAGCCCTAACTGTGACGCTGAATGAAACATCCTGCCATTTGAGAGAGAGTCCCAGCTAACATTTCCACTCTGGTGAGTCGATGGAGACACTGACTCCAAAAACATTCCTGGATGAGCAACGCTCACATCCCAGATGGTCGGACGTCAGCACTTTCATTCATCATGAAAAGTTTATCTTCTGTACAAGTAAGAATTAAAGTCTAAAGCTATTCTGAACACCAAAGGCAAGGTGCTGACGGGGCCCGGAGATGATGGAGCAGGTCAGATGCACATTCTAGTCTTTGCTGTGTGTCTGATCAACAAATGTGAGTCACTTATGAGTCACAAACCAACATCAGCTCAGTAATAAATGGATTACAGGAATTCTACTTTCTCTACGCCACACTAAGTTTAATGCGTCACAACGACTACAACCGATGTAGTGAGGTCAAATAGTTTATCAACAGTCATGTTAAAGGCCAATATCATGTTAATCTTGAGTACCTATAGAGTAGTATTGCATCCTTCAGATCTCCTAAGATTGTTTAGCTTTATCATATTTATAAAAGACAGATACACTGTACCGATTTTTTCAGAAAACAGCCGAACTCGTGGAGGAGTGCAGTGGGCGGAGCTAAAGAGAGCATGCGCGCACAATACATTCTTGGAATTATCCCTCCCTGGATAACTTTCTATTCAATATACGTTTGTGTTGTTTTATTATATGCACTCACATGCCGATTGCCAACAAAACACTACATTTGATGCAGTTTCACTCACCGCCTGCGGTTTCGACTCGTGACCGGGAACAAACAAACCCATTTGCAGAACTCGTTGATGGACGCGCTTCCACGTGCGCTCATCCGGGAGAAGTGCCCATACAAGCAATTCTGCTTATGACATCACACAGGCCCATACTCAAAAAATTACTTTCTGAAACTTGTTAAGAATCCAGAAGGTGTGTATTTGGCACAGAAATACTGTCATACGCCCAACTAATTTTTAGAAATTTTGGCCATGTTTAGCATGAGAATCCCAACTTTTTAACATAAGTGTAAATAAGTCAGAATGCATGAAACAGCATTAGACCCCCCCCCCATATATATATATATATTTTTAAAGGGCATCTTGAGACAGCTGAATGATTTGCTCTGTCACTAAACTCCCACCAAAGTGATTCACCCTCAAACTAAAGTTTACTATCAGGTCCGCTTCTGCAATCTCGCCAAGCTCATGGCTAAACCTAGCCTAGAAATCTAGACGCACCCTAGTGGCAGCAAATCTAATTTGCAGCCAGAGTAGTCTAGCAACTCTCTGTTGGCGTGCGAGCTGGAAAAAACAAACTCTGGTCAGGCCAATCACATCGTGTATCGAGTCGGTGGGCGGGCTTAACATAATGACGGCAGAGTTGGCGCGGTTCCGCGTGCTACCTGTAAACAAAGAAGCTGGCTAACAGCGGTCTTTCGAATCAGCTTTGACCGCGACTCTGGAAGACTTGGCGTTAAGCTTTTCTTTGAGAAAAGAACGGCACTGAAGTCATTCTTAAGAAAGGAAGATGTGCTCGGAGTTTTGCCGACCAGATACGGCGAAAGTTTAATCTATCAACTAGCTCCACTTCACCTTCTTCGTTGCTCTGGTTGGTTGTAGCGCTATCCTATTGCGTGCAGAGGGAATTTGAAAGACAACCGCTTATCCCGCCCCTCGGATTGAGCCCTGTATGGTAAGTGAGTTCCCAGACCCAACATCTTGATGTGGGTCTGGTATGTCAGGCTAGGCTAAACCCTGAAGTCACCATATTCACTTGATGCTCTACCAAACACACAAGTCGTCCGACCAATGCGAAACAGCTGCCACAGGTTTTAGCCTGATCTATATTAAATCACAATTTCAAGGAGAGAAATAAGACTTTGAAAGAAACAGGCTTTGCAAAACTGTGTGGTGGCATGTGTCACATCAGAAGGATCAAACTTATCTAATCTCACTTTCCAAGTACTGCCTGTGAAATGACTCAGTTGTGCAGCAAAATAGGGCAAAACAGGATCCCAAACATCCGTAGCTTATGAAAACATGATATCTTAAATCAATATCAGGTTTATTGGAGCAAAGATTATTATACATCAAAAATGTTTACCAGGAACTTTTCATAAGAGTCATTATATTAAATCATGTTTCACACTTACATACATAAGGAATTATAAAGAAGATCTGCAGAACTAAACTCATCCACCAGGCAGCCCACATATGGCTCAACATGTGCTGAACACAAAGCATGTAATCAAACACACAACTCATTCATTGACAAGTTTCCCCTACAGTCATTTATAGCAGTAGAACATACAGTGATACTGTGAAACTATGATTTTCAAACAATATTACACAGAATAACCAGGTGCAATACCAGACAATGCATATTGTAAAAGGTATAATGAAAAGCAGAAAGTTAAACTAAAGCCTGGAGGATACAAGTGACTAAGAAAGCAATCCAACTGAACACCTCATAAAGTGAGTTTACATGTGAAAACTAGTCCTCAGCATCTGAGTCACCAGAGCAGCTCATTTTACTGTCTGATTTCTTACTGTCCCAATTTTGTATACATTGTCACTCACAAAAAATATTTTTTAATTTACCAAATTAAATATTTAAAATAGTTTTATTTAAAAAAAGAATAACATCAGTTTTATATATATATATATAAAAAAGAATAACATCTTGATTACAGGTATCTGCATAACTTTTTACGGTATTCATTTCTGTAACTTTTACAGAAAATGATTTAGAGAGAATTGATAATGGAGAGATGATGGACTGGTCTAGAGAGGGAGAGTTAATGGAGATATGGATGGAGGTAGAGACAGGAAAGAACAGAGAGTGACAGAAATAGGAGCAAACAAAGATCTATAAAGGAATGAATAGAGAGAGGGATGAACAGACAGACAGAGAAATATAGCGGGATGGTCGGAGTAAAGACAGATAGAAGAGTACATGGGGCAGAGAGAGAGATAGAGTAACAAACTGATTGATAGAAGGCTACATCTAAAGAGATAAGAGGAGTAAACAGGGATGTGGTATTAGATCTACAGAGATAGAGGGGTAAACACAGATTGAGTGTTACTACTACATCTATAGAGGGAGCGCAGCTGGGCGCCCGGGACTCATCTACTATTGTTTTGCTCCAACTGCTCTGTTTCAAATATCTCCGTTCATAAAGCAGACTGGAGCAGGCAGGCCGGCAGCATGAGTGAGCGGCGAGCGGACTGCGTGTGAGAGTGAATGTGCGTGTGTGCTTAAGAGAAAGAGTTTCTCACCTGGAATAAGAAAGAGCTCCAGCTCTGCTCCATCATCGCGTCTCACTCACAGAAACAAAGCGCTCAACATGGCAGAGCGAGACTTCCGCCACCCCGCGGACCGTACCACTCACGGGACGGGGGAATGTATTAACAGACAGAATTATTCAATAAATAAAACTCCATTCAGTTCTACAGTATGGTAATATGTAAACATATATATACACACTTTTCGGTAGAAGTCACTCGGTTCATACTTTCGGGGGCGAACGTCAAGAAGTTCTGAATTTTGTGTTTTTTAGAACACCCCTGTTTTTCACCGCCATCTCGATAAACTCTCGGGACGCTCCAAAAAACAGGATTGAAGTTGATGAATAGCGCGGAACTGTCGCGAGACTCGTCATAACTCACTGCGCGAGACTGGCTGCAGGATTTATCTGCCTGTATACGATTGAACATGCTCTGTCTGCATCTGTACATTTATATCCATTTTTGTACTTTTACTTTTGCTGTTTAATTATCTTAATGCATAGTTTCTCGGCCAAGTGTTTGTCGTAATTTTGATTAATCTACTCTTTTGAAACTTTTCACTAAACAGATTTGTTCATAGATTCGTTCAGTGTGTACCCGTCTGTGTTTGAAATCGCCCCCTATACCCTCATTCACTATTTCCTACATCCACAAATATAGTCCACTTGAGTGAATGAAAACGAGTGAGCCGCTTTTGCATAGTTTGTGCTTGTTGTTTAATTATTTGAAACTTAGAAAACTGGCAGCTCCAGTAGAAATGAAAACATTTAATAAAAAAACAATTAAACAATTTAATAATAAATTAAAAAGTCATGTATACCTGTATGATATTACTCATACCCAACAAGACCCTCTGGCAAGACACAGGAATTAATTTGGCGCGACTATCACAGTGCATTATGGGTAGCCTTTGAGTGTACATCAGTTGAACACTCGTTATTTGGTGCATTGTGGGATTGAACGAGTGCACTCGATAACGTCAACTATGGTTTCGAACAACACTACAAATGGTTTTCCTCTCAAATAGTGCCCTATTTAAAGATATAAGGGGGCAATGTCAGACACAGCCCCTGTATGAGTTGGTGGCAAGTGAATAGGTGAACACACCTAATGATTCATTGAATCGTTCACTCGACTGAATTGTCCAAAACAAGACCCCCAGAGGATGATCTTTTGTTCGTTCAGTTAATTCATGAACGAGTGCTGTGTTCGAAATCCCCCCCCCCCCCCCCCCCATACACTCATTCACTACTCCATTAATATTGGCCTAGTTCGCTTGCTGTTTAATTATCATTTGAAACTTAGCAAACTGTTTATACATAGATGCCTCATTGGCGGCTATTTCAACGGGCCGCTAAGCCGTCCACCATATTGGAGCGGTGAACAAACCAACACATTCTCACCTGTGAAAGGTTATCCCATTTCTTCAGGAATTTAAATCTCTGAGGTTTCACAACCAGAATTTTGTGGCATCTTTGATCCTTACTGTGAGCGATGACACACTGGCCGTTGCAAGATGGCGGGTGTGCCGACTGGAGCGGTGGAATGTGGCATCTACGTATACATGTCTATGGTTGAGCGTACATCAGTTGTACACATGTATTGCGGTGCATTGTGGGATTGAATGAGTGCAATCATGACATCCACCATGGTTCCGACACCACTACAAATGGCTGTCACTCAAATATAGGGTATAGGGGGCGATTTAGGACACAGCCGAGATGTCCTAACTCAGTTTGTTCACAAACATGATTCGCTTTCACTTAAAAGATTAATTCAAAACACCAAAACACCACTAGTTTTATGTATATTGTTTTACCTGATACAGTGGTTGTACAATGAAACTGAAACACTGGCCAATTATGAGGTTTCACACCAGGGATGGGCAACTTCGGTCCTGGAGGGCCACTGTCTTGCAGAGTTTAGATCCAACCCCAATCAAACAGACCTGAACTAGCTTATCAAGGTCAAGAAAGCTACAGGTAGGTGTTTTTTTTTTGGAGCTAAACTCTGTTTCATGCATATATGCTCGGCCTGTTGGCCAATCTTCACCGTTCAATCTTCATTTCATCAGTAAGAGCAAAATGTGAAGGTTGAATTAGCAGAGCAATAGTAGAGCTGTACATAAAATATTGCATTCCACACAACATAATAGGAGAAAAATCAGAGTTCATAAGAGGACAAATTGTTGGTGCGCGTCTCGCATGGCTCATCTGTGACCCAGTCTTTGTGGTAAATCAAGAACTGTGGTATCCAGACTGCATCCAAACAGGAGTAACTGTCGACGCAAGAGGAAGCTGTCTGAAAGGGATAGGTACTAACCAGGATTATCTAAAAACATAAAAGCACAGCTGCCCAACTCACTGCAGAGTTAAATACGCATCTCAATCCTCCTGTTTTCATCCTCCTGTTGTTTTCAGTGGTGCCAACAGGGCAAATTTTGGGCTGTGGACAATGTGAAACATGTATTGTTCTCTGATGAGTCCACCACCTTCACTATCTTTCCCACATGGGAGTTACTGTGTGGAAAAGCCCCAGAGAGTCTTAACACCTGGACTGTTGCTGCCCAGATTGAAGCATGGGGGTAGATCAGTGATGTTTAGGATCTGATATCATAGGCTTCCTTAGGCCCACCACTTGTTCTGGATGGGCACGTCACTTGCTAAGAACTACCAAACTATTCTGGAGGACCATGTGCACCCAGTGGTTCAAATATTGTACCCTGAAGGGGGTTCTGTGTATCAGCATAATGCACCAATACACACAGCAAGACGGATTTTATGAACATGAAAGTGGAGTTGAACATCTCCCATGGCCTGCACAGTCAACAGATCTGAATATTATTGAGCCACTTTTAGGTGTTTTGGAGAAGCAAGTTAGAAAACATTTTCCTCCACCAGCATCACATAGTGACCTGGCCACTTGTCCAACCCCTGTATTAAAACCACCCAGCAGACACACAAAAATTATTTACTGAAGACACAGAGACAGCTTGGTCTACTTTAGGATTGTTTTATAATGAAGAGTGACATACAGAACGAGTCCTGAACTGAATTAACCTAATAACCCGATTTATTATCAGCAGGGTTCCCTTCTAATAGGTCACAAAAAGATTAAAAGGCCAGGCTTTATGAGGATGTTTTTCCAGAAGCAGTTTAACAGTTATTTTTGTGTGGCTGTCAAACATTATCCCCTGTTTTCACAGACAAGGCTTAAACCTAGTCCCGGACTAAAATGCATGTTTGAGCGGTTTTAACTGAAAGCAACTTGCACTGCCATTGTTTTGTCTCCAGATGCACATCAGTAATGTTTTTTTCCCATTACTTTTTCCAGGCACGTTTATAAAAGCTACTTAAATGTCCTGATTGAACTAAGGCCTAATCCTGGCTTAATCTAAGCCCTGTCTGTGAAACCAGGCCTATGTTATGTTATAAATTAATTTAATTTAATTAGGATTTCAGTAAAGATTACAATCAATCAATCTATAATGTAAGCTACAATAAGTTATATATATATATTAATTACATGTTTTACTTTTAATAAAGTACACTTTTCTGGTATTTTCTGTTTTGAAGGAAATGACCAGCTTTTACAGAAAGGATCTGTTATATTTTGCCAGCTATGACACTGTGGTTGCATCGGGATCAGCTGATTTGTACAGTATGTTCAGTGAACATATGACATTGTCACGCTCTTGTCCAATGAAGAAGGTAAGATTCACAAGAAAAAGTAGATATTTCTTAAACATAACTCAGGTAGCTTCCAAACAGCACGAAACACAAACAATACTGGACAACAACTAAAGCAAACTGAGGGACTTAAATACAAAGAGATAATGAACTAAATAAAGACAGCTATGCTCATTAAATGAATCACAATGACAGCAGATAATGACAGGAAACTAGAACAAAGGAAACACAGGAAACTGAGGAAATACAAACTAAAAGTCCATGAAAATAAAACGACCAACATAATTGTGACAGAAACGTGACCTGAATGTACCCCTCAAAGGCATTTTAGTTTGAAAATCTTCTTCTTCCATGATGACCCTAGTGGGAGGACTGCTTATGTTTGGCACAAAATTGTGAGGTCAGGTGTGAAGAAACTGGCAAAGTTGATTTAGATTTTTCAAAAACACTCTACACTAAAAATGATCATGATTTTAACGGTAAAAAACTAAAAATGCAACAGTAAAAACCTGTTAAAGCCACAATATGTAATTTTCGCCGCTAGAGGTCGCCTATTCGAGCCAGAGGTGTAGCTTGATGACGACTTGATTTCGCTGAGCTTTTATTATGCCGCAGATGACTGCTTCTGCTTCTCCTGGTCATGTGTATGTGGGGTAACGAAGTAACGCAGAGCTGTTTTATACATTATTTGGGTGTGTTGAAAGTTATGTTATAATGCTACTGTGTGCGTTCGTTCAGCGGCTTTGAGACACTTTGCACACTGCGGTAAGCTAGATCGATATTAGACATGGTAAAACATGGTACTAAATCAAGAAAACAAGATTTAAGACTAACTGTGTTGAGCTATATAACAATGATTAATTTTCTGTCGACGAATGTATCCAAACAGTTTCTCACCTGTCTAATAAAACACATAATATATTATAAGCGTCTTTGGTTTTTTAATGGTTTCTACAAAATAATCAAGGGTAACGCCAGTATGATGTCTGTGTCCTGGTTAAAATTGCTTATTTCTCTGGATTTAAACATTCTTGGAAACATTTGGGATACTGTAAGTACACAATTCAACAGAATATATAACATATGTCATATACATATATATATATTTTTATGGACAGAATTTCTAGGCGCAGCCAAGGGCCGGAGGGTGTCAGGTTTGGGGACCACACGGTTTCGTCTCTGCTCTTTGCGGATGACGTTGTCGTGTTGGCCCCTTCTAACCAGGACCTTCAGCATGCACTGGGACGGTTTGCAGCCGAGTGTGAAGCGGCTGGGATGGGGATCAGCACCTCCAAATCCGAGGCCATGGTCCTCAGTCGGAAAAGGGTGGCTTGCCCACTTCAGGTTGGTGGAGAGTTCCTGCCCCAAGTGGAGGAGTTCAAGTATCTAGGGGTCTTGTTCACGAGTGAGGGGAGGATGGAACGGGAGATTGACAGACGGATCGGTGCAGCTTCTGCAGTAATGCGGTCGATGTACCGGTCTGTCGTGGTGAAGAAAGAGCTAAGCCGTAAGGCGAAGCTCTCGATTTACCGGTCAATCTACGTTCCTACTCTCACCTATACCCAAAGCTCATGACCGAAAGGACAAGATCCCGGATACAGGCGGCCGAAATGAGCTTTCTCCGCAGGGTGGCTGGGCGCTCCCTTAGAGATAGGGTGAGAAGCTCAGTCACTCGGGAGGAACTCGGAGTAGAGCCACTGCTCCTCCACATCGAGAGGGGACAGCTGAGGTGGCTCGGGCATCTGTTCCGGATGCCTCCTGAGTAGGGATGGGCATTTCAAGCAAAAATAATATTCGAAGATCGCTGGGAATTATTCGATTTTTATTCGAAAATCGCAACTCCTCCCCGCATGCACGCATGCAAAGGCTACACGCAAATAAACAGAGAGGGAGAGGGAGAGAGACCATTTACACTCTCAATCTGTATGATAAACTGTTTAATTCATTAGGGAATAGGCTATATCAACTCAAGCCATATAATTATTGTAACATGCTGAAACATATGACTGTTATTTGACATTGCCCCAAGTTACCGCAACCGTTAAATGCCTAAAGTCTAGAGTGTGTGCGTGAGACGATGTGTTCTTCTTCTGTTGTCTCAGGGTGTTTTTACTCTGGCAGTTTACTTCGAAATGGAGCATGGTTCGCATGAAAAATTGGTAATGTGAAAGCTTACATACAGAGCTTGGTATGCACTGAGGTATCGAACCCAAGAACACACAACCGGAGTTCGGTTGCACTCGGAGCTGTGCCGCGATTGACGTGAATGTGAAACAACACTCGGGTGTGCACTTGTTCAGGAAGAAAAGTAACCAGCGCACGCGTTTTAGCCGATTGCAATGTCATTAGTTCAATAACATACACATAAGTGATGATAGTGTTGATGATTTACCTGAGATACGAGCGCGAGAGTAAGCCTGCAGTGTATTCGCGCATAGAGTGCAATCAGGGCAGCAAATGAATGGCAATTCACGTCTCCTCAAAAGAGTCAGGTTGCAAGCAGCAAAGCCGCCTTCAAGCAACACATATACGGTAAACCTGTTGTTTACTCAGCTGCACATAATAGCACCAAATTAATTTAAAAAAGCCCAATATATTTGACCCGCGTTCTGTTTACTATCATGCCCGCGCACGTTTGTGATGACGTTAGATGAACGCAAACGCACTAGGGTTCAAGTTGAGTGTGAAACCAGACCAACACTGCGGAGGCGGAGGGAAGAATCACGCTCGGACCGCAGCAAACGTGCCCAGTATAAACACCCTGAGAGCGGACAGACAGCTTTAGGTGCGTTATTGGCAGCGCCTCCCTCTCGTTACATGAACGCTTCACCACCACACCGAAAACATGGGGATTTTTTTGAGGACGATAATCGCACAAACTATTCGATAGTCTATAATTAAATCAACTATCGAATATTCGAAAATCGCGACCCATCCCTACTCCTGAGCGCCTTCCCGGGAAGGTGTTTCGGGCATGTCTAACCGGAAGGAGGCCCCGAGGAAGACCAAGGACACGCTGGAGGGACTATGCCTCCCGGCTGGCCTTGGAACGCCTCGGTGTCCCCCCGGAAGAGCTGGAAGAAGTGTCTAGGGAGAGGGAAGTCTGGGCATCTCTGCTTAGACTGCTGCCCCCGCGACCCGGCCCCGGATAAGCGGAAGAAGATGGATGGATGGATGGATGGATATATATATATATGTTGGATATTGTAATCCAAAAATCTTACATATTGTGCCTTTAATTACATTTCTTCATATATACACTGAATAACTCTAACAGATCTAACCTTACATTTAATGTAATTTAACAGTTAAATATTGTTAAATTTAAGTGAAAGTGAAAAAGAACAAGTCATTGAATAATTTACAGTAAAAAAGGTCAATTGACATTCCCGGATTTCCCTACATGACACTTCACATTTGATGTGTTTTTGTTTCTTCTTAGTTTATTTTCTAATCATACATTAAAGTTTTATGTTACATCTAATGTTAAATGAATGTTTTTGCATTACTTGTCATGTGTGATGGTGTTTAGTATCTGTGTGAATGACGCTAAAGTGCACTGTGCCTTTATATATTTTTTTGTGCTGTCAAATCAATTAATCGCGATTAATTGAATCCAAAATAAGTTTGCGTTTACATAATATATGTATGTGTAATGTGTATAATTATTATGTACATTTGAGTACACACAAATGCATGTAAATATTTAAATTAATTTATCATTTATATTCTATATAAATATAAATATTTTATATGTAAATATAAAAAATGTTCTATATGCATGCCTGTGTACATGTGTATATACATAATCATTATACACAATTATACACATTATAAACACAAACTTTTATATGTGATTAATTGCGATTAATTGATTTGACAGCATTCATCATGTGACTTTCTCATCACCACCTGTGTTTGGTTGTCAGTGCACTACAAAGGTACATTAATATAAGATGGTATATTAACATTATATCAGTTAATGAAATATGGGGTTTTACTGTACATTAAATTAAATCTGCCATATTTTATTTATGGTACATTTCTGGCAACCACAGCTGCCATTTTTTTTACTGTAAATTTCACAGAATTGTTTTTACAGTGAGACTGGTGGCCATACTGTTATTATGATAAACATCACATAAGACTATATTATATTATATGTATATACTGATGCCAGACTCTTTCCAGGATTGACTGTGGGGTTTTCATCACTCTTTTGGCTTTTCTATCAAAAAATACCACAGTGGAAATCTATGATTATATATATGTATATATACAGGTCCTTCTCAATAAATTAGCATATTGTGATAAAGTTCATTATTTTCCATAATGTAATGATAAAAATTAAACTTTCATATATTTTAGATTCATTGCACACCAACTGAAATATTTCAGGTCTTTTATTGTTTTAATACTGATGATTTTGGCATACAGCTCATGAAAACCCAAAATTCCTATCTCAATAAATTTGCATATTTTATCCGACCAATAAAAGAAAAGTGTTTTTAATACAAAAAAAGTCAACCTTCAAATAATTATGTTCAGTTATGCACTCAATACTTGGTCGGGAATCCTTTTGCAGAAATGACTGCTTCAATGCGGCGTGGCATGGAGGCAATCAGCCTGTGGCACTGCTGAGGTGTTATGGAGGCCCAGGATGCTTCGATAGCGGCCTTAAGCTCATCCAGAGTGTTGGCTCTTGCGTCTCTCAACTTTCTCTTCACAATATCCCACAGATTCTCTATGGGGTTCAGGTCAGGAGAGTTGGCAGGCCAATTGAGCACAGTAATACCATGGTCAGTAAACCATTTACCAGTGGTTTTGGCACTGTGAGCAGGTGCCAGGTCGTGCTGAACAATTAAATCATCTCCATAAAGCTTTTCAGCAGATGGAAGCATGAAGTGCTCCAAAATCTCCTGATAGCTAGCTGCATTGACCCTGCCCTTGATAAAACACAGTGGACCAACACCAGCAGCTGACATGGCACCCCAGACCATCACAGACTGTGGGTACTTGACACTGGACTTCAGGCATTTTGGCATTTCCTTCTCCCTAGTCTTCCTCCAGATTCTGACACCTTGATTTCCGAATGACATGCAAAATTTGCTTTCATCCGAAAAAAGTACTTTGGACAACTGAGCAACAGTCCACTGCTGCTTCTCTGTAGCCCAGGTCAGGCGCTTCTGCCGCTGTTTCTGGGTCAAAAGTGGCTTGACCTGGGGAATGCGGCACCTGTAGCCCATTTCCTTCACACGCCTGTGCACGGTGGCTCTGGATGTTTCTACTCCAGACTCAGTACACTGCTTCCGCAGGTCCCCCAAAGTCTGGAATCGGTCCTTCTCCACAATCTTCCTCAGGGTCCGGTCACCTCTTCTCGTTGTGTAGCGTTTTTTGCCACACTTTTTCCTTCCCACAGACTTCCCACTGAGGTGCCTTGATACAGCACTCTGGGAACAGCCTATTCGTTCAGAAATTTCTAGTAATGAACCAGGCTGGGAGTTTTTAAAAGCCTCAGGAATCTTTTGCAGGTGTAATTTTGATTCAGATGATTAGGTTAATAGCTCGTTTAGAGAACCTTTTCATGATATGCTAATTTATTGAGATAGGAATTTTGGGTTTTCATGAGCTGTATGCCAAAATCATCAGTATTAAAACAATAAAAGACCTGAAATATTTCAGTTGGTGTGCAATGAATCTAAAATATATGAAAGTTGAATTTTTATCATTACATTATGGAAAATAATGAACTTTATCACAATATGCTAATTTATTGAGAAGGACCTGTATATATATATATATATATATATATATATATATATATATATATATATATATATATATATATATATATATATATATATACACACTCACCTAAAGGATTATTAGGAACACCATACTAATACTGTGTTTGACCCTCTTTCGCCTTCAGAACTGCCTTAATTCTACGTTGCATTGATTCAACAAGGTGCTGAAAGCATTCTTTAGAAATGTTGGCCGATATTGATAGGATAGCATCTTGCAGTTGATGGAGATTTGTGGGATGCACATCCAGGGCACGAAGCTCCCGTTCCACCACATCCCAAAGATGCTCTATTGGGTTGAGATCTGGTGACTGTGGGGGCCATTGTAGTACAGTGAACTCATTGTCATGTTCAAGAAACCAATTTGAAATGATTCGAGCTTTGTGACATGGTGCATTATCCTTTTGGAAGTAGCCATGAGAGGATGGGTACATTGTGGTCATAAAGGGATGGACATGGTCAGAAACAATGCTCAGGTAGGCCGTGGCATTCAAACGATGCCCAATTGGCACTAAGGGGCCTAAAGTGTGCCAAGAAAACATCCCCCACACCATTACACCACCACCACCACCAGCCTGCACAGTGGTAACAAGGCATGATGGATCCATGTTCTCATTCTGTTTACGCCAAATTCTGACTCTACCATCTGAATGTCTCAACAGAAATCGAGACTCATCAGACCAGGCAACATTTTTCCAGTCTTCAACTGTCAAATTTTGGTGAGCTCGTGCAAATTGTAGCCATTAACCAAACCATATCCAAAAGCTTCTCAACCCAATATATATATATATATATATATATATATATATATATATATATATATATATATATATATATATATATATATATATATATATATATATATATATAATTGTAGCCTCTTTTTCCTATTTGTAGTGGAGATGAGTGGTACCCGGTGGGGTCTTCTGCTGTTGTAGCCCATCCGCCTCAATGTTGTGCGTGTTGTGTCTTCACAAATGCTTTGCTGCATACCTCGGTTGTAACGGGTGGTTATTTCAGTCAAAGTTGCTCTTCTATCAGCTTGAATCAGTCAGCCCATTCTCCTCTGACCTCTAGCGAAACTGCTGCATACTGGATGTTTTTCCCTTTTCACACCATTCTTTGTAAACCCTAGAAATTGTTGTGTGTTAAAATCCCAGTAACTGAGCAGATTGTGAAAAACTCAGACCAGCCCGTCTGGCTCCAACAACCATGCCACGCTCAAAATGGCTTAAATCACCTTTCTTTCCCATTCTGACATTCAGTTTGGAGTTCAGGAGATTGTCTTGACCAGGACCACACCCCTAAATGCATTGAAGTAACTGCCATGTGATTGGTTGATTAGATAATTGCATTAATGAGAAATTGAACAGTTGTTCCTAATAATCCTTTAGGTGAGTGTATATATATACACTCACCTAATATATACACTCATCACTTACACCCCCCCCCCCCCCCATTTTTTGTTTTATTGCAATTTATGCCACTAAACTCACTAAAGATTTGTGCTTTCTAGATGTATTCAGGGGCTCCAAGACCAGAACAAGAGACGTTTCATTAATATAAATTTAATATAAAATCCATAACAAATGTGCAACAGATGGAGATTTTGTAGATTATTACATAACAGGAGAATCATAAAAGCATGTCGAAGGAGGGATTAGTGCTGTGAGAGAGTTGGTCCAGATGAGGGCGCTATAGGCATGCAAACGAGTTGGAACCACACTATGCCATGGTTCAATATAGTAATAATGCAACACAATATTTCTACATAAATTCATGCAAGGGACATGATTGTTTTGAAAAGACAATAACTTGTACACTCTAAAAAAAAAAAAAAGGTTCTATATGGCACCAAAAATGGTTCTTGGCTCGTAATCATAGGGGAACCTTTTTAAGTGCTAAATAGCACCAATTTTGGTTCTTCAGCGGTTCTTCAGAGGTTCTTCACCAGTTCTTTGGCTAAGGTGCTATATAGCACCGCTAACTATGGTGCTATATAGCACCGCTACCATATACACAACATGCTAAGATATGGTGCTATATAGCACCAAAAAAGGTTCCCCTATGATTACGACGAAGAACCATTTTTGGTGCCATATAGAACCTTTTTTTTTTTTTAGAGTGTACAAGTTATTGTCTTTTCAAAACAATCATCAAAACAAACCTTTTTTTTTAGAGTGTATTAAATACATATCTTTTTTATGTCATTTACAATGTTAATAGTGTGCACTCTACTCTTGTATAGGCATATTTATACATGTTATTATTCTTTTTATGGCTACTTGAAGATTCTATATATATATATATATATATATATATATACTAACCAAATATTAACCAATCGTATATTCTTTAAACTATTTGTTTAATTTGCATTTTATTTGTTGCCTTTTAAAATGCTTGTACATCAGATACAACTTTTAACTTATTCTAAGTATCTCTCAAGTTAAAAGTCTCTTAGTCCTGCAGAAGGGGATCCGTTGATTTGTTCAACTCTTCTGGAAGGGATCGTATCCAGCCTGGCTCAGTGAGCCGGGAGCGCGCTCAGATGGTGCGCGCGTCCCACTGACCGTCAAACTCTGTGCTAGACGCGTTTCCACAGGACCGGTGCTGCAGTTCATTGCGCACCGGGGATCGCCAGACTATTTCAGCACTGTTTCAACGGTAAGTATATTTATCATTAGCGGCGTTTGTCTTTGGTTCACTGTACAGGTGACAGGTTCTTTGGTTCACTGTACAGGTGACAGGTGAACAGTCTGTCTGCTTTGAAGCGGAATAAAGAGGCTTAGTAAAGCGCATTACGCGAACCAAAACATTCACCTTAAAGCCAAATGATGTGATTCACTTTATACAAGAAATTATATAAATGCAGGCATGAGTATGTGGTGTAAATACTGCATCAAGGTGTAATATATTAAAGGCACAAATAGATTTGAAAAGCCTCGTAGATTTACTTTCAGAACTGAATCAATGCGAGTTTTTGTTTATTTAGTTTATTTATAGAGCTGAATTCAACATTACACAATAGACATGATTCTGCAGGCGAGGTCAAGTGATTTCGTACCACAAATATTGTAAGATAGTTTTGAGATTCCAACATAGAGTAATTCGAAGTGGAAGCGTTCAGGGGGAGATGAGATGAGGAGTTTCAGGAAGTGATTCATTTTACTCGTTTTGTTTGGATAATCGGGGAAACTGATCGATTTAAGATAATCACTAATTTATGGCTCTGTGTTTTATGTCACGTTTATGTCATTGTTTTATAAATTGTATAACTCTTGTCGACGATAAAAGCTGTTCTACTCTCTTGCCGATTTTTGTACCTGTCAGGAAAGGTAAGAACAGCCAATGAGAGTGTGCGACGTCACACAGGGGTCTTCCGTCACATGTTCACTTTTGTATTCTTTTGATTAATAAATTATGTGGGTTATTTTGTATTTAAATAACCACAAAATAACACTGTGACTGTAATATGTTTGTATTATATTGTACTAGGTATATATATATATATATATATATATATATATATATATATATATATATATATATATATATATATATATATATATATATATATATATATATATATATATATATATATCATTATTATTTATTTATCAAGTGGTCTCTTAATTTTTCTATACTGAAATTAAATTTACAATGCTTTTAATAGTTTAATTATTAACAACAACAACAACAACAACTATTATTATGATTATTATATATATTTAATTTATTTAAAGATGTTAAAATGTTTAAATTGATAGTTCGCCCAAAAATTTATAGTACCCCATGATTTACTCACCCTCAAGCCATCCTATATGTATATGACCTTCTTCTTTCAGACGAATACTATCGGTGTTATATAAAAAATGTCCTGGCTCTTCCAAGCATTATAATGGCAGTAAATGGCAGCCCAAAATTATAAGCCCATAAAAGTCCATTATAAAAGTAATTCACATGGCTTCAGGGGGTTAATAAAAGCCTTCTGAAGTGAATCGTTGGGTTTTTGTAAGAAAAATATCCATATTTAACAAAAAATTAAAAATATCTAGCTTTCAGTATAATGCTTGATAGCACTGCCATTATAATGCTTGGATTAGCCAGGACATTTTTTAATATAACTCTGATTGTATTCGTCTGAAAGAAGAATGTCATATTCTAGGATGGCTTGAGGGTGAGTAAATTATGGGATATTTTTAATTTTTGGGTGAACTATACCTTTTAAACCCCATGACTACTACAGTCACAAACTCACTACTGCAGGCTATTGCAAAAGGGAGGATGCCTTAAAAATGTCTTCTGTTTGTCACTTTGTTGTTGTAGAGGAAGGCATCACCTGTTGCAGAGGTGCCCTTGGTGCTGTGGAACCTGTGCTGGTCATGACTGAATGCCATAATTGATCTGTATGGTATGAAGAGACCGACATCTGGTAGATTCTACATTTAGGCCCAACCATGTTCAGTTTGATCAAGAAAGATAAAGACAAGGAGAAGGATGGAACAAAAAAGGAGAAAAAGGAGAAGAAGGAGAAAAAAGAGCGAATGTCTCAAGCCGAGCTGAAGAGTCTAGAAGAAATGAGCGTGAGGAGAGGTTTCTTTAATCTTCATCGGAGCAGCTCTAAACGGGAGTCGAAAGGGAAACTGGAGATTTCCAGCCCCATTCCCATCAAAGTGGTCCGAAACACAGAGCTCAGCCTGACAGAAGTGGACCTCAGGAAACTGTACACTCAGGGTACCATAACACCCACTAGCTCTAGCGATGACATTAAGGTGGAGCAAGATGTCCGTCGGTCATCCGTCAAAGAACAGGTGGCCAAGTTTGACTCCATGACGATGCAGAGCTCCCAGGTGGAACAGCAGCAGAACTCCCAGGTAGAACAAATCTTAAAGCGGTTTTCTTTCTCACAGAAGAGAAAAGAGGAAAGCCCTGTAGGGTCAACTGCACCATCAGGCCAGAACTCCGCCATTCCCTCACCTCAGGTAGAGGTCAAGGAATTCAATCCATCACCCCTACATATGCCCCACCAAACCAGCCCTGTGAAGAATGTCCAGGTCCCAGAGTTGGTGGACCGAACATTCCCTGCAGACTTGTGCTTGCCTGCTTTGGCGCCTTCTCAAGTTCCTGCGCCAAGGGAATTGGAACTTCAGCGCCGCAACACTGGCGACTTCGGCTTTTCCCTTCGTCGTATCACCATGGTGGACCAGCATCCCGATGGGTCACCTTACCGTAAGGTGGTCCACTTTGCTGAGCCCGGCGCTGGGAATAAGGACCTGACTTTGGGGCTGGTGCCAGGTGATCGTCTGGTAGAGATCAATGGGAGGAACGTGGAAAGTAAAAACAGGGATGAGATCGTGGAGATGATCAAGCAGTCTGGAGACACGGTACGTCTGAAGGTGCAGCCCATCGTGGAATTGAGTGAGCTGAGCCGCTGCTGGCTGAGGAACACCAGAGGCCCATACTATGAGGTGAGAGACACCTCAAGTTTGTACCTTATAATAGTTGTGATGTGTTAAATCACACAACGAGGACTTGCTCTAACACATTGAGCCAAGGAGCCATTGTGGAAGGCATAGGTTTGAGTCTAGTTTGCATTATGCTCTTCTTCTTCTTCACATAATTTTCTGTTGTCTCCCCACTATCCACTAGGCCAATAAAACTCAATGAAATTGTGTCAGTATAGTCTGATAAATAAAGTGTTTTTTAACTATAAGCGCAATTTAGATGGTATGTGTTTGCAGCTTGGACGTTTCTCAGGAAAACTTATACAGTTTGAAGGTACATACGGTGTTTCAGCAAATTTTCAGATGGAAGATCAGTTACAGCCTTGAGGTATTCTGTGAATTCAGAGCAATATGAGTGTGTCTGTTGACATCTGAAAGACCGTTTTACAGAGAGCTGTTGATGATGTCAACAGTTTCAGTGCGACAGCTCGGGGGGTTTAATAACCTGTCTCATGCATGGTTTGTCTTACCCATAATGCATCTGTATATGTGTATTTGAGTCCAATCTGAGTGGAACAAAGAGCAAAATGTTAAATGAAGTTCCAAGAACGAGAGAGCTTTTTATTAGTTTACTAGATTTTTTGTGATATTTTCCACTACTTTCCTTTAGAAAGCATTCCTGTAGCTCAAACAGTAGAGCATGACACCAGCAACGCCAAGGTCATGAACTGCATGAACTGATAAAGTGTATAAATTGAATGCAATGTAAGCATCTGACAAATGCATAAATGTAGATGAATTAGACAATATTCCTGAAGATATCTTCTGGAATGGTAAAGATCTTTGTTTCACTGTTTGCTACAGCATTAGAGACCTTTTACTTTTGGCTTTGCTTTATTCCCAAGTTGCTCTCTGACACATTTTCAACGCTGTATCCTGGCATAGCTGAGCGAACGACCCCGTTTCAGAATGTGGCCCGGCAGCCCTTTTAGTATATTTCAGTGTTATGTCGTTAAGCATTGATTTAGTCTTGCATAATGCATAAATGTAAATGTTTTTTGATAACAGGATAGTGAACACTGAAAGTGAATATTTCCGTTAAGGTCAGGTGGTCCGGGTGAAAGCAGAAGTGATGTCAGCAGCGATTGTTTTCCCTTAATCGTCTGTCATCGTGATTCCTCAAATATTTCAAAACATCAGCTGCCATCGTCTCAGACAATAAATGTCACAAGCACAAAGTCACGTAGGAAGTCATGATTGTTACATTTCCCCAATTATTAGATGCTTGATATTTAAGCATGTAAAAAAAACAACCCCTTGAGTGATATATACTGCATTCAGCTGTCTTAATATATAGCATATACCCCGATCAGGCATAACATTATGACCTAATATTCCTCATATTGTGTTGGTCCCCCTTTTGCTGTCAAAACAGCCCTGACTAGTTGAGGCATGGAATCCACTAGACCCCTGAAGGTGTGCCGTGGTATCTGGCACCAAGATTCTAGCAGCAGATCCTTTAAGTCCTGTAAGTTGCGAGGTGGGGCCTCCATGACTCTGATTTGTTTGTTCAACACATCCCAAAGATGCTCGATTGGATTGTGATCTGGGGAATTTGGAGTCCTCAAACTCCTCAAACTCATTGTTGTGCTCCTCAAACCATTCCTGAACCATTTTTCCTTTGTGGCAGGGCGCATTATCCTGCTGAAAGAGCCCACAGCCACCAGGGAATACCGTTTCCATGAAAGGGTGTACATGGTCTGCAACAATGCTTAGGTAGGCGGTATATGTCAAAGTAACATCCACATGGATGCCAGGACCGAAGGTTTCCCAGCAGAACATTGCCCAAAGCATCACACTGCCTCCGGCCATCCACATGATGTAAAAGAAAACGTTATTCATCAGACCAGGCCACCTTCTTCCATTGCTCCGTGTTCCAGTTCTGATGCTCGCGTGCCCACTGTTGGCGCTTTCGGTGGTGGACAGGGGTCAGCATGGGCACCCTGACTGGTCTGCGGCTATGCAGCCCCATACGCAACAAACTGGGATGCACTGTGTATTCTAACACCTTTCTATCAGAATCAGCATTAACTTCTTGAGCAATTTGAGCTACAGTAGCTCGTCTGTTTGATCGGACCACATGGGCCAGCCTTCGCTCACCTTGTCGCTGGTTCACCACTGTTCCTTCATGGACCACTTTTGATAGATACTGACCACTGCAGACCGGGAACACCCCACAAGAGCTGCAGTTTTGGAGATGCTCTGACCCAGTAGGGTGACCACCTGTCCCGCTTTGCGTTGTACCGCACAGCATTTTCACCCCTTGTCCCGCATGTCGCATATTGAGAAAATGTCCCGCATTTTCACCAGTCTGTTGATTTTTAATGATCATATTGAGAAAACATGCATGCGTTCTTTTGCCTTTTTAAGAAAGCATTTTATTTATTATTTATGCGGCATCGTTTTTCACCTATATTTAACAGCACTTCGTCAGAAGTAACATCCCGCCTTACACAAATACAAAAGCCGTTTTTTAAACCATATCCAATGGTTGAAAAGAAAGGAGTAAACACGGTCACTAGTAGGTTGTGACGGCTGTCAATCAAAATGTGGAGCGGTGATTCGTTCCGTTTTCCCTGTCAGAAAACGAATGGATAGTTCTGTATATAAATGAATATATATATATAAATTAATATATAAGATTAACTAATTTAATGTTGTTTTATTTGTTTTATTATTTATTTAGTTGGATTTTAGTTGCACTTGGTCAGAACTGTTTCAAAAGTAGTTATCTGCATGATGCCTGCTGCCTTTGGGCTCAGTGATGTTGAATTTAAGATTATACAACAGTTTCAGGTTATGTTTTAGTGTTGGTAACGTCCAACTGTCCCACATTGTCCCACACAAACTTAGTAATCGTCCCACATTTGGTTTGTTAGATGGTGGTCACCCTATGACCCAGTCATCTAGCCATCACAATTTGGCCTTTGTCAAACTTGCTCAAATCCTTAGGCTTGCCCATTTTCATGCTTCTACATCAACATTGAGGAGAAAATGTTGACTTGCTGCCTAATATATCCCACCCACTAACAGGTGCCGTGATGAAGAGATAATCAGTGTTATTCACTTCACCTGGTCATAATGTTATGCTGATTGGTGCATATTTATATTGATATATGCATATGATATTTTTTTCTACAATTTTTTTGTTTAATGTATTTTCTACACATTTCCATTCCCTACAGAAACAAAGCACTTATATTTAAGTTTAAGGCTTTTTGGAGAACAATACAGGCAGCATCAATATCTTGTCTGTCTTTAAGTCTTTTGACAAACTGATCTACTATGGAGTTTAAATAATGATGGCATATTTTTCAACTTAATCTGTTAGGTTGAATGTTGCAGATGATCTGGAACATATTGAATATAAAAAACAAAACAAACAAAAAAAACCCCATAAATTATTTGCTATATCTATATTTAGCATGAAAACATTTGTAATATTTATTTAATAATATAAAATAAGTGCACATTTTTTATAACATTTAAAATGTATTTTAATGTATTTTTTTTTTGGAAAGAAATATAACCACAAAATTTGTTTTAACATTGTTATTTCCAATGTGACAGCAAATGTGTGTTGCATGAAATTCATCTTAACAAATGGAGAAAAAAAATGACAAAAAACAAATACTTAGTTTAGGCTGACGTCCAAATCTGATATGTTAATTTGATCTGGCTCAGCACGAAACCAGAGCCCAGTGAAGAGATTAAAGTGCATTGAGTGATTTATTTGTGATGTAAAATAACGTGGGGGAGGTAAAAATATAGAATATTGTGTTTCTGTACTGTAACGTTTGGCCTTTTGACCCGTAAGAGGTTTATCCTGGTGCAGCTGAGAGCATCTGGCCTGATCCTACAGAGCAGCTCTTCACACAAACAGCATTTCATCTAATGGTGTGAAAATAGGAAGAGACAGGTGTTTGAAGAGAACGTTTTGGTCAAGCTAATCAAATGAGTGTGGCGTGTATCACATGAGTCAGCGATCACTCTTGCTAAACCTGTTGTTGTGTTTGAATAGGAGTGTGTGTGGTGAACTCAGCCCTTTATATGCTTTCTGCTAATGGATAACCAGAAAAATCTCAGTGTCAAAGTCTGAGTGTTATTTCAGAACACCATCAACAAGTATGTCAGACCATTAACATTTTATAGCCAACCCAATGTAAAAAAAAAAAAAAAAAAAACAGAAAAAGAGGGGGGGGGGGGTGTGGGTTATTTATAAACCTTTATAAATAACTTTAATTAAAAACATTAACATATACACCAATCAGGCATAACATTATGACATTATGACTTTATATTGTGTATGACTTTATATTGTTTATATTGTGTCCCCATTTTGCTGCCAAAACAGCCATGACCCGTTGAGGCATGGACTCCACTAGACGCCTGAAGGTGTACTGTGGTATCTGGCACCAAGATGTTAGCAGCAGATCCTTTAAGTCCTGTAAGTTGCGAAGTGGGGCCTCTATGGATCTGACTTTTTTTGTTCAGCACATCCCACAGATGCTTGATTGGATTGAGATCTGGGGAATTTGGAGGCCAAGTCAACACCTCAAACTTGTGGTGCTCCTCAAACCATTCCTGAACCATTTTTGCTTTGTGGCAGGGCACATTATCCTGCTGAAATAGCCCACAGCCACCAGGGAATACCGTTTCCATGAAAGGGTGTACATGGTCTGCAACAATGCTTAGGTAGGTGGTACGTGTCAAACATCCACATGGATGGCAGGACCCAAGGTTTCCCAGCAGAACATTGCCCAAAGCATCACACTGCCTCCGCTGGCTTGCCTTCTTCCTATAGTGCATCCTGGTGCCATGTGTTCCCCAGGTAAGCGATGCACACGCACCCGGCCATCCACGTGATGTTAAAGAAAATGTGATTCATCCGTGGTCCAGGTCTGATGCTCACGTGGCCACTGTTGGTGCTTTCGGCGGTGGACAGGGGTCAGCTGGTCTGTGGCTATGCAGCCTCATACGCAAAAAATGCGATGCACCTTTTTTTTAAATCAGAACCGGCATTAACTTCTTGAGCCTAGTTGCCTACATGCATAGATATTTGTGCAGTAGATGCCTCAGGGCATCAAATTTCCCCCAACAATACTGAAATATCAGAGTGTATCAGTCAGAGGAGAGGCTGAGAATCTGGAGCATTCAAGTTCTCTTGACCAAGTTTTCTCCTAGTTCCTTTTACCAAATACTAATAACTCATAATATTACATTTTATAATAATGATACAAAACACTTATCCTCATGCATGCCGTCTCAAATTAGGATGCTATCAGGGATGAAAGATGTCAGACCAGCTGCTGTAATGAACTGCACCCTTTGTAATAAAATGGCCTGTCTTACCCAATCTGTGGGGGGCAGGACTCAGGAGTCCCACCGGGTTTTTACTGGCCCACTTTAAGCCGAGTACAGAAAAAGATATGACACATTTGGGATTGGCCTAGAAGCGATTATTCTATATAAAGATTGTGATACAGAAATCTAGACTAGGAGAGCTACGTGGTGAAATGTGTTGCTTGTTGCATTTATATTGATGAAAAATATGTTAAAATGTAGATAATTGCACACACTTGTGTGCTGTATTTCAGTACTAAAAAGTTATTTTCACCTTCTTCTGACCACTTGTAATCCAGTTTAACCAGGTACTACATGTGCTGAAATAGTTCTGATGCATAGTCATTCTTATTCTTTGCATTGCATACATTCCTTTTTATGCAAATTAGGATTTATATAATTTATTTACTAAAATTAGCTCTATTTGCTTGGTGCAGCTAACTTGAACAAAGCAAAAGTGCATTGAGGGTGCATATTGGCCACAAAGGGGTCATCGCAGACACCCTTCTGAATCCTAAAATGACAAATGGAACACCCTAAGGTCTTAATGGACATGCGCACACGGCAGCCACTGTATGTCCACTAGACCGAAAGTGCATATGAAGAGTGCCATTTGGGACAGGGCCTAAAGCCCAATTTATACTTCTGCATTGAGTTTAGGGCCTACGCCATAGCTATGTCGTAGGCTGTGTTTTGCACGCACGTCAAATCTACGTGGACCGCAAGTGCTGTGATTGGTCTGCCAGAACCCCTCCCTCAGGGGTACACATGCTCCTTCTGCATGTGTAACTGCACGTTGATGCGGACAAGGACACAGAAGTATAAATGAAAATCAACGTGTAGCCCACAGAGTAGAGGCTAATTCTCAAAATAATTAATATATCATACACTTTGGTTAAGCACCATCTGTTGTGATGTCACGGATCAAGTTGAATTGTGGGATATAGAGCTGCTTGAAGTATACATCGGAGTAGACTCGCTTACTTGGTAAAAATTGAGGGGACGAGGGTCTGTCCATATAAACTTCCGTTGTCCACTTCACAAAGTGGAACGTACTTTAAAATGGAGGCGGGGATTCCACAGAGGTGAATAGGGAAATTTGCGAGTGCATGTCTAAAAGTGGAGTGGAACTTGTCTGACGTGTGCCTTGATAACCAATCACATTACAGCCTTGATGACTTTGAATTCAGAGTTGTACAGTCATTCACTGTTTGCAGATACTATAGAATGAGAAGTGCAATTACGCAATTGTCAGTGACTTCTCTTCTAAAACAGGATTGCTTTTGGTGTAAACATGTTGAAGATTAGCCGATAGGCTGTAGATTCATTAAAAGAAAAGCCGCTTTCACACAAATGCAGTTTATTTAACATATTGAAGGCTCTCCTCCATTGAATCCATTCAACAACAAAAAAGGCCTCTGGTCTCCTTCCCTTCATACGGCATCATTACGATATTTTTGGCTAACTTTAATGCTTGCCTTAAAGCAGCTTTGGTTCAACACTCTCTCTTCAGCAATAAAAACAAAAAATGAAATACAAATGTGATGTTTATCTAAAGTCATTTTTGAAGGTCAGCAGCAAAGACATAGGTTAATAAATTGAGATTAAATAGTACATTTTTATTATCTGACATGTTTAATTATCGTAGGTTTGCGTAATATTCTGATAGTCTAAAAGAATGACCAGCATGTTTACACAGCGCACACAACGCCTCTGCACTTACACCCGATTTCTCTCAGCATGGGGACAAAAGAGGCATCAGTCAATAAATGGATAAACAAAGTAACTTGCATAATTACTTATTTGAAAAAGAAACGCAGATATTTTGTTATCTGATTATGGAACTCATGTTAACTTGTAATGCGTTACTACCCCCAACACTGTAACAATAGCAACACTGATATCAGTAGTCAATTCCCTCCATAACTGAAATGCTCAGGAAAGGCAGATAATCTTATGTCATGTAGCATGGGTGGCCTTTTGCTAATAGAATGTTTGGCATTTGTTCAATCATAGTGTCTGTGAATGTGACAGGAAACCCTTGTGATTTTTCTTTGACAGGTTTGATTGTTTGTGCTGATAGTTACTAGATAGACAGGTTTTGGCTGCATTACTGTACTGAGAAGAACAACACTTAAACACACACTCTCACCTCACACCCTCTCCGGTCCACAGCTCAAGGATTGGTTTCTGAATGAATGAATTAATGAATCAACATGCTCTTCTCAGCCTTTTGTGTGTGACTGCTTAATCTGTTGGGAAATCTGAATACACAAATGCTTTGAGGGCTTTTTTGACTGAGAGTTACTACATGAGCATGTTTTAAAAATGCATATCAAGGCAAAGTTTTTCCATGCTCTTTTTAAGTGAAAAAGACGTTTGCTAACCTAAAGCCACCCGCGCTTTATATATCGACACCTAATCAGTAACTTGGCCTGTCCTGTTGAACTATGACGATACATAAAGTATCGGCAATCATTACTTAGCTGATTTACAAATACATGTAGTCTTAAAGTGTTAAAGGTTTTCGTTTATATTATGCTGGTTAAAATTTCATTACAGAAATGCACTAGTAGCATTTTTAGTATGTTTTTATTTTATTTTATTTAAAGTACTATTATGTATTTATGTAGGGGTAAACTTTTTAAATGATTAAATACAATTCAAAAACTTGGTCAATAAGATTTGTTTTGGAAAGGAAATTAATACTTTTACTGAGCAAGGACACAATAAATTAATCAAAAGTGACAGTAAATAACTTATTACAATTTATGAAAAAGATCTCTATTTCAAATAAATGCTGTTCTTTTGAAAGTTTCTGTTCATCACAGAATTCTGAAAAAAAAGAATGGTTTCTGCAAAAAATATTAAGCAGCTCAAACTTCAACATTGATAACACTAAGAAATGTTTCTTGAGCACCAAATCAGCATATTATTTTATTTTAAAATTGTGCATTATAAAGAAAGCAACAGTCGATCAGTCTAACAGTTAATTATATTATCTGCATGGCCATGTCAGTGCTATATATATATATATATATATATATATATATATATATATATATATATATATATATATATATATATATATATATATATATATATATATATATATATATATATATATATATATATATATATATATATATATATATATATATATATATATATATATATATATATTGTGCTATTCTAAATAACCACCATTGAGTTTTGCAAACACTGTCCTGTATTTTTGTTTTTTTGGCTCAATGGTTCTCTTTTTTCATCTGCTCTGAGAGGGTTCAACAGCCTGTGGGCTATTAATGTCCTCTGACTGCTCTGAAACAATCTGTCTGTGAATGGCTTCATTAACTAGTATCAGATTAGATTATGTAATAGATTAACTTGGCTGCTCATCAGGCACTGAATACAGGAAGTGTCTTTCGTCTGTCATCAGTGTCTGTGCTGCCCCTCCGTCCTCTCTGTCAAATCTCTCTTTATGTCTCCACTTTGTTTCCTGGCCGATGACCCAGAAGTCTTTCTTGAGCTGTCAGTGTCGCCCCAGTGCTGTCGTGAGATTGAGAGGGCCTTAATAGTGACGCTGGTCATTGGACAGACTTGGCCGTTTACAGGGGTCCAGGAAGTGACTTTAGTCTGGATAATTATCCTGGTTTGGACCACTTGGTCATTGTGACGACCAGCTGCGTTTTTTGGGCTGATTTGCACTGGTATTTGGCAGTAGGATTGTGTGAAGCTGTCCAGTATTCAAGCTCTAGCTGTGAGCATTTTGGCACAAGGATGATTCCAGCTCTGCCAGTTTACCAGTCCGTTACTTGTGACTTGGTTAGTGGGAGGTTAACGGCAGTTACTTACCTGCCGGTTTTTCACGCCCTCAGAATCCGGCACAATGCATAGAATCAAAACAGTTCCCTTTTTTACATTCTTAAAGGATTAGTTCACTTTAAAAATGAAAATCCCTCCATGATTTACTCACCCTCAAGACATCCTAGGTGTGTATGACTTTCTTCTTTCTGATGAACACAGAGTTATATTAATATATATCCTGATGTTTCCAAGCTTTATAATGGCAGTGTACGGGGCTCACGAGTTTGAAGCTCAAAAAAGTGCATCCATCCGTCATAAACCTACTCCACACGGCTCAGAGGGGTTAATAAAGGCCTTCTGAAGCAAAGCGATGTGTTTGCATAACAAAAATATCCATAATTTACACGTTATAAAGTAAAATATCTAGCTTACACTAGAATGCCTTCTGTATTCAACTTATGGAAAAAGCATAACTGGCGCCTAAGCATTTTGATCTGCGAGAGGCGTTACACTTTCTGCATAAGTTGAATGCGGAAGGCGGTCTGGCGGAGGTAGATATTTTTCTTTATAAAGTTTTAAATATGGATATTTTTCAGAATGCCTTTATTAACCCCCTGGAGCAGTGTGGATTACTTTTATAATAGATTGATGCACTTTTTTTGAGCTTCAAACTTGTGAGCCCCATTTACTACCATTATAAAGCTTGGAAGCGTCAGGATATTTATTAATATAACTCTGACTGTGTTCATCAGAAAGAAGAATGTCATACACCTTGGATATCTTGAGGGTGAGTAAATCATGGGGTAATTTTCATTTTAAAGTGAACTAATCCTTTAAAGTCGGAATGACACGGAAGTTGCAATTCTTCCCCACTGTGACATATATCCAAGTGAAAACAAGAAAACATGTAGGGCGGGACTTGATTTAGTCCATCGGGAATTGACTGGATGATCGGATCATTGTTGTTTGCTATTGGTCGATGTCATGTGAGTGACAGGTTGTCCTGCCCTTGCGCTAGTAAACACTTCAGAAGATCAGAGAATATAATCAGAGAACATAAATGTTATGGAAATTACAGTGCAGAGATGCAGCAAGACCAGACATGCTGTTGTTATCTGTCCGTGCCCTCAGGATGTTTCTGAATGAGAAAAACATCAGTTTTTTGCAACTTTGTGCTATATTTTATGAGTTTGTGGAGCAGGCGTTTAAATCAGCCTGTAGCTTGGCCCGTAGAAGAATGTAGGCGAGCGCGGGGCACAACCTAATGCGGGGTTAGTTTTAACACGCATGGTTTAAAACTTTCCACACATGCGAGGATGATGAAACTTAGTGTATTTACTAGTTGCCATATCAACATTATTTAGAGAAAAAAATTGAGGCAAAATTTTAAAAAATCTTTGGAAGAAATTACTGAACATTTATTTAACCATAGCAAAAGTTAATTTCTTTCTTAAGTTTATTTTTCATTTCTGTTTTTTGTGTTTACAATAATATCAAATTTGTCTTTTTAAAAATAATCTTATATCTGTTATTTAACAGTTTAGATAGTTCTTTAATGCTGATCTAACCAGCAGAAGACACGAGCCGCGGTTTAAATCCTAGTTGCGCAGATGGGGTGCGCTGTATCACTGCGTTACAATGTTAGAATTATTCAATACTTTTATGAATTATTTTTAGAAACCATGAGAAAAGGGTGAATAATAACTGAGAGTCAATATTCAGAAATTATTCATTATTATTATGTTTTTAACTATACTGTATAGCTGTATTTAGCGATGTGTTTGTTGTCAAACTCATACATTTGTATATTTTAAATGATAAAAAATGGCATTATTTTATTTTAAAAAGTTAATAATTGTATTTTATTGCCAAAATATTTTAGTTTGTCATGGATATTTTTTTGATTATATCAGATAACATTTTAAGCTGTCATTTGGTCATGTTACAATGTGCCCCTCGCATGTTACAATGTACCCCACCTATGGGGCATGTTTTCACATTTCACTTCCATTCTTTCAGGAAAATAGTCAAGAAAAAAATCAAGAAAAAAGTATACACTGTACTAATGAAACAAACCCACATAATTGTACTAGACGTGTGAAATTAATGTGGGAAAAAATGCATATTCTCAACCCCAAGTGGATTTACACAAACTGAGAAAAAGCGTCAGGTTGTGCCCCGTTCTCCCCTATCCACCTCCTTTTGTATCGTCAACCTGTGTGTTTTCCGGTTTTTATTTGTACATTAGAAATTTGTAGACTTATTTTCAATGGCAACTGAATGATATGACATATTGAACATATTTTAAATATGTAATTTACTTTAACTAAGATCTATGGCTTGGATTCCCCTCAGAGATCAAATTATGCTATGCTAATCTTTTCTATGCTAGCTATGCTTTAATCCTAGATTTGATCAAATCCTTCATGTATAGTCTATATATTATATATAAAAATAAAGCATATATGTATTTAAAAGCAGATGAAACGCACAGTTTTCTGCTCCATTAGCACTTGGTATTAACAAACATTGGATTAGCTAGAAGAGCTAAGAATAATCAGGCTTTGAAGGAAGGAGGTGCTACGTTTCCTAACCATAGCAACGAATAGGCTTCTAGGTGGGGCTTAAAAAGTATTTAGACCTCCCACTATGTGACATTGTGTACTTGTTCGATGACCCTCCTAAACTACACACTTCATCATACTAGTAATGTAAGTTTTGATGTGTGGATGTGTTAGTGCATGTGATGCCATTTAGTCCCACCCACTGTTTATATCTCTAATCATTTTCTATAGTTAAGAAATGAAAGAATGTTTGATAAAGTTAACATCAGTCTTTCATTGTGTCCATTTCAAAGCATTGAAGGCCCGAACGTAGAAGAATTGCTTTCAGCGAAAAGAAATTCACTGATTCATCAGGATTTTGTAGAAAGACCACACAAAGACAAGGGATCCATCTGCACGGGGGAGCTAATCAGATTAAGGAGCCCACCGCGTCCTCCATAGACAACTCCAGCCTGTTTGTGTCCTGTTTGGCAGTGCTGATATGATACAATATGACAGGCCTGGACTGGTCTACAACCCCATCAGAATATAAGGCCTCATGGTGGGTTTGTATTTGTTTGGTAGTCAGTAATCAATATAATGCGTGTTCAATTTTATGCATGTTAATGCAGTATCATTTAATCAGAATTCATTCATTTTGTTGCACCACAACCAATCAGCAATCCCCCTGTTCCCAACCCTGGCCAATCACAGAGGCTCATTGCAGCTCTATAAAGTTAATCTGATACATTTTTACCAGAATTAACAATTACTTTTATTGTTTACTTTTTAGCTTAAGTCTTTTAATCACAGTGAATCAGTTAAGCTTGCTAATGAAAATAGATCTGCACATTTTCTGAAGTAAAACTTGTCGATAGTTATCACAAACAATGCTAGGATGTTTTGGGTGATTGCTAAACAGTCCCTAAAGTTTTTCTTAGCATGTTGCTGTGATTTTTCTTTTTGGGGTATTTTGGGTGGTTGCTTACTGGCTCAAGTAAGAAAAGCTCAATAGCGACATTCTGGTATCTAGATACTATGGGACTGTGTTGGATGAATTACACAGGAAAGCTTATAATACTTGGGGGTTTATTTAGTAGTTGGGGGTTTATTTAAAACACTAACACGTTTCACAGAACGGGTTTAGATTAAGCCAGGATTAGGCTTTAGTTCAACTACAACATAGAAGTAGCTTTTATAAACGTGCATTAGAAAAAAAAAAAAAACATTACTGGTGTGCATCTGGAGACCAGAGGTGTAAAAAGTACTCAAAAATGTTACTCAAGTGAAAGTACAAGTACTGAGTGAAAATTTTACTTAATTAAAAGTAAAAGTATCTGGCCAGAATCCTACTTGAGTAAAAGTAAAAAAGTACAACATTAAAATTGTAACAGCGGGAATAAAAACTAGAGATGATTCTTGTTTAAGCTTTAATCTCTAAAAACATGAAGTGAATGAACCACATAGGCTACAAGGTTTTATCCTGCTTTAGAACTGTTTGTATTTAATTGTATTTAATCAAACTATAAAACTACTACCTCATGCCAGTATGCAACATGGTACTCAAAGTTGTAAAACCTCGGATTTAACTTAAGCCGGGTGCACACTGTGCAATTTATAATAGACCTTTACGTTACTTTCTTGTCAGACTGTATGAACATGATCCCCGCTGTAAGTCATGTCACACTGTAAGATCTCAGCTGTCATTAATGTCAGACTGTACGATAGTCAAGGCGCGTTAAAAACGGACGCGTGCAAAAAAAACTTCTGACACTGCCAGAATTTCGTCTGAGGTAAAATTTGATCACTCACAACGGTCATTTATCGGCTGTCGTTGAGCATGTCAAACTAACGATCAAAGGAATCTTTTAAGATTTGCAAAATTTGTCTCAGACGGCCAAATCGGGGCCAAAATCGCACAGTGTGCACCCATGGCTTCAAGCAGAAGCTGATTTTCAAAACTGTGAGTGTCAAGCCTATAGCTCTTTTGGGGCTGAAAAGCAATCTTGCAGTGCTGAAAAGCCTCTCACTCTAATTTCCAGGTCAAGGTTCTGTGCATTGTGGTAACTGATGCGACATGACTTCACTTCCAAAGGACCAATGAACATGTCTGACCAATTTCATGGAATGTGAAAACGAATCTCATTGGCAGAATAAATAACATTTAAATTAAACTGGGCATCAGCGCAATTCAATTGGTTTGGTAATAACGAGGGAAAATAGAATGAAGTGATCTCCAAAAAAGAAGTACTTGATGGTAAATAAAATTGTAAGGAGTAAAAAGTAATGTAATTAAGTAAAAGTATTGATTTTTAATTGTACTCAGGTAAAGTAAAAATCCCCCAAAATAATACTAATAGTACAAGTAAAATTATTCAAGAACTTTACACCTCTGCTGGAGACAAAACAATGGCACAGACATATTTTAAGATATGTCAGCGCAGTGCAAGTTGTTTTCAGTTAAAACAGCTCAATAATGCATTTTAGTCTGGGATTAGACTCAAGCCTTGTCTGTGAAACCAGGGATAAGGCCTGGTTTCACAGACAGGTCCTATATTAACCAGGATTAGGTCTTCTTTCAATTAGGACACTTAAGTAGCTTTTATAAATGTTCTTTAGAAAAAAAAAACATTACTGGTGTGAATCTTGAGACAAAACAATGGCACTGACATATTTTAAGATACCTCAGTACAAGCTTTCCGTTAAAAGAGCTCAAACATGAATTTTAGTCTGGGACACGTCTTAAAGGGATAGTTCACCAAAAAAATTTAATTCTGTCATAATTTACTCGCCCTCTAGTTGTTCCAAACCTGAATATGTTTCTTTCTTCTGTTGAACACAAAAGAAGATATTTTGAAGAATGTTGGTAATCAAACAGTTGGTGGTAGCCATTGACTTCCTCAGTATCCCCCCCCCCCCTACTATAGAAGACAATGGGTACTCTCAATCAGCTCCCTAGTTCACTAGTCAGGGCACTGATCAGGGAGGGCCCTGACTACTGATCTAGGGAGCTGATTGAGAGTACCCAATGGCCACCATCAACTGTTTGATTACCAACATTCTTTAAAATATCTTCTTTTGTGTTCAACAGATGAAAGAAACTCATACAGGTTTGGAACAACTTGAGGTTGAGTTAATGATGACAAAATTTTCATTCTTGGGTGAACTATCCCTTTAAGCCTTATCTGTGAAGTCAGGCTAAAAGAAATATCATCAAGAATTGTGCACAACTCCTCCCTCTAGTGGATCTGTGAGGAACAGCAGCATTTTGTTTAGTCACACATGTTGTTGCCCCCTTGTGGTGGGATTTAAACATTCATCAAAAGAGTTGTCTCTGTTGAAGAAGTTTGTGAATTGAATTTTGGCTGGATTTTCTGAAAGGACAGTTAAGCTGTTTGAATCCAGTTTGTTATGTGTGCGTTTATGTGTGTGTCGTCAGGGGGTACTGGGGTCTACATGGTTATTAATATCCTCTGTATCCTGCAACAGCTGTTATCCCCCCTCCCGAGCCTCCGGCTCGACGTCTCTGTCGTAACGTCCTGTCCCACGTTGAGCTCCGCTCAAGACGTCTGCCCATGGATGCCTACCTGACTAACTGGTTAACATAACAGAGGGAATCCGATGTGTCTGCTTTGTGGTTGACAGGTATACGAATCAGGATTTAAAGCTTGCGGGACAGCTGTGTGTGTGTTGGTGTGTGTGCCAGTCATGTCATATTGTGGCCTCTTCACATGTGCTCTATTTATAGTGACTGTTCTGGTCTGTCATGAAAGCTCCTGTTGCCTTAAACTGCACTTTCACTTTCAGACCGGTTGTTTTTGCATTACAAATGTGCTCTTCCCCAGCATGTTTTTTTTTTTTTTTTTTATTATCAACGAGAAGCTTGATTCACATGGACTTGATTTAGATCTTTGTTTGTCCATCTGTCATAATTTACTCACCCTCATGTTCTAAATAATAATAGTCACATGATTGAGTCTAGACATGAGCCGTTTGTCATTTTGGAGATTGACAGCCCCAGTCATCATTCACATTCATTATATTGAAAGGAGTGACTAAGATATTATTTTAAAAATCACGCATTGAAAGCCCAACAAGTTTTGAACGTCATGAGAACCCAGCAATGGGAAGCTTCATCATTGATCTCTTGCCTTGTTGTTTGACTAACCGAGTGTCATTCTGTAAGCCTAATGATGCTTATTCTTTTTCTTTACTCCATCTAACAGATTTGATGTTCATCCTTTTTTCTTTCCTTGTAGCTGTTCATTCTACCTATTCACCGCAGGGTCCTAGTACCCCCAAAAATTCAACAGAGAAGACTGCCTGCAATTTCCCGATCCTGTATTCTGCCTCACCAAAAAAAAGCCTTCCTTTCCTCCCCTTTCCTTTCCTCTCCTCTCCTCTGTCTGTTTCTCCATGGCCTTCTCATCTCGTTTCTCATTTTGGGAGAAAAAGGGAAGTAGAGTTTTATTCTGTTTGCTAATTTATTGTCCGTACATTTATCATTTTTTTATTTATTGCCCGCTCAAGACTGGTGAAATAGAACTATTTTAGACAATAGTGTTTAGACGATTTTTCTCCAGAGTAAGATATAGGATTGTTTGGTCTATACTGTGGGACTGCAAAAATAATGAAATGGGAGGAAAAACTATATTTTAGTGCTTTTACATTCACTGGCAAAATGTTGGTGTTCCCCCAAGAAACTTTGCATTTGCTTACAAATCTTTTGCGTTCTCTCTCTCCGAAACGTGTTGTGCTGCCCCAAGAAACTTTGCATTTGCTCAAATCATTTGCATTCTTTGGCAAAAGTATTGCATTCCCTAAGAAACTTGTGAACGCTTGCAAAAGCATTAAAACCATCTCATATTATTTACATCACAAAAGTCATGCAAATCAATGCAAAATTTTTAAGAGGTAACACAAAAGTATTTTTCCTGCTTATTTTTCGCAGTTTGTAATAATTATTGTAATATGACTACATTTATTTTAAATACTTAAACGGTATCTCTGTAAACTTCAAAGGCCACCACAACATGTCTTTTTGAGTTAAGTTGTACTAATGGAAAAATAATTATACATTGTACCTTTAAGGTTTCTTCTTTGTCCACATTCAGTAACTTTCTAGTTAGGTGCATGTATTTGAAAATTTGGCTGTAGTAAAGGGTTCGTAAAGTAAAGACAGACATTAAAATTCATTGTTATAGAGGGATTTCTCTGTAAGAATGTCTGACCTCACCTGAACTCCACCTCTAAGAGAGATCCCCATTGCCTAAAATGTAGAACGGGAGAATCGAGAGATAGCACCCAGTACAATGTCTCAGGTCCGAGTGTCTGATCTTTAATACTGTCTTCATCTGCCTCCCTTCAGGTGAAAGATGAAAATGTCCCAGGTGCAAAAGCCTCAAGTGTAAGTGTATGACGGCATGACTCGGATTTAAGATGGGTGTCTGTTCTGAGATCAGATGAGATTATATTTCCCAGCACTTTGCATTTGTTATTGTGGCTATGGTTCACTCTAAATCACATTCTGTGTGTTTACTTCACATATATCATCAGGAGGTGCTAAAGATGGGGTTTGTTTGGAAAAATTGTGGTCTTTTTCCTTTAGGACAGCTGTTGGCTTCCAGCCTTACACTTTGTCTATAATTACTGTATGAAAGCAGTTCATCTGTTTCTTCTCTTTATTCAGATGCTCAAATATGAACAGTGGTAGGAGTTGAGATAATTATTGCAGGAGGGTTTAGAAGAGTTTAGAACTATACTGCTGCTGTACTCCAGTGGGCGGAGTTTGCTGACATCACACCCTGCCCTTTTTGTCCTCCAATCACTGTTATAGTAGGAGGGGCAGCTTGAGGAAGAAAGAGAGGGAAGGAGCATGAGAAGGATGCTGAGCTAAGGATGTGTGTTTGTGCGTTTGAAGCAAATGTGTGAGAGGTTTGCAAGTCATCATGGAGGTGCACAGCTGGAAGAGCACCAGCATCATCACCTTCAGGATAGACATGAAGGTCTGTCTCCACATAAGAGCTCATTATTAGTGTCTTATAACTAAATGTGTACTTTAAACTGTCATGTTATAGTGTGAAGTGATTGTGAGGTCTCTGCAATACTCCAGGTTCTGAGTTGTGTTTAGTGTGCAAAAGAGACTACAAAAAGCCTGTGCGGTCCTGTAGAGTTGTGTTTCAGGGCTCAAAGCCAGCGTTGCACTGCAGTGACCTTAATTATGGGGTTTGTCTGTTAACCTGCCTCACTGTGCTGAGAAAAGAACTGCAAAGTGCTTGGCCATGTGGAAAAGAGCAAACAAAGTGTTTTTTAGATTTACTTTCAATACTGCTTGGGCTGGAGAGTGTGATGACCCGCTGATATTCAGAACGGCACCCATCTGTCATCTTTTGGGAAGTTCAGGAAACTCCAAAAGGTTGTTGCTTGTTGAATTTTACTGAAGTTATTGGAAATAGTACTGTTGTAGGTTACGAGGGATGTGAACTTTTAACTTTAATCCTTGCTGCTAGAGGTTATTTTTCATAGGTGTTTACTTTGTGGTGACCTGTACATGTGTGTTTTGGGTTGTGTGAACAGTCGGACAGTGAGAACAGCATGAGTCAGTCTCAGACGGCGGTAAGTGGCCCACCCGAGCGACACAGAGGTGACCCATCAACAGCTGTGAATCCAGAGCGGCCACTGACTGTAGACCAGAGAAGCAGTGGCTCCATGAATGGACGTCATGGCAGCGTGGAGTCGGACATGTCGGCGAGGAGAGGACTGAACCTGGCGCACAAAGCAGGGTCAGAGGAAAAGCCATCGACAGCCACTTCTGTTCCCAAAACAAGCCGTCCCCTGCAAGCTGGCAGCTCTGTGGATGGAGATGCCCTCTCCGTTGGGTTGACCAGCCTAATGGGCCGTGCAAGGACTAAAGAGCATCGATCCCGCTCGAGAGCTGCCGAACACAAAGAAAACCAGGAGGAAAGCAAAGAAAGGATTGGGGAAAGTGAGACGCCCTCAGAGGAACCCCAACCATCCGCCCCTGCAACCAGTCCATCTCCTAAAGCTGACCCTCTTGCCCCTCCTGTTGGATTTTTACCTCCTAAGATGAATCCTCTTAGCCTTCTTGCTGGATTTATTCCAGCTGCCAAACCCAACCCATTGGCTCCACCTGCTGGTTTCATCCCAGCTTCTAAACCAAATCCTTCCACTCAACTTACACCCAAACCTGATCCTCTAGCACCACCGGCGGGATTCATCCCGGCTCCTAAATCAAACCCTTCCACTCAAACTATGCCCAACCCTGATCCTCTGGCACCTCCAGTGGGATTTGTTCCTATCCCAAAGCGAGACCCGTTTGCCCCGTTGGCAGGATTTATCCCCAAGCCCAAAGTTGACCCATTAGCACCCCCCGCAGGCTTTATTCCTGTGCCACGGACTGCTGCTGTGCGAAAGCCGGAGGTACAGACTGCATGTGTTTCTGAATGCTTTTGCAATGCATGTAATTGCTCAGCAAGCCAATGCAAAGGCTCACTGCAAAACTAATATCTCGCCAAAAGGCTTTTTTTCACTCTTGTGTGAAGACTTTGACTGCTCTCTCACTTTAACACTCTGAAGTGGATTGCAGCTATAACTTTGAAGTCAGCTGATGCCTGCAAGAATTCAGCATGGCAAATGATGATGCTGGAATCAACTTTTTGTGCTTTTTTTTCTAAAGCACACCATCTCTTTGAGCCCTCCACTGGCTTTAACATCAAGTTGATTGGTAGAAATTCTATGGAAATATTAAAAACTTTGTTGGCTGTATAACAGGCGTAAGCTATTTATCAGACTAACATTGCATTGGCGCTGATCATGTCAGTCGCAGAGTTGTAATTCCGGATTGTAGTGGTTCCCATCTTGCTCGTTTTTGGCATGATTGTAGACCTTCTGCTTGTATACAAGCACACTGATTAGTGCTGTGTCTGTGAAGGCGAAAGGAGTGTCAAAAACTTCTGCAGCTCCTGCTGAAAAACTTCCATCTCAGATTTCTACCGTCGTCAATCAACAGGTGTGTGTCCCGCAACTGCCAAGATGATTGTGTAATACAATGGTGTTCATCAGTGAGAGTTGTTGTTTATGTGTCACTCTTGATATTAGACCGCTGTTAACAATTGTTTAGTTACACTATTATGTCAGACTTGGTCTCGCAGTGAACTTGGTATGAGCAGGCCTTTAGGTTTCAATGTTAGTATACCTTTATTGAATCTAAAGCAGATTAAAATTACAGGTGGTTTGGTAATAATCACCTTGCTAAGGACCACTCGGGTACTTCACTGATCCTATTTGATTCCATTTGTAGGGGTCTCCAGTGATGCCCACCCCAGAGAATCACAAACATCTGGAGCAGAACTTTACAGCAAAATCACCTCCTGTAACCTCTGCCATTCTTTCTTTCTTTTGTGTTTTTACAGTTCTTTTATGAAGTGTTTTATTACGACCTGTTGATTTAATTCGCATAAGGTGCATTATTACCTGCCTCTTTCCCTGTTGTTTATTTATCTTTTGAGGATTTGTGTCTTTATGAATTTTGATCTCTTGGTTTTCCCGGCCCTTTGCAGACCAAGGCAGCTGAGGACCCTGTGGCTATCCTGCAGGCTGCACATGAAGCTGCCTGTCTGTCTAAGGTCTGGCCACTGCATTGCCTGTGTGAAATTCTGTGAAATGTGTAGAGCTTGGTAGAGTATCATTGTGCCATTAGAGGAAGCTCATCACCGCAGAGCACCTGGTTGAACTGAAGCATGTTTTCCACTTATATTTTACTTAGATGTATGTGTGTTGATGTATGCAGTTTCTGTGTGTTATAGATTTCTTTGTGGTGTGTGAAGAGAACTTTTCTCTGAATTTTTTTTTTCTCTGGTCGTAATGTGTGGAGTTTGACCTAGTCCACCGGGTGTGGTTGGGCCGTCTTGCTCCGCCCATTATGTCAAGCCCTGCCCATTGGCTCTGCATTGAGCAGCCTCTCTATAAACTTTGAATGTGTTTGTCTCCCTTGTATGCACATCTCCAGCAGTTTTGTTGTGTACAGATGCTTCACTTTTTATATATATATATTTAATTTATATTTAATCCAAGATATTTGCTTGCAGTGTTCACTTCTAAAGTCACAAGTATCACAGTATTCATTCTTAAACATTTTTAAAAGCTGAACTGAATCACAGTCAATCCATCAGTGTTACTGGTCATCTGTAGGGTTTCACTCTCTGTGACTGGTGTTCGTTTGTGTGTGTTCTGACTATCTCTATCGCTCTCCACTGCAGGTGAAGACGGAGGAACAGCTTGCTGCTGAGAAGGCCTGGTACAACACTGAGAAAGTCTGGCTTGTCCATAAAGATGGCTTTTCTTTGGGTTAGTGAAGTCATAGTGTTCATTAAACACTCCTATTATTATCGGAATCCTCAACTGTCCTGTAACAAATGTTCATTTTGTCTGTATAGCTACACAGCTCAAGACTGAGATGGGCTCTCTCCCAGAGGGGAAAGTGAAGGTCAGACTGGAGCATGATGGGACATTACTGGAAGTGGACGAGGATGATGTGGAGAAGGTGGGCGGAGTCACTAACCACATGGATGCAACCCATGCAAAACCCAATAAACCTGTTTAAATACAATCTATTTATCTATCCATCCATATATCTATCAATCATTAGGCGAATCCTCTATCATATGATCGAGTGGAGGATCTCTCGTCTCTTCTGTACCTCAATGAGTCCAGCATCCTTCACACCTTGCGTCAGCGCTATGGTGGAAACCTCATTCACAGCTATGCTGGGACAAACCTGCTGGTGATCAATCCCCTCAGCTCCCCTGCCATGTACTCCGAGAAGGTATGAACTTCACAAAAAGTCATAGTCACCTCAGAGTTATGGTCAAAAGAAATGGAGTGGCATGGTCTCTTTATATCAGGTGATGCAGATGTTTAAGGGCTGCCGGAGGGAGGAAACAGCCCCTCACATCTTCGCTGTTGCTCAGTCGGCATATCATCAGCTGCTGACAACACGTCAGGATCAGACCATCGCTCTACTGGGCAGGAGCGGCAGCGGAAAGACCACCAACTGCCAGCACTTGCTGCAGTACCTGGTCACCATCGCAGCCGGCAGTGGAAAGGTGTACTCGGGTGAGGAAGAAGATTAGGACCTCAAAAAGCATTCAAAGTTGTCTTGTTAAACATTGCTGTGAATATGAAGCTGCATGGCATGTTTTTTTTTTGCTATTTGAATTGTTTGTGTTTCTTGTAACTTGGAGCCTTAAACCATGGAAGCTTGTTTCCACCATGGAATAAAAAAAACAAAATATAAATATAAAAAAGGTAATTTAGACTTAGGGCTCTATCCTTCACCCGGCGCAATGCGACGCCAGGCACGACGCAAGTGTTTTTGCTAGTTTCAGCCCAACGCAGTTATCATTTTCATGTCCTGTGCCACGTTGTTTAAATAGCAAATGCTCTCGCGCCCATCTGTTTGCCCATGAAAACGAGGTGTGTTCAGGCGCATTGTTGTTGTGTTGCTATTTTGAGTCAACTGAAAAGGAGTATTTTTTGTGTTATTTAAATGGTGCGTTAGTAATATGCGCCTATAGGTGGGTACACAAAGCAAAACACTCTGCTTGTTACACACAGAGCAGCACACAAACATTTTTAAATATTAAATTTAAAAGGATTCCTCTCTGGAGAAGCGTTCAGTCTTTCCGCTCACAAATGGCGCCATGTAAATGGCGAATCCGCCATGGTACCAGCGCAACTGGCTTTTAAAGGGAATGGGAGATGAGACTCTGACTGTTTTATTGCACGTTACACCCATATCACACCCATGACTCATTAAGAGACTAGGTACAACCCATTATTAACTGTTCCCTCCTTACAGCTGAGAAATGGCAGGCGGTCTATTCGGTTCTAGAGGCTTTTGGAAACTGCAGTACATCTATGAATGGGAACGCCAGTCGCTTCTCACACATAGTCTCTCTTGACTTCGACCAGGCAGGACAGGTGGCCTCTGCATCCGTTCAGGTAAGGGATAGCGAGAGGATGATTATTCATATTTCACTGGGGGATTTACCTTTTGATTTGTTTTACTTTATGTCTCACAAACAGACCATGCTGCTGGAAAAGTTCAGAGTGACTAGGCGACCAGAAGCAGAATCAAGCTTTAATGTGTTTTACTATCTGATGGCTGGAGCAGATGCATCTCTAAAGTGAGTGAGAGACCATAATTATAAAACAAAAAAATAATGCATACTAAGTGCTTACTTATTGCATAAATAAATCCAGCCATCTTTAACATGCCATATTCTGCAATAGTGTGCAAACTGAGATTCATCCAAAGCAGAAGTATGTGCAGATTAAAGTTGATCAACTAATGGAACAATGTGCTTTCAGGACTGAACTTCATTTCAATCACTTTGCTGAGAACAGCACGTTTGGGCTCCTCCCTCACTCAAAGGTAAGAAATGCCACACATGTGATCATAAGGCACACTTTATCTCTTTTATCTGTACACATTGTATCATATGTCATCTTTTCTGTAGCCCGAGGACAAGCAGAAAGCCACTCAGCAGTTCACAAAGCTGCAGGCTGCCATGAAAGTCCTGGGCATCTCTGCTGAAGAACAGAAAACAGTGTGGCTGATTTTAGGGGCCATATACCATCTCGGTGCCGCTGGGGCCACCAAAGGTAAAGCTACCAGCTCCTCCAGTCTCTAAACCAATAGGAATATCTAAATGCATGAGAACACTGTAGAATACAGCATGCCTGATTGCACCCAGTGTATTTTTACATCTGTCCACTAAGAGTCAGCAGAGTCATTTCATTCATGCGACTGAGAAAATCTTTAGACTTGTGTGTGCGCGATTGATGTCTACAAAACATTTGTCAGTCATCATCAGTGTTTAATACTGTTTCATTGTGTACAACAGTTGTTGTGTTTGTGTTTTATTCGTTGTAACCATGTGTTTTATTGCATATTGATGTTGCATGCTGTTCCCGTCATAACACAGAAATAGATGCAGGTAAATGCAAGTCTCTCTCTCTCTCTCTCTCTCTCTCTCTCTCTCTCTCTCTCTCTCTCTCTCTCTCTCTCTCTCTCTCTCTCTCTCTCTCTCTCTCTCTCTCTCTCTCTCTCTCCATTTCTCTCTCCAAGGCAGGTGGTTTTCTTATTTTTATTTTATTTATTTAGCATCTTAATAGAACTGTGCTTATCTTTCATCTGCCTCTTTGCTTGTTTCTGCTCTCTGATATCGAACGCTAGAATGAAAATGTTTGTTCTCTTTGATCATCAATCCAGGAGATGAAAGTTTCTCCTTGTTCTTTGGACATTTGACCAAAGAGCTTTCACTGTAGCTGGAAAATCTATTGTAGTTCAGCATAATGTGACGGATGCTTTGTGGTAACAGTTTTTCTTTTTCATATGTGGCTTTCTGACCCCTCAGCGGGCCGAAAGCAGTTTGCCAGACATGAGTGGGCACAAAAAGCAGCGTATCTTCTGGGCTGCACGCTGGAAGAGTTGTCATCCGCCATCTTTAAACCCCAGGGAAAGAACACCCTGCCCCGCTCAACAAGCGTCCGGCAGAGTACGGATGATACAGACAGCTCGGGTATCTTTTTTTGGTTAACATTCTTAAATATGTAATAAATGCTTCCCTATTTTATGTTTAAAAAGAGTTTTTGTGTGCGTTTTAGTGTCTAAAGCAACAGCAGCAGAGTGTTTGGAGTCCATGGCATCTGGTTTATACTCTGAGCTTTTCACGCTCCTCGTCTCTCTTATTAACAGGTAATCAGTGATTACATTTTAGTGCCGTATGAACTGATTTAGTAGGGTAAGAGATGCATTCAGATGACTTTTTATACTTTTCAGAGCACTGAAGTCCAGTCAGCATTCTCTCTGTTCTCTGCTGATTGTGGACACACCAGGGTTCCAGAACCCTCGTCAAGTGAAGAACCAGCGTGGTGCCACGTTTGAGGAGCTTTGCCATAATTATGCTCAGGAACGTCTACAGATGCTTTTTCAGGAGCGGACATTCGTTAAGGAATTGGAGCGTTACAAAGAGGTGTGCAAAAACACATAATTCTTAGCCTATATCTCCAAGTCGACTTCTTATAAAAGCTCTACATTTATATGGATGTTCATATACTACAACGTAAATTTACATTTTTGCTTTTTTATCTACAAATGTATTTTTAATTTATTTATTTGCCATTTGCCTGTAATGCCAGTGGAGCAGTGTACTACTACTCTGACAGTTTAAAGGGATAGTTCACCCGATAATGAAACTTCTGTCATTAATTACTCACGCTCATGTCGTTCCAAACCCATAAGACCGTCGTTCATCTTCAGAACACAATATTTTTGATGAAATCTGAGAGCTCTCTGACCCCTCCATAAAGGGCACTTTAATTAACACTTTCAAGGCCCAGAAAGTAAAACATAATTTAAATAGTCCATGTGACTCCAGTGGTTTAACATTAATTTTATGAAGCAACGGGAATAATTTTTGTGCGCAAAAACAAACAAAAATAACTACTTTATTCAACAATTTCCATCTAGCCTGTGTCAGTCTCCTACACTGTTTAAGATAATACAAGTTTCTATACACAACAGTTGCCTCTGGCTTGGCTTGCTCAGTTGGGGACACTACATTTTTCAACTAAACATCGAAATAAATCTAATTATTAAACTAAATTAACCATATAAACTAAATTACTGATCTAATTACTGATCTAAAGCCCACACTGCCACTGTATGATAATTTAAATGAACTGATGACATCACCATTTTCTCCAGAATGGCTATACGGCTGAATACAATTATGCTGCATTATTTTCATGTTTAACACTGTAAAGCTGCTTTGAAACAATCTGCATTGTTAAAAGTGCTATATAAATAAAGTGGACTTGACAACAGGACTGCATATATTTGATCAAAAAAACTGAACAAAAATTTTAATTGTGAAATATTAATAGAATTTCAGCTTTCTATTTGAATATATTTTAAAATGTAATTTATTCCTGTGATGCAAAAGCTGGATTTTCAGCACCATTACTCCAGTCTTCAGTGTCACATGATCCTTCAGAAATCATTCTAATATGCTGATTTGCTGCTCAAGAAACATTTCTTCTTCGTCTTATTATTACTATAAACAGTGTTGAAAACAGTTTTTTCAGGATTCTTTGATGCATAGAAAGTTTAGAAGAACAGCACTTTTTTTTTGTAACACTATAAATGTCTTTATTGTCACTTTGATAAATTTGATGTATCCTTGGTGAATAAAAGCACACATTTCTTTAACAAAAAAAATCGTACTGATGATCCCAGACTTTTGAACAGTAGTGTATATTGATTTCTCAGGGTCACTTTTTGCAATGTCTATTTAATGTTTTATTTATCTTACAGAGTAATATAATGTATTTTTCATTATTTTCATTTTTCAACACAAACATTTGCAGTTTAATTAGTTTCATTAATTTGCATGTCATATAATTAAAGCAAAGCATTATAAATCAATGTCCATCCAAACAAATGAACTGTCTCTTTGTTTCCATAGGAAAACATTGAGATCACACTGGATGACCTGGAGCCCAGCCCTTCTCGCTCAGTGGCTGTGATGGATCAGTCCTCCAGTCAGGCCCTGGTGAGACGCACTACCTGAACTGCCATGGCCGATTATTTACCTGATGTTTAAAGTTTGTGTGATTTATATTAAAAAAGAGTTCTGTGGATAATAATTATTTAATGTTACTTCCATCTCTGCGTTTGTGTTTAATCAAAATCACTTGAAATCACTTGAATTTGAAGATTGAAACTGGAAATGACAGACTGGAAACGACAGTAAATTCAATCCTAAATGAATGGTTTGGCGATGGTCATGTTGATATACTGCAGTCTTTTTTAACAGTGTTTATAAGTACAAGAACACAAGAGCTTAATGAGAGCGATCTGAAGGAAAATTGGGTGTATTATTTTTACGATTGTGGTTATTCATGTTTGTGTTTCAGGTACGTACTCTGTCCCGTACAGATGAGGCCAGAGGTCTGTTTTGGCTGATGGAGGAGGAGGTTTTGCAGCCGGGAGGGTCAGAGGAAACACTCCTGCAACGACTCTTCAGTTACTACGGCCCTGCAGAGGGAGAGAGCACAGGTCACACACACAAACACGCACAAACACAAACTCACACACTTGCATTCTGCCCTGGACCAATTTACATATTGTATTTCTGCAGGTCACACAGTGGTGCTTAAAAGTGAAAATGCACATCACTTCCTGCTCGGCCACAGTCATGGGACAGATTGGGTGGAATATGACACACGTGGTTGGCTGAACCTAGCCAGGCTAAATCCCACCCCCCAGAACGCTGCCAATCTGCTGCAGAACTCCCAGAAGTAAGAGCTGCCTTCAACCTTCAATCAAAAAATTGTTATTAAATTTAAAATATGATTAAAATTAAATTATTATTATTATTAAATTATTATGCTTTTTTATTTTATCTTTCTTTTTTTGTGTAATATAGTTAATGTAAACAATCAGCAAAGTTACAAAGCACAAAGTCCACGACAAAGGGACTCCACGACTCCATCAGAAAGCACTGATGCCTTGTTTGTATTCCTGCCATTATTTCCATGATTTACCTGTGTCACCATGTAACACATTTGCATAATCCCCGCCTGATATCGATTCCCATTCTGGAATCGGATACTTAAGGTCAGGAATCATATACTTGTTATAAAATAATTTTTTTTATTCCTGTTATCGATTTCTTTGTGTGCATTTTAATATGACTTTAAACCATTCAAGTGCAAGAAGACCCACGCACTGTTTTCTGTGCTGCGCACACATCCATAACATGCGCATAGAAAAAGTGATTTTAATGGGATTTTAAACCATTCAAGCGCAAGAAGACTCGCACACTGTTTTCTGCACTGCGCCCATCCAAAGAGTACTCACAGAAAGCCGCCTCTTATACTAAATAGTATGTGAAACTTGATCTGTTCTGTGTTCTAGTTCTTTTCTGTGTCTTTTTGCACTTGAATGGATAAATACACACAAAAATGTCCATCGGTTATGTCTTAAGTGAACGAAAACCGAGTTCACAAAGAAAATGCATATTGGATCCGTACAGCTCTAAAGGCCAAAGTATACTTCACTTTATTATGCGTATGCGAGGGTCAGCGTTCAGTGCGTGTGATGCGAATTTCATCATCAGAAGAGTATGTGTGTACTGAACGCTCAGCGCCAGATTTTTGTAACCGAGTGTACTTTGTACGCACAGGTCGCACATGCTCATTTAATTTTTTTTGCAATATTTACATGGGTTGTAACTTGTGGCAAGAAATTGCTCAAAATGCATGTGCATGTGTCGAATGCCTGCATACACGTACGAGTCAAAAGAAGTCCAAAGACAGTGGAACTGAAGAACCTGTGATTAAAATCTATTTTTAACACTTTTCCTCAGCAGTACAACCACAACCTTTTGCTGTGTACTCACGATTTGGACCATGAGCCAAATTTGTTTGGACCATGAGTCGGGATTCAAAATCGGTCACCTAAAGCGTAACCATTGAAGCGCTGCCCACTAGGCCATCGACTCAAAACTAAACTAAAACAGAGCATTCAGACAGAGGTTGAAAACAAGTGCTGCAACAATGTAAATTATAAACATATTTGAAAATTAAATCAGGTAAATGTACACTAGTTGACCTCCTAAACAAAATTATGAACATGTAAATGAGTATAATAGGGGCCCTTTCAAATATGTTTTTCATTCATGAACAAACTCTCTTTCCTACAGAAAAAGCATCAGCGGGATGTTTGTGGGCCGCTCCAGCAGTGCTGCTGTTCTGACCGGCTCAATCGCCGGACTTGAGGGCGTCTCTCGGCTCGCCATGCGTCGGGCCACCAGCATGAGGAAGACCTTCACCACAGGCATGGCGGCAGTCAAGAAGAAATCTCTCTGCCTTCAGATTAAACTCCAAGTGGTGAGTTTTCAAGAGGGTCCTACACCAAATAGTAGTTGTTGGATGTTTCCCATTAGTTCCAAGAAATGGCTAAAATTACACATTATATATTCCTCTTTCGATCAGGATGCACTGTTGGACACCGTCCGCAGATCCAGGGTTCACTTTGTCCACTGCTTGTTACCCCGAGCGGAAGTTCTGAGGGCCGCAGGATCCTCAGAGGAGAGTTGCGACCCTGGACTCATGCAGATGGATGTGGCTTTGCTCAGGGCCCAGATCCGTGGCTTCAAACTGCTGGACAGTTTGAGGATTTACAGACAAGGTGAGAAGAGAGATTGAAAGATCCAATCAAATAGATAAAATCAAGTCCTCTCTGTTATTTCCTGCTGAATATCCACATGCTTTGTGCAGGTTACCCTGACCACATGGTCTTCTCTGAGTTCAGAAGACGTTTTGACGTTTTGGCCCCTCACCTGACCAAGAAACTAGGCCGGAACTACATTGTGAAGGATGAGAAACGAGTGAGTAGCTATTTGAGAGAATAATGAGCATGGAAATAATAGTACAAAAGCTTTACAAATTACCGAAATGAAGTTTTGAGCTCCTCTCGCTCTTGTGTTTCGTGAGTATGACACAGAACTGAACTCTGGGTAATCAGGGTTATTGTGACAGCTTAATCAAGAAACCCCAGCTGGGTCCCTGACTTAAATCAATACATAGAGCAGACAGGAAAAATGTAGTAATTGCTCTGGGCTTTAGTGCTTACTAAATGCCCGAAAGTACTGTAATTATCAGCTAGAAAAATATCTCCGTCCAGGGGCCTCCTAATCTCGCTTTGGCCCTGTGATTAGCCGAGGGGAAAGGAGAGTTTTATACAAAACCTTTGCACTGTGGCCCTGGGCATGTAAAGGACAGACAGGGTCCAGAATTAACATTTGCCAAATGCAAATGGGCTTTGCAAAGTAAAAAAATATTCATGAGATGAATGAAAATTTCATTAGGAAATGCAGCATAATTTAAAAATGACAACCTGAATCTCACTGATGCAAATTACATTGAAAAACATAGTGGAAACATTGTAACATTGTAATATAACAAATAATTGCAAATAATTACAATAAAGTATCAATTGTGAGATATTAAATTACATTACATTGTTGGATTTAAAATCACAATAATGAGATATAAAACAGAAATTATGAGAAATTAATTGACAATTATGAGATATAGTCGCAATTGTGATTATGACATGTTGGAATTGTGAAATAGTCATTTTGGGAAATATAAAGTCATATTGGGGATATAACATCAGATTTTGAAATCTAGTCACTTTGTGAGAAATCAAGTCGCAATTGTGAGAAAAAAAGTCATATTGTGAGATATAACATCGTATATATTAGGATAAACGCAATTGTGAGAGTCATATTGTGAAATATGAAATCATACTGTGAGATATATAGTTTATTTTTTTACTCAGAAGGCAGAAACAAACATGTGTTCTTGACTTGGCTAAATAATCACATTGTCATGGGGACTAAATATATATTTTTTGCAAAATACAGTTTAAAGGGTTAGTTCACCCCAAAAATGAAAATTAGCCCATGATTTACTCACCCTCGGAGTTAAAATCGGAGTTAGCTATATTACAAAAGTCCTGGCTTATCCAAGCTTTATAATAGTAATTGTTGCTCTGTTTTTGAAGTCCAGAAAAAAATGAATCTGTCCGTCAAATAACATGCTCCACATGGCTCCGCGAGGTTAATAAAGGCCTTCTGAAGCGAATCGATGCGTTTGTGTAAGAAAAATGTCCATATTTAAAACTTTATAAAGTAAAGTTTCGGTCGATCGCCTTCTGTATTCAATTTATGGAAAAAGTGTTGAAAGATCCCCTGCCGTTCAAAAGGCTTCCGTTACCAGGTACGCTCGTCAGACGTCGCATACTTATATTGAATTGCGAGAAGGCACTTTCAACACTTTTCCACGGAAGGTGATCGGCTGGAACTTTACTTTATAAAGTTTTAAATATGGATATTTTTCGCATCGATTCGCTTCAGAAGGCCTTTATTACCCCCCAGAGCCGTGTGGAGCATGTTATTTGACGGACAGATGCATTTTATATGGATTTCTAAAACAAAGCAACAATTACTGCTATTATAAAGCTTGGATTAGCCAGGACTTTTGTAATATAACACAGATTTTATTCGTCTGAAAAAAGAATGTCATATACACCTAGGATGACTTAAGGGTGAGTAAATCATGGGCTAATTTTCATTTTTGGGTGAACTATCTGTTTAATGCCCAGTCTGAAAAATGAATTGCTGGTAAATTGACAGGTGTAGCAAAAAGTCAATTTTAGACACCAAGCTCCTGCTTTTAGGCTAAAAAGAGTACAGAAAGATGCCCAACCTCTTTTTATAACACAACAGAGAAGGTCAGTGGTGTTTTCAAGTCTCAGAGAAAGTAGAAATGATGCAAAATTGGAGATCTAGAGAGACACAAGGAGAAAGAAAAAGACGGGGAGGTAGAACCGTGTCTCAGAGGAGAGTTTTTTTGTGGACCAATGCAAACAATGGCCCTTTAGTTGTCAGGGGCCAGCACCCCCTTTAGTGCTGTAATCTAGATGGGCCCTTTCAGATAGATCGAATTCTCAAGACCTTTCCGCATGAGAGAGACAGTGTCAGTGTCACGGTGAGGGCTGATGGTCGTCTGGACAGTTTGGGGACTGTATGGCAGAGAATAACCAGTGAGAGTCCTGTAGGCCTACAACGGGGTCAGCAGTTTTTTTTGTAATGTACACTGTGTGAACTAGACATGACAGTGTGTGTGTGTGTCGTTGCAGGCAGTAGAGGAGCTTTTGGAGTCACTGGAATTGGAGAAGAGCAGCTATCACATGGGTCTGAGCAGGGTGAGTACACACACACACATTTCGGTTCAATTTATCACTTTAGAAGCATCAAAGGATGCAGGTAAGTCAAATTTTGAATCATAAGCGGCAGGTGATATTACGAGTGTGCGTTTTTCGTCCGTTACTGCTTGATCCGCTGGCTGGATGCAAGAAACTCTCATCTCAGCATGAGCTGCTTTATTTGTTTGTGTCTTTCCTAGTTCTTCATGCCGTCCTAATCAGTGTGAACAGACGCTGGCGCTCAACAGTTTAATCCCATCAGCTGGAAAATCATGACAAGCCAAAAAGACCCCTGAAAAAAATGGTGGCGTGTGTAAACAAGCCCCGCCTGGCGCGTTCCCAGAAGAATGGAGATTTATTGGACCGTATTATAAGTTGGAATAGTTAGTCATTATTTTGTGGCAGCTGCAATTGGCTCAAGGTTTGCAAAGGCTGAACTGAGCTCAGAAATAGATTACAATGTCAGGGGCCCTTCACGAAGGATTCGATCAACAACACAAACTGATTTAACTCTTCCAATATCTCCGGTCAGTTCTGCTTGACTTGTGCTGTTACGATTACTGGCAATGAAAAATAAACCAAATAGGCGTTAAATGGACATTGATTTACTTTTCGTACGATTTGTGGTTCGTTCAGATGGTTGTGGTCAGATGTTGACTCAGAAGTAGTTGCATGAGTGTAATCACGATTAGTGATTTTTTTTTTTTTTGCTCCTTTCAGACCCTCAGGCCTTGTTTATATGTTAAATCTCAGATTAGATTAGATGTTTACACCTGGCCATTAACATGCTTCTCTGAATGTCTTATGAACAAATTTCATCTCATCTCATGACTAAATGCATCAGATGAGACAGATGTTTTAAAAATGACATTTTGTCATCATTTACTCACCATCATGTTGTTCCAAATCTGTATGCATTTCTTTCTTCTCCTGAACACAAAAGACAATATTTTGAAGAATGTTGGCAAGCAAACGGTTTTGTTTCTCATTGATTTTTATTTGTTTTTTTGTTCGTTTAATTTTAGTTTTTCATGCAATAGAAGTCAATGCTTACCAACATGCTTACCAACATTCTTCAAAATATCTTCTTTTGTGTTCAACAGAATAAAGTCATACAGGTTTAGAACATGAGGGTGAGTAAATTTAAGTTTTTGAGTGTACTACACCTTTAAATATATTAAATATAAAACAAATTAAATATTGATAATTAAATATTAATTCATTTGAATAAGTAAACGAAAATGGATACTGAAGTGTATAAAAAAGCCACCTCTCTCTTGCTGTTAAAGAAATGTATCCATATTATTTTTCATATAAAATTTTGGTCCCACTTTAGATTAGGGTCCAATTCTCACTATTAACTACGACTTTTGCCTTTGCTTATTAATAGTTAATAAGGTAGTTGTTACATTTAGGAATTGGGTAGGATTTGGAAGGTAGAATAATGTCATGCAGAATAAGGCATTAATATGTTCTTTATAAGTACTAATAAACAGCCAATATCCTAGTAATATGCATGCTAATAAGCAACTTGTTAATAGTGAGAATTGGCCCTAAATTAAAGTGTAACCTAAATTTTTTTTCAGTTTAAATTCTAATTGATCCTCTAAGACATAATTAATTACAAAAAACATCAATGTGCTTATGAATCTTCATTACAGATAAAAGCATCTGTTTAAAAATATGACTCCATATGAGTTATGCGCATCTTAGTAACTACTCTGACATTTTAGGAACATCATTATAAGCATTTTTAACATGCTGCCTTTGCTGTTGTCACAATTATGTTGTGTGTGTGTGTGTGTGTTAGGTGTTCTTCAGGGCTGGAACAGTGGCTAAACTAGAGGGACAGAGGGATGAACACACCAGACAGAACATCACGCTGTTCCAGGCCGCTTGCAGGGGCTTTCTGTCTCGACAGGCATTCAAAAAGAGGAAGGTAAATTCAATTTTCCGTTTCGCTTCAGTCCTGTGCTGAAATTGCACTGTCAATCAATCAGAATCTCAACATTGAACTGTGAAAGAAAGTATTTTAACACTGAAAATATTACACACTTCAGCTTTAAGTGCTCTCCTGTTTAGTTACTGTAGAATTATTACCATGCCATCAAGATTTTAATTTAATACTCTGATCACAACATAACATGCAGTCAGGCCTCTGAGCAAAATCCTCTTAACGCTTTATAAAGTGCATTTTATGCTTTTTGGTTTGCTGGTCTTTGGTACTTTTTCAAAATATCAAATAGTCAAAGTCATACTGTGGCTTTTATGTTTGTGTTTGCAAAGAAACATTAATCATTTCATGCCACGCTGTCATGTCATTCACAGATGGAGATCTGTATCATCAGCCTGTTTGTTCTGAGCCCACATAATGCAGAAATGAATCAAAAATTAATATTCCGTCATCATTTACTCATCCACATGTCATTCACACTCTATTTTATATAATGAAAACTAATGAAGCTCTGGGCTGTCAAGCTCGGAAATAAAAAAAGCACAAAAGATTTGACTTTTGATGACTTATGTGCAATAATATAATATAAATAACAGAAGGGCAAGTAAATTAAGAATTTTCGGGGCAAAGATCCCCTCTCTAAAAACCCCTCTCTATCTCTCAGATCCAGGATTTGGCCATCCGTTGCGTCCAGAAGAACATTAAGAAGAATCGTGGCGTGAAGGACTGGCCTTGGTGGAAGCTCATCACCACCGTACGGCCTCTAGTAGAGGTTCAGCTCACAGAAGAACAGATTCGAGGAAAAGACGTAAGTCTTTCCATATCACTCTTTATTTCATGTCCCGGTTTGCTCACTATGTAAAGCTTCTTTCAACTTACAGTAGAGTGCAAAGGTTTATCTGTGTGTGTGGATGCATTTGCCTTAAAGATGACATGATCTGACGGCTTTTGTTGCATCAGAATTGAGCTGAGATATCTCTTTGAGCTCAGATTGAGATGATGGCTTAAGGAATCAAAGCATTTAAAACATTGCCGTCTGGCGCCTTTCTGAACTCCCCTGAAGTCAGAAAGCTCTTGCCTGATCAAAAGAGCATCAGATCATACAATATTAGCTCAACTAATCTCAGGCCAAAGATTGTTTTGTTCTGATATAAATATTCAATATTTTTTTGTGCTTGAGATTTTGCTGGCATTTTGACTCGTAGGAGGAGATCATGCATCTGAAGTTGAAGCTGGAGAAGGTGGAAAAGGAAAGAAGCGAGCTTCGGCTGACCTCGGATCGTTTGGAGAGCAGAGTAAGATATGCTAGCATTTTATTTGACTTCAACAAGCAAAGCAGTGCCTCATTTTACTGTCCCGTTTTGAGAAACCCAGAGGGAAATCGAGAAAGCAAAGGGTGTTACTTTTAATGTTAGGTAGCCTGAGTGTCCCCACAAAGATAGACAATAAAGTAGTAAGTGATGTCTTAATGAAAATGTAAAAATGCTGGAAGCTTTCTGTGACTATTAGGTTTACGTTGAAGAGATATGAGTAGAAGTCAATGGAAAGCCTCCACCATATTAGAAAAACCAATGCATATGTGTGTTTATGTAGATCACGGAGTTGACGGCAGAGCTTTCAGATGAGAGGAATTCTGCGGAGTCTACATCCCAGCTGCTGGAGACGGAGACAAGCGAGAGATTGCGCCTGGAGAAGGACATGAAGGATATGCAGGTACATGAACTCCATGCTTCAGGAGGACCGATGCTACGAAGTTAACTGTAATTTCAAAACTAAAATAGTGTAGTTTTTCCAATAATGAGCTTTTTTTCAGTGATAGAATTTACAAAACACTACATCTACACAACATTTATATTGCATGTGCAGTTTTACTTCCGATAATCAAAGTATAGGGAAGTCTGATTCATATCAGTTAATTGGTTTATTCATACTAATATGAATTTGGATTTAAATCATTGAAAATAAAAACACATTAAACAAGTACAACATTTTTTCCCCTTTTTTAAATATTTATTTCCCCTATTAAAAAGGTTATTAAGGATATTTTAATGGTTTCGAATTTTGTTTTGGAGGTCTCTTACAATAGATTTACATATAAATGCTTGTTTCCGCCACAGAATAGAACATTTTAAAGGGTTAGTTCACCCAAAAATGAAAATTATGTCATTAATTACTCACCCTCATGTCGTTCGACACCCGTAAAACATTTGTTCATCTTCGGAACACAAATGAAGATATTTTTGTTGAAAGCTGATGCCTGAGAAAGGCCTCCATTGACATACAGTACATTTACACTCACAAGACCCATAAAAGGCACTAAAAACGTCGTTACAAAGTCCATCTCACTACAGTGGCTCTACAATAAAAACGAAGCGACGACAATAGTTTTTGTGCGGAAAAAAAAAATCCAAATAACGACTTTATTCTACAAGTTCTTGTCTTCCTTGTCGGCCTCTGCCGTGAAACTCACGAAGCACCACGACGCATGCGCGAGAATATGACGTAGCGCCGGCGTTCGGGAATCCATGAAATGCACACTTTAGTCACATTTTGAGCACTACGCCGAGACCTAAAGCACGATCAATGTAGAATTCAACAGCTTAGATACGGCGCGTCTTCCTCTGCTCGTTGTAAACAAATCTCCTCGCTTCTGGGTCACGTGTCCGAACGCTGGTTCTGCGCCATATTCTCGCGCATGCGTCGTGGTGCTTCGTGAGTTCACGGCAGAGGCCGACAAGGAAGACAAGAACTTGTAGAATAAAGTCGTTATTTTGATTTTTTTTTTCCGCACAAAAACTATTGTCGTCGCTTCGTAAAATTATTGTAGAGCCACTGGACTTTGTAACTACGTTTTTAGTGCCTTTTATGGGTCTTGTGAGTGTAAATGTACTGAATGTCAATGGAGGCCTTTCTCAGCCATCAGCTTTCAACAAAAATATCTTCATTTGTGTTCCAAAGATGAACGAATGTCTTACGGGTGTCGAACGACATGAGGGTGAGTAATTAATGACATAATTTTCATTTTTGGGTGAACTAACCCTTTAACCCTCTAGGCGCCACGGTCGAGTTTACTCGACAAGATGCGGCACTGAATAAAACGGCCGATTTTGTCAAATAGGGTGTCAAATTTCGTTTGACCTCCCCTCCACTAGATGGCAGACATGTCATACTTCATCCCCGACTCAGAAAAACGTCATGCTTCTATACAAAATCTTCGAACAAGAGCTCATTGAATCAGTGCAAAAAAACGTGGAGCTAGTGTGCGAGTGAGCCATTTTATCAGAGCAATATTGTCAACGTCAGCGAGTATTTGCATTAGGTTATTATTATTTTCTAATGGCATCAATAAAGCTTACCCGCAATGAAGTGTTGGGTCTTCTATTCGCGGACCCTGATTTATTCTGAAAGTGAAAGTATAGTCCTACACCAAGCACAAACGGTGAATCCTTTGCCCAATGTAGATGGTCATTTGCCCAATGTCAGTGGTGAAAACAATGTTTCCCGGGGTCGGAGTGTTCATCGAAAAGTTAGAAGGTGTGTTAGTGTTGTGGGGAACGAAACGGGAGATTTTTACCACGCTAGCCATGAAGCTTTGTCTTCTGACTGTGTGCCTCTCCGCAATCGCGGCGGCAATATTGTGGTGGAGACTTTGTCTAATGCCACTGGATATGTTAGACAAGGTCGAAGTATTCATAGGAGAGTTAGGGGGCAACGTGGAGGCAGGGTGGGGAGTCTCCAGTAGTGGAGACAGTAGTCCGAACAGTAGTCCGAACTGTGCACACGTCTCTCGTCTTGTCTCGTCATCTCACACATGATCTTTGCCCTGCCGTGGCGAGTGAGCTTTTGAACTAAACAGGTCTTGTCTACTTGTGTTTGTGTGTCATATGAATAATATACATGTGCCCCATACATGGAATCAGAGTGCCTACTGTATGTAGTAAATGGAAAATCTCTACAGCAAAGGGCCAACCGCTACATGCATTCGGTTTGTTTCTACCATTTATTAGTAATGATTTACACAGTTTGTTTACTATTTACTATTTACCTGAGCATTCAGTATTGTGCAATATAGAGGTACATTTTGGGGGCAAAGAAGTGCTGCATTTTATCATTTAAACATGTGACTTTTCATGAAAATTCTATAATTCACGATGGCCACCACCATATGACGTCATAATATGCAAATTAGATGGGAAAATGTAATCCCTACATAAATTTTGGGTCATCCTTAATATTTCTCTAATTTACAGAAAGTCTGTATCTTTTATCACTTTTAAGATATAGCCTTATGAAATTAAGATGTCAAAATCGAATGTTTTAGGAAAAAACCTAAAGGGTTAAAAGATAATTCAGATTTTTTCCCTCAGAATTGCAAGTTGTAAAGTCAGAATTGCGTGTTTAAAAAGCATATTTTTTTCCTCCTCAAAATTGGACTTTATTTCTCGCAATTGCGACTTTATATCTCGCAATTCTGACTTTGTTTCTCGCAATTGCGACTTTATTTCTCACAATTTCGAATTTATATCACACAAATCTGACTTTACTTCTCACAACTGTGACTTTATATCACACAATTCTGACTTTTTTTCTCTCAATTGCGACTGTATATCTCGCAATTCTGACTTTACTTCTCACTGTGACTTTATATCACGCAATTCTGACTTTATTTCTCGCAATTGCGAATTTATATCACGCAATTCTGACTTTACTTCTCACAAATGTGACTTTATATCACACAATTCTGACTTTTTTTCTCGCAATTGCGACTTTATATCTCGCAATTCTGACATAACTTCTCACAACTGTGATTTTATATCACACAATTCTGACTTTTTTTCTTGCAATTGCGACTGTATATCTCACAATTCTGACTTTACTTCTCACAACTGTGACTTTATATCACGCAATTCTGAGTTTATTTCTCGCAATTGCGACTTTATTTATCACAATTCTGACTTTATATCACGCAATTCTGACTAGAACTCGCAATTCTGATTTTATTTCTCGCAATTCTGATTTTATTTCTCACAATTTTGACTGTTTCTATTGGAGAGATTATAGATTAGTTGATAAACTTTCTATTATAATCTGAGGAGGTTGTGGTAGGAGTGTATTTTGTGAGTGAGCCACTGTAGAACACACCCGTTCTTGTCTTTTTCTGAAACTCAGGTGAAGTTTGACACTGTGAAGAAACAGATGGAGTCCATGGAGATGGAGATCATGGAGGCCAGACTCCTCCGAGCATCAGAACTCAACGGCGAGATGGACAACGATGGCGATGATGATTCTGGTAAAAAAACAAAAACAACAATCTAGATTACCAATCAGATAGTAGCTGAATCTGATTACGTAAATGTTTTATAAGAATTTATCCGTTTTTTGGAGAAGTATGAATGGTTTCCTTGGCTACTGGGACAGAAAGAGGGCACAGAAGAAAAAAAAACCCAGCTCAACAAAACTCAGGAAAAATCTTTCTGTCTCTGTGTGTTTGTTCACATCAGGAGGTGAATGGAGGTTAAAATATGAACGTGCCATCCGAGACACAGAATTCACAAAGAAAAAACTCCAGCAGGATATGGATGACAAGCTAGAGACAGAACAACAGAACAAGAGACACCTGGAGAGAAAAGTTAGTATAGCACACTAAATACACACGCACACAGTGCACACACACTAAGCTTGCCAAATAGACTATACACACAATGTAAAATGTATCTGAATTCAAACTCTGCTACAAGAAATTACTTCTGACGAACCAGTAAAACTTTAGAATCTTTAGACTTTTATAAACTTCAGTTTCCTGTCTCTCTCTTTGTGCAGTTAACAGACTTACAGGCTGACCAGGAGGAGTCTCAACGATCTGTCCAGCAGCTGAAGAAGAAATGCCAGCGGCTGGCAGCTGAACTGCAAGACACCAAACTGCACTTGGAAAATCAAGAGGGGCGCAATCATGAGCTGGAGAGAAAACAGAGGAAGTAAGAGTCACACACACACACACACACACACACACACACACACACACACACACACACACACACACACACACACACACACACACACACACACACACACACACACACACACACACACACACATATGTTTGATGGGGACTTTCCATAATGATTTCTATATTGTAGAAACTGTATATTGTGTTACCTAAAACTACTTCTAACCCAACCCTCACAGAAAAATGTCTGCATTTTTATATGTTCAAAAAACATTTTCCTCATGGGGACCAAAACATTTTCCCACAAGGTCAGATATTTCTGGCATTGTCATCCTTGTGGGGACATTTTGTCCCCATAATGTATGCTTGACCAGAACCACACACACACACACACACACACACACACACACACACACACACACACACACACACACACACACACACACACACACACACACACACACACACACACACACACACACACACACACACACACACACACACACACACACACACACACGCAGAAATTTCAGTCTGTTTTCAGTCTCCTGCCTGGGCACCTGCTGGGGTGTGATTATAGAGATTTCTGTTTGGTTATTGTTTACTCTGTGGTTGTTTTTGGCCATTTGTTTTCTGCTTAATTGCTGTTTATGATTTGAAACTTTGAGCTGTAGTTTTTGTTTCTTTGTGTACCATTTGATTGATTTAACAGTTAATTTACTTTCTGATTAGTTGGGCTGCTCATTTAATGTTTGGGCTATTAGTTTACGTTTAATCATACAGTTTGTTTAATCAAAAAGTAAGCAATTTATGTTAAACAATTGATTGATTAAGCCGATTGTTTGGGCTCTTTCCTGTTTGATTGTTTGTTTACAGTCTGATTATTGTCATCTTTTGTTTGTCGTTTAGTAGGGCTGCACAATATATCGAAATTATTGAAATATCGCAAATGTACATATCGCGATATAACGGCACGCAATATCTGAATGATTTTAATAGGCTACTTCAACATTGTGAAAAGTGTATGTTTTAGGTCGACGCATATAGCAGAGAATAGACTGGGCACACGACTGTGACTTGCTTGACGTTAAAAAGCGTCTCGCGCTGTCTGCTGTCTGACACACACACTGAAACGTGCGCACAAGCCGCCTCTCTGAAAGTGTGTGTTCCCTTCAGTTCTGTTTCGTGTCTTGTTACACACTCGAACTGTCAAATACACACACAGTTATGTCAAAATGGCTGTCTTGACGAGTATTCAAGTAAACACAGTCGGTTATGCTTTAAGTTAACGATATCAGTTGGGGAAAGAAACTGAATGTGTGTCAATAGGATCCGTGCATTAGGTCTTAAAGTGACAGCCTGCTAAAAACAGTAAACCTGCCTCTGTCTTGTCAAACAACAAAAGAAAAAGATAAAAATCACTGTGCTCTTGGCTGAATAACCTTTGTAGCTTTATTATGTATCAGTGTATATTTAACTAATGTGAAGGCTACTGTTTTTAGTTCTTATTTTTAATAACAAAGATAAATTAAAATTACAAAAATAATCGTCCACCCCTAGTTCTGGTGTCTTTGTTTACCTGGATGTTCTTGATATTAAGTTTTAGGTTGATTTAACTATATATTTCCAAGTCAAGCAAAGAGTTTTTGGTATTTCAATATTGGCATTACATGTTTTCTTTGTTTACATAGATGTTAAATTATACTGTCAGATTTGTGACATTCATTTTTGCTAAAAAACTGCTGGTCACTGAAGTTGTAGCGATGCTTTCTTTTCCCAGAAAGAATGTGAAACACATAAATGGTATCATTCTCAGTTTTTAAATATTTTTTAAAATATAATTTAAATAGATTTTACACACTTAAAGCAATATCGTATCGCATATTGCGTTTTTCTTCAATATCGCACATCCCTATAGATTAGTTATTTAAGCTGTTTTTCTGACTTTTGTCTGTTTAGTTAAGCAGTTTGTATAATGTCTGATCACTCATTTGTTCGTTGTTTTCTTTAAATCTCAATTTTTTTTGTTTGATCACTGTTGTTTAGTCGTTTAAGCTGTTGGTTTACTGTCTGATTGCTGTTTTTTGTTTGTGTATTGCTAGACTGCTTGCTTTTTCATGTGGCTGAATTGTTTTATATTTGGCTGATGTTTCTCATAACTAAATGTTAAAGGGATAGTTCACCCAAAAATGAAAACTATCCCTTGATTTACTCACCCTCAAGCCATCCTAGGCGTATATGACATTTTTCTTTGAGACGAATACAATCAGTTATATTTAAAAATGTCCTGGCTGAATGTCATTTCTGAAGTGAAGCGATGCGTTTGTGTAAGAAAAATATTCATATTTAACAAGTTATAAAGAAAAATAACTAGCTTCCACCAGACCGCCTTCCGTATCCAACTTCAGAAAAAAGCCTAACTGACAAGACATCGGACGCTACAGCGTTTTGATCTACAGGAAGCATTACACTTTCCTCGTAAGTTGAATACGGAAGGCGGTCTGGCGGAAGGTAGATATTTACTTTATAAAGTTTTAAATATGGATATTTGTCTTACAAACATGCATTGATTCACTTCAGAAGGCCTTTATTAAGCCCCAGGAACCATGTGGATTACTTTTTATAATGGATGGATGTACTGTTTTGGGCTTCAAATGTTAGGCTGCCATTCACTGCCATTGTAATGCTTAGCCAGGACATTTTTTAATATAACTCCGATTATATTCGTCTGAAAGAAGAAAGTCTTATACACCTAGGATGGCTTGAGGGTGAGTAAATCATGGGGTAATTTAACATTTTGGGTGAACTTTCCTATCCCTTTTACAGATCAGACTTAGAGCTGGAACTTAACCTTAACATGCATGATGATTTATGAGTAACCTTGGTGCATAGACATAATTTTGCTCAGAATTTATTTTCAACATCTGAAGAATTGGAAAAAGAAAAAGAGACTCAGATTACTCCCATCTAAAAATCCACAAGATCAGAAGCACAAGAGGAAATATTTGCTCTGGTGCCTACCGGCTGAAGCTCGTTTTGATAGTTTATGCCCATTGTAGATATGAGCAGACTATCATGTTATTGAACTGTGGTTGAAATTACATTGCTCAATACTTGTCTATCTTCTGAATTTTCTGGCAGGTTTGATGTGGAGAAGAACCAGGTTCAAGAGGAACTACAGAAGGAGAGGAACCAGCGGGAGAAACTGGCCCGAGAAAAAGACATGCTGGTGGGCGAGATATTTACAATCAGACAACAGCTACAGGTGGGAACTAAGATCAAAAAACGTGTGTCACTTTCTTGTGTCCTTAAGCAAGACACTTAACTTTAGGTTTATGTAATGATTCTATGGCAAGTTGCTTTGGATAAAAGCATCAGCTAATGAAACATGTATAATTTTAAAAATAGGAGAAGGACACAGAGCTGTGTACAGTCAGTGTGAAGGTAGAGCAGCTGGAATCCGAGCTCCAAGATCTCTCCTCTCAGGAGTCGAAAGACGAGGCTTCACTTTCAAAGGTTAAGAAGCAACTGCGTGACCTGGAAGCAAAGGTCAAAGATCAAGAAGAGGAGCTTGATGAACAGGCTGGGACCATTCAGATGCTGGAGCAGGTACACGCTAAAAATTGCCAATTTAAAGGATTAGTTCACTTCAAAATGAAAATTTCCTGATAATTTACTCACCCCCATCTCATCCAAGATGTTAATGTCTTTCTTTCTTCAGTCGAAAAGAAATGAAGTTTTTTGAGGAAAACATTCCAGTATTTTTCTCCACATAATGGTTTTCAATGGCAACCAATGGGTTGAAGGTCCAAATCAATGCAGTTTCAAAGGGCTTCGAAGGGCTTCAGAGGACTCTGCAGGATCCCAGACAAGGAATAGGGTCTTATCTAGTGAAACCCTCTGTCATTTAAAAAATAAAATAAACATTTCAATACCTTTAACCTGTTGGTTGCCATTGAAAACCATTATGTGGAGAAAAATACTGGAATGTTTTCCTAAAAAAAAAGAAAATTTCTTTTCGACTGAAGAAAGAAAGACATGAATATCTTGGATGAGATGGGGGTGAGTAAATTAGCAGGAAATTAATGCTTTAAAGGTGGAAAGCGACTCTGAATTGCGTCTTGTTCAGCACCAGTATTGTTACTGTTAATTATTTTGTTAATTGAAATAAAGCTGAAATAAAGTAAAATATAAATAATAGATTAAAATCTTAAACAGTCTTAAATCTTAAACACAGAATTTCTGAAGTGTAACTTGGAAGCAGTTTTGCAGAGGATAATATGAAGTTAACCTCATCTAATCTGTGTGTGTATGTGTGATTTAGGCTAAACTCCGTTTGGAAATGGAGATGGAGAGATTGAGACAAACACACTCTAAAGATCTAGACAGTAAAGATGAGGAGGTAGAGGAGATCAGACTGTCCTGCAGTAAGAAGGTGAACCATACAGGATCTGAACACTCTATCATGGGTTCAACTCTCACAATTTGAGACCTCCATGTTTCCTAATGGCTCTTTTGCAATGTGTGTGTGTGTGTGTGTGTGTGTGTGTGTGTGTGTGTGTGTGTGTGTGTGTGTTTGTGCAGCTGAAGCAGATGGAAGTGCAGTTAGAGGAGGAATATGACGATAAACAGAGAGTTCTGAGAGAAAAGAGAGACCTGGAGTCCAAACTTATGATGGCACAGGAACAGGTACAGTACGAACACAACACAAATATTGCAGACAGCATACAACACTACACTCAACAAACCATAACACAGTATTACGCCATATAACAGGTTGGCCAGAAGGATGTAGAGACAGAGAAACGTCTCAGGAAGGACCTGAAGCGCACAAAAGTTCTTCTAGCTGATGCTCAGATTATGCTGGACCACCTGAAGAGTAACGTGCCCAGTAAGAGAGAGATCGCCGCACTCAAAAATAAGGTAGAATCACAATCAGAGCTGTAAAAATTACAATTTATGTCCTTCACTGGATTGATAGATCGAATAAGACTAATTTCTTCATGTGAGCATATGAATCTGTATGTTGTATCTGGTTTAGTTGGAGGAGTCTGAGTTTGCCTGCGCAGCCGCAGTTAAAGCACGCAAGTCCATGGAGCTGGAAATTGAAGACCTTCATATCCAGATGGATGACATCACCAAAGCCAAGATGTCTGTGAGTTCAATCCTGGTTTATTTGGAAACAGTTCATTGTTCATAAACAGGGCAAGGTTTCGTCGTTTCTTCTGTTTACTCATAGTAAACAATTTATTGTTTGACCCGTCTATTCACTGCATGATTGTTTGTTTACTATTTGTTTTTGGTTTTGTCATTTAGGTTACGTTCTGTCAGTCCAAATACGATGTGTGTGCATATCTGATTGAAATCCGATCAGATTTAGCAAGTGGGAACAGCAAAAAATCACATGAAATGTATTATTTTCTTACGTTTAATAAAAATTTTTTTTTACTAAAAGTAATATAAAGGTTTACTTGAGTACAACTAAGACAGTACTAAATTTTTTATGTAAATTAAGTATTAACCCTTTAACTGTCACCCCCCTTTTTGAGAATACACATGAAAATGCACTATCCAAACTTAAAGGGCTGTAATTCAAGAATGCTTTGGAATATAGACCAAAGTTTGGTCTCGTTTTAAAGACGACACTCTGCACTCTCAAAATATGAAAGTATGAAAGAGTTATGGAAGTTTAGATTTACTGTAAATGAAAAATACTGTACTAAATATTTTTTTATTTCATATAAAATATATATTTTACAAAAAACGAATTTACTCTAAAATTTTAAGTTGATATCACACAAATTAAAGTCCCCATGAGATTTTGTTTAGGCGCTGTACCAAAAACAGCCACCGGGTGTCATTAAAATTCCATTGATTGTTTTTTTGATGCATTTATCCTGTAAATTTCTGTCCAAATATCACTTCCATCACAAAACAGTCACCAAATATGGACCCTTGAGACTCAGACCTTTCCGACAATATGTGTTTTGTCAAGATTGGAAAAGACTTTGAATATAAAGTAGTTAAAATAAATGTTGTAATATGAAACATGACGCCGCCCACTAGGGGGAGGAGCCCGCTAGAATCATTTAGAGTAAGGTTTCCATGGTAACACAATGTCCGATTTCAAAACGGTTTTCACAGGATACATTTTGAGTTTGTAAGCTTTCAAATGATACCTAATTTATGGTAATTACTTAAATATATGATACGAAAAAAAGGCAATCAAAAAAAGAGCACCAGGCGTCCCACCTGTGGGACGGTGACAGTTAAGGTAAAAACTAATTTTATTTATGAAACGTAGTGCAGTAAAAAGTATGACATTATGCTTTGGAATGTAGTGAAGTAAAAGTTTTTCAAAGAAAAAGTGATAAAGTACATATACTTGAAAAATGTACTTGAGTAGAAAGTAAAAATACTTCACTACTGTCCGCCTCTGTCGCAGTAGTTGGCTATACATTGTCATGTTGTAAATAAGACAAAATCTGTATTGCAAACCCCTCCATGTTGCGGTTGTTGCCTTTTTTGTTTTTGCCGTATACCAACCAGCGCAACATCATTACCTTAGAAACCAATGCAGATATTTCAGAAAATGAATGAGCAGTATGGACTCAAATCCGATGTGAACAGTTGCGATACAGAATGTGGACGTCAATTATATTAGCTCAGATGCACAAATAATCAGATTTGGACTGACAGTGTGAACGTAGCCTTAGTTGTGTAAGCTGTTTGTTTACTTTCTGATTGTTTGGGCTGTTCGTTTACTGATTGATTTTGCTAACTTTTTTGTTCATTTTGTTCATTGTTCATTTTGTTCAGTTCATTGTTCATAAACAGTACAAGATCTTAATATACAACATTTATCACCAACCACATTTTCAGAAGTTTCATTTAGTTCATCCAGTTATTAAGCAGTTAAAGGGGCTATATATCGAATTCAGAAACCATTGTTATCAGCAACACGAGTGGCCGTTAAGTGAACTGCAGCCAGCAACTTACTGTTCATGCTCACACTCGTGCTAGAGACTGAACGTGATATAAGGCCCCTATAAACTTGCGGCAAAGTTATTTTTCGTTATTTGCTTAGCAATAAAAAGAAGTTGGAAATACCTTTGCAGTGATATACTGTTATCGAACATCCAGACACCGTCCACGATGCTGAGAGCAACATTTAGATGATTATGTATTGTATATGCTGTGCGTTTCATCAATAACAAAATAAACACACAACAAAAATAACAGCGGTGAGAAAACAGCAGTTAAGAAAGCATCCAATCATAGATGAGGATGTGGATGCTTGCATGAGTCGACAGATGAAGTAACTCAAATTACAGTTATGATAGTTTGATTATAAAGTATGTTTGAGAGACTATAGACTATATAGATCTGGCTATGTGAATTAATCCCTTTTCTTAGCATGACAAATTGACTTTACACAACAGAATAGCCCTTTCGGCATTATCTTGAACATTAAGCATTAATTTCATGTCTCATTGAACTGAAGAGAGGCTCTCGGGAGCATGTAAACGTCACATCATTTTCCTTGCGAAACTGGCCCGAGGCCTTCACATAAAAATCAGTCTATAGGCAAACCCTAACCCAACCTAGGAAGTTGGGGAAAGTCTCCTTTTTTAAGTTTCATTACATGCTGTTTACACACTGGTAGTACAAAAAGCGATTAATACTTGAAAATTCGGTAACACTTTACTTGAAGGGGTGTGCATAAGACTGACATGACACCTTCATAATCATGACATGACACGTCATGAATATGAAGGAGTTTTTATGCATGTTCATGACAACTGTCATTAAGTGTCATTCGCTCAATTATGTCATTTTTAATGCAAAGATGACATTATTTAAGATGTCTCAATTATGACAACTTGACATAAACCAATACATCATAACCTCTTAGTGTCTTTGTCATGACACCTTGACATTACCAAGACAACATAACCATAATAATCATAAACATGGCATAACAGATTAATTATCAAACTTAAGTATTAAAATATTAAATATTATCCAAATTAGGTGTTAATACTCTGTCAAATTATTTTATAACAGTGTCATGAATATTTTCCTTGAACTAAACTACAGTGGTACAAGTTTAATTTGTCATTAAAATGTCATTAAGTGTCAATTCTCAGTCAAATTATTTTATAACAGTGAAAACTCACCTCAAAATGATAGAGTGGCACCACTGGTTAGGTGTACGCCATTATGATGGTGTAGCTAGTCTTAGCTAGACTTATCCATGATGTAAAAATGCATTTCAAGAAAATATAAATGTGTGGGATGCTGTAATTAACTGTTTAGGAAACTTTAAAAAAACAAACATTATGAATTGAAAAATATTCACGATGCTGTTATAAAATAATTTGACAGAGTATTAACACTTAATTACATTTTAAATGACAAATTCAACTTGTACCACTGAAAAAAAGATTTATGACAGGTTATGTTGCCTTGGTAATGTCAAGTTGTCATGACAAAGACACTGACAGGTTATGATGTATTTGTTTATGTCAAGTTGTCATAAAAAAGACATCTCAAATAATATCATCTTTGCATTAAAAATGACATAATTGAGCGAATGACACTTAATGACAGTTGTCATGAACATGCATAAAAACTCCTTCATATTCATGACGTGTCATGTCATGATTATGAAGGTGTCATGTCAGTCTTATGCACACCCCTTCAAGTGTTACCGAAAATTCTTACATATATCCCCTTGAACTATGTAATATTGATTGATTAGTCATTATAGACAACAAATTCATCATCGTTTCTTTACTTAAGAAATGTATAGGGGAGAGATTGTGCCATTCAAAACATGTTTTCCTGTGTTTGTCAGGCAATATGTTTGTTTTGAGCAATAGACCCTTTTCACATTTCTGGGTTTCTCAGAGCGGAAGTCATCATAGTTGGGTAAAATATTATAGCTGTGAATACATAAAATATTTTTTTTGTGTTCCCATTTGCTCAAATAGCAAAAGAAAAACGCCACAATAATGATTTCACAACTTTCAAAAAGAGGGGAAAAATAGAATGAGATTGATAGCGGCAGTCAAAAGAGAGAAATATGTTAATTTTTACCATCACTCCCAAACGTTGCAGGATTTACGATATTGATGACCTTTAAAACGTGTCATCACAGTCTGTGAAAAGGGTCTATATGTCATCTTTTGAAATGAATAGAGCAGAATAAATGTGTCACTCAAACTGCTGGTAGAGAGAAATACAGAGCATGTAGTAATTTTCCTGCTCAGGATAATGGAAAAACCATTTAGAAAAAAATGTATTCCAGTTGACAAAACTTTAAACCTCTGATAAGAATCATGGGGTCTTAACCAAGCACAACATGATATGAAGCGTTAAATCCTATCTCCTCCATGTTAATCTGAGTTTTTGTCCTAACACACTGTGACTGTGACAGGCAACAAGACATTTTTACAGTTGCTCTGGCCCCGCCCACTGTATCTCATTGATCCAAATTCTGCTCCACATGGAATTTGAAACATCAAATATGTTCTGATTGGCTGTGATTTTGTCACTTCACATTTCACCTTGCTGAGGACAGAAAAAAGGGTGTAGATGAAATGAAAATCAGTGCAGCTTTACTCTTCTCTGATTACTCTTTCTGAATCTTTCTGCATTTGCTAGCACTCACTTCCTCCCTCATCACACTACAGGCTCTTTCAAGAACCCAAAAACATGTTACTCAGAATGAAATGGCTCAGTTGGGCTGTGCATTTGACTTATTTTTTATGAAGAAGAGGAGATGATGTCAAATAGTAGAGTTTAAGGGTATAATCTCCTTGTCACTGCCTTAACCTGACATATGCAATTACTGTGTGTAATGACAGTGTTTTAGTCCCACTCTTGTTCTTATTCTAAAATGGCAAAAGCATATTTGGTAAAACATTGCAGTGCTGCTATGGCTGTATTTCAGGAAGTGTTCTGTTATTAAAAATAATATTTTGGGGTCAAAAAGATTGTTCTGAAGGTTCAAAGAGAGCAGGGGGAAACCCCTAAAAAATGCAACTATGAGATATAGCTTTTAAAAGGAATGAAAAAACATAATTTGTCGTTGATGTCAAATACTGTGCATCCAATCAAATCCTCCTGTATTTTTGGTATGGTATTTATCTGTCACATGGTGGACGCTGTCAATTCAATACATAAATAAAACTATTCAATGTACTCATCCAACCCTGTCTGTTCTTTCTAACTCAGTTGGAGGAGCAGATAAGTCGTTTGCAGAGAGAGAAGAACGACCTACAGTCTCGCTTTGAGGAGGATCAGGAGGACATGAACGAACTTATGAAGAAACACAAAGCTGCAGTGGCTCAGGTGAACTCACATCCTGTTCATATACACTATATTGCCAAAAGTATTAGGACACCCCTCCAAATAATTGAAAACAGGTGTTCCAATCACTTCCATGGCCACAGGTGCATAAAATCAAGTCCCTAGACATGTAGACTGCTTTTACAAACATTTGTGAAAGAATGGGTCGCTCTCAGGAGCTCGGTGAATTCAAGCATGGTACGGTGAGAGGTTGCCACCTGTGCAATAAATACGTTCATGCAATTTCCTCACTACTACATATTCCATGGTCAACTGTTAGTGGTATTATAACAAAGTGGAAGCAATTGGGAACAACAGCAACTATAAGTCTACGTAAAATCACAGAGCGGGGTCAGTGCATGCTGAGGTCCGCAAAAGTCGGCCACTTTCTGCAAAGTCAATAGCTACAGACCTCCAAACTTCGTGTGGCTTTCAGATTAGCTCAAGAACAGTGTGTAGAGAGCTTCGTGGAATGGGTTTCCATGGCCAAGCTGCTGCATCCAAGCCTTACATCACCAAGTGCAATGCAAAGCGTTGGATGCAGTGGTGTAAGCACGCCTTCACTGGACTCTAGAGCAGTGGAGATGTGTTCTCTGGAGTGACGAATCCCGCTTCTCTGTCTAGCAATCTGATGGACAAGTCTGGGTTTGGCAGTTGCCAGGAGAACGGTACTTGCCTGACTGCATTGTGCCAAGTGTAAAGTAAAGGAACTCTTATGCTTCAGCATACCAAGACATTTTGGACAATTTCATGCTCCCATCTTTGTGGGAATAGTTTGGGGATGGCCCCTTCCTGTTCCAACATGGCTGCGCACCACTGCATAATGCCTCGGACCAGTTTCGCAAGGAAAATGCAACATTGATAATAATTGGAAATGATATCTGAGCATCAAATCAGCATATTAGAATGATTTCTAAAGGATTATATGACACTGAAGACTGGAGTAATGATGGTGAAAATTTTATTTTTCCATCCCAGGAATAAATTACAATATTTGAAATCTAGAAAACATTTATTTTAAATTGTAGTAATATATTACTGTAATACAAATATTACTACTTTTACAGTATTTTTTATAAGAATATCCTATATAAGAATATTGCGTAAGACATTGCGTGTTTGTTCGCTTCATTTCACCACGGAATTGTAAACAAGATACAGGTTGAGACTGGATTTGCAGACATATTGAGATTAAAACATTATATCAACATTATACCAGCTATTAAAATGAGAGACTTAGATATATATATATCAACATTATATCAGCCATTAAAAACATTTAAGATGCTATAGCACAGATTAAGAGTTAAAATTAACTCTTTGCTTTACATATGTATGTATGTTTAGTCTACAAGAGATCTGGCACAAATCAGTGACCTGCAAACCCAGGTGGAGGAGGCCATGAAGGAAAAACAAGAGATCCAGGATAAGGTACCAAAAAAAAAGAAAAAAACCTCTGGATACACTAAAAAAGCAGATGCTCTCATTCTTTTTTGGCAGACACAGTTGTTGTGCCCAAACAACGTGACCTCAGTGTGTTTTTATTCTTTTTGGCAGCTTCACTCTCTGCAGTCACAACTTGAATTCCAGGAACAGTCTATGGTGGAGAAATCACTGGTCAGCCGTCAGGAAGCCAAAATCCGTGAACTGGAGACCAAACTAGAATATGAGAGGACCCAGACCAAACGTCTGGAGGTGAGTCATGTGTGCGGCTCATATTGCATGACAAAAATGCACTGAACCAGGGCTGTAGTTCTAGTTGCACTTTAGTTTTAGTTCATTTTATTATTAGTTTAAGTTTTCATTCAATGACAGAGCAGAACAAATTATTCCATGTGTAATTCTCTTAGTGAATTGGGAACTAAAACAACATCCACAGCACACATGCAAATAAACAACGGCATCAGTGGCCACAATTCATTGACAGTTCATTTCTTTTAATGAGCTCTTAACTTTTGCTTTGCCATCTGTCCATGTTCGACCTCCAGTCTCTTGTAACACGGCTGAAGGAGAACCTGGAGAAGATGACTGAGGAACGAGACCAGCGTATTACCAGCGAAAATCGGGAGAAGGATCAAAACAAGCGCATGCAGCGGCAGATCCGGGACATAAAAGAGGAGATGACTGAATTGTCTAAGAAAGAAACAGAAGCCAGCCGCAAAAAACATGAGCTGGTGAGTTCCAGAGCCCCCCTGCTGAATGTAGATTCCCTTGCTATAGCAACTATAACGAAGAGAAACAATGCCACCTTTTATGAAAATTGACATAGTTCTTGCATAGTAACCATAGCTTAACTATGGTTTTGTAGTAAGGCCACAGGTAAAACCATGGAAGACTCCTCATTACTATGTGTCTATAAAACACACAATGGTTACTGTTGTAAAACTGAGGTCATTTTTCATAACTTTGATTGGTTGGACAGGAAATGGATATTGAAAGTCTGGAAGCAGCCAATCAGAGCTTACAATCAGATCTGAAGTTGGCCTTTAAGCGGATTGGGGACCTGCAGGCCGCTATGGAAGATGAAATGGAGACGGATGATGATGACGACCTCATCAACAGGTATGAGGAGTAGTCTCCTATCAGTACCACTGTTCCCATGGCAACATTTCTCTGAAGTTAATCAGGATGACCCCTGTATGTTACTGTCATTGACATGCACTTTTCTCAGTTCTTTTGCTTTTCTTTTTCTTCTTTTGTTTCCTATCTCCAATTTTTTGTTAATGGATCAACAGTTTACTCATTTTCCTTTTTCTCCTTTATTTTCCTCCATTTTAAATTTTGGCAGTTTACAAGACATGGTGACAAAGTATCAGAAAAGAAAGAACAAAACGTGAGGATACTACATGAGTTTGTTATTATATTAACTGTAAGAGCATGTGAAAATGCTGTTGTATTAATCTGCGGTACAACAAACCATATGAAGTCATACATGGCAAGTATTTTATTTCAGCAGAAACGGAATCATTAGTCCAATAAGTCATTTGATAATACAGCAGCATTTTCCTGTCTTCATGAGCACGTGCTGTACATGTTTAACACTATCATTATCGCTCATCTGATTTTACTCATAACACCAGCCATCTTTTTATCAGAGCCCTCAGAGTCATGAAAAACATGGAAATATCAATATATACACCAATCAGGCATAACATTAAAACCACCTTCCTAATATTTGGTTGGTCCCCAAAGCATCACACTGCCTCCGCCAGCTTGCCTTCTTCCCATAGTGCATCCTGGTGCCATGTGTTCCCCAGGTAAGCAACGCACACGCACCCGGCCATCCACGTGATGTAAAAGAAAATGTGATTCATCAGACCACGCCACCTTCTTCCATTGCTCCGTGGTCCAGTTCTGATGCTCACATGCCACTGTTGGCGCTTTGGCTATGCAGGCTCATACGCAACAAACTGTGATGCACTGTGTATTCTGACACCTTTCTATCAGAACTACCATTAACTTCTTGAGCAATTTGAGCAACAGTAGCTCGTCTGTTTGAACGGACCATACAGGCCAACCTTCGCTCCCCACGTGCCGCCCATGACCCTGTCGCCGGTTCACCACTGTTCCTTCCTTGGAACACTTTTGATAGATACTGACCACTGCAGACCGGGAACACCCCACAAGATCTGCAGTTTTGGAGATGTTCCGACCCAGTCGTCTAGCCATCACAATTTGGCCCTTGTCAAACTCGCTCAAATCCTTAGGCTTGTCCATTTTTCCTGCTTCTAACACATCAACTTTGAGGACAAAATGTTCACTTGCTGCCTTATATATATATATATATATATATACTAATAGGTGCCGTGATGAAGAGATAATCAGTGTTATTCACTTCAGTCAGTGTTATTCATTATGTTATGCCTGATCTGTGTATTAAATTTTTTTTATTTCTAGATATATTTAGAATTTCTAGAAATGTAAAAAAAAAAATATTTCATAAATGAATCTTTACAAAAATATATAGTATATATATTTTTTATAGTGAATAGGATTTTTTTTCTAATTACTGTATGCTCAGCTCTGAAATATTTAATCAGCTAGAAACTGTTCTTTGTGAGTGCAATCTTTATAAAATATTTAAATAATAATTATCCAATTGGGAAACTCGTGGAAATGGCATTTAAAAAGTCAGGGAAATTGGTAATTTGTCAAAAGAGAATCTATATATACTGAAAAACACAAAGAGACTTGTTAAATGAATCCCACTGAATCTAAATTAATGCATTTTGAGGTTTCCACTTCCGGAGCGAAATTCAGCATACATTTTCCCAGGTGCTCTATGAATTCCTAGTGCATCTTGCTACTTAACTGTGTTTAGCACATTGTGATGTGTTTATGTGTTGTTGTGCACTAACTGCAAGTCTAACTGCTTGGATTCGGGAAGGGGGGGGAGAATTTGCTGCATTCGGTTGATTTGCTGTAATTGGGTGGAACTGCAATATGCAACCAATAGAAGCAGATTGTCACAGTCGATTAGCATCAGAATGTGAGCTGTGTGTGTGCTTAAGCTTTAAATTGTGTGTGACAGTAAGTTGAATTTCTGCACAAACAGCTGCAGCCTAAATCCACTGCACTCATGGCATCCCTGATTGTGAGTTTGTGATATTTTAAACATATTTATGCTTGTATAAGCTTTTGTGTATATTCTTAAAAGTAGAGTCTGATATGACGATCAAATTAAATGTAAAGGCTCATGGAAGTGATATGACATGAGATCTGTGAACGCAGTGGCCCAACAGAGAGAATGCAGTAAGAGATCTGACTTCAAAGTACGATCTGAATGGTTTTTCTTTCTCTACCAAAAACAGAAGTTATGGTAGTTATTGTAGGATGGATTGAAATTCTCTTCTCCCAGATTTATTTTATTGAAAGCAGTTGTTGTGGCACTAAGAACTAACTGAAGTATTATAACCTTCTTGTTTTGACCAGCCGAAATGACCTTTATGTCAGCTACTATATCTGATTGAGCTTCTCTTGTTGGCAGTGGAGATGAATCGGATATGGACTCTGAGGTGGAGGACCGCGTGGATGGGGTGAAGTCATTGCTCTCCAAAAGCAAAGGATCAACTAAGACGCTTTCTGATGAGGGCACCCAGAAGACAACCAGGTCAGTATGGAAACCCTTTAGTCGCATATTTCAATTTTAATTTCAAGTTGGAGAAATTAAACCACATTTAATGATGTTAGGGAACTAGTGACTAAATGATTAGTTTGCTTACATTTAATGTATGTTAATAGTTTGATGAGTTGATCATTTGAAACCTTTAAAGACCCCATGACACAAAAATCTTTTTGTGAATTTTAGTGTGTTAAAAGTTCTCTATAAGTTAGTTAACCCCTGTCAAGTTATAAAAAATAATTTTTTACTATTTAGCATATTTAATTTACAGACTTTAATTTACTAGTAGTGAGAAATTCTCCATAAGTGCATGTAATGTGTCTTCAACTAATGTGAAAACAGTGGGCTATTTTAAGAACAAGCTTTTCAATATATCCCACACCAACTTCTTGTTTCAAAAGGAACTGTCAACGCAGAAAATAAAAATAAAATCAAACTATTCATGTGGTCTTTAAGACTTGTTTTATGGTGTAAATATTATAACACATTTCCATAACTTCAGTCAGGAGTGAGCAATTATCATTTAAACTTTCATGCAGTTTTCATGACAAGAGATCCTAGAATTTTTTGTCCAAAAATGTGCAAACATGGAGAAATATTGATGTATTTTTGTTTGGTTACATCACTTTCCTTGTCTGTTCTTTAATGCACTCTAAATTAATATGTACTGTAATATCATGCTTTACACTTTATTTTAAGTGTGTAATTATACAACGAAATACTAAGTAATAGTATTTAACTGCATGTACTTCCTATATAATTAGGGTTAAGGTTTGGTTTAGGGTTAGTCATGTGTAACTATGCATAATTTAAACTATTAAGTTATTAAAGTTAAACTAATTAAACCATTAAGTTATTTAAGTTATTACTATAGTAAGTACATGTAAAATGTCTAACTGTAAAATAAAGTGTTACCTTATCATGTTTGTTAGTTTTATGACCAGAATGATTTCTTTGTTTTTCAAAGTTTTCTGTGCAGAGCTGATTGAACAATCATTCAAAGAATATAGGCGGCTTTTGTAGCTAAATTTACAGGATAAGAACCTTGGGGCACTACTGATGTGGTTTACCAGAATACCAGCCAAGACTTGCATATGTCCTCTCCATCTGTGAGAAGTGCTAATAAGCTCAAGACAGCATTTGATTGTGTTAGATTCATGACTGTCTCACCAGGAGCTGTTGTTACTGTTCTGTTCCTCAGTAGTATTAGTATGGAACTGTTACATAACTGCCATTAGGAGTTTAATCCTTTTAAGTTTATTCCTGGGGTTGGTGTAAAATATGCTCCTAAATTACCTCTCAAATCTCTTTCGTTCTTTGAATTCATGTTTATCTCTGTCACGGCTATCATCCTGTTTCATTCATTGATCATCTGCAATTCTCCCGCTTTTAATGTGTTTTCTGTCCGTCTCAGACACCCCAATGCCGCTAATGCTGATGTGAAAGATATAAAAGAAGTGAAAGAGGGAAAAGAGGGAAAGGAGGAAGTAAGAAAAGAGTCAGATGAGAGCCGACCCGTGTCTGTGATGAGCTCACTCAGCTACAGGAAACGCTCTCATCAGAAGGATGAGAGTTCCCTCTTCAGTGCCCTTCGGGAGCAACCGGAACTGCCTGACCGGTTGTCATTACGTAAAGCTAAAAGCAAATCTGCCGACAGGCCTCAAACTGGTGATGACCTGGATGACCGGGGTTCAGTGATCTCCCAGGCTTACTCAGAGGCTGCCAGCAGGGCTAGGAAAGGCCTAGACCGTCGCTGGACCAAAGGCAGTCCAGAATTTGACAAGGAGTCCATGGTGTCCTCAGTGGCCCCCAGTCGAGCTTCCACCCGCCGTGGGATGGACCAAGATGATGATGCTCTGTCTGATGTGAGCAGCTTCAGCTTAAGACGTAGCTCTTCTTGGATGGATGACAGCCGCAGCGATTATGGACCAACGAGTACCAGTCTGAGGCAAAGATCTAGAAGTCGCAGTCCTGGTAGCACTAGCATCGGCTCTCGAATCTCCCTGGCCCACAGCACCCGACTTAGTGAGTTTGGAGTTCGTTTGAATAATGATGATGTTGATGACGATGATGATATTGACTCTGTGAGTGTGGCCGCATATAGTCCACGCTCTGTGGGCCGTAGTCTGTCTACTCCTGCCCAACTACGCTCCTCTGAGAACCCACTTGACACCTCTGATGTTAAACCTGTGAGCCACCGCAACTACCTGGACCCTGATCTAGAAAAAGCCATCAATGAAGTCCTGAGCTTCAAGCCAATAAAATTCAAACGTCGTAGCTTAGAAGACTCGGATGAAGATGAAGAGGAGAAAGGTGGTGGTGTAGGAGAAGAAGAAGACAGGAAGAGCATCAAGAGTTTGCTGCAAGACAAGGACGATGAAGGTCTGGGCCACAGCGGTTCCAGTTTGAGACGCTCCACTTCAGGTTCTGCTGTAGATTCTGGACGTTCTGGAAGCTCGTTAAGTTCCTTCAGCTCCAAGAGCAGCAAGAAAAAGAACAAGAAGAAGAGCAGGCGCTCTGAGTCCGACAGCTCCTCCAATGAAGGTCACACCCGGCGACGTTCCAGACAGAAAGAAAAGAGAGGATCCAGAAGCTCAAGGAAGAAAGAATCTGGTTCATCCAAATCAGAATCCGAGTCTGAACCATCATCATCATCCTCAGGCTCTGCATCAACCGTTTCGTATCGCAGCTCAAACAGTGTGAAGAGGACCCCAGTTAAGAAAACCTCCGACGGGGATCCAGAAAGTGATGAAGAACGACCCCCCAGCAAAAAAGAAGTGAAGAAACAGAAGAAGAAGATTGACAGCCTTGTAATGAAATATCGCTACAAGCCTGACAGTGATTAAGGATCATTATCAGGTGACTCTGAGTGGGCCAAACTAAGAATTGATGATCTCAAGAAGCTTCTCTCCAAACGCATGATGAGTTCTGCTGTGTCTCTAACCAGTGTTAAAACTGTAATAATCTCAGTCAAAGAAATGAAATGATATCTGTGCTGCTGGATGGAAAAGCATGCCCTGACATTGAAGTTTACGCATGGTTTTGGGGTTAGAACAATGCCACAGCCAGATTCAAAGTGTGCACACATGTAGTAGAGTACTAACAAACGAATGCTTACCTTGATTTCGCCAAGTAGGACATGTTCCCTGTTGGTTCTGGAACAGCGTGCTATCAATCAAGTCTTTGTGGTAGGGATTTTAGAGCATTCAGAACCTTATTATTATATACCATTTAATTTTAGGGGTAATGGTTAGGGATATGTTGGGTTCTTTATAGGAAAAGATAAGTAAAGGGATAGGGTTAGGACTTTTTGTTGGTTTGACAGGATTTTTGTTCCAGAGCCAACAAAAGATGTTCCAGGAAAATGTAGCAAGCCACAATTAAAGTTCACTAAGATTTAGAGATATTGCAAGAATTTTGGGAACTACTGTAGATGTGTGTTTGTGACCAATCAAGGACATTCACTCATGACTTTTGTCCTGCTATCGATCTGTGCATGGCATTGAGCACATTTGACCTCTCGCAAGTAACAGGTCTGCACTAAATGTGTGGCTGTAACCTTCTCTTTAACTTCTGCTTATTTCCTGTTTCTAATTTTTTTTCTTTTTCTCCTCCAGGCCCACTCTCTACAGACCGCACTCAGTGCAACACGATGAAGACAACGCTGGACCAGAGGAAGATACTACACAAACTGGAAGAACTACCCTTAAAAACAGCAATGGTGACAGCCCACCTTCAGAAAGCGCTGCATAGATCTGATCTACTGCTCACATGCACTGAAAATGCCTCTTTTTACCTCTCATCTAACCTAGTGCTAGCTCACTTCTGCAAGTTCATCACTGCTGGTCTCCATACACCATGTGTTTTACAATATTTTCTCTGCAGCTGTATGGCACATGTATTTATTTAGATCTCACGTCTCCATCAACAACCACTCAAAGAAAAAGAAGTAATATATTGCGAAAAAGAACGAGAATCTATCTAATGTGTTTATTTTGTATGGTTAGAGAGACTGCTTCATGACATATTTTGCCTTGAATTTGCTTGAGTGAACTGTTTAGCAGAGCTTTACTGTAGTTTGCAGTTAATGAAATTGGATGTTTATCTTTCTCTCCTTTGTTTCTTTATGAGTTGATGAGCTTCTGTTAACCAGATTAAGTTAATTTAGCACTGGTTTTCTTAATGGCAGCGTTTGAGTTTATTTTCACATGGGGTGCATCATGTTTGGGCCTTAAATGACATTTATACCCCTTAAGTTAATATAATAATTTAGTACTATATAATTTAACTCTGCCAAAATTGATTATTGATGGGAGTCTAATAATTTCTGACATTATATCTGGGTATGTGTGGTGTGTTCGTGTGTTCGTGTGTGTGTGTGTGTGTGTGTGTGTGTGTGTGTGTCCTCCCATTTTTCTATGCATTAAATAAGACTTTTATTATGAAAATACTTGCAAACAAGAGACTTTTTGTCTGTGCAGTGGTGTATGCAGTAAAAGTAAAATGATATATAAGAGCAATATATATGCAATAAAGAGTTTTGCATTTCTTTTATTGTATATAAAAGATGTTGGTCCGTTTTTATAGTTGTGAACTTGATTTCTGAAAGATGACATTAAAAAGTGAGACCCCGTGATTCAGCCAGTTTTTGCCATTCTTTGTGTGTTATGCAACAGACAGTTTGCATGCCAGCTGAGGTGGAGATAAAGGTTTAGCTGGCTACTTTTAGCAGGTGGATGTTCATTTAGCTGGTAGATGTTCATATTTAACAGTATATTTTTTTGCAAGTAAAGTATTGGAAAATTATATTATATTATATTAATTACATTACATTATTATCAGTAATCACATTTTTGGAGGACTCAATTTGGAGGGGGTTTCCTTGACTGCTGCAATAAGTTCTAATATGATTGATCAATCACAGAGCAATTGCAGCTCATGTGAAAGTTTTTTTTTTTCAGATTTGGTTGCTCAAGATGGCAGTATCAATGTTGTATACTTTCCAAGCAACTGTTCTCCTGGGATGTTACATTTCCTTGATCAAATCCCATCCAAAATTGCCATACAAGCTAATAAAATAGCAAAGAGCATCATAACTCCTTTTATCACAAACTGCCTGAAATATTTACATCTTGAAAAGGCAATCCTGAATCCTGGCATATACAGAACGTATAACAATGTGTTTAGTTCACTAATAATTGTGTGAATAATTGTACTGATGTTGGACGAGAAGCTGGCTCACAGTCTCCGCTCTAATTCATCTCAAAAGTGTTCTATCGGGTTGAGGTCTGGACTCTATGTAGGCCAGTCAAGTTCCTCCACACCAAACTTACTCATCCATGTCTTTATGGACCTTGCTTTGTGCACTGGTGCGCAGTCATGTTGGAACAGGAAGGAAGGTCATCTCCATACTGTTCCTACAAAGTAGCAGCATGAAATTGTCCAAAATATCGTATGCTGAAGCGTTAAGAGTTCTTTCACTGGAACAAGTGCCAAGCACAACCGCTGAAAAACAACTCCACACCATAAACCCCCCTTTTTAACTTTACACTTGGCACAATGCAGTCAGGCAAGTACTGTTCTCTTGGCAACCACCAAACCCAGACTTGTCCATCGGATTGCCAGAAAGAGAAGCGGGATTCGTCACTCCAGAGAACCCATCTCCACTGCTGTAGAGTCCAGTGAAGGCGTGCTTACACCACTGCACCCAACGCTTTGCATTGCACTTGGTGATGTAAGGCTTGGATGCAGCTGCTCGGCCATGGAAACCTATTCCATGAAGCTCTCTACACACTGTTCTTGAGCTAATCTGAAGTCAACATGAAGTTTGGAGGTCTGTAGCTATTGACTCTGCAGAAAGTTGGCAACTTCTGCACACTGCGCCTCAGCATGCGCTGAGATTTTAAGTGGCCTACCACTTCGTGGCTGAGTTGCTGTTGACCCCAATTGCTTCCACATTTGTTATAATATCACTAACAGTCGACCGTGGAATATTTAGTAGTGAGGAAATTTCACGAATGGATTTATTGCACAGGTGGCAACCTATCACGGTACCACACTTGAATTTACTGAGCTCCTGAGAATGACCCATTCTTTCACAAATGTTTGTAGAAGCAGTCTGCATGCCTAGGTGCTTGGTTTTATACACCTGTGGCCATTGAAGTGATTGGACCTGAATTCAATTATTTGGAGGGGTGTCCCAATACTTTTGGCAATATTGTGTGTGTGTGTGTGTGTGTGTGTGTGTGTGTGTGTGTGTGTGTGTGTGTGTGTGTGTGTGTGTGTGTGTGTGTGTGTGTGTGTGTGTGTGTGTGTGTGTGTGTGTGTACACTCTAAAAATGCAAGGTTGTCTCAAACCATCTTTGGGTCAAAAATGGACAAACCTTACCAATGTTTTTAAAAATTTAAACCAACGGTTGGGTTTGTCCATTTGACCTAAACATTTTTTAAAGTGCAGGTTTGGCTATACTTGTGAAGGCCAAATGTCATAATTTTTATAGTGAAATATTATGACAACCGACTATTGAGGACATTTTACTTGGCTTATAAATCAGCCAAAACATGTTTCATGAGTTTGTGTGCCCATATAATCTTGGTAAAAGTGGTAAACGGATTTGGCGTGCTGTCTGCTATAGAGGGGCTCGGAGAGGATTTTCTACCCGAGCTCCGATTGCCCCCCTATAACAGGAAATTGTTCAAAAGGGAGAAGCCGGGGAGGAGGAGGGATGCTGCAAGAACTAACGATGGGAAGAGGTAAGCTGCTGGTTTTATACCTTGGAATTAATTGGAAGATTAGATGGGCGTACTTCCTCGCGAAATTACGTTTAGTAACTTCACTTTTATTTAAATCTAGTGTTTTGCTAATGTTTCTGTGATGGGTTTAGGGGTAAGGGGTTGGGTTAGGGCGATAGAAAATATCATTAACCTGATATAAAATCAATGAAAGTCTATGCAATATCCTAACTAATATAGTGAAACAAATATGTCACGGGGTGACAAAAACCAAACGGGACTAAGATCCTGGTGAATGCAGTTATTCAGGATTTTCCAGTGAACGTCCATTCTATGCCCTGCGAATCTGTTGCCATGGCAGCGGGGCTGATTGCCTGAGTGACAGCAGGTGTGGGGCAATTACAGAGAATGCTGTGAGAGGGACACCTATTCAGATGAGGCTTTAAAAACAGAGAGAAAACAGACTGTGGGGTGGATCTCCTCCCGTATGATGCTGTGTTTTTCAGCGGGTTGTTCTTTTTATTGAGGCTGGGCTGTGGAGTGGGGAAGATTGAAGCTGTGGAAGAGAAAGGAAGGAGTGAAGGATTTGTCAGCGAAGGCTTGAGGAATATCGTCAGCAGTGAGAAAGACGCAAGTGATGAGTATTGGATCCGTTGTTTATATGCACTAACACTGAAGTGGTGTGGAGAGTTTGGAAAATGTTTGGCACGAGTGAACTATGACACCGAGTGAATTAATGATCTGTCTCCAACTTCTGTCCTCTCCTTGCCGAATGTGATGATCGCTGCATCGTTCTTCTGCTTTCCCGGAGCGAAGTCAAGCCCTGATCGAGGACTAGGTCCGATCTGGTGGGAGAAAAGACCGGTGGGTGAGTGCTGGCCCGAATGCACGGTGTGCGAGTGGAATTGCAGTGCCTGAAGTGACGATTTACACGGTTTGTGCTGTGAAGTGAAATTGGTGTGTGGAGAAGTAATAGAAGTCTGCCGTGCACTCGTCTCCTACAGTCTTCCACCCGCTGTCTCTAACGAAGGGGTCTGATAAAGCAACAGCCCAACTTCCTGCTTTGAAAAGACCCGGCCCCGTTAATGCTGAGTGCTTCGTATATCATGTACTATTGAAACTGTGCTGTGTCTGTTCTAGTGCTCAGCCGAAGTGAGCGTCCCGCTCAAAGTGTCCTTCCCGCCTGGTGGTCTCCACACGCCCCTATTGGAAGCCTTTACCCTGTTCAGAAGAAGAGAAGGTATATCAGTTGCAAAGCTTCATGTACTGTTGAACCGTTGAAACTGTGCTGTGTCTGTCCCAGTGTTCAGCCGACGTGAGCGCCCCGCTCAAAGTGTCCTCCCCGCCTGGTGGTCTCCACACGCCCTTATTGGAAGCCTTGATCCTGTTCAAAGGAGAGAAGGTATATCAGTTGAGGAGCTTCACATACTGTTGAACCGTTGAGACCTTGCTGTACTGTTCCAGTGCTCAGCTGAAGTGGAGCGTTCCGCCCAAAGTGTCCTCCCCGCCTGGTGGTCTCCACATGCCCCTATTGGAAGCCTTTACCCTGTTCAAAAGGAGAGAAGGTATATCAGTTGAAAAGCTTCACATACTGTTGAACCATTGAGACCTTGCTGTACTGTTCCAGTGCTCAGCTGAAGTGGAGCGTTCCGCCCAAAGTGTCCTCCCCGCCTGGTGGTCTCCACATGCCCCTATTGGAAGCCTTGACCCTGTTCAAAAGGAGAGAAGGTATATCAGTTGAAAAGCTTCACCTACTGTTGAACCGTTGAGACCTTGCTGTACTGTTCCAGTGCTCAGCTGAAGGGGAGCGTTCCGCCCAAAGTGTCCTCCCCGCCTGGTGGTCTCCACACGCCCCTATTGGAAGCCTTGACCCTGTTCAAAAGGAGAGAAGGTATATCAGTTGAAAAGCTTCACATACTGTTGAACCGTCGAAACTGTGCTGTGTCTGTCCCAGTGTTCAGCTGACGTGAGAGCCCCGCTCCAAGTGTCCTCCCCGCCTGGTGGTCCCCACACGCCCTTATTGGAAGCCTTTTACCCTGCTCAGAAGAAGAAGAGAGGTAATCCAGTCGAATGTCCCACATATTGTTGGACAGTTAAACCTTGCTGTAACGTTCCAGTGGCTCGCTTCGCCCCCGCATCTGCATACTTACCTGGTTCCAGCCTGAATGGGGTTCGTATGACCACGGCCTCCCCTCTTGAGTCCCGTAGAGGAGTACTTACCCAGTGACCTACCTGGACGGCGCGGGGATTCCCCCCTGATTTCCCTCCGACGAGCCTCCGGTCCGTCACGATCGTCCCTCCCCTCCCGTCCCGGGAGGTCTAGAGACACTTGAACTGTCCTGGCGGCAAGAAGAAGATTTTAATTAGGACCTATCCAATTCACTGATCTTTTAATATAATAAATAAACTGTATTATTTTATTCCCTTGTCTGTCTGGTCCTTGACACGTTCCTCGAGGTGGTTCCCGGGTTTTTCAGGGGTGGGTGCAGTCTGGTTTGGCCCGCCCCGACCTGTGACAGAACTTGGCGTAGTCGGCAGGGTTACCACCTCGAGTGGAGCGATCAAGGACCTAGATGGCAGAAGAAGAGCCAGTGGCCCGGCAGCCAGTTATGCCTTTCTTTATGGGGGCCCCGTGGGCCCAGAAGTACGGAGGTCCAGGGTCAGAATTGAGCCTGTCAGCATGGAAGACCCAGGTTGAATACCTGGCAGGGCTCCAAGGGCTAAGTGCCCCTCAGAAGGTACAGTTTGTGCTAAATTCGTTGGAGGGAGAAGCAAGAAGAGAAGTACAGGCAGCGCCGGAAGCAACCCGCATCACAGTCCAAGCCATCTTTGATTTTCTCACGGGGCAATACGGAGACACCACCCCGGTAGCGGTCCTGAGAACGCAATTCTTTAATTGTAGGCAAGGGCCTCGACAAACTGTTCGGCCATTCACGTTGCAACTGAGGGAACAGTTTACCAGGCTAAGGGGAAGACAGGATCACGGCCTGGGGGACGAGGAGACCCTATTGCGAGATCAGTTTCTGTTGGGATTACGGGAGGGTCCCGTGCGTCAGAGTCTGCGGGTGCAACTGAGACGGACGCCGGACCTCACGTTCGAAGAGCTGCGGCAGGAGGCTCTAGCCCTCGAGCGTGACCACACCGAAGGTATGGATCCCCCCAGCTGTCTGGCTGCGAACGCTGTCAGTGGGCCTTCGGCCCCTGTTACTTCCGATTGGAAGCATGCCCTCCGGGAGGAACTAAAGAGGGATATCCGTGAGCAAATGTCTGAACTGTCTAAGTCTGTCGTCGAAGAACTCCGCCGAGAACGCCTCCATTCATTACCCTCACCGCGGGAGCGAGCCTACTCCGACGGGAATCGCCCTCCAGAGCATCACTTCACTCGATCCACGGGTCCCCGATTCCAGTGGGACGAACAGGGGCGTCCTATCTGCAATGGCTGTGGGGAAGCCGGACATTACGTTCGTCAGTGCTCCTCCAGACGCGCTTCGCAGGGGGGTTTTTAGAGTCTCCGGCCACTGTGGGTCAAGTGGTCGGGACCCCCTTTTCAGACCCCTCGTCTTCCCAACTATCGAAGGAACGCCTGGTGGGCCGTTGTCCGGTCATCATGGTTCAAGTCAATGGCCAGAAGGTGCAGTGTCTGCTGGACACGGGGTCGCAAGTCACTCTGTTCGCGGAGAGCCTAGTCCAGGAACTATTCGGTACCCAGGGCCGGCCGACGACCGAAGCCCCCTGGCTGACTCTGCGAGGGGCCAACGGTCTCGACATCCCATACGTGGGATACGTAGTGACAGACCTAGAGATCCATGGCATGGTCGTACCCCAGAAGGGGGTGGTGGTGGTTCGCGACGCCTGCCTAGGGTCTCATCGCGCCCTGTTGGGCATGAATGTCATCTCCGAATGCTGGGAGGGGCTGTTCCAGAGTGGGCCGGCCCGAGCAACTGCGACGCCTGAGGGCAGAGAATGGGATCGCGTTAGAGCTGACTGTCGCCGAGTTTGCCTGGCCGAACAGCAGGGGGACCGGGAGAGCACTGGAAGAGTGGCTTGCCGCTATGCGTTGTCCATCCCGGCTCGAAGCGAGGCGATGGTTTGGGTCCGGGTGCCCCCTAGACTTTACCACCCGGAGGAGTGGGTGTTGGTAGAACCGCACAACGACGGTCCTAAGGTGGAAGTGGCCAGAGGACTGGCATCCGCCCGAGGCAGCCGAGTCCGGGTGAGAGTCCGGAACACGAACCCTTTCCCGATCCAACTGCATCGTCATCAGTGTCTAGCCCGAGTTACCTCAGTGTTGCCCCAGCAAGTGCAAGATCCAGGAGGAGTCCAGTTCAGTCAAGTGGGCCCAACCGTAGTGGAGGTTGCGTTGACGCAGACGGGGACGCACAGAGGGGAGGCTGAAGGAGGACTGCCGGCCCATCTCGGAGGTGAGTCCCTACGGGGAGAAGGGTTGGAGGAGGATCAAACAAGACGGCTCGAGGCTTTTCTATCAAAATGGCCACAGTTGTTCTCCACCCATGACGAGGACTACGGGTGTACTAACATCGTTCAGCATCAAATTCCCACTGGAGAAGCCCCGCCTAGTAGGGAGCGCTACCGGCCGGTACCTCCAACATTATATTCTGAGGTTCGGGCTCTGCTGCGGGGGATGCTGGATAAAGGGATCATCCGTGAGAGCAGTAGCCCTTGGGCGGCCCCGATTGTTCTGGTGAGGAAGAAAACAGGCGCATGGAGATTCTGTGTGGATTATCGGAGGTTGAACCAAGTGACGAAGCGGGATGCTTTCCCATTGCCTCGAGTCGAGGATTCCCTCACGAGTCTCAACCGGGCGGCCTGGTATTCCACACTAGACCTGGCGAGCGGATACTGGCAAGTGCAGGTGGACGAGCGGGACCGGGAGAAGACAGCCTTCACGACTCCCTTTGGGTTATATGAGTGGGACCGGATGCCGTTCGGCCTCTGCAACGCCCCCGCCACGTTCCAACGGCTAATGCAGCGCTGCCTGGGGAGCCAGCTAGTGGATACCGCTCTTGTGTATCTGGATGACGTGATTATCTATTCCCCTGACTTTGAGACTCACCTTCGGCATCTTGAGCAGGTGTTCCGCTCCCTTGAGAAGTACGGGCTGAAGCTCCAACCGGATAAATGTCAGCTTTTCCGGAAGGAGGTAAAGTTCCTGGGCCATATCGTGAGTGCTGCAGGAATCGCTGTGGACCCAGAGAAGGTGTCGGCTGTACAGGGGTGGACTGCCCCGAAGACCGTGCGCCAGGTTCGATCCTTCCTCGGCTTTGTCGGGTACTACAGGCGATTTATTAAGGATTTCTCTAAGATCGCCAAACCCCTGAACCAGTTGCTGGGTGGAACGGGACACACCAAGGGCCGAGGGTCCCCAGCGATTCAGTGGGATCCGGCATGCGAGACCGCCTTCCAGAGGCTCAAGCAGGAGCTGTTACAAGCACCCATCCTGGCATACGCAGACTTCACCCAGCCCTTTATCCTCTACACTGACGCCAGCCACTTGGGCTTGGGGGCTGTCTTAGCGCAGAAACAGCAGGAGGAAGAAAGAGTCATTGCTTATGCGAGCCGGAGTCTACACCCCGCGGAGAGGAACGATGCCAACTACAGCTCCTTTAAGCTTGAGTTACTGGCCATGAAGTGGGCGCTCAGTGAGAAGTTCAAAGACTACCTATGGGGAGCAAAGGTGACCGTAGTGACCGATAACAATCCACTGGTACACCTACAAACTGCCAAGTTGGGGGCGGTGGAACAGAGGTGGGTGGCACAATTGGCCAACTTTGAGTACCAGCTTCAGTACCGGCCAGGAAGGGAACATACCAACGCTGACGTACTATCTAGGTGGCCAGAAGGAGGGCCGGAGGGTCTGAGACCCATGCGGGAGGTGAACCGCGACGAGGGAATGATGGTGGGCATTGTGGAGGCACCGGGACCACCGTTGGAGGAACCGCCCGCAAGTTGGGGATGGGACCCACAGCGCTGGAGGGTGTTGCAGGGCGAGGATGAGGACCTGTCACTGGTCCGGGTCTGGCTGGAACAGGACAAGTGGCCGGAGGGTGCGGGACGCCGGGCTCAAACCCGAATCGTGAGGGGCCTACTGGGCCAGAAAGAGAGGCTCCATCTGAAGGAAGGGGTGATTTGTCGGTCCCTCCAGGACTCACGCTCGGGTGACTTGGTCTGGCAAGTGGTGGTCCCCGAGGGAAGATGTCACGCTCTGCTGGAGGCTTATCACAGCAAGCTTGGTCATCAAGGGCGGGAGAGGACGACGGCACTCTTGCGACGCCACTTTTACTGGCCTGGGATGGAGGGGACCGTGAGGACTTACCTACAGGGCTGCCCGCGCTGCACCCTGTTCAAAGCCAGGAAAGAGACACGAGCTCCATTGGTCCCAATTCGAGCTAAAGCACCGATGCATATCCTCGCTATGGACTATCTGACGCTGGGTCGGCCGGTCGATCGCATTCAAAACCTCCTAGTGGTCACTGACCTGTTCACCAAATATGCCTGGGCCATCCCAACTCTGGACCAGACCGCCATTACCACCGCTAATGCCCTGTGGAGGCATGTCATCCAGCCCTTCGGGTGTCCCGAAGTGTTCCATTCCGATCAAGGGCCAAATTTTGAATCCAGGGTAGTACACGAGCTGTGCCAACTGTACGGATGTAAGAAGACCCATACGACGCCCTATCATCCTCAGGGGAACGGAGGGTGCGAGAGGTTTAACCAGACGCTGCTCGGTCTCTTGGGGACCTTGGGAAACGACCAACAGGGGCATTGGGCTGACAACCTCCCGGCAATGGTCCAGGCGTATAACAACAGCATACACAGCACGACCGGGTATGCACCGACCTACCTGATGTTCGGAAGGCATGTGAGACTACCCGTTGACCTACTGCTGGGGACTGCGGCCGCTGAAGAGGGAGGCGGTGTAACGGAGTGGGTGGCCAGACACCATCAACGCCTTCAACTGGCCTATGAACGGGTCTCGGACCGAATTAAACAAGCCGCAGCCAAGAACAAAAGGTTGTATGACCGTACGGCTCGAAGTGCGCCGCTACTGCCTGGCGAAAGAGTTCTGGTGCGAGATAACCGGCGACAAGGAAAGGGCAAACTCAGTGATCGGTGGGAGCCCCAGCCGTATGTGGTCCAACGACAGCCGCATCTCGATCAACCGGTGTATGCCATCCGTCCCGAAGGGAGAGAAGGTCCAGAGCGGGTGCTCCACCGAAACCTGATGCGCCCTTGTCCGAATTACCCCGAACCAACTGTAGAGAGACCTCCGACTGAACCAGCGTGGATGCCTCCCGTGGTGGGATGGGCTGTGGCCCCCCGGAGGCTGGATATAGGGCCAAGGCCAGAGGAACCTAACTCCCCGCCAAGGCCAGAGGAACCTAACTCCCCGCCAAGGCGATCCCAACGGGAGAACCGGGGGCAACCCCCAGCCAGGTACGGAGACTGGGTGTCCGGATCCCGTTCTAGGGACTAGAACGGCTTGGCAGGGGGGTGTGTCACGGGGTGACAAAAACCAAACGGGACTAAGATCCTGGTGAATGCAGTTATTCAGGATTTTCCAGTGAACGTCCATTCTATGCCCTGCGAATCTGTTGCCATGGCAGCGGGGCTGATTGCCTGAGTGACAGCAGGTGTGGGGCAATTACAGAGAATGCTGTGAGAGGGACACCTATTCAGATGAGGCTTTAAAAACAGAGAGAAAACAGACTGTGGGGTGGATCTCCTCCCGTATGATGCTGTGTTTTTCAGCGGGTTGTTCTTTTTATTGAGGCTGGGCTGTGGAGTGGGGAAGATTGAAGCTGTGGAAGAGAAAGGAAGGAGTGAAGGATTTGTCAGCGAAGGCTTGAGGAATATCGTCAGCAGTGAGAAAGACGCAAGTGATGAGTATTGGATCCGTTGTTTATATGCACTAACACTGAAGTGGTGTGGAGAGTTTGGAAAATGTTTGGCACGAGTGAACTATGACACCGAGTGAATTAATGATCTGTCTCCAACTTCTGTCCTCTCCTTGCCGAATGTGATGATCGCTGCATCGTTCTTCTGCTTTCCCGGAGCGAAGTCAAGCCCTGATCGAGGACTAGGTCCGATCTGGTGGGAGAAAAGACCGGTGGGTGAGTGCTGGCCCGAATGCACGGTGTGCGAGTGGAATTGCAGTGCCTGAAGTGACGATTTACACGGTTTGTGCTGTGAAGTGAAATTGGTGTGTGGAGAAGTAATAGAAGTCTGCCGTGCACTCGTCTCCTACAGTCTTCCACCCGCTGTCTCTAACGAAGGGGTCTGATAAAGCAACAGCCCAACTTCCTGCTTTGAAAAGACCCGGCCCCGTTAATGCTGAGTGCTTCGTATATCATGTACTATTGAAACTGTGCTGTGTCTGTTCTAGTGCTCAGCCGAAGTGAGCGTCCCGCTCAAAGTGTCCTTCCCGCCTGGTGGTCTCCACACGCCCCTATTGGAAGCCTTTACCCTGTTCAGAAGAAGAGAAGGTATATCAGTTGCAAAGCTTCATGTACTGTTGAACCGTTGAAACTGTGCTGTGTCTGTCCCAGTGTTCAGCCGACGTGAGCGCCCCGCTCAAAGTGTCCTCCCCGCCTGGTGGTCTCCACACGCCCTTATTGGAAGCCTTGATCCTGTTCAAAGGAGAGAAGGTATATCAGTTGAGGAGCTTCACATACTGTTGAACCGTTGAGACCTTGCTGTACTGTTCCAGTGCTCAGCTGAAGTGGAGCGTTCCGCCCAAAGTGTCCTCCCCGCCTGGTGGTCTCCACATGCCCCTATTGGAAGCCTTTACCCTGTTCAAAAGGAGAGAAGGTATATCAGTTGAAAAGCTTCACATACTGTTGAACCATTGAGACCTTGCTGTACTGTTCCAGTGCTCAGCTGAAGTGGAGCGTTCCGCCCAAAGTGTCCTCCCCGCCTGGTGGTCTCCACATGCCCCTATTGGAAGCCTTGACCCTGTTCAAAAGGAGAGAAGGTATATCAGTTGAAAAGCTTCACCTACTGTTGAACCGTTGAGACCTTGCTGTACTGTTCCAGTGCTCAGCTGAAGGGGAGCGTTCCGCCCAAAGTGTCCTCCCCGCCTGGTGGTCTCCACACGCCCCTATTGGAAGCCTTGACCCTGTTCAAAAGGAGAGAAGGTATATCAGTTGAAAAGCTTCACATACTGTTGAACCGTCGAAACTGTGCTGTGTCTGTCCCAGTGTTCAGCTGACGTGAGAGCCCCGCTCCAAGTGTCCTCCCTGCCTGGTGGTCCCCACACGCCCTTATTGGAAGCCTTTTACCCTGCTCAGAAGAAGAAGAGAGGTAATCCAGTCGAATGTCCCACATATTGTTGGACAGTTAAACCTTGCTGTAACGTTCCAGTGGCTCGCTTCGCCCCCGCATCTGCATACTTACCTGGTTCCAGCCTGAATGGGGTTCGTATGACCACGGCCTCCCCTCTTGAGTCCCGTAGAGGAGTACTTACCCAGTGACCTACCTGGACGGCGCGGGGATTCCCCCCTGATTTCCCTCCGACGAGCCTCCGGTCCGTCACGATCGTCCCTCCCCTCCCGTCCCGGGAGGTCTAGAGACACTTGAACTGTCCTGGCGGCAAGAAGAAGATTTTAATTAGGACCTATCCAATTCACTGATCTTTTAATATAATAAATAAACTGTATTATTTTATTCCCTTGTCTGTCTGGTCCTTGACACGTTCCTCGAGGTGGTTCCCGGGTTTTTCAGGGGTGGGTGCAGTCTGGTTTGGCCCGCCCCGACCTGTGACAAATATGTGTCTGTGTATGTAACATTGTCAATAAATTGTAATTCATATAAAGTTATCCCCAATCACCCTTATGAAAACTTGTGAAAACACCCTTATGAAATGTTGGGCTACTATTTTGTATTAAGAAAATGTATCTTTTTTTCCAAGGTTTAAAATAACATCTGTCTGGCAGAGTAGAAGGAACTCAGTATGCAAACACAAGAATAGCATTTAATCCCTGGAGTCTCCGGGGGGCCCTTGGATAAACAGCGTTGTGGGAACGCACTGGAGAGGCATGCTGGGATTTCCCACTGCTTTGTGTTTGGGCTCTTTCACATTATCTGTCGTCTCTGTTCTGATCCCTGTTCACTGATATGATGCTCTTCAGTGGAAAAGTTATACCTGCAGGACACTACGGTTAAAAGCCTCTGCTTTGGTATTAAAGAAATGTTCTAGCTGGAAGAAGCTTGTGGAACTTTGATTTCATCTGTCAGAGGAAGTTCTATACTGCTCTAGAAGAGTGCTGTTGTCACTCTGTGTAGACTTACATGACATTGATATGTGGTGCATGATTTGTTTTGCATGCTTTATTCTGGTTCCCAGGTAACCAAGTGAAATGTTGGCCAATGATTTGGTTTGATCTTGCTTGTTTTTGTTTTTTCTTCTTCCTATACCTTTTTAGTAATTGTAAAATAATGCATATTTTAAAATCCAATATAACGAATATTAGTCAGAACTTCGTTTCTTAATTTGACAAGCTTATCACATCAAAGAGATACCATTAGATTGGAGGACATGAGCTAAAAGCCCATTATACGAGAACAGTAACTATAACCATAAAGTTTTAGCAAAATTGTTAACGAAGTCCACACCACAGCTATACTAAATTGCCAAAGGTTTTGGGACGCCTGCCTTTACATGAACGTGAACTTTAATGTCATCCAATTCTTAATCCGTAAGGTTTAATATGGAGTTGGCCCACCCTTTGCAGCTATACCAGCTATTCCACCCTTTGCAGCTATACTCTTCTGGGAAAGCTTTCCACAAGATTTAGGAGTGTGTTTATGGGAATTTTTGACCACTCTTCTAGAAGCGCATTTGTGAAGTAAGGCACTGATGTTGGACGAGAAGGCCTGGCTCGCAGTCTCCGCTCTAATTCATCCCAAAGGTGTTTTATTGGGTTGAGGTTAGACTCTGTGCAGGCCATGTTCTTTACACCAAACTCGCTCATCCATGTCTTTATGGACCTTGCTTTGTGCACTGGTGCGCAGTCATGTTGGAAAAGGAAGGGGCCATCCCCCATCCCCAAACTGTTCCCACAAAATTGGGTGCGTGAAATTGCCCAAAATGTCTTGGTATGCTGAAGCATTAAAGGGTTAGTTCACCCAAAAATGAAAATTATGTCATTAATTACTCACCCTCATGTTGTTCGACACCCGTAAGACATTCGTTCATCTTTGGAACACAAATGAAGATATTTTTGTTGAAAGCTGATGGCTGAGAAAGGCCTCCATTGACATTCAGTACATTTACACTCACAAGACCCATAAAAGGCACTAAAAACGTCGTTACAAAGTCCATCTCACTACAGTGGCTCTACAATAATTTTACGAAGCGCCGATAATAGTTTTTGTGCAAAAAAAAATCTAAATAACGACTTTATTCTACAAGTTCTATTCTACAAACTCACGAAGCACCACGACGCATGCGCGAGAATATGACGTAGCGCCGGCGTTCGGGAATCCATGAAATGCACACTTTAGTCACATTTTGAGCACTACGCTGAGACCTAAAGCACGATCAATGTAGAATTCAACAGCTTAGATACGGCGCGTCTTCCTCTGCTCGTTGTAAACAAATCTCCTCGTTTCTGGGTCACGTGTCCGAACGCTGGTTCTGCGTCATATTCTCGCGCATGCGTCGTGGTGCCTCGTGAGTTCACGGCAGAGGCCGACAAGGAAGACAAGAACTTGTAGAATAAAGTCGTTATTTTGATTCTTTTTTTTTGCACAAAAAATATTGTCGTCGCTTCGTAAAATTATTGTAGAGCCACTCGAGTGAGATGGACTTTGTAATGACGTTTTTAGTGCCTTTTATGGGTCTTGTGAGTGTAAATGTACTGAATGTCAATGGAGGCCTTTCTCAGCCATCAGCTTTCAACAAAACTATCTTCATTTGTGTTTCAAAGATGAACGAATGTCTTATGGGTGTCGAACGACATGAGGGTGAGTAATTCATGACATAATTTTCATTTTTGGGTGAACTAACCCTTTAAGAGTTCCTTTCACTGGAACTAAGTGGCCAAGCCCAACCCTTGAAAACAACACCAAACTTTACACTTGGCACATTGTAGTCAGGTAAGTACCGTTCTCCTGGCAACCACCAAACCTAGACTCGTCCATTGGATTGCCAGACAAAGAAGTGTGATTGGTCACTCCAGAGAAGAGTCCAGTGGCGGCATGCTTTACACCACTGCATCCGATGCTTTGCATTGCACTTAGTGAGGCTTGGATGCAGCTGCTTGGCCACGGAAACCCATTCCATGAAGCTCTCTACGCACTGTTCTTAAGTTCTTGAATATCTTATTTTGTGTTCAGCAGAAGAAAGAAATTCAAAAGTTTGGAACAAGAGATGACAGAATTTTCATTTTTGAGTGTACTATCTCTTTAACTGTTGTATAATGAGTATTTCGTTGTTCTGACAGATGCTGGATTGTTTCATAGATCTTTTAATATCACATATAAAATTCCCAAGTCTAAATTTCTACTAGAATCCTGTGATTTAACACCTGTCTGTTGCTCTCTGCTGATCACAGCAATCCCGAAGCTAATTAACATACCCTCTCTGCTTTGAGGATGGATTTCTTCCGCTTTAGCTAATGGTCTTTTAATGTGTCCATTGTCAGACAAAGTCAATATAAATTTATTTTATTATTCCCCTAATAAATACACTCTGATCTTCTCGCTGTGCAGTTCCCGTTTGGTGCCCAGTTGAAGTGCAGGGAATGTGTGTTGTCTGTTGACTGATGTTCCCATTGAGAGGAACGTGAGAACATCAGGAATCATGATACAAGCAGCTAATCGTTTTTTAACAGCTTGCTTTGTTTACAACTGCAGAGTTGGGAGACATAAACTTTGCAATATGTGAAAGAATTATTCTTAACTAAAAATACATGTTTATTATTAATGTATTAATGGTCTCTACGGTGTTGAGATCATTATAGAGATCCCCCCCAAAGACATATGCCTCAGAACTTTAAACTGCATAAAAGCGCAAATTAATTAGCCATTTAATTCCAGAGTTCATTAGCAGAGCAGATGGAATGAATTCTGTAGGGTATATAGACAAATGATCCATCCATAGATTACCAGGCTGTTTTGGCACCAGTCTTCAGAAATTCTCCACTATAATAAATTCAAACACTGAAGATTTAAGTGAGTCAGTGAGACGTTTATCGGTCACCCTTGGTAACACTATATATCAGTGTGGTCACTACTTTCATGTCTTGTCTATCACACCACAAATCATGCTTTTGTGTAGTATTATAACAAACAAGACTTTGCAAAAGAATGACTGAGATAACCAGGCTAAAGATTAACGGGGTAATGAGACACAGGTGTAAACAATGAGTGATGATGAGTCAAAGGATTATGGGTAAAGTAATCTTTGATTGAATGATAGTCCGGGATGGAGGTAATCAGGAGCACTCTCAATGGTGAATCATGACAACAATATAGAATTTACTTTTTTTTATTCTTGCCTGAACTAACTTTTTCATGTAGAAATTACATTAGTTTCTTCTGTAGTATTTACTTCACCACAGAATCATTTTTATCAGTGCAGTCTTGCATCTAAGTTATAGATTGTAGTGAAAATGACCTCGGATGACTTCAGAATAATATCACTGTTGTTGTTGTGTTCGTCTTGTACGCTCATTGTTTTGTACATTGCAATAAAAAACATTCTTAGTGAATGTTTTAAGATTACAAAAATAGGATTCCGTGTGTTTATTTATTTATTTAGAAATGTCCATGGACCCTTTTCACAGACTGTGATGACAAATTTCCACAGTTTTTCACATTTATTGTTTTATTGTACATTTATAACACTACTTTGTTATATTACATAGGCATTCGATTTCAGAAAGCTGCTCTGTGAGTGTTTCTAATAGCTGATGGAGTTGCAAATTTGACATCTTTATCTCTTCTGTCCACAGTAATAAATATCTATTTTTTTCCCCCCTCTTTTGAAAAGTCTTAGAAATTCTATCATGGATTTTTTATTTTGCTATAGAGTGCAACAGTCAGGTTACGGAAGTAAAAACTACATTCATTTTCTCCATAGGGCAAAAGATTTTGAAAGATATCTTGTAAACCTTTAAAGACAGTCCTGCTGTGAGCGACACGGTTGCTAATCGATGATATTTGTGTCTATAACTTTTCAGCCAGCATTATTTCAACTTTTTAAAATAATTGTGTTAAAGGGGCTATATGCGTTTTTCTGAAATTTAAACTCGCGACTGACACCTGTGGCCAAAAAACAGAACTGCTCTTCATTTCTGCTCGCTCTCGCAGCGCGCGCTCGTACGTGCACACTTCACAAGTCATCTGCTGCAAGGAGGTCAACATTATGTTTACAGAGGTAAGAACAGTCAAATACATATAATGTTTGAGATAAGTGTTCTCTTATCAAAAGGTCAAACGTGTAGCTGACAAACTACACAAAAAATGAATACATTAAATAAATAAATAAACCCATTTCGCCATTGGCATACACGCTGATGAAGGGCGCACAGACCGAAACTTTCGTAGAATATTAAAAACACAAATCTGAGCACTGTCCTTGACGACTGAGCACTGTCCTTGACCACTTATTATACACAAGTAGCTTACTATCACCAAGTATGAAAGACAATTAGCAATATTTATTGACTACATGTCTTATGTGAAATAAAATGCATCACACTTTACATCTTCATTTACCTCTTATTTTTTGTTAAGATATAGAAACAACAAACAATATAATGTAGCTTTACATGGCTATATAATAAATAATCCATCAGTTTTATATAGCGCTTTTCTAGACACCCAAAAAGACTTTACATTACTGATGCACTATTCATATTTATTTTTGTTTATATATATATATATATATATATATATATATATATATATATATATATATATATATATATATATATATATATATATATATATATATATATATATATATATATATATATATATATATAAACAAAAATAAATATATATAAATATATATAAATATATATATATATATATATATATATATATATATATATATATATATATATATATATATGCGAAGTCAAATGCGAAGCCGATCTAGTCCTTGCAATGCGCCGGTCTCTCTCAATCTTCGACCTTTTTTGGCCACTTGTCAGGGGTTTAACTTTTTTAGTCTTCTGTGGAGTTACTGTTGGTGTCCGAGTTGTCCTGGGTCTTTTCTGTGTATTCGTTAAATCCATTGCACTGCTTGCGAGTGTAGGCTACTCGCTGACTAGCGGTGGTGCCAGAGTGATCTGAAACGTTTAACATGAACGCGCTTGACGTCACATCCGCAGACAGCGCGGGAAAAGACGACCCGTCAGAAAATATGAAAAATAGGATACAGGCTTATAGGTGCACCCACTGTGAGCGGACAAGGTGTCAGTATGCTCATCAGGAGATGTTTGAGTCATAAATGGTAAAATAAAAAGGCTATAGTTACGTTTATTTTGGGGAAAAAGTTGCATATAGCCCCTTTAAACATCAGAATTCATGGTGAGAAACGACACTACTCATGATGCTGTACAGAAAATTCCACCAATCAGAGAGTCGAAAAAATCTAAACATGCCAAAATAGCTCTTTAGCTCTGCCCACTCCCAAGAACACAGAATGACACTCTCAAAATACTTAAAGACAACTTTTTGGGCCTTATCTAACTCTGGGGAAATGGTGAATAAGCTAAAGGCCCTTTAGCTTATTCACCGTTTCCCCAAGTTAGATAAGTCCACACATACCATTCTCATCTCCATGCGTGCCATAACTCTGTCTGACGCACCCACCGCTAGCCTAGCTTAGCATAAAGACTGGAGGTAAACGGCTCCAGCTAGCCTACTGCTCAATAAGTGACAAAATAATGGCAACATTTTACTATTTACATGTTGTGATGTGTATAGTTAGATCGTGTACTAAGACCGACGGAAAATGAAAAGTTGCTATTTTCTATACCGATATGGGTAGGAACTATACTCTCATTCCTGCGTAGTTATCAAGGAACTTTGCTGCCGTAACATGGGCGCAATGATATTACGCAGCGCCTGAAAATAGTCCCCAGCACGCTCTCTGTGCAGCGCTGTGTAATATCATTGCACCTGCTGCACCCATGGTACGGCACAAAGTTCCTTGATTATTACGCAGGAATGAGAGAATAGTTCCTAGCCATATCGGTCTAGAAAATCGCAACTTTTAATTTTCCGTCAGTCTTAGTACACAATGTAACTTTAAACATCACAACATGTAAATATGAAAATGTTGGCGTGTTTTGTCACTTATTGATCAGTATAGGCTAGATTGATGTGTTCTTTGCAATAAACTCAAAATATGATGGGTTTTTTTGTACATAAAATCATACATTTAAAAGAGTAGTTTTATAATTCTTATAATAATCAATAATCATTTAATAATCGAATAATAATTTTTTATTTGATTATGCTTTCCTTCACTAAAGCCGTTAAATACACAATCTTGTACCTTTGTGTTTTTGTCTGATTTTTAAATACTTTTTGCTTCAAACCAAAGTTTGTAGCTGTAATTCACCTCGTAGCTGATCGTGGCTTGGTTCATGGGTTAAATGCTTTAACAAATACTTTTTTTAAAATCCACATGGGAAAGAAAAACAATGGAAAAAGTGCTTCTGGAACCAGCGCCGTTGAAACAAGTGGGCGCCACCCTATTAGAGCAATAGAAGTTTACCCAACTATGACAACTTCTGCTTCTGCAAACCCTGGAAATGTAAAAAGGGTCCATTATCAGGTTGTGTTTCAGTTAAGATTCCATTAGTGAGCAAGGCTGCTCACAATGTTTTGAAACTGAAGCTGCTAGGCAATTTGTGTTACATCTTAATGTATACGTTCACTAACTGTCACAGCTCCAGATCAGACAGGAACACAGAAACATTGATGTGTTCTTTGCACCTGTCGCAATGTTATTATAGATCTACCGTGTAGAACACAGAGACAATAAACCTTGACTCTCTGCAACCTGATCAAACTGCTGACAAAATGCATCAGTCAGGTCCAGTCCAACCCTGCAGGCCAGCTGCCAACCCCTTCCTATAAAGATCAGCTAATGAAAAAGCTGTTAAGATGGTTCCAGACATATTCTTAAATAATAAAACCTGGAGCTTAAATGAAACATTTATAGCCCTTTTCAACAGAATTTCCTCCAGTCCAGCAATCCTGCAGTGTAATACTGTGGGTGTGAGATTTCTGATGGTGTGAAGGCGGCAGTTTAATAGAGCATGATTCTCTCTTCGTAAGTAAATTATCAGTGCTTTGCCATAAATCACTGGAATAAATCAGTCAGGGACCCCAGAGATTAATTTCACTAATGCACATCTACACAGTCAGAATTACCTCTGACCTTTATATGGCATGGTATTTGTTTGAGAAAAGGTCATATATTCTACTTCCATGTGGTCATTTGGCAGCCGAGCGACTGTCATTAGCTTTCTAGCTTTAGGTAGACCTCCTAGGTTTTAGGTAATATAGGGTGCAATAGTGACCTCCCACTTTTTTCTGGTGGATTCAAATTTTCCACATTCATTTGTCTCCATAAGCATTTATAAAAGATGCAATTGAATCAGTTTTATGAAACTATTGACTATTAATCCTTAGCTTTATATATAAAATACCATTTATTTGAGGTTTGCAAAATATTCAAGTATCTTAAGTTGCCTGAATGGGAGACATAATTGCATAATTCGCAATGCTATTTAGGAGTAGGCACTAACTACTAAGATCTTTTAGGATGGTTTAGAATCAAAGAACATTGTGGAACAACCTTTAATGCTTTATATGTTATCTCTAACAGTCAATGAGAAAATTGATGTGATTTTAATTTCCCAACTCCACTGTTGCACTCTAAGTTGGAGTTCAGTATAGTGACTGATTAAAAGAAGGTTTGTTGTGTTTGATCAGATACCTGTGTACTCTACACGGTTGTATCTGAGTCGCTGTACAACCAGGATGACAATAGAAAATGAATAATGCTGGATCAAACAGCAGACAGTGATATAATCAATGAGCTCGGGGACTCTTTGTTATCGCTGTGATATTTGCTGATTGTTTGGTTGTGCAGCCTTGTGCAACATTTCAAACTTCCACGCAGGTGTCACAGAAGATGTTGAGAAACGCGCACTCGAGATTTGTGATGTGAACCAATGTTTATATAGTCTAACCTCTGGGTTTCACATACAAGGCTTAAGCCAAGTCTCAGACTAAAGTGCATTATTGAGGTGTTTTATACGAAGCCTTGTATGTTTTATATACCCGCACATGACATGCAGGAAAAAAACTAGCAGGCTAAATCGTGTGCAAGATTTGTTCATTCGTTCCCTCTATTTATAAATTGTGCGCACGATTTTTAAATAGAGGGAACAAATTAGTAAATTGTGTGGACGGTTTAGCAAGTCGAGAGAACGAAGTAGTAAATCGTCCGCAAAATTTAGCAAATAGAGGGAACTAAATAGTAAATTGTGCACATTATTTATAAATCGAGGGAACAAATTAGTAAATTGTGTGCACGATTTACTTGTTTTTTCTAGCATGTCATGTGCTCCAATGGATCCGTTGTTTTAACTGAAAGCAACTTGCACTGAGATATCTTAAACTACACTATATTGCCAAAAGTACTGGGACACCCCTCCAATTTATTGAATTCAGGTGTTCCAATAACTTCCATGGCCACAGGTGTATAAAATCAAGCACATGGGCATGCAAACTGTTATTGGTATTATAACAAATGTGGAAACAATTGGGAACAACAGCAACTCAACCACGTGGTAGGCCACGTAAAATCACAGAGCGGGGCCAGCTCACGCTGAGGTGTAGAAGTCGCCAACTTTCTGCAGAGTCAATAGTTACAGACTTTTGTGTGGCTCTCAGATTAGTACAAGAACTGTGCGTAGAGAACTTCATGGAATGGGTTTCCATGGCCAAGTAGCTGCATCTAAGCCTTACATCGCCAAGTGCAATGCAAAGCATTGGATGCAGTGGTGTAAGCACGCCGCCACTGGACTCTAGAGCAGTGGAGACGTGTTCTCTGGAGTGAAGAATCACGCTTCTCTGTCTGGCAATCCGATGGATGAGTCTGGGTTTGGTGGTTGCCAGGGGAACGGTACTGGCCTGACTGCATTGTGGCAAGTGTAAAGTTTGGTTGAGGGGGGATTATGGTGTGGGTGTTGTTTTTCAGGGCTTGAGCTTGGCCCCTTAGTTCCAGAGAAATACATTTTTTATGCTTTAGCATAGCAAGATATTTCTCCAAATTTTGTGGAAACAGTTTTGGTATGGTCCCTTCCTGTTCCAACATGACTGCGCACCAGTGCACAAAGCAAGATCCATAAAGATATGGATGAGCGAGTTTGGTGTGGAGGAACTTAACTAGCCTGCACACTGAGTCCTGACCTCAACCCGATAGAACACCTTTGGGATGAATTAGAGCGGAGACTGCGGAGACTGTCCGACATCAGTGCCTGACCTCACAAATGTGCTTCTAGAAGAGTGGTCAAAAATTCACATAAACACACTCCTAAACCTTGTGGAAAGCCTTCTCAGAAGAGTTGAAGTTGTATAGCTGCAAAGGCTGGGCCAACTCCATATTAAAGCCTACGGATTAAGAATGCGATGTCATTAAAGTTCATGTGCATGTTAAGGCAGACGTCTCAAAACTTTAGCCAATATAGTGTATGTCAGTGCCATTGTGGATAGTTCACCCCAAAATTTTAATTACCCCATGATTTGCTCACCTTCAAGCCATCCTAGGTGTAAGACTTTCTTCTTTCAGACGAATACAATCAAAGTTATATTAAAAAATGTCCTGGCTAATCCAAGTTTTATAATAGCAGACCAAAATTGGAAGCCCAAAAAAGTGTATCCATCTATAAAAGTAATCCACATGGCTCCGGGGGTTAATAAAGACCTTCTGAAGTGAATTGATGCATTTGTGTAAGAAAAATATACATATTTAACATGCTATAAAATAAAATATCTAGCTTCTGCCAGACCGCCTTCCGTATTCAATTTATGAATAAAAAAATAAAAAAATTTAAGTTACTGAACGGTGGCGTAAATATTCAATGTTTTCTCCCAATTAATACTGTGTGTGGTAATAAAATGCATTAAATTTTGTGTTTAAAATAGTTATAGATGTAGCATAACCACAGGACACTACCATCACTGCTTGAAATGTCATTTCAACTACCCATTTTCTGGCAAAATGACTTATTAGCAGTCTGAGCTTCGGTCCCAGCCTCATGAATATTAATATTACCACCCTAACATTCAAACAGAGTAATGTTTGTTCTTGCCTGATGAATAATTTACTTGGGCTTAGAAGTGGTCACAGGTGTGCGAGAGCGTTCTCAAATGTGAAAGAGAAACTTTTTTTAAAAGCACGATTTAAACCTGAGGGTCAGACTGTACCTGTTTCCTCCTGAGGTGAAATCCTTTGTGTAAAAGCATAAAACTCGGTTATATAATCTCATGCTGATACAATCTCAGCAGCCATTCTACAACCCCACCCCCCCGGCTCAGAACATGATGTACAATGTCATGAAAGTATAGAAGGAAGGTTCACGTATGCTTAATCTCAGATGTGTGGCTTTTTTGATGATTTGTTGAAAGAAACAGAATAAAAGGCTGCATGGATTGTGTGGGTCATGTTACATATTGTGGAGTCCAAATATGGAAGGCGGTCTGTATGGTCTGTGGTACGGCACCCTAGGTCTCAGTCATCTCTGTCATCGCTCACATGGATATACAGTATGAAGGTCACAGGATCCGTGGAGTGGCTGTGAGTAGGTGGAGAAAACCATAGGTTGTACGTGATATTGGAGAAACCTTGGAAAGATATCGTTTCATTCTTTCAAATCACATGATCTCATTCATGTTGTTATTGCAGCTATTATGAAAAAAGCTATTTCAGAAACATCAGCTGCTATTGAGATGAATGGCGATGCTAACAGATACCACTCAGGTTTTATAGACATCCTCACTGCATACAGTCAACGCAGGGTGCTTGGGTACGAAAGACATTGTTTCTGCTCATGTTGACAGAATGACTTCATCAGTACAGGCAGAGCTGTCCAGTCCTGAGTGGAAATGTTTTCAGGGAGAAAGGCTCATTTAGCAGAACAGAGGGAGGCCGTGACATCAGCAGACTGAGACAAAAATATCTGGCAGCTGTGAAAAGCTTGGTGACTGAATCACACTTTTCACAGCAGTTTTCAAACCCTCAGGCAGATGCACATATAATCAAGTAGGTCTACCTTTAGGAAGTGATTTTCACTTTTCATATTCGTAATACTAATCTTAAAGTGACATTAAAACAATACAGATTACATTATTAAGAAATGCCTCAATCTCACATATTAAACTAATAGAAAAACAAAAATTATTAAAATTGTGGTAACACTTTACAATAAGGTTGTATTAGTTAACATTAGTTAATGCATTAGTTAGCATGAACTAACCATGAACAACACCTCTGTTCAGCATTGGTTCATCTTTATTAACGTTAGTTAATAAAAATCCAGCTGTTCATGGTTTGTTCATGTTAGTTCACAGTGCATTAACTAATGTTAACAAGATTTTAATAATGCATTAGTAAATGTTGAAATTAACATTAACAAAGATAAATAAATGCTTTATAAGTGCAGTTCATTATTAGTTCATGTTAACTAATGTAGTTAACTAATGTTAACTAATGAACCTTATTGTAAAGTGTTACCAAAATTGTTTACAATATCTATATTTTTTGTTTAATTACATAATAAATAATTTTTGTATAATATATTTATGTAATGATTACACTAAAAAAATGCCGGGTTGTTTCAACCCATGTTTGGGTCAAATATGGACAAACCCAACCGTTTCAAAATGTAAACCAACAAATATAGGTTTGTCCATATTTTACCCTTTTTTAGCATGTATATATTAATTATATGTTTGTTTTATTGAAAACAGTTGTAATAATAACCTATTTTTTATGTTTAATTGTTAAAATTGTTTCAATAAAATTCTTTCTTAATTATTAATGCAGTTTGATTATGGCCTGATACTGTCACTGATAAGGACAAAGTGAATCTTTCTCCCGATATGGAAGGTTATAGATTAACTTCTCAGTAATAATATCTAAACGGCTGTTTAGTCAGCAACCCATCCGAAATGAAATTAGAGCCTGTGAAGATGATGATGATGATTGCTTCATTACCTCAACACATTGGTCAGTCTATTTCACGGCCGTGATTTTCATTAGCTAAGCAGACAGAAGTGCTACGCAGCTGAAATCTCTGGCTGAGGTTGTAAGCAATTAGAAACAAGCATTAAAAAAACTGTATGGCCAAATATACTGTAAAGTGTGTAAAAAAGAGCCTGGGGCCAAGACTAGTCAAGTCACCTTAATTTATATATGAAGAAATGAAGAAATGTTTTTTTTTTAAGTTGGATACATAAAAATGTAGATTGGTCTAATTTGATTCTGAAAAGTAAGACTGATTACCCCTAACTAACTGCTAGTTGGTCATGCCAAGACACAGTCTCAACATAATGGTTTATGCATGTTACAGTTGCTGCTTCTGTTTTTCTTACTGTTTTTGTTTTAGAAGATGTACAGTAGCTCCAGAATATATATCTGGACATTTAACCCCCACTTAAAATGTAACAAAATATCAAGCCAAGTGGCATCTGCAAATTAATAATTTTCTGAGAAATAACTTCACTCATTTTCTCAACCTCACTATGCAATTTTGTCTTTTTCTAAGTCTTGTAAATTTGACTCCATGTCCATTTGCTTTGATGCCATTTATATATTTGTGTACCCGTAAACATCACTAATACACGTTTCACCAAAAAAATTCTATATTATAACCAGTATATCTGGTTGTTTTGGATTGCTATCACAGCACCAAATACTTAAAAAATCAGCTAATTAAAAAAAAAAAATTGTTTACACAAACATTTTTCCATTATAATCTGGACTAAAACATTCCCAAGACATTGACTGAAAGTTCTGATTCTCTATTATTGTTCTTTATAGTTATTTTACACTGTGGTCTGTTTGAAACTTTTATTTACTTTATTTTTGTGTGTGTATGTTGTTTTATTGTATTCAAACGTTCAGAGTTGTAGAAAAAAAGTTATTAAACCTGTTAGGAGGACAACACTTTTTTCTATACTGTCTATAGAAAAAAACGAACCGGATTGATGCTTGCAACACGGAGCTGTTACAGTTAAAGGTCCCGTTCTTCGTGATCCCATTGTTCAAACTTTAGTTAGTGTGTAATGTTGCTGTTAGAGCATAAATAATACCTGTAAAATTATAAAGCTCAAAGTTCAATGCCAAGCGAGATATTTTATTTAACAGAAGTTCCCTTTCAAAGCCTACAGCGAACGGCTGGCTTGGACTACATCCTGGTACTTCCTTCATAAATGACGTCAGTAGAATAGTAGAACAGACTAACCTCCGCCCACAAGACTAAGTGAAAAAAGGGGGCGTGGTCTTGTTGCTGTCCCACGTGGAGAAGCGGACGTGTCGCGTGGAGAAAAGGAAGTGTTGCATTTGACTGTGTTTGTCGCCATGTCGTCGAGACGCTGTTATTTTCATCCCGGAGTCAAATCACCTTTGTTTGGCTTTCCCAGGGACGCTGTAGAGATCATTAAGCTCATATATCTCCCGTTAAGAGGCGTGACCTTTCCACGTGCGCTAAGCTGCTGTCGAATCACAACACAGGACCGTGCTACGTTCGCTAAGCTGCTGTCCAATCACAACACGGGAACCGCTGGCACAATCAGAACTCGTTACGTATTTCTGAAGGAGGGACTTCATAGAATAAAAGGAAGTCATCAGCCGTTTTCAGGACAGTGAATACAGCGGTATACAGATAAGTAAATTGTGTTAAAAATACTGTTTTTTTTAACACGCGAAACATGAACACATGTTATATTGCACACTGTAAACACAATCAAAGCTTCAAAAAGACACGAAGAACGGGACCTTTAATGCCCAGAGCTCCCTCTCAGCTAACACGGCAGCTTTGGGGGCATTAACATAAAGAGTGTCTTTGTGCCTCTTAACAGACACAAAATGCAATTAAAATGTCTGTCCAACATGAACAGGGCCCTTACATAACAACGAGATGCGTTTAGCAACTTAGCCATTGTTTAAACTCATCAAGATAGTGTTTTAGATGGCAAGCAGTAGTCTCGCGCTGAAGTCCCGTGGGAACTCAGTTGTAGCTGGTAAAATGTAAATAGTCCAGGGGGGAGGAGCGTCGTGTGTGTGAAGAGTGACGATCGGCTCACAAGTGAAGAAGAAATGGTTCGTAACGCTCCTCCCCCTTGGACTATTTACATTTTACCGGATACAACTGAGTTCCCACGGGAGACTACTGCTTGCCGTCTAAAACACTATCTTGATGAGTTTAAACAATGGCTAAGTTGCTAAACGCATCTCGTTGTCATGTAAGGGCCCTGTTCATGTTGGACAGACATTTTAATTGCATTTTGTGTCTGTTAAGAGGCACAAAGACACTCTTTATGTTAAAGCCCCCATAGCTTAGCCTGACGTCGTCATACTCAATTCTAGTCAGAATTTGAGTCTGATACTGCTCCGTTGGGCTGTGATTATGGGGCGTGTTTAAACCGAACCAGGAAAGACCTCAATTGGATAGACCTACAACCAATCAGAGCAACGGAGCGACGCATAACGTTAGTTGTCAAATGTCAACAGAACTCAACTGCACTGTGTTGCCAAGTCCGCGGGTTGAAGCGACCCCAATTATGTGACATACAGACCCGGGAATGCGAAATTTAACATGCAGTCCAGTCAAAATAACACATATTTTACCCCCCAAATGCCATTTTTCCCGGAGAACCCAAGCGCCTTTGATGACGTGGATGATTACGTTACTGTTTATCATCTGTCCATCATCGTCTCATTGGTCCGAACAGTTTCTGTTCGGGCATAATTACTTCTTTATGGATCAAGTCCAGACCGAACTGCCCGTGCAAATTTTTTTGTGGGCGGGGCTAAATTCGTCTGGCATCCAGGCTACCCATAGCTGCTATGTTAGTGGGAGCTCTGGGCATTAACTGTAACAGCTCCGTGTTGCAAGCACCAATCCGGTTCGTTTTTTTCTATAGACAGTACTTACAAAGGTATAACGATCAAGATTAACTTAAAAATTCACTGGAGTTCTCCTTTAATACCGTAATAAAATCTTTAGGAATTATTGTGATAATTGTGATTTGATACCATCACATGCCTATTTATCAACATGCAAAAACATGCTAATTCATGCTAGCAATGTGCTAAAACCTTTTGCTAACATGTTAGCAATATGTTAATTCATACTAACAACGTGCTAAAACGTTAACATTGTGCTAATTCATGTTAGCATTGTGTTAAAACATGCTAGCTTTGTGTTAATTCATGTTAGCAATGTGCAAAAGCATGCTAATTCACTACATCAAACTGAAAACCTTTAAGCTTTTAAAACGTATTCAAACTTTCTGATCCGGCTTTCTCAAGCCAACTTCGAAGATTGTCTTGATGAACGTTTTTATCTACATTTGTTTACTTTATCATTTTTGTGTGTATTTTTTTTATTGTATTCAAGAGTTGTAGTATACCGTGATAAAATCTTCAGGAATTATTGTGATACTTGTGATTTGACACCATCACATGCCTACTTATCTACTCTGAAATGTAAACCCAAAAACTTTTTTAATATTGCTATTATTTTACCCACTAAAACCCATTCTCTCACTGTCCTTCCCAATGTCTGTATTCCCCTGGGTTAAGTTTATATTAGTACTTGTTCTCATTACATTAGGACAATATGTCCATCCTCATGCATCTGATGAAATTCTCCTCTGCCTCTCCACACACAAAAGATGCTGCTCTAAATAAGTCCAGTGCCACTGGATGAACGCCAGGCTGCTGTCCAAAGTGTCCAGGCGCGCTGAGGTTGATTGGAGCTGTCCGCGGTCCTGAACCTCCACAGCGCAATCCGCTTATAATAACAGCCCGTGAGCCGAGCTCTCTCTCTCTGCGCGATTCACTCGGAAAGACGAGTATAGACCATATGCTTACAACACCTTACGGACATTTTATTTGACATTCGAGTCATTCTCGCTGGATTGTTTAACACAAGGACACATTATAGTGTGTTCTTTGGAGTCGTTTCAGTATGTGCGTAAGGATCGAGCTCCAAACGAACTGGATCTTTCTGCTGCTCATTCTGAGTTTTTCAGTGATTCACACGCGTTGTCAAGGTGAGTATTTATTTTGAAGTACCACTAATGCTGCTGTATGTAATAGAGTTAGATATTCATCTTGGGCACATGCTTGACTGGGATTGTACCTGCTAGCTGGGGCTTTTCTGGCGCGCCACACTTGCCATTTACCTACAATTTAAAATTACGCGTATATATTGAGACCATTTAGGATATTTAGAGGTTCATTGATCACGTGTTATACTTTAACAGAAATATCGCAGGACTACACGAAGCTGTCACGCGTAGTCATCTGTAGAGTGTTGAAATAAAGTCAACAGGGGCCGTTCACATTAACTCGATATTGCGTAAAAAAAATAAAAAAACAGACGCAGGGCAACAGAATTAGGTCTCGAGACGCCTAACTTTAAGCTCCAGACGCCCAGAACGTACGTCTGCGAATTGAACCTCCCAAAGTAAGTCAAAGCAAATTGTTGGGGCGGTCCTGTAAGTATGGGGCATATTATTTCAGCAACCACAAAAGTTGCATTACACGTTGGTTTCAGCACGTATTTTCACATTTTTCTTCTTTAGTCTGTGGCAGTAACCATAGAAACAGTACGCTGCTCGAGCACTTTGATCGACGCGACATATCGGGATGAATGTTAACAAAACATGACGAGTGCTTTCATTATCACTTCATTATAGATATAGGCTATTAAAAATAATAATAATAATTTTATATATATATATATATATATATATATATATATATATATATATATATATATATATATAAAGTTGTTTAAAAAGTATTTTGACACCAGCAAATTGCGTTGCGAGAGAGAGACGAACCGTAATTTTGCGTCTCGAAAATGAGATATTATATCGAATCAGTTGCTTCAATTTTGCACCATTTCTCAAGTCAAATATCGGTGCAGTGTTTCAACGGGGCAGGGTGATTGTGCTGTGGGTCCCTGCAGCAGAAGATAATGACACTAATCCTGAAGATTAGATTACCACCGTCCCGAGCAGACCTGTTTATGAAACCAGCAGAGTTGTGTTGTTTTTACGAGTCTAATAACAGACTCATCTTATTCAGGTCATTTTAACAGACACGGATAGACTACAGATGGCACAGAGGTTTTTTTGATAACAAAACTGCTTCATAAGTCAGTGTATTGTTGATGGTTATATTTAATTTAGTGGCACAGCATGTGATAATGAGATGCATACCTCCTGTACTATATACTGTTTGCTCATGTTTGTTGATTTTAATGAGACAGTTGAATTGCACAAATGGACTTTAACATTAATTAAATATGAACCTTTATAAGTTATAGCCTAAATTATAATTTATGCAAGTGTAACGGAGGCCAGCTAGTAGTTGTTGTGCGAGTAATCTCACTCCTTTGATTGCGATTGATGCTTGAGGTTGTAGCCTTTCGCCTCCTTGTTAGAGCGTCCGACTCTCATGCTGGCTGACTCGGTCCCGCTTGGAGCAGGCGGTTTGAACAGGATGGGTTACATTGGTGCCGTGACCCAGATGGGAGTGAGGTTTAGCGGGAGAGTGTAATGGAGGCCAGCCAGTAGTTGCTGTGTGAGTAAACATCACTCCTCTGATCTCAAGAGACGCTCTAGCGATTGATGCTAGAGGTTGTAGCCTTTAGCCTCCTTGTTAGAGCGAGGTTCGAACAGGGGTTACACAAGCTTTTAAAAAAACTAATTGAATGAAAGCAGTATTTCAACATAAACAAAAAGCTATTTTAATGATCTAAGTACTTGGTCTAAAGGCGCAAGTGCACTTAGGGCGTGTCCGAATCCACTTTTGCTAGTTTAACAACAGGAAAAATGGTCGGCTTGTGCTTGCACCATGGCGGATTCATTGTTTACATGGCGGAATTTGCGAGCGGAAAGACTGACCACTTCTCCAGAGAGGAATCCTTTAATTTAGTTTGTGTTGCTGCGTATCCCTGTGTGTGTAACAAGCAGAATGTGCGCGTTGTGTACCTGCCTATAGGCAGTGGTGTAAAGTAGCGAATTACGTTACTGTAATTGAGTTGTTTTTCTCAGGAATTGTACTTTATTAAGTTTAAGTTTAAAAACAGTGTACTTTTACTTTTACTTGAGTACATTTTAAGTGCTGTATCGGTACTTTTACTGCGCTATTTTCCCTAAACCTGCAGTCGCTACATTATGTTTATTTTTGTCCCGTCAACGTGATTGGACAAGGCGAATAAAAAGTCCTGCGTGTGACTCCCGTCATATCAACCAAAGCGCAGGGAGTCGCGATCAGCCTAGAGTGAGAGGCATGCGCGCTTTATGAAAGGGGGTTGTTGCTGGTTGCTGTATGATGAAAATCGTGAAATTGCTCCGTGAGCCAACATACATCTAGCCTGACGTTGTCATACTCAATTCTAGTCAGAATTTGAGTCTGATACTGCTCAGTTGGGCTGTGATTATGGGGCGTGTTTCAACCGAACCAGGAAAGACCTCAATTGGATAGACCTACAACCAATCAGAGCAACGGAGCGACGCATAACGTTAGTTGTCAAATGTCAACAGAACTCAACTGCACTGTGTTGCCAAGTCCAAGGGTTGAAGCAACCCTAATTATGTGATATACAGACCAAGGAACGTGAAATTTAGCAGGCAGTCCAGCCAAAATAACACATATTTTACCCCCCAAATGCCATTTTCCCCAGAGAACCCCCCCACCCGGAAAGCTATTGGGCTTGTTTTTGGCTAGTTTTGAGTAGCAATTGGGCGAGTTTTGCTTTAAACACTTGGCAACCCTGTCTGCCCGCACACTGAAATAAGTCACGTTAGAAGAAGAAGATGAGTGTAAACGATCTTTGCCGGTGTTGTATAAAAAGAATTTAAGGATACACAGAGTACTTACCAACACGATCATCATTTCTGAGAGAAATAGTAAAGGTGAATGCATATACGAACAAGTTCTCCGTTTAGGATTAGAACAAATTCAACCCAAGCGCCTTTGATGACGTGGATGATTACGTTACTGTTTATCATCTGTCCATCATCGTCTAAAGCCCGCCCTGACAATTTCATTGGTCCGAACAGTTTCTGTTCGGGCATAATCACTTCTCTATGGATCAAGTCCAGACCGAACTGCCCGTGCAAAAAAAATTGTGGGCGGGGCTAAGTTCGTCTGGCATCCAGGCTAACATACATCCTCATCTCAGCGTAGTTGATCAACTGAGCGAGGAGAGAACGCGTCCAAGTGTTTCTTAAAGGGGCGGTAGGCATACACTTAATTACAAATCATATATAAAACTCCAAAAATATACATACCAGCATAATTAAATCAAAAGACAATCCACTGAAAATCAAAAAATATATTCAAAATAAGAGAATCAGTTTTTAATAATAAAGAAAAAATTTTGAGTTGAAAATTATAATGTAGATTTTACACTCATTACAAGTGCATATTTTAATGTAATGTGTTCTCATGGCGATTTAAAATTGTAGACCATGTATATAGCAAATAACTTTCATAAAACATCAGATTTATATTTAAATCAGGTTTATGTTTTTAATTACAAGCAAAAATAATCAGTGGTGAAAATTATGAGTTACTCGATTCTGATTTCTGAAGTGTAGCCTATTTTAACAGAGAAAACATCCATTGAAATTAAAGCAGTACAATGAATGCGTCTTGAAAAGAAATAACTGCTTTTTTAACATAAAATTGTTAATGTACAACGCTTTGCGACCTTTTAATTAACCTCAAGAAAACCTCTACAGACTGGTTGTCGTAAATGTTACCAGATTATTGGTTGCTTTCTCAAAAATTACATGGCTGTATTTTTAGTGCTAGCAGTCAAAAATAAAACTTGAGAAATATTGAAATACTGTTGATCTCATGTTTTTTTGTTCTTTGTACATTTTTTATTTGCAGGGTATAAGGTGGAATAACATTCATAGCATAATACTCACTACTCTTGAGTACTTTTACAAGGGCTACTTTTTACTCCTACTTTGAGTAGTATTTAGGACAGGTACTTTTACTCTACTTGCACTACATTTTTTTGACAAGTAACAGTACTTTTACTTGAGTATGCTTGTTCAGTACTCTTTCCACCACTGCCTATAGGCGCATATTACTAACCTGCTCTTTAAATTAATAAAAAATTGCACCATTGACTTTAAACCAGCGGCCTTATCATACACCTGGCACAATGCGGTGCCAGGCGAGACGCAAGTGTTGTTTGCTAATTTCGACATAGATATCATTTTCACGTCCAGCGCCACATTGTTTAAATATCAAATGAATTTGCGCCCATTTGTGCTGGTCTGAAAACGAGGTGTGTTCAGGCGCATTGCTATTTTGAGGCAACTGAAATCGACTGCGCCATTGACCAACTGAAACCTGGTCAATGATTCAATATTTTTTTTGTTATTTAATAAGTGAGTTAGTAATATGCGCCACAACGTGCGTACACTTCGATTATTACACACACATGGACGCGCAGCAAAACACAAACATTTTTAAATAAGAAAAATTAATTAAAGGATTAAAAAGTAAAAGATCATTATTGTGTACATAAACATAAAAATTCCTACATGGTATAATGGATAGTCATTGCATGTATCAGAATTAGCCAACGTATTTGCAGTAATGACGAGCAAGTAGGCGTCATTGGACGAGCAGATCCGTTTCCTCGCTAGAGAAGCGTTTAGTTTATACACTTGCAAATAGGCCTTTATCACACTTCCTATTTCCGGTAAGTGAAGCAGTGCACCGCTACTTCCGGTCCCATCACGAAGCAATCAAAACTATAATGTCTGAACCTTCTCGCAGGTGTTGCTGCAGCGATCCAGTGCTCTAATACTAAATAATGATATCCTTAACTTACCTCAGATTTGATCATTTCCTGACACTAAAAGCAAGGGTGAGACTGATATGGCAGGATGAAGGTCCTTCTTTTAAAATAATACGCGGGAGTGTGTTGTAGTGTGTTTGTGTGTTGTAGGCCTATGCATTTCCAAACTGAGGATGTTTACGTCTCATATCGTCAGCCTGCTGAAATGTTCCCATCAAAATGTGCATTCTGAATAATAAATATATTTCTAACCTGCCGCAGTCCAGTGCTCATCTTCTCATTAATAGTGTTTCTCTTACTAATCATATTTCATACCTGTTGTTACATTTTTAAATTAATTTGACTGATAAACACCCTTACGGAAGTTAACAATGGTTTTATTATAGTAAGAATGTAGTAACAATGTTTTATTGTTTTTTTGTGTGTGGATTGACTACCAGTTGTATTAGTTACTACAAATACCATGATTAAACTACAATAACTATGTTTATTTTATTTGTAATAAAACCATGGTTAATTTTCATGACAGTATAAATAGATGAATGGATGCGCGGTAACTGCCTTAAAGAAAGTTAACGATGTTAAACATTTAATTCATCTTAAACAGTAATACGTTAACGGCGTACTGAATTTTGGCATAAATGTGTGAATTACATATACTGTAGGCTACAGTGAAATGATTGTCAATGAAAAATGACAGAATAATGCGGGGCCGGTTCTAGGCATGGGCTGAGCCCACCCAAACGCCTGCCTTGCCCACCCAATCAGAATTTAGGAACTGATAGTGTTCATTTGTTTTTACTATTTGTGCATTGATTAAAACAATCTGAGAAGGGCTCTGTGTTGAAAGTTTTGATGAAGGGCTGTAGAATGCTCCAAACAATCACAAAAATAACACCAGAATTTATTTATTTTATTAAATAAAAAATAACGGCGCAGCGCATTGTAAGCTACGCGCGCGCTTCAGTCTGTAGCAGAAAAGCAGAGGCTGCAGTCACACGAACGAAAACGGGCAGAAATATTTACGTGCTATTAAGGTAATTACTAGCCTGACGTCGTCATACTCAATTCTAGTCAGAATTTGAGTCTGATGCTGCTCCGTTGGGCTGTGATTATGGGGCGTGTTTAAACCGAACCAGGAAAGACCTCAATTGGATAGACCTACAACCAATCAGAGCAACGGAGCGATGCATAACGTTAGTTGTCAAATGTCAACAGAACTCAACTGCACTGTGTTGCCAAGTCCGCGGGTTGAAGCGACCCCAATTATGTGATATACAGACCCGGGAATGCGAAATTCCAGTCCAGCCAAAATAACTTTTTCCCGGAGGACCCCCCCACTCGGAAAGCTATTGGGCTTGTTTTTAGCTAGTTTTGAGTAGCAACTGGGCGAGTTTTGCTGTAAAAAGCTTGCTGTAGCAACCCTGTCACTGCACGCACGCTAGAATAAGTTACGTTAGAAGAAGAAGATGAGTGTAAACGATCTTTGCCGGTGTTGTAAAAAAAGAATTTAAGGATACACAGAGTACTTACCAACACGATCATCATTTCTGAGAGAAATAGTAAAGGTGAACGCATATACGAACAAGTTCTCTGTTTAGGATTAGAACAAATTCAACCAAAGCGCCTTTGATGACGTGTTGATCATCTGTCCATCATCGTATAAAGCCCGCCCTGACAATTTCATTGGTCCGAACAGTTTCTGTTCGGGCATAATTACTTCTCTATGGATCAAGTCCAGACCGAACTGCCCGTGCAAAAAAATTTGTAGGCGGGGCTAAGTTCGTCTGGCATCCAGGCTAGGTAATTACGAGAGAAGTTGTATTCGTGAATATGGTTCTTGTAATTATTAATATGCAGCTCTGATTAGATTTTAAATTAGCTTTAAAAACTCGCTCATTTAAGAACGTGCATTTATTGCATGGATGTTTGTGAGGCCCGGCGGAAAGGAAACCCAGACGACACAAAGCACATCTTATTTTCTTTATTTTACAATAGCACCATGTAAATAAACACTTTGCAGTTTTAAACGATGTCCTACTCTTATTATCTGTATGACCAAAATGATGGAGTATTTTATGTTTCCTCTGCTCGTTCGCGCGGGCGTCTCACGCACACAATATTCCAGCATTGCAAATTTGACATCGCAGTCAGTTCATTATCAAAATAAAATAGTCAACCTAACATATAAAAAGTTTCACAGCTCAGTTTAAATAGTCAGTATAAAGCCATTCAGCTTGAGCTCCATTGTGGTGTTTCCAAGCACGTGTCCGCATGTGAAGAGGATGATTTTTCCATCAGTATTAGGACGCGAGTGAACAAAACCTATGATAAATAATCATAAAATAAAAACGCTACTTTCAGATTCTCATTAAATGATTTTGTTTTGGCTTTATAGTTAGCTACTTATATATTTTTTTATTCTTGATCTGTTCTGAATACCGTTAAATTTAAAGGATGTTGTAATGCGTTGTGTCCGGAGGAAAATCGGGATAGCTCACTTAACTGGAGTTATTGTAGACACGGAGGCAATGGACATTTCACAGCTCCACTTTATTCCCTGTGAAACTCGCGTAACAGTTTTCAATTCCTCTGTGATAAAGGCCTATTTCTCCATGTAAATAGCGAATCCGACATGGCACGAACGCAAATGGCTTTTAAAGAGAATGGGAGATGAGACTCTGACTGGTTTATTGCACATTACGCCCAAAACACACCCATGACTCATTAAGAGAATAGATAGAGAATAGACCATGTGCTTGGTGCGCCCAGGATTTTTCTATTTGCGCCCAAATGGACGTGACATAACGTGGCGCAGGACGTGAAAATGATAACTGCGTCAGGGCTAAAACTAGCAAAAAACACTCGCATTGCGCCGTATTGCGCCGGGTGTATGATAGATAGGGCCCAAAAAGCGATGTTTTATTAACAAATCTCGGGAGGAGCATGTTCAGATAATTAAACCTAATTAAACACAAGTGGAGCACATTAAGCTAATCAATTTAATCAACGATAAGAGGTGTATATATACAGCAGATTTACCTTCTTTCCTTGACCACTTTTATTTTAGCATCCCTCTACCATCACATCTCCTCACTTTGATTTTAATAACTCTTATTAGACGTCAACACAATCCATAATACAATACAGTCTAGTTCTAGATTTATCTCTAACACGGGGGGATACTCTGGGTTCGGGCCTAAATTCCGAGCTCGGAGCCCTCCCCCGGACAGCACGCCAAATACGCATAATCTTTACTCTATTTAATTTGATGAATGAACTCATGAAAATAAATAAATAGAAATATATATCATTGGCTTTCTATAGTGCTGCTTTGCTCTTTGTTATAAAGTGCAGAAACATCTACTGTACACTACCATTTAAAACACAGACATTTTTAAAGAGAGAAACTGGCGCTTCTGTTTACAAATGTAGCATTTAAATTAAACTTCTGGTGACCTTTTGTGTATCTTTCTGACTTGCAGGAATGCACATTACATAATGTCATTTTCTGCTTGGTCTTGTGTGGCTTTTTCCATCATTATAGGAGATTCGGCAACACTTTATATTAGGTGGCCTTAAGTACTATGTACTTACATTTAAAAATAAGTACAATGTACTTACTGAGTTCAAATTGTATTGCAAAACACCTTTGCTGATATTGAGGTGGGATACGGGTAGGGTTAGGGACAGGTGTGGTGGTATGGGTAAGTTTAAAGGTAGGGTTAGGTGTAAGGGAAGTGTCAACTGTGTAATTACAAATGTAACTACAGAAATTAATTACATATGTAATTACATGCAGGCATTTAAAAAAAAATGTAAGTACAATGTAAAAACATGTATGTACACAATAAGTATATTGTATCAAATTATTAATTAAAATGTTAGTACATAGTAGTTAAGGCCACCTAATATAAAGTTGGTCCGGAGATTTTTGTGGGGTTTTTTTTAATCATGGTGAATCACATTTAAAAATGTATCACATTAATGCTAGAAAAGTGAGCGGTTACTAGGCATGTTTTTAATGTGTGCTTTTTTAATGATTCCAAATTATAAATTTAGTTATAATGGTTTTATGATTTGAAAATACATTTTAGGTGGTAAATAGTCAATGTCATTGTGACTTTTTGAGCTATGAACGAAAGTTTTATAAGTATTTGAAAGTGAATGTGTCATTTAGGCAGCTGGAGAAAAAATCCTTTCTATGCAGGCAGAAGTATGTGAAGTAATTTAGAAGTGTGCTCTAGGTCTATTCAGGTCTGTTTCTGAATTATTTTTGCTGCAGCTTTCTTATCAGATCCTCTCATAATTCTGTGCAAGATTCATCGTCTTGTATTCTGCTTATTTAAAAACAGAAGCATGGAAACACTCTGAGGGTTTCATTTCTGCCTTTCATACCCCTGATTTCAGGGGAGGGTTTGAAAATGTTCAACATCTGTTTTTTTGGATTGCTGGTGATTAGCTTGATCAAGGGCTATTCAGAATCTGCTAGTTGACATAATTAGTCTGGCGCTCTGTCAGTTTATGGCTTGTAAATGGGAGTCATTATGGCAGAATGCTCTTTAATGCCTGCTACAGACTGCGATTTCGGCAATCCTATAAGATCATTACCAATCACACTGGATCTACACATGACATGGATCTAATAAACTTGGGTGCGTCATGTATGCAGATTGTACGATGATGACACCTATTGAACCGTAGGCTACAACGCGGTCATGGCTAGGGAAAAGAGGTCAACTTTGCATGCCAATTTTGTAAATATAGCTTGAGGTATAAGTAAGTTTTAGTGCCATGTCGCATTGAGCAATACGCCATTTCATGTTGCATTTTTATTGGCTAGTCAGTAGACGTAGGTCGTAGCAGCAAACACACTTGGAACATTCCAATTTGCATACTATCCATCCTAAATAGTATTCGAGAATAGAATTAGCATGTCCCAAATCGTAGTATGTTGAAATGAGTATTCCAAAGATACCCAAATGGTCTACTATTTCCGAAAGTGCAGATCCATGCACACTCTGAAGGCTAATATTGCCCACAACCAATTGCGAGTTGGACGAGGATTCGATTAGAACTACAAATAGTGGATAAATAGTGTTAAAAAAACAACAAACATGGCTGATGTATGAGTCCAACGGTTAAGCAGAGAGGTTTATGCTGCGTTCCAGGCAACCCGTAACCCATGTTTTTCCAACCTTCTACCCGTGAAAGTGCACTGCAACGGCAGTAAAACCTGTGACTTCCCACCCGTGAACTCGTACCAGATCGATGCACTCCCAGTTACGCACTCTGATGTCCCATAGCCCACGAAACAACAATGGCAGCCCCTACGCATGCGGTGCTTATACATTAAAAACCAAATCGTTTTATTAAAATAAGGTATTGCTCTAACGTTATTTATCCGCAAATGTTATGCATTATCAGCAGCTTTTCTAGCGTTAGCTAGTTTTCAGTCCTTTAAGTGCAAGAATAAATTAATACCAAATACATTTCCAAATATACAAATAACGTTAAATAAAAGGTATAACAGCTTCTCTTGCCTTATGCGCTGTTTTTTTCTCCTCCGTTTCCCTTAAATAAGCAAGGAGTAAGCACCTTTGGCGATAGAAATGATTGTAAATGAGCATATGGTTCGCCATTCTTTGTTTACATCTAGATACCACTCAGGCAGTTTGGCATGACTTTGCCTGGAACGCTACAAAGTCTTCAGTCATGGTTTGAAGTCGTGACTTACCGGCTCAAAAACCTGCCTGGAACACAGCATTAGATAAAGGGGTTTGAGTGACTAATTATCAGTATCTAACCAGACGAAAAGATATTTATTCAGTGTTGTCCACATTTTATTTCATCTGCAACAGCATTGTGAACTTTTGAAATGATACGTTTGGCCAAACATCATCATATTCAAATTGCAAACACAATTAAACTGAATGTGCAGGGTTTTAACTGTGACAAGATGATTGACAGGGCAGTTTAAACGGTGACAGGATGCACGTAACTAAGCGACAGAGCTGTCCAGTAGTATGTCCCAAAGCTTGCATACTTTTCTGCTACACACTCAAAAGTATGTACTTTTTCTTCACAAAAAGAGTACATATTTTTAGGACATATAAGTAGGCAAATTGGGATGCAGCAACTGTTAGATGATCTTGCTAAATTTCTGACACTGTGACAACGGCCGTTTTCGAACCTCTCTCACCGTTTATGAGCCACAAACACAGAAATTGCCACAATTGGTCTTCTTTCATCTGGGACAAAATTCATACAATGTGTACCAGGCATTATATCCTCATGTTGTCTGAACTCTGCAGGTTGGGCCGAGATGCTAACCGTCCCTTTGCCATCTCTCTCAGAAACTGAAGCATCTGAGTCTTTTTGGGCTCTTTTGATGATGGTATGTGTATCTAATCTACCAGCAGGGGCTAACATGGCGATCCAAAATTGTGGCTGATATTTCTTCCGGTTCATCCATCAAATAGAAATGTGAGGATAAGTTGGTTGTACATACAGCTTTGAAACATAAGCAATGGCAGGCCGATCTGAGATGGCCTTTTCTCATCAAGAAAGGCTGCAGATTATAGAGGACAGACAGTATAATGTGTCTGGAACCATTTATTGAAGCGTTTTATCTGTGTGACCATCCACACACATTTCCTTTTGTGTCAAAAAGGCATTTAAAACACTTTATTCAATCAGCACGCTGTGATGGTTCTTGTATTGATTTCAAGTGTTTTTATTTCAGCCTAAAGGGCGGCGACATCGACTTCCTGGGCATCAATACTTGCTGATCCTCTTGAAAACGCAAGGCTGATGCTCTTTACATGCCAGGCACCTGCAACCACACAACCATAAAATTGGTATATTTAAGAGGAAGATTACAAGTTGACATTTTGACTTTTAAAATGCCACAAGTCCATTGGCCTCCTAACCCCCCTCTTGTTATGTGTGACATTTCATTATTTAGTATCCTGATGATTTCCTCTGCCTCTGATTCAGAATGCAAAACGGGGTCTTCAGCATCTTAACATACACTAACAATTTTTTTAGGCTAAAAATGGTCTATTTTGATTTAGCTTTCTTCATGAAAGGAAGAAATACTGCATTTTGAAATGCTTGTTTTTTTAATGGAAGAAATTTGTCAGAATTATCTCTGTGAAGTTGTTTTAAAGAGTTCTCTAATGACATCTCTAATTAAAACAGAAGAACACAAGGCTGTTTAGTAATGAAAAGCAGCTGTGCTCTTCATGGCATATTTTCCATATGTGTGAGTATGTAGTTTGTTATTGCAAAAGGAAATATCTCATCTTCTTAATATCACACCAGCCCTTCAAACATCTTACCAGCCCTCAAGCCTTGATTGACAGCTACAGCTAGAACAAACCTTTGCTTATTTGACATGCATCATTCATTCATTCATTCATTCATTCATTATATGTATGAATCATGATCAGAGATGTTTTTGTTAAGGGCAATATTTTTTCAATAATATTTATAATATATGTTTTATATTTACTATTATAATTTAACTATTTAAAAAAAAAATTGGGGGGGGGGGGGGGGTGGGGTTGTAAAAGATATTTACTTATTTTTTTAATTTTTATATTAAGCATAGTTTTAATATGCTTTAAGTACAACAGCAGTAAACTAGTTTAGTTTGTTTGTACTGCAAATATACTAACATATATACTGATCAGGCATAACATTATGAAATAAATAACACTGATTATCTGATTCATCACAGCACCTGTTAGTGGGTGGGATATATTAGGCAGCAAGTGAACAGTTTGTCCTCAAAGTTGATGTGTTTGAAGCAGGAAAAATGGGCAAGCGTAAGGATTTGAGCAAGTTTGACAAGGGCCGCATTGCGATGGCTAGACGACTGGGTCAGAGCATCTCCAAACCTGCAACTCCTGTGGGGTGTTCCCCATCTGCAGTGATCAGTATTTATCAAAAGTGGTCCAAGGAAGGAACAGTGGTGAACCGGCGACAGGGTCATGGGCGGCCAAGGCTCATTGATGCATGTGCGGAGTAAAGGCTGGCCCGTGCATGTGGTCCTATCAAACAGACAAGCTACTGTAGCTCAAATTGCTCAAGAAGTTAATGCTGGTTCTGATAGAAAGGTGTCAGAATACACAGTGCATCACAGTTTGTTGACATGTAAGGGTGCCCATGCTGACCCCTGTCCACCGCCAGAAACACCAACAGTGGGCACGTGAGCATCAGAACTGGACCACGGAGAAATGGAAGAAGGTGTTCTGATGAATCACCTTTTCTTTTACATCACATGGATGGCCAGTATACTTGTAGCACATTTTTTAGTTTATGAAAGTACACTTTGAAGTATACTCAGTAAAGTACTAGTTGTCACAGGCTGACTGAGGAAACTGAGGTGAGGACTCAATTGCAGGAAAACGGATGAATTTATTATAAAAGTAAACATAAATTCAAACAAAGACCCACGAGGGGGAAAACATACAACTAAGAAATAACAAAATCAACTAACATACTCAAACCGGGAACACAGGGAACAGGAGACGTTAGACATCACAATGAACCGACAAGGACTGCAAACACAAAGGAACTTATAAAGGGGACAAATAAAGCAGGTAACGAGGGAACACAGGTGGGGCAAATTAAACCAATAAGAAGATAACAAGGAGGGTGGGAACTAGACAAGGACGGAAAATAACAAACCACCACATGTGCTACAGAAGACAGGACAGGCATGTGACACTAGTTTAGTAGATTTATACTGAAACCTATAAGTTTTCTTTAAGTGAACAACATAATACTTTAATATTTATATATTATATTTTCACTTTAAGTATTGTACTGTGTCCCTATTTAGCTGTAATGTAACTTTGTTTTTTTTTGTTTTTTTAAGTTGATCTTTTTTAAGTTCTAAAGTTGCCAGACAGCACCAGAATTTTTTATAATTTTCAAAAAAAAACTTTCATGGCCACACTGTAAAAAAATTTCATGTAAAATAACAGTAAAGAGCTGGCAGCAGAGACGCCAGCAGTATACCGTTATTTTTACGGTATTCATTCGTAAAATTACTTTACGGTAGTAGTCTGTAAACTAGAAAAACGGTATATTTCTGTATATCTATAATTTACAGTAAAGAGCTGGCAGCAAAGACGCCAGCAATATTCCGTTATTTTTACGGTATTCATACGTAAATTACTTTACGGTAGTAGTCTGTAAACCAGAAATACAGTATATTTCTGTAGTCACACTGTTAAATGATTTCACAGTCGAATACAGTAAAAAAATGCAGCATATTTCTGTGATTATTTGGAAATTACAATAATATTGTTTAGGTTGTTACTTTAACTTCTCACAGTTTACTGTAGACAGGCACAGTAGATGTAGTAGATGACCTAAACAGTATTATTGTAATTTCCAAATGATCACAGAAAAATGCTGCATTTTTTTTACTGTATTAGAAATAACATTTCCTAACATTTCCTAAAATATCAGTCTTCAAACTTCAACTTCATTTTTCCCATGGCTAAAGACAATTGCTTAAGATATGCATTATTGTGAATATTATACAAAATAAGCAATACAAACTTCAAAATCAAATACCTTTATTTCAAAGAGCAATGTCAATTGTCAATGTCAACATGAATTAAAAAAAATGGAAAAAAAGAAAAAACTCTGTGGCACGATGCTGAGAAGAGCTTTCTAGTTAGCAAACAGAAACAGTAGTGTCTGCTTTAAACTGTGGCAATAAACTTACATTCTTAAATTGCTCGTCAGAGACTGCCCCTATCCTTACCAAATGTGAAGGGCATAACCTATAGTTGACTTTTTTTTATTTAAGACATAAGTTTGAACACTTACCAAATTCTTGTCATAAGTGATTTATCTTACCTACAGTAATTTAAGCTTTACCTTGAATAACACAATAGGTCTAAGAAAAGGAGAAAAGGCAACAAATACACATCATTAGCAATATTTGGAAAACTACGCTATTAAAGGGTTAGTTCACCCAAAAATGAAAATTATGTCATTAATTGCTCACCCTCATGTCGTTCGACACCCGTAAGACCTCCGTTCATCTTCAGAACACAGATGAAGATATTTTTGTTGAAATCTGATGGCTGAGAAAGGCTTCAGATAGGCCTCCATTGACATTCAGTACATTTACACTCACAAGACCCATAAAAGGCACTAAAAACGTCGTTACAAAGTCCATCTCACCACAGTGACTCTACAATCATTTTACGAAACAACGACAATAGTTTTTGTGTGCAAAAAAAAATAAAAGTAACGACTTTATTCCACAAGTTCTTGTCTTCCGTGTAGGCCTCGGACGTGAACTCATGAAGCACCACGACGCATGCGCGAGAATATTACGCAGATTCAGCGTTCGGACACATGACCCAGAAGCGAGGATGAGATTTGTTTACAAGCCGAGGAAGACGCGTCATATCTAAGCTGTTGAATTCTACATTGATCGTGCTTTAGGTCTCGGCGTAGGTCTTAAAATGGGGCTAAAGTGTGCATTTCATGGATTCCCGAACGCCGGCGCTACGTCATATTCTCGCGCATGCGTCGTGGTGCTTCGTGAGTTCACGGCAAAGGCCAAAACGGAAGACAAGAACTTGTGGAATAAAGTCGTTATTTTTATTTATTTTTTCCGCACAAAAACTGTTGTCGTCGCTTCGTAAAATGATTGTAAAGTCACTGTGGTGAGATGTACTTTGTAATGACGTTTTTAGTGCCTTTTATGGGTCTTGTGAGTGTGAATGTACTGAATGCCAATGGAGGCCTATCTGAAGCCTTTCTCAGACATCAGCTTTCAACAAAAATATCTTCATTTGTGTCTGAAGATGAACAGAGGTCTTACGGGTGTCGAACGACATGAGGGTGAGCAATTAATGACATACTTTTCATTTTTGGGTGAACTAACCCTTTAAGACTATTTAAGGAACATTAAGAGCTTTTTGATTACATGAGTAAGAACATTCAACATGCAAGCATCTTTGGCACATTTTGGGGTAAAAAATCCCACAGGCTTGTGTTTTCCTCTAAACAAAGTCCTGTGAGTTAGATTAAAATTTCCACAAAAGTCAACTTAAAAGATTAACATATGTTTTCTGCAATATATTCTCTGCTGTCTGAAAAAATATACTTTGATAATAACATTTGAACTTATGCAGAATTGGCAACATTTTGAAAACCTACTTAAGAACATTTTGAAAATGTGCATTAAGGCCATTTTTAAACTATTATAGTACAGAAGAACATTTTGGCAGGATGTATCAATAATATACATCAATAAAAACATTTAGGGATGAAACTGTAAGGTAGGCACATGTGCCACTGCAAGCTAGACTTGCAGTTTACCTCTTAAAATTGACCTGTGAGGTAGGCTTGTGTTTTTTACAGAGTTAACTTAGTTCTTGTGGATCCAGGAGAGATGACCATCACTTTGGTAGCCGCTGTTCCTCTCTGCAGCATTATTCCAGCACAGTCACTGTCAAACAACAACAAACAATCATAATCATAATAAACTATACAATCAGGAATGTACAGTATACACTCCAAGCTAATGCTTATAAAGTTAATAATACCAGTTCTCTTGTGGCTTAATGTGGCAATGTTACCAAAATTAAACAAAATACCACCCAAAAGTAATATTGTTTTGGCCATTAAAATCTAAGCCTCACTGTTAAATGACATGTTCAAATCCCTAGCAAGACAAGCTCCTATCAGTTTGATATCAAACATTCTTGGCAATGTGAATAAGATTTGAATTACCGTTTAATTTGTAGACCCGATGGATGTTGATGAAGAACATTCGACGATGTGCAGCACGTCGTCTAAATTGTGCGTCCTCTTCTGGAAAATCTCCTATCCAAAGGATGGTTCCTGTAGTCCCTCCAGGAGTTAATGGCAAATTATTTCTGTATTTTTTTTTTATAGAAAATTTACCAAAAGCATGCTTTTGATATACTGCTGCAGTAGCCTCAATTTAAGTGTTGTTTAACGTTGTACCAAGCTTCTGACCGTGCAACAAATTACCCAGTCAACGCAGTTTCCAAAAAATACTGTAGTGTCCTGTAATTTAAAACATCAGCATACTGTTTAGGGCCTCTGTCTTGTTGCTCCAATTTAAGCAGCCCACAATGCATTGCTAACTACAGTACTAAACTGTTTAACATGAAAACAGTATTTTAATGTTGAAAATTGGCTGTAAATTTACAGCAATTGCTTACAGTGCACCAGAATATTTTGTTGTATGAATATCTGAACATACAATACATCAAAAGAAAGAGCCTCTGCGTATAAGAATTTATATATATATATATATATATATATATATATATATATATATATATATATATATATATATATATATATATATACTATATATATATATATATATATATATATATATATATATATTGTAACGATTATGGCGCAGACATTGAATGAATCTTCCAAATGATTCATTAGATGAACAATCCCCTTCACAAAGCCCTAATTCAGCTCCAGACCCCAGGAAATCGATAATTTTGTCACGAGGCTCCATTCTGCCTCAAGCTACCACTTCTACATTCCAATTACTGATTTCCTATGGACTTTTGACCAAAACTTCACAAAGAGGACAAAAGACTCGTTGTGAGCGCAAGACAAAGAAACAAACAATTCTCTGTCTTTTTAAGGACTGCTAAATGAACTCCAAGTGACACAGTTTAAGACTCCAAAGAAACTACCAGAAAATGTTACATACTAGAATGTATAAGATGATTATTGGACTTTCACTCAAATAGCCTTCGACATAGTTTGTTAGCGTGTTTACAACTGATGCACGTGACTATTATGCATGTATATCATTCCCAGATTCATGCAATTATGTAACTATTGAATGAGTGGATGAAAAGACACCGTTTGTGATACCGTTGTGCTCGTATTGACATGATTAAGCAGATGAGCTGAATTAAATCTTTATAGAATCGATCATGTCCTCATAGTAAGAAATTAGGTCTAACTTTACTCTCTGCTTAAGAGCAGGAAATTAAATGACTATAGATAATCCAATTTTATGGGAGGGGTGGAGGCACAGTCACCCCTGAACCCTAATTGGCCAGAATCCATCCAGGGGATGGGCAAGTTTTTGAGTTTAACCTCTCTCACAGACGAAGAGGAAGAGTAGAGAGTGTTGTTCGCGAGACGTTCACCGCTGGGTGTTCACGCGTGTTCACGTTCTGTTCATTGTTCAGTCAAGAGCTGTCCGCAGCTCGGTTCCGGCAAAGCGACGATCGGACAATCGTGGCAGACCATCAAAGAAAATGGGTTAACAGATTTCATTCAGGCCATCTGCTCTTCTCTCACTTTCCTTTCTTTTACTTAAAGTTTATTTTCTTTTCGTTAAGTCGCGGGTTCTGTTAAGTTCGCCGCAAAGTTACTCAACGAGTTTCCAACAGCGTGCCTCAACTTCCAGCAACACCCACAAGACTCTCATCCAGCCGCCAAACACGCCACGTGATTGGCTTCCCAAGACGTCAATCAAAGACACGACCAGACCTTCAGCGAATCAAAGACCCGAGGGAACCCCCTCTCCAGCCAGGACCAAAAGGGAGTCCCCCTTTGTCATAGACGACACACGTGAGACAAACGCAAATAATACCTCTAGATTTCAAGCTGAAATGGTGCATTAGATCAAATGTAATAACCCCGCCTAAGAAACGATAGGAGGATGAATTACTGATCAATGGTTTCTTCAGGTCATGTGTCATAAATGTACATTGCTTGGGATTTCGTAATTTCTCTCTCTTATTCTTTCCTCACTTTCTTCCTTTCTGCAACGTGTGAATGTGTGAGTGCGTGTGTTTATGTTAGATATTAGTTTGATGTGTTAGAGTAATCAATAAAGTTTCGTTTGTAGTCAAAGATAACTGTTCTTGTGTTATGTGCTTATGAATTTAATGTCTTGAACTGCCGATCTAAGTTACCTGGCTGTTAAATAGTGTTTCACTATTGTACGGATATTAATATCCGCTGCAGAGTTGATATTTACGGCCCGTTTAAATGAACGCTGGAAGAGTCATTTGCTTGGCTGTAAATTAGACTCGCAAAATTCCCTATGAATTCATTAATTCATACATTTGAGCTACATAGACTTGTTTCCCTTTAACAGACTCCCCTTTAAGTTCTTACACATCGGTGGACGAATAAGTTAAGGTGTAAACATTAATTCTGAATTATTTATAAATTATAGCGTAATTCGAGTCTCTTTCATTTTAATTCAAATTCCCCGTTGAGTTATTATTTAATCTGACTCATTGTCGCTACAGTATATATATATATATATATATATATATATATATATATATATATATATATATTGTATTATAGCTTCATGCATTCTTTTTTGTGGGTAAGTTTCATTAAAAAAAAAACAATTATTTAGAACAAAAAGCTGTCTTTTAGGATCAGATTCAGAACGATGATCAAAACATAGATGGAGTAGATTGAGTCCATCAACACCCCCAAAGCTGTACAGTCATTTCATTCGGTAACATTTAGCACTTTTGATTTATATGCTGTTTAATGTTGATGATCACGTTAGATTACATGTAGTAAGCAATGCTTTTATCACTTGTTTCTGCTTCTTCTGCTGTGTTTTAAAGCAGAGATTCTGTACTCTTTCAGAAGATGCGTAATAGCGTCTCCTACCTTATAACAGTGAAAACATGAATTGCCTGACATTTCCGTCAGTGGTGGAGAAAGAGTTAAGTTGATTTGATTTGAATTGGACTACACAAAAATTCACATACTCAGAACATATGTTTTATTTATAAATCAATATTTTCAAACAATCATATTGTATTGGATGCCAAAGCCAAATATACTTTTAAGTATCTTGATCAAAAGATTGAGTATTGGCCAAATATACTTAGATTTTTCTGTCATTATAAGTCAAGTATACTTAAGTGTATTTTTAAGTATATTTCTGGGAAGTACATAAAAAGTAGAATGAAAGTATACTTTCTTATTTTTAGTTTAAAGGTTCAGTGTGTAAATTTTAGAGATATCTAGCGGTGAGGTTCGAATTGCAACTGTCCACCACTCATCCCTCCCTTTCGAAGCGCATAGAGAAGCTATGGTGGCCAACAGAGGACAAAGATGTCGTCGTCTGAGACAGCAGAGAGTAGCTAACGCTCTGTAGAGCAGTTTGTCCATTTAGGGATACTGTAGAAACATGGGAGTTCAAAATGGCAACTTCCAGGGCATTTTAAGTTATTTGAATTTGGGGGTCAAGTATCTGGAGTCTAATTATACTGAAGTGTAATTATTTGAAAATTGAATTGCATTTATTTCCTTTTAAAACAAGCATTTTGTGATTAGTGTTTGTTAATATAAGTAGATATATATGCTGTAATATTCAGTATATTCATTATTTTTGGTTGTTCATGCATGCAGAGAGATGTTCTTAGGTAACACAGCTGCCCAGTGTCTTTAAATAAAGTGACAGGGAAAAGTGTTTGTAGATCCCTTGAGCACATTTGTCAAATAAGAGGCTTGCATGTGTTTTGGCAGGATCAGAGCAGAGGACACGGGGCTCTCAAAGGCTCCAGGACAAATGGAGGTTTCATGACGTCTCTGTTGCAGCGTTCAGATGCCACTGTATTTGAAGCGGCTGCTGCGATCGATGCGAGTATTTGAATTCTGTATCAGAGACTGCATCTGTCATTCTGTAGTAAATGCACCGTTGATGCTCTTCAGTTTGAGACTTTTCTCCCTGCATTCCTCCTTCAGAGGTAGAAACACAGATAACTGATTGCATTTTTTCTTGTTATCAGTTGTGCCTCAAACTTGAATTACTTTCAGATCTGAGGAATATCTAAACCCGTTGAACTGATAAAAACCAAAAGACCCTGACTCCTGGAGACTGCTTAAGCCAGCCAATCAGGGCAGAGCTTGCTTTTTTGAGAAAACACTTGCCATTTTTGTGCAATATGCATCAGATAGTCAACGGACAGTTGGTTGTCGATATCTAGATAAAGATGTGTGAGTCTGAGCCTTTATGATCATGCTACTGACTTTTTCTGGCCTTTCTAATTGTCATCTCTTAGGCTTGACACCCTTACTCTGGCTCTGAGAGTTCTGACACTGAATACAATAAAGAGGACTTAGCAGTCTAAATCTCTGTGGTATCTGTGGTCAAAGTAATAATGCTCATTTAATTGCAGTAATTAGTCCAGTTTGATGAACTCTACTAAAGCCGTAGCTGTTTGTGAGGTTGTTTAGGTGTTGTGCTGTTTACCTTTACGGTGATTTTACATGGTGACGAAGCCACGGTTGGACTTTAAAGGTCCCGTTCTTCGTGTTTTTTTGAATCTTTGATTGTGTTTACAGTGTGCAATATAACATGTGTTCATGTTTCGCGTGTAAAAAAAAACAGTATTTTTAACACAATTTACTTATCTGTATACCGCTGTTTTCACTGTCCTAAAAACGGCTGATGACTTCCTTTATTCTATGAAGTCCCTCCTTCAGAAATACGTAACGAGTTCTGATTGTGCCAGCGCTTCCCGTGTTGTGATTCGACAGCAGCTTAGCAAACGTGGCACGGTTCCTGTGTTGTGATTCGACAGCAGCTTAGCGCACGTGGAAAGGTCACGCCTCTTAACGGGAGATATATGCGCGCTTAATGATCTCTACAGTGTCCCTGGGAAAGCCAAACAAAGGTGATTTGACTCCGGGATGAAAATAACAGCGTCTTGACGACATGGCGACAAACACACTCAAACGCAACAATTCCTTTTCTCTACGCGACACGTCCTCTTCTCCACGTGGGACAGCAACAAGACCACGCCCCCTTTTTTCACGTATTCTTGTGGGCGGAGGTTAATCTGTTCTACTGTTCTACTGACGTCATTTATGAAGGAAGTACCAGGATGTAGTCCAAGCCAGCCGTTCGCTGTAGGCTTTGAAAGGGAACTTCTGTTAAATAAAATATCTCGCTTGGCATTGAACTTTGAGCTTTATAATTTTACAGGTATTATTTATGCTACAACATTACACACTAACTAAAGTTTGAACAGTGGGATCACGAAGAACGGGACCTTTAAAGCTCTTCTGTTGCTACGGTAGACTTATCACCGGATCCTTCATGCGGACAGGACTGTTCGCACCACCCAGTCCTCTCTCATCCAAAACAGAGAAGAAAAATCTGTGTTTTAGAGGAGATTAGTGAGAAAAGTACAAACACATACAGACAGACCCACAAACAAACATTGAGTTGCAACACAGGCTGTCAATAATGGGTGTCTTACAACCAAACATGAAAGATGAAATTTCTTACATGGTGAGCTTTGGACATTGATTTTTTAAAAATTAATATTATAGTTTTTTGTTGTTATTATAGTGTTAGATGCATATGAAATTAATGACAATTTTTAAAATTACATTTATGAAATTAATATTGATAAATAATTTATGAATTAAATATAGTTTTGTTATAAATTTTAATTTCTTATGCTCCAAACACTGTGTATAAGCATATATACATAATATTTTTGTTTATTCTTAAATATATTGTATTTTATATAAAATATAAACAAAATTAGATGTTTAAATTAATTTATTAATTCATATTTTATTGTCAGATATCTGGACTTGTATTTGTAATGAACAAATTAGGCAAATGGCCTGTTTAACACAAAAATAATAAAAAAAAGTATTTGGTAACACTTTATTTTACAGTGTCCTTGTTACACGTTACATGTACTTACTATATTAATAACTATAAATTATGCATAATTACATGCAACTAACCCTAATCCTACCCAAACCCTATGCTCCTGGGACCCAGAAAAATAACGTTTCTTTGAATTTAGTATTTTTTCATGTCATTACATTGTTTAGAGCATAAGAAACAAATGGGATTTATTTTTTATTATTTTTATTATATTTTATTCATATGTTATGATATGTCCTCTGTAGTTGACACCAGGACTTAGTTGTATAAAAAATAAAATTACATGAAATTGCATGTATAGGCAAAAACACTGGGATTTATTTTTAATTTACCAATCAATATTTAGGTTTCAGGATTTTTTTTTTTAAAACAAACTTTGTTTAAAGATGATTCTGAACTATGTTATGAAAGACATAACGGAATGCATTGATATGCCATTTTACTTTATGCAATATATTGGATTTTCCCATTCAATACAATGTATCTATACACTGCATCTAATTTGCATATTAATGTGTTCTTGGTGCAACATGTAATGAAAAAAGAAGTGTAATAATGGGAGTACTAATTGGCAACATTTTCATAATAATATCTAATATTTCATAGGAATATTGATATGTAATTTCAAACATTGTAAGTTACAACAACTTCCTGTTTTATGGCGAAACATCAAACTTTGTGAGGCCGCCATGGACACGCCCTCCAGGGAAAATTCAAGATCTTCACAATTTAACATCACCAAGGCCTTTAGATTAGACTATGCAAATATGATGTTGATCTGATTAAATCTCTAGGAGGAGTTCAATGGCTGGATTAAAAATTTAAAAATATCTCACTTCCTGTTGGGTTTTTAGAAGAATAGGCTGAGCAAATACAATAGGGTGCTCACACCATCGGTGCTCGGGCTCTAAATATTATCATATTTCCATAAGAGTGCTAAACATTAATGTCAGCTGTTTTTAAAGACTAAGAGGAAGTTGCTGTCCTGATGAAACCTCCAAACATTTGGTATCTCTGCAAAGCCCCGGATGTGCTCTTTACATGACATCCAGACTGTGACAAAACTGTGACATCATACATGTCAGAGAAATTCACTCAAATATAATGTCCACTACAGTGGCCAAAAGTCTATTTGTGGGTCCCAGGAGACTATAGTAAGGACATGTTGTTCATTATTATTACTTAAATGTATAATTACACTGTAACATGGAGACCTTAAAATAAAGTGTAACTATGTATTTTTTTAGGTGCATACATATGATTTAGTAGTGTATATATTTAATTTGTTAAAAATAAATTTGTGCTTTGCAGGACTTTGTAATCTCAACTTCCACTAAATACATGAAATTGTCTTAATGCTAACAGATAGCTTTTGTGTATTATAAATCTATGTGTGCCGAAAATCTAAAAGATGCAAATCTGAAAGATGCACCAATATATGGGTTTCACCCTTTGTGTGAATAGCTTTTTGTTTTGCTATTCACTGATCTGTTTCATTTAGCTCTTAGTGTGAGCAAACCTTAAATTCAGTAAACCCACAAGAAATATGGCCAGTGGTGTGGATGAATTCGATTGACAGTTTAGAGTGCACATGGTTCGTTCATCTTGCATAACCGCTCTAACACAAATGAGATCAAATGTGACACCTCGTCTGCTCTGTCAGAGTGTGAATTGGTCATTAGAGGTGTAAGGTTAATGCATCAGGACTTCAGGGGACTGCGGTCCTGGGTCTATTTGTGCTTCTCTTAGGCCTGACTGATTATACACACAAGAGAAGCTGATTAGAGAACGGGTCGGAGTCACAGTCAGTGCTGCCAATCACAGCTGGGGTTCCTCACACTATCGTCTCTCATAGCCAGACCTTCTGAAAACCGTAGAAAGGCTGGAATCCATAGCAGCTTTCATTGGCCAAGGACCGCCCAGAGGCCATCTGACTGACATGTAAATCAACCAATCACAATTCATTTTGCTCCACATCATGTTTAGGGGCTTGAAAATGTAACGTCGATGTCCCTACAATAACAGTGTATTTTAACGACTCTATGCTGCGAATTATACATTCTTCTACTTTTGAAAATCCAGCTTTTAGTTGATCCTGATAAGAGCTCATTGACACAGTTGTAAATACCACGGCTTGCTTCTTCAATAAAGGGATTTGGCGTCACAGAATCTTTGTTTACAGGCAGATGGTTAAAGTACGCGACACATCTCCCAGAAATCCTGTAGAATTTAACCAATCAAGTGACGACTTTGAAACTCCTGATGTTTGCAATTTTGTGTGCATCAGATGTTCAGCCAACAGTCCTACTCACTTTACAACGCCAGGAAAAAGACAGACAGACAGGAAGAGACTCAAAAAAGAGAGAGTCAGGAAGACATGGTAGATCTGTTCAAAACCTAGTGAGTTGTCTTGCTGTAATAAAGTTTAATTTGGAACATTCTTCATAGGCTAAAAGTCAATGTAACGCACAAAAGAAACTAATTCGTTTCTGTTAGCATTTTTAGATGCTTAGCAGAATTTAGGTGATTATGTAAATATATGCTGTGAGCTTTCCTCTTAATAACGAAATAAACACAACAAAAAAGACAGTGGTGAGAAAGCAGCAGTTCAGAAAGCATCTGATCAATGTGGAAATGCACCAACTCTACAATTCCCCAGCATCATTTCGACTGAAGAGGTAATTAAAATTACACAGTTATGATAGTTTGATTATAAAGTATATTTGAGACTATATTTGACTATGTGAGACTATTGTTTGAATGAATCCCTTTTCTTTTTTTCATGACACATAGACATTACACTACAGAATATTTTCTGTATTATCCTGAACATTGTATAAGCATTCGTTTCATGTGTCAAAAAAACAGAAGAGAGGCTCTCGGGAGCGTGCATAAACTTCACATCTTTTTGATTTTCCCAACAGGCTTTCATAGACAACCTAGGAAATTGGGCAAAGTCTCATTTTTAAAGGGGTGGTAAACCACGATTTCACTTTTCTAACTTTAGCTAGTGTGTAATGTTGCTGTTTGAGCATAAACAACATCTGCAAAGTTACAACGTTCAAAGTTTAAAGCAAAGGGAGATATTTGCTTTTAAAGAAATCAATTTCTAAGGACTACAGCAAACGGCCGGTAGGGACTACTACACATTCCTCCAGGGTGTGCTGACATCACCAGCTCCAATATTTACATAAACCCCTCCTCCGAGAATATGAAATAAGGAGGGGCGAGGCCATTTTGAATTGCAGCGAGGAATAGTTGTTGTGGTAGGCTAGTTAGTAGGCTGGAGAGTGTTGTTGCCAATGCCGACGAAATCAAAGCACGAGACAGACAGGGGTCAGAGGAGAAGACCAGAAAATGTGACATAATGGACAATATTCGTCTGTATTTGCAATACAGGAGCCGCAGTTCAGATGCACGAGATAAACCAGCCAGTGTAAGCGCCGCTGATCCGCTGGAGCTCACAACTCCGAAAACGCCAGATAAAATGTACTATTAGGCACTCTTTATATAAATAAACCACAGATTTGAGCTTTAAACAACTACATTATCGACTGAAAAAGTCTTAAAACTCCGTTTTGTCACACATTAACAGTACATTTTAACAAAAAAAGACGTAAACACAGCCCATGTCAGTCATTTCTCACCAAGACGAGCCGCTGGCAGAAGTCCCTCCTATGACGCGAATTTGCGTCTGTTGTGCAGTGACTGTCACGCGCGAATGAAGCGAGTAAACTCAAAATGTTCAAGCGTCCACCTTCGCGCGAATAGCGCGATTTATTCACGTCCGGTGTGAACGCCGCAAGAGACGGGCGCGCACGGATGACCGCGGCTCATCTCACGGAGCAAAGCTTCCACAATCTTCACGAGCGCTATGAAAGCGGGATTCGCACAATGGCTTGTCCTGAAAGATGGATTAAAAGAAGCTGTTTACGGGCCACAAACTGTAAGTAGGATTTATTTTTCGTCGATGTGTTTTCCTGTAATAGTTTGTGTTGTTAATTGTAGTCTATGTTGTAGCAAGGAAGTAAACAGATGACAACGCTGTTCTGCAAACCAGTTTGTTAAATGCTCATTCATATTAACGTTATCCGACAAACACCTAACGTTACAAACGTTTTAAAATCTCAACAGCGAACTTGGCATTAGTGTAAATTATTCTTTGATTAGAGCTTTTATGTATTGTTTATCTACAGGCATGCTAAACATGGTTCTGTGTTTGATTTGGTTACTAGTAAAGCCATGTTTAGTGTTCGTTCTTGTGACAGATATTTGGCAAATCGTTCACTATAGATCCGCAGTCTTTACTCTTGAGGACTGAACAGGTTCTGCTCGATCATCTTCACTAAAATTGTCTGGGTCTGATTCGGGCTCAAATTGGTATGGTTTTATTGACGCTATTGTACCCGAAGCACAGGCTTAGCTTGAGGCTACCGGCGAAGGTAAGGGGCGTGACGTTCTGATAAACGTGCTCTAGGCGGGCGGTTAGCCAATCACAACACACTGGGCCAGCTAACCAATCAGAGCCCATTGCGTATTTTTGAGGGACTGGCTTCATAGAATCCGGAAACCATCAGACCGTTTTTACAAGGAGGGACAGAGCAGTGTAGAATAAAGGTAAAATATATGAAAAATAATGCAATTTTTTAAAAACGAAGCATGAACACATGTTACAGTGCAGCCCACAAACACAATCAAGCCTTCGAAAGAGTGTGCTTTACCACCCCTTTAAAAAAAGTTTCGTTACAAACTGTTCACACACTGTTCACACGCTGGTAATAATAAAGTCATTAATACATGAAAATCCTATCTAGAAGGCAGGATCGTTCTCTTTGAAAGTGTGTCTAGCTAGTATGTGATGTTTGTGTTTGTATCTGCATTTTATATACAGTATTTAGCAGAAATAAAAAAAAAATGTTTTGTGAAAATAGCTTGTGTGTGTTTTCAGAGGAAAGTGCAAAATCAAGATCTCAAGCCTTGAATATCTTAAACAACAAGGCCAACTCAACTTGCTTGCTTTTGTTTTTCATGGTACTCATGAACTGAACTGAAGTGTTTTTCATGCATGAAAGCAACTTTATTTCGCCCGAGTCCATCTGACCTTGAAAGAAACCAAGCATTCTCGATTTGCCAAGTTCAGGGATTGTTGTGAAAGGTTTTTCTGAATGCTACACATGTTAAGTCCAGAAATTCTGTGAGATCTTCAGAGGTCTGTGGTTGCTTGTGAAACAATCCATGATGTTACAAAGTCAGTTTCATACAGCGCACGTCTCACTGCTCTGTGTCTGTGTGTTCCCTTTCAGTCGGTCACGTTCAACGTACGTCGGACGTACCGACAAATTGGGATCACTTCTGGGAGCCCCTATCAGCTTCGAGCTATATAGAACCGGCCAATGAACAATTGGCGTGCGAGATTCCGCACCGCGGGTATAAACAGGAAGCAAGAGCGAATGCACGCTGTCATTCACTTCGGAGCCAAACGGCGTATGAAGAGGACTCTCATCATTGAGTTTAAAGCTGCTATCAGCAACAAGTTCTAGAGAAGACCGGAGATCGGGGATCAACGCGTGTTGGAGAGACTTCACACTCTAGCAGGATCGCGGTGCTCACTGCTGCTCTGTATAGAGAAAAACTGCTGTTTTCACAGCAACCTGTTGGTTCGTGAGGGCGTTTTTCCGTTTGAGTACAGGCACGGGCTGCACTAAACCCTGTGCGCTGTCGCGTTTTCCCCCTGAATGTTTCAGCAAAAGAACGTTTCTTCACAAAAAGAGTACATGGGTGACACTGCGTCTTTTTCAAGATGTCATTCCACCCGTGCGTTTCTGGATGCAGTCGTTCCCTGGCGCCTGCTGACGGTAAAAATCACTGTCTCACGTGTTTGGCAAACAGCACGCTGAAGCGGCGTTTGTGGATAGTTTGTGTTCCCACTGCGGGAACATGACTATCTCGGAACTAAGATCGAGACTCACCTACCTTCGGGAAGGCGGAGTCCCCTTACCCATCCCACGATCTAGTTCTATTCCTAACCAGAATAGACCTATTTCTTCGGATGGCCAGGGTGATCTGAGGATTACGTTTAGGGCACACCCGCCGAGTCAATCTCCGCAGGCCCCTATTCCCTCAGTTCCGCAACCGGTAGAGCTCCCAGGAGAAGTCACTGGTCCCTCCCACGGGTGACCAGCGGTGACTTTCGGAGCTCCAGCAGACGAGCAGGTGTCGATCGCTGCATCGGAGGGGGAGTTTCAGTCCTCGGAGGATGAGGGTTCAGCTGGACTGCCTCCCTCTGGGAGAGTAGCTTAGGCTGTACCGGACCCCGAGATGGCTACTATGCTTGCCCGGGCCGCCGAAAGGATAGGGCTCGTGTGGAACCCTTCACCGTGTCTCGAACCCTTTAGGTTGGACGATTGGTTCCTCGGGGAGGGTCGCGCTGGTTCTCAGCATTGTGCCCCGACATCATTCTTCCCGGAGGTGCATGAGGAGCTCACAAGGTCGTGGACGGCACCTTTTTCTGACAGAAACCGGCCGAGTGACTCCTCCCCCCTCACTACCCTCGACGGCGGACCAGCCAAGGGGTACGCGGGGATCCCGCCAGTGGAGCGCGCCGTCGTGATGCAAATGTGTCTGGCGACCGCCTCTGACTGCCGTGGTGACCCACGTCTCCAGCCCCGAGCCTGTAAGTTCTCCTCCGTTCTGACTGGGAAGGCTTACAAGGCTTGCGGACAGGCTGCGTCTGCCTTGCATGCCATGGCGTTCCTTCAGGTCCACCAGGCCCTGGCACTCATTGACATGCACGAGGGTAGGCCTGACCCAGAGCTCCTCCGGGTGACGAAAGTCAGCGCCCATTCCATCGGTCAGGCGATGTCCATGCTTGTGGTCCAGGAGCGTCATCTCTGGCTCAACCTGGACGACATGAGGGAGACCGACAAGTATCGGTTCCTGGACTCTCCCATTTCGTAGGCCGGGTTGTTTGGCGACGTGGTCGAGAGCTTTGCCCAGCAGTTCTCGGCCCCCCAGAAGCAGACGGAGGCCATCAAGCACATCCTGCTCCGGCGGCCCACTGCTGCCTCCACCCAGCCGCCGGTGGCGCCGCCTCCGACTGCTCGTCGCCGAGGGCGTTCGCCCGCCGTTGCCTCCGCCCCCACCAAGGCACCGCAGCAGCCTTCCACCAGCCGACGACGTGGGAAAGATGGCCAGCCCGCTCAGGCCGCTGCCAAGCCAAGTGGCAAGCGTCATCGCAAGCGACCCTGAGACAGGCCGCCCAGAGATGGAGGGAACTGCTCTTCGGGAGATGGCAGCAGCACCACTCCCTCCCCCGGAGGGCCGGGGGAGAATCTTTTGTTTAAATTTGAGTTCTGTTCTGCCGCTGGTACCCAAAACTTCAATAAAAGAGCAGTTTCCAATATCTCTGGGTGCCAAGAGAGCGCACTTGGCGGTGGTCGACGCTCCCATGCCTCGCCACCCTCAGGTGCCTCTCCCTTCGCCAGCAGGGGACGCCGGCTGTGGGGACGCACTCAAGCGGCCTCCCCACACTCGCATGTCCCCTCCGCGGATGCGGGTAAGTGTTGTACAGCACACTCAGATCCCGCTTCGGGCCGCTCCCATGCCGTCCGAGCCGGATCTCTGCGTTCCGCCGCGCTGCCCCGCTGCAGGTACGTCTGTGGTGCCGTTGATCCCCCTAGTTCGGAGTCTGGGAGCCTGGCTAGCACTTCCCAGCCCGTCTCGGTGGCTCCTCCGTACCATCAGACTCGGCTATGCGATTCAGTTTGCCCGGTGTCCCCCCAAGTTCAGGGGCGTTCAGTTCACGACAGTAGTGGAGGCGAACACCCCCGTGCTCAGGGCGGAGACCGCAGTCCTACTGGCAAAGGACGTGATAGAGCCGGTCCCTCCAGCCGATATGAGGTCTGGGTTCTACAGCCCGTACTTCATTGTACCCAAGAAAGGTGGCGGGTTACAGCCGATCTTGGATCTGCGATTCTTGAATCGGAATCTGCCGTTCAGAATGCTAACACAGAAACGCATCTTCAGGTGCATCCGTTCCCAAGATTGGTTTGCAGCGATCGACCTGAAGGACGCGTACTTTCATGTCTCGATTCTCCCTCGACACCGGCCCTTTCTGCACTTCGCGTTCGAGGGACGGGCATATCAGTACCGCTTCTTACACTTCGGCCTGTCCCTGTCGCCCCGCATCTTTACGAAGGTTGCGGAGGCGGCTATTGCTCCCATGAGAGAGCATGGTGTTCGCATTCTCAACTACCTCGACGACTGGCTGATTCTTGCCCAGTCGCGAGAGCAGTTGTACGAACACAGGGACAGGGTGCTCGATCACCTCAGCCAGTTGGGACTTCGGGTCAACTGGGAGAAGAGCAAACTCTGTCCTACACAGAGGATCTCTTTTCTCGGTATGGATATAGACTCGGTCGCCATGACAGCGCGCCTCACATTCCGGGCCTCACACGACAGCCAATGCTCCCGGGAGAGTGGCGACTCCATCCCCAGGCGGTCCAGCTGATCTAGAGTCGTTTCGGGGCCGCACAGATAGACCTGTTTGCCTCCCCAGAGACGACCCACTGCCAGTGGTTCTATTCCTTGACCGAGGGGACCCTCGGGTCGGATGCCCTGTCACACAGCTGGCCCGGGGCCAACACAAGTATGCATTTCCCCCAGTGAGCCTTCTTGCACAAACAATGTGTAAGGTCAGGGAGGACGAGGAGTCCTGTTGGTCGCTCTGTATTGGCCCAACCGGACTTGGTTCCCGGAACTAGTGCTCCTCGCGACAGCACCTCCTTGGCCCATTCCTCTGAGGAACGACCTCCTAACTCAGAGACGGGGCACCCTATGGCACCCGCGTCCGGACCTCTGGAAACTCCATGTCTGGTCCCTGGACAGGACGCGGAGGTTCTAGGTGACCTACCGCAAGCGGTAGTTGACACCATCACTTCCGCTAGAGCCCCCTCTACGAGGCGCCTCTATGCGTTGAAGTGGAACCTGTTCGTCGATTGGTGCTCTTCTCACCGAGAAGACCCCAGAAGATGTTCGATCAGGTCTGTGCTTTCCTTTCTATAAGATGGGTTGGAGCGAAGGCTGTCTCCCTCCACCCTCAAAGTCTATGTTGCGGCTATCGGCGCTAATCATGAGCTAGTAGATGGAAAATCTCTAGGTAAGCACGATCTGATTGTCCTCTGTACCCTCTTGGGACTTGTCTCTGGTGCTAACCGCACTGTAGAGAGCGCCCTTTGAGCCTTTGCAGTCAGCAGAGTTGAAAATCTTGTCGTTAAAGACAATACTCCTGACTGCGTTGGCCTCCATCAAGAGGGTTGGGGACCTGCAGGCATTTTCAGTCGACGAATCGTGCCTGGAATTCGGGCCTGGTAACTCTCATGTAATCATGAGACCCCGGCCTGGATATGTGCCCAAGGTTCTCACTACTCCCTTCCGGGTCCAAGTGGTGAGCCTGCAAGCGCTGCCTTCGGAGGAGGCAGACCCAGCCCTAGCTTTTCTCTGTCCTGTCCATGCTCTCCGGACTTACATGGATAGAACGCAAAGCTTCAGGACCTCAGAGCAGCTCTTTGTCTGTTACAGAGGACAGCAGAAGGGAAAGGCTGTCCCCAAGCAGAGGATGGCCCACTGGATAGTGGATGCCATTGTCTTGGCGTATGAATCCCAAGACGTGCCTTGCCCACTCGGGTTAAGAGCCCACTCCACTAGGGGTGTTGCTTCTTCCTGGGTGCTGGCTCGTGGCGCCTCGCTGACAGATATTTGTAGAGCTGCGGTCTGGGCGACACCTAACACTTTAGCTAGATTTGATAGCCTCTGTGTAGAGCCGGTATCTTCCTGTGTGCTTACTTCCCATAGTCAGTAACACCGAAGTGCCCATTCTAGTGTCGGCTTGCTGCGCCATTCCCTCCCTCATGGTATGGATACGTGCGCTTATCTGCTCCAGTTGAGTTCCCCAGAACGGCGAACCCTGCTGAGTCTTCCGCAACCCGCGGAAGTCAGACGTGGCGGAGCGTTCGACGCCAGGTCTAACACTCGTATGCATTGGTGGAACTTGTGTTAGGCTGGGTTCCATATGTTGTGACCCCCACGGCGGTCCCATATGTGTATTCTTCCATGGTACGGCTCCCTACGGCGGGCCCGTGTCTTTCCCTCGGCAGAGTCTCCTCTGCCGTCTCAGGAAGGTGTTGTCCCCCTCCTCTAATTGGCCAGGGCCACCCTTGGGACTTCCGTATGTTGTGCTGCCCACGGCCAGCCCATATGTGTATTTTCCACATGTTAACTCCCTCTGGGCATGATGTGGCTTCCGCAGCGGCCTTCACAGGCACGCTTTCCCAGCGTTATCCAATACAGTCAGCTGAGTGGGTCTTGCGGAATAGCAGCTTTGACTCTCCCTGCGTGAATTTTTCCCCGCCCGCATCAGACGTTTTTCCAGTCAGAGCTGAGCAATATCTCTCACCCTGTGACATATTAATACACTTAAAAATCCTCTGTGTTGACCTAGACAGACAGCCTGGGAAAAACCTGTATATTCATTACTCATCATTCATTGCATAAATTGAAAATATCCACTGGGACATATCTAAAAGTTGTTTCCATGGTAATTTGCTGGAGAAGCGGCACCCAGCGGGAGCTTCGAAATAAACCGTGCAAAACTTGAGAAGTTAACAAGACACAAGGGGAATACAGTCTACACCATTAGAATCACGCCTTTCTCGCTCTTCATTTCTTTTTGTCAATCCATGACTTGCTGTCTCAGATGTTTCTCATAAAATTCCTTAGGATAAATAAATTAAATTGTTTGCATAGAGAATGTAAAATGAATGTGGATCACACAGATAATTTGGTTTAAATGTTTACGGTCAGGCGGATATATTGAGCAAAGGCTTTGCAGAGACTTCTGAGCTCATCACCTAATCAGGCCCCCTCTCTCAAAGTTTTTAGCAACCTTGACTTTTCCTTTGCAATAAAACCTGCCTGTCAATCACAGATGTCTATCAGGACTGGTGTCTCAAAAGAGAGAAGCAGACTAAAAGAGAGCAGAATAGCAGGATTTAACTCAGACTTTTCTTCTCACATTGGATTTCAAATGTCCAGATGGAAACCCCAGCTGATCATGAGTTTGCTTTTGGACTGACTGATGGAAAGTTCACAGATACATTTGTGTATAAATGCATATTTATCCAAATTACTTTTACATTAACTTGTAAAACTAATTAATTTAATTACTTCAACTAATAATCTAATTTAACATTCAACTAATAATACATTTAACTAATACTATGCATTTATATACACTGCTCAAAAAATTAAGGGAACACTTAAATCACACATTGCATCTCAATGAATGATACATTCAATTTGAATATCTTCATTTATCTACAATCTATAATTTGTTAAGAACAAAATTGTGACAACAATCATTGGAAGCCAAAATCATCAACGCACTGAGGGCTGGATTCAAAATCATACCAAAAATCAATGTAAAAAAACTGATGTTACAGGCTGATCCAACTTTCATCACAGCAACTCATTATGTAAGTGCCTGCATGCACTCACGACAACATCTGGGCATGCTCCTGATGAGATGGCAGATGGTGTCCTGGGGGCGATCTCCTCCCAGACCTGGATCAGGGCATTAATGAGCTCCTGGACAGTCTGTGGTGCTACTTGGCGGCTCCGGATGCTCCTATACATGTCCCAGAGTTTCTCAATTGTATTCAGGTCTGGGAAACTTGAGGATCAGTCAATGGCATCAATACCTTCGTCATCTAAAAACTGCTTACGCACTCTAGCCACATGAGGCCGAGAATTATCATGCACCATGAAGGAATCCAGGGCCCACTGCACCAGCATAAGTCCTGACAATGGCTCTGAGGATTTCATCCTAGTACCTAACAGCAGTTAGGGAACCATTGGCTAGCACGTGAAGGTCTGTGCGACCCTCCAAGGATATTCCTCCCCAGACCATTACAGACCCACCACCAAACCGATCACAGGCTCTTCCATGCCTATCACATGCTCACTGTGAACCTGCTCTCATCCATGAAGAGAACAGCGGACTTGAATTCTGGTGTTCTCTGGTAAATGCCAAATGAGCTGCACAGTGCTGAGCAGTGAGCACAGGTCCCACTAGAGGACGTCGGGCCCTCATGCCTTCCTAATGAAGTGTGTTTCTGACAGTTTGGTCAGAAACGTGCACACCAGTAGATTGCTGTAGGTCGTTTGTATGGCTCTGGCAGTGCTCCTCCTGTTCCTCCTCACACAAAGGAGCAAATACCGGTCCTGCTGCTGTGTTTTTGCCCTTCTACGTCCCTGTCCAGCTCTCCTTGTGTAGCAGCCTGTCTCCCGGTGTCTCCTTCATGCTCTTGAAACTGTGATGGGAGACACCAAACCTCCTTGCGATGGCATGCATGGATGTGCCATCCTGGAGGAGCAGGACTGCCTCTGCAACCTGACTGGGTTGCAGATACTGCCTCATGCTACAGACAGTGACAAGGACCCTGACAAAACACAAAACTAAAGACAAATGAGTCAGGAAAAATAAGGAGAGAACACTATGTCTATGGCCACCACCTGCAAAATCATTCCCTTTTGGGGGGTTTGTCTTGCTTCCTAATTGGACAGATTTATATCCCTGAAGTGTAATTGACTTGGTGTTATACTGTGATGATTAAGTGTTCCAGTGGCGTAGGCAGAATATTATTTTTGGTCGGGCCTGGGCAAAAGTGAGCAGGCACTTTCACGCGGGGGGGTCACTATAACTGTCAACATAAATCAAAACTCTAGCTACAACCTGTCCACATACAAAACACGAATTACAACAAACATTAGACACTTTATTTCCACTTTTCAAATATTTTCTTAATTTTTAAATGAAAATTAACGCCTTTCCGATCTGATATGTGATGGGAAAAGGAAGTACAAATACCGGTAGTTCGGCAAAAGGCGGATTCGAACCTCAGGTCAAATTGTGTCAAAACTTAGTGCCACGCACCTTACCCTTACACTATCACAACTGGCAAATACTGATGAAGTGTTCCCGGCTTTACAGAATGAACGCGCGCTTGGAATTGAAAAGTCTTAACGTTACTTGTGGCCTGATGGATGAACTCTCCCGCGCGTTAATCCTTTTTATATAATTATGCATCGCTGCTGTTTATCTATCACACAACTGCAATTTATAGGCTAAGTGAATAGGTAAACACACTCATGACAGCCTGACACCTAATTGCCTAACACAGCTGTCAATCAAACTCATCAAGCATTATGCAAAAGCCATAGACTGTAAAAAAAAGTACATTTTATTTATTTTAATATTTGAGATGCTATACAAATTTTGTAATTACGTTAAAATAATTTAAACAACTGTTATTTAACAAATATTATTATATTTGTATAATAAACTGGGGGGCCTAGTCATCATAGTGGCTACGCTGGCTACGCCCCTGAAGTGTTCCCTTAATTTTTTTGAGCTGTGCATATGAAGAGTTCATTTGCAAAGACCGATAAACGGCATGTTTTCAAAAAAACTGACTGCAGTGTGTTATTCTCCACATATAGCACATTCTGGACCCTAAACACGTTTTGTTACAAAAGCTGATATTGTCCACTGTCAAAGCATCGCGAGGTCACATTTTACAGCAGAAACCAATAAGCATCCTTGCTGTTTGTGAACACAAGCCGATAAGTCAGTTTCAGCAAATCAGCACGCAGTATTCAGGTCAGGTGACAAGGCTGCTAGTCACTTAGAAAGAACACGCTAGCTGAGGGGAGTTTTGTCAAAGTTGACTAAAAGTGGCTAAAACATGAAAAACATACTTTCAATTAACTTTCATTTTGTAAGTTACTGGGGTTTTTTGTGTTATTATTACATAACCAAGACAACTCAACTGCAATTTGATTGATATTACTTGGAATGCACAATAAAAAAAAAGATCTGTTTTTGCAAATTAGCTCTTCATATATAAACCCATATGGGACCCAGGAATTTTAGTGTATTTCTCTTGACATCATACATATCACAGTTTTAGTTGGCCAGAGGAGAACTGGCACCCCGACTGAGCCTGGTTTCTCCCAAGGTTTATTTTTCTCCATTAGGTCACCTGATGGGGTTTTGGTTTCATTGCCACTGTTGCCTCTGGATTGGCGTACTCAGTTGGGGACACTAAATTTTTCAACTAAATATCGAAATAAATCTAATTATTAAACTAAATTAACCATATAAACTAAATAACCGATCTAATTACTGATCACTGTATGATAATTGAAATGAACTGATGACATCACCGTTTTCTCCAGAATGGCTATACGGCTGAATAAAATTGTTGCATTATTTTCCTGTTTAACACTGTAAAGCTGCTTTGAAACAATCTGCATTGTTAAAAGCGCTATATAAATAAGGTGGACTTGACTTGGCTTGACTTAGTTTTAGTCTGGAAATCTTGTAAAGTAGCCTGGTCTGACCAGACTCTCGTACATTTCATTTGTACAGAGAGTCTGGCAACTCTCCATTGACAAGCGTTTACTTCTTTGAAGGTGGGTACTCTGTTGAAGTTTAAAACTATTGGATCTGCCAAAGCCACTCTGGATCTGCCATAACCAATCGCTAACGTTTGGTCGTGACGTATGTCATGCACCTTTCGCCTCTGTTTCTCATATGGAAGTCCGTAAAAATAATTGTGCAGATTTTGCACGCCACCTCAGTGATAAAACCTAAAACTTCATTCGGATTGTGATTTATTCACAGTGGAGGGGAGAGTTTTGTAATCGGGAACGCACTGCTCACGTGGTCCGTAACATGATTGTATGCTGTAAATAAAATATCATATACTTGGTGTGATAAGAATAAATGCTGCCGTAAATAACGGCCCGATTCAAATGTTTACGTGCTTTTCTTCTTTTTATTTTTTGAGTGGTGACGAAATATATTGCTCTTGTAAATACTTGCCAGCATTTAAAGAAATACCAGTCTAGAAATGCATCCAAATTACACTGCTCTGCAGTGGTCAAAAAGAATATAAACAGTGAATTTTGAAGTAATATATTCTTGAAAACTCAGAGATGTGGATTCGGACAGCAATTAAATTACCACACGACCTTGGTGTTTGTCTAAAACAGTAGGTAATTCGCCAGGGATTTTTACGTGGGTGCTGGGAGACGGACGGCAATAAAATCACTGACTAGCCCCAGTAAATGATGACAAGACCTTCCGATCCCACGAGAAATAATTTCAGCCAACTCCTTCACCACTAACGAAGCAAGCTGGAAAATCAAACTTTTCCCGAACCCCGTGGGGAGGAGGGCCACAACATCATGGCCACCAACAGAACTCAGCAAAGATTGTTCTTGCTCCAGCTTTCATATTCGTATGCTCATATTCGGCAGCGGTGCCACAACTGAATGAATGGCTTCGCTCGCATCTTTCTCCGCCGCCATTACTGAACTACAACTCAAACTAGCGCACAACATCAGCGTCATCGTTCTCAGCCATGCCCTCTGTTCGCTAATTTGACCTGTAAAAATTTGTTTGGAGAAAACCTAAGAATATACCACAATCCCAGACAGAGTACTGAAGGAAAATGAAAATTGAGCGGAAGTACGTAGGAGGGCGGAGCCAGGCTACCTATAAAGAGCACATTCAGGGTTTTTCAGAGATACCAAACGTTTGGAGGTTTCACCACAATAACAACTTTTCCTTGGTCTTTAAAAATGACTGACATTAATTTAGTGATCAGTTTTTAGTGACTAATTTTCAAAATTGTTGTCATAAATCAACAAGGAAAATGTTATGGGGTTTATAATCAGAACATGACTTTCTGTTGCAAAACAGGGCATTGATTTCTTAATGTCCACCGTAGTGGGCACCAGGACTGGGTTAGTTTGGGTTAGTTCACCCAAAAATGAAAATTCTGTCATTAATTATTTACCTTCATGTTGTTCGACACCCGTAAGACCGTTCATCTTCGGAACACAAATAAAGAGATTTTAGTTGAAATCCGATGGCTCAGAAAGGCCTCCATTGGCACAATGTACTTTACACTCTCAAGACCCATAAAAGTACTAAAGACGTCATTACAAAGTCCATTTCACTACAGTGCAGGCTCTACAATAATTTTTGAATCGACGAGAATAGTTTTTGTGCATGAAAAAAATTTAAATAACGACTTATAAAGTGATGACAATTTCAAAACACTGCATCATGAAGCTTCGAAGCGTTATGAATCAGTGAGTCGATTCAGTGGTCTGGATCGCCAAAGTCACGTGATTTCAGCAGTTTGGCGGTTTGACACACGATCCGAATCATGATTCGACTCGCTGATTCATAACGCTTCGAAGTTTCATGATGCAGTGTTTTGAAATTGGTCATCACTATATAAGTCGTTATTTAGGTTTTTTTGTGCACAAAACTATTCTCGTCGATTCATAAAATTATTGTAGAGCCTGCACTGTAGTGAGATTAACTTTGTAACAAAGTCTTTAGTACTTTTATGGGTCTTGAGAGTGTAAAGTACATTGTGCCAATGGAGGCCTTTCTGAGCCATCAGACTTCAAATAAAATATCTTCATTTGTGTTCCGAAGATGAACGGAGGTCTTAGGGGTGTCAAACGACATGAGGGTAAGTAATTAATGACAGAATTTTCATTTTTGGGTGAACTAACCCTTTAAAGGATGTTTATCAGGCATTTTGGGTGACACAAGTGAATAGGGAAATAAATTCTATATCAATATTCCTATGAACTATTACATATTATTATGAAAATGTTGCCAATTATTGCTGCCATTATTACACGTCTTTTTTCATTACATGTTGGCCCAAGAACACATTCATTTGCAAATTAGATACAGTGTAGACACATTGTATTGAATTGGACTATCCATGTATGGCCATTTTACTCACATATTCCATAAAGTAAAATAGTATATCAATTTATTCCGTTATATCTTTCATAAACATAAGAATCATCTTTATATAAAGTTTGGTTAAAAAAAAATCCTGAGTAAGTGATGACAAAATTTAGATTTTTAAGTGAACTATCCCTTTAACTCAATACTGAGTTGAAGCACCTTTAGAAGCTTAAGTCTTTTTCAAGTTTTGCGCATCTGTGGACAGACATTTTCAGGTTTCTCCAGAGATGTTTGATTACGTTCAAGCCCAGGCTATGAGTTGTCCAAAAGCCACTCTTGTATTATTTTAGATTTTTTTCATAGGGGTGGCCGGGCAAGTGCCAACAACCAGTTTGGGGTGGCACAGAAATCTTCATTATTTCAACATAAAAATGAGTTTGACCATAATGTGCTGGACTGTTTTAGTGCCTACAACAAAACTGAATACAGTTAATTTGTACTTAATTGTAATTGAGAAAGTAGTGAATTAGATCACTGAATACTGAGTGAATTTGACCTTTTTTGTGTTATTCCTCACCTCCAGGCATATTAATAAAGGGGCTCACATTATAAAGTTCAACTTGCTCAGTCAGCTTGGTTCAGGTTCTCAAAAACCCAATAGCTTGTTCTCTATTGTTGCATCTTCATGGATGAGACATGCAGATAACTACATAGCCTAAATTATTCAATCTTCATTGAATTTTATATAATCAATGAACTTTTCAACAAGACTGTAAGGACTGTTTCTAAAATGTGTAACTGAAAAAGTAAAGACTGAATGTTTAACTTTCTATATCAGTTGTCAAAATAAATAATTGCTACAGTTCTATCATAAAATAAACTCAGTACAGCATTCAACATTTTATTTTATGCATTTAAATATGATCCATTGTTGTTTTTCATACTTTACAAATTAAAGCAAAATTATCTTCTAGTACAAATGCAGTGCTCACATTTATTTGTGAATTAAAAAATAACATATCAGATTGTGCCTTAAATTTTGATCTCATATGGCATAATATTTTATTCCAGGGACATGTGACATGTTAACAAATACATACATGCATGCACAGTTTTGATACAACTTTAATCGCCTTTTTGGTTATTTCATGACTTAATTAACGATTTTGCATGCTTGTAGTTTCTTTTGCGCTTTATTTGTAGTTACATTCAGCACGCCGCATTTGCGCATGATATTGGACACGTCAGGAAAGTTTTACTGACATATAGCCTGCCAACATCTTATCTGACCGCAGATACTTAATAAGGACAACACGTTTCTCTCAGCATCTGAAAGAAGTGTCACCAGTTTTCACACGTCTTTCAAAATAAAAGTGTCATCGAAAACAGAGAATTACGTTTGTTATTGTTTCTTTGACAGCACACAATGTGACTTCTTGCAACCCACAAGTTGAGAAACATTGATGTAGGCTATACTGTTCACTGTTCATTGTTGTTGTGCTGAAGCTCATTCAACACTTTTTCCACACTCATTTGACTTGCACCCGACGCTGAGGCGAAATTGCAGTGCGCATCTGAAAAGTCTCCCATTTTTTGTGGTCTTTAAGAGACGGTTCTGCGTTTAAATAAACGCAATTCTTGTCAAGAAAAAAAAAGAGACAGACACAGCAGTTGTGCCACAGCCACCCCCTAGCTCCGTCCCTGGGAAGGTGGACATTCTGCCAAGACCAAGGTTCTTAATGTTTTGCCAGGTTTTTTATTAAGGCTATATTTTGCTGTGTTGCTTTATTAAGGCTATATTTTGCTGCGTTTAGCTTTCTTTCTACCTTGACGAGTCACCCTGTCCCTGCAGCTAAAAAACAGCCCCATAGCATGATGCTGCCACCACGCACTTTACTGTTGGGATGGTATTGTGCAAGTGATGAGAGGTTCCTGGTTTCCTCCAGACATGATGCTTGGAACTGAGGTTCATCAGAACAGAGAATCTCGTTTCTCACAGTCTGCGAGAGTCCTTTAGGTGATTTTGCAAATTCCATGTGGGGTTTCATGTGGCTTCACTGCGGGTAGGCTTGAGTCTGGCCATTCTGCAATAAAAAACCAGATAAGTGGAGTGTTGCAGTGATGTTTGTCCTTGTGTAAGTGTATTCCATCTCTACATATGACCATGGAGCTCAACTAGAGTGACCATCAGCTTCTTGGTCACCACTCTAACCAATGCCTTTCTCCATCGATTGCTCAGTTTGGCCAGAAGGCCAGCTAGGAAGAGACCTGATTGTTCCAAACTTCTTCTATTAAGGATTATGAAGGCTACATGCTTCAGTGAACCTTCAATGCAGCAGAATTACTTTTGTAGTCTTACCCAGATCTGTGTTTCGACACAATCCTGTCTGGTTTTTGGCTTGGTTTTTGCTCGGATATGCATTTTCAGCTGTTAGATCTTTTATTGAGAGGTGTGTGTGCTATTTCAAATTATGTCCATTCAATTAAATTTGACACAGGTTAACTCCAACTGAAGTGTAGGGACATCACAAAGATGATCCAGTAAAACTGAAATGCTCCTGAGCTAAATGTCAAGTGTCCCAAAATAGGGTAAAAATACTTGCAATGTGATCCTACATATGATAGAAAACACGGTTAATCACTGTACACATCAATCTCTCTTTACTGACAGCACACAGACTGCATGTTAATTTACTCCAAGAAATGAAAGAAATAAAAAGGCATATGTGAGCGAACACAGATAAACCAAAGTCTGTTTACTTTACCTCTGTTTGTTTGCTTTTATGCCTTGTGTTGTTGTCTCTTCTCTTCCATGGCTTTATTTTTTTCTGACAAGCTGTCATTTTCTCACAGGCCTTTGTTCTTTCAAATAGCATGAATTATGCTTTCTCTTTTTCTCCCTCTCTCCCTCTCTCTCTCCTGTCACACTGATCAAGTGTTTTCTGAAGAGTTTGGTGCAGAATGAAAGTGTCTTAGTGAGGCTGCCTGCAAGATTTCATTTCACAGTCCTCTGAGTATTCGCACATATGTCTGTGTTAGAAAGATAAATAGATCTCCAGTGTAGTATTTCAGGGTAGATCTCATATGTAGTATTTTAGAGTAATTTTCAATTTTTTCAAGCTATACATGAGCAGTTTTTTATCAATAGTAATTATTTATTCAGATATTATGTTTGTATAAGGAACGTCATTTTAAAGGGGTGATCACACTAGATTTTGAGCATGCAAAATTCACAGCACTATATTGCCAAAAGTTTTGGGACGCCTGCCTTTACTTGCTTATGAACTTTAATGAGATCCCATTCTTAATCCGTAGGGTCGTCACTCCAGAAAACACGTCTCCACTGCTCTAGAGTCCAGTGGTGGCGTGCTTTACACCACTGCATCCAACGTTTTTTTTATACACCTGTGGCCATGGAAGTGATTGGAACACCTGCATTGAATTATTTGAAGGGGTGTCCCAATACACTTAGTATAGTGTGTCCTTTTTTTCATTCAAAATATAACAAATATTGGACCCACTTTATATTAGGTGGCCTTAACTACTATGTACTAACATTGTAATTAATCATTTGATACAATGCACTTATTGTGTACATACATGTTTTTACATTGTACTTACATTTTAAAAAATACCTGCATGTAATTACATCTGTAATTAATTTCTGTAGTTACATTTGTAATTACACAGTTGACACTTCCCTTTCACCTAACCCTACCTTTAAACTTACCCATACCACCACACCTGTCCCTAACCCTACCCGTATCCCACCTCAATATCAGCAAAAGTGTTTTGCAATACAATTTGAACACAGTAAGTACAATGTACTTATTTTTTTTATGTAAGTACATAGTACTTAAGGCCACCTAATATAAAGTGGGGCCCAAATATTAATAAATCCAAAATCCAAAGATATACAATCTACTCCACTTTTCTGCAATGCTGCGAACCTGCAGCTTTGAAGTTTGGGGTCTTAAGCCGGGTGCACACTGTGCGATTTTGGCCACGATTTGGCCGTCTGAGACAAATTTTTAAATCCTAAAAGATTTCTCTGATCCTAGGCTTAAATCTGAAGTTTTTGATCCCTAGTTTGACATGTGCACCGACAACCAATTAATGACCGTTGTGATCAAATTTTACCTCGGACAAAATTCTGGCAGTGTCAGAAGATTTGAGGCGCAATCCTGCAGTGTGACTTCTCCTAGGACGACCATCAAATCAAGAACCAATAGGAGCGCAGAACCTGATGACACATATCGTGCGACAACATCAAATCACAACAGGGAACATGACGAAAAGAGTCAGGTGAATGAAAAATGCCACCGCTTGTTTTTGTTGTTTGCTGAACGCTACCATTGTGTCGGTGAATGCGGCTCACCGTTGCCAAACGTGTCACGGATTGATGACGTAAAACTCGGTCTGTACGAGTCTCTTGCTTGTGTCCGTTTTTTGCGTCTGACTGTCGTACAGTCTGACATAATGACAACTGAGATCCTACAGTGGGACATGTATTACATCGGGGATCATGTTCGTACAGTCTGACAAGCAACATTCGCAGAGGATTTTGAAAAATCGCACAGTGTGCAGGACCCTTTAGAATTCAACTAAGAAGTCACTCTGAGATGTATCGATCTTTTATTGGTCATGAATATACAAATGTTTTCAAGCTTGAACTTTGTACCACAGCAAAATATGTATGAATGTATAATGCTATGGTTATATCGAAGTCAAAGTCAAATCTCCCTAACACATATCATTTAATACTGTGTAAAATATCTATATATAAAAAACCTATAGTCTATCATTATATAATGCTATAATGCAGAATGTCAATGATGATTATATTTTGTTTTTATTACCCGCAATGCTTTGCTGTTTAATCTCACTGCAAAAAAGTGGAAAAGTGTTGGTTTACAGCAACATAAGAGGGCAAAAAGAGAGAAAGGTAAATGGGGAGAGAGATACAGAGAGGGAGAAGTGAATAACAAATCAAACCATTATTTAGAGTGTGCAGACTATTTCTGATCTTATAACAATGTTTCTCTGGATTTACAGCATTCCCCAGGAGGCGGATGGCTAAAAAAGATCATTATTATTTCCTTGGGCATGTTCCCTCCCTCCTTCTGTGCAAACTGTCATGGGATATCCTCGTGAAAAATCGGCCTCACTAAGCCTACAGGAGTCTGGTGCAGTTTGAAAACAGAGCTTTTCATCTTGGTGAATTTTCTTTTGATATCAAACATGCAGTGATGCTGTATTCATCATAGAACTAGATTTGATTTGAACGGATGCGACACTTAATTCAAACTCTGCTTAGAGGGAATCCACAGAGAGCAGAGATGCCTCAGAAGAGAGGCAAGGGTTTTGTTGTTTATCTCTTTGATAAAATAAGTTGTTTGTCGTCAATAAGCCCCAGAAGTTTGTTGTCTGTAGCTCTCTGTTCTGATCCTCAGGGTCCCTATGCAGTGTTCACTGCTCCCTATACACACACTCATCTAAATATAGTGATAAATGTCTGCTGCTATTCTGTCTTATTTGAAAAGTGTGTGTTGTGATTTTGGTTAATTTCATATCTTATTTCACTTTCCTTTGACAAGTGTAATTTATCTTTTGACACAGTACAGACAGCAGTATCAGTGAACTCATATTACTAACAAACATGATGTACCAGCCTTCATTTTCAGGTCCAGAAAACGGCCCATTTTTAACAGGTTTCAGCAAGACAGAAATGAATGACCTCTCCTCCATGTGGGTGGAAAGCTGTCTGAACATCCACGCTTTAATATATTCCACAAGCTGCCAACAATTAAATCATGAGCTTTCAGGTATAACAACACTTGTGTCTGCCCAGCTAAGCTGTGTGTCAGGGAAGAGCTGCTAATGTATGAGCTCAGTAAATGATACATGCTGTTCACTAACACCTACACAAGCACGCTTTGCTTTGTTTGTCGCTGAGCATAAGTCAACTTTCACTCTCTATCGCTGCTGCCCAAAAATGGTTTATTATAGAGTTTAAACTTTAAAAGTTCTCCACCCAGTGCAATTCAGCTTAATGAAGTTTTGGATCATATATAAAAGGGCTGTTTGGAAGGCAAGTTAACTACTCAGTGCATATGATTAATGTTTGTGTGTATATTTATTTATGTGTGTTATATATACACTATATTGCCAATATAGTTTTGGGACGCTTGCTTTTACATGCATATGAACTATAATGACATCCCATTCTTAATCAGTAGGGCTTAGTATGGAGTTGGCCCAGCCTTTGCAGCTATTACAGCTTCAACTCTTCTGGGAAGGCTCTCCACAAGGTTTAGTGTGTTTATGGGAATTTTTGACCATTCTTCTAGAAACGTATTTCTGAGGTCAGGCACTGATGTTGGACGAGGCCTGGCTCACAGTCTTCGCTCTAATTCATCCCAAAGGGGTTGTATCGGTTTGAGGTCTGGACTCTGTGCAGGCCAGTCAAGTTCCTCCACACCAAACTCTCTCATCCATGTCTTTATGAACCTTGCTTTGTTCACTGGTGCGCAGTCATGTTGGAACAGGAAGGGGCCATTCCCAAACTGTTCCCACAAAGTTGGGAGCAGGAAATTGACCAAAATGTCTTGAATGTTGAAGCATTAAGAGTTAATTTCACTGGAACTAAGGGGCCAAGCCCAACCCCTGAAAAAAAAAAACCCCACAAACTTTACACTTGGCACAATGCAGTGAGGCAAGTACCGTTCTCCTGGAAATCGCCAAACCCATACTCGTTCATTGGATTTCCAGACAGAGAAGCGTGATTTGTCACTCCAGAGAACCCATCTCCACTGCTCTAGAGTCCAGTGGCGGCGTGCTTTACACCACTGCATCCAACGCTTTGCATTGCACTTGGTGATGTAAGGCTTGGATGCAGCTGCTCCGCCATGGAAACCCATTCCATGAAGCTCTCTACGCACTGTTCTTGAGATAATCTGAAGGCCACACGAAATCTGAAGTTTGGAGGTCTGTAGCTATTGACTCTGCAGAAAGTTGGCGAAGTTGCAGAAAGTTAATGTTGTTCCCAATGCCTTGTTGATGGTAGAGGTCAGAGGAGAATGGGCAGACTGAAATAACCACTCGTTACAACCGAGGTATGCAGCAAAGCCTTTGTGAAGCCACAACACACACAACCTTGAGGCGGATGGGCTACAACAGCAGAAGACCCCACTGGGTACCACTCATCTCCACTACAAATAGGAAAAAGAGGCTACAATTTGCACGAGCTCACCAAAATTGGACAGTTGAAGACTGGAAAAACGTTGCCTGGTCTGATGAGTCTCGATTTCTGTTGAGACATTCAGATGGTAGAGTCAGAATTTGGCGTAAACAGAATGAGAACATGGATCCATCATGCCTTGTTACCACTGTGCAGGCTGGTGGTGGTGGTGTAATGGTATGGGGGATGTTTTCTTGGCACACTTTAGGCCCCTTAGTGCCAATTGGGCATCGTTTAAATGCCACTGCCTACCTGAGCACTGTTTCTGAACATGTCCATCCCTTTATGACCACCATGTACCCATCCTCTGATGGCTACTTCCAGCAGGATAATGCACCATGTCACAAAGCTCGAATCATTTCAAATTGGTTTCTTGAACATGAGAATGAGTTCACTGTACTAAAATGGCCCCCACAGTCACCAGACCTCAACCCAATAGACCATCTTTTGGATGTGGTGGAACGGGAGCTTCGTGCCCTGGATGTGCATCCCACAAATCTCCATCAACTGCAAGATGCTATCCTATCAATATGGGCCAAATATTTCTAAAGAATGCTTTCAGCACCTTGTTGAATCAATGCCACGTAGAATTAAGGCAGTTCTGAAGGCGAAAGGGGGTCAAACACAGTATTAGTATGGTGTTCCTAATAATCCTTTAGGTGAGTGTAGTATATACTTTAGACAATATAATATATATATATATTCCTATGTAGTTAATAAATAGTCAATAAATAAGTTGTCAAAGACTTATTTTAGCTTTACTTCATTCAAGGATTATATGAAAACATTTTTGACAAATCATTTTGATAAGATTTCCAGAAGTTAAAAAGCACACTTGATAATACTCCCAAATGAAAATGGAAGGTCAAGTTGGGTGCTGGTGAGCTGATTGATTTGATATTGTCAGCTCAGTAGTTTGTTCACTGTCCACAACAGAAATAATTACGCCAATTATACTCTCATTACACAAATGAGTACAGTTCAAAAGAATGAATTCAGAAACTGCTAAGGCCGAGATGGTTCTTCGATTTAGTTAAAGGTGCACTAAGGTTTGATGAAAGAGTAGAGATAGGAATAACTGCATGATATCTCTTCTGTAAAGGTCCATTTCAAATCTCAGGGTCAATGTCTGTGTCCTGGGACTAAAACAATCACAAACATTCTCTATCTTTTTAAGAACGAGTGCTTCATCCATCAGTGTCAGCTCTAATATTGCGTTTCCTGCTGATGTCCGTTGGGCAGGTAGGACCTTTTGTTTTTCCCGTTTATGTTTTAAGACATGTTGACTCGCAGCATGCTGCTTTCTGACACTTGCCTGCCAAAGCGAATAAAAGCAATTTCAGACTATTTAAACACCTCAGCGCTCTCTACGTCTAACTGCGGGATTCTCACAAGCTGGAAAAACATGCTGGATACTTCAGAGAGTAGCATAGCCTGACTTTATTCTTGTAGCAAAACAGGAAGAAACCGCCTGATTGACATGTAAAACGGCCAACTACAGTTTGATTTGTTTTTTTGAAGTGCCATTTAGAGGAGTGGGTTTAAGATCTAAAATGTGTCATCTTGAGTTTGAGGGGAATGTCATTGTCAACACTGTGAGTGTATTGTGCCATTAAAGGTGGTATTTATTTGCAGAAGTGCACTAGAATTAGTCTTTCCATGTCACCATCTATAAAACACGGTTGAATTACCTCTTTTAGAGATTAATGATTGAAATGGATGGTCTGATATTGTGTGGCTTTGTGAAGCAGCTGTTTATTGCCACTGGAATGATCTGATCACACTTCCATTACAGAATGTGTCATCTTGATAAATGGGATTCACTCTGGAGTGACATGTGCTCTGTGTGTTCTTAAAAGGAGAGAGATTGTGAGGTCAGTGCTTGATTTACAGCGATTTAAACACTTTTGTTCATAATATCAGGAAAGCTATTTTGAGGATGAAAGGATGCATATGTGAGCAGTTGGCCTCTAAACAACGTTCTTGACGTATATAAATCATTTTTTTATGTTTACAATACAATATATATTAATGTTTAGGAATTTGATTAAGAAAATCACATTGTATGATTTTTAAGTAATTAATTTGCATTTTATTGCATGACATAAGTATTTGATACAGAAAATAAGAACTTAATATTTGGTACAGAAACCTTTGTTTGTAATTACAGAGATCATAGGTTTGACGCTGGCTTGAGCAGGGGGACCTTGCGTGCGCTGCAGGATTTTAATCCATGACGGCGTAGTGTGTTACTAATGGTTTTCTATGAGACTGTGGTCCCAGCTCTCTTCAGGTCATTGACCAGGTCCTGCCGTGTAGTTCTGGGCTGATCCCTCACCATCCCAATGATCATTGATGCCCCACGAGGTGAGATCTTGCATGGTGCCCCAGACCCAGGTCATCTTGAACTTCTTCCATTTTCTAATAATTGCGCCAACAGTTGTTGCCTTCTCACCAAGCTGCTTGCCTATTGTCCTGTAGCCCATCCCAACCTTGTGCAGGTCTACAATTTTATCCCTGATGTCCTTACACAGCTCTCTGGTCTTGGCCATTGTGGAGAGGTTAGAGTCTGTTTGATTGAGTGTGTGGACAGGTGTCTTTTAAACAGGTAACGCGTTCAAACAGGTGCAGTTAATACAGGTAATGAGTGGAGAACAGGAGGGCTTCTTAAAGCTGCAGTCCGTAACTTTTTTGGGTTAAAAATTATCTAAAATACATTTTTGAGCAAGTACATAACCAGCCAGTGTTCAATACTATCTGCTTACCTTAGCTCGATTTACAACAGTAAGCTTGTAATAATGTTTTTAATTCCAGTGGTACTGAAGCATGTCTTTGCGTCATTACGTCACATCTGTACACATAAAGAAGGTGTCCTGGCTAGTAGGCTATATTGCGTGTGAGGATGTTGGAGGTGGAGATTTATAGCCTTTTCTCACAGCACTTGATATAATTAAACTTATCAATTTGATAGCGGATCCAGAAAGGTTCAAATGACGATCACCAGTGACAACTGGAGATTCACCCGTTGTAAAATGCAAAAGACTTCGGACTTTCGGGGTGCGTTTCAATCAGCTCCCTAGATCAGTAGTCAGGGCACTGATCAGGACACAAGTCAATGAGCTGACTCCCTGATCAATGCCCTGACTACTGAGCTACACTCTAAAAAAAAAGGCTCTATATGGCACCAAAAATGGTTCTTGGCTCGTAATCATAGGGGAACCTTTTTTAGTGCTATATAGCACCAATTTTGGTGCTTCAGTGGTTCTTCAGCGGTTCTTCTGAGGTTCTTCACCGGTTCTTTGACTAAGGTGCTATATAGCACCTCTGAAGAACCGCTGACGAACCACTGAAGCGCCAAAATTGGTGCTATATAGCACTAAAAAAGGTTCCCCTATGATTACGAGCCAAGAACCATTTTTGGTGCCATATAGAACCTTTTTTTTTTTAGAGTGTTTTTATCAGTTTTTGGACTGATTGAGACGCACCCTCGGAGTGGCTACAAAAAAAAGAGACTTCAACCGGGCCAAAACATCTTGCGAAAACAAGAATAAAAAGGGCTTTTGAAAGGTGGTGTGAACTCCATGTTTTAAAGGGGTTCAAAACGGACGCAGAGACTGTTTTTTTTCTGCTGGACAAGACATTTAAATGGTTAAATTATGGAATAGAAGCACACTTGTTTGCATAATTCACACAGTTACAGAGTTTTCTTTGTTTTGCCTTTCTCGTTTTGCTATGTGCATTATGGTAAATATCAATTATTTTGCGCTAGCTATGAGACAGAGCAATTCACATCTACTCCATATTAATTTGTTTATATATGACAGTTAGAAATTAGACTGCACAGAAATGGAAACTAAACTACAGGTAGCACTAATACACATTAAATGTAGTCACGCTATGCTGATGTTGTTAACATTAACCATTTATAAACAAAGTATAATTAGCACGTGATATGACGTGATATGATAAGCGATCGTTAGATTTAATCATCGCGATTTACTGCAATGCTTTTTTCCCCTTAGTTGGTCAGAAGTAGATGTTATCTACTTACTTGTTCAGATGACATTTTCCGGTGAAAATTATTATGTTGGTCATACTTTCAAAAAGTATAATCTGTGATTCTGAATTACAGTATCCACACAGGCGCGGTGACTGACAGCCCCACATTCTCCTCAAAACATTGGATTCCTCCGCGCTGTACAGTGCCGAGGCACAAATCACGTAAAGTTGATAATTCCGCGGATAACTGCAATTGCAGATTTCGAACAGAGATGGCGACAAAGAGGAAAAACTACAGACTGCGGTTTTAAAGAAAAACTAACAGATCTGTGAGAGACAGAATTCTTACTGTTTGGTAGGTGATCAAATACTTATGTCATGCAATAAAATGCAAATTAATTATTTAAAAATCATACAATGTGATTTTCTGGATTTTTGTTTTAGATTCCGTCTCTCACAGTTGAAGTGTACCTATGATAAAAATTACAGATCTCTACATGCTTTGTAAGTAGGAAAACCTGCAAAATTGGCAGTGTATCAAATACTTCTTCTCCCCACTGTAGGTATACTGATAGTTTACTAGTTAAAAAAAAAAAAAATGTTTTATGAAAGTACACTTTGAAGTATACTCTCAGTAAACTAGTTTATAGTTTTATACTGCAAGTATACATGTAAGTTTTCTTTAAATAAACTAAACATCACACGTACTTACTATTTATATGTTGTTATTGTTCCTATTTATGTAATTTTTATACTTGAAATATATCTTAACTATAGCCTAGAAATCTAGACGCAGCCTAGGGGCAGAAAATCTAATTTGCAGCATATTGATGTGGGTCTGGCTTGTCAGGCTACCTTAACTGAACTTTAGATTTAAGTAAATTCCAATGTACACTACAAGCGGACTAGCCTACACAAAAATTAGCATACTCAAAACTGGGAACATATCGGTTTTCTTTATAAATCAATATTTTCAAACACATTTATTGTATTGGATGCCAAAACTATCTTAAATCTTTAATCTTATGTAAAATGATGTATAAAAAATTATTTAATAGGCTACTCAATCAAAAGAGAAAACGTCTCAGGTTACAAATGTAACCATTGTTCCCTGAGAACAGGGAACGAGACACTGCGTCAGCTTTTGCTTACGCTACGGGGAACGCCTCCAGCGTGACAGGTGCCTGAAATCACAATCAAATCACGTCAATCCTATTGACCGACGACAGCCTATGATGTCATCAAGGTGCGACCAGGAAGTATATAAGGGAGCCTTGCCAACATGACAGTATCTAATCGTCTGAAGGGACTGTTTTCGGCAGGCAGGCCCTGCGGCATGGCAAAGCGACGCAGTGTCTCGTTCCCTGTTCTCAGGGAACAATGGTTACATTTGTAACCTGAGACATTCCCTTTCGAAAGGGAACTCGCACTGCGTCAGCTTTTGCTTACGCTACGGGGAACGATATACCCACTACGCCATGCCGACGGGAGTGCATGCCCATAGGCAGTGACAACTGTCAAGACAAGCAAATTCTACTGAAATGCCTGAACCACTCCCCTTCTGGTCACATTAGGCTGTCAGTGACAGCGCTCCCTACGGTCATAGCCCAAGCTATCGCCGAAGAAGGAACCTTCACACACATGAGGTCCTTCCCAGGCCCTGCTCGAAGGCCTGGAACCACCCATTCGACTTAGAAGGGGTTCCTTTAAGGGAACGTGGCAAGGGAACTACGAGGGAACCCTATGCCAGTCACTATTCGGGAGGTTCTCACCGAATGCCACCAGGGAGACCTGACCAGGTGACCCAGACTAATGTGGGACACGTAATACAGTCAACCCTGTCTGTACAGTACAGAGCCTCTGGTACTCGCCTCCGAAGAGGCATCCCGCTAGGGTGCTGCAAGAAAGGCAGTAACATCCACTAGCCGGATCTCAGAGACGGGTTATCCCGTAGAGCAGCTCTCAGCGAAGTGCTATATAACCCTTGCTAGCGAGGGGAGTTTAGCCGCTCGATCCTCGGATCTACCAAGCACTTACTTTAAAACGTGCTTAGGAGGCCAAAGGCCATTCAGGCTGATCGTATCGGGGGGGCCCCTCGGGGCTTACCACCAATGGATCAGCGCCAGGCGGCCGCAAGCTCATAACAGACCCTCGCTTTGAGAGGAGCTCATCAGCCTGCCCGGTAGGTAATCATGTCGTAGGCAGACTATGAAGGTCCCCTCCTGTGGGGACCGCATAGCAGCAGCGACGTCTCGTCATGCTAGGGTAAGGACACTGCCTTCAGGTCTCGCGAACGGCCAGAGACCGGCGCCTGATAGCGGGTGACCACTAGCTGTCAGCGTAAAGCCAGTTGTGCATTCCCGCCCAGGGAACTCGTTCCCCAGGGAGGCCGAGAGGGGCCTCCACCTGATAACAGAACATGCCGCCCATAGCCAGAATGTGCTACTCATAGCACTTCATGGTCACCGCCTCAGCGGCTGCATTCAGGGAGGCCAGTTGTGGCCTACTACCTACTAGCACTCGTGCTAGCCATCCAGTGCCTACTAGCAGCTTGTACCAGCCATCGAGGGACTTAATGCCAGTGGTGCCCCCTCGGGGGAGACCAGGCAGCGCCTGCTGACCACAGCAGGCCCTCAGGGAGGCCAATCGGGCCTACCACCTGAGCGAAGGTAACCCAAACCGGGAGCCTACCCCTCAGGGCGGCCTTAAAGAAGGCTGGCTGCTGCGCCTGGGCTGACGGCAGCTATCTGCTGACGAAGCCTGGAATCCAGTTTACACCTGGGAACTCATCCCCAAGGAGACTAGTTGACGAGGTTACTGCTGACGTCGACACCAGTGGAGAAGATCCTCCAAGGCCCACTCGTGGGCCATGGCGTCGAGACTTCCTTGCAAGGAGGCCGGTTGACGCCTACCACCTGTCCTGAAGTCCTGCTGCCCAGACCGCAGTCTCTCGGGCAGTGTCTACAGACATTAACCTAATCACATTGCCAACAGCAGTGTACTCAGCAGAAGTGCATAACAAAAACCCTCTAAAGCAAGGGGAGTACAACTTACGTCACCTGCCTCGGGGCGGCTGTCTTACTTTCCGTGCAGCGGCCATCCGTAAGCGAGGGCGTCAGCCATTGGCAATGCTCGGGCCTCAGGGGAGCATCCGACCACAACCGCAAACAGAGGTTATCCGATGTTCAGTTCAACCCGAGCCCTAAAGGAGGTGGAGCAGAGACATAGAGCAGGGGTGAAACAATACCTTTTCTTAGAAAATATAGAACCCACCGGCCGAACCATCCTCCAGGAAGAGGCCGAGGGCCGCCAAAAGATGGCGGCCACCAAGCTCTGAAAGGCGGAAACGGCAGATAAAGTCTGATCGCAAACCAGCGAAAGACGCTTCACTCCGCCCCACAACCACTGGCAAAGCCGCTGTCTGCTGCAACACCCCGACTGCGTTACTAGTAACCCTAGAACGCAGAGAAGGGGGCGGGCCTTGGCCGGATGACTCTGCAACAAAAGGAGGCTGAAACAAGGATGCATAAACCACGCCATGTTTTTATATCAAAAGACAGGCCAGGGGCGAACAACCTTCCTTAAAAGGGAACGCCCCCATCCTTGACAAAGCCTAGGCCAAGTGGTGCGACCTTAGATCGCACTAGATCTACTCAGGGCTCGGGAAAGAAATATTATCACCTCTAATATTACCCATTGAGGCCCTGAACCCCTTTTCCCAAAGCCCCGCAGAGCTGGGCGCAGATCTTACTACAGCTCGCGCATTAGCGCGTACCCGGTCTTCAGCTACTTCCCACTTTTACGCTAGGAAAAACACAGCTCGCCCCCTACACCACAAGCCCTCGGGCAAGAGCGCGAATCAGTTACCCACATAGTGGGGAAAACATAACACAGAGAGGCAGCAAGACTCTACTAGCAAAAGTGAGGCATACCCACACAACCACATAATGTTGCAAAGAAGATCGTTCTTAGCTTACTCACGGGGAGCTGCAGGCCCTGCGAAATCCCGCGACGATCCAAAATTTTCCCAGCACCCTCTCAGGGGAGCGACGGTCAAAAAGTCCTGAAAAACATAGTTTTGAAAATGTTTCGCCCTCATAGATGGGGACTCACCAATCGCTCCTCGCGGTGCGTCAAACCAGCCGTCGAGCTAGTATCCGCCCGCCGCCCTGAGGGGGGCGCTTCAACAAACAAGCCAGGCGGGCCATCAGAGCCTTACATTTCCTGCTCATCATAGGCCCACCGGCCTGATGTAAAAGCGCCCGGGGAAAAGTCAGAGGAAGGGAAAGAGCAGCAATCATCTCCGCGCTCTCGGGGGCGGAGTCTGCTGCCTACGCTGGTCCCGGTTGCCAGCCCCGGCTTCCTTCCTCTTCCGGTTGCGGGTGTCCCGCCTCTTCTGCGTCCCGCTCCTCCGCGGCGGGGGCGCTCGAGAGGCAACGCTGGCTCGCTGTTCCTGTCTCCAGCCTTCAGACTGAGACGGGAGAGGGACACCCGACTGCCTGGGCGCTGTCCTGGACCTCTGCGGTATACATGACCTAAATGCCGCCGAGCGCGCCCTCGCCTCTCTGAACTTTCCCACCACCGCCTCTACGGAGGTGCCGAAAAGTTCAGAGGGCGATACCGGGGCATCGAGGAGAAAGGTTCTCTCTTTCCCCCCGATGTCCGCCAGGTTGAGCCACAGATGTCTCTCCGTGGCCACCATCGCCGCCATCGAGCGACCGATGGCGAAAGCAGTTTGTTTGGTGGCCCGGAGAGACAGATCTGTGGACCGGCGCAGCTCGGCTACCGCCTCAGGGGTTAGACCCACCCCCTGATCGAGGTCCCCCAGCAGGTCTGCCTGGTAAGCCTGTAACACTGCCATCGTGTGTAAGGCTGCCCCGGCATGACCCGCCGACATGTATGCCCTTCCGTTCAGGCGCGCGGTCGTCCTGAGAGGTTCAGACGGCAGGGTGGGAGCCCTTAGTGTCGATAGCTGCCCGGAGGCGAGGTAGTTCGCAAACGCCTCGTCTACGGGCGGCAACGCCACATATCCAGCCTCAGGCAATCCCTCGACATCAGCGAAATTAGCCCGCTGATGTCGATGGATACGGGCTGAATAAGGTTTCTTCCATCCTCTCGCGATCTCTTGGTGGAGATCGGGAAAGAATGGAAGACTCCCGGGAGCTGGTTGGTCATGCGCGGAGAGATAACGGTCGTCCAGCCTACTCGGACGCACGTCATCTCTCCTAACGCGCTGCCAGGGCAGCTGCAGTCTACCTGCAGCGCGCTCCATGACCTCCAACAGCTCCCCATACATGGGACAGGGTGGTTGAGAAGCCTCAGCCTCAGGCGCTTCATTCGCCTCCTCAACCATCCTCTGCTCAAACGGAAAAGCAGCAGACGAGGAGGAGGAGCCCAAATCCCGCTCCTCCTCCGAGGTCTGCCTCTCGTGATCTGGCTCGTTGTCTGCCAACACCACACCGGTCTCCAGACGACGAGCCAGATCCAGCTGGGAACCCCAGGTCTGAAGCCGCCGCTCAGCCTCAGCATGAGCGGGGCCGTTCCCAGCTGCTGAGCTTTCTCCCCTCGAGAAGAAAGCCAGACGAGAGCGGAGTGTTTTCATGGAAAATCGCTCGCAGTTCGCACAGGATGCTCCCTCGAGAACATCCCGTGCGTGCTCTTCCCCCAGGCAGTATACGCAGAGTGTGTGCGTGTCATCAGGTGTAAGGTACCTGGTACACGGATCCACACACCTGCGGAAGTGGCGCTGCTTCTTAGCACACTTAATTTTGTTGACGCTCTTTTCAATGGCGATAACAGGCAAAACAGTCACTGAAGATGAAGAGATACTGTCATGTTGGCAAGGCTCCCTTATATACTTCCTGGTCGCACCTTGATGACATCATAGGCTGTCGTCGGTCAATAGGATTGACGTGATTTGATTGTGATTTCAGGCACCTGTCATGCTGGAGGCGTTCCCCGTAGCGTAAGCAAAAGCTGACGCAGTGCGAGTTCCCTTTCGAAAGGGAACACAACTACAAGCCAAGTATGCTTAGAATACTTAATTATACTTTTAAGTATCTCGATCAAAAGATTGAGTATTGGCCAAATATACTTCAGTATTCTGTCGATATAAGTAAAGTATACTTAAGTGTAATTTTTATTATATTTCTGAAAGTACCTAAAAAGTAGACTGAAAGTATACTTTCTTATTTTTTTGTTTAAAAAGAAGTATACTAATAGCACACTTGAATAAACTTATTTTTTGTAAGGGATCCCAAGATGCGCCCAATTGAGATTACAGCTTTCTGGGCTCTAAAAACATTTTCGTCCATCAAAAATAATTACCCTCCACGGTTACACTTTATTTCGATAGTCCACTTTAAACATTCTACTAACTATAAGTAACTTTGCAACTACATGTCAACTGACTGTCATTAGAGTATTAGTTGACTGTCAGTAGACTGGTAGGTTAGTGTTAGGTGTTAGGGTTCGGGTTAGTAGAATAAGTTGAATTGTAGTTGCCAAGTTACATATAATCAGTAGAATGTCTGTTGGGGGACCAACAAAATAAAGTTTTAGTAAATATTAATCAGACAGTCTACAAATACTGTCTGATTAATATATAATATAATAATAATATAATAATAAAGCAGAGCTGTAGCTCCTGTTGAGAGTTTGACTGTGCGCTGGTCTCCAGAAGTCATCTACAAATCCTATGTCAGTGATGTTCTTTTTATCTCTTACTGTCTTCATTGTGTTGCCAAGCTACATCCTGTTAGAATCCACTGTCATCTAGTTCCCTAATTAGGGAGTAAAACATACACTCGCAAACTCATGCTGTTTGAATGCAGAAATAACAGTAGTCTCAGAAGTATCTGCTTTCCTGGGGTTCACAATCTGCTTAGGACTTTGTTTTGAAGCCGTTCATGAGGGGTATAGCATGTACTATGAAAATAAACAGTGATGATTGTTTCGGGTTGCCACAAAGCATTTTAAAAGATAAAAATCATAATTTACTCACCTTCTTGTCACCAAACCCCATATGATTTTCTTTCTTCATGTGGAACATTTAAAGGAGGTTTTTGAAATTTGAGAACTAGGGTTGAAAATCCAAAAAATCATGAGTTGCGAATGAGTGGTATAAATTATGACACAATCCCAAAGCGATGTCACTTTGTAAAGAAACACTACACGCCTATAGACTGAACACATAATACACATAATGCACATGATGTCACCATTTTAACAAATTTGTGTATTTGTAGTTTACACAGAGACAATAATGGTATCATTTTCAAAAATGTGTGTTTTCAAAATTTTGCATTTTCAGGCCCCCAAATGCCGTTGTGATGTAAATGAACAGCCAAAACTTTCGTTGAAAATGGTGTTGTGTAAATGGCCCATTAGACTTATTTAATGAAAACACAATTAAAAGAAGCTGAATCAGGGTATCTGTGCACTTGCATGTCTGTAATAAAGGGAGTCTGTACATCTGCGTTAGAATTTTCCTCAAGCCAGACATTGTCCCAGTGGAGAGCTGCTGTAATCCAGTAGGAATGATTATAAAGAGATAGAAGATCTGACAGCAGTTCAGCGTTTCTCTCACACGTCTTAATAATGAAAGCACTTCTTGACAGATAAAACATAACTCCAGATGTTGTTTTCAGCACAGTGATGTCGCACAAGCAGTTTTTTTTTTTTTTTTTTTGATGGGTAACAGGAAAACAATAGGATTTCCTTCACGCCTCAGTGAAATATTACAAATATCTCAAAAAGACAAGCAGAGAGATGCCAACATGTGCAGTAATTTGTGATTTGTGATTTGTAAAAGTGATTTTTTTTTTGTAGCCAAGACTTTAAGGTATACAGAAATTGACTTTCAATAATAAACCTATATCCTGAGAAATATTCACTGGTGGAAAAAGTGACAACTCTAATATATTTGTAAATATATATTACAATTAGACCTTCCAGCCAGAGCCAGTTATCACTAAACAATTTCAATGTATGGAAAAGAACAGATTTGACATTTTGTTAATAACTAACAGTTATTATCAATAACCATTCAATCATTCAAGTTCTCTCGAATTTAGATTCGATGATATTTATAAAGGTACATTATTGTATTTTATTTTTTGCCTTTTTTTAACAATCATGCAACAATTTTGTTCAAGTTCAAAATCCACTTGGCTCAAAATTCTGAGGGAGCATATGCAGTTTGAATGGCATGATGCATTTTAATAAACAAGTATGATGCATTTTAATAAACAGTCCCTGCTATTCCCATAATGGCTGTTTTTGATCAAACTGGACTTTTTATATATTTATTAGACATGCTTTTAAGAATCTTTGTGTCTGAATGGCATTTACTTCCTCTCAATGACGAATGAGGTCTGTCTTTCTGATTACAGTTTGTTTCTGATCATAAACATTTGTTGAGACTTTCAGGGCTGAAGTGCCGGCTGTCATTATACAGCTCTTTCTCTCTCTCTGAACCCTTCTGAGAGCTCTTCTGTCTAGTGAGGTGTGTTAATCTTGAGATGAAAGATATTCTGTAATTGCCTCACGCTTTCTTTTCCCTGAAAGATGCTGCTGTTCTTCAGCACTGAAGATCACAGCAATATTGAACCTCTTGTGTCTCTCTATTGAAATAATTAC